>JAUTXW010000980.1:0-1342613 GCA_030620095.1 Kuschelorhynchus macadamiae | reverse complement strand
TTTTTGATGATTGCTAATTTATTGAAAACAATGCATTGCATGGCGATAAATACCTTTAACAATAAAGAAAATGTGTATATTAAATAATATAGTAACGGCACTTCTCATTAAAATCAATTTATATTGAAGATTTGTTAAAACGAAACTATGTTAAAATAACTGCTAAAAAAGAACATTAGTAATTGTTTAGAAACTGAAGTTATATATCCTTAAACTAATTATAAATGCACCAGCGGCAATCTAAACTTCCAGACAAAACCAAGCAAGTAAGCAACGCGACTTAAATCTTTAATTAAAATTAAAGGTGTAGACGGAGATTGAATTAAATGTTTGCGGTATTTAGTGTGTTTTGAGGGAAACCAAGGATTTATAAAATATATCTGAAAACCAACTTTAATAAAATCTATGCATCTTCTTATACCTAACATTTTTACTGCACTAAACGTATGCACGGTACATAGGTTTGTAAATTGACTGTCAAATGTTTTAATGACTTTTGACTTGAGGACCATACCCTACTAAAAACGTGTATAATATTATAATCCAGGGTGTTAATGAATGTCACGTAGATACGGAAGGTGATAATTCTTTGGCTTATTCTATGGCTAAAAGTTCATATCAACGTGGGTCCGCAAATGATTCGTTTCGGAGATACAGGGTGTTGAAGTTGAAATTTTTTTTCAAACTTTTTTAAATAACTGTTGCAAAAAATAAAAGTTTTTAACAAGATAGGGCAACAAGGTTTTTTGAGGTAGGAAATCATAATTTTGAAATGGTTTTTATGTAGCACCTAGAGGGCGCTACGTCCGCTATTTTATTTACTTTAATTTGCCATAACTTTTTTGACAAAAAACTTTCGGGATTTTTTTATGAATAAACCTTATTTTCACATCTCTTTTAGTCAGAAAATGCTTATAATAACTCTAGAGGTAACCGTTTTCGAGAAATTTACAAATTTCTGCGTCGGTGCCAGGTTACATACTTCCTTAGACGCTAGATGAAATTGGTGGAAACATTACAAAACTTAATATGCAATAGGTATCGTTAAATAAATAACTTTTATATTATAAAGGTGTACTGAGAAGTGTTTCATTTTTGAGATACAGGGTGTTAAAATTTTTTTTTTCGTTTTTTCGTTTTTCTCACACGTTTTCCGAGTTTATTATTTTCAATTTGGTACATTTATTAGTTTTTAGAACCTCTACAATAACTAAAAGCAAAATTGTCGTATGCAGTATACAGGATGTTTTTTTGAGCCACTGGCAATTCCACTTTCCTGGATTTTTTGAATACCCTGTTTCATATTTTGGCTCTTTATTTTTCTTTTTTCATTCTTTTTGTTGCTTTGCATTTTCATGGCATCTATTCTCGTTGTCTAGATCTTTGCGAAAATAGCCGTCTATGCAAATCAAGTATTATCAAAATAACAAAATTGAAAAAATATCTAGTGGCTAATTAATTAACAATTTAATTCTAACGTTACATTAAAAATTGAAACAATTATAATAACTGCTGAAAACGTCCTCCTCTTGTTAATATGCAGGACTCAACTCTTCGTCTCATAGACTGGCGAACTCTCTCGAATGTTCCAGATGTATTGCGAGTTATTTCACATGAAGCTATAATTTTGTTTTTCAAATCTTCCTCTGACTAGATAGTCTGTAACCGGCTCCTGAAAATGACTTTTGTCTATCGCATGAGGATTTTCTTCTGCCCAAGAATGATTATTGTGAAAATTCCTGATGGCATTTTTCGAAAAACTTGCCTCATTACTAAATAAAATATTTTATTTCCAAAGAATGGGTTTTGGGTCAACATGTGATGGAACTACTGGCAAAAATTGAATCGAAATGGAAAATCTCGCGGGAGAAGAGCTTGGAGTCTTTGGATATGGTAAGGATACATCAAATTATCCAATAAATTCTTTTAAACAACATGTGGAATGCTTAATGTTGCCGCAATTTTCTTGTACTTGTACCTGGTTCGTTTTCTACAGTATTCGGGACTGCTTCCTCAACTTCAATAGTTCTAACAGTGCAATGTGCTCCTGATAAATGAGTAGACTTCTAGAAAGTTTAAATTTCGCTCATGTGTCTCATGTCGAATGTGAGCCTGAGCAAAAGTTCGTGAATCAGGCTGTCGTCTATTTAGACAACGCTACGAATTGAGTCAAACGAATTACCATCAGCAAACCATAAATGAAATGAATATCCGCATATTCAAATACATGTTTTGTAAATTCAACCATCCTTAGATATTAAACAGCTCAAAAAACTTTAGAAATATTAAATAGGGCAAAAAACTTTAGAAACTTCATCACAATTATTTTAAACCAAACGTCAAAAAAGGTAACAAACGGAAAATATTATTATACTGTTTACTTCGCTTACAAAATTATTTTATACTAAACGCCAAAAAAAAACTAATACAGGGAATAGCCAACTAGATTTTATTTTTCGATTTTGTTACTTTGATAATAGTTGGTTTGCATCGACGGCTATTTTCGCAAATAAATAAACAACGATTGCAGATACGATAAAAACATAAGAAATTAAAAAGAATAAGGGAAAAACATGGAGACAAATGATGATATTAGGATTTATACAGGGTATTCCTAAAAAATACAGGAGAGTGGAATTCTAGGTGGCACTAAAAAATAATATCCTGTATACTGCATACGACCAGTTCGGCTTTTGATTATTGTAGAGATTCTAAAAACTAATAAATGTACCAAATTGGAACTAATAAACTCTAAAAACGAAAAAAAAATTAAAACTTTGACATCCACATTTTTCAGTACACCTTTATAAGATAGAAGTTATTTATTTTAACATTACCTACTAAGTTTCTGTAATGTTTCCAGGAACTTCATCCAGCGTCAAAGGAAGTGGTTAACCTGCATCGACGCAGATATTTGAAAATTTCTCGGAAACGGTTACCTTTAGCAATATTGACCAGGTATTCCTTTTTTGCTTAAAAAAGTGTAAAAGTGAGGTCCATTCGCAAAACGTTCTAAAAGTTTTATTGTCAAAAAGTTAGGGCAGGTTAAAATAAATAATAATAGCGTACGTAGCGCCCTCTACGTACTAGATGAAAACTAATACCAAATTAGATTTCTCATCTCAAAAAATACCCGACTACCCAATTTTGTAAAAAAAAAATTATTTTTTGCAAGAGTTATTTAATAACGTATGTAATAAAATTTCAACTTTAACATCCCGTATCTCCAAAACGAATCACTTGCGGACACATGTTTATATATACTTTTCATCATAGAATAAGCCAAAGAATCATCACCTTCGGTATCTACGTGACATTCATTAACACCTGTTATATTAAAAATTTTAAAACCATAAGGTCAACTAATAACTAAAAAATAAAATTTGAACTCAGAAACTGATATAAGCGTATGACAATACATTTTGAGTCGCTGATATATAAATCAATTACAGGTGGTAGTAAGAAGTAGCTTACTATCACTATATCTAACCAGCTATTTGCATCTATAATAAATTTATAGGTTAAGCTAATAACACGCATAAAAACCATAATTCTTTATTACTAAAGTAGCAAGCAAGTTTTTGGTACACTGTACAAAATGTTATTAAAGGTATATCTCAGATGATGAAACCTATAGCAAACGACAATTTTTTAAAAAATGATTCGCCGCAATTTCGAAATTTAACCCTTCATCGAACTTGCTACTTTAATGACAGACGAGACCTCTAACTTTTACATTTTTTTTTCTCATCAGTCTAAAGCAGAGATAGCCATACTTTTGCCTACTACGCTCATCAACAGTAACGGCAAGCCAGAAACGGCCCTAAGTTCTGGCTTATGTTAGGCAGCAGCTATATGTGGTGGATGTAAAACAAAGTAAAAAAAGTCAATCGCGATGGACTGCTTAACCACTCCTGAGTCTAAAGTCTCACAATTGTTCAAAAATATATTCGATTTAAAAATGGTCGCATAATTGGTCATTAACAGAGCATATTAGACCTGTAACTAAAAAAAACTTAGTAAAATCTCGAAATTACAAAATACATACCCACAAAATTGATAAAATTCCTTTACCCGAAACTTCCCTTGTTATAATTTTTTCCCATTCGCACGATAGTGAAGTATCCAATTTAATTCGACACATAGTCATTTAGTAACATATATGCATATACTGTTTTCTCAAACATGTTTACTGAGCACCATTTTGTTACAATATACTGGATTCGTACTAATATTTTATCAGTTCCTAAAAACAACACACTTGAGTTTTGAACATAATTTAAAATACATTGAATAGGTAGTTTTTATACTGATCTTTTTAGGATCGCCATTTTGTTCCGTAATGTTGAATTTGTAGAATTTAGGTCTAAATTCTAACACATTTAATTTTTTTGTGTCAATTTTGAAGTCAATTGAATAAGAATATCTTTTACGTTGATTTTTTAAACATTGTATTTCCTCGCCATTTTTTCCGCCATTTTGAACTGGGACCATAATTTTACTGGTTTATCTCTGTTTCACACTTAATGCTTGCACATATTTTGAAATTAATCTAATAGTAGTTTTTCAGGCTGATTTTTTAACTCTTGGATTCATACTAAAATATTACCAGTTCATTACCATGTAACACTTGATTTTTGTGCCAGATTTGAGATAATTTGGGTAATTCGTTTTTAAGTGATAATGTTTTTAACTTTTTATCAGGCCGTTGTTATATTGGATATTTATCAAAATGATACCAGGTCGTCTCCATAAAATTCAAATCAATCTGATATAGTTTTTCAGCTATCTCCAAATTGACAGACATACAGACAGACCGACGGCATTGAGAAAACATGTTTTTAGACATCCAGAAAAGCTAAAACTTGAAGCTATATAAAACCTTGAAGCGAAACTTTTTCACATTTACAACATTTTATTTGGTCGCTATTTTGTTCCTCTATCTTGGATTTCTAAGCAATACTTGATTTTTGTTCCAAATTTCAGATAAATTGCGTTAAGTACTTTTTTAGTAATATTTTTTTTTAACATTTCACTACTCCGCCATATGGGATTTTTTACCAAATTGTAATTGTTTCATTCTTTATGATCCTTGATTTTTGGCCAGAATTTTAAGTTAATCATAGTTAGGCTACGTACAGGTATACCAACAGAAAGACAAACCGATAGACCCACAGAATTGTCACCAAAACGTAAAGATTTTTCAAAAGCTGGGAGGGTGATTTTTTCACCTTAACAATATTTCCCTTTTAGGAAAGCCGTAAAATGAGAAAACAAGGGGAGTTTAGATGCAATACTCTTCAGAACCCCTTCTATTTTTTTATTTTGAGACATATCCAATAAAAAAAAACATTAACGGAAGGTATTTTGCTAATTCTTATTTCTTGTTGCGTTTTACCCTTGGTTGACAAGGTGTGTACGAATACTTCAAATTTTAATAAAATTATTTCGATAATAGGTTTGACGATGTCCTGTTAAGCACAAATCATTTAACCACTCCAAATTAAATATATGTTTAACTACGAGACTAGTAAATTTATAGAGTAGTTGTCGTTTGTTTTAAAATTTTCCTATGGCTCAAAAAAAGTAACCCTAAATGTTCATACAAAACATTAATATTCCTACTTAAATAAATAGTATCCTAATAGTAGTTTTCAAACCCGTTAAAGTCAGTGCTTTGGGAATTTTTGCTTAAAAAATAAAAAATCAGTGAAAGCTGCCTTGTCACAAATAAGTTTATTTGGTATAGGTAATATAAAAATCGGTAAATTTTCTTTAGCCGGAACTTCTCTCGTTATTTTTTTCCCATTTGTTGGGAATAGTGATTTGTGACCCAATTTAATTCAGTACATAGTCACAATATATGTGTTAAATATATTGTCGTTTCAATTATTTTTATTGGGCGCCATTTTTTTCCATCAAATTGGATTTTCACTATATACTATCTTTTCAAACGTTTTTCTTTAGCGCCATTTTGTTCTATCAAATTAGATTCCTACCAATATTTTACCAGTTTCTTTCTACCTATGCGACACTTGACTTTTGAGCATAATTTAAAATATATTAAATAAGTAGTTTTTACATTGGCACATACCGCCATTTTATTACGTCATATTGCATTCGTACCAATTTATCACATTTTCACATTTAGTATTTCTGCCAATTTTAAAATCAATTTAACAAGAGTGTTTATATGGATTTTTTAAATATTTCATTTGGCCGCCATTTTGTTTTGCCATACTAAATTCGTACCAAACTTTACCAGTTTATTTCAATATTACATGTAATACTTGCACAGAAATTAAAATTAATTTAATAAGTAGTATTTTTAGGCTGATTTTCTTAAATATTTTATTAGGCCACTATTTTGTTTTGCTATCTTGCTATCTAAAATATTATCCTATATGACCCTTAATTTTTGACTAAAATTTGAAGTCAATCTGATAAGTTGCTCTTAAGCTATGCCGCGAATCGACGGACAAACAGACAGACCGACAGACCGAGCGACAGAATTGATAAAACATATTTTTTGGCATCTAGGGACACTAGAACGAGAAGATACGTAAAATCTGAGAGGGTGATTTTTTCACGATTACATACATCTTATTTGGCCGCATCTTGAATTAGTAACACATTTTTACTAGTTGATTCCTATACCACAATTAGTTATGGCACACAATTTGAAATCAATCCATTAAGTCGCTTTTTCAGGCTAAATTTTTAAAAGATTTTTTATGCCGCCATTTTCCTCCACCATCGTGGATTTGTACCAAAATTTTACCAGTTGATTTCAGATAAATTGAGTAAGTAGTTTTTTAATAATAAAATATTACCAGATCATCCCTATATGACCCTTAATTTTTAACCAAAATTTAAAGTCAATCGGGTGAGTAGTTTTTTAGTTATGTTGGGAACAAACAGCCAGCCAGATAGAGGCAGACAGACCGACGGATTTGAGAAAACATAGAAACCCTGAAATGTGAAGATCTGAAAAAATCTCGGAGGGTGATTTTTTAACGATATCAATACTTCAAGCATGCATATCTAAAAATGTTCTACGTTTTTCTACGTGGGGTGAGAAAGGGAGACAATTATTTCGCAAATCAGATAAAAATAGACATATTTTTAAATACACTAAGTTTTTCAATATTTTCATATACATGTTATTAAAGCAGTATGTTACATATTTATCAAAATTTAAACTAATTGCATATACAAAGAAACTATCTATTTGTTTGCACTGTATAAAACCTTTTTAAATGTATCGACTATTTAAGTTAGAAAATGATATATAAAATTAAAACATTCTTGAGTATACGTATGCAATTGTTAACTGGTGTAGTTCTATTACTGCAAATATTAGTACAGCACACTGCGAGTGCATATATTATTTTGAATATCGGCGATATTGCCAATGAAATAGGGATCCACTAAATTAAAATTCGAGTTAACATGAAATTAAATTGTCAGACTCAAATCAAAAACGGA
Source organism: Kuschelorhynchus macadamiae (assembly GCA_030620095.1). Lineage (NCBI taxonomy): Eukaryota > Metazoa > Arthropoda > Insecta > Coleoptera > Curculionidae > Kuschelorhynchus > Kuschelorhynchus macadamiae. The sequence continues at coordinate 1,335,125 of JAUTXW010000980.1, read as the reverse complement.
TTAAATATGCATGCAAATGTGTATGCTATAATACACAAACAATAATATAACATAGATATATAGATATTTGTTTAGATTTAACTTTAGAATATCCCTAATTAAACTCTTGATTTAATTATTTTCTTGCACCGTTATTCCAATAGTAATTAATTATTAAAATAAACAGAATAATAAATTTTGTGTTCTTGTTAAGCCCACAGTACACATTATAAATTACGCTAAGCTGGTACTTTTGTTATGAGCGGAAATTTACGATATTATTTGTAAAGTTCTTTAATTAAAGATGGTTTAAAATGTACTGTTTGTAGGGGGATATAAAGCAGAAGAAGCAAATAATGTAATTAATTCATATCGCTTTTAAATGCAGTAAGCTGTGAAGTATTCAAGGTGTCTAGAGTATTGTAAACGTGTACATATTTATTGCATATTATGTAAATTATCCTACATATAGGCAAAACATAAAACAATGGGCGATGGTGTATCTACGTGGACACTGAATTAAATGAATAAAAATACTGTAAAATCAATGACACAACAGTTGCTTTTATTTTATATGCAATTAAATGTATCAAAATTAGTCAAAGTAAATCCTAATATTTTTATAATATAAAGTCTTGTTAATTAGATGCAGAGATAAAGTGACTGCTTTCAGATCAATTTCCATACTATTTAACTAAACAAGACAATCAAAATACAAGAGGTCTAACCACACTACACCACAACTTTTTACGTTCTGAACGCGTATTTCGCTAACAAGTTAGCATCTTCAGCAGATGATATAAACTATAATATTAAAAAGCTAATATTATAGTTTATATTATAAAAGTGTTAGGACTAAACAAGTCAGCGTAAAAACCAGTTTTGCCAAAATTCAAAATAATTGTCTTGAGAAAAGACTATTGAGTGATACAAAGGCCAGTTCGTTTTCCGGAATGCAACCCTATAATGACATTTCTGGTTTAGTGGCCTAGGCTACGATGGCCCTTCTAACCAATTTTCCGTTCACTTTTTGTTCAGACAACATAGGGAGTAGGAAGGGTGCGCGGAGAAGGGGACTAGAATCACCCTTCTCGGATAGGTGAAGGAATTTACATCTGGGGAATGTCAGCCAGACGGGACCTACAGTTTATCGAGGAGTTCGAACCTCGGCCATCATCTCCACCTGAAAGGGTATGTGATGGCGAGGAGTGTGAATTTACCCCCATACTACCACCCCACTGATCTGGGCCGGCATGCTGATAGTCCGAAAGGTGAAATTCATTTCACACTCATTTTTTTATACACTTTTCTCTGTTGGATTTTTAAACCACTAATATTTGCTGCAGACTTTACAAAGTCGTGCACCTGCTGGGAATCGAACCCAATCACAGCGAACCAACAACGAAACAACGATGAAACCCAGCGCTTTAACACGTTGAGCTACCCGTCCAAAACCCTATAGAGAGCAAATGCAGGAAAACTTTGGAAAAGACAAAGTATTCCCTAGGAGTTTACTGTTGTAAATGTACTGGTTTCAAGTATGCCTAGAAGATGCCTTTCCGTAAATCCTGCAACAGGTGTCCCAATAAAATATAAGTTTCTGATAATTTCCCTGATATTAGGGCGGATCTAAACTGGAGACCAAAGTGCCTGTCTCTAAAAATCGACAAGTAATTTGGGGACCACTCGATTTTGAAAAGGCATAGGTAAATTGGGGACTAAACCATGAGGGTATTAAATAAAATGTTTGTGGCGGATTCGTGTTTCAGACAGAAAAATGTGTGCAGGTATTTCGCCACTTAATAATTGAATGATATAGTATGTGTATTTTTCATTAAGAAATATAAAATAAAAACTCAAAATATATAAATGATTCCATTTAATTATTAAGTGACGAAAATACCCGCACACATTTTTTTTATTTTTATTTTTTTTTCTGAAACATAAGGGTATTAATTGTTTTAAAAGAAATCGTACTTTTATCAAAAAATATTTAGTTTACAAACTTTTTTATATTGTGAGCCTTACATATTATTTATACAGTTAAGTTTTACATGTTATTTGGGAAGTGAATAATAAGATATACATTTTACAAAATCGAATCTTGTTATTAATCGTAATCTTGTTATATTTACAAAATCGAATCTTGTTTTCGCACTCTGTTACATAAGTCAGACACTGTTTTTAATTTTGCCGACTTGCCCTGCCCTTTATCTTAGCCGGGAGACGAATGCTTTGATTTTTTACATAGGTGTTTATTTGAAATTATTTAAGCTTTTCGACAAAAATATAAATAGAAGGCGTGTAGAATAAAAAGAATCATTGAATCGCGAATGAAGAGATTCACATGCATTTGTGGTTCGAACTAATGATGCATTTCCGTTGGCCCAAATATCCGGAGGAAAATGAGCACCATCTTTGATGTACGTATTTACCAAGTAATCCGCATATTTATTCAGGAGGCTTATTGTGGTTTTTCAGAAAATAAATCAAAGGCATAGCACTCGTCAACCTCCTGTGGATGTAAATAACATAGTCCAAAAGTATGTCTTAACCACTTTCCAACTTTGGATTCAGTATTTCTGTATTCTTCGACCAGATCCATAGATTTAATTTGTCTATATCAAGCTTGATGCAGATGAAATCGGCATCCACATATTTTTGTTTCTGGCCAGGCGCTACGTACAGCGTTGTGGATAGCTTTTTCAAAGGCAAGAAATACTTCAGAAAGTTGAAAACACAAGTTAAATATATTAAATAGTTTAGTTTTTAACATTTGAAATAGTTCTTCATATGTTTTTTTTTTAAGTTTATTTGACAATAAACAAAACAATAATAGAATGTAATGTCCATCTTGTAGGCCATGAACAGTAAAGATCTGGTGAAAATACTGTGTGCAGTAGAAAAATGTTCCATCGATATATACCTGCGACGTTTTACATAAAAGCTTCACCGTTGCCGGTTTCTATGCTAGATTTTTCGAGAATTTGGTGTACTTCATCGATATTTCTAGGTAATAGTCCTGGCAGTGTTTTTTGTCTGCAGTTGTAGATATTCTTTTTAATATAATTTACGTCTACTGTATCTACTCTGGTTGGGAGGTTCGTCTGTATCTCACGACGAATAATTTTTGATGGTTTTTCTGTTATGTCCTCGTTGGTTTTTCTTTTACAGGCACTCGTTATGAGCTGCCTATTCGGCTTTTTGATGTCAACTTCATGATTATGAATTAATTGAATATTTTCGTTCCACATTTGGATGATTATTTGTACGTCCAAAAAACGTGGTTTCTTCTCAGAAAATGTAAAGCTATTCGCCAGGAGCGAATCATTTCCCCGTGTATTTTTAATAATGCTGATCTCCATTTTTAACGATCTTTGAGCTTTCGTGATACACAATAAGAATAATTTTGATATAAGGATCGTATTTTTTATTTTAAGTGAAATTACAGATTAAAATTACCTAGAAACATAAATATTGGGCGAATAATATTTAGTCCCCAAATCACCTATCGGCTTTTCAACCCCTCTGTGACAATCAGGTACTAGAAGAAAGACTCCCAGTTATAGAAAACTATCAAAAAATATAAACAAAGGTTTTGCAAGTATGAATCTACCAACCCGCAAAAGTTTCTGTAGATGTCCAACCAACCAATCCTAGTAAATCCAGTCAGCACCTAAAAAATGTGAAATTCACTGGTCTTATAAAGATTTCATACACGAAATCCGATTTGTGAAAATAAATGTCCAGTTACATACTTGGACTATTTTCTGTCATAAAAAATGCATGTAGCGAAGTAAATAGACATCACTAACAAAAAATACTTAATGTTTCTAGGTGTAGCCCCTCAGTATCCTGAAGAGAATATTGAATAAATATGCCGTAATAGACGAGGTGTAATGAAAGCTTTTAGTGGCTGACATTTTTCATTTAATATATTAATAAGATACAATATGTTTTAAAAAATATGAAAAATGTGTAAATATAAGCCTCATAAATTTGCCCCAACTTTATATTAAATAGTTTCTACTGTCCTGCATCGTCAGCATAAAGGAACCGAAGATATATTGCCAAGATGACACCACCTTTTGGCGCGTGTGACGAGGAGGTTTAATATATAACAAAAACCACATTTTCCCTTGAGTCGATAGATTACGGGCGCAGAAGGTCGGAAAATTTAATATCGCCAGCTTGTAAGCGACGTTCTTCCGCATTTCACCAACTTTCTGTATTTTTCCATTCCACAGTGTATGAGCCGTATGATCGTTTCAGAGCTGGAATAGATCCAAATTTTCAAAAAAAAAAAAACTTTTTCTACGACAATTTAACTTTATTTCTCTCCTCATCAAATTAAATTTGAAAAGTTATTAATTTTACTTAATACAAAATTATAAAACCTCCCAAATAATTTAATTATAGAAAAGACTTACTTATTATCTGTTAATATTTGGAAAGTAAATAACATATTAAAATATAAATTATATCTATTGCGTACTTAATTTGTTATACATATCATTGGATAATTGATACATTTATTATTATTATTAGTATTATTTTCAATTTACAAGTTATTTAGAACTTAAAAAAATTTGTAAGTGCACTGATATCTCATCGTGAAGCAGAGTTGCCATGAAACGAGTCTAGTAATATCGTAGAGTTGATTCTTATTGCTTTGCCTATCTTGGAAACAAGAGAAGACATACCACTCTTATTTTCATGAGCAGATATAAGAAAAAAAGGGAAAGCCTGTTGACAGGAGATTTAAAAATTTGCATATCAGAGAATAAGAAAATGTACTTTGCTGGTAAAGAGTTTGATACTCCGGAGCCTCGGTAACAAAGGGCCGAAAGAAATGGGAGGTCTTTGAATACAAGCCTCCTTGTGATGTGCGGATCATCAATATGGCGCACAGCATTTTTTTAGAGGGTGACACTGACGTTAACCCTAGGACGAAAGGCTGCTCTATATATGGAAACATAATTTAAGGCTGGGTTATGGTTGTAAGTTAACGCAAGAAATTTTGTGTTGGAAGAAGTAAATCCGGTTTCTTCACTCTACCTCGTAGAAACTATAGTATAATAATATAATATAATATAATAATATATATAAGTCCTAATGGTTTGTATGTATTCTAGTTGGAGTATAATAGATGCCTCTTAACAAAGTTCGCAAGGAACGACGGAGGAAAAACCAACAGTATTTTAAGAGAAGGAGGGATAAAAATCGTGCAACTCATTTCACTCAGCGGAAATACTACGAGTGTTCATGATTTGTGCAGCTTGTTGTTGAATGGAACAGGAAACAATTTAACCTTGATTAGAGAGTTTTTAGTGAACAAACATTTCTTAATATTACTTACATCCAGTGTTTTTTTTTGAGATACCAGCTGGAGCACAGATTTTGTTTTTAGAGATTTTATGGAATTTCTTACAGAATGCTCAAAAACAAATGCGTGATATATTTCTAATGACTGCTTAAAAACGATTATTTAATGTCAATAAAGTGGACTCGTATATGCCAAAAGTGTCTCGAAAAACGTTATCAGTAATACCACATAGAGAAAAAAGTGTTTGTATAAGTAATTTATAAACTTGTCGTCAAAATTATAGAATAATTTAATATTTAAGAAAAGTATGACGTTCGATATTTTTCTAACCACTCTACCGATTTCGATGATCTTTCTTTTATATAGTAGTCTAATATGTCAGAAATCATACTAAGATATTAAAGCTTTTTTTTGCGACAGTGTTTCGCTGATATACAGGTTGTTGTAAGTATTTGTGATTTTTGTCCCCGCAAAACTCACTTTGTAGTTCCATACTTTATCGGTGTTCTCTTTTTTTATACATCCATTTATCTTTATTTTTATTGGAAATATAATATTTATCCCTATATCATTTTATTGTGTTTCCCTGTTCACACATTTAAAAAAGTATCATTCATCTAGAGTGCTTGGCATGCAAACGTGACAAGTTATAATCAGAAGTTAGTTTGTGTTAAATTTTATTTCTTGTCAGTGATTTATATTCTTGTAATAATGAACCCATTCCCAACAAGAAATCGCAGTCTATCGGAAGCTCAATGTACTGCAGTGGTTGCCCTTTCCCAAGAAGATTTTAATCAAACTGAGTTGCGCCAGAGGTTTGGAGTATCTCAGGCAAACTTTTCTCGTATGCTACAACGTTATAACGAAACTGGGCGAAATATTAGAATACATGGGCAGGGTTGTCATCCAGTAACAACCTCCAGACAGGATCGTTATATCCGTCTCGAAGTTTTAAAAAGAAGATTTACAAACAGTGCGTTGATTCGTTTCGATTTTTTAGATCGCTATAAGTTTCCAATTAGTCAAAGTACTATTACAAAAAGATTGGCTGAAAATGAATTGAGGCCTCAGAGGGCTGCTACTGGACTTTTACTTACAAGGGAGCACAGATGACAATGTTTGGAATTCGCGCGTGAGCTCCTAAATTGCCAAGTTGGAGACTGGGCGAACATATCATTCTCAGGCGAATCTAGATTTTGTCTTTTCACCAACGATAGGCGAAATATGGTTTACAGAAGACCAGGTGGAAGATACGCCCAGTGCAACTTTGTACCCACTGGGAGTTATGGTTTCGGGTGGGATATCTTTTGAGGACCGAACGCGTTTAGTAGTATTGAATGGTGGAAGATTAACAGCTCAACGATACATTACAGATATTCTGGATCCACAAGTTGCATCATGCTTATGCATGATGCATAAGCATTATTGAGTGAAAGTTGGTTATTTGTTTATATTTATTGTAAATTTGTTAATTTAAAATAAAATTCAATTAAAATGTAATCTTAGAATTTTTGTTAAATAAAAACATACAGGAATAAAAAACCGCAAGTATATTTCAACTAAAAATAAACATAAAAAGATGAATATAAATAATATCGATAAAGGATGGCTCTATAACATAACTTTTGCGGCGAACTACTGAACATACCAGTTCTCTCTACAGGGTGTTTTAAATCCTTGGAAAAAAATCACAAATACCTTTAACATCTCGTATATCAGCGAAACACTGTTACAAAAAAAACTTAAATATCATAGTATGATTTCTGAAATATTGGCCTACCATACGAAAAAGATCATCGAAATAATTAGACCAAAAATTGTTCAGCAAATCATATCAGATTAAAAATGTTCTGTTAAATTGTGATTTCTAGCTTTACTAAAATAAATTAACGTCGATAAATGTAAATATGGAGATAATATGCTCATATATATCAGAAAACCTAGAATAATAACGGTGAGGACAATTACGAGTAACAAATATGTAAAAATAGTTTAGAATATTTGACAAATAGCTTAGTTCCTCCCTGGCATGTTTTCATCAATGAACGGTCTCGTCCGGCATTTTGTCCGCACTTATTACCGAACGCGTGTTTTCTGTCCAGTCGCCAAGTAGCTCCATAAATCGAGCCGCTTCCTAAAAGAAGTCTTGCTCCCTTGTAATTAGATATAAGGGTTTGCGAGCAAACTAATTTTCTTTTGCGGGAAATTTATCCGTGCCCGTGCCGCAAGACAAATGGGTTAATATCCCAAAAGGAACCGATGAGACAATGGTAGTCAGCATGGGGTGGGTAGTGAAAGCACTTCACCAGAAAATTTTATTTGTTTTGCCGCGAATTGAAGATCCTTGTGAAACGGACAAAAATGTAGGAGAAGGTTTAAGAAATGTTGCAAATGAGCGTTTTAGAACTTTCAGAGCAATAGAAGAAAAATAAAATTTTATTTTCGTGGATATTTGTGACCTAGTTCCGTGTTTTATCACCGGTCGGTTTTTTATATAACGTACATTATTTTTAATGCGAAATTTTTCGACCTAATAAATTAAAGAATAGATGGCGTAGCGCGTTTAGGACAGAAATAAAAAACCCCTTTTTCTTAAAGAAAGAGCCGACGTTTCAACTATATATTCAGTCTTGTTCAAGAGACTGATTATAAATGGGACTTCGTGACAATACACAACGGCTGACATTAAAAACCTAAAAAAAACAACGTTATATTCAGTACAGATGCACAGTAGCAACAGTTGCTGTTTAACGTACGTAAAAGCAACTTTTTATATCGATCTCCTTTGTGTATCTTTAGCCCCTGTTATACTGTCACCGGACTACTTGGACTATTATGAGGGAAGTCCCGGGTAATTGCCAATTTACGAACTTTTTAAATATTATTGTCCAAGTTCAATATTTAGAAAATGTAGGTAAAACTTATAAGCGAAGCATAAAAATAATATTTAGAAGAAAATACAACAAGCGGTTAATAGATAATGAATGTAAATTTGGGTGTTGAAATCGGGCATTGCGTCGACCAGGCTTTATATTTCTCCGGAGCCATTTACAGTCTCGTTCATTCTAATAAATCTCATAAATAGGACTTCCAAAAAAAGTTAAAAAATTGCTTAACTCTGTCGAAGGATTCTCATATTCAGTTAAATACAAAACATTACGTTTGATTTTGAAAAATGAGTTTTTGTTTAACAAACTGTAGTAGTATTTTCCGAAAAAAACTTATAAAAAAGTTTATTTAAATTTTATAACGAAATACCAAAAAGTCAAAAGTTTGTCCATAAGCAGAGAGATAATATTCCTTGAAGTAAAATAAAAAAATAAAAATAAAAAATTCTGATTATTCTGTAATCTTCATGAAAAAAAATATATATTTTACTGGGGATATGTTTTCCTCGTCGGTAAATAATTCAACGCGTTTTAGAGTTACTTCAATCAGATATAGAAAACAAAAAAATACTGTATAAGGCTTTATAAAAAAATCGGTGAATTTCTTTTACCCTAAACTTCCCCATCATGTTCCGGCATATTGAATTTTTAACAAAATATGACGTCATGTCTATGTGACGTAATTTGTGACTAAAATTTAAAGTCAATCTGGTAAGTAGTTTTTAAGGTATGCCCCGAAATGCAAACAAACATCCAGAGAGACCGACAGACCTACATACGGGCCGACGGAATGCACAAATCATATTTTTTGGCAGCGAGAGATGTTAAAACGTAAAACAAAACAAGAAATCACGTCCTTCATTTTTAGTCATCAATTAAAAACACTCTGTATATTACGTATAAAATAATTATTATGTTAATATATATATCCATGTACAAATTGTGTTATTTGTGTGTAGTGGAATTCATTAAGGAGAAGTTCCAGGTAAAGACCAATTTAGGAACTTTTTAAATAATACTCTTTAAATTCCATTTTAGAAAATTCAGGTAAAAGCTATAGGTAAATCCTAAGTAATAATTCTGAGCAGCAAAAACCGCAGGCAATAACCGGCAATAAAGTATGTAGATTTGGGTGTTGAAATTGGGCATCGCGTCGGCCAGGCATTATATTTCTCCGAGACAATTTACGGGCTCGTTGATTCAAATTAAAATTTGAGAGCGGAAATTTTACGGAGCAATACGCGCACGATGCGATGTGCTCTGCAAGATAATTATTTAATGGTGGGAAGGGGTGGGAAGAAAAGCAATTTTAAAACTAAGATATTTATAATAAACCGTTTACATAGTCTTTTAACACATCAGGAAATTTAAATATTTTAATTTACTGGAACCAGAGAACGAGTTAAGGCCGAAAATTAACCTTTAAGAACTTGGCCTCGGAAGACGACAGTGAGAGGTAAGTTGGAAGTTTTCTAAAAACCAGCACAATAAAAAAATAGTTTTGTTTAAATTAGTTAAAAGAAGTCATCTTGAAAGACGTATGCGTTTGTGTGTGACAAGGTTTTAGATCAATATTGGACATAGGCGTATTCAATGATTTTCTATCTGCCAAAATCAAGGGGCGGATAACTCATTTAACTGCGTACAAGTTAATAAAAATCTTAAAGAAAATAACTTAAAGTAGCTTTAAGTCGGCTAAAAACTCTCGAATGGCCTTAAAGTGGCCTAAAGGCATCCAGTCAGTTAAAATCGTTTAAAATAATTTAAATTCACTTAATTCTCTATGGAAAACTTTAAGAGTCAATTCAATCTTAAATTTTAAAGGTGTCAAATTCGTCAAATTTTTTTTAAGTAACTTGAGATTTATGTTACATTTCCATTCTCAGGGGTGCAAATCCTATATGAAGTTAGTTTAGTATATTGTTGAGTATGTTACCTACCTAAATACGAACCATTGGAAGGTATCAGTTGATGCATAATGCGTATTCTCCATTTTTAAATTGTTTTGTAAAGCTAAAAATCAGCGATGTTTTGTTATGAAAATTGTCTTAGAATAAATATTATCAATGAATTTTTAGAAAAGAAAATATTGAATTTATTCTTTATTTTTTTGAAAATTTCATACATGCTTTGTTTCAAACACCACTCGCGATAGAAAAAATTGTAAACTGTTATAGTACCTATTCATAAAAGGCCTATAATATGGCGTTTTTAAATGTATTTTAAATTGAATTTCAAGCTGTCAAATTCTTTTAATTTCAAATGTAATTGTGAGTTTGAGGAAATTTTAAAAAAATCTGTTGATGAAGTTGCTTCTAGAGCTATGCAGCTAAGCTGCATATATCTTTTTTCAAAGCTAGTAAAAAGTACCTGTAACTAAACAAGCTTTACTTGTTTGTTTGAAGGTGGTAGACAACGCAGAATGTTCTCTAAACTCATTCTGTCATACAAGAAAATTTTCTTCTATTTTGTATTTTGAAAGTGCATTCAAATAAAAAAGTTTGTAAATTAGAAATAAAGTAAAAAAAGATTCTCAATACCTGAATACAACTAATACATAAACTGTCATTTTTAGATTCTAATTCCTTGTATAACAACCCACATATATATATATATATATATATATATATATATATATATATATATATATAATATATATATATATATATATATATATATATATATATATATATATATATATATATATATATATATATATATATATATATATATATATATATATATATATATATATATATATATATATATATATATATATATATATATATATATATATATATATATATATATATATATATATATAAATATATATATATATATTATATATATATATATATATATATATATATATATATATATATATATATATATATATAATATATATATAGATATATATATATATATATATATATATATATATATATATATATATATATATATATATATATATATATATATATATATATATATATATATATATATATATATATATATATATATATATATATATATATATATTATATATATATATATATATATATATATATATATATATATATATATATATATATATATATATATATTTATTGATATATATCAATATATATATATATATATTTTGATATATATAGGAGGATTTCCAGGCACATATAATACAACCCTCGAAGCATTGCCTTAAAAATACTTATTTTTCATTTAACGGGCTGATGTATAAACAAATAGATGGTGCTCCAAGGGGGTCCTCGCTATCACCAGTAGTCGCGAATCTATTTATGATATACTTCGAGAAAGAAGCTCTTGAGAAAGCAGGTTTGAAGCCCAAATTGTGGATTCGTTATATGGATGACATATTTATTATATGGCCATGTCATACAGAGCTCGAAAAATGTTTGACTCACATAAATTCAATGCATCCCAAAATACAATTTGCTCTAGAGTTAGAGGAAAACAACAAACTTCCATTTTTAGATGTTCTGGTGACAGAATTGCATAACAGATATTTCGAATACACCGTGTACAGAACACCAACAGATATATAAATGAAAGATCTTGTCCTGAGACAAAACGAACTTAATAATATCTAATACTTTAAAGAAGAATGGCTACACAAATTGCACCATAGGGAAAGCTATTAATGCATAGGGCTCCCGAACAAGGAACAAAAATAACGGACCGGGAAGACAACATGTAGTCTTGGCATATGTAAAAGGCACAACAGACAGGATCGAAAGAATTCTTAGAAAACACAACATACAAATAATACACAAGCCACAAACAACTATAGGTAAACTACTTGGATACCCAAAAGACAAAATCACATTAGAAAACCACGGAGTATCCAGCATTCCGTGCCAGGATTGTGAAAAAATATATACGAGGCGAACTAACAGGAGAATATCAGCAAGAGTAGAAGAGCATAAACTCAGCATCAGAAAGAAACAAACAACCTCAGCTCTATTCCTACATCATCATGAAACCGGCCACAAAACAAATATCGATAAGTGTAGGGAGATTGCCAATATAGATCATCATAAGGCCAGAATAATCCGAGAAGCCATAGAAATAATTGAAAAACAAGGTGATTTAAATAAAAGGACGAATCATTAAAACGACCAACAGTATGGAAGCAACAATCGACAAATCTAAAATCACAAAAAATACAGCGATATCCGGAAAACCCAAATAACGGCCAGCGGCCACTCAGATATAGCCTTCGACCCCGTGTGAGGTATAAAGGAAGCGTCGCAATCACTGATTTTGGCGAAACGTCAGCAAAAGTGTTCTTTATATATAGATATATAATATGAAATATATATAATATGTAAATATATCTATATATATATATATATATATATATATATATATATATATATATATATATATATATATATATATATATATATATATATATATATATATATATATATATATATATATATATATATATATATATATATATATATATATATATATATATATATATATATATATATATATATATATATATATATATATATATATATATATATATATATATATATATATATATATATATATATATATATAGACTATATGCCATTGCTTATATATATATCTGATATCATATATATAATCATTTTGTCCGAAGTATAAAAAGGTTCAAACCCAAGCAAAAAAAACATGCATGCTACAATTTAAACATCTCTCAAAAATAAGCCTTCAAAGCGAACGTGCTGAATTTTGGCCGGGGTGTCCAAATTTCGATGCAAAAAAAACGCAAGCTTTATTTATATTGTAATAAAAAACGCAAGCTTAAATTTAATATTAAAAACGAAAATAACTAGAAAAAATTTGACTACGTCACTGGATTCCACCAGAAAAAATCTACTAGAATTGATCTTTAAATTTTTGATATTATACAAAATTCGCCGAGCTGCAACATGTGGCTAAAAATGCAATTTAATTTCACCCTGTAGATTTAAACCTAAGGTGGCTTTGGAATTTTTGTTCACCTTATCTTGCTTTACACAAAAAAATAGCATAGTAATATAGATAACGCATCTTTCTATCTTTACTGCTAACCGAGATGGGATTTACAACCAAATTTTACCCCCTTGTACAAGCCTCTAGAGTAAAAATAGATGTTTCTTCGGTTTATTTACTTCTTTCGCCCAAGATCAACCGTTTAGATGATACTGAACTGAACGTAAAATAGTTGCCTATATTTAGGACGCCCTGTATACTATAAAAATATATCTATATATATTTTTAAAATCGCCTTAAGGAGCCTTTTTTTATAATTGTCGGGACTGGGCAAAATGGTTTTCTACTCCCGTCATACATATATAACTGGTAAACACCCCGTAATATATACGTGACATATAGAGGAGATGGAAAATCGCTCCACCGCCCCCCTTTAATATTTTATTCTGTTGTCAACATCTTGTTTTTTTTAGTGGTAACAACTCTTTATTTATTTAAACTGTTTTCTCTGCCCTGAGCCAAAAGCGAGGACTTTGTTAATTTTAATATGTTAAGCATTTTATATCTTTGAATAAATAAATATTGTGTTGGAAAAGTTAAAAAAAAATCTGTTGAAAAACTCAAAAATCTGGTGACAAAATTATATTACTCCCCTCCCCCTAATATTTTATCCGCAGTGGTTCGTCCCTGGCAGATGAATAAAAATGATAAATTGGATTAAAATTGACTCCTATATCTAGTTTTATTCCAATAACCAATTCATTCTATTGCCGTGAGAAAAATAGAAATTAATTGAGCATTAAAACCGCATAAAAATTGAACTGATCTTAAGTAGTAAAAAGTCGTCTATATCCTCGAAATTTGCATTATAAACTGCTAGCTCAACGAAAAGAATAAAACACGTAATAAGACTTAAATGAAAGTCCTACAGAAGATTCATGATCTGAATATCAATCAATGTAATCTGCTAGAAGCTAACCGTCCAATGTGCTATCTTAAACGGAAATCTGAACTAAATTAAAATCAACTGAATAAAAGTTCCCGTGGTGGCTAGACTCAAAGCGATTGGATTTTTACGTATTAAAAGATGAACATTATAACGTATACGGTAGCTTTACCATTTCGCAGAATTTTAATAAGAGTGGTGTATTTTCCATTTAGTCGTGGACATTTTGGCAACGTGTTTTCGATTTGTTGTGAAAAAGACCAAATGATTTTAAAGCTAGTGGTTACACCTAGATTTGTATTAATAACCATCTAATTTCAATGATAGAGGTAAAAAGCGTTTCACGAATATGTAAAATAATTTTTAAAGCTTATGTAAGGGTATAAATGATTATGTTTTCTTGGAGAATTGGAGTGTATGCCTAAATAGCAAAATTATAACTTATAATTTGCTGGAAATTAGTGAGAAATGTTGTGACAAAATATTCTGTTCTATAGGACTTCCACTTTGCATCTCAAATAGAGAATGTTTTAAAAATCTAAGGTCAACTAAAAAGCATCCTTCTTGCAAAGAAAAGAAAATGTTCTATAAACATAAGTCCGTAAAAGCTTCCTTCCTAATATGATGCCAAAAAAGTTTAAAATTAATAAAAATGCTGTTATAATCATTGTAGGCACATTTTAAGGGAAAAATCATGCCGACCAAAGCCTAGGCAAAGATTTTTCTAAATAATATTCCTTTAAAGTCAACATATAAAAAGCATCCTTCTTGCAAAGAAAAGAAAATGTTCTATAAACATAAGTCTGTAAAAGCTTCCTTCCTAATATGATGCCAAAAATGTTCTTAAAATTAATAAAAATGCTGTTATAATCATTGTAGGCACATTTTAAGGGAAAAATCATGCTGACCAAAGCCTAGGCAAAGATTTTTCTAAATAATATTCCTTTAAAGTCAACATTTAAAAAGCATCCTTCTTGCAAAGAAAAGAAAATGTTCTATAAACATAAGTCCGTAAAAGCTTCCTTCCTAATATGATGCCAAAAATGTTCTTAAAATTAATAAAAATGCTGTTATAATCATTGTAGGCACATTTTAAGGGAAAAATCATGCTGACCAAAGCCTAGCCAAAGATTTTTCCAAATAATATTCCTTTAAAGTAGGATGTTTCTAAAAGTAATTTTCATATTTTTTGCTTTTTTATATTATATATATATATATATATATATATATATATATATATATATATATATATATATATATATATATATATATATATATATATATATATATATATATATATATATATATATATATATATATATATATATATATATATATATATATATATATATATATATATATATATATATATATATATATATATATATATATATATATATATATATATATATATATATATATATATATATATATATATATATATATATATATATATATATATATATATATATATATATATATATATATATATATATATATATATATATATATATATATATATATATAAAAAAGCAAAAAATATGAAAATTACTTTTAGAAACATCCTACTTTAAAGGAATATTATTTGGAAAAATCTTTGGCTAGGCTTTGGTCAGCATGATTCTTCCCTTAAAATGTGCCTACAATGATTATAACTGCATTTTTATTAATTTTAAGAACATTTTTGGCATCATATTAGGAAGGAAGCTTTTACGGACTTATGTTTATAGAACATTTTCTTTTCTTTGCAAGAAGGATGCTTTTTAAATGTTGACTTTAAAGGAATATTATTTAGAAAAATCTTTGCCTAGGCTTTGGTCAGCATGATTTTTCCCTTAAAATGTGCCTACAATGATTATAACAGCATTTTTATTAATTTTAAGAACATTTTTGGCATCATATTAGGAAGGAAGCTTTTACAGACTTATGTTTATAGAACATTTTCTTTTCTTTGCAAGAAGGATGCTTTTTATATGTTGACTTTAAAGGAATATTATTTAGAAAAATCTTTGCCTAGGCTTTGGTCGGCATGATTTTTCCCTTAAAATGTGCCTACAATGATTATAACAGCATTTTTATTAATTTTAAGAACTTTTTTGGCATCATATTAGGAAGGAAGCTTTTACGGACTTATGTTTATAGAACATTTTCTTTTCTTTGCAAGAAGGATGCTTTTTAGTTGACCTTAGATTTTTAAAACATTCTCTATTTGAGATGCAAAGTGGAAGTCCTATAGAACAGAATATTTTGTCACAACATTTCTCACTAATTTCCAGCAAATTATAAGTTATAATTTTGCTATTTAGGCATACACTCCAATTCTCCAAGAAAACATAATCATTTATACCCTTACATAAGCTTTAAAAATTATTTTACATATTCGTGAAACGCTTTTTACCTCTATCATTGAAATTAGATGGTTATTAATACAAATCTAGGTGTAACCACTAGCTTTAAAATCATTTGGTCTTTTTCACAACAAATCGAAAACACGTTGCCAAAATGTCCACGACTAAATGGAAAATACACCACCCTTATTAAAATTCTGCGAAATGGTAAAGCTAACATTCCACCAGCTACCGTATACGTTATAATGTTCATCTTTTAATACGTAAAAATCCAATCGCTTTGAGTCTAGCCACCACGGGAACTTTTATTCAGTTGATTTTAATTTAGTTCAGATTTCCGTTTAAGATAGCACATTGGACGGTTAGCTTCTAGCAGATTACATTGATTGATATTCAGATCATGAATCTTCTGTAGGACTTTCATTTAAGTCTTATTACGTGTTTTATTCTTTTCGTTGAGCTAGCAGTTTATAATGCAAATTTCGAGGATATAGACGACTTTTTACTACTTAAGATCAGTTCAATTTTTATGCGGTTTTAATGCTCAATTAATTTCTATTTTTCTCACGGCAATAGAATGAATTGGTTATTGGAATAAAACTAGATATAGGAGTCAATTTTAATCCAATTTATCATTTTTATTCATCTGCCAGGGACGAACCACTGCGGATAAAATATTAGGGGGAGGGGAGTAATATAATTTTGTCACCAGATTTTTGAGTTTTTCAACAGATTTTTTTTTAACTTTTCCAACACAATATTTATTTATTCAAAGATATAAAATGCTTAACATATTAAAATTAACAAAGTCCTCGCTTTTGGCTCAGGGCAGAGAAAACAGTTTAAATAAATAAAGAGTTGTTACCACTAAAAAAAACAAGATGTTGACAACAGAATAAAATATTAAAGGGGGGCGGTGGAGCGATTTTCCATCTCCTCTATATGTCACGTATATATTACGGGGTGTTTACCAGTTATATATGTATGACGGGAGTAGAAAACCATTTTGCCCTGTCCCGACAATTATAAAAAAAGGCTCCTTAAGGCGATTTTAAAAATATATATAGATATATTTTTATAGTATACAGGGCGTCCTAAATATAGGCAACTATTTTACGTTCAGTTCAGTATCATCTAAACGGTTGATCTTGGGCGAAAGAAGTAAATAAACCGAAGAAACATCTATTTTTACTCTAGAGGCTTGTACAAGGGGGTAAAATTTGGTTGTAAATCCCATCTCGGTTAGCAGTAAAGATAGAAAGATGCGTTATCTATATTACTATGCTATTTTTTTGTGTAAAGCAAGATAAGGTGAACAAAAATTCCAAAGCCACCTTAGGTTTAAATCTACAGGGTGAAATTAAAGAACTTGCATTTTTAGCCACATGTTGCAGCTCGGCGAATTTTGTATAATATCAAAAATTTAAAGATCAATTCTAGTAGATTTTTTCTGGTGGAATCCAGTGACGTAGTCAAATTTTTTCTAGTTATTTTCGTTTTTAATATTAAATTTAAGCTTGCGTTTTTTATTACAATATAAATAAAGCTTGCGTTTTTTTTGCATCGAAATTTGGACACCCCGGCCAAAATTCAGCACGTTCGCTTTGAAGGCTTATTTTTGAGAGATGTTTAAATTGTAGCATGCATGTTTTTTTTGCTTGGGTTTGAACCTTTTACCGGGAGGAGCGCCTGGGCCGAAGAGGTACTTCGGACAAAATGATTAGCCAAACTAGTATGGATGGTTGATATCAGATTTTAACTATCGCTAAGCAATGGCATATCACCTTCAATATGTTTTATTTATCAATATGTCGACAGTTATCCCTCTATCTATAGGTCTTCCTGCCTATCGATGTTCTATGCTACCTATCGATATTATCATTTATCTATGGATATCATCAGATGCTTATCGGCATTATTGCATACCTATCGGCACTTATCAATAGCTGTCCATATATCGATTTTTTTATGTACCTATTGTTATTCTGTCAATATATCGATAAAGTGCACATGTTTTTAAAGAAATCTGTCACTTTTTGCCGACGAGAGCGACGTCAGGATAAACATTTTGACAACACGTACTTTTTAACCCGATATTGGTTCAGATATTGGCAAATATCTCATCGAATGCTTTCAGTGGGCGGTAAAAAAATTATTATAAATAAGAAACAATAATACATTTCTTGGACCCTGTCTAAATTTTATAAAGTTTATGCCATGCTGAATTTTGTTATGTTTTGTTGTTTTGTTTATTTGCTTATTTACTGTACTTGTCGGTATGTTTATATGCCTGTTTGTTTCGCTTTCGATTGCACGACTCATCTTTAGGAATCTCTACTTTACGGGATCAGAACATGGAATAAGCTGGGAGAGATTTATGCGTATGCGTTCATGTGGTAATGTCTATAGTAGAGAATAGCTTTGATACTTAAACGTAAAATATTTAAAAGCTCTCGATGAGATTACCAATGAGCAAGTAGAAAGGATACATCAAACAGTTATCATTAAGCAGGAGAAAGCCAAAAAAGATTTTTGTTTGTCAATCTAATCGCAACAAATAATCTGAACACATTTAAAAACAGTACAGACATTAATCCTTCTAGCGGATAAGGGAAATGCCACTTTGGTCACCGGCAAAGCAAATTAGGTGGAGAAAATACAATTACTTTTGGACAACAGCCCCTATAGAGTAATTCAGACAGAGCCAATATAGAAAATATAGAGGGAAGAGAAGAAAATGACCAAACTCCTCAAGGATTTCACCGTTCTAAGGAATACTCAAAGAAAAAGTACCATTTCCATCTATAGTCAGTGCAACAGGATCGCCCACTTACAAAATCAGTAAAAGTCATTTAAATGTTAATATAAAATTTACAATTGAAGTTGAATCAGAAGGTATGATTTCCTTTCTAGATATTGTTGTAAAAAGAAAATGACATGATTCTTTCGGGCACTCTGTATATAGAAAACCAACACATACGAACAGGTACCAACAAACGAATTCACAGCATCATCCGTTACAGATGCAATCAGTTATAAATTCTTTGGATTACAGAGCACTTGCGATTTGTTACCAAAATTCTTTACGATCGAAAACAGATAAATTGTCTCAACCATTAAAAGGGTATGGATTTTCGCACTAACGGCATTAAACGGTCAGCTAGTAATTATAATAATCCTACTCCACGACAGGAAACTAATAAAGAGTTACTAATAGTATAACATTTTCAAATTTATGTATAATTATTTAGTTTATAGTAACAGTGAGGCAATTACTAAATTTGGCTAGTTATATAGTTACTGATTTTTACACAGTGTTCTAACACCATCCTGTCGAATAACTCTACGAGTTGGATTTTTCCAAATTTACATATCATACACTTTATAAAAGAAAGTTAATAAAATCTTTATTAATAGGGCGTTACTATTGAAAGTGACATAGTTTGAATCTATATTCAGTTTTAGTTCATAAGATACCGGCCTTCTTTATTAATGAAAATAACAATTTTTTCATTTACAATAAAATATTCTGTTTTTTTTTGGTTTCTTCTTTCAGTCCATTTCACTCACATGAATTATGATAAACATATTTACTCTCTTCTTTCTTGTAAATATCAATTTAAGACTTTGAGAACACTTGAACTATTAGAAAGTTTCAGTTGACATAACTTTTTGTTTTCATCTCTCCAAGCTGCCTTACTTAATGTTTGCGTGGTATGGAATGTTAAACAGACATTTTGCTTATGGTTTTTCATTATTTTAAGCCCATTAGTAATCTGAAACAAAATTGAACATTATAACTTTGCAGTTAAATGTAACCTTTAAAATATAAAGACTTTTATGTAAATTACATTTTACATACCTCAATATGTTTTATTCATAATTCATTGGATTACATTTTGTAAAGTATTTTCAACTTCTCTAAATTAAGACAAAAGAAATTTGTTTTTGCTTTGTTTATAAATATTCGGGATTTGCCTGCCTTTCTCTTCTGTCACTATGGTTTCATTGGTCTCTTATTTTTCGGCATCCAGCCAGCTTTGACAGTATCTGATTTTTCATTTAAGTCATAATTTTGGTTCTGCTCAGGAGCAATTCGCCAGCTGTATTCGGGGATACCGAATGTTATCGGGATCTTACTCCCTTCTACTAGTGGCGCCAGCAGTGAACTCCACTGTAAATATTATTTTATTTTATGGCATTAGGTTGGCATAAGTCTGAAGTGAGGAAGAATGATGGAGGGGAATGTCAAACTTCTTTGAATTTTCTGGAACTGATTTTCTCGTCCCTTTCTATTGGCTCTCCTTAGAGGTGCAACATGTGTCCGGCTTTATAAAAGTGCCTTAATGGACCAATTTTTTAAAGTACTGAGAGTATGCCATAAATAATTATTTTAAAGTGCAGTGCTGTTGAAAGTCTAAGGCCTATTTATGGACATCATCTGGCCATAAATTTTGGTCCCATTTTGTTTGGTTCCACATTTGATCAACCACGTGAATGGCGTCCTGAATTTTGTTTTTGGCTGTCGGTCCTCGAGAAGCCTTTCTAGATGTCTGGAAATTTCCTTTATTGGTGACTGTTGACGTCGAAGGAGCCCTCTAGATGACTAGAGGTTAAGAATTCAAGTTTATGGTGTAATTTTTGGGGTACATAAACCAAGAGTTCTACAATGGTTTTGGAGTTCCTTCCTGTAAGAGTACAAGGAATTAATTCTTAATTTTTATATTTATGAATTTTATATAAGGTAGCAGAAAGGAAGTAACCTATTTTTTTGTAAAGCAGCCTTGGCGAAACACTTTATATTTTTATAACTTTTTTCCTTGCGGCAGTGTAAGAGAAAATTCATGAATTTTTGATTCCCTGTGCGCTATTTAATTTAATTTTCATATATTCATATTTGCGACATGACATTTCGCCAGATGTTCATAGGTTGATGATATAATGGTAATAACGTTCTATCACATTTCATAAATTTGATATATTTTATATATTTTACATTTTCTTGATTTATTTTTTTATATCTTCATGTTAATTGAATTTTTGAATGTAAGCTTCACATGTCAAAAATTATTTTATAAAACAACTTTTTTAAAAAAAAACAAAAGATCAAGGTGATCATTAAAATTTGATAGTCTGCACATTATATAGTGTTTTATTGAAAAGCCCTCCAAATCTTTATTTTGTCTGCATTTAAATATCAATATAGATTTCTTCCTAATTGAGTCACAGTCAATTAGGTGGCGCCCATTTTAATTTCGAAAGGTGTACCCGAGAACCTGCAACCTACAGCTCTCCGAAAAGATGACTGGCTGCCGTTCGCACGTATTGGTAAGTTCATAGAGACTTTACGCCATAATAGGAAGTATACTTATTCGATTTATACACGGAACCACAGACAAAATTGTAAGATTACCTCGCCGCGCCGGTCCACATAAGAAAATTGGACAATCTTTGGAATCGCCAACGGACATTATTCTTTCCAAATGGAAGGATTGTATACAATTTCTTGTTCCTTTGGGGATATATTGAAGAAACTAGACGATCCACTCCAATAGGCTTAAGTAGCATGAATTAAAAAAAAACAAAACACAGGAACAGCATTTAGGAAAATAGGGATCATAATTAATTTTTCTCTGCACTTTATTAGCACACCGAGTTGTGTTGTTGTAAATACATTTCTAATTATTTGTACAAAATATGTGGAAACATATACATTTACACATTATTTGTACAAAATATGTGGAAACAGATCAGGCTAGTAAAATGAGTTTTGCAAAAGGTTCTAGGGGGCAGTTGAATAATTCATCTAATGATGTGTTTTTATGACTGTGAATATTGAATGGTTAAAAGAGTTCTGAATTAATTTGTTGATGATATTAATGCGATTATTCCAGCTTCAATTGTAATATATGACTCCCTATCCCTAAAAATGTAATGTCATTCATATGACTGATATTGAAGTGCCTTTATATTTGAAGAAGAAAGAAGTCCGTAAGGGACATTTTACCTATTTTAATCTAAAAGGGCCATCTAGAGCTAATTTTCATGTACTTTCAATTGCTGTTGTTAATTTTCACGTAAAAGTTCTCTAAGTATCATATTTATCATATGTCATTTCTTTTTGTCATGCTGATTTCTGTGCAAAAACCACCTATGTGTGGAAAAAGTACCTTAGTTAAAAAAGTACCCAAGTAATATTAGACAACGCCGCGCCGTTACTTCAACTTGCTTTCTTCGAATATAGGGTAAAAAATCGTGAATATCTTATACAGGGCGCGTCGAAAACTTGGAAATTTTCTTAATTATTTTGTAAAAAAAGTTTCTATATGTAGTTTGTTAAAAAAAAATTTCAGCAAAAGCAAAAGTGTTTTTAAATTGATACTTGGCGAAATTTTCTTCGAAATATTTGGAAACAGTTTGTTCCCAAGTAGCATTTTTAAACGTATAATGTAATTAAATTACATGAAAATATGAAACATGTACGTGGTCAGTCTCTTTTCTTGTCACCCTTTTTACGTATAGGAACGATTTTTGCATTTTTTAGCTAATTAGGAAATTGAAATTTGGGGAAACTTATTTATTATTGGTTTTAGCAAAATAAAATTCTTCAAAAAAAGTTTTGATTGTTCCAAAACTAAGATTGGCGTAAAAAAATCTAAAAAACTTATGCAGGATTTGTAAAAAAATGTATATGTTGGTAACAATGCAATAATATGGTACCATAGAGTCAAAAATCGTGAATATCTTATACAGGGCGCGTCGAAAATTTGAAATGTTGGGAAACATTTTTACATATTGTATAATTTTTATTAAAAAGTCCCTACGTGTAAATTGTCATAAAAAGCTCTTCATTTACATAAACGAAGTAACTCCTGTTTAGCATTTGTTTAAAAGAGATAGATCTTGTCTTACCTGTTTTAATATTTAAATGTTTTTTGGCACCATTTGTGCATTTGTTGTGCTTTACTCGAACATCCTCCAGACGTAGACGTGTTCTCAACGTAATGACAAATATGCCCATTGCTTATATAGTTACAAAGACTGTTTGCACATAGCAGAAAGAGTACCGGGCATAAGATGGTGCCTTGTAGAACGCCCGTCTTCTTTGCAAAGGGTACTGCGCACACTTTGACTACGCACAAAAACATATACCTTTCTGTGAGATAGGAATTTAGAGTCCATACCCTTGTAGCTTATAAGTCAATAACTGGTGATTGATAGAACCGAAGGCTTTTTGAAAGATCAAAATAAAGCCCTGTCATCTGTTCTTTTTTATCTACTTTCTTCATTATGTAGGAAATAGCTTTGAAAAACCGATTAAAATGTTGATACTGACGACAAAAATATCCTAGATTTTAAGTTGTGCACGCTATGTCGATAACTCTTCTTAAAGACCGGAATTTTTCTTTTCCCTTCAGTGTCTTCAGTACCCTCGTCCATTTGTAACCATATAATGGGTCCGTTTCTAACTGTATTAAGACGTGCGTTATTTTCTTCTACTGGATTCAAGATTCACTTTGTTTGTATAGACCAGACATTTTGAATTTTAATGTAAGGAAAAAAATGTGAGTTTTAATATTTACTCTGTTATGGGAGTAGTCAAAGGATATTTTGAAAAAGTTTTGAATTTTTGACTTCAAACTAATTTTGTGACCTAGTTTAAGAGATTGTTTTATATGTGTGTCGGTGAAAATTTGTTGTTTTAATATAGTATAACATTAGTTTTCCGGTTTGGGTTTTTTTTTAAAATATAATTCTAACCATAATTTTCGAAGATATTTGTAATGTATACAGTGCAGTCAAATATGACTTCATCTAATTGATTGCTGAACATATCAGAAGAAGAACTAGAATCTTTGCTCTACCTTGTCATACCCTCAACATAGAGCTAAAGGCTATAGCTTAAAAACAGTTATAATAAAGATGAGGTAGTCTCAATGTTAACAAAGAAATTTATATTAAT
This sequence comes from Kuschelorhynchus macadamiae, assembly GCA_030620095.1. Taxonomy (NCBI): domain Eukaryota; kingdom Metazoa; phylum Arthropoda; class Insecta; order Coleoptera; family Curculionidae; genus Kuschelorhynchus; species Kuschelorhynchus macadamiae. The sequence continues at coordinate 1,310,692 of JAUTXW010000980.1, read as the reverse complement.
AGTAGTAAATTACGCTATACAGTTTTGAGGCTTAATATCGTTTATCAATAATAATACAATCTGATGAGAATTTCAATCATTCCATAGTCAATCATCCTCGCGTTACACCTCGTACATGCTGATAGAGATAATCGCGGTAAGGAATTATTCGCAATGTCGAGATTGCATTGCTGTTATTACAGTGGTTATAGTGCCCCGATATGTATTATTCATTGACTTTTTGTGGGTTTGTCCCCATAAATATTCCGAGAGGGCTTCGTGTTAAGCTGTATTCACTTCGGCGCACTGCTAATGCAATTCAGTGCTTTTGATTGTTGTAAAGATTTACTTATATGTATTGCCAACCTCAATACGTATATCATAAATGTGAATAAAATAAGCAAAAACTTTTTTTACAGGCACTTGTTTACTCTGAAATGAATTAATTCCTAAGTAGTTTTTATTTATTTTGTTATAAATACTTCTGCATCACTAAGTAAGTAGTGTTATGGATTTCAATTGTTATTTTCAATATCTATTGTCATGTTTTTGGTTATTAATAAACTGCTCAAAAAATTAGTCGGCACAGTAATTTTTTTTCGTCATTTTTACAGGCTGTATCTCGGAAATGCCTTAGCCGATTTTTAAAAATTAAAAAGACTCTGACGTGCCATAAATTGTTTAATCAATAGCCTGGAGTGGTATTTGATAAAAATAATTTTTTTGGTGTTATACAGGGTGTGAAAAAATATAATGTAAAAATGAAAAATTTTAACTATCAGCATCTCTTGCAATAGTTATTCTAAAACTTTTATATTAATCATATTTAGAAGCTTTATTCGGTATCTCAGGCCGTATTTAGCAGTCATTTATTTTTTTTTCGTTTAGATCAAAAGTTATTAAAAGGGTATTTTCAAAAGTCTGTATTTTTTAAATCAAAAAATTTAAACTTTCTAAGGGTTCTTTTATTTATTGTGGAAATTATGGGGATTTATTATTCCAGTTTCTATATATTTAGAAGTAGAAGGTTTGGCATTTTTTTGTTTAGCAAAAAGTTATTAAGTATTTTTTAAATTAAAAAATTACAAATTTCTATGAGTTCTTACATTTAATATAAAACTTTCGGGATCATCCCAGTTTTTCTGTACTGAAGTATAGCGGTTTTGCACTTTTTTAGTTAGAAAAAAGTTACAACGTATTCTCAAAAAGTCTATAATTTTGAAATTAACAAAATTACAAATTTCTATGTGCTTTTTTTCTTAATGTAGTCCTCTGTATACAAAAGTAGTATGGTGGTATCATATTTTTTGGTTTAGGAAATAAAGATAAGTACAGGGTGATCCACTATAAATGTCTATTCAATTTAAATTCAGTTAAATGTTTTGCTTTGCAAAGGCTTAATTTTAGAAAAAGAAATGAAATACAAAAGTTTTAGATCAAAATCCAAGAGTTCTAACCGCACTACACCACAACTTGTTACGTTTTGGATGCGCATTTTGCTAACCAAGTTAGCATCATCAGCAGATGATATATACTCTGATCTGTTGATGATGCTAACTTGGTTAGCGAAACGCGCGTCCAGAACGTGATAAGCTGTGGTGTAGTGTGGTTAGAACTCTTGTACTTTGATCTATCTTCCACCACAGGTTCCAGTGTTTTAGGATTTAATAAGTGGTTTTAGCTCAAATATTTTTATGTTTACAGGGTGTCTCAAAAAACGCTGACAGATAAAAGTTGCATCTTTTAAAAATAGACAAACCCATATTTGACTTAATATTTTTATTCTATTGGAGAAACCAAGAACTTTGAAACTAGACCATATTCTAAACTTTTTGTGGTTAAATTATAAATAATTTAAAAATAATTATTGAATTTGGACATAAGGTGTGTGGTATCAAAATTCTTAGTTTTTCCAGTAAAATCAAAATATCACGTAAAATATAGGGTGATCCATTTAAAAAAAAAGGCTTTTTTTGGGACACCCTGTTAATGTAAAAAATGCAACTTAAGAACTATAAAATAAAACAAATTTTATTCCATTGTGATTATGCAAAATTTGTCAATTTTATTTTCGTGTTTACGGGGCTGCTTTAACCCCTAGAGCCTTAAAAAAAAAGAAAAAATGTTTTTATATGCAAAAAGATTAAAGAAACCTGACGTATTTTGTCATTTTTAAAGGAAACTTACCGTTTTTAAAATAAGCAATATTTTCGTTTTTGAAATATAAACATATATTTTGTTTTATGTGGGCTGTGTCATACCCCTGCCTTCCGACGTTTAAAAGCTGTAGTAGCAAATTTACTGTCAGGTAAGTCAATTGCAGAGTACGAAATAGTTTACACGGATTTACAGAAGTCTAAGTGGTGCTAAGTGAGAGCACTCATTTTAGCACTAATGGACAAATGAATTCGTTTTAGCCTTGAACTGCTTTTGATAATGAAATTTAGTCAACCGAGTTAGAAAAAAAATATTTATTCCAACAACAGAGATAAAAGAGATAAAAGTTTAAAATTTAATAAAAACGTGTGCTTTATTAGGAAACAAGTGCTTCAAATTTTAGCTGTTAATTATTTTGAGGATTTTAAATTACCATTTTTTAGAGGCTTTCAAAAAAGAATCAAGAAATCGAGTGAACATGCAGTAGTAGAATTATTATTAAGAGAAAATAATTGAAGCTAAAAATCTAGGGATATAAGGCTTTTTACACCCAGTCCTGACCACAAAGAACCAGGAAGAGGCGAATCATATAATGAGAGGAACGAAACATTAAATATGCATCCATTACTCAGTTTCCTAGTCTTTAATACTAATAGCTAAATTATCTACTTCTTGTTTTCTAAAACATGGTACGTACATAAATATAAAATATTTACCGTTACACAGGGTTGCTGGTATGTATGGAAACGTTAAATTATTTTCAAAAGTACCAGAGCTAGCAACAAATATTATATAAAAAACTTATAGAATTTTTAAAAATCTATCGGAGTAGAGAAATACTAATTATGCAGGTTTAGTCATAGATTCGCGGCAAAACTGAGTTTCATTTTTGTTTAAGTGGAATATCCATTATAAAATATACCTGATTTGATACCTTTATCTTTAAAAAAAACCCAAGAAATTTGATCCTGTCATATGAAGCAATGTATTCCCATCGACTCCACTATGTAATTAAGGGTTCTAAACCTCCCTCTAACACACTGCCGCGGGGTGGTTATGAATAGTAAACTGCGTGGAAATCACACGTTGAACAGGTAACCAATAAATCTATAGCAACAATGTGGCAACTACGCCGCGTGGTGGGCTGGATGTAGGGTTTATCCCTACAGGTCTTCCACTGGTTCTATACTGCGGTCATCCGACCGAGGATCACTTACGGATTCGTGGTCTGGTGGCCGGTGGTGGAAAAGGTTACATATTGCCAAAAACCGGCCGGACTTTAAAGGCTGGCCTGTTTACGGATTGCTGGAGCAATGAGAACTGCACCAGGCGCCTGACTCAATGTTCTCTTAGGCTTCGCAGAGCTTCCGATTTGGATCAAGAAAGAAGCCATAGCGGAAGTTGGTATAGAAATCCAACAGAAACGCCAGGAGATCTCCATCCTGTCCACGAGGGCGTTTCTTCCAGATAGTCGTCTTCGGCTCATTAGGTCTTTTCAAAGTGAAATTCAAACAAGGGATTAATGCAAGAAGAATAGGATACCCCCTTAAGCTGACGTTCAATCGTGGTATATACTCGGCTCGTGAATGGCCAGTTCCGGCGCCGGAACATACCGGTCCGACAATGAGGTCGCAGAGGCCTTTTCGCTGGGAAAACATACAACTGTTTTCTAACTAAGGTCTAAGTGTGCTATATTACAGGTTACAACAAATGAGGAAGACAGACTGGGAGTGGAGAATGAAATTCGCATTCACTCAGAAAGTCAGGCAGCCCTTAAAGCCCTCGGTAAGCTTAGGATGACCTCAGCTTCAGTCTAGGAACGTAAAGATGCACTAAGAGAGCTAGCAACGACAAAGGGTGGTGAGATTAAAATGGGTCCCTGGTCACAGTGGTGTCGAAGGAACCTGCTTTCATTTATTCAGGGCCTGCTCGCAGGCCCTGAATAAATGAAAAATGAAAATTAGACAGGCAAAAGATATGCTACCCAACCCATGCAGATCTAAGGCAACTTGGTTCATGTCAAGGAAACGACAGGTGATTGGAGACCTAATTGGTATTTTGATACAACACTCTAAACTTAACAGGCACATGATGCTGGGGTTAGCGGACAACCCTTGTTGGGCAGAGGAGGAGGATCCCTATCATCTTGTTGGCAAGAGTGAAAGGTAGTCAACGCTACGCTGGAATACTTTCGGCGGTGAGTCCCTCTCTAAAGAAGATTACAACATCTTAACTGGGGCAAGATGTTCTCCTTCATTAGGACGGGCCGCCTTCGTAGAAAAGGGGAGTGAGGTGGGTGGGACCGGGGTCTACTACAACACACTGCTTCCTATGGAAGGATTTCTAAATTTTTAGGGCGTCTTTAAAAATTGATGAACATATAAGATCCAGCGTGTTGTTATCAAAAAATGCATCTTCGTTTTACCGCGACTTTATGATCCTTCTTGTTTAATTAGTTTTTCTTTACACCATTTTTAAAATCCAAAATTTTTTGTATTTGACATTTTTTGCTAGCCTATCTTTCCTGCGACCCTGTATATTATAATATTAAACACTGTATTGTAAACTTTTAAAAAGAAAACACGTTCATCATGATTGTTTAAAGCAAAAAGGATAACTCAATTTAGCGGAGCGGACGGGCTGAGTAACCAATCAGTACGTGATATCTAAAACCGAGATCAAATTGAGAATAAAAAGGGTGGTACAGCCGCGAACTTCAGGCGTATCAAGTTCGTAACGCGTAAAACATTTTAAATGCGAGCTTATCTACCGATATCACCAATTTACCCATGTTTTGGAGAGATGTCGCGGAGATTAGTTACTCAAAAATAGTGTCCCGCACCGTATTTTTACTGCTACTAAAATTCTAAATATTGATTCAAAAATATTTAAACTATAAACCCTCTAAACCGGCTCGTCAATTAAATATATATTTAATTAGCAAAAAATGGAAGTTCTAGATGCTTCCTTGTTTCATAAAAGTTCTTGCATTTAGATTTTTACCCACCAAACCATACTTTCGAAATGTCAATTGCTCGCGTAGGCGTTTAATTGCAATATTAGCATGCACCCAACAATATTTGGCTCGGTGTTGCCAGAAGCGTGACTGAGATGTACCTGTTTAGAAATACAATAAAAAATTATCGGCAGAGTTATGATTTAAAGAGAGAAGTAGGATTGATTTAAAAACGAAATCAGATCGATAAAAGAATTTAACTTTCAAACTGTGGCCAAAATTATTTTTCTATACAATGCACTGAGCAAATAAATTAGTATAGAGGGATGATGATTTGCCTCATAAAAATAAGTGAGAACAGTTTATATGCTCCGCTCCGCTAGTGGGCTATTAGAAGTATCTGGAGGCATCCATTTTTAAATGGAATGCCCTGTACATTGTTGCATTTTTCAGTTTGCCTGGATAGTCTAAATACTTTCTGTATATTATATTTTCTATAACTAAATTCAAATTGGCATTTTTGATCCTTTGCAGCCCTGTATCTGCTCAATGACTTGACTTGGAACAAAACGGATTTCAATTTGTTAGTTTAATTATCTATTTTACGACACCAATTTCTGGTTTGACAGAATTTGTCAAAATGTGACATTTTCTCAAAAAATTAAAATCGCTGTTAAGGGATAGACAACTAAAAACTGAGAGGAAAGTGCAGTCTATTTTTTTCCAATTCAAGTCTTTTGGCAATTACAGGGCTTCAAAGGGTCAAAATTCTCAAGCTTTATTTACTCGAAAACATTTGAATTAAGTTGAATAAGAAATATAACATAAAACATATTTTGAATAATCAGGAAAATACAAACATGTAATAATATACAGGGCATTTTATTTAGAAAACCTATGCTACTACTGGTTAAGCGTGGAAGTGGCAACACCGCGTATCAAATATATTTTAGAAAAAAAGTTTATGTACAGCTATGGCCAGAGCCAAATTTTTAAATCAATTTGTTAACTGCTTCTGCAGATATTTCTTATAGGGTACTGAGTTTGATACACTCTGTATTTAAAAAGGTCCGAAAACACTTCGTTTTGTAAGTACAGGGTGTTAAAATGCTATTGTTTTAGTTTTTTTTTTACATAATTTGGTGGTTTCATGGCAAGATATTTTTGGCAGATAAGCTATGAAGAAATATAAGAATTTTTTCTTCAAATCTGAAAAATACCACCGAAGCCAGTAGAGTGTTAGATACCCATGCTGATCTCAATAATGACGTCGATGGCAACTAGGAATAACTAAAAATAATATGGTTATATTTAATGAAATTGTTTATGGCAAAACGCTTTGTATATGTTTTATTTTACAAAGTATTTAAAATTGAAGTTTTTCCTTTAATGCTAGTTATTTGCGTTTAAGATCTTATATTTTATGTTAATATGTGTTATTTTTCTTAATTCTTCCAAGTGTTATTAAAATAATTTGAAACCTTGTTTTTTCTCTACCACTAGTACAAGTCTAAAGATTTTCGAAACCAATTCCGTACACGGTATACTACGACTAATGTCAATAAAGCGAATAAATATTTTTTAGAAAAATCTACGTTTTTTCCGGATGGCCACCATTTTAGCCCTCCCGAACTTTATACTACGATGTCTATGGACTTTTCGAAAGCAAAGCCAAGTTCCTCATTCCGTTATTTAACTTTTTGGTCTCTTATATTTTTTCATTATTTTGCACCACTTCAAAGTTATTTAGCAGGATGTATTGATGATTTTTTTAATTTCTTATATCCATGATGACCATTAAATTACCTAGGCATTAATGGACATTTTGCCAAAATAACTTCCAAACCTTGAATATATCAAAACATTCAAAGCAACCCAAAATTTACAGAACAGTATAAAAAATTAATTTAAATACGAAATAGGTTATTGAATATATTGTATTTTAGTAAAGAACGATTGCGTTAAAGGGTTCTTATTTCTGACCAGTTTGTTTAACACCTAAAACGATAAAATCACAAAGTAATTTCCCGTCCAAATACGTTTGAAATTTGTTTTTCCTATTTTTAATATTAAAGATATAATTAGAGAACAACGAAAAAAAATTTTCGATAATTCATTTTCCTTTTCAATAATCCGTCCATAACTGTTTTTACGACATCCTTGGTATATATAAATGTTCAGAGAGAAAAAAACTTTGAAAGAAAATGCTCTTCCTCTTGTCTATACGATCAATTGGGACCCAGATATCGCCTGTGTTGAGTTTTTTAATATTAAAATAAAAATTTATTCGGTATTAAAAATATATAATTTTTAAATAAATATTGTAGGAAAACATTTTCAACAATTAACTCGTTTTAGAAAATAACATTTATGTTTGTAAAGGTAAAAATATATTGTACATTTAATTTTAAGAAGTCGTTTTTTCAATATTAATACTTTTGATGACAATACCAACTTCGTTGCCATTATATTTATCGGCATCTTGTAATATTTCTGGCACATTTGCATTTTCGCAATTAATTTCTGCACATTCCTTGCAAAATATGTAACATTTAATGCCAAACTTTCAGCAACCACAATTTCCATGAGAGACAGCCGCATGCTATTTTTTCAAGTAAGGATTGCGCTCCAACTGGCATTAATCCATTGTTTGTTTTCTTCCAACCCCATAGTTTCCTTTCATTGTTGGATCTGTAAATATGTTTGCTGCCCGTGGAATCTAGCAGTATCAGCGACTTCTTAAAATTATTTAGGTAAAATATTTTTTTACCTTCATGAACAAAAATGTTATTTTTTTGAAATCCATTTGCTCTTCATAATGTTTTCCTACAATATTTAAATTTCAGTTTATTTTAAAACATGAATAAAACTTTATTCTTTTGTAATAACTAATATTTATTTTAGCACGTTAAACATTTTTATTTTTATTAAATCATTTTTAAATTGTTGAGAATTAAAAGCAAAAAAAATATCAGAGCAAATGCTTTTTTAATAATAAAATTAGGAAACAAAACATATCAACGAACTTGGATAGGAAATTTAATTTTCTATAAATAAAGAATTCTTATTGTTTTTGAGTTATTTTGAAAACACTAAAAAACAGGCTTTTTCAAGTCAAACTAAAATATTAAACGATAAAAACTCTTTAAGGCATTTGTTTCTTTCTACACTTTAATTTTGGACATATCCAAAACCCGAAACAAGACTTAACATCCCAGTCCCCTGTATCTCGAAACCAACCATCTGCGGGCACTAGTTAATATGACTTTTTACTGTTTTTTTTTCAGCCAAATCACCTTTTAACATTAATTAATTTACATGTTTTATATTTCAAGAGGAAAAGCTTTATGAAGAAATTTGCTCGGAAAACCCTTAGCATATAGCACAAGTAATAGTGACTGACGCACACACGTCCTAGTATATTTGAAATTGAAAACCGTGGATATGGTGAGCAAAAAACAATAATAATAACTTGATTAGGAATCCAAAAATACTGGCTCATTGGAAGTAATACAAAAACACCTTATATAGGCCTTTGTAGATAATTAATTTAAAATTTGTAAATATTATTCCAAAGAACCACCTATAAGGCGTCTAAAAGTGAACATATTTTTAAACTATTTTCTAGAAGTAAATATAGCCACGATAAGCGACTTTTTTCATGTGACCCATTTCTGAATCTAAAACATTATCATTATTTAATTTGAAAATGTAAATAAAATGGGACAACTTGAGCCTGAAATAAAAAAAGGCAAGCAATCTTCAAAAACAGTTTGTGCTTCATTTAATTATATATGTAGGTATATATAAGTATCAATTATTTATTATTTTTGCACCGAACTGCAACCTTTTCTTTGACAAAATAGAGTCAAACGTTACGTATCGCAGATATTTGTCCGGGTATGCGCTTAGATTAATTTAAGACCACAAATTAAGCCACATGCTTGCAATACACAGCATTATGGTTATGAAATGTAAATATACACAGTATTTTAGGGTCTCATCTACTAGCATTCAACCTGAAGTTGGCAGAATAATAGATCTATAATTATTATTTTATTTTACGCGGCACTGGAAAACACTATGCAACAATTATTAAACCAGTTACAATTTATTTATTTTGACTGTGTCGGTAACTTTAAGAATTCCTCAAAAATCATCAAATAATGTTTGTTTTTGTATTAAATACATATACATGGTGATCCACTAAGAATGGTCTCCGGTCATAAGTGGGTAACCGCTGATCACAGAATTGTGGGAAAAAATGTTTGTAGATAAATTGGTTAAAAGAAAATAACAGTAAATTAAAAATAAAAATGCCGATTTTCTCTTGAATTTTTTAAATTAAGGTTTGTCGAAAGTATAAATATTCTTTAGTCAATTATGCAAGTTTTGTTATCTATCATTTTTTTTTTATTTTCAATAATAAAGTAGTGGGGAAGGTCAAACTTTTTTTCTTTGAAACCTTTATATCTCTGCTTTGGATAAACCGATTACTTTCAACTTGATGTCAGAAAAAAAGCGCTTTCTTTGCTCTTCATGTAAAGCTATTAACTGTACTGTAATGATTGTATTAGTGGTCACTAGACGGCGTTTTTTCCTAATTCTTCAAATAATACGGATTTTCTCAAAGAAATCAAATAATAAGATATGACTTTTTTGTCATAATTTAATTTAAGGCTATAAAAGATATCGAATAGTGAAATAAAAAATTTAGGTCCATATTTAAATTAAAAAAGTTGATGATGGTCACTCGAATCCGAAACGTTAGTTTGCAAAACTATCCTCTTCAATTTGTAGACGAGAAAAAGTGACAATGATGATGTGACAATTATTTTCATCTATCATTCTAACTAAGCCTACAATCACAGAAAAACCATAAAATTTATTTTTTGTTTTATTTTTAGTTTTTCTAAAATTGCAGGCTTAGTTGAAATGACAGCTGACAATAATTTTCACTTTATTTTTGTCACTTGTTCTCCTGTACAAATTGGTGAGGTTAGTTTTTCAATCCGACGTTTCGGATTCGGGCGACCGTCAACAGCTTAATTAATTTAAATACGGATGCATTGTTTATTTCACTATTCGATACCTTTTATAACCTTAAATTTAATTATAACAAAATCATATCATACCGTTTGATTTATTTGATAAAATCCGTATTATTTGAAGAATTATAAAAAAACGCCATCTACTGACATATGATATGATCATTACCGTACAATTAATAACTCTTCGTTAAGAGCAAAAAAAGCGATTTTTTTTAATTATATTAACCAGTATTAATTTCGACAGAATGGTTTGGGGAATGTCTAGGTCGACTTCGCACTTTCAGATAAAAACAATTTTAAGAACAGGGCTTTCATTTATATTATGACACGTAGCTATAGCTTTAGCTAATGGAGGGACAAACTCATCTAAATACAAAAGTTTTAGGATTTTGCTTGTATTTATTATTAAGAATAATTTTTTTTAAATCAATAGATTTTGAAGAATATATGTAATTTACTACACTGTGTAATGTTATTTCATTAAAATAATGGACATCTTTTTGCCGATTATGAACATGCCATATCTGCTCCATCTTTAAGAACAACCAAGAAAATTAACAAAAACTGTGCCATAAGAAACAATATTCTCCCTCTCTAAGACATTTTGTCTTATGGTAGGCTATTTGACAATTTTCCCGGTTTCCTTTAAAAATGTAGGTAATGTAGTAGTAGTAAAATGGGGACAAGCCTAGCAATCAAGCCTAAAACGCCCTTTTCGTTAACTCTGGTCCCACCCACCTCACTCCACTTTTCTACGAAGGCGGCCCGTCCTTCTAATGAAGGAGAGCATCTTGCCCCAGTCGAGATCTTGTAATTCTTCCATGGAGAGGGACCCAACCCCGAAAGTATTCCAGCGTAGTCTTGCCCACCTTTCACATGTGCCAACAAGATGATAGGGATCCTCCTCCTCTGCCCCACAGTTAGGACAACAAGGGCTGTCCGCTAATCCCAGCTGGTACACGTGCATATTTAGTTTACAGTGTCCTGTCAAAATTTTAACTAGTTCCCCAATTATCTGTGGACTCCTTGACGTCAACCAAGTTGCCTGAGATCCGCATGGGTTGGGTAGCATTTCTTTTGCCTGTCTACACTAGTTCGTCTTTGACTCTTTTGTCTTTTCCCAGGCCCAGCTATTCGGGGCCTGCGAGTAGTATTGTTAACTTATATCCAGGCATGTTTCTGGACCCGAGTATTTGCTAACTTATCCGCTTTCTCGTTGCCTTCCATAACACTATGTCCAGGGACCTATTTTAATCTCACCACTTTTGTCGTTGCTAGCTCACTTAGTGCATCTCTGCATTCCTAAACTAGAGCTGAGCTCATGCTGGGCTTACCGATGGCTTTAGGGACCGCCTAACTGTCTGATTAAATGCATATTTCATTCTCCACTTCAGCCTCACTTCTTTCTTTGTTGCAACGTGCAATATGGCATAGACCTCCGCCTGAAGCAATTGTATGTTTTCCCAGCGGAAAGGACTCTCCGACACCATTGCCTGACCGATATATTCCGTCGCCGGCTGACCCGAAAAAGCTTGATGGGGTGTTCTATTCTTCTTACATTGATCCTCTGTTTAAATTTCAATTTCAAGATGTAAGTAATAGTATGTATCAAAACTTGATATATTTACAATCGGTAAGTATATTCTTCAACTTCTTGAAGATTTTTAAAAGAATTTGATATTCTTAAAAGATAATACAAGAAAAATTCTACAACTTTTATATTTATATATACATATATATATATATATATATATATATATATATATATATATATATATATATATATATATATATATATATATATATATATATATATATATATATATATATATATATATATATATATATATATATATATATATATATATATATATATATATATTTATCTTCTGTAGTTTAAGCTGTAAATAGCTGTAACAAAATATGAATGAAAACCCTGAACATATATTAACTTAAAAATGTGCATATTGTAAATATTTTTATCTGATGTGGCTGAATAACCCTGGACTTCCTAATATAACTATAGTTCGGTTTATTAAGATGTATTTTTCAAGGGCGTATTATTAGCTAACATTCAAAATCATTCTGGTGATATAAAACGGAAGCTTTGACGGCTTTAATCAATTAAGAAATCGTGGTTTATGAAATTAGACCGTGTCAGATTGAAATGATGATTCACGTTCAGTATTCAGATGCCCTGATATAAAGAGCCCTGAAGAGGCCTGGTGCAATCGAAAGGGAAACGTTGAATATTAATTCCAATTTAACATTCTATTCTCTAGTTTATTCTATTCCCAAGAACCATGATTTCTTAATTCTGGTGATAGTAGGTAACTCTCAAATGCGAAATTATGCGGACAAAGAAAGGTTAATTTAAATCTTAACCATAGTGATATCAACAAGCATTGTGAAAACTAATAAAACTAATATAAAAGTCATATATATTTTTAATTCTACACACATAGTGTGTCAACACAAAAGTTATCAAGCTGCTGTGCTACTGTTTGGTTTGCCATTCTTAAAAAATAGCCCTTACCTTACCCGATACAAAAAAAAATATGGCGCTCTCCCTACACAAGCAGGCATTTTGTTTATAAGGGCAAATTTCATTAGTATTTTTGAACTTCTATACGATCAAAGACTGATTACACTTCGCATAGACAGCTTATCGGACAGTTTCATAAATTTACCATATCAATCGCGCATGTCGTGACTGAATCGTATTTTTAGGTTGTATTATGTCTGCTGGCTATAAAAAATTAAAACGCAAAAAGCTTATGTTATAAGTAAACAAATAACGAATGTTAATTACAGATCGAAACCCTTCATCACGGAGTGGTAACTTTTGCCTGATATGGGTTGGTTTCCGCGGAAATATTTCCATGGATCTCAACTCCACTTAAAGACGACAAAGTTGGGATCCATTTGAGAGTTTTTGATATAATATAATTTAGGCAATTCATTAATATTAATGCAGCAGCAGTTTTGGTTAAAATTCTTGATATCTAAACAAAACCGTTCAAAAAAAAAAAGAAACACTTATTTGTGACTCTCAAATTTTAAATAAATGAAATAATAAAACTATTGCAATCGCAGAAGGCAAAAAGGCGTTCAGTTTAAACACAAACTTTAAAATTTACCTAAAATGTATCTTTTATTATTAGGAATTACAAAAGAATCATTCTTATAGGCTTCTTAAGGTTTGCTGAATGTCACCCTTAAACCTAATTATAATGTGAGAAATATCAGAGCACGGTCCCCGCAAATTTATTTTCCATTATCTGTTTTTTCTCGCTCTCCATCTCCAAAGTTCCCGGGCTTTTTTAAGGGCATAACTCAGCGACCGGGTGCATATCCAACTTTAGATTGTATAAAGTATAATGTACAAAGAAACCCTAATGTAAAATCGATGGAACACCATTACGGCCGCCGGCTCTACTTCTTACTTCAGTAAATCATTCAGACGGAGCTCGTTTATCTTATAACTTATTTACGTAACTTCTAAAGTCAAGGAATTTTTATATTTAAATTATTTTCACCCATTATTAGATTTTTTAAAATTTGAAAAGTTTGCTTCATCTTATATCAAGTTCATTCAACTTTGTAAAAATTTTGATTAGTTCAATATTATCTATATTTTAAATTTTCTTTATCAATGTTCAGGTGGTTCCAGTCAAGAACTACCTAAGCTTTAAACTTATTTTTTAATTTATTTTTGATGCTTACTATTATTTTATTTTTATTTTTAATTTTTATAAGCAAATTGACACTAATTAATGTTTGTATATTCTGCACTATTACTTCTTATGTTGGCCAATTTTGAACTTATTTAAAAACCACTGACAAAATTCTTGTCTATGCCCATAATATCTCGGTAAAAGTTGTTGAACTCATGTGGTATGGTTTTAATTGTTGCTCTTTCAAGATTCTCTTTATAGACGATGCAGAAATATTTCTTATTTCCTAACAATGGAACCTGTGGTGGAAAATAGATCAAAATACAAGAGTTCTAACCACAATACACCATAACTTGTTACGTTCTGGACGCGCTTTTCGCTAACCAAGTTATCAGCAGATGATATAACGATATAATGATGTAGTTTATATCATCTGCTGATGATGCTAACTTGGTTAGCGAAACGTGCGTCCAGAACGTAATAAGTTGTGGTGTAGTGTGGTTAGAACTTTTGTATTTTGATTTCTTATATCGTTAGGAACGACTATGGTACTTGTAGTAGGGTTACGTGCCACGACGTCACTGCATTGACAACTCCCTCCTCAACCCGCATAGGTCTTCTGCGTCCAGAATTTGATTTTAAGGTGCTGATTTCTTTTAAACGTTTGCTGATGTTTAAAAAAAAATGTCAAAGATGTCATTCATTCGGGATATGTATCATGATAAATTATCGTTGCTTCCTTTCCATTGTAATCGCATTACCATAAACTAATAACATATCGGTTAATTCTGTCGAGGTATAATTGATATATGACGGTTCAAAGACCAGTAATATTTAATAAACGGAAAGAATGAACGAACAAAACTACTTGTTTGCTAAACTTAAAAATCGCAATCAATAATATCACTTTTACCAGTAAATGATAATAACTCAGTCTGATTTTTTGATTCAACGCAGGTCATGGCAAATTAGATATTTTGCAAATTAATAACAAGCTTGACTTAATAGAGGTTATTTAAATCGATTTTTCAACAAAAAAGATATCGAAATCGACAAAATATCAACAGGTAACTTTTAACAGGCAGTAAACCTCCTACATAACTATACTAACAAAAGATAACAAAGTCAGTGGCGCACATGTGTTTTATAGAAAATTATTGCAGGGACAACCAACAAATACGCCCCTGGTGAAATTGTCCATGCATTTTTATCAGTGAAATATGTACTACTTTAAATAACTTTCCCCCTCCAAATTTGATTCAGACTGCTACCGTCGTTTTGAAGAAATTTGGAATGAATCAAAAATATAAAAATCTCACATAACACCCTGCATCTCAGAAACGAAGCGAGATCGGACCCATATTGATATGGACTTATCTTTATTTTTCAGCAGAGAATTTGCCTACATGTTTTCTCAAATACCCTGTATACTGCTTATTAATATATGGGTTCACCAGCACAACTAATGAAAGCAGTTTGTCAGATATTCACGTTTTTCCGTACATTTTCTATTACTGCGCAGTGGACATCCCCTTATAACTTAGTGAGCAATTTTTTTTGTACTGTTACCACCCTGGAATACTACTTTACAACATGGTGAAAACTCCATTCAAATCCGTTTAGTAGTTGCAAAGAAAATCGCACTTACACACATACAGGTCTAAAACAGAACCTCCCTCTAGGTATATTGGATATTTGAATCAAGAACGACCCGCTGAGATCTATTACACATGTAATTACTTAGCAATTGAACAGCAGCTACTCTAAAGTCAAAATATGTTTTTAATGAGAAGTTAAATAATATACATTGTATCAAGGACTTTAATTTATTCAAGCAGAATATGTGAAGTTACTGTATTTTTGTCAATAACAACAAGTATGTCATCAGTGATTTTCGCCAATGCGGTGGTTGTACTAAAATGCTCACAAAAACCTGATTGCATACTGGAAATAATACTAAATTTATTAAAAGCATATTTAGCAATTTCAGACGCTCCAGTACCTTAAAAAAAACAGGCAAGATGCTTCTGGGTCTTAAATGAGTCCGAAATGTAGGCCCTCTAATTTTGGTAAAGGGTTTACATTAGAAATTTTCCAGGAATTTAGAAAAATGCCCCACATCAGGGATTCATTTACAGTGAATAAAGGATGATCTTTAAAATATAAAATAAATATCTTAATGATCTTCGACGATACTAAATCAAGACCAACCGAGTTATTCTTTAAACCATTAAAACATCACAATATGCATAACAAATAATAGGGCTACAAGTGTGTTGCAACTGGAATATCGGAACTAGCCACCCCTAAAGGGTGTTAATGTTTTTTGAGAGATATATTACATTTATTTAACATTGGGAGACTTCATCAAGACTTTTGACTTTTTTATCTTTGTTTATTGGCGTGGGATTTAAAGACCTGCAACTCAGGGGAAGTGGGATGAGAAAGGCATTTGCAAATTCCTTAATCGGGATATATTAGTGAACAAAGTGGGAGGTCCTTGGTTTTTTTTCACGGTGAAGGAATTATTGTGCGTCGATGCTCGTGTCTACATGACAGAAATAACCAAGGAGAGTATAATCGATGAAAATTCATCAGAACAGAATTTGTGGTAGTATCTGTAAAAATCTGTAAAACAGAGACAGATCAACCACAATTCGATGATGCTTCAGTGATGCAAGCTTCCTTGTGTTGTGTGGATCATCAAGTAGATTCTCTGATGAGGTTAGTAAGTGATTGGCTGAATGCAAAGGCCTCTCTTGCTCTACCTTGGGTATTGATTTTTAGTACACCCCAATAATTCTCTGTTATTAACGTTAAAGTCACAAATGATAATCATTTAGAGGAACGGAATTCAGAGAATAAGAATCCACTTTAGCATGAAGACAGTCGAGGAGCTCGTTAATGAAATTGTCGGGGCTAGTTTCAGCCACAGGATATAGGATTTGTTTTATTTAAAATTCGAAAGTCTTGTACAGGATAGATTACTACTAACGCAAACATAAATGCAACCTCTTAGGCGGAAAAATGGGAGAAGTTCATAGCCAGGAAAGAAAAGGTAAGGGAATATGAGGCTTGCAAGATTGGAAAGTTTGAGTTGAGATTCTTACTAGAACAACAGATATTGGTGAATGAGAAATATCATTTCGATGGTGAAGCATTGCCTTGTATACATTACTACTTAAAATATCATATTCTAGATGCAATATAATTAGAGCACCATTTGTTGTTGAATTTTGTTCGTCAATCACTCTGTTTTCTCCCTTTTTAGGGAATATCCCTTAATTTACTGTACATTATGTTTGTACAGCATCTCATGAGAAAAATTAAGATGTTTGTGGTATTTTAATGTCACACATTCTAATAAATCTACCTGATTTTGCGATCTAATTAAAACTAGGATATTCACAAAAAATTGTTTGTTACATTAACATTACTTAAATTAGCCGATTGCTTGCTCCGTGTTAGTCTTTTTTGCCTTACCGAATATTCAAAATAAACTTGTTTCAACTTTTTAACTGCATGATGAACTCGATTTTATTTTGCAACGCCCATTGTAGCTTTATATTTCTTAATCATTATTTCGACAA
This sequence comes from Kuschelorhynchus macadamiae, assembly GCA_030620095.1. Classification (NCBI taxonomy): domain Eukaryota; kingdom Metazoa; phylum Arthropoda; class Insecta; order Coleoptera; family Curculionidae; genus Kuschelorhynchus; species Kuschelorhynchus macadamiae. Next base: position 1,293,282 of record JAUTXW010000980.1, on the reverse strand, counting down.
TATCGGTAATCCATGGTGAGGAAGCATTAATAGAATAGATGTAGTAGTTCTTCCACATACCCACATATGCACATACAGGTCGAATAGAGAACGTTTTTTTTTTCAAGTTGGTTAATAAGGTTTATTATATATCTTTGGATTTTTTCAATTTTCTACCCCCAAGTGTTTTAAAAAAATATCTGAAATTTTATTTTCATGTCTTCAAAAAAAAAAAACGTGAAATTGGAAGTTTTTTTTTTATTTCAAACATCCTGTATATACAGTACGCAAGTTAGGGAGGTTATAAACGATGTGAAAATAAAAATTTATATTTTAGATCTACTGTTAAAACATCAGTAAAAAAAACAAGAAATTATACAAATATAATAAAAACGCTCGTCTGCATTTTTGGTCAATTCGAATTAGACACCATTTGAGTAATTAATTTCGATATCAGGGCCTCTTTAATTGCCGTGAACCCTAGTTCCCATCTTATGAAGCTAAAGAGGACAGAAAACAAACTAATTAGGATGGCAGCTGATGCCCCATGGTTTATCAGGAATGAGGACCTGCAGCGTGATCTTCAATGGACACCTATTGAAGACTTCATGCGGCAAAAGGCTACCCGAGCCTTCAGGGCAGCCGAACATCACCCCAACGAAAACCTACGTGACCTGGTAGAATATGATCCGCTAGCTCCAAGACGCAATAACGACACGGGCTCCTTCACTAATATACTCTAGGATGGAAGTGGGCAAATCGAAATTTCTGAGTCTCTGTGCTCCTCAGAAACTAGATCTTGCTACAGAAATCCTAAGAGTATCCAACGTTGCCAACAAACTCCAAGAAGAGGATTCCCAGGTACCTCAGCTGGCTCCGGCGTAAGTTGCAGCTGAACCTGAGGTAAAAGAAGAGGATCCCAGCTACCTCAACTAGCTCCGGCGTGAGCTGCATTTGAACCTGAGGTAAAAGAACACCCCACCTCAGCCTCAACACTGCCGGATCACGGAACAGCAGTATAGTTGAGGGCACAGAAGAAGACCCAAAATTCTAAGACAGACCACCAGGTGTACTGACGGAGGGACACTGGCAACGGCAGACTGGACCACGGGGCAGTAGGACGTAGGCAGCGGCAAACCGGACAGACGAAAGGAGGACAGCAGAGAAATATCCCACCTGGTAAGGCGACACTTTCCCTATTAATAATATTTTTTATATCAGATGTCTACAAGTATGGAGAGGTGGCAAAAACATCCTGTCAAGCGAGGACCTCCCCACCCACGACACAGTGAGGACCATGTCCTTCTTAGGAGTTTCTCCCGAAAGGACAGCAGACATCAACCTCATCGAAGGATCCTTGGCTAGTCCAATGATGGTTCATCTGATGGGAGCCCGTTGGGGTTTAGTGGGTATTGTTAACTCTGACAGGTGAAAACCTGACAGAGCAATGAGTCCCACAGTCCCACACGAGTCTTCTGTTTTTCCTTCTACCAGAAAAGAATTCATGCGTAAAAGCATTCCTTATCGTCAAAAAAAAAGTGAACCCTAATATTACGTTTTTAAATTCTCTCATATAGAAATAAAATATATCAAGATGTTTTACAAATAACGAAAAAAATGTAAATATAAAGAGAAATACGGAGAAAAGTATCCCTTAAAACCTAGCAAATATAGAGTTAGCCTTCCAAAAGTAAAACCGCTCTAGAAAACGCTTGAAACCTAAACCACAGATTTTAAGGTTATCAACTGAACATTAGCTTTTAGTTGGGGGTTAATTTAAAATTATACAGCAAAAGTTTAAGAATTATTAAAGGAGACAGAAAATAGGCACATTCACAAAAGAACCATTTTAATATTACAGGGTGTGTTTTCCAAACGTATGTTATATATTTTTTAAACACATGCAAGATTAAACCTCGCAATATGTTTAACACCTTCAGTTATTCTTAGCTGAAGATGATAGACGATAAAATATTTAAATTGATAATTTAAATTATTCAAGGTGCTTAATGATGTAGTGGTTTTAGATATTTTGTTTATATATTTTCTCTGTCGGATTATTGCACGCAAATAATAACAGTTATTTTTTATAATCTAATTTAAAAGTAACTAAACTTTCCATACCAAACAAAACTAATTATTCTGTGGACGAACTTGTTCACATAACTTTATCCATGTCGGCTTCATGTTTCTCACCTGAAAAAAAAAAGAACATCCATTACTTGGTTGTACAGTAAAATTTTAATTTCAAATAGGGCAGCAATAATATCAACACCATTAGTATTAAATTATTCTATCTTTAGATAAAAGCCAGCGTTTTCATTAAAATTATACCGTGTTAACCGAAGTTGCGTATATTTTTTGAAACGTCACGTAAATGGAGGGTACAACACGCGAAATTCCTTGAATAGGAATGAGGCTACTTTGTGTCAACTCTTGATTAACATGTTGGAATAATATTAAACGCTTTACGAACACGAATTAAGTCAAGAAAATATATATAAAAAATATATCTCTCGGCGTTTTAGACAAAACTAAAAAGTTTATCTATCTGGCTCTTATAAGAACACTATTATGCAGGTAAAATGAAGTTCATAAAAGTGTTTTAAAGCTAGTGTTAAAAAATATAATGTTAATGTATCCTCATAACAGCCTATACAGAAATATTCACGCACAGTGGTCTACTAGAAGCATCTGGAAAACTAATGTGGGGTACTTGATTTATAATGTGGACTGTATGCTTTAAAACTCCTTTTAACGAAAAAATCTGCTTTATTCCAACTATTTTAAACGTAAGAAATACAACCCGTTACATCATATTTGTTTGCTTGACGACGACTCACTTGTAACACTGTTGTCATATTTCTAAGTCTTCTGGTTACACTGTTTTCCAATATTTACGTCATAGACACGCACGTTGAAGTAACGTATGCGCCGCAACATGCCGCCGGACTTGAAATGGTGAAATACATTTCAACAAAATATTTAAAACAATAATTTAATATATTTCGAGAAACAAAGATTTAACACAAGTCTCGATTTTCACAGAGTAAGTCTATGAAGTTATTTAGTTCAAAGGCAAGAGACACAGTTTGTTAAGTGCACGTTTTGTCTTAGTACCGTCACTAAATCGAATTGTCACTACACGTGTAATGTTATCTTCTCCGGGATATAATTTCTGAACACGTGCCGTTTTCCATTTTAAAGGTGGGAGATTGTCTTCCTTTACTAGCACTAAATCACCAACTTTAATTAGTGCCGATGCATTTTGCTTCCATTTTTGGCGTGATGGAAGTTCTGAAATGTATTCTTGACTCCATCGTGACCAATATTTCTGAACTACTTGTTGAGTGTATATGACACAAGGTTCAGGTATAGAGATTAAAGGTTTGCCAATTAGGAAATGTCCAGGAGTGAGAGGGGAAAAATCTTCGGGATTGGAAGATAGCGGACAAGGTGGTCTTGAATTCATTATGAATTCAATTTGATATAAAATTGTCACGAAGTCTTCGTAATGTAAGTGAGTAGTTCCGATTGTTCTTTTGAGGTGAGATTTAAGGACTTTAACCCCGGCTTCCCAAAAACCTCCAAAATTAGGCGCTCTGGGTGGAATATAATGCCAAAATATATTATCCTCCGCTAATTTACTAGAAATTGATTCAGAATGAATTTTAAAAAATCTTTTTATTTCAGTTTCTGCGCCAATAAAATTTGTCCCATTGTCGGAAAAAATAGTCGTCGGTTTACCCCTTCTTGCCACAAATCTTTTCAAACACGCTAGAAATGATTTACTTGACAAATCGGTCACCAACTCAAGATGAACTGCCTTTGTTGACATACATACAAAAATACAAACCCATGCCTTTTCTAAAGAAGGTTTTCGCGTTTTTCTATCCTTTAACATAAAAGGACCTGCGTAGTCGCACGATGTATTGACAAAAGGAATGAATTTGTTTACTCTTTCAGATGGCAGATTTCCCATTAAATATTCGCTAACCTTTGGTTTAGTTTTAAAGCAAGTAATGCACTTTTGCAGTATTTGCCTGGCTAAATTTCGCCCTGAAATTGGCCAATAAGAAGCCCTAATAGAATATAATAATTGCTGAGGGCCGCAATAAAGTAACAAGACATGTTCATTTTTCATAATGAGAGTTGTTAACGGATGTTTATTATGTAAAATAAGTGGATGTTTTTTACTATAAGGAACATTGGCCTTTTGAATTCTGCCACCTACACGAATAACATCATTTACTATAAATGGGTGTAGAGCACTTATTTTACTTGACTGTTTGACACATCCTTTAACCTTTAAATTATTATAATCCTTACTAAATGACTGCATTTGAGAAATTTTTACTAAATTTAAAAGAGAATCCTTTAATTCGCTAACTGTTAAAAAGCTATTCGTAATACGTTGAGTTTTATTTCTACAATTAAAAATAAAACGTCTACAATATGCTATAACTCGTTGTAATTTTTGCAAAGTCGAGAATTGAGAAAATAAGTTAAAATCGTTGGTATTAATTGCAAGTGCACAAACGCTTCGTTGTTCTGGAATTAAATTTGGATTTAGATCACATGAAAACGTACCTGAATTCCACTGTGACATAATATCAATATTAAACCAATGTGGTCCTTCCCACTATAACTTACTGTTTAATAATTGACTTGCGGTCATACCACGAGATATAAGATCCGCAGGATTGTGCTCGGACTTAACATGAAACCAATTACTTACTTCTGTTGCCGATTGGATAAAACTAACTCGCAACTAATTTGGCAACAAATACTTTCCACCTATCTGGTGGACCGTTGATCCAATGTAATGTTATAGTAGAGTCGCTCCAATAAAAATACCTGTCAAATTTTAAATTAAAACTATTATTAATTCTTTTACCTAACTTTACAGCCAAAACTGCTGCACACAATTCAAGTCGTGGTAAAGTAATACGTTTAACTGGAGCTACTTTCGATTTTGCGCATAATAATTTACAAATATAATTATCATTTTTTCTACAACGTATATAAGCACAAGCTCCCTATCCCCTTTCGGATGCGTCGGCAAATATGTGTAATTCTATAAAATCTGGGCTTTCTATAGTACAAACATGTCTAGGTATTGATATATTCATAATATTCTTTAAATCATTACAAAATTGTAGCCATTTTTCCCGAAGTAAATTTGGAACTTCTTCATCCCACTTTAAATTTTCTTTCCATAATAATTGTAAGATCAATTTGGCAATCATAACAACTGGACCTAGCAACCCTAAAGGATCAAATATTTGACTTGTTATGGAAATAATTAAGCGCTTTGTTATAGTATTTTGATTGTCAAAATCCCTAATTCGATACTGTATTAAGTCTAAATTTGCATTCCAATACACACCCAATGTTTTATTTTGTTCATTTTCACCCAATTCCAGAATGTTTGCTTCTAATCCTTGAATTAAATTAAATTTACTATACAATTCCGGCTTGTTGCATAACCATTTACGCAACTCGAAACCTGCGCCCGCCAATATTTTATTAATGTCGTGTTGTACACTCAAAATTTCACTTTCTGTATTTTTCCCTAACAGAAGATCGTCTACATAAAAGCAGTTTTTGATAGCTTCGAAAGCAATTGGATAGTCTTTTTCATTTTCTAAAGCTCGCTGTTGTAAGCACTTAATAGCCAAATAAGGCGCAGATGCCGTTCCATATGTAAGGTATTTAACTCGAAACATTTTATATTTTGATCAGAATTATCGCGCCAAAATATCCTCTGAAATCGCCTCTCGTTAGGATGTACTAAAACTTGCCGATACATCTTAGAAATGTCAGCAGTTACCACAAATGAATATTTTCTAAAATTTAAGAAAATACTAAATAAGTCTCTTTGAATAGCAGGGCCAAAATTTTGTACATTGTTTAAAGATAACCCACTATCAGTTTTAGCCGATGCGTCAAAGACTACTCGCAATTTTGTTGTCAAACTATTCTTAATCACCGCGTGATGTGGTAAAAAATATCCATCATTATTAAAGTCATTATTATTTTTTAGTGTATCGGTTATGTCTTTCATATGACCTTAATTCAAGTATTCATGTATAAAATTAGAATATTCCAGTTTAAAATCGCCATTCGTTTTTCTAAATATTCAAAACGCCGTAATGCAATATCTTTAGAATTGCCAAGTTTTGAGAGATTATCTTTAAATGGTATTGGCACTATAAAACGCCCTGTATCATCCCGTGAAAAAGAATGCTTAAAATGATCCTCACAAAAATCATCACGTTTGGCAACCTCGGTGCAGTCTTCGATTTGCCAGAACTTAATTAAAGTATCATTAATCAGATCATCGTGATGGTTTAAAACGTGGCAAGAAACTATTTCTTTGCTTTCAAACAAGGAATAACTAAACTCTCCGCCTACAATCCATCCTAACTTTGTATTTTGTAAAGTAAGAGAATGATCTACCTTTCTTTGATTTGGCAAAAGAACGTCGTAAAATATGCCAACGCCGCATAAAATATCTACGTCACCTTTAAAGTTAAAATTAGGGTCTGCTAGATGAAAATCTGTAGCTATATTTAACAAATTTGAATCAAAGTTCGAAATCGGAATAGCCTGTGTAATTTTAGGTAGAATTATACACGAAATTTCTTTAGAGAAATTATCTAATCGAGAAGAAATCTTAAAATCCGTTTTAAAATTTGCTAAAGAATTTTTATTTCCTACTCCAAATATTTGAAAATTTGTCGATATCTTTTTTGAGCCGATTTTGTTACAAAAACTTTCAGTAACAAAATTACTTTGTGATCCGGGATCTAATAACACTCGCGCCTTTATATTACGTCCAAATTTATTCTCTACATTAATTATTGCCGTCGATAATATCCCGTAATTATGTATGATACTATTTGCAGAATGAGCGACAACGCTGTTCTGCGTTGAAACAGTTTTGTTATCATCTTGTTGCCCATCCCTTTCTAACCCGCGTGCTGATCCGACTGAGCCCGGTGTTTGTTCCTGCGTCAAAGCGGCCAATGGCGGCCCCAGCAGCTGTGCGTTGGAATTGGGCTTATTATCATTGTTTGTCGGCCGGAAATGTATATGCAGAAGTGTGTTATGTTTTCGTTTACATATTCTGCATGGTTGTTTATTACACTGAGACGAATCGTGATTGGGATTAAAACAATTTATGCATAACAAAAGTCTTTTTATTTCATTATTTTTTATGTTAACGTCAAGTTTATTAAAAAGTTCATATTTAAAAATAGAGTGATTAGCTTTACAGTAATAGCAAGTAAACCTTTTACCACCAGCTAAATAAGTTTGAATCCCTCGAGGTGGTCTTCCTCCCTGGTCCTTTGACTTGCTTGATTCAGGTTTTGTCCTGGTAGCCTGTATATTTTCAAGTACCTCACACTTACCTTTTAAAAACTTGTCCATGTCAGTCATGGAAGGTAAATTATTATTTACTTTAAATATCTCCCAATCACGCCTTGTGCGATTATCAAATTTACTAGTTAATAAATAAATCAGTAATGTATCCCATTTATCAGTGGGTTCACCTAATATATTTAGTGACCTAATATTTCTATTAAAAACATCATATAATTTACGTAACTCTGAACTACATTCTTTTGTCAATACAGGTGCTTCAAATAACAATTTTACATAATTTTGAATAATTAACCTCTTGTTTTCAAATCTCTCTTTTAATGTTGACCATGCCAAGTCATAATTATTAGATGTTACCTGAATTGATTCTATCAACTGGGCGGCTTCACCTTCTAGTGAAGACCGCAAATAATAAAATTTTTGCACCTTGTCCAGTGCCTCATTGTTGTCAACCAACGAGGAAAAGGCATCAGAAAACTCTAGCCAATTTTCAAATGAACCTTTGAATGTTGGCAATTTTAACACTGGCAACTTTGCCGAAGTGGTAAATCGAGGAATATTTAATCTTTCCGAACTATTATCGCTGTCGCGTTCTCTTTCAAAATCTGAAATTATCTTAGAAACTCTAGAAACCAGGCTAAAATAAATATTTTCAAATGTTTCACGCTCGAGATATACTTTTTGTTTCTCTGACTCTGTAGACTCTGTATTAGTTTCTAGTAAATATTCTATTTTACACTAAATGTCATCAAAGTGAGAAAAAATTGGTTCAACCTTATTTAACCTAATTTTTAACTCGGTAATTATACTTTCATGCAGATCGCCATTCTGAATGGACGTTAAATGTGTCTGATACCGCGTTAAAGCTCCTTTAATCTGACCTCTTTTGATTCTTAAATCTGACAAGTCTGTCATTTTATTTAAAATTAAAAATAAAAAATGCCAAAAAATATATATAAACTGTCAAAAAATATGAATATGTCAATTCATGCAACAAATTTTGTCAAGCCACCATGTCAGGTAAAATAAAATGGAAAGGACTCACTTTTAGGAGAACGTAACTCCGGTCTGTCTTTTGTATAATGGGTAAATCTTCTATACGTCAAGGTTGACAGCTGAGGCTAGCTTGGCGTGTTCTAAATTTGGAATTCGGATTTTTTCGCTATTTCTCCATTTGTCGCTGGAACTATCCGGCTCGATGGGACCAATATGTGGGGTACTTGATTTATAATGTGGACTGTATGCTTTAAAATTCCTTTTAACGAAAAAATCTGCTTTATTCCAACTATTTTAAACGTAAGAAATACAACCCGTTACATCATATTTGTTTGCTTGACGACGACTCACTTCTAACACTGTTGTCATATTTCTAAGTCTTCTGGTTACACTGTTTTCCAATATTTACGTCATAGACACGCACGTTGAAGTAACGTATGCGCCGCAACAACTAATGAATAGTAAATCTGAAAATTATATAGATATTTTAAATTTTACGGTTTTGCCACTTCAACCTTAAACCGATGGCAACATCCGTTTACTAAATGGAATGTCCTATATATAATTACATTTTTGTAATTTAAATTCAACTCATTTCGAAAAAAATGGCGCTTGAAAATTGACATTTTTGACCCTTTAAAGCTTCCAAACAACCTAACTTGCAACGAAATGGATTTCACTTTCTTATCCTACTTTTCATTTATCTATTTCTCTACACCAATTTCTGTATTGACAGGTGTCAAATTCTGACATTTTCTGTTAAAGTAGAAATTATTGGAGTTAACTAAAAACTAAGATAAAAAAGTATAATCCGTTTCGTTGCAAGTTAAGTCGTTTGGGAGTTACAGAACTTTAAACGGCCAAAAATATCAATTCTCGAGCGCCATTTTTTCGAAAACAGTAGTAATAAAATATAGGAAATATAACACAAACAGGATTTAGAATGTTTAGGACAATACAAAAATGCACCGGTTTAAATTAGAAGGAGCAACACCACAAAATTTAAGATGTTTTATAAAGAGAGTTCATGTTCATCTACGTCCAGAACCGAATTTTCAAACTATTCCATATATTGGTTCTCCAGGTATTTTTAATAGGCCAGCCAAAGAACATTTTTTGTTTTATAAAGGTTCCCTAAATATTACCATTACCAAACTAGAAAACTTTTGGTAATATAATTTGTTGATGACGACATTTCAGTTACCACTACCTTAGCTTAAATGGGATACTCTATAAGGGTTACCGTTACCATAGTTTGGTAACCACATAAAACTTTTATAACGAGGGACACAGATATAACTGCTACCCTTATATAACTTCTTATAGGCTCCTTATAGGCTTTATGCATCTTTTAATCAAGTAACGGGAATGTTTATGCAACCTTTACAAATAATCTTTATAGAGGTCACAGAAACGTTTAAGTAACATAATCACTTTCAATATTAGACATTCTGCTTGCTCTTGCGATTAGTTCTATCTTCTATGTTCCTTTTTAGGTGATGGTAGTAAATTAAAGCATAACAACTGTATCTCCCAACATAAAGTCTTTTCTTTTTCGTAATACAAAAATTATAATCAGTGTTTTTCAATCAGTTCACATACCTACTCCAACAAATTTGGTTACCAATCTTTCTGGATCACATAATTTGCATTTGTACCTCTAAGAAATTAAAGCGCCACCAATATAGCATATATTTTAGATTTTAAATAAAAACATACATTTAGACGGTTTTTAAAAATTACTATTTCTTAATCGAAAAAGATATGCAGAACAATTTAACAGGTCGATTCTTTATTAATCTACTATTCTACATTTTTATCAACAATACCAATATGGTGTCAGAGAACGCATACGAAATGTAGCTGCTATTAGTTTGAAAGTGCCAAGAGGACTCTGTAAATCCAATATATAACTTACGGGTTCTTATAAATCACTAGAAACCTATTTTAGTGTTTAATGTTGTGTGATATTTCGTGTTAGTGAAAATGCCATTCAAAATTCAATCTTCAATCTATGCCCATTTTCAAAACCAATTCCGTTTTCCAAAATATTTTTTGCTTCTGCTACAAAGGGGTTGATGAATTCTGAAAGGCTGGTGGGTTTCCTTTTACCACTATAGATTCCTATAACTATAGGCTGAATGCAGTCTATCTCATGAATATTAAGTAGAATTGGCCAAAATTCGTCTTTGAAGCTCTTATATATTGGTAGTCTATCCATGATTATATTAATACTAATAGCTGGAAGATTTCTAATTATAGAAAAGCACCTTTTCAAACATAATACAAAACCTAGATGACTTCCATCAGCTAATTATTATAACTGATGTTAGTCTTTCTAATAAGCTTCTCGGATCTTTAGGTAATATATTTGGCAAACGATCATTAAAAACTGTAATGAGAGATTTCAAAGCACACTGCGTGTTCGTTAACTCACATTTTTAGACTGTTCCTTGACATTTCGTTTGTCGTACGCTCACAACTTGCATTGATGCTGGTTTTCCTTGGTCATCTTCCTCATCTACCGCTAAATTCTTATGCCATACTTACATTTTCTTCAGAATTTAAAGTCAATTGAATAAGTCAAGTAGGGAAGTAGTTTTTAACTGCGTCGACGTTGTTTTAAACTCTAATCTAGTTTTAATGTAGGTGGAGGAATTAATATAATATTTTTAATTCAAAGGATTGAAAAAAACACAAACAAAAACAAATGGAGTTCCCAAAGAATACTTTTGCGCATAATATGTGCATGTATATAAGTTTGTACGTACGTGTGAAAGTATTATTAATATATTCGCTTTTTTAGACCTCATCAGGCAAGCCCCGCAAAGTGCAAATACACAAAAGGGATATTAAGTTACACTATTGCTGACTTTCATTCTGAGCAATAATGTTAATATATTTTTTTTTACGTTACATCAACATTATATAAGGATACTATGATCCTTGTCTTGAACACGTCCTATAATAACGCAGGCGCAATATTCTAATTTATTCAAATTCAGATCGTTTTTAGACACGGTTACATATATTGGAATCGTCATATAAAGAAATATTAGCGAAAATATAGTCAAAGAGTAGTTACAATAATATAACACAGTAATTAGAATTCAAATAGGGTTACAATTACTATATCTCCATAGGAATTATGAGCATATAAGAAAAAAATAATTAAAAATATAATTACTAATCCTATAGGTAGGTAAGTCGCACAAGTTAGAAAGTAAAGGTTGAACCGATAAAGTATAACAGACAGTATGAAATAAATAAATAAGTAAAAAGGATTTTCAGCCAGTATGGACTTTTTTTGGACAATTTTGTCTTAAAGAAGTTGATCGAGTTGAGATTTTTTTAAATAAGAAATTAAATGATTGTATATTTTTAAAGAAATTATGTTAGGACTCTCTTGAATCTATTCTCTTCTGACCCACAAGTACTCTTGATATGCTGGAAGAATTACCCCAAACCAAGAGACCATAGGACAAATTGAATTTGACTGAGGCATAGTAAAATATTTTAAGGTATGCTTTTCCATATGATCTGTAAGTTATAGAATTGTAAAATTTTTGGATGAAAGTTGGTTGCAGATGAATTCAATGTGGTTTTGCCAGGAAAATTGTTTAAGTGTCAATCCAAGAAACTTAACCGTGCTTTGTTGAACTAAGCTACTTGATACATCCTTAACAAGCAGACTTCTATCTCGAGCATGGTGTAAAAGGCATAATATTTGTTTTGCTTGTATTTGAGCAAAGATAATTATCCAAACACCAATCAGGAATTTGACTAACACAGTTGTTGGCTTGTCTGACACTGACAACAGTAGAGGTGTCATCTGCAAGAGTACTAAAACTGTCAATTGTAATCAAGAGCAGATCATTTATAAGCAACAAAAAAAGGATCGGGCATTTGACATGTATCCAATCAGAATAAACCAAATTCCCCATATTAGATAACTTCACCCACTGAGACCGATCTGACAGGCAGGTTTCAATCCGGTTCAGAGCAGGCCCTCGTATACCATAACGAGATAGCTTACCTAGAAGTTTCGTGTGGTAGATGGTGCTAAAGACCTTGGTAAAATCGTAAAAGATGCCAAGTGATTTTAATTTGTGCTCAAAGTTATCTAGTATAGTATTTTTATGATCCCTCCTAAATCCAAATTGACGGCAGGACAAAATATTGAAGGAGTCAAAGAAGCTTATGTTAGTAGTCAATATATTTCCAAAAAAGCCTTTTCGAATATCTTAGAAAATACAGAAAACAGAGCAATTGGTCTGTAATTTTCAATATATAGTTTTTCACCTTTTTTGTGAATTGGGACAATTACAGCACTCTTAAGCTCTTTTGGAAAGTATCCATATTCGAACGATATATTTATCAAGTAAGTCAGTGTGTTTACTAAACTTAATGCACACTCACTAATAAGATGGCAAGGAATTTCATCAGTACCACAAGACCTCTTTTCACCCACTGACTTAATGTTATTCAAAACCTCACTATTTGTAAGTGGAGCAAGGACAATTATTGTTTCAGGGTAAGCATCATTTACAAGATTTTGGTTTATATCAGTTCTGGTGGCGTCTAAAGTTTTTCCACAGCCTTAATAAAAAATGTGTTAAATAAGTTTAGCAAATACCTCAGAATTACAACAAAACATAATTAATAATAATTTCAGGTACGTCCCTGTTTACATTCTTTGGGTTATTGGTATGTGAAATATTAACTTCTCAAGCAGTTTGAATTATATATTTTTTGTGATATATTTATATTGTGGGTTTTAATTTTGTTTCTATAATCTGTAAGTGGAATGGGATTAGTTTTCTTAAGTTGATCCCCTCATTAATAAGCTCAGGAGTTACCCACGGAATTTTTATTTTATTGCAATGAACATTGAGCCTCTGATGTTTGGGGAATGTCATGTTAAATAGCTCATTAAAGGTTGAAAAAAAATTTAAGAACTGACTTTCCAAGTCCAAGTCGGTAATCCACTTTTCTTTGGATAATAAATAATTAAAATAATTTATGTTTTCTTGAGAATAGTATCGAATGTTGCGTTTAACAATAATTATTTTACACTTACCTGAGTTAAAATACAACATTTGCGCTTTGTGATCTGAAAAGGTCACATCAACTGTTTTGGTCAAAGTAATATTTACACTGGAAAAAATATTATCAATAAGAGTGCTAAAAGAACCTTGGATCCTTGAAGGTTTAAAAGACACTTTAAAAGACTATATGAGCTGAAAATATCCCTAATACATGAAATGTCCCTCGTATTAGCTATATAGGTATAGTCACAATTAAAGTCACCAGAAACAAACAGCAACATTTTACGTGAAGTCGGGAACACTAATAGATTTTCCAGAATTTGGCAAAATGAGTTGAAATCAAATACAGGTGGTCGATATAAGCTGCAAGCAATAAACCGAGTACTATTAAAAGTTTCAATTTCAATTGACGGAATATTTTCTAAGGTTTTTATAAGTTTAGTAAAGTCATGGAGTACTTGACTTGAGTAATTGACACTCCTCCTCCTCGTGTTGTGTTAGCTGCCAAGTCAAAATTATTGAGCTTTAAGAGTATAGCCTCATCATGTTTTAACCAGGTTTCTGTAGTAGACAATATTTCAGGATAGTCTTCACTGTATAAAACTAGTTCCAGCTCTTGAGCTTTTTCACGTATGTTTCTGGTATTAATATTTATATATCGAATATTGCAAGCATCTTTCCTCTCATCTTGGGCTTCATATCTACGTTGTACATTCCAAGCAACTGTCGGGCTGAGTAGTCTCCTTTAGGGTCCAGGCGTCAAACTTCGATCGCGATTATGTTCTTTTTAGAGCTTATCAAACCATCATCGACTAGCAAATCCCGTGTAGACCAAGGTGCAAAATGGAATCGCAGACACAACCACTCAGCTGGCTAATGCCATAATCAACAGTATATTCAATGCCGGTCGTAGCACTGAATTACACTATTCAGCAAAGGCACAAATTGGAACCACGGAAAAAGCTGCTCTGCTGGCTAATACAACAGTGTCATGTCAATGTCGGTCAGGGTATTAACCAGAGAAGTAGTTGGTTTTGTGATTCCATAATGCGCCTTCACCCTACACGAAGCTCGATTGTCTATGGCGGCCTGATGAGCTCTAAAGCACCGAAATTGCGATCGTTATTTAATAAAAATGGATTACTGGTATGAGGTTGGTGAAACGTCAAACAAAAATATAATAATATTATTGCTCCCAACGGAATAGTTACTTCTATGATGTAAGTAGTAATTTTTGTCGGCTGGAAAACAAATCATATAAAAAAAGTTTATACAGATTTGGATTTTTAAGTGATAGAAAAATTTTAGCCTTTGCTATACTCCAAGTTTTACATACAGTGAGTAGGGAATAGTGGATTATTTACATTTACTCCGACAGCTGCGTTTTTAAGCCAATCGTTTAGGTCAGTAAGAACTCAGTACTTGCTCACGATCGCAGAGATGGCCCAGAAAATATAGCAAAAGTGGTTAAACTAAACTGAGTGTAATAAGCGGACTTATCTTTTGGTTCGCCGCGGAACTTCGATTTGTTTGCCAGACTTGGAACCTTATTTTAGATTACATAGAGAACAGTGCCTTAATTCTAGGTGTCTAGGACAGACAAAAAATAGAAAACCGGAGAAGGATATTATGACGCAAACAGGCTAAGAAAGCGATTTCAGATTTAAACAGTCCAACGGTGTTAATCTGGTTGCTGTTAAAGAGCCTTCAAATGTCAGGGGCCTGACTGGAACAGAGAGGTTATTGTAGACTTAACAAACCTTTGGACGTCAGCATCAAGAAGAATCTGCTTTATCCAAGCTGTCAGGTGGCCGAAGAGCAGAACTAACGTAACAATGTTTGAGTGTTGTGACAACTTGACACGTTTTTTTAGGTCTAGTTTTCTTCGGTGGTAACATAGTCAACTATGTCAATGCCTCTATCTTTAATAAAAGAGAGTATAAGTCGGAATGATTGTGGGTATACTAATTTTTAAGGCATTTTTTATAGATCAAGTCTCTCTGGGTCAACTTTTAAATATTACTATTACTACTATTATAGTGTCTAACAAAAAACCTCAAATATTTTATGCACGGTAACGGGTTAAGTAGTGTGGCTCAGTTTAGCAGAAAGGAAAAGTTACTTCTTGCAGCTGAACTATATTTACTCCTCTAATTTCATTAACCTCAATTGGGTTTAGAAAGCAAAAAAATACATTTAATTAACTGATCAGTCTATCCAATTCACCCCTAGGTCTCTTGTCGTTTCTTAAATCCTGTTGGAAAGTTTAGCTTATTATTTATACCTCCAGCAGGGTTAAGTATTAATTTTTCTAATATGAGTTGTCCCTAGAGGGATAACAAAAGACATGCAATTGTTTGATAATATATTTAAATTCTTGTCATAGACTTCACTAACTCTTCTCCCGCCGCTAGAGTTAGAAAGGCAGAACTTACCTACACATGTTGAGCATTTTTAATTATTTTAAAGTGTATTAAAAAGGCAATTTTGCGATTCAATTTCTTGCAAATGGGAATTTAACTGTTTCTGATTCATTAAGACTCCCCGCTGCCATTAACTTATACATTGTCTTAACAATAAAAAACGTAAAATAGTAGAACGTAAAATTATTATTTCTCTTATCACTGGCTGTTGTTATGATGTTGTTTATGTTACTGCTAATGTTACTCGTTAGAATCACAGCACATAGTCTTCCGTTCAGCGTCTGATTCCTTATTCCTTCTTAGGAATATTTATCGTCTTAATCCTTTCAATCTACGATTAGTTTAAAACCTTTTACTTAAAATTAAAGCTGCATATATAATAATTAAAAAATATACCTTTTTACATTTCAGGGCATTTTGATATAAAAATTCTTATTTTACACAAAAGCCGCTATTTAATTTTTTTTTTGGAAAGCCTGCGGAGGTCCCATTTAAAACTGACACTCATAGTTTAAATGAACTTTTAGTAAGATGTTTTTTAAAAGTAAGAAACTTATTCCTTATAATGTTTTATTTTGTCTGTATTTTCTTAAATTAGCATAAAAAAGATAAAAAGTCAATTAAAAAGAAACCGAAATATATTTAAATAATAATACGTATTGCAATTCCTTAGATAAAAGTTTTCTTTAAAACATTTAACAAGAGATTGTCGATATAATTGAATATAAAAACTCCTTATAGAAATAGGAGATTCAGCTCCTACCCGAAATCAAATAGAGAAAACAGGCTATTACAGGAATGTCCTTGGAATATTAACAACAGGTAGACCTAATTTATAATTATTAAAAATTAATCATATACTTTAAAACAATTTTCAAGATAGGTAGAAGAACAAACGTAAAATTATAAATGCGATTATTCGAAATATTTTTTTACATATAAAATTTGATAAACATGGGAGACGATTGCCCATTTATATTTCCTTTCATTAATTTAATTAGTTAACAGTGAAAAGTTAATACAAACAGTTGTGCATAACTCTGTTTCCTTCCACGGGTTTGACATTAAAATTATTGTCATAAATATTCAATATTTCCTAGCGTTGCATGGCTACCAGTAACAAATTTAATAAAAAAAACAAATCTGAATTCGCCAAGATGGAAAATAAGGCACGATTGTAAGGTCATCTTTAGCATACAATATTTCAACTAAGCTGTTGGCACTTATATGAAAGTACACAACAATGTCCATAAATCTAACACCTACATACATAAAGCCTGAAACCCCTTTGAATATTTCAGTTTTCCTGAAAGAGTTTCAGACATATTTTACTAAAGTGTCAGCCATAGCAAATATACAAATCTTCATATTTCACGACCTCAAATTTATAACCGGGACTCGCATTTTCGCTATTTTTACATTTCAAAGATAAGCTGATTTTTAAATAAAAGTTGTGCGAAACTGGTTGTTTGTTTGGTGACGTAGATTATTTTGTAAAACCCAAATGCTGTTTGCCTTTTGTTTCAGATTTCTTGCTGTGGACTGAATTAGTTATTAGTTGAATGTGTCCAATTTTTTAACAGTATGTCAAGGTTAACATATAACTGGGAACATGCTTTTATCATAAGCTGCCTCTAACCAACTAAAGCATTGCTGGAACGCTTATAAATATTCTTAGGGTTTCTAGAAGTAACGTGATATCTCACCTGTAGTGATTTCGGTACTACATCCTCATATCGGTCGTCTAATGAGAAAAGCTAAATAGCAGAGTAATGCTTCTCGCTATTCTAGAGATCGCCAAAATCTTTGGCATCCTTCTTGGTCTCCTCCCCAAAGAGGTTAGCTAACATAGAACGAAATCTAAAATGGTGATTATTATCATCCGACGTTTCGCCTTCAATTGCACAAGGCATCTTTAGTACACGAGATCTGAATGAGAGAGATTCAGGCGGGCTTATACCCGACTTATTCTCACCGAAACGTGAGTCTGTATTAAGATCGGTTTCTACGTGTGATGTTGACCATACATATATTAAAGTTCTTTTTATGTTTAAAAATTTCACAAGATTTTCTAATTTTTCGTTTATAAAATCCTGGAACCGACGCTGGAACCTTGTTTTCTGTTACATTTATAATATGGCCAGTATTATGCTGGTGTTCAATTACAGCAGATTGAACAATGTGTTTCTTTTTAGTACAGTGTTCATGTTCCTTAAGTCTAGTGGATATTAAGCATCCTGTTTCCGCCACATATACTTCTCCACAGATGCAAGGGATTTTATATACCTCTTTTGTTCGAAAAGATACATCTTTCGGGGTTCGCAAGTATTGTCCAATTTCTTATTATGTGTATTGAAGATTATATATTAGACTGCCGAAGTAATGCTCCTATTTTGTTTGTAGTGACATGTATGTAGTGAAGAACAATACTGACTAACGGTGGCTCTTTATCATTCTCCTCCGGAGATGGATTACTATATATTTTAATTGAACGCTTAATATCTTCAGTGCAATAGCCATTCTCTCTCAGAGCTCTGGTTAGTTTCGCTGTTTCGGATGTTAGAGCATCTCGATCAGATATCAAAATGGCTCTAAATACTAATTAGTTAATAGCCGATTTCTTTTGTGCTAGATTGGTGGGACTTTGCATTTAAGCATCTGTTTGCATCCACGGGTTTTCTATACACAGAATATCCTAATATAGGAGAGTAGTTCCAATCTGACACGGTCTATTTTCAAGACCTATGATTTCTTAATTATCGACGTCTGGCCGTTGACATATTTTGTATGTACTGGTTGACATTTTTTCAGTTTTTGAACGTATGATGAGTTCTAGTTGCGTTAATAACTTTATGTGCTATATCATAAGGTTAAGGGTCGTAGATTCCGCCTGCAATTCTAAGATATCGAAATCTGTTTAATTCGCCGTGTAATGCAGAATGGTAATTGCTTATACAATTTTGACAATCAAGCGGTTGAGAATACTTGAAGCTTAAAAGGATAGTAGGTATTTTGTTGATCTTGGTTTGGTAAAAGGTGTGTTGCTACCTGTGTATGACGTAACTGCATTTTAAGCAGTTGAAGTATTACATTATTAAATAACACTGCTAATTGGTTGTACGTGCAAGACAGTTTATTAATCTAGTAGTTCTGGAGATGGCCTCGACGAAGAGCCTCTCACTTATACAGGCTTTTTATTGTTATTATTATTACTAATATAATTTTTATTTTTTTATTATTAACTGCTATTATTACTAAAGATTTCAATACGAAAATTCCAGTGGCTATGATCTCCCACAGAGCGCCCTAATTAAGGCCAAATTAATCAGCCTTAGTAGACCAAGAGGCCCAAGAGTAACTGTCTTTTGCATTATCATTAAATATTGTTCGCTCGGTGCTCGATATATTTTGTGGGTTGACTAAACGAAGGTTTAAGGGCGTGTATCTCTTATCAACGAAAACAAGAGCGTTATGACCAGTTAATATTTCTTGTTTGTCCACGAAATATTTCTAGGGGCTAGAACATTGCTTGCTTAGAAAATAAGTTAAATCCATCACCCCTTCCTCCTTGTAATCTTGGAACAGTATTGATTTAAAACAGTTCTTGTTTTTCTCTCGATGGGTCCTTATATATTATTGGCATATTGGCACTATTATTATTCTACTTTTATTGCTTGCTAATTGTGATTCAACATGTGACGGGCTGAGCCAAGTCAGCATGTTTATTCTATTGTGAAAATTTTCGAACTCTATTTGTATTTGTTGTTTTGAGTATGATAGTTTCTAGATAAACAATTAAATGTTGCCTAAAACCCTTCTAGCTATAGGAGCTACCCAAGAGAACAGATTTTTGTAAAGGTAAGTATAATTCCCACTCCAGGCCTAGTGTAATAATTTCCTTCTTTAATATTGTAGGTACTTCCAGGACCCTACAAACAACAATCGGCACAACAACTGACTCCATGTGCCACACTTGACGGATTTCATCTGCTAGCGGTAAGTACTTCGTTTTTTCACTATAGGTTTTGGTTATATTTACAAGTAGAGGTACCGCGAAGTCAACAATAAAGGTTTTATTTTCATTCTTCAAGGTAAATATCAAATCCGGGATATTGTTGGGGATAGTGCTACATATGTTTTTGGGTCCATTTTGGTGGTCGTTTTTAAGTTTTTAAGTTACCCATATACTTGCGAACTACTCGTGATGTCGCAAGTAAAGCTGTCTTTTGCATGGCCTGGAAAACACGTCTATAAAGGCCAAACTCCTTGATATTCTGGAGCAAGTTTTTTGGTATAACTGCTATTGTTACCAATATAAAAGGCAGTGTTGGGACGCTCTTCATTCCTCACTGTCTCCTGATCTGTTCCTCTATGTCACTATATTTTTCAAACTTTCTGCATACTCTTGATAATCAATTGCTCAACCAATGTTGGGTTCCAAACCCATCCCGGATGCATGCAATAAAAGGAGTGGTCTGGTTTCTCTTAATTCTATGTGTTGTCCTGTAAGAATTTTCTTACTATGTGACAAATACTAAGCAGAACTGCCTTCTGGATGTCTATGAAGGTATTAGTATGCAGTCCTATAATTTTCAGGTTCTGTTCTAGTGTTTTTGGAATTAGTCCCGTTGATGATACGATACGATGATACAACGATATGATGATACAACACATTGTAATTGTGGGGTAAAGAGACATTTATTAAATAAGCTGTCTTTGTTTCCTTATTTAACAGTACCACATCAGGCCGATTATTCGTCACCCGTCTGTCGGTGATAATTGCCCGGTCATAGTACAGTTTGGAGGCATTATTTTTAAGCACTAAACTTGGCTGATATTTATAATTAGTGCTCGAGGGACCAAAACAATGTAGGATAATCCCAAGATTATTCATTAGCTATTAATAGGAGAGATTACTATGGACTGTATGGCTTAATTCCGTAAATATTGAAGTCAAATTAATTAATTACAAAATGTTAAGTAACCAAAATTAAATTGTAAAATAAAAAGCAACAATATAAAGCGTTGGCTTCAAATTCGCCAAAAAACAATACATACATCACCATTAATGACTTTGCCTTCTTTGGTGTTTAAGGCTTTACATTTTAGCATTTTAAATTCCACATGGATGTCTTTCTAGAAACTGTATGTCACCTCAATAAGCTTTTTTAGTTGGTTTTGGTTTCCACCATAGAGCTCAATATCATCCATATGCAGAAGGTGAAATATGGTTCGGGAATCGTCTCTATTGGCTTTGCTGTATTGTTGAGCAACGTGGAGAGGGGATTCATTGCTTAGCAGAATCAAAGTGGACATCTCCTTGGTAAATACTCCTATTGATGTGGGTAAATTCCTTTCATCGGTGGTAAGAGATTGAACGCCATTATAGATCCTCAGCTTCGTTCTCCACTGGTGCTTGGTAGTTGCCATAAAATTGATGATCGTAGAGTGAATTTTGTATATTCCTAGTATGTCTATGAGCCAGAAATATGGTAGACTATCAAAGGCCTTTTTATAGTCCATAAAATCAGTGTGTATGTTGCGTTGTTTTTTCTGTGCGTGCTTAAGTACCACAGAGTCGATAAAAAGTTGTTCTTTGCATCCTTGATAGTCTCGAATGCACCCCACTGGCTATATTATAAATGAAATGGAAATCAAGGTTCTAGCATCGGTTCCAGGATCTTATAATCGAAAAATTAGAGAGTCTATTGAAATTTTGTAGCATATAAAAAATGTCAATAGAAATACGGGTTATGGTCTACATTACACGTGGGAACCGATCTTAACACAGGTTCACGGTTCAGAAAGCACAAGTCGGGTATAAAGGCCCACCAAGCTCATTCAATGTTCAGATCCCTGAAGATTCTCCGTGCAATCAAAGACGAAACTTCGGATAGTAATTCCTTTTGACACGGTCTAATCCCAAGAACCATGATTTCTTAATTGAACAAAGCCGTGAGAGCTTCCGTTCTATGTTATTAATATTTATCTTTTTTTTAAATATTTCTTTATTATATTTTGGTCAGAAAGCTGCAAAATCAATATGGTAGGTTGTATGATTTAATTATTTTATTTTAAAAGGTAATGTCTGGCCTGCTGTGTATAAATACAACTGATAATGTAGTGCTATTGTTTGGCGTATAATCGCGCTTCCTGTGTTATTATAACTATTTGTGTATTCGGTAACTATTATTATTATTATAACTAGTTTTATTTTCATCTATTATTTTAAGCACTATAATCATTATTAAGTTTTTAAATTTTACACTCAGCTTCTCCAGTTTTTCAAGCACGTAAGTTTCTTAGCTTCTCAGTTAAAATCAGCAAGACAATATCATCGAGTTTATACTGAATAATAAGACGCATAAATTAGACTGGTAATGAAATACCTACATGACACTGAGACGCAAGAAAGTTGCTGAATATGTTCGTTTATGGCGAGGAAGTTCAGCTACGGCAACTTGAAGCTCTGCCATAATTGCGCGCTATAAATACGTATCAGATATGAGTAATTAGTAACTGGAAACATAGTGGAGCTGAATATACGCTGAGCGTCTTCCCGTGTATTCACCGAAAATTATGAGTAGTGCCTTGTCAGCCGCAAAACAAATGGGCACTGTGGCGAAGCGGGATCGGTAACACAAGAACAAGAATTATTGGAAAAATTTATTAAATGGTTTGAAATAATAGTAACGTAATAAATAAGAGAAGAGGCCATTACATGTAGACAATTTTTATTATTATCTAAATTTAGAAATTACTTCGTAAGAAATTATTTTGCTTTAGAGTTTCATCTTCTAAGTTCCTATTTAAAAAAAATAAACGGTTGAAGTAATATTTTATTCAGTGGATAAACTGCATATGCGATTAATACGATCTTCTTATATTCATTTTAATGATGAGATTGTAATACAATTAGTAATTTACCTGCTGAATAAAACATTATTTTGTTAATGTAAAATCAATTTAGCGGCTGTTTATTTTCGATTGATTTGTTCTCGTTTTTCCTCTGAATGACACAAAGTGAAGAAATCCAAGCAACTGATGAAAAACTTGTTGCGGACACGTCAATATTTGCTTCATATTTTGGATTTGGTTTACGTTTTAAAATTGGCACACCGGTATTTTTATAAACATATTTTTTTTGTTTTCTCTGAATATTTTCTACGGAAATTGAAATGTTAAGCCATATTAAGAAAAAGCTGGGAATTAAATGTAATACCCCTAAAGCTAGCCTTCTAATTAACTGAAATCTAAAATTTTATTTTATTTTTTTGAATACTGTTACTAAAACACTCCACATCAGTTTTTAATGCTTTTAAGCAATGAACGCCTCTTTTTCTTTCTTCTCTAAATCGCATGCATAAGCAAAAATGGGAAATGGCCTCCAACGAAAACTTCTTTCATAATTCTTTCCGTTAAAAGAAATAAAATGTAATAATGTTTTAACTTAATAACTGTTTGTAAAGCGAGCCCCAAATTAATGTTCGATGTATGGCGATAGTTCAGACAATCTTAGCACAAACCTACATCAGCTTGCGGATAGCTTGTCAGCTAGTTATTTTCAATATACACATAAGTGGGATATAACATTAGTTTTTGAAAGTCAATCATTTGTGAAAAAAAGATAAATCCCCATTAACAAAACTTCAGATTCCAAATCTGACTAAATCACAATATTTTGGAAAATAGTTACCGCATATTTCTAAAAATGGAATATTTTTGTATTTTATAAAATAGATTTATGTTATCTTGATTAAGGGAAGTATTGTAATCGTGAAAAAATCACCCTCCGAGATTAATTCAGATCTTTACGTTTCAAGGTCCCTAGATGACGAAAAACATATTTGGTCGATTCCATTAGTCTGTCTGTCTCTTCGCGATATAACTAAAAAACTACTTATCCGATTGACTTCAAATTTTGGTTGAAAATTAAGAGTCATATCGGAATGACCTGGTAACATTTTGGTAAAAATACAATATGGCAAAACAATATGGCGGCCTAGTGAAATGTTACAAAAATTATTGCTAGGAAAGTGTTTATCCAATTTATCTCAAATTTTGTACAAAAATCAAGTATGTAGGAATCAACTAACTGGTAAAATTTTGGTACGAATTCGAGATGGTGGAAGAAAATGGCGGCTTAATAAAATATTTAAAAATTCAGCCTGAAAAACTACTTAACGAACTGAATTCAAATTGTGTGCCATAACTAATTGTAGTATAGATATTAACTAGTAAAAGTGAGTTACTAATTCATTAAAAAATACAAAATTAAGGCTCATATGGGATTGGAATGGTAATCTTTTAAAAAAAAACTAACTATGTAATTTATCTCAACTTTTCCATAAAAATCGAGTGTTGTGTAAGAATCAACTGATGAAATTTTTGATACCAATCAAAGATGATTAACTGACTTCAAATTGTGCGCTATAACTAATTGTGGTATAGAGATTAACCAGTAAAACTGTGATACTAATTCAAGATTGCAGAACAAAATGGCGTTTTAGTGTACCTAGATGCCAAAAACTATGTTTTATCAATTTCGTCGATCCGTATGCCGGTTTCTCTATCTGTCTGTCAGTTCGCGACAGAGTTTAAAAACTCATCAGATTGACTTCAAATATTTTGGTAAAAATCCAATATGCCGAAACAAGAAATGTTTGAAAAGACAGTACATACGTGTTCCTAAATAACTATGTACTGACTTAAATTGATTTACACTTCACTATTTCTAATAAAAGAAAATATTCATAGCGAGGGAAGTTCCGTGTAAATGAAATTTACCGATTTATTTAAAATTAATTATATTAACATTTTGATAGGTTCTCAGCTATCAGGGCTAAATTAAATTATAAAAAAGGCTTTATTTCTTATCTTTTCCGTCATTAAATTTTTGATTAATAGTTATTTTTTTAGTATTAATTATCTCATCAATATTTTTGTTATTGTTTAATTTTAGAACTTTTTCAACGTTTAATGTTTACCTTTTTAATTCTTTTTTTCTGTTTTTTTGTATTAAATGAAAATTATATTCCATACATTACGTTACATCAATTTTTGGCTTTTAAAAATTTTCATTATATGTATTAATCATATTTTCGTTGGCCCGTTTGCTTGAATTGGGTATATTTCTTCCTTAATAGCTTTCTGAAACTCATATGTTGTAACAGAGGCTTTATATTTTGTATTATATTATTAGTCGCTGCTCTATTAATATTTATTCTTGTTTTTAGATTCATTTTAATTTCTTTTTGGCTATTTAGCGTCTTTTAAATAAAAATATATTAAACTGTTTATTCACTTTTACTTTGCCAAATTTAACATTTTGACTTCTGAGGCAAGATCTTTATTTATCTTTCATAAATTGGTCGTCAAGGTAAAATGTTAATGGCGCTTTGCAATAATAATTTTCGATAATTTGTAATTATGTTGTAAGAGTAATTTTAACCTGTTTTGATGAATTCTAACTTTTT
Source organism: Kuschelorhynchus macadamiae (assembly GCA_030620095.1). Taxonomy (NCBI): domain Eukaryota; kingdom Metazoa; phylum Arthropoda; class Insecta; order Coleoptera; family Curculionidae; genus Kuschelorhynchus; species Kuschelorhynchus macadamiae. Next base: position 1,267,971 of record JAUTXW010000980.1, on the reverse strand, counting down.
GTTTCTTCCAGTACTTTGTTCAGAGTCTAAATTTATGCCAGCTGACACATAATTTATTTCGCTAAGTTAACGATATTGTTTTTGTTTCCTTTTGATTAAACTGTAAGTTCAGTAGCTCTGGCATGACGCGATGGAAATCGAAGAGGCCCGTGTTCCTCCGCGACATGTCCCCAATAAATATCTTTAAGTAAAATATTAATTAAAAGGAATTGAATAAATTGACAGTGGAATATGACAGCTTGATATACGGAGGCAATTTATATTACGACAGGTAGCTTGTAATGGGACATTTTTAATTTGAATAAATGCATGTGTACTGCGAAATGCGGGAGCCGATTTTAAGTCGCCGCTTTGCAGCTTTATGACAAGTTAAATGTTTTAGTTTCCTGGTTCATAAGAACCGAGGAAAAAGCTAATAAATGGTGAATTCGAGACTAGCAGCGAATGAATTGAAATGCAGCTCTAATAATTGCAATAGGTTTTATTTTAATATAGTTGTTATAAGAGTCTTAATTGCCTACTCTTAAAATGTGTATCGCTTAAGATAGGTTAAGTATTTGTTATATATGGCATGTCTAAGGATAAGAGGTGAAAATATAAATTTTGATAAATACACAAAAAATAGCAATATTGTCAAAAGTAAATCTGCTTTATTTTTCATTTTAAAATTAAGATCCAAATAATCAGTTAAATAAAAAAATCCGTAAATCCCGTACGCTTGCATTTTAATCTTTTCTGCTAAATTAAATAATTGTTTTATTATTATTATTATTTTAAATTGTAAGATCAACGGATTTTTGTATTTTTTCTGGATAGATTTTAAGGGACCTTAGACCCTGAAAAGCATGGCCATTTCCGTTGGTTCATCGGTCTGCATCTACACGGCATACATCATAAGCAACTTCAGATTGACTTTAAATCTTGGTCCATCCATTTGGGGTATGGCGGAACAAAATGGCGGACTCGTAAAATGTTTAAAGAACCATTATTATTATCGAATGGACTTTAAATCAACTGTGATGTAGAGATAAACTGGTGCGAAGCCATTATTCTGTACCAAAAACTATTTATCCAACTGACTTGAAAATGCACACAAAAGTCAACTGTGAAACAAAGATATACAGGTAAAATCGAGGTGTAGACCGCTAGCCAAAATCATGTACACTAATGCCTAAAAATGCCCAAAATTCTACACAATGCCTCACAATTAATTCCTTGCATTGCCTCGCAATGTCCCACAATGCACAGCAATGCCCCGAAATGCCTTACAATGCCTCGCAAAACCCTCCATTTTAACGAGTTTATTTCCATTGAATCGAAGGTTGTTAAAAGAGCGGTAGTTTTGCAATTTAGAATTCATAAAAACTCAGGGAAACCCTAAAGCGTAAGAATCGAACGAATAATACAGTTTAAGGGTGAAAAGGAAGAATTATATTTTCTGAGGTAACAGGCACAATATTAAAGTACTCATATTGCGTATATAACAAAATAATAACTAAAACTCAAATATTCTCTATGAGGTCATACAATGAGAACTAAGCAGGGCTATATTCTCAGCTTAATTTCTTTATATCAGAGAACTAAAATAGTTAGAAGATTTTGAAGTTGGCTATAAAATGAGGGAAATGAAAAGTTGAGACAAAAAAAAATCATATGATTTTTATGAAACCTATTATTATCAAATAAGCCAAGAAACTGGTTAACTTTGACTTTTTAATTTTAATCATTATTACCCGGGTGTTACAATATTTATTCTAATTTTCTAATTTTTTTAAAAAGACATTTTAAAATAATTATAAATGTTTATTATTTTAATCAAATTATATATAAAGACATGCAACGATTTCAAATATGAAATACGAAACACGTAGTTTCATTAAAAATACATAATTTCTGTGTCGTAGCCCATTTGTATTCATGTGAATTCTATTAACATTTTAAAGCAAAAAATAAGTAAACTGTTTATTATGGTTTTTCTCACATAGTCCTCTTTGAATGGCCCAATAGTTAAATAAGCATCCTGTAAATATAGTTTCTCTTATAACAAAATAAAAACTAAATTAACATTCTTTGGTTTTGAAAACAAACGTATACGTTATATTATAAATGGCTGAAATAAAACGATTTTATGCGTCTAAAGAAAGTTTTTTCCCACTTCCGGTTTGATCGGAAATGGTACAAAGTTCATATTTTTAAATGGAGCACACTGTATATGTTTACGTATTTTGATTCGCGGTTCAATACCGCACACGCCTACTAAGCTTTGTCAATTTTTAACCATCGCGTCAATTTTTATTTCAATTTTATATTTTGCATCGAAAATGCCATGAAGTTTTTAAAAACACAGATTTTCTATATCTCTGGCATTATCGAAACCGAAACTAAAGAAATTTTTTTAAAATTGCAAAAACTGAAAATCACCCTGCAGCTCCGAAACGGGTCGCGATTGCCAAAATCTCTTTGAATCGTAATACTTAATTGTCTTAATAAATTATAGTTTAAAAACTAGAAAAAAGGCTTTTCTGAGTAGCATACTAAAAAGCACAAAATAATGTAATTTATTTGAAAAATATTTTATTCAGTAAAAAGAAAACTAGAAAGGTAACCAAACAGCATAAAAAGCATGTACTTTCAATTAATGACAATTTATTCAGTAAAAAGAAAACTAGAAAGGTAACCAAACAGCATAAAGAGCATGTACTTTCAATTAATGACAAAGCGCCTTACGCTTTTTGACATAGTCATTGAAAAAAATACTTTTTTTAAGTAAATTACATTACTTATTCTATATTGGTTACTGCGTTTCTCAGAAAAGCGTGTTTTCTACTTTTTTAAAACTTTAATTTATTTTTTGTCTTAAATTCGGGATAAAATATTATTAATATATTACTGGTAATTTATTCGACTCGTCAAAACAAATGAAATAAACTCAAACTTAAGGGGGTTTACTAGCTAGGACTATCGGTACTATTTATCGGTACTATAAAATAGTACCTCAATGGTACCACTGGTCAGCTCAATGGTACAAAGTAGGTTACAATCTATCGGTACCATTTGGTACTATCGAGCTAAGCAGACGAACTTGATGGTACCAAATTGTATATTATTCCAATTAGATTTACTTGCAAAATTTCAAATGTATACAATTAGAAATTGGTTAAAATCGACCGGTACCGTTTGGTACCACTCGTCAGCTCGATGGTACCACTGGTCTGCTCAATGGTACCAAATTAATTTGTCATTTAAATTACATACACTTGCAAAATAGCAAATCGAGACAAGACAAGTAGATTTGTTTATGCACATATTTATTTAGTTATATAGAAATGAGCTTCGAAGTGAATAAAAGCGTGTTAAAAAAGGAACTCGAGGATGGGTGTAAGATTTTTAATATCTCTTACAGTTTCCAAATTTCCTAATAAGGATACGCAATTTAAGACTGCCTGTGTACAAAAAAATCGTTTACTTTTTCAACTTTCCTTTTAATAGAAATAGTGAAGTAATGTCTTTTCAAGCATTTTTATTGGGCGTCATTTTGTTCCATTACATTGGATTCCTACCAATTTCTTCCTATGCCACATTTGATTTTTGAGCTTAATTTAAAATAAAGTCAATAAGTAGTTTTTACATTGACACATACCGCTATTTTGTAACGTCATGATGATTTCGTACCAGTTTATCCTTATAAAGCGATTAACTTTTCTGGAAGATTAGGCCGCCATTTTGTTTTGCTATTTTAGATTCATACCAAAATCTTACCAGTTCACTTCTATGTAACATTTGATTTTTCTGCAAAATTGGTATAATTAGTTTTTTAACGTTTCGCTAGGCCGCCATCTTGTTCTGTCATATTGGATTTTAACCAAACTATTACCAGATCTTACCCATATGACCCTTAATTTTTAAACAAAATTTGAAGTCATTCTGGTAAGTAGTTTTTAAACTATGCCGAGAAATGACAAACAGACCAAGAAACGGAGACGGAATTGATAAAACATATTTTTCAGGCATCTAGGGACGTGAAGATATGTGAAACCTAAGAAGGTGATTCTTTACACGACTAAAAACATTTTATTTGACCGCCATTTTGTTACACAATCTTGAATTCGTACCACAATTTCATCATGTCCAAACCACAATTAGTTATAATGCAAAATTTGAGACAAATTGATTGAGCAGTTTTGTTTTACCATATTGAATTTTTACAAAATGTTACCAGGTCATCCCTATATGACACTTACCCCCGTATTCATTAAAAACGTTTAAGAGTTACACCAGGTCTAGTTACCATGGTACTTAAAACTCTTAGTCCGCCAGTTATGTTTCCCTTAGGTCACTGTCATTATGTAATTGTGACAGAAATATTACACTGTTATTGTTAAAAATGGCATCTTAAACCCGTAACTGTCAAGTTAGACCTGGTCTAAATTTAAACCTCTTTAGTGAATACGGGTGTTAACGTTTAACCAAAAAATCAATCGGGTAAGTAGTTTTTAGCTATGCCGCGAACAGACAGACAGACAGGCGGACCGACGGAATTGAGAAAACATGTTTTTCGGCATCTAGGGACCCTGAGAGCTAAAGATATGTAGAAATCTCGAAGGATGATTTTTTCACACTTACAATACTTATACGAGGGAAGTAAAAAGGTTATTTTACTTGATTATATCACTATGCTTGAGAAAAAATGGCTTCGTATTGAAGATTAGGATCACAGAATCCACCTAGATATCAAAATCATCAAAATCATCGATGGTGTAAATGGCAAAAAATTAAAAATATAAAATATTAAAAAAAAGTCCTCGCTCTTAGCTCGGGCAATGAAAACAGTTGATAAGTTTAGATAAAGAGCAACATTATACTACTGATACTAATAAGACAAAATTTTGCCAACTGGATAAAATATTGAGGGACCCTATCTCCCCTATGTCCGTCCCTGGCTGTAATATTATATGTGAGTGAGATAATTAAGCATATAGGTCCGTGAGGGAAGCGTCGTAGGAATTTCTTTCAAATTCGTGACGCTGACACTTTAATTATATTAATCCTGGAGAAAAATAAAATACCTTATAAGATTTGGTAAGGTCGAGTTATGGCAGCTATTTTTATAAACAACTAGGTACAATGACAAATATTTTACAGTGCATAAAATATGAATAAAATTTTATAATACGCATTATTATTGAATGTGTCTAAGTAGCATATGTGCTTTTACTGGCTCACTCTCGTTGTCTTATTGCCCAGCAACATTTTTATACAAATACTTTATAAAAAAAAATAAGTGCTGAAGTTCATCCAGAGACTATATAGATTTTGAGTTGTGACTTTGTTAAAGATATGTAGAAATTAAAATCTAAGAAACTAAAAGCAAACTAATGCTTATATTCTCCAAACAATAATTGATAAAAAAAAGGAGTACCTTCAAGCCAAATATATTAAAGTGACTTTTTCTGACTTGCAATTCATAAAAACATGTATATCCCCAGAATTTAACATAAACGTAAAATGTAAAGAAATTATCAGATAGTTTTTAACGAAAAATAATTTAAGAACTGTTGTATATAATACACAAAAAATGAATTTCAGACAATTATATCTATATAGGAATGCAAAGAAAAACAAAACGTAGCGCCAAGCCCAAAGTGTTTCGAAGAAGAGCAAAGAACAAAAACAGGCAGGCTTTTTGACCGAACACATAACGTGGGTTCACTTGACAGTACCGATGTCAGAGGTTTTGGTTTTAGAGAAGACACCAGCGATGAAAAAATAACAACCAAAAATAAAATTAAGAATAGAATGTGACCAGATGACTCAGGATTTTGGACTGATAAAAAATATATTACCGATTAAATTGAAAAATAAATTGCAATGTGCTCTGTAAATTTCGACACGTATATGCCATTCTGTGTTGATAATTCAAAACAAGCATAAATAATCTTATAATTTAGGAAGGATTTTAACTTATTTTCGAATTTCTTGAATTCATGCCTTTCGACTTTTTAAAATTTGTATCGACTATAATGTTATTGGGCTACAACAGGTTTTTTATATTTATTTAAAACACGAAAATTTATAAAACTGCAATATTTGTTTAATTCTAGATTGTTATGAATATTTATGCAAGTAATCCTTATATCTTTTTCCTTTGGCAAGAATCTAATTTTTTGCCTTTTCTTACTGTGATTACGTTGCCATATATCGCTTTATGTCAAAATGTCCCCATTTTGTTAATGGGACACCCAATATATGTTTGCATATTCTGATTCGTTGTGATAGTACAACCATATGCGATGAGTACAACCATATACGATTCTGACATGCAAAGCTATTTTATACTTAATTTATATTTTAAAATCTATAAAAAGCTGTGATTAGTAAAAACGATGAATTAGTTTCTAAGTAGACTCGGAAAAATAAGATTTTCTTTCTCCTAACCTTCTATACTCATTCAAACAACTTTTTTACAAGTACCGATTTGTTAAATCGGAGGAGGATGACTCATTGGGTAATCAAAAAAGAAATTTCGAGTAATTATATACCAAACAACCACGTGCAGTCTAAAAACAATAATAAAAAATTAGGCTGTAATATGATCTTGACATATCATTGAACTTAGAACGTTATTAAATCAAAGTAAGCAAAAAAATGTTAGCTGTTTAATTTAAATTTTTAACAGAAATTTGGAAATAAAACAGGATATCGCAACACTGTTGTAAAAAAATCGAAATTTTGTCGTATTTAACCAATCAGATTTTCATTTTGATATAGTATAAAATATATTATAATATATAACGGGCAATGTTTTTAAACTAGAGATACTAGACACCAAAATATTATGATTGGGCTCAACATGCACTGTCGCTGGTTTCGGAGATTTTTTATGTTTAAATTTTATTCAGAAATTAATTAATTGAGAAAGTTTTCATAGTATAAACGTCAAAATTGGTAGTTTTAGATTTTGGCGTGAACATTACAAATTTGAAACTTATTTCGACGTTGGTCCTAGAGGGCACTATAGTTTCACCGTATTATTTAGGTAAATCTCAACATATTTTTTTATCTGTTGAGTTATGGTTAAAACATGATGACTATCTGAAAGAACGTTCAATTTTTATAGAAAAGGTACGCTTGTTTAGGTCGTCTAACTCAATCGGTTTTCGATTTATTTGCATTTAAATGCTTCAAGGTATTTTTTTTCTGATTCTTTAAGGACTTAATAGAAGAAAATGAAACAGAGTAGCAATAAAAAAACCAATATTTAACAATAACAATTTTTATAATATTAATAATAAAAAACATTAAATCAAATGTTAGAAATATCCACCATCTACCTCAATACATTTTACAATACACTTTATTAAATGTCTTTGAATGTAAAAAAAACTTCTCTATTATTTTTAATGTTATTCGCGGCTCGTTGCATTTTCCAACTTCGCAACTCCTGCTTTAACTTTTTCAGCATATACCAAATCCTTGAAGTTTGACCATATTGAGAAGTCCAGGGGGTTTAAGTCTGGACTCCTTGGTGTCCAAACAAATTCATTTCCACGGTCAATCTAGTGGTGAGGAAACTACTCATGTAAATATTGGCGCACTGGCAACGCAAAATGTGGAAGCACTTTTCCCTTAAGTAGAGTGGTACATCTTCTAGGAGTTCGTTTAAATGCTGCCGAAGGAAGTTTAAATAACGAGATTGGCTAGCGATTCAAAATGACCAATGACCGATTTGGGTATAGTTATAGATATCTTCGGGACGTCGCAAGTCCACTAAAATTTGCTTGACCAAAAACACAAATCATATCACGCATTTCACTGTTAAAAAATGATTATGTCAGGGCACTTTGTGATTACTAGCTAGTACGTTCTCACATGTAATAAGTAACACGCACGCAAAATAGCCAAATATTTAATGACATGTAAATTTGAGAAATGTTGACACAAGCCTACTTAGCAGAAAAGAACAATATCATAAATTTGACATATACCGACACAGGCTTCCTTAAAAAAAATAGTTGTCAGCGGCTAAAGAAAAAGATAGCAAATCAGTGCCGTCCCTGACGGGCGGCACAAATTAGAGGGCGGCAAATTTTCAATACCAACAAGATAATTGTACAAATTTTGATATGTCCTGAAATAATTGATATTACATCTAAAAAACTCGTAGAAGTTCATTTTAGGTTCTGTTATGTAATGTGTTGCACATTTAATACTTTGCATTTTTCATTATTTCTGTTTCTTTTATTTATTTTTTTTTTGTAAATAGCCGATGTGTAAGTAGCTATGTAAGCCTCGCCAAACAAGAACCCATCATCAGATGTAATATACATTTATGACCCAATACTTACATATTTAACAAATTTTGCAATGAATGAATTTTTGTTGAATGCTACCTTAATCTAATGCCTTAATATATTGAAAGGTATAATACAGCTTGCTCATTTGTACCGAGGTTTATGTTGGCCAATCGTGGAGAAAAATCTGTAGCAAGCTTTAGGAACACTTAAAGACTGACTGACAAATACAAGAATCAGATGTGACTGATACCAAATTAATTTTTTTAGTCATTTATTTTCAACACACAACATTCTTTCTCATTCTGAAACCGAAGGGACAGAAATTGGAATTGTTGGAAAATAATAGAGGTAACTAAAGTCAAAGAAAGACTGACTCTCATGTGAGTAAATGACGTTTTTAATTTTAAACCAATTTTTGATTTTTATTAATTTAAAAGAGACTTAAATAGAACTACATTTAATGCCTTTAAAAATTTTGACAGGACAAGTAACCGAGCGGCATAAGGCGTTGGATTAAGTGAGCATTCAATTCAATTCAGAAAAACCTAAATCTACCAATTTTGACATTTATATTATGAAAACTTCCTCAATTAATTGTAAGTTTAAGAATAAAATTTAAACTTTGAACGCCCTGTATCTCCGAAACTAGCGACATTGGTATAAGGCATGTTGGGCTCAATCATAATATTCTGGTGCCTAGTACCACCGTTTTAGAAATTGCCCATTCATTATATATATATATATATATATATATATATATATATTCATAAAAATATTCAATCAATAACATATTTAAAACATACATGACAACACAGTACAACAATCGACTAAATATACTGGGTCAACAACTCTTATAACAATCATCTTTCTATCTGTGGCCACAGTACTATTTTGTAAGAAAGTGCTAGTACTAAATCACAAGGAAGTATGGTATGGGGTAAAGAATAAAAATCAATTTATTTGCTTTAGGCACCAAATAAAATGACAAATTTTACAGTTTTATGCTAATTAATTTTTTATAACAAAGATAAATTTGTGAGTTCTTTTCAGCAGTACTACATTATTCTTATTAAGGGAGACCGATTTAAGTAGCCTCAAGATTAGATATTTGGATAAAAAAAAAACAGTTGTTATTTAAGCGAAATAAGACACTTTAATAGTAAAAAGGTTTGGAAATAGATTAATAAAATCACAGAAATTAAGTATTTTTGAATGGTGCTGTCACAACTGGTAATTTCCTGATTGAACTAAAGTGCAAATAAGTAATAAAAGTTGTAGACACGACATTTCCTATAAAGATTTAGTTTTATTTCCGCTGCCAAAAAACGCAATTTTGAAAATCTGTGAAAATTTTGCATTCCGTGGTCATCAGATCTTATTTTATAAGAAATATAAGAGCAAAAAATGTTGAAAAAAGCAAGAGTCAGATTAGCGACATTTCTTTGTTTATGCAGATAAATCTTATATTAACGTTTCTATTTTTATAGTTCTAATAAAAGGGGATTATAAAAGTTTATTTAACTTTAACAAACTCTTTGGTGTTGTTTGCAGCTAAAGATGTCTCATTTTTCTAAAATCACCATCCAATTTGATCTAAATATAACACACTATATATTATATGTCTATTTGACACATTATACGCATCCTTTTCTTACTCATTATAAATATACAAAATAGGACATGTTTTTTAAGACACCATTCTATTTCCTTTCTTTATGTAGTAAATCCTTCTCCATGCCTTTCTAACATATTTCCTCTTATGGCAGGATTTTTGTCAAATTTCTCGCGTTTGTTTAAAGAAAACAGTATCACACCTAGTATATTTTACAATGAGCAAGCAGAGACCCACTGATGAACATATAATATATAAACATGCAAATTTGTACAATTTGAGGAAACTTATAGTTAACTTTTTTATATCTATAAATATTTGAAAGTTAATAAGGGTGCATTTTGTACATACCCCAATATTTCACTTTTCTTAATAGGAAGAAGGATTTATAGCAAACAAAGTTCCTGATAAAACTTTTTTTTAATAAAAAATGCCAATATAAGGAAAGTTTTAGATTGACTGAAATTTACATATGATCGGTAAAAATCGGTTTTCTACTCTAATAGGAAACTAGTAATTTGGTAACTCTAAAAATCATTCTACATATTGTGTTTTAGAACAAAAAATAACAAACTTTTATAATTTCTGAAAGATGAAAATATTATCTAAATCCTCTTCGAAACATTTTGTGAAGCAAAAATATACATTTAGCTTTTAAAACCCTAGAAAATACATAAAGACATAAAGAAACGCTAATAAATTGGCTCTTATAAATATATAGGTGACTAATTTCGAGTATTGATAATTTAGTGAGTCCAGCCTCACATATGGGCCTCGCGCGCTCACGTGTGCAACCGGGGGACCCTCAATTAGACTATTTGCTCTACATTCATTACTGCGACTGCCGAGGATTTTACTAACTGTCCAGCGTATTTATTGCCAGGGATTTGCCTCCCGAATTTATATCTTTGCATTATTTACTGCTTTGGATTTTTAAGAGGTAGCAGAGTTTAAATCTTTGTTTAGACGGTAGAGTTTTAACTATATAGGATTTGCAATACATAGATTACTTCGGTTTTTGGAAACATTTTATTAATTAAGCTGAAAAAATAATGTCTGACAGGACTTAAAGCTTTATTTTAACGAACTTTATCACAGTTGTTCATATGACCTATAATATATACCGACTGTCTTACTATTTAGATATTATTTATCTTTTCTGGTAACAAAAAATGAAACATACAGAGTTGTAGTGTTTACTGCTAAAGGCAAAATTCGACGGCAGCTATAATTTTAAAATTGCACTTTGAGTGGAACTGGCACCACATTTGGCGGCGTGTTACAAATCGATTCCTTAGAGATTTATAAATTATTTTAATAGCTTTTGTTTTAGGGTTTAATCAGCTTCTCATAATAATCCTATAATCGCTAACTTAGCGCAATAAAACTGGAACTCTAAAAGTTTTAAAATAGAAATAATAATGAAATTTTTATTAGTTCCCTTCCAGCTGGTTAACCTTAATCAATAGAATTCAATTGAAATCACTAACAGCAAGTCCTAATAATGAATTAATTATGGAACCTGTATACTGTGTACTGTACTGTACCTGTGCCTAAAAATCATCAGCAAGCGGCGGCCATAACCGAGATCTGTCACATCTTCACAGACCGACATAGCGTTGCCCTATTTTGGGGGGTAATTAAAGAAATAATTTTTATCAGACGAAATTTTATTGTCAGCGTTGTTGCCCACCAAAAATTTGGGGCGAAACTTCTTCAAATGACATTGTTTTTAGGCATAATGCACAAATTAATATAATAAAAATGTGTTTCGATTATTGTTAAACATAAATGTGTCACTGATTTATATATACAAAGTCAAAAATATTAACTAAAATGGTTTATTTTAATCAAAATAATGACTTTTGTATCGATTAGCTTGAAATTGCCAAAAACTTTGCAACAATTTGATGACAAATGACGTTCGTGTCTATTAGATTGAAATAAGCTACGAAAAACTTATTTTAGCAACTTAATTATATGACCGATAAATATGCAGGATATAATTATGATAAAAAATATTGTTTGGTTAAAATGTTGTTAACTTGTATGGTTAACTGTAGTAGTAATGGTACAATCTGCCTTTTATTACTCCACCACGATGTTAATTTAATTATTTTAATTTGCTCATATCCAGCTTAGCATAATTTAAATTTAGTTTTTTCTATTTAAAGAAGTTAATTGTTTTCAAAATACACCTAAGTATTTGTTTTATATGCTTTTATTTAGTGTTTTAATAAATACATTTGTTTATAAAGAAACCCTTTTAGACTGGTAATGAGACTAGATTACATTCATTTTTACGGGAAGTATTGTAATCGTGAAAAAATCACTCTCCGAGATTTTTTCAGATCTTCACGTTTCAGGGTCTCTAGATGACGAGAAACATGTTTTCTCAATTCCGTCGGTCTGTCTGTCTGTCTGTTTGTGGCGTAGCTAAAAAACTACTTATTCGATTGACTTCAAATTTTGGTCAAAAATTAAGAATGATATGGGGATGACCTGGTAACATTTTGGTAAAAATCCAGTATGGTGAAACAAGATGGCGGCCTAGTGAACTGCTAAAGAAATTATTATTAAAAAACTGCTTATCCAATTTATCTCAAACTTTGCAAAAACATCAAGCATTATCTTTAAATCAAATGGTAAAATTTTGGTACGAATCCAAGATCGCCGAACAAAATGGTGGAATAATAAAAATTCAACCTGAAAAAACTGCCTAATGGTTTGATTTCAAATTGTGTGCCATAACTAATTGTGATATAGGGATCAACTAGTAAAATAGTGGTACTAATTCAAGATGGCCGAACAAAATGGAGGCCAAATAAAATGTTGGTTATCGTGAAAAAATCACCCTCTCAGGTTTTAGTCATCTTTACGTTTTAGCGTCGCCAGATGCCAAAAAATATGTTTTATCAATTTTGTCGGTCCGTCTGTCGGTCTATCTGTCTGTCAGTTTGCGGCATAGCTCAAAGACTACTTATCCGATTTACTTCAAATTTTGGTCAAAAATTAATGATCATATGGGGAAGACCTGATAATATTTTAGTAAAAATCCAAAACGGCGAAATAAAATGGCGGCGTAGTGAAATGTTAAAAAAACGATTAAGAAAAAACTGCTTATTCAATTTATTTTAAATTTTACATAAACATCAAGTATTATGTCGGAATCAACTGGTAAATATCGGTACGAATCCAAGATGGCGGAACAAAATAGCGGTATAATAAAATATTTAAAAATTCCACCTGAAAAACGACTTGATGGATTTATTTCAAATTGTGAGCCATAACTAATTGTGGTATAGGGCTCAGTAGTAAACTGTGTTACTAATTTAAGATGGCGGAACAAAATTGCGGCCCTAAAAATAAAATGTTTATAATTGTGAAAAATCACCCTCTCAAGTTTTACATATCTTCACGTTTTGGCGTCCCTAGGTGCAAAAAAACATGTTTTATCAATTTCTTCGATTCTTCTGTCGGTCATATATTCGCGACATAGCTTAAATACTACTTACCCGATTGACTTCAAATTTTGACCAAAAATTAGGGGGGATGGCTTGATAATATTTTAGTAAAAATCCAATATGGTGGAACAATGTTAAAAAAAATTGTTAAAGTGGTGTATTATTTGGGGTTAAGATCCGGTAAAAAAAACAAGTATTTTTTTAAATTGTCGATGTTTCGCAACTTAATTGTTGCATCCTCAGGACACATATATAGATCGTATATCCTGCATTAAACCTATATTATCAGTACTTTTACTGCGCTATTCCGCATATATTAACCAGATATTAAGTTTCTAAATGGTTTTCATCAACAATTCTTTCCTTGTTATGTTAGAGTGGTGTATTATTTGAGGTTAGGATCCAGTTAAAAAAGCAAAAGACTGTTCTTAAATAGTCAACGTTTCGCAACTTTATTATTGCATCTTCAGGACACATATGTAGATTCTATATCCAGCATAAAACCTATATTATCAGTCTTTACATATTCCTTTTGTTTGCTGATATTTTAGGTATTAGGTTTCTAAATAGTTTTCGTTAACGATCCTCTTGTTTTTATGTTAGGGTGGTGTATTGTTTGGAGTTAGCATCCAATAAAAAAACAAAAGACTTTTTTAAATTGTCGACGTTTCGAAACATTATTTATGCAACCTCAGGAAATATATATATATATTCTATATCCTTCATGAAACACATATTTTCAGTCTTTACCTAGTTCATTGGACCGTAGATATGTCCCAGATATTTAGTTTCTAAATGGTTTTCGCCAACGATTCTCTTGTTTTCTTGTTAAAGTGATGTATTATTTGAGGTTAAGATCCAGTAAAAGAAACAAATGTCTTTTATTTTAAATTGTCGACGTTTCACTATCCTCTTGTTGCATCCTACGTTGGTCTACAGATATTTCCGAGAGATTAGGTTTTTAAATGCTTTTTGTTAACGATCCCCTTGTTTTTATTTTAGAGTGGTGTATTATTTGGGGGTTAGAATACAGTAAAAAAAACAAAAGTTTTTTTAATTGTCGACGTTTCGCAACTTTATTGTTGCATCTTCAGGACACGTACATTTTATATCATGTCTTTACCTACTCGGTTGGTTCGCAGATATTTCCCAGATATTATATTTCTAAATGATTTTCGTTAATTATATTCCTATTGTTAAGTTAGAGTGGTGTATTATTTGGGGTTAGGAAATATCTGCGGACCAATGGAGTAGGTAAAGACTAATATGGGTTTCATGCAGTATATTAAATCTATGTGTCCTGAGGATGCACACTTCTCTCTTCCCAATAAAAATAATACCGATTACCGATTTTTTTATTTCATAATCACAAATATATATTATATATTAATATTATTGACCCTAAAAGACACAAGCTTAAAACTCGAAACTTAGGCATATTTTTAATGAGCTATTAAGAGTTGTTTTACTTTTTGGCAAAAAATTAATGTACTAGGTATACCGTTAAAATTTAATGTAGAGGGTGTGCGGAAAATACGTTTACACCGCTTAGTGACAGATTGCTAAAGTCAACGTAGGCCCATTGCTTGGTTTAGCCTGCACAGTTCGTCAAAGAAAAATAAATTAGTTTTTCCTTAATATCTCTAACAATATATAATGACGCTTTCTAATGGTATAGTGGCCGGGTATAATAACGTGGAAGTGATATAAAAGAGACCAGAAGATACGATCTGATTTTTTTTGTCATCAACTTTATGATAAGTCAAATAGTTTTATCGGGTAACTTGAGTAATTAGAGGTTTTTTTACCTCTTAAAAGTGTTTAACTAAATAGGTGCAGTTATAAAGCAGTTTTAGTAAAAGAATGAAAAAACTAAGTATAAAGAAAACATAGGTCTTTTGCTGAATACACTTTTCAAAAAAATGAAATAGGACTTTATCTAATGTCTGGGGATAAGCCGTCTTTAAAAGTGTCTAGTAAATTTCTACTTTCAAAAGTCCCGCAAAAAGAAATCGCACACATTTAACTCCGAGAAACGTGGTGGCCATCTTACTGGTCCATTATTGCTCCTTCCAATATACCTGTTCGCGATACTGGTTATGCAGATGTTGCCGAACAGCAGCGGAAGAGTGAGGTGGGGCACTGTAGTGCATTTACCATAATTCCTGTCGAAACAAAAGAGGCACATTTTGTAGTACCACTTCCATTTAAGCTGTGTAGAATCGCCACTGGAACGACAATGTAGACATAAATAATATTTGCCCACATATTTATTTTAAACTGATGCTGAGGGTATGCCACTTTAATGGCATGTGGATTTGTATCCGTGTAAATATGCTCGTTGTGCAAATTGGTGACTCCAGATCTTTAAAAGCACGCTCCATCTGTAAACATTTTTTTTCTGCTAAAATATGGATTGCAAATTTTTTGTTTTGAGTAAATTGGCAAAATACGAGGCGCCTGAGAGGATTAATAGATAAAAGTTCTTAAACTGTTTGGGCAAGATACGGATATAATAATTGTTCTTATAAAATATAGACAGTTCGAGTTGTTCGCATACGATTTCTACGTTCAACATGTCTCTCAAAACTGCCCGATTTCCGAAGATTACGTTTAATATTGCCGACGGTTATGATGTCTTTTCATATATATTCTAACACTTTGACGCCCGTTTTCTTGGCAAAAACATTCCACTAGAAATATATCAAGTTAGTATAGTTTTACATATTTCAAAATTAATAATTATCTAATACGTTTAAACGTACGTCAAATTACTAAATGTTATTGTAACGAATGCAAGGATTTATTATACTTATTATTATTGTATGCAAGTAATTGATTGTTTTTTTGCAAAATTTTATTGACTTAAGATTCAAAATTTTTGAAAATCTAAAAAGAACTTTTAAATGCATCGAGTTACCCGATAAAAATAACTGACTTGTCATAAAGTTGATGACCTAAAAAATCAGAACGTATATTTAAATGGGTTGTTACTTTTATAGCACTTCCACGTAATTTTACCTGCATCATTAGCAAGCGTTATTTTAGTGATAGGCTTATTTGTTTAAATCTTTGACGTCCTCTGTAGGCTAAACAAAGCAATTTCATATATAACTAAGTTAATTAAATCGGTCTACTTTGATATCAGCAATCTGTTATTAAACGTTGTACACGTAATTCCCGTCAGTAACTTTTTTTCATCTAGATCAGAGGTAACATAATCTACTGGGAAATTTTCTTAGTTATTTTAACGATTTATTTCAAATGACTGTTAATAGTGTAATGTGGCTTATTTTACAAGTAAGAAAAATTGCCTTAATCTATACTCTATTCTACCCCCAAGTTTAAAAGGTTGTAGGCTATTTTAAGAACTACTACATTTTTCATCTCTAAACATCTCTTTTTTTTAATGTTATAGTTTTAATTTATTATAATTTTTGAACCTGTCTGAAATGATTAATGCATTTAAACAAATATCTATTGGCATAGTCTGGCAAATATATCCGAGCATAACGATAAATATGCGGCTTGCTAATATCGAAAAGATAGGAAACTCTTGAAATTGTTTAATTTTAACAAAGCAGCCTAACATAAAATATATTTATTATCTTAAACATAAAATGAGATATCAAAATATCTCGGTATTAATGATGTCCCTTCTCGAAGTCTTTTTTTGAAATAAAACTTCTTTTATGTACTTTATTTCAACACATTTTCTCTGCAAAAACTTTATTAATGTATTCGCGTATATGATTATTATTGGAGTTTATTTTTTTTTAATAGAAAAATTTAAAAAATAATGTAGAATGTCAGGAAAAAATTAAATTAACACGCAAATTTAAAAACCTGGAAATAAAATAATACTAAACCTATTTCTACTATTTTTGCTACCAGTTTTTTTGCAAATGTATACACCAACTGCCTCACAAAGCACATAATATGCAATATTATAAACATTAATATTTTAAGTGTTAAACCTGTAGGGTCTAAGTAAAGGTGTCTATAAAGACTTTTTGCGATAACTTGAGTTAAATTTGGGGGCAGCATGGCAGCTCCCAGTTGTTTGAAAATCTCCAGCTATTTTTGATGTCCTCTCAATCTATCGTAGC
Organism: Kuschelorhynchus macadamiae; assembly: GCA_030620095.1. Lineage (NCBI taxonomy): Eukaryota > Metazoa > Arthropoda > Insecta > Coleoptera > Curculionidae > Kuschelorhynchus > Kuschelorhynchus macadamiae. The sequence goes on along the minus strand of JAUTXW010000980.1, from coordinate 1,250,492 downwards.
TCAGTGCTGCATATTATTGCACACTTATTTTTTTGTAGAAGTTCAATACACTAAAAAGATTTCTGGGATTCTAAAGGAAACCTAATTAAACATTAACATTGTATTTGATTTTTGCTAAACATTTTTCATAATCGCCAAATTATTGTGTATTGATCTTGAATAATAAAACTGTAATAACACAAACTAAAATAAGGTAATTTGGATATTTCCATATTTCACCTTTGCATTTTTTTATTAATTTCAAAATTAAATAAATGCGTAACGGGTATAGAAATTATTAATATATTACATATGCTTGAAATCAGAAAAATCAGAGATTTTTAAATAAAAACAAATGAATGGTGTTACATTTAAAAAATAATAGTCTGCTGATTTTTGACAGCTTTGTGTCGTACACTTTTTGGATACGTTAAAAAAATCTGGCTCAGCTACAATGCTAAAATAATTATATTTGAAAAAAATATTAAATCAAATTTTAATTAGAGTTTTTTATTTTATTTGCTACTATTTAGTTCAGAAAAATATATATATTATTTATAGAGAGGTATACTATGTGACACCTATTAGCAAAGCAACCCGATAAATTTAACAAAAAAAGCTGACCCTTGACTATATTTAAAGCGATGGTGGCAAAGGATTATCGAATTATGTGAACACATGGATAATCATAAATTATATTTTAAGAAATATTATACGAGACGATGGCCGATTTTAGAGCCTTTCACATCTAACTGTAATTTACTTCGTGGCTTGCAAGAACTCGCTGAACGCACAGATTTGTTAGTCTCGTACTCTTAAAGTTAGTAAAAATTTGAACGAGAAAGGGGTAAAAGTATTTCTGATATATCTTTACCATTTTTCCCTTCTCTTTTTTCCCTTCTCTTTGTCTCCTCTACTCCACTCCACTTTTTAAGATTACTCTTAATTACTAACTACCAGGCATCATAATGGGAAAAAGAAATCAATGTTCCCCACTTATTAACTAATTTAATTACAAGCAAAGATTGACAATTCACCGTGTAGAAGATCAATCTAATGTTAAATAAAATAATCCACAAATTTTTCCCAATATTACATTGTTTAGTAGGGATCCACCGAGATTTCCGCGCAGCTCGTCACAATTTTACGGCCAATATGTAGCAGTCTCATACTTCCAAACTGAATAAGGTGCACAAATATTTATAAATAAGTAAACTTTACTTGTGCCCTTAGCATTTTTACGCCTAATCTGATTGCGCTTGAGCTAATATGTCGATTAAACGGCTACATAAACGATCTGCTGGACCCTTAATACGAAGTATAATAATTGATCTTTGGTATAAGTCAGTACTAGATTCGGTCAGGTTAGCTTCAATGTTAGTTGAAAGCTAAATATATCCAAAACCTAAAGTTAAGAAAAAATAAAACTCTTTGAGAATTAAATTGCTTTGTATTCGAGAACAAAAAAACTATCTTCATATAGTAATCGAAAACAAAATAGAATAACCTAAAACATTACATCTTTAACATATACATAAGGCACATATTCAACTAGACTAAGATAGTCCCCAGGAACATGATTCCCTGTCTCAGAGACAATCTATGGGGACAAATTTGACATAGCTTCAAAGCATCCCAAAAACGCCACGTAGGAATTTAAATATTGAAGAAAAGATACTACCCGGAACTTCCCTGGCTATGAATCTTTCCTTTCATTAGGAATAGTAAATACCCAATTTAATATCGCACATAGTTAGGATATTGTCATTTCAATCATTTTTATTGGGCGCCATTTTGTTCCACCATATCGGAATCGTACCAATATTTTACCATGCCCCACTTTTTTTTGGGGATGACTTAAAATAAACTGAATTTTTTTCACACTGGTTTTGTAAGACCGTCAATTTTTATCGCAATTTTGAATTACCAGTTAATCCCTGTATTACATTTAATTTTGCCGTAAGATAATAAGTCAACTGCCTGAGAAGATTTTTTACATTGTTTTCTTAGACATTTTATTTGGTCGCCATTATGGTTCCCTGTCTTAAATTCGTGTCACACTTGTACCAGTTTATCTCTTTACCACACTTAATGGATTCTCAAAGTCTGAAATTAATCTAATAAGTAGTTTTTTCGGACTAATTTTTTTAAATAATTTATTAGACCGTCATTTTGTGTTGCTGTTTTGGATTCATAGCGAGATATTACAGGTTAATTCCTATACAACACTTGATTTTTATACAAAATTTGAGGTAAATTGGATAATTTGTTTTTAGTAGTATCATTTCATTAGTCCACCATTTTATTCCGTCATATTGGATTTTTACTAAAATAATTCCAGGTCATCTCTTCATAACCTCAATTGGGTAAGTAGTTTTATCTACGCCGCGAACTGACATACATACCGACAGGCAGACCAAAGGAATTAAAAAAACATATTTTTTGGGATCTAAGGACGCTAAAACGTAAAGATATATGAAACCCGCAGTTCTTTTTCACGATTACAAACTGTTGGATTTCAATAAAACACTCTCGAAAAGTAAATAAAAATGTAATTAGACAAAAAGTAAATGTGAAAATACAAAATGCACGCGGCGACCCGAGATCTTTAAAAGCAAGAAGGCGACTAACTTACAAAAACAAACTTATGAAACTTAAGCTGATTAGCTTTACATTATGTGTTCTCGGAATATCGCTCGCTGCTTTCAAAACAAAAGTTATCAATACTTACTAGGCGGCATTTGTTTATAGAGACGCAGCAATATAATAATACCTGCTATTGAAATAGCATTTTGAATATTATTTATTTCAACATTCCCTCTTATTCCAAATGCTATTCAATATTCATCATTTTAACAATATTGTAAAATACACTTTTCTGTAAAGGTTTGGTAAGAATATCAGCTACCTGATTTTTACCTTCCACAAACACTATATCGATTTCACCACGATTCACTAAGTCCCGAATAAAATGAAATCGCACATCAATATGCTTCGTTCTTTTGTGAAATTCAGGATTTCTTGCCAACTTGATTGCGGATTGGTTGTCCACTCGCATAGTAATTGTTTCTTGGTGGATTCCCAATTCATTGAGGAATGATTTTAACCATACTGCTTCTTTTCCTCCTAGAGCTAGAGAAACATACTCTGCTTCGGTCGTTGATTGAGCAACAATGCTCTGTCTTTGACTTGTCCAAGTGATTGGACCATCTGCCAATATAAATATATATCCACTTGTAGATTTTCGTGTCTGCTGACAACCAGCGTAATCAGCATCTGTGTAACCAATTACGTCAACATTGTCTGTCTTTTTATATACAATTCTATAATCAATCGTATACTTAAGATAGCGCATAATTTTCTTAACTGCTAACCAATGTTGCTGATTCCAATTGTTCACAAAACGACTAACTTGGCTAACGCTGTAAGCAATATCTGGTCTACTTACGGTTGTTAAAAATATAAGAGAACCAACTGCTTATGGTTCACTTCTTATGTCAGAATTGTCTGATGGAGATTGAAGACTAACACCAGGTTCAGCTGGAATACTCGACGATTTCGCATCTTCCATATTAAATTTAGTCAAAATACTCTTGATGTACTGTTTTTGACTAATGGAAATTGTCTTGTTTTCGTAATCGCGCACTATTTCTAGTCCAACAAATTGTCTTGCATCCTCCACCGTAATACTAAAGTCCTTTTTTAAGTTTGTTATCAAATCGTCAATCGCATCTTGAGAATTTGACAACACAAGTCCATCATCAACATACAGAGCTAAATAGATCAAATGTTCTCCAAACTGTCCAGTAAACACGCACTGATCACTCTCTAATTGTTTAAAATTATACAATTGTAAAAAGTTCACAAACTTATTATTCCAACAACGAGACGCTTGTTTGAGTCCATTTAGACTTTTCTTTAACTCACATACATAGTCCGGTTTATTTTTATCTTCAAAACCACACGGTTGCTTCATATAAATCGTCTCCTTTAAATCACCATTCAAAAATGCTGTTTGAACGTCAAAATGTACCAATTTCAAGTCTTTTTCAGCTGCTAACGCGAGTAAAACGCGAATTGAATCGTAGCGCACTACCGGCGAAAAAGTCTCGTCATAGTCTATACCTTTTTGTTGAGTATACCCTTTTGCTACTAAACGCGCTTTAAAACGAACACCTTCAGGGTTAGTTTTTACAGTATATACCCATTTATTATCAATAACTGAGAAGTCAATTGGTTTTGGCACTAAAATCCAAGTATTATTTTTATTTAAAGCTTCAAATTCCATATTCTCTTCACATCGAATGGCTTCTTGGTAGGTTTGTGGATTCAAAGTTGAACAATATACAGAAGGGCCATAATAATCAGGACGTTTTAGATTATTTCTGTATCGAAGAATTCTGTTATTTTCGTTTGCATTCCCTTCGGTGGCTTCTTCAGCAGCCTGCTGATGTTCTTGCACTACTTCTTGTTCGATTTCTTCTGTGATATCATCTTCAAATTCACATGTCAATGGAATGTAATTTTGTTTTATTTCTGAAGTATCATTTTCGTTGGTTTCATCAAAATTTACATCACAACTGATGTAAATCCTCCTTTTATTTGGATCCCATAATCTAAAATTATTTGAAATTCCATCATATCCTACGAATAACAGTTTTCTACTCTTGTTATCCCATTTTGTACGGAGCTGCGCTGGTACCATCATGTATGCAACACTTCCAAATATTTTTGTATGCTTTATATCAGATTTAATGCCTAAAAAGGCTTCAATAGGCGCCATGTTTGTTGTACGATTTATTGTGGCTCTATTTAATATGTATACAGCAGTGTTCACTGCTTCAGACCACAATTCAGTTGCAATCTTTTTATTACACAACATCGAACGTGCATATTCGACTATAATTCGTATTTCCCTCTCTGCTGTGCCATTTTGCTGAGGAGTATACGGTGCTGATTTTTCGTGCAAAATTCCCTCTGCTTTAAAATATTGTTGAAAACTTTCATTTACATATTCAGTTCCATTATCACTTTTAAACACTTTTAATTTGTTGCCTGTTTGTTTCTCTATAAAAGTCTTATATTCTTTAAATCGTGCAAAAACTTCCGACTTATGTTTTAAAAAATAAACACTTCTACTTACTTCTACTTCTAGTACAATTATCTTTAAATATTACGAAGTAACGTGATCCGCTGGGTGACGAAACATTCATAGGTCCACAAACATCACTGTGTATCTTTTCTCCAGGCTTATCGGTTTTTATTTTATAAACATTTTGTTTATGAGGTTTTCGAGACTGCTTACCCAGCTGACATGCCTCACAAAAATATTCGTCCTTAGTATCGAAATTGAGACCTTTTATTTTCATCAGTTCCTTGAAATGTATATGACCTAATCTTTCGTGCCATAGTTTTAATGAATCGGCCTCTGTCACATTACACTGCATATCAGGTTTTATTCGTAGTAGCATATACCACAGGTTGTTATTTCTAATACCGACACACGATAAATTGCCATCTGAATCTCGAAACTCGCATTTATGCTGATTGGCATGATGTGAAAAATTTTTATCAGTCATAACACCGACGGAAAATAAATTTCTTTTTAAATCAGGGACATAAAGAACGTTGTCCATTGTTCTGTTATGCCATTGATTATTTACTTTAGCTTGTAAATTTATTGTGCCTTTTCCTGTAGCGAATATTATTTTATTATTTGCAATTTTTACTGATAAAGGATTTTCTAGATGCTCTAATTTTGAAAACCACTTTAATTGGCTGGTCATGTGCATACTCGCACCTGAATCACATATCCATTTTTGTTGATCATTATCTGAACTAGCTGAATATAACGACGATAAATCACAAATATAAGCTGAACTAGAGTTACCTTGGTGATTGTTTTTCTTCTGCGCATCAGATATTCGCTTTCTGCACTCTCTGGCCCAATGTCCTTTTCTTTTACAATAGTTGCATAAAGTCTTTTTCTTTAGTTCAGCTATATGTCTTGTTTTGGATCCGCTTTCTTGACCGTCGAACTTAACTTGTTTGTCTAATTTTTCTTGTAAAACTTTCACTTGCAATGCTAATTGATTTGTTTCATTTTCCGAGCTCGACATTCTCAATTCTTCTTTCATAAGACGAGCAGTTAAATTGGTGAATGTCTGTTCTTGTGGTGTCACAGAATCCCATGCTGTTTTAAAGTTGCTGTATTTTTGCGGTAAACTGCTTAGCATTTTTGAACAAACTGCACTTTCACTAATAACTTCCTTAACGTCGTGAAGATTCCTGATCATACTTTCCATTTTTGCAATATGACCTGCAATTGAGTCACCCTCCTTCATTCTATAATCATAGAATTTTTGCCATAAAAGCTCCTTGGATACTTCGGTTCTTTGCTCATGAATTGACATAAGTTTAACCCACATTTCTGCAGCATTTTTGCAATTCACCAAACATTCTAATTGGTGCTGCGCTATGGAGGTGAGGAGTATCACTTCCGCCCTGGAATTCTTGTCGTCCCAAGATTTCCATTCTGCTGATGAGGTGTCTTGTGGTTGGGAAACACTTCCATCCACAATATAAAGGAGTTTCTTCGACTTTAAAATAATGGATACACTAAATTTCCATAACTGAAAATTTGACCCATCAAATTTTACAATGTCGGCGCTTGTATATCCGGTTGCCATTTTTCTGTCGGTACACTTTGTCTTTAAACACACTAATTTATTTAACACTTCACTACTATACTGTCAATTACGCGAACTACTTAACGATTTTTAATTATTGTTCTTCACTGTATGGGTGCCTGGGCCCATAACCTGTTGGATTTCAATAAAACACTCTCGAAAAGTAAATAAAAATGTAATTAGACAAAAAGTAAATGTGAAAATACAAAATGCACGCGGCGACCCGAGATCTTTAAAAGCAAGAAGGCGACTAACTTACAAAAACAAACTTATGAAACTTAAGCTGATTAGCTTTACATTATGTGTTCTCGGAATATCGCTCGCTGCTTTCAAAACAAAAGTTATCAATACTTACTAGGCGGCATTTGTTTATAGAGACGCAGCAATATAATAATACCTGCTATTGAAATAGCATTTTGAATATTATTTATTTCAACACAAACATTCCATTTGGCCGCCATTTTTTCCACCATCTTGAATTCGTTCTACATTTTTAGCAGTTCATCTCGATACCACAATTAATTCTTGTACACAATTTGAAATCAATCTATTAAGGAGTTCTTCAGGCTGAATTTTTAAATATCTTATTAAGCTGCCATTTTCTATCGCAATCTTGGATTCGTACCAAAATTTCACTAGCTAATTACAACCTAATACTAAATTTGAGGTAAATTGGATAAGTAGTTTTTTAATAATAATTTTTTAACATTTGACTAGGCCGCCATTTTCTTTCTCCATAATGGATTTTTACCAAAATTAGACCAAGTCATCTCCATATGACTTCATTTTTGACCAAAATTTGAAGTCAATCCGGTAGAAGTTTTTTAGCTATTCCGCGAACAGGTAGCCTGACAGACCGACGGAATCGAGAAAACATGTTTTCAGGCATCTTCACTCTCACGAAATGATGGATTTTGTATGGTTTTCGTTAAGTCTTTTTTATTTCGATATTTCTACCTTCTTATGGCTAAATATTTTGTAATAAAATAAATAGATATTCAAATTGCTTAAAACAATTAAATAATGAGAATATTCACTATTCAATATATTTGTTTTTGACCTACTTATTTATCTACCTTTTTAAATATTTTTTTTGTTATGAGTTATTTGTAAGACTAGTTGCACAAGTTATTTGCTTCAGTCAATTATTATATAAGTATATTTAATAATCTTATATCAATAAACATGACCTCAAAGGAAGCGATGTATTATATGCTAGGAAAACCTACCAAGACTAGGTTTAGCTTTTAAATTGAATTTCTAGATAGATTTCCTTTTATTTCTTGGAACAATTCACTAAAGAAATCATGATTATCATTTAATGGTAGTTAAAAAAAAACCAAAGAGGAATCTTTTTTAAAACTTTTAATATGAAAGCAAATCATATTGTGGTAGCTCCGAACCACAACAAATTTTAATGAGAGGTTTATTTTTATGAGCAATATCCGTGGAACTGAGCTATAATAAAGTTAGTTCATAACTCAAAATGCATGCTATAATAATTGGATTTGTACTATAGAATTTACATTTAAAACAAAAGAAGTTAAATTAGCGGTAAAATATAATTTTCATATATAACTTTCGTAACTGCATAATTACCTGAAAAAGTTATATACATTATTGAACTTAAAATTAAATTAATAACATTCTTTTATTTGGACTTGGAAAAGAAAACAATAACGGAAAAAAATTAAAGCTAGTAAGAGCGCTAAAAGGGGCTCTTCCTCATTACTCTACGTTTAGTTGGTTAACTTTATAGCAGGCGTTTCGGGTAGATTTAACCAACTAACCCAAAAAACAGTTGAATGTCCCGTCGATCAAGAGCGAAAGGGAATTCCCTTTAAACAGGTGGCCAATAACCATAACTGTTATTATTACACGGCCATTTCTGCACAAATGAGTCGAAATTACGAGCACCGAGCGCTGGTAAACACTCCATTACGACCGGCCGAATTCCCGGGGACAATTGCAACGCCGCCGAGCAGTCGAGTTAGAGCACTTTTTACTATTCTCTTTCACTTTCGCGCTCGGTAATTACTCTAGTTTGGATATAACTTTTGAGGAATACTTTCAAGGGAAACTTGTTTTCGGTTGTAATCTTCCCAGAGCTCGAATTGTTTCAATTACACGAATTTTAAAAAAAACGTGATCTAGAAAAAATTTCCGGATATTTAATTCAAGCGCGTTTACTTTTCTATTTGCTAAGTTAAATAAAATTTTCAACAGTAGATAAATAATAACCAAAATTTAATTGTTTATTTATATTTTCAATATACTAAATTTCAACGAAAGGGCAGTAATGTAAAATTAAAATAAATTATACCTATTTTTTAAATTTTCCTAGGCTTTAATGGTATAACAATAATATCGCGAATGAATATTCACTGCAATAATATATTATGTAAACAATATTCATCCTACATTATGTTCAGAGTAAAATGGTGGCAAATATTGCGTGTTAAAAAAAATATTTTTCAAAGATAGCTGTGGGATCCCAAGGTTCTTGGCATACGTCATGAAAACATTTTGTCAATATCAAAGACGCTCGGTTGTGCTACTTTAAAGTATAAACCTAATAATATAAATTTTGAACATGTATTTTACATTGTATGATTATATGATTGGTGCTGTCACAGCGGGAAAACTTGTACTTGTTAATCACGCCAATGCTCATGGGTAAGTACAATTTCTAGAAAATTTGATAATTCACTTAAATCGAACTTATATAGAACATATACTACAAAAAAATGGCAGATATAGAATTTTCTCTTGTAATCTACCTAGAGCTTGGTTTATTTTTCGAAATCACGCATTTTTTGAAAAAATTCCAGCATCTCAGACGGGAAAAAACATTTCCATATTTTTAATTCACCTGCAATCGCTAAAAAAATTTTATATCAAAATTTAAAAAAATCTCTTTTGTTTTCCTAATGGATTAATAAATTGAAATACTTATAATAGGTTAATATGTCCATCTATAAAGAAACTTAACCAGCCAATCGGATGCAGAACGTCGCCGGAATTCTGGGTGTTGCGCATTGCCAAGAGTCTGTCGGTCCCGTGTGTTTTGCTACTCGGAAATCTCTATGGATCCCAACTATATGAAATAAATGACAGTTAAAAACAAACTGTTTATTTACAATTTTGATACTAAGTCTCAGGGGAATGCCAGGGTTATGCTATAAAATAAAGTAATGCAAAATTAAAATAAGTTATAGCTGTTTTTCAATTTCTTTGATCTTTAGTTGTATAAAAATGTTATCGCCAGTTAATATTAGGTACAATGAATTACTGTGTAAACAAAATTTATACTAGAGAAGGGGGAAATCGAGATATAAAGTCATAGTTAGCCACTTCACAAATTTCTTGGCATACATCATAAAACCAACTTGCCAATATAAAAGCAAAGACAGATTATACTTTGAATAAACAGTTCAACACATACATATAAATTAATTAAATTAACTGCTGGCCATCTATAAAAAAATTTAACCAGCCGCTAGCCGATCAGATACAGTAGTAGTAGTAAGATGGGGGACAAAGGCCAAAAAGGCCCTTTTCGCTAACCCCGGTCCCACCCACCTCACTCTACTTCTCCACGAAGGCGGCCGTCCTTCTAATGAAGAAGAGCATCTTGCCCCAGTCGAGTTGTTGTAATTCTTCCTTGAAGAAGGCTCAACGCCGAAAATATTCCAGCATAGTCCTGCTCACTTTTCACACTTGCCAACAAGATGATAGGGATCCTCCTCCTCGGCCCCACACTTATGACGGCTCAGGAGTAAGTAAAGTTTCCAAAAAAATTGATAGTTAACATAGTAACTAAGTATATCAAAAAGAAAAGTCAATAAACTAAAATGATAAATTTTTTCTAAACAAATCGCTTGCATGAATTGTTAAAATTACATTAAAAAATATCCTCTCGATATCACCTGCAATACAGATTTCTGTTAAACATAATATTAATGGTTATTGAATTAAAATAAAATTTAAAATTTTATGAAAATAAGGTATAAGCTTAGGATTAGATAAAAATAAAAATCTTGACAACAGGGATCTAAAAAGAAATTCTTTTTAGATCCTGTCAAATGAAAAATGTTGAATAAATAAAGAGTTCTAATCCAAGCGTCTTATTAGATTCTTAATAAATTAAATATGATTTTTTTTAGCACTAAAATTTTGGATGTTTTCAATTTTAGCGTATTTATTTACTAAAATCGATACATGATTTCATTTGGAAATTAGGACACAATACGTTTTATATTTGTAATTAATTAATTATTGCCATATATTATCTTACCATTTCGTTTATATCTATTTATTCTCTTAATTTTGAATATGTTGTAATGTATTGTTATGTATGTTGTATATGTATTATAATATTTCCCAATCCATTTCTTACTATTCCAAATCCTTTCTTTCGCATCATATTGAATAAATAACTTTCGTAATCTTGCATCTTAAGTATTAGAAATTTGCATATTTGACTATACATCGAGATGGAAATATTACAACGGTTTAAAATTAACAACCTAAAATAAAAGTTATAGAACTACTTTTGGTTTTAGAAAAAGAACTGGTTTAGTATTTTCAAGATATACCCACCAATTTTTTCTGGTTATACTTAAAAGTAACATTAAAAAGCGCACAGTGGTATTCGGCAGTGGCTCCCATTGAGGATATAAGGAATTTCCAAATTGTGCCACATTGTGTACAATGCCAACAACGGGGCAGTTATTTTTCTGTTAAGAGATTTAAGTGTAAATGTAGGAAACTTATTTTTAAGGACAATTAATTTCTTTCAAGTTTGATGCTTTTGGTTTCCAAGGAAAAAAGGCAACCAAGACTTTTTTGTGTAGCCATGATACTAAATACAAACAAAAAATCATTAGCATTTTTTATTAACATGGATTATAGCTCTTAGTATACGAGAAAAAAAATACATTATTTTTTTGTATAAAAAGTCACATACTAAGTTTTGAACGTAGCAATTTGCGTATGTATGTGGCACTTTCACACACGATTGCGAAAAGTTACATTTAAATAAGTTACACACTGCACTTGGTCTACGCCTGCATTTATGGCATACAGATTGGTCCGCATAGATTACCTTGGATATCTGAAAAACTGTACCAGATGCATTACCAAATTAAAATAAAAATTGCATGTATTTATTTAAATTTATTAATTGAATATTTTCAGCAGTACAGAGTGTTAATTTTTCCCGGTCAAAGATATCTGAATATTCTAAAAAACCGTTTATATTGAGTATAGAAAATATACAGTGTGTTTAATAAAACATGGGCTATCATCTAATGTAAAAAGCCTTTTATTAGATGATAGCTGGTATCTTTGGCTATTAATTATTATAATGTGAATGTAAAAAGAAACAAAATGGTCCATATACAGCTTGTTTGGCGTGTAAAAGTTGAATATTTGAACCGATCTTCGGTTTTCTACAGTGATTTAAATTTTTATACCATTTATTTTTAAATACTTTATTCTGAAATCCTCAGATGTATTTTTTTTGTATTTCTGTATATAGACATTCAAGGTTTTCTCAAATGTTGATAATACCGGATGTTTTTTATTATTCCTAGGCCGAGATGAAATTTTGTTAATAACCTTGACTTGCTTTGAAGTAATTTTTGTAGTTTAAACTTTTGGAATATTTATACAGGTAGTGCAAAAAATACTAAAATTATTCGTTAAACTTTGTAAGTGGCCGTGGATTGAATAGTTCAGAAAGGAAGAACTATAAATCCTATACATACAAGGTTTAATGAGGCCAACATATAAATATTAATTGAATACAAACAATAAAAAATTCAAATATATTTTAATACAAATTACAAATAATACCAAAAGCATCAGGTCATTTACTTGAAGGCGAAGATGAGATTTCAAGAGGCTCATCGCTCTCATCCAGTGGCTATTGGGAGTAGAGGAGGAGGGGAGAGTTTCACGCATAAACAATTAAATGTATTGTGATACACTAATTACAAAGAAAACTTTTTGCTCAAAATGTTGCCTAGGATTTGATTGCATTGCAAAACCTCTTCGAGTAACCATAATTACCGAGTAAATGGAATAAACTCGGTTTGATTGGTCGGCAAGATCTTCGGATAAAACTATTATTGAAAACGTTTAGAGTAGGATAAAAGACAAACTTAAAGAAATGAAAAATCAGTTACAAGATATCCCAGATTTAATTAATGTAGTCAAGGAATGAAAAAATATTCTACAGGAATTCATTATTACCCTTGGTTCTAGTATGTCTAGTTGTTGTCATGAGTTGTTAAGAGGTCGTAGTGGAACAACTAGATATTAGCTTTTAGTTGTTTTAGCTTGTGCAATTTTAACAATCGTTTTAGAAATTATTCTATTTTTTTTTAATGTTTCAATTTTTTCATGATAATATATTTCATCTTTTCGATTATTCGCTGTATGAGATGGCTTTATAAACATTTATGGCTTAACATTTTAGTCCAGGGTTACTTACAAGTTTTAACGAATATATTTTTACACAACCTGTAAAAATATCCTAAAATATTGAGGTACAAAATTGGAAGATAAAGGTCATTTACAAAATTGTATTTCGGTCTGGGCATGAAGTTAACAATAAAATTCGAGACATGCCTATAGACATCAGGATAAAATATTAAAAAATAAATGTTAGATAAATTCACATCATTGTAGAAAATTCCTAGGTTCCTATCATTGGAATGAAATCAGGTTTAATAAAAGCATGTACAAGTAAAAAAATTATATAACACATTGTTGTCAGTATTAGTGATTAGTGGAGGAGAAACGAATAGAATTATTCATTTTTTGACCATTATTCGGCCATAAGTTATTAGTGTTGGCATTTTTGATCATTTCCTGTATTGTTCTCTGGTTAATTTTATACAATAAAGTTAATTCTAGTAGTTCACGTAGATAAATGCAACCATGTACCAGCTTTTAATTTGAAATAATGTATTTTGTACTAAAGGAGAAATTAAACATTACCAACAGAAAAAAACAGTGACCACTTGACTTAAGTAACCACGTCAATTTAACTATGGAACTAGTTTTTAATATTCCTGCTCACATTAATACTTTTATTTAAAATAAAGCAAGTTCTTTTATTTTGAATTGATTTTAGTAACGTTAAAAATCTCGAACATGGTTTGGATTCACCAATATCTAAAAGATTTTGTGTATGTAAAGTAAATAAAAAATTAAGGGTCCTATATTAGTTTTTAAAAAATGTCAATACCTAAAATCTTATGATCCAGCAATGGTTAAAATACATAATATTGATCGTTTGAACGCCACTAGTCGGTAGTTCTAAGAAGAGAAGAGTGAATAATAAAAAGCGAAGCTGAAGCGTTTTTATCTAGTATCGTTTATTGGAGTTTAAATTGCTAAAAAGCAATCTTGTTTGAGCTTATAAAAACAAAGTTTATCCCATTTAAAAAAAAAGATCGAGTGTTTTTTAGCTACATAAATTAACGAATCCATGTATGAATAAAAACCGAGAAATAACACTAGGTTTATTTAATTTAATTTACTTAATTTGGAGCTGAAGAGGCTTTTATCACAGCCGGAAACATTTTTATCGCATCTAAAAAACGATTTTTTTTAGTAACGTTAAAAATCTCTATCACGGTTCGAATTTATCGACATCATCTAAGAGATTTTTTGTGTAAAGTAAATAAAAATAAGTGTCATACATTAGATTTTTAAAAATGGCTATACCAAAAATCTCTTTGTCGAACAATGGTTAAAACAGATAATCTTGCTCGTTTGTATGCCAATGGTCGGTAATTTTAAGAAGCGTTTTTATCAAATATCGTTTTTATCTAGTACCATTTATTTGAGTTTAAATTGCTAAAAAGCAATTTATCAAGCGTTTTTATCAAGTACCGTTTATTACAGTTTAAATTGCTAAAAAGCAATCTAGTTCGAGTTTATAAAATAAAAGTTTATACGATCTTAAAAAAAAGATCGAGTGATTTTTAGCTGAATAAAATAAATAATAAAAAATACCAAGAATTAATACTTTATTTAATTTAATTTAATCAATTCTGCAGAGGTTTTTATCACAGCTGGAGAGACTTTTATGGCATCTAAAAAACGATGCATCTTTATATCGATATGAAAGTAAAATAACGTAATATTCAAATTGGAATTTTTATATAGAAGTCGATCAGACGTAATTTTGATGCCAATTACTAGAAAATAAGCTAAACATTCCATTTTAAAAAGTTGACCTTAATTGTTTTTTTTTGCAAAAAATTCTTTTTTAAATTTTGCCCCGCAAAATAGTACAAGAATAAATAACGTTTGGAATCCAAGAATTTATTTAAAACCAAAAGTTAATATTTTAATATTGGGATAATGTCAAGTGTACCCATTGCACACTAATATGCGTGGGCTAATTGTGCTGACGCGCATCAATTAGTTTGATGTGGCTGAAACGGCAATAAAACTACTGTTACTTATAAAGTGTAGAGTGTTTTAAGTAATTTTATTTTATACACCACTATATAGGGTATGCCAAATTTAGTGGTCAATATTTTTACAGAGTAATCTATGTAATAAAAGACGAGTAAAATGTTATGCAAACGGATATCGAAAATTGCTTTTTAGAGGTCTACAGCTCCAAAAATGAGGCCCTCTGTATGTTTCAAAACTATTAAAGTATTAAATTTGGATATTTTGGCAACTTTTATAGTCGAATCCAGCACTCAAAAACATCAATGCTAAAGCACGAGCGTCCCGAATGGGAGAGGGTTAACTTTGTTTTGCGTACAATTCCGTCTTTTAAAAGTTTAAGGTTTTTAGAAAGGCATTCTTGTTGTAGTTTTTTAGGATATATCGAGGAAAACATGATTTGATAATTATTTACTGAACACAAAATACTTTTCATTTTTAATGTAAGGCAATTTTCAAATTTTTTTTCGAAAACGGAGTATTGTAACGATTTGAACCATCAGTATCTTTTTTTTCTAGTAAACTCTATATTTTTATAATTTTAAAATTGTAAATTAAAAATATCTACGCAGAGAAATGTTTTAGGGACTTTTAGCTATCCGTCTCCCTTTCGGGACATACCTGATTCGGAACCGATATGTATGAGTTCAGAATTCGACTCAGCGAATAAAAGTTGTCAAAATACCCAAATTTTGTAATCTGGTATTAAATTGTTTCGAGAATATTTAGAAAAAAACATCTTCCGAGGGGCTCTTTCTCGGAGTTGTGACTTTTCATTTTTAATGTAAGGAAATTTTTAAATATTTTTTTTATTACTATTTATGTATATATATATATATATATATATATAAATATATATATATATATATATATATATATATGTATATTTACATATTTATATATCAGTTTAAAACTTTCGTGTATAAAATGCTCAAACAAAAAACACGTGCCAATAAAGTGATGAATACAGGCCGTACTTCATCTATTACTATTTGTGGCCAGCAGTGCTATAACTTATAATTACCTATAATACATATTATAACAATATAGGGTGTTCCTAAATATCATGTACAAGCGGGTGATTATTTGGTTTATTTTATGACTGGTGCGCCGGTAGATTCTAAAAAGACAAAATCATTTTTCTTATTTAGGAAATTTTTGTTTTTTTGTAGTTTTTTCGTATCTCTGACCCTTATTGAGGAAAAAAACGATTTTCTGTAATTAGCTGGATGAAACAAAGTTCTTTGAAATTTGTTTTATCGATTCTGCCAGGGGCGTGCATTCCATGGAAGCGGAAGCAGTGCTTCCCCAAAAAAAAAATACAAAACATCTTCTAAAATGTAATTTTTGAAATAGGAAACCATTAATTTAGTTTATACTAAAAATGCTAAAATATTATCTTAATTATCAAGCCCATAAGCCCATCAGTTCTAGTCCAGCAGTTGTACGAGGCGGTTGTGTTTTCGCTCGTATATTGTTTTGCCGGTATTTGAACGTTTTGTTTTGTTTTGGTTTGAACTGTCTTGATTTCAATTTGTTTTTGTGTGCTTTGACCCGATCATCAGTTCGTCGTTTGCTATAAACTAAACTTGACCTTGTTTACCCGGATCCGGTTATTAGTTATAAATATTGTTTGTGCGTGACATTTAAAGATTTTGATTTATCAACTGGAAATATTTACATAAAATTTATCTACATCTTTTTTTTAATTTTCACTTTTTTTGTTCCTTTGAAAATTTTAATTTTTTATTTATTTATAAAATGGCTGAATTTAAGTGCGATTCTTGCCAAAAAATCGTTTCGGAAAAAGACTGTTACAGAATTCGCTGTAGTGGGGAGTGCCGAAGAAATTTTTGTATGGTCTGTACAGGACTGGATAAATCCACGACAAAAGTGCTCTACAAACAAAAATTCAACAACATAAGATTTTTTTGCACTGTTTGCGACTCTCCAACTCTGAAATATTTGCATGATAAAATATCAGATCTCCAAAAGACTCAAATCTCTTCAGAATATCTCGAAGCCCTGGGTTCCTGCTTAAAGAAAAACAACGACATCCTTCCGATCATTGGCGAAATTTACGACATCTTACTCAATCATGACTCCAAATGGAAGATACTGCTAGAAAAAATTGAGGATATTCACAGCCTCCATTCTGGAATATCTGACAGTATACAAAAATCCTTATTTAAATCCATTAAAGAAATTAGGCAGGATACTTTCAATCTATCATCTATTTTAATGGAAACTCAAAATGAATCTGTCAAAGTCCAGGTGCATGATTCATCGAAGGAGCAGTTGACTAAAGAGATGGCTGAGCTGAGGCATAGTGTAAAACAAATGGCACTTACCCTGGAGAAGCTTGCTGATAAGCCTAAACAACAATCAATAAAGAAGATATACACCACCGCAATATCAACCCAAACCGATACAACAGATGTCCAAATGCCTGTCAATAAGTCTCCAAAAAAAGCTGTTTCCTTCCAGCCCAACAAAACACCCATTATAGAGAAATGGCATTATGTAGTTGTATCCATAATTCCGTCCACGTATAAATCAAATCAGCTTGTACACTACATCAAAGAAAAATTAGGAACCACGAATTTTGTGCGTTGTTTTCCTATGCTTAAGAATGCAGACACTTTGCACTCCGATTTTAAAATTGGGGTGCAAAATAAAGATCACTTAATTCAGCTTAAGAACGCTAGTCTGTGGCCACCTGGTACTATAATTGATCCTACCTATGATTCAGTTCCACCAACCCTTATCCAAACGCCGCCCACTTCCACAGCCCATAATGTCTCATCTTCTAGTCATCAAGATGTCAATATAGATATCCCAAAGAGCCGGGAGCTGTCTCCACCAAAGCCTCAATTATTGGAATCACCAGTGACATTTGTGCCTGAAGAGGATAAGTCAGTCATAATTGGCTTTGACAGGGAGGCCATAGCAGCTTGTAGGTCATTGGCACTGGAGGGCTCTAAATTAAGCATGGAGAAAACTGCAAAGAAAGATGATTTTTTGCAGTTTGATCCAATGACTCACCAAGAGTGCGGCTGTCCCAAGATTCGGATAAAGCAAATGGTCGCTATATATTAGCCAGATTAAGGGATCCTTCCTTACTAAAGACCTTAAGGCTATTTCTTGCTTATCTACACGACCAGCCATCTAGTGTGTGTTTTGAGGGGCATACAAGTACTAGCATTAGATTATTGCTAGCTTCAGAAGGCCTTCCCAGTGACAAGGAATCCCTGCGCAAGCTGTATTATCGCTTCCACGATGCCTATGGGATTGGTTCATCTGAAGTGGACTCAGACCTTGCAGCGTATAGATCTTTCTACTCCTCGGAAAAAATTTTACGGCTCCAAAAAATTCGTGAAGGTACTGGTAAATATTATTCTAGTGGTTCACCATCAAAAAGTAAAAATTTTTAGTCAATATGACGCGAAAAGAGGATCTAGCATCCTCTAAAAAATTGACCAATAGCAATTTTAATCTTTTTTTCTTAATATTCAGTCCTTAAGACATAAAACAGACGAATTATATCTTTTGTTAGAAGAGCTAAATTTTCCAGAAGTCATTGCCATCACTGAGCACTGGCTAAATATCAATCAACCTGTTTTTATTAAAAACTATACCACAATTGCCAGATTTAATAGAACTAATTTAACTCATGGAGGCACCATGATAATGTCTTCAAACAACGATTTTTCCGAAATATCAAAGTATAATCATTTATTATCTGAAAAAGTATTTGAATTTTCTATCGTTTATCACAATACTTATGACCTTTATATTATTTGTATTTATAGAACACCTGATGCTGATGTGCAATTATTCTGCCATAACCTTCTAAGTTTGCTCGAGTCCCTTCCTGTAAAAAGCAAATTAATCTTATGTGGCGATTTCAATATTGACTTTTCCAGTGTGTGTGCTGCTCAGGAATGTCTTCAGTCCATCTTTGAGTCATTAGGAATTGCCATGCACGTCAACTCACCAACCAGAATTACTAAGACAAGTGCCAGTACTATAGATTACGTTGTGTCTTCTTTCGATCCTAGCTCCGTCGAATGTAATGTCTTAAGTCCAGGTTTCTCCGATCATGAAGCAATTTTCACAAAATTTTCAATTACATCCAAAGCCAAAAATTCCTCTAGACAAGTAGGCCGTATTTTTTCGGTTAGAAATTTCATTAATTTCAAACACCTATGTCAAATAACTGACTGGGACTCTCACACTTATGATGTCGACACTGAATTTTCTCGTTTTATAAAAACTCTAACTAATATAGCTTCTGAATCTTTTCCTCTTAGGCCTATCAAAAATAAAAGAAGTAAACCCTGGTCCACTAAAGGTTTACGTATATCTTCTAAGAACATGCGGTCACTATCTCATTTAAAGAAATTTTCGGAGAGTGTCTTTTTTCATAATTATGTAAAATCATACAGAAAAATTTATCATAAAACTATTAAAGCCGCCAAAGATATTTATTACAATAATAGACTTTCTAACGCCAAAAATGTAGCTAAAGAAACCTGGTCTATCGTAAATGATTTAAGAAACAAAACTCCTTTATCCAGCACTATCTTTACCTCTCCTGAGGACCTAAACAATTATTTTGTAAATGTAGCCAAAGATTTGACTAAATCCGTATCTCAATCTAATGACCCAATTTCATATCTCTCTAATCATAGGGTAAACCTGCACAGTTTCTTCTTTTCACAAGTAGTTTTATCAGAACTTCGTAGTACAATTAATGATATCAAAAATAAATCTTCTTCGGGAACTGATGGGCTTACTTTAAAAATGTATTCAAGTCTGCCGGAATGCACACTAGAGCATCTGACTACTTTGATAAATATGTCTTTCCAAAATGGTACTTTTCCAAGCTGCCTTAAAACTGCAATAATCATACCTCTTCACAAAGGAGGTGTTTCAGAAGAAGCTTCGAACTATCGCCCAATTGCACTTCTCCCTACGCTATCTAAGATCATCGAAAGACTGGTTAAAAAAAGGCTTTTATCATTTCTGTCTAGATATGAAATACTTACAAAACATCAATTTGGATTTCTAAGTAACAAATGCACAAGCGATGCCATGTTTTCCCTTCTTAATAGAGTTTACTCCAGCCTAAACAACCATCACGCTACGGCAACAATTTTCTGTGATTTTTCCAAAGCTTTCGATTGTGTGAATCATAATATATTAACTAACAAACTGCAGTACTATGGATTTAGAGGGGCTCCTCTCAATTGGTTTAAGTCATATCTTAGCAACAGAAATCAAGTTGTGAAAGTTGACAACAGGATGTCTTCTTGTAGGCCAATGGAATATGGAGTGCCTCAAGGCTCGGTACTAGGCCCTATCTTGTTTCTTCTGTTCATAAACGACATGGCTAATTTAAACATTAGTGGAAAAATATGTCTCTTTGCGGACGATACCAGCTTTACGTGGAGCCACCCAGATGTCACGAACCTACATAGGATTGTATCTAATGACCTAATCACCATTAAATCCTGGTGCGATTCTAATCTCCTATGTTTGAACATCTCTAAAACGAAAGTCTTGTCTTATAAAAACACGCTGCAACCCTTTGACCTCAATGGCACCACTATTGATGTCGTAAACTCTGTAAAATTTCTAGGGCTTCTTGTAGATGATTCTTTAAAATGGGATCCACATATCGACGCTTTATCAAGGAAGTTAGGTTCTGCTTGCTTTGCGTTAAGATCTGTTTCCGAGGAGCTTAGCTTTTCTACCTCTAGAACTGTTTATTTTGCTCTTGTTGAGTCGCACCTCAGATATGCTATTCCATTCTGGGGTACATGTTGTGCGACTCAATTTGATCGAATTTTTATACTACAAAAAAGAGCTGTTCGTTACCTACTGAGACTTAACAGTAGAACTCACTGCCGAGATTTCTTTAAAAGATATAAAATACTAACCCTTCCTTGCTTAGTCATTTTGGAATCGGTTTGCTTAATTCGTAAGCACGCACCTGCTCTATTAGAGAGACCTTCTCACAACTACCCTCTCAGAAATACTGAGCACGATCTCTATCTTCCAACCCCACACTCAGAGTTAATTAAGTAATCTACAATGCAAAAAAAATGCATAATCACCTGCCATTTAACATCAAATCCATAATATCTCTGACTTCATTTCGCAAGGCTTTGAAATCATTCTTACTGGAAAGAACCTTCTACACCGTGAACGAGTTTTACAACACATAATTTTATCCTTATGAACCCCTAGTGTGATAGTTGCCATTACCAACCATTTTTACCGAACTTTGTATATGTATTTTTTTAATTGTTTCGTACTTTTTTATTTTTTACTTTGCTTTTTTATTTTTTTACATTATATTTATGAAAATGTTTATAACATAGTACGACTGACAAAGTACATTTCTAATGTACTTCTTTTAGGATTCTATAATATTAATATTCTAAATTCCTGATTTAAATATTATTTTTCTATAATATTTATGATGTGTTTTTGTCTTGTTTTGTTTGCTAATTTTGATGTTTGTAAACTATTTTTTTACAACAGCTTTGTCCACAAAATTGTAAAACTTTTTTTGACAATAAAGCATTTATTTATTTTTATTTAATGAATGCGGCCTTGACTCCGACCCATCCACAATAGAATATCGAATAGAACCTATGCGGGCCGCTAGCGTCTCTGCAGCGAAGTCCTGTATGCTTGATTTCCTGTGAATCGAAGCCAGAGGTTATTGAACTTTCCACGTGCTATTTGCAATTTTTGCATTTCAGTCGCGTGCTTTAAGTGATGGTGGAAGCTATCGTTGGAGTAGGTTCTTTGTTTGAACGGCTATCCGTGTGTTGTGTGATACGTACGTCGCGTCATGCATGGTGCGATATGGAAGACAATAACACAGACGTGCGCATTTACAGGCCGTCATAAAAGAAAAACTCTTTAGCAAAACCAAAATTGAACACGCTCTTAATAAACAGTTGGAAATTAGTCACCGCCAACACAATAAACTAGTCGATAAAAATAGGCAAATATTAAGAAGATTTATCGATGTTGTTTGTTTTCTTGGACAGCACGAATTAGGATTTAGAGGTCATGACGAAACAAGGGTTTCTTCCAAAAGAGGAAATTTTCAAGATTTACTTAATTTATTGGCTAAATATGATGATTACTTAAAAAATCATTTAGAGCAGTCTAGCGTTTTTCGCGGAACGTCGAATCGAATCCAGAATGATTTAATTTCCGCTGGTGCAACCATTATTCTAAAAAGAATTAAGCAGGAGATTGGCGAGGCGCAGCTCATTTCTGTTGTTCTGGACGAAACAACTGATATCACTAATTTTAGCCGATTATCTATAGTAATACTCTACGTTAAAACAGACGGAAGTATTCAAGAGAGATTTTTAGGTTTTAAGAATATATCGAAAATCGTACAGCAGATGCATTATATACCGTAGTTTATAACGTTGCTAAAGAAATTAGTGGAGAGAAAAAATGAGTTGCTCAAAGTTATGATGGAGCTGCAGTGATGGCAGGACAATTAGGGGGTCTGCAAGCTAGAGTTCGAGGAACTTTCCCAAGTGCTGTGTTTGTCCATTGTTTTGCTCATAAATTAAATTTAGTTTTATCCCAGTCCATCAATCACAATAAAGACTGTAAAGTATTTTTCGTTACTTTAAGTGGCATGGCTGCTTTTTTTCCAAGTCAGCAAAATGTACACAAGCTTTGGACTCCATTGTCCACAAACGATTTGCCAATGTAGCTCCTAGTAGGTGGAACTATAATGGAAGACTGGTGTTATATAATAGAAAATAATAAAACGTGGGACACAGAAGTAATAAATAGTTCGAGGAGTTTTTTGGACTGTTTGAAACGAGATTTTATTTTTAATTATTTGTTGAACATATTTTCAGAAATATTTCCATTCTCGGACAATGTTTTTAATATATTACAAACTAAAACAAATGATATTGCTTTTTGCCTAAAAAAAGTGGATGATTTTATGTCCATGTTAAGCCAAAAAAGAGATGACTTTGACCTATTTTGGGAGAAAACGATGACGTTAAATGTAGAGCCACAAGCCAAGCGTCTTCGAGCAGATAAGGTGGAGGATGTTCAAACATCATACAGACGCCTCTTTTATGAAATATTCGATCAAATTCAGCAATAAATAAACTATAAATTTAACGGTTTAAATGATTTTAAATTCCTCGAGCTCTGCAATTTTGATGCATTTAAAGGAAAAACTTTTCCAGAAGATGCGATTAAATCTCTTCTTCTTTATTATCGCCAGTTCTTCAACCGAGTGTTATTGCGATCTGAACTAAAAGTGATTTACGAAACTGATGACATAGCGCAAAAAATAACGCTAAAGAACAAATGCAATTTTTAAAAGACAAGGAGCTGGAAAATGCCTACACCGAAGTGTCGAAGTTGTGTGAATTAGTATTGACAATACCTGCCACAAGTTCATCAGTAGAATGCAATTTTTCAACACTCAAACGTATAAAAAATTTCGTGAGAAATGAGAGACTTTCGCATCCATCGCTGTTGTCCATTGAAAATAAACTTCTCGAAAATATGTCGGAGCATCGACGTTTTTATGATGACGTCATTGATGAATTTGCAAAAAATGATCGAATAATCGAATTAAATTACATTTAGTTAAGTTTTTAAAAATTGCTCCCCTTTCTTGAAATTTCACCGTGCGCCCCTGGATTCTGCCATTTCAAATCGTATATTGGGTTAACATTAAGAGTTATCAAGTGTAAAAGTGTTTTAAATATTCGTTATAATCTCGTTACAGTGACAATTTATATGAATTCTGAAGTAGCTGAGATGCATTTTACCTTTAACTTTGCGAATGGAAATGCAAGAGAGGCCAGATGTCTGTACATGGAGCGCTATCCAATTAGAATAATACCTGAGCACCGAATATTTTCGAATATTTATAGGCGTCTTGTGAAAACTGGAACTTTAAAAAGAACAGCAATGATGTAGGTAAACCACGTACTGCTTGAACACCACGGCTCGAAGAGGCTGTTCTAAATAAAATAGAAGAATACCCAGAGACTAGCATTAGAAATATGTCCGTATTATTAAAAATTAATTATCAAGTTGTTTGGCGTATCTTAGCATAATTCTCTGCTATAACTTTATCAAATTCAAAGGGTGCAGGCGCTCCTTAGCAGAATACCCCAACTTTGGTTGAGAATCCCCATGGAATGTCGAAACTCGTTTTCAGGAGCAATTTTCATTAAATGTATGGTGTGTTGTAATATCAGATCATTTGATTGATATTTTCTTTTTACCTGGTTCACTTACTAGTGACTCATATAGGCACTTTTTGCACCACGAGTTGCCTTTATTATTTGAAGACCTACTTAACTCTTATGCTGAGAAATCAAATGTGGTACATGCATAATGGTGTCCCATTTTTCTATTTCGGCTCGAGAGTATTTAAATGAAGTATATCAAAACAAGTCGATAGGATCAAGTGGACCTCAGCCATGGCCCCCTAGACACCTTGATCTAAACAGCCTAGAATAATAGATGTATTTGAAACCGTAAGAAATATTACCGGGATGTTTGAAAGAGTGCGACAATTAATACAAAGAAGATCGGAAGCCTGTATCAGGGTTGGAGAAAGACCCTTGCAAGAATTTTTGTGAACTAGTTTTTTGTCTTATTGTTGTTAATTGTTAATTATTGTTGTTAAAACCTAAATAAGTTTTTTATTAAATAAATCGTTGTTGCTACAGAAACCGTGTCATCATAGCTTTAATTTTTAACTAGATAATGAAGAATAAAATGTCAAATGCAATAAAACAAAAGATCACAAAAATAAAGCCATATCCTACTAGACCATTTCAGCAAAATTAGTTTCATCTAGTAATTACAAAAAATGGTTTTTTATTTATTTTTTTCGATAAGGGTCGAAGATACGAAAAAACTACAAGAAGATAAAAAGTTTCTAAATAAGATAGAGAAATGATTTTGTATTTTAGAGCCTACCAGCGACACATCACAAAAAAGTTCAGGGAGAAAAAGGGGCATAACCTCTGAAAAAATATCACCCTGTAGATTCAGGCAACTGTTTGACTTGTGTAATCATGTAAATCCTATTGAAATTACAATAGCGTTTAGATCGGTAACGAAGCGTTTGCAGGCCTAAGTTAATGTGAAATTTCAGTCATAAAATAATGCAAAAAATTACGTTTTTTTGTTTGTACATTATATTCAGAAACACCCTGTATAAAAGCTAGTAACGCTTATTTCTATCTTTGTAAATTTTGACATACCTGTTATACCTGTACTTTTTATCTCTCGTAGTTCACACCTATATTTAGTTTAGTTCGAACAATGCGCAGGCGTCGCAAATAATATATCTGCAGTAAAAAATACTCTTAAAGACTATTAATTTCCATATCCTTATGGTTTTATTATTTGTAAATAAGTAACCTAACAATTTATTCAAGTAAACAATTTTAACAAGAATGTCTACATATGATTTTTAATCTATACAAAGCTAAACAACTTTTACGTCAGTATCAAGTTCAAGACAGAATACGAATTATTGGAGCATAAACAACACATCAGGTGTGCTAGAACAAATTGCTGTGCAATTTTTATATTTTTGAGACAGGAAAATATTGGGTTCACATAAATTATTTATGAAATACAAAACCTATAATAAAATATGTATTAATTTACATGTCATATAAATCAACTTTGTTGATAATAAAAATATAAATAATGTAGTAGTCAACATGTATCTTTTTTAGTAAATTAAGAGAAGTTTAAAAATATTTCCGTCTGGCAATAAATTTCAGAAACACAATATTATGGTTACGAACTTTCAAATCTGGTAAATAGAATTATTTATTATATAGTTTTTAGAGGTAATATTTTAATTAATATAGTGGAAAAAACCATCCATTTTCTGCAATGTTGTGGCCAGAAAAATTGTCTAGGGGGCAGAACAGAAGTCTAGATTATAATTATATGGCCCAATAAATAAAAATTCTAGAATAAACATTTAGGGCCATATATAAATTGTTTCGCTATCGGTGCTGGTTATATTTTGGTCCATCTTAAATAACCTCATAAAGATAATGTGGTTAGGTTTTTGGAATGTTTTTATGCCAGGTATATTTTAAGGTATATGGTTGGCTACTTTCTGTGTATAGGACTGCTTTGCTATTTTTACTGAAAACTTACGGAAATTTTTAAAAATATTTTCTTTTCCATTCGAAAATATATTACATTTTTGCAAAGTGTCATCGTTATGCCTAAATATAGTGGAAATATTAATTTCACATGATTGGGATTTGACAAAAATGGATATCTAATGTTATTTTTTGGAGATGGCCAATGGAAAGATAAGCAATTATCATTTGTAATCATGATTAATAAATTCTTTAGATGTGGGTGTACAAAATGTTCTTTTGAAATGATAAATAAAAGGGGATGAAATCATTTGGAGAAAGCAAATCAATAAAAACTACTCAAGTTATATTTAAAAATATTTTATAAACACTATAGTGACTAGTCTATTACAATTTATCCATTTATTATTTTCCTCCGTAAAACGAAAGTTTTATTCCAGAAAATTAAATTTTGCCGATTATTTCCTTCATATTAATTTTGACCAATCACTGACAAGAATTAGTACGTCATTACTGTCAGCAGGGTCAGCAGTTCTCGCAAAAAAAATCTGAAAATAATCATTCAAGTTTGACAAGGTAAAGGTTAAAATGAGTATGAAGTAATTATATTATATTTTTTAGGTTAATAATGATTGTTCTTACTGTTGTTTATAAAAGATATTGTTATATTAATAATAATATATTTGTTAAACAAATTACTTAGAAACTCGTTTTTCCGAGTTTTTCCGAAAAAACTAGCTGCACTAGGGATATTATTACCTCCGAATATTTAAATATTTTACTAACGTAAACCGCCGGTTATTGACACTGTTCTAGTAATTGACACTTCCTCATCTGAGTCGTTTAAAAAAAAAAGTATAGATTAATAACTAATTTTTATTCTACTATATTTATCAACACTTTGTTTGCAAAGTTGCAAATACGTTATTTAAAGTGTATATATTTTATTTTGGTGCTTAATGAAAAACGTCTATGTTTTTATGATAGGTTTCATAAACGTTTATATTTAATACAGATAACTTAACCTAGAAGTAACTCACCTTAAAATAGGTGTCAATTACTGGAATGCAGATCTGATTTGAAAAATGATATCAAAAACCTGGCTACAACCAGTATTTCACATGGATGCTAATTAATGGAATGTCAACTACTGTTTTTTTTACAGATTATGGTTCGCAAAAAAGTTAGAACAATTTAACCAGGCACCGGAGCTGGTTCTTATAGGGGTCTCGGTAGATAAAGCTGGTAGACCCACAGGTGTTCCCCGTATCCCGCTGCTTTATAAAAAATCAGTTCATTGGATATTGAAGCTACCAAAAAAGTCTATCCAATCTCAAAATTACAGTTATTTGATAGTGTTGAATTTATAGATAACATTACCTTGTAAATGGCCAGCCAGGCGAAAAATGAATTAAACATTTTTTAATAAGGCAATGCGAGTTAAGTATCAGAGTATCTCAAAATGTAACTATATCAAGAAAAATTGTTTCAGAACAACAAATAGGAAATTGGTTCAATGAAATTCAGAAATTTTGACTACACAAAATTTGTATCACTTTCACAGAATGAAATCGATTCTTTAACACAACAGAAAGTGCATTCCTAAAGCTGACAGTTACCTGAGTTCCAAGCTACATTTCTGGAACAGTGCCACTTGAATGAGCTATTGTCACACCAGAACATGGTTAGAGTGTGGTCTCACTTTTTATGGTTACATAACTCTGTTCTTACCTTGGCTAGAGAGAATATATAGCATCCACTGTTGCTCTTCATAGATAGCCATGTCTCTCACATGAACCTTCACTTATCTGATTTTCGTTCATCAAACGGAATCGTATTAATCGCTCTTTAGCTAATTCCACTCATTTAATACAACCAACGGCTTTTCTACCCTTAAAAAAATGGAGGATGGATAATTCTGGGACAAGGATCAAAAACAACATTTAACTTCCATTTTAAAAAGACCCTAGAGCATATTTCTGCTAAGCCAATAAAAATGCTGATAAATAAGCTGATGACGCCTACACAAACGCTTAATCTAAAAATGTATGGAACTGACGCAAAAATTATATAAAAAAATCTTGTAGTGAGAATAAAACATCAAAAAAATAGTTGATTTTAGATCTTTTTTGATTTCTGCATTAACTTGTGCAACTGAAGATACATCAGTTTATTTGCTATTGAAATTTTTATTTCAAGAAACTTAAGTTGAAACAGAAGAAATGAAGTTATGCACTACAAAACCACCAATTCATATTCCATCTCCGTTTAAAGGGGCTTTATTTTAGCCCGAAGAAAGACCTAGTACAAAAACAAGAAGACCTAAAGAAAAAATACCAACGCACCTCGTCTGCGTGGCAAGAATACTATCGTAAGAAAGAAATTAAAAAATGGAAAAAAATGAAGAAGCCAAAGAACGATTTTACGGGAACAAAAGAAATTTCATAGTAAATCGGTTGGAAAAAAAAATTTGATGAAAGAGAGACCAGAACAGAAATACAAAAGAAAAAATAAAATACGCAAAGAAAAAAATAGATCTGATGCAAGTGATTTTTAATCTAGAGGAGAATGGATACTAAGTCACAGTGACAGTTTGACCAATAAAGGAAAAATTGAAAGAGAATTTAATATTTCTGAAAATTAAAACCTAGAACCTAAATAAGTACTGAAAGAAGTTGATTATATTCTTGTTGCATTTCCAGGAAGAAAGATTACAAAAAATATGTATGTGTAGTTCGGAAGCTGAAGTAGTAGGAATGATATGTTGTAACAAAAAGAAAAATATATTTATGAAATGTGCAAGTCCGCATGTTTTGATCATATAACAGTATATTTTACTTATTTTATATTTTGTTCATGTAAAACATGACCCTTGATTTTCAACTAAAATTTAAAGTCATTTGAATAAATAGTTTTTGAGCGAAGCCGCCCAGAGATATATTGACAGACCGACGTAATTTCGAAAAGAATTGATATAAATGGGTGAATTAAAAATAGAATGTTTGTAAACAAACAGAATTCCGAACACAGGGCAAACAAATACAAATATTCGTCAAATACCCAGGCTGAAAAATGACAGGAACCACCTGAATTTTTCAACTAACTCCATGAAGCTTGAAGATAATGTCTATAATATGCTACTACACCCTACTTGTTAAAAGTGGTCAACTATTTAGTTTAATAAAATACAGTTATTCTTTGTACCTCTATAAAAACGTGTCTTTTTCCTCCGTCGGAAATTATTATTCTTGTAAATAGAAATATATATTTTAACTTCTAAGTGCACATCTTCTATGGAATACCAATAAATATAAATATTATTAAATACAGGATATCCTCAATTATTCCTAATTATTAATTGCTTCTTTAAAAATTACAATTCACGCCGAGAAAAAACTATTATAACAAACTAACTCTATTTCTTATTTAGAAGACAAATGCTCTCTGAAAAAGTAGCTTACTTAGAGTCACTTTAGCAATTAAGACGTTCATTTATTTTTGTTGGCGTTAGGAACAAGTACATTGAAAATAATAAAAACATTAATACGTTTAAACTCATGTTACTGCTGAAGCAAGATTGAGCACTACAAAAATTGCTGATTTTACAGTTCTGCTTTCGAATGATACTCATAATTGTCAACGTTTGTGGGATATGGGTTAAAAGCTAAAAGTAACGCATTAGAAAAGGGGCTTTTTAAGTAATATTTACTTGAAATTTTGGTTTTTCATTGTAAGAGTAATTGCAAGCAACTTGTTTTAGATGGAACTTTTCTTATATATAATGGAGGTGGTTTTCTTTTGAGTAAAATACATGTTTTGCAAGTTTTGAGCTTAAGTTTAAAAAACAATGTTCAAAGCAAAAAAGTAAAATTAAGGTTCATTTGTGGTATAAGTAACCATATCTCAGGACATCTTGTAGATTTAATAATCTTCTTGTGGATTGTTTCTATTGGGTAATTGTGGTTCAAATGGTGAGAATGAAATTAAAACAAATTCATTATTTTCCTAAACGTTTCGACCATTCGGGCTAAGCTTCATTAGTAATTCTTTTTATTTTGTTTGTAGTTTGTAACAATAGATAAATAGACTAAGTAGTGTTTTTCCAGGTAGGTGTTACACAAAGAAATCCTTATATTAATAACAAATTATTTTATTATTATCTCGGAGGACTTACCATTAGAAAGATTTTTCCATTATTACAACACAACACTTATAGTTTTTGCAGTGTAAGAAACACAGATCATTTAAAACACGCTGTTTTTAAGTGTTGTGTTTTAATAATAGAAAGATCCTTCTTAGGAAAAGTCCTCCGAGAGAAAAATATTAAAACCCATAATTATACGAAAGCGTAGAAGGGCCACAATTTTTTAATTTTTATTTTTGTAACAAATTCCGACTTCTAACTCAGAATTCCGACTTCTATCTCGGAATTCTGACTTCTAACTCGGAATTCCGACTTCTATCTTGGAATTCTGACTTCTATCTCGGAATTTTGACTTGTAACTCGGAATTCCGACTTCTATCTCGGAATTCCGACTTCTATCTCGGAATTCCGACTTGTAACTCGGAATTCCGACTTCTATCTCGGAATTCCGACTTGTAACTCGGAATTCCGACTTCTATCTCGGAATTCCGACTTCTATCTCGGAATTCCGACTTCTATCTCGGAATTCCGACTTCTAACTCGGAATTTCTATCTGCGTTGTAATTAATACACGACTGCTTATAAGCGCAATCACTTTTTTATACTCTTTTAACGTCAAATGAAGCGATCATTCTGAATGAAATTAATGTTTTAATTATAGGGATCAGGATGAAGCTAAGTAAAACTAAAGAAATTTATTAACTGTGCATAAAGTCCAAATTAAGAAATAATGACTGGATCGCTTCCGATGGCTTGAATATGGTTTACATGAAAAATAAAATTTTGTACTTTGCTTTATCTTTTTCATAGATAGTAGAAATAATAAAACACCATTTAGTAAGAACATCTGATCCATATTATGTTAAAAAGATCCAATAGCCTGGAGGAGATGCACGCATTTTCAGATATATATATATATATATATATATATATATATATATATATATATACACTGTAGTGTGGGGGTATGTCTCCTCGCTCTTCATCAAGGCTTATCGTCATTTACTCATAAGTATTGTTCTTTTCTTTTCCCAATTTACCAACTATTTATTATTATACATAAAATTTAAATGTAATTATTATTGTTTTTCTTTTAGAAGAAAAGAAAATATATTTGTTTAAAAAAATATCTTTTTTTTGAGTAAATAACTAGCACCTATGAAAGGTTTATGCATCCTCTATTAAAGTAACTTATATCTCGTTAAACGATTATTCATTAATCTTTATTTTTCAATTCCCTTATTATTCATTCAGATTAAATTAAAGGACAGGAACATAACTAATCAGTTACATTCTATGGATGATACAAAATATAATAACTAAAACAAAGTCAGAAAAACCAAATTTCCCTGATACCTGTTAATTAAAATATTATTCGAGTAAATGTACTCGTTTTAAAACGCTTTTATTAGTTTCATTTGATTTTCACCCACTTTATAACGCCAGATCACAATCGATGCCCATGCAATGATTTGATAAGTTTGTCCCATTATCCTGAACAGGATCATCAGGATCAAAAAATTTCATCTCGGAAAGGGACTCTGGGAAATGGCTACCATATAAAAGGAAGGCAGCAGACGCGCAAATTACCCATTCTCGGCACGGGGAGGTAGCGAAGAAAAATAAATTATGGTTTGACAAAACTAAAAAACACGCACTAATAGTAAACGGAACTAAAAAGATAAAAAAAAATATAGTTTAAAAAACTAAAAAACACGCTTTAATAGTAAATTGACTTAAAAAGAAAAAAAAATTCCTTTTGTAAAAAAGCGTAGCGTGCCTTTATACCATATATTCATACTGACTACTTTCAGAAATTATACCGATAAAATATTTTTCACAATGACATTAAT
Organism: Kuschelorhynchus macadamiae; assembly: GCA_030620095.1. Lineage (NCBI taxonomy): Eukaryota > Metazoa > Arthropoda > Insecta > Coleoptera > Curculionidae > Kuschelorhynchus > Kuschelorhynchus macadamiae. The sequence goes on along the minus strand of JAUTXW010000980.1, from coordinate 1,218,184 downwards.
TTTCTTGTTAATTTATTCTCGTCCAAATGGTTTTATTTTAGTTCAGTTTACTATTACAGCGTGTTTCTCAGTTTTTTAAACTATAATTTATTAGAATTCCTCCACAAATGAAGACATTGATATTTTATGAAGTTTGAAAACAAAAATCTGTAACATGATTTCAGCAAAAAAAAATTGTTAGCAAATCATATCCTCATAAATCAAGTTTCCGTTGTAGTTCTTATTTCTAACTTTGTGGAAGGACATCAATCTATCAAAACAGATACAGGAACACAGTGAAAAGTTAATCATAATTTTGATTGTTTCTTCAAGCACCTTATTTTCTATCTTTTAGCTCTATCTATTCGGTAAACCTTTTTACAAATAAAGAGCATTCTACTAACAAGGTACAACTCAATGATCGTAGACTATATTACTGATTATAGACTCTTTGACTAATATTCCCAGCCATTTACGTTTTTTATTTATTAAGTTTCATTACCCGTTTTGGATCTTCTTCTACTTGTCGTAAAAGTTTGTAATAGATACATCATTAATATATTGGAATGACTCGGCAGGCCGGGGTCTTCTACCCTTAAGGACCTCACTGCCACTTTTATGCATACTATATATTATTATTAAACCTATTGACAACAACTTCCAATTAATATTTTGACTACCTAGTTTTGTTCGGGACCTGGGACATAATATGAAAATATGACTTTTCTTATTTAATAAAATTTGTTTCAGTTTTCTAATCCTGTCACTTTTATTCATAGAGTTGTTATTTCTAGACACATTGGTAACTAAATTAATTGAATTTTTCCTACTTTATTAAATTTAATTTGAATATTCTACCCTTTCTGAAACCTGCTGCTACATTAATTCATAATATATATTATTTCCAGACATCGGGGTAACAGCCCCCTATAAATATTTTGGCTTGCACTACGATCCGAGGGAGTCTACTTAGGGTAAAATATACTTTTTTTTTTATTTTTTAAAATCTATTTAAGTTATCTACTCTTTAGAGATTCGCTGCACTTCTTATTTATACTTGATATTAATTATAGATATGTTAGTAAAAGCATCCTATAAATAGTTTGGCTTGCATTGCCGTCCATGGTGTCGCTACAAGGAATAGAATTTAATAATTTATTTATTTTTTCCTTATTTATTAAAATTTCTTTGACTTTTACCCTTCAGGGGTTAGATTTCATCATACTAGGTACTATTTCTAGACATTTTCAGCAATTAATATTTTACATAAGTCATAAATGTCTTTATCACAAGGATAATTATTAAATGTGCAGTCACTGGACAACGCATCCAAAGCAAAAATTGGAACATTTATGTGAAAACACTACTATAAGTCAAAATTCCGAGTTAGAAGTCGGAATTCCGAGTTAGAAGTCGGAATTCCGAGATAGAAGTCAGAATTCCGAGATAGAAGTCGGAATTCCGAGATAGAAGTCGGAATTCCGAGTTAGAAATCGGAATTCCGAGATAGAAGTCGGAATTCCGAGATAGAAGTCGGAATTCCGAGTTAGAAGTCGGAATTCCGAGATAGATGTCGGAATTTGTTACAAAAATAAAAATAAAAAAATTGTGGCCCTTCTACGCTTTCGTATAATTACATAAAATAAATTGTTAATAATATAAGGTGTTCTTTATGTAACACCTACCTGGAAAAACACTACTTAGTCTATTTCTCTATTGTTACAGACTACACAAATAAATAAAAAGGTCTACTGATGACGACCAGCCGAAATGGTTGAAACGTTTAGAAAAATAATGAATTTGTCTTAATTTCACTCACACCATTTGAACCATAATAATTACCCAGGGGAAAACAACATTAAAAAAAAAAGATATATACATATATCGTATATTACTACTTATTTTGTTAGTTTTTGAGATATCTTGACATTTTCAATAGTTACAAAACACAAAATAAATTTCAATAAACATTGTTTTTCAGGCGACCCCAATAAAAAAATCTAAGGGTGAAAGAGGAAGGGTCGTGGAGACCATTCGATAGGCCCTCTTCTTCCTGTCCATCTATTTGCGAACGTGATATCCAAAAAGTCCCGAACTTCAAGAGTAAAATGCGAAAGAGTTCCATTTTGATGATACTAGGTTAAGTTAATATCGGGAGTTAAATTGTTTATAGCTGAAACTATTTTTTGCCGAAGAAGCTGGAGATATCGTTCACCAGTCAAATTTCCCTCGATCAAAAAGGGTCCAATTACACTTCCCGCAAACAATCCAGCCCAGACATTAACTTTTTCTAGAAACTGTGCAGCTCTTTGTACTAGTTTGGATTATTTCACCCCTTGTTTATTGATCATTCCGTGTAAAAGTCCTTTCATCCTCAGAAACAATAGGGGAGACCGGGGCAGGTTGCAACACGGATAAGTTGCAACACACTTGATATCTAAGGCACAATTATATTTAAAAATCTCTTGAACGCACTCTTCCATTCAATATCGACTGGCAAACGTGTTGGCGAACGCACTTTATTCTTGTCGAATGACAGACGGTTTTTTCGCAGGTTACTTGATTTGTGATTGTTGAGTGTAATATTTTTGAACAGTTTTTTAATAAATTAAACCTCTTTGCTTTGTTTTTCACACGTGTCATTAGTGGTAAGTTATAGCACATATATTACGCGTTTATTGCCTAGATAATAATTGGGATGTCTACAAAACAACAAAAAAATTTAGAGGTTAGATTAGGAAGGTCAAATTGAGGCAAATTGCAACACTCTGCTCGGGGCACTTTGCAACGGTGTTGTAACTTACCCCGGTGTTGCAACGTGCCCCGTTTTCATTTTATTCCATCATTTTAGTTTATTGCTTCATATAAAATTTCTTTTTCTAGGGATCATGAGAAATTATAAGAAAAAAACCGAGAGGGGTACGACTCCGGATATTGTTATTAAACGCGCTGCCCAATTAGTATTAGAAAATATTGGGAATAAAGAGTTTTCTATTAGAAAAATCGCTAAAGATTTTAATATTCATTATTCAACGCTTTCACGATATGTAGCGAAAACAAAAAAATTTCGCGAAACGAAGCATACAATAGAAATGCCAGATAGCGGTTATGCCAAGCCACGACTAATATTTAATAGAGAACAAGAACAAATTTTTGTGAAGTATATCAAAAAATGCAGTGATATTATGTTTGGACTTGATCCGATTGGGGTCCGCAAGTTAGCATATCAATGTGCAAAGTTACATAATATTCAAGTTCCTTCTTCTTGGGATGACCACGAAAAAGCTGGAGCGGAGTGGCTAAATCTGTTTATTAAGAGAAACACCGACATTTCTATCCGCCAGCCCGAAGCCACAAGCCTTGCCAGAGCTTCCAGTTTTAATCGCACAAACGTAGACATGTTTTTTGCCAAGCTCATGGATGTTCTATCGCGTAGCCAATTTCAAGTTTCTAGAATATGGAATATGGACGAGACGGGGGTGTCAACCGTTCTTCGCCCAAGAAAAGTATTAGCACAAAAAGGTAAATACACATTTAATATCCTATACTGATTTCTGTTTAATGCACTATGTTGTTTATTTACAGGTGCTAAGCAGGTAGGATCCATTACTTCGGCTGAGCGAGGAGAAATGATCACACTTGCGGTTGCCGTAAATGCCCAAGGAAATTTCATACCACCTATGTTCATATTCCCAAGGAAACGTTTCAGAGAATATTTTATCCGCGATGGTCCTTCCGGTTGCATAGACGAGGCAAATGGATCCGGCTGGATGCAAGAAAATACGTTTTATATTTTTATGCAGCATTTCATCTCACATGTCAAACCATCGAAGGAAACTCCAGTGATTTTATTATTAGACAATCATTCATCCCACTTAAGTTGTAAAGTTCTCAATCTATGCAAAGAAAACGGTGTCATTATGGTCTCTTTTCCACCACACTGCTCACATCATCGGTTGCAACCGTTAGATGTAGCAGTGTTTGGACCCTTTAAAAAATGCTGCAGCTCAGGTATTAGTGCTTGGTTGGTAAACAACCCAGGAAAAACTCTTACTATTTTTGATTTGCCACAGATCATAAAGCTTGCATTTTTAAATGCGGTAACTCCTAAAAATATCACTTCAGGTTTTTCAGCTTCTGGAGTTTATCCTGTGAATCCTAATATATTCACTGAATCTGATTTTGCACCAGCTTTTACAACGGATCGGCCACAACCGGAATCGCTAAGCAGCATTGATAAAATGGATCAAACGTCGAAAGTGGCCGGTACACCGAATCCAGACACAGAAGCTTTAGTACACATACTTTGGATTTTCCTGGCACCCCAGATAAGCAGCAACCAAGCACTTCAAAATTAAGCCCGGAGTGTGTTAGACCCTTTCCTAAAGATTTTCCTGATGAGCAGCAACCAAGCACCTCAAAATTTAGCCCGGAGTGTGTTAGACCCTTTTCTAAAGATTTTCCTGATGAGCAGCAACCAAGCACCTCAAAATTTAGCCCGGAGTTGGTCAGACCCTTTCCTAAAGCCCCTCCACGCGTGGTTCAGTCTAAAAGAGGTAAGAAAAGAAGAAAAACTGCCATATTAACCGACACACCTGAAAAAGAGGCTTTGGAAAATGAGGAAAACTGAGAAATGAAAGAAAGAAAAAAACGTCCACAAATATTGACAAACCAAGACAGATGAAAAAATTAACATCATGTAAGAAAGGGCCGGAAGTTCGACAAATATGCCCCAGTGACTCTTCAGATGATGAACCACTCATTCATATAGTTAAGAAAAAAACCATAGCGAGAAAGCATCCTAAGAAAGATGATGACTGGGAAATTTCTTCTGAGGATGACGACACGTTGTGTCTAGTTTGTAACGAAATTTACCAGGGCGAAAAAGAGAAGGAAGACTGGTTACAGTGCACAAAATGTAAAATGTGGGCCCACGACCACTGCGCAAAATCTGATCCATTTTATATATCTATAAATTGCTTTTCTGAATACTCAGATGAACCAGAGTAGTATGTTGCAACTTACCCATCTTATTGTTGCAAGTTGCCCCACAAATGAGGTAAGTTGCAACACATGACTTGGTCAAGAAATATATGCGTATAAGCGTTAATTAATTTTTTTAAGCCTCTCATTATATTTTGATGTATTAGCGAAATACAGATAGATATTTTTTTCACCTGACTCTGAATGTTATTTACCTGATAACCTAAGAAAAAAATACTATCCATTTTTTGATGCAACCTGCCCCGGTCTCCCCTATCAATCTGTCACGTAATAATTTCGCAAAATTCTAATCTTCGATCATAGTCAGCGTCACCAAGTTTTTGTACAACATGAACTTTGTATGGATGCATTTTCTCAACGTGAAGAATGGTTCTTAGGAATTTTTGATCAACTTAACAATCCAAAGCAACCGGATTAGTGGGTTGTCTGGGATTTTCCTGTATCGAAAGCAGAATGTCTAATTTTTCATCATCGGCAGTATAGCACTCCTAGGTCTTCAAGATCATGGTCGGCTTTTTACTACCTGATATAATCTCTGTTTATCGCCATACCCCCTTAAAATTAAAAAATTAATCTCTCTGTTTCTTTAAGTAAAAACGCAATGCTATTTCCTTCTTTACTTAATTCTGGCGGAACTTCGCTTTCAGATGTCAAATTATTATTTTCAAAGGCCATACCTAATTTGTTGCTCAGATAAATACGATTACGTTCGAATATCGCATTGTTTTCCGTTATTATTTAAAGAGCCGATATGTCGGAAATTTATGAATTTATTCATAATGTATGGTTAACAAAAAATGGTTTAAATTGACTGAACGATTAAAATAAGTAATAATATACGGGGTGTTTCATTTAAAAAATATAACTTTAATTCTCCACAACTTTGTGAGCGAACCTGTATATTCCAATTTATTACAAATATGGAGATTTTTAAAAGCTTTACAACTTTTATATGACATTTTTGATACCCCCTGTATTTTTTTAAAAAAATAACATAAGCTTGATAATAATTTTCATTAACAACAAAATAAACTTAATCTTTTTCTGAAAAACTGAATCTTTTATAGCTCTCCCCGTTCTAGAGTTATACAAGTTGAAAAATAGGAAAATTGTTATTGTTATATACTTAAAATATTTTAAAACCTGATGAACCATAAAACTGATCTTGAACTTTCAGTTTTTCAACTAGTGAATTTGAATGTGTGTTCTTTTTAAAAATCGAATTGTTGTAAAATATACTTAACTAAGTGTAGCCGGCAATGCAGTATAATCTAAGCTAAATTTTCATAGTTAATAAGAATCTGCAAGTAAAATATCTTTAGTCTGTGGAGGAAAGCTAAATTTAGTTTGCACAAAAAAAAAATCCTGGCCGTATGGCTTAAAAATTACACTTTTAAATCGTCGTCTATATTTTTGAGAATATGCATTGCTTAGATATAGAGGGCATAGAACAAAGTTCCTATAATGAAACCAAATTCAGCCCATGCATGCATGATCGGGCTGTGAATGGGATGCTTTAGTGTTAGGTAAACCGTGAAAAGCGAAATTGTTAGTCAATCAATAACTATGAGCAATGCGATCTAACTTACAACTTAGTATCATTGTTGACTTCATTTATATGAATGCTGTTAAAGCTATTTTTTAAACGAGAAAAAAAAATGAGTGTACTTAAGTACTGTATTAAACTACTTAAATATTTAACAAGCAAATAAAGAAAATTAAACCCCATGTGGATGTGAAATGAAATTATTATGTCACCAAACAGGTGAAAAGCCATTAAGAAATCAGTGCATCATCCAGATCTCGTAAACTACTTGGCGTTGAAATAATGGACCGTTTACCCTTCGTAAAGTCTCCCAGAAGTGTGTAATACACCAGACGTCACATAAACTTACGGCTGAATACGGGACTTCGTGCAACAGAGTGAGAAAGAGACAGTCATAAGCGTCAAAAGAGCGGTGTCATAAAGATGAAACCAAAATGCTGGAAGACGGCGGCACGTCGTTAGCTGTGGGAATCTCGATTTTTTTAACCGCCTTTGGGATTTTTAAAGCCTTATGTGGGGTTCGCTTCTTTAAGGGTTTAAGTCCTCTCCTCTGTCTAAGCATTTGCGACGACGCTAATATCAACAAAATGTTTTATTTATCAATAAATACTAAATATAAGGAAAAAAAAACGGTTTGAAATCACAGTGAATCTTAGCCGAATTTTAGGGAAAATTTCATATTTTTTAAAATTGCGTAAATTTCATTTTCAAGTAAATATTAAGCAAAAAAATATTTTGTGTATTATGTATTTCAACTTTTACCCCCGTATTCCTTAAAAAGGTTTAAGAGTTAGACCAGGTCTAATTGCCATGGTTTCGTTTATGTCACTGTCATTTTTCTAATTGTCACATTTAGAAAAATTATTTGTTAAATTGTCATCTTGAACCTAAAACTGTCAAGTTAGACTTGGTCTAAATTTAAACCTTTTTAGTGAATGCGGGTAGCCTAAAAATTTTTTTTAATTCATTTTTTCGTATCTTTAAATGCCCAACTTTTCATTTGAATTATACATTTTGGGCTGCAACGACAACTGCTTAATTTGTAGAATGTTATTATTAAAACTGAGTTTTTACTATTTTAAAATGATGTAATAATAATTTTTGCCACAAAATAACAAAATATAAAATTGCAAAAAAATATAAAACTCTTATTTTATAGAAAGATAAACGTTCAAAACAAATATGTTTTAATTATTTCGAATTCAATAAAGCCGACATCACATTATGACTCTAAACACTGACACGGAAACTTGAAAATAGCAAGTACGGTTTTGAATTATTCCCAAAGCAGGTAAGTAATATATTTTATAATTCTAGGTACTCTAGTGGTGAGAATTGTACTTGATTTCTCTCTGAGACCATATGCACGATTTGACGATTACTAATAATAACAAACCGTGAGCCATTCATCACGCATTCCTAAATCGGTAAAACGCGGCCTATCAATATTTTAAGTTAATAAAAATATTTTAGGAATTCTTTCACTGTGGCTTACGATACTTTCAAAATTATTTATGGGTTCATATCGGATTTTTCTTTAACTTTCACGTGTTTTCATATTTTTCAACTACAAAGAAAATGAATACCTACCAAATATGCAACAATTAAAAAAAGTGGAAAACGTTTATTATCATTTTTATTAATATTGCAAGTACTTTCTTACAAAATATATATTTATACAGGGTGTCTGAAAAATATGAGCCAACGTTTAATGTAGGAGTCTTTAGAATAAAATAAGAGAGAAATTATATATATATATATATATATATATATATATATATATATATATATTTCCAATGGCTTAATTATGAAATATAACAAGTGTGCTAAGGAACATTCTTTTGGTATGATTTTTTTGCTTGTATATTCAAACTGGATTACTAGAGTGGAATGAAACTCAGTATATTTATCCATATATCAACGGCCAATGCCCAATATCATTAATGTAAAAACATGTACAGGGTGTTCAGGTATATTTTGACACTCACGTTCAAAATTTATTATGCAAGATAGTAGAAATTATTTTAAGTGGAATCTGAATAATAATATTTCCATAAATGGACATCTTGCTGATTATAAAAATGACATGTTTGATTTCTTTATTTTTAAAGGCAACCACATAAACTTCGCCATAAGGGGCAATTTTTAGAAAGAGAGAGACCATAAATATTAGTCGCTAGAAAGGAATACAATGCATCAGGGTTCTTATCAATTTTCTCGGTTGTTTTTAAAGATAATAGTATCAAACCCGGTATTTTTTAATCACTAAAGATGTCCATTTATTTAAATAATATTATTCGAGGTGTTCCGTTTAAAACAAAGTCGATACTCAATTTTTTTTCTTTCCAGTTGTTTTTTGTTTATTTTGTTGACAGATTCTCATAGCTAGCATATAACTAATAAACTCTGTAAGTGAGTGATCAAAATATACGTGAACATCCTGTACAGAAATATATTTCATGATAATTAATGTCAGTATTACCGATCTGTAGCGTACAAACAAAAAAAGGTTATGCGCTTTTTCACATTTATTCGGAGATACCTCTTTTCGTTTGGACAATTTGATAGATGGCACTTATTCTCTGGTTAATTTTACATAAAAATGATAGTCTTAGTTTAAATCGATAAATGTAACCAGCTATTTTAATTTGAATTAAGTTATTTTGGTCAAAAAGTGTAAAATTTTAAGCTAAAGCAACCATTATTAATACCAATGTAAAAAAAAACAATTTCTTGACATCAGTAGCCAGGACAGTTTAAGCTTAGTTACTTGTTTTTATTAACTCAATGGAGAGTTGACTTTTACTATGAATAAAATGGAAATGTTGAATTTATTTTTTTATAATATTCGGCACTATTTAAAATTATAATATGGACTCGGTTGGATCTTGAAAATAAAGCCATTTTGTATCAATTTCTGTATAACATATTTTTGTTATTTTAGGCTAATAAATCTTTTATTAGGTGATATTTTATGTTTTTAAAAAATCCTGTATAATACAAAATTGTGAAATGTTTATTATTTTCTGGCTTTGTTATTATTATTTCGTTTTTAATCGACTTAAAAGGGAGGAGTCTTCACTTCGACCCTCTATATTTTTTTAGAAACCAGTGAAGAAGCAGGGTGGTCCCATAGGGAAAGGCTTCCGAGCTAACTTTGAAATGCTGTAAACCTTAAAATTTGGTCTTCGAAGTGAAATTAACCAAATGCCCAGACATGCATACCTTAAGGTACATGCGCTGTCCTAAAAAAGGGGAAACTGTTTCCTAGTCAGGTTATGTTGAAAATGTTAAATAACTTTATTCTTGACACAAAACATTTATTGTGTTAATAAGTTAAGCATATATCAAGGGTGGTGTGTAACGAGTAAAAGAGAGGCAATCTGAAATTTGGGGTTTCAAATAAATTTAGGGGTACAAGGTCATTTTAATTTTTGGCAGTTTGTATTTCTGATATTTTATTTATATGAAATTAATGAACACCGATTACTCGAATTACGTAAAATTTGACCGATTAAGAACAATTCTTTAAGAAATATTTAGGGAAGTAGTGCTGAGGTATTCCCGTATCGAATTAATTTAAAAAAATGGCCCAAATGGGACTTTCTTGGTCTTTGCAGTTGGACGGTGAAAGAATGCATGTGGGTCGACGTTCGGCAGGATAATTCATCAGAACAGAATGATCCCCAGATATACGAGGAATACTCGAGGCAGGGTCTGATTTGCAAAGTGTAAAGGGTAAATAATTTGACAGAAGAAAAATATTTTCGCATTCGAAAAAAAAAAATTCTTCGCGGCTGCTATGGCAGTTAAGGTAATGCAATCATGTCAGCGAAGATCTTTATGAAAAGTGGTACCGACTGGGCTAAAGGAATCTTTAACGTCAAGCATTTGATTATTTATTTGAATCATGTGGGTACTGGGAGATAATTTGTGAGACAACAAACAAGATTATATCTTAATAGCGTTAAACTGGACCAGCTGTTGAAAAGAAAACTGACAATCCAAATACAAAATTTTGGAAGAAAACTATGGGCAGAAACTTTGTTAAAAAGTGTGTCATGACAGACTTGATCAAATGCTTTGGATATGGCTAGGTTATTAATTTGGGCTCATCTGTGGAATTCAATGGACTTTCAGTTGTAAGATACGAAGGTAATAATAAGACATGATGTGGATCTTTGGTACTGGAAACCGTAATGCCTGTAGTGTTTAAGTTTTTACCTTTCAATGATTGGTGATGTTTATATAAAATAACTTCATGAATTGAAACTAGATTTTTTAGGTCTCGAAAACTTTGAAGCCGTCCTTCACAACAAACCTTAATAAATACATAGATCTAAAAGGGCTGAAATAAAAAAAATATAAAAATAAAATAAAACTGCAACTTCTTTATTTCATCATAAAAATTATAATTTATGAAGTCTGCGCCAAGATAAATAAAATAATTGAACATACCACTTAAAGCATTAGGCACTACATTTCGGGTATTAACCAAACGTTTATTTTTCTGATGTAAAAAATTAGAAAAAATTGTACAAACTTTTTTTTTGTTAAAGAAGTTTGCAAATATATAGATTATTTCATTTCCCTGAAATGAACATTAAATAAATCGCGTGTTACTTTGTAAATCTACAAACTATTGTTTCACTACTATCAGTTTGGACTGAAAATAAGTCATTTCCACAATTATAATTTCCAAATCGTATTTACAAAATATTAGAGATGTACATGGAATCTAACACAAAATATCATCTATATCTATGAGTTCAGTTTCTCCGATTTGATTCATCTTTATGTATGCACTACATTTTAAAAAAATGATAAACATTAATATATCTCTATGTTATTTATTATTGTTTACACATAATTAATACACAGGAAAGGTTTTAAAATATTAAATCTATAGGGTGCTTTATGCGACCAAAGATAATAAACCGTAACTTCACTATTTCTTTGCCTTTCAGAGAACTTCCTTTGTTAGTCTTCTATTACTTTCAGCTTTTTTTACCGACAACAATAAATGTCTAAAAAACGGAAGAATCCCCTTGGACAACGGTAATTGAAACTTTGTAAGCGGAACAAATTAAGAGAATTTGCGACCTTCGGATCTTCGCAAAAATATAGGTTTTAAATAAGGGTAAAAATGAGAGAAAATCAGGTATAACACGAATTATACGTTTTTTAAGAAGGTCAACCCCGCAATCTTTACTTTTTTTCAGACTTACGGTTTCCGAAATATAAATTTAAAATGTCACAAGGAATGTGATCTAAACAAAACAAAATACATTTGATTAAAATTTAATGTTATTTTCTTTAAATAAAAGATAATTTTATAAAGTTTTTTCAGAACTAAATTTCTGAAAAGGAGATTTGACTCTATGTGTTCTTTTATTACTTTGTAATAGTTGGTTTGACCAACTTCGAAGATTATTCCAGGAACATTTAGAAGTATTATAATAAAGTAGGGTAATGACTCCATTTCGATTTTCGAAATTTTTTAACACGTCTCGAAAATTGGAGTGTATACACTTTTCAAAATTCGAAGTGGATATTGGTTATTTGAATTAAAATAAAACTGTTTAATCGATTTTAAATCTTTTTTTGGCATGAAACATGGTAATTCTACTCTCTTGATATGCCTACCTACTATACAGAGCGTTAAAAAAGTTAATTACTACAGTTTTTCCGTTCGTTTAGTTTACTTATAATGTTTTTTTGTTTTTTAATTACTTATACAGCTCGTCACCGTTTAAATTTTTAGGAAAGGCGGCAATGAGAACCAAAGCTAGTTATTAGGGTCATAGTAACATTTCAACTGAAAGTATCTTATCATTTCATTAGTAAGTTCTTAATCTTAAATTGCGTTTATCACGGATGTAGGCTCTTGATGTTGAAGAATGGTCTCAAGAATAAGTTATCAATGAACTCAGAAGGAGTCAGCGTTTATGGATAAGCTACTTGACCACTGGATTACCGTATCATAAACGCGACGGTTGCCATCGTGTTTATAACATGTTGTAAATGTATCATATTTTAGTTAAGAAGAACGCAAATAAAATAAAATTGTTTTCAGACGAATCCTGTTTTTGCCTATATAGAAAAAATAATCAAAAAGAATTTAAAGACATTTTGGTGAAAAATTCCTAAAACAATAGAATCTTGTGTTAATTATAATCTCGGACCTATCACTATTTGGGGAGCGTATTATCAGAACACATTTGAAACATTTTCAGAGTAACAGCATAATGGTGTTGAGCTGATCAATAGTGAATCAATACGTTTTATTTTACTTTTTAGAAATTTTGCGCTTCTTGATTTGTATATGATAAAGATTTAGAAAAAAGTTGTAACGTTAAAATGCATATATATTATTGGTTCTATTTTAAATAAAATTGATTTATTATAGATGATAATTACAGTAATTATTACCATTAGCATAATGATTATGGAAATAATAATAATGGTTTTAAGACTACTTATCTTTATTTATAGGTTAGGACTACGCGCAACGCACGACTGAAGGCTGTTCTGTAAAGAGTTTTTATTTGGTACCTGTATTTGCTATTACGATGAGAATTCTGAAGATTGCTATCGTTAACAGCAAAAGGTATCCTTCTTTGAAACTCCGGTCCAAGTCCAGACAGGGAAAATGTTTAGGAATTATTTTTTATCCAATCGTGTAACGATGATAATTTTGATGTTTGAGGACATTATTTTTGATTTTGGTAAATATATACTAAGGTCTAGAATGAATATATCACTTCTTGTTAATATTTTAGTCGATTAAAGATGTCTCTGCTCATTCTATTAGACGCACCCGCAACACATGTTACAACTTATGTGTGTGTTATGTTGTATTATGTTTTGTTGTATGTGTGCAATGAACTAAACTAAGATATACCTGAAGAGAACTGTAAGAAACTGTAACTTTTTGATGATATTTTAATAGGCGAATCATTAATGCCTTTAAGAAGAAAACACTTATTCTTACGATATCCTTTATATTTTACTTTAGTCAGACTGATTTTCTAAAATTATAAGCTATTATGTTAATTTACTTTAAATTTAATAAAAAGTAAGTTACTTGATTAGTCTTCGTTTATGCCAATCGTTCTGTACTTAGTAGTATTGATATATCTATTTATTACATTATTTAAAATCTGAATGGATAGCATAATTTATGCTTCTCATTTAACGAAAATTCTTTATAAGGAACAAAATTAGTTAAGATTATTCATAGACATAAGTACGTATTGGTTATATTGTGTTGTGTTGAATGTGTGTATCGAATAAAAAAGACTACAACTTATGTTGAGTCTCTTAATTCCGGCAAAAAAACATTCTAGATTTTACAGTAAGTAACATAAGTGATATTTACAACCAGTGATATTTTTTTTTAAAAAAGTAAATGTTTTTCAAAAATAATTTTTGCAAACATCCTAAAAAAACAAAAAAAAACAAAATATAGTTTATTATTTCCTGGGCACATAGCAAAATAGATAGATATCACTATTATATTTGCTTAACTAGCATACAAATAACGCCAGTAACAGCAGTCCGCTCGCCACCGTCCACATATTCTAATATATTTATTATAGACGGTGGCTCGGCCAGCCGATTCCATCATCTCACATGCTAGACTTCATATACTAACTAACGCGGTACGTAGTACGTTTGCATACATCCCATGCTATTGCCTCGGCTATAACGTTTGTCATAGCTTATATCACCCAACACCGGCCCGCCTCCATGTGGTCGTATAACCGTAATTTTTCAGAATAGAATACCACCATTTCACAGGTATTAATTGTATTTATTATAAAATAATACTACTTATTCTTAAATTAATTTTAGTTAGTTCTTTACTTTAGTCCTGACTAATGATGGTTAATATATTATATTAGCAAATTTTTACTCCATATTGCATGTTTAAATGTGGTGACGAAATAAGTGCAAGTAAATATTTTAAAATATCATTTGCAATTTGTTTTAGAAGTCGGTGTGGTTTTTGCTGGACAATGTACTTTTTGAATTGTGTATGTAGCTTTCACTTTGTTTGGCGTCTATTTTATTTTCCTCTTGAGGCAAGATACGTTAAAATACCTCATTACCCCCTCGGCCGACCCTATCTTTTAGAGTACCAGCCGTCACTGTTTACAACACATGAAATATTTATCATGTAAAGGTTGCACTCATAGTAGGATATATACCCTATACTGTTATAAACTTTGACAGATATAAAGACATTTTGCATTCTCTTAAATATTAGTCGAAACAAGCTAGACATCTAGAAAATCTTTTAGAAAAAGATATAATATGGCAGGTTGCTTGATTTCATCATTTTTTTAACAGCACTCAACCAAGGACTTCATTCAGACACAACTCTAGAACTCTCAGCCTCGTCAAGAGGCTGTCAAGTTACAGAGCCACCCCTGTTTTGGACAATACATTATTTTGAAATTATTTAAGTAAATGTAGCACTACAGAACCAGTACTATAGGTAAATAATAACCTCGTTAAAGTTGACTTCCAATCTCAATCATATTTTATAGTACACAACCAAAGATGTGTCGTTGGCTTATAATATCTCTATTTCTCAAACGCATTTCCCAGTCATGGATGTAGATATGGAACAGCACAGCTCCTAGAAGCCTTGTGGTACTCTGATCTCAACATCAACTCTCTTCGAGTAATCACCTGTTCTGGTAATCAAAGACGGGGGATTTTTCTCGCTTGCCACACATCTAATACCGTAGATATTCAGCTTAACTCGCTAAGGTCACAGGTCACAAAAATCTCAACAGGATACTCCGCCCTCTTCATGTCCTACAAATTTGAACACAAACGTATATTGTATTTACCACGACCAAATCCACGTTGATTTTTAAATAGTATTTCGTATTTGCATTTTTAATCTGATCTACAGTCTTTTTCAGTATTTTTTTTGTATATAAGTGCCTCCTTAAGGAGCTGCGCAAAACATTGAACGACCTTCAAAGGATCTGTCAAAAGCTTACCGTACTTTTAAAGATAACATTTAAAGTTATCATTTTGTAACCTATTTGGAACATCCATGGAGACATTTTAGAAGGCTCTGGTTATATTATAAGAGTTATTTAAATAGGGTTGAGAGTGTAGGCAAGTGAGTATTACTCAAATTTTCAAAGGGAGTCTGGTTGACATCATGTGCAGGTCTGTCCGTTACAGAACTTGGTAGCTAGTCTATTTCTGTAAATATGTCCATATCATAGGGAAATATGACACATTCTTTAAAGGCTGATGTGATATTTGCTGGCAACATAAATTTCTTAAAAGCTTCCCCAACACAACCTGCGACATCGTAAATAAAAATAAGTTTTCCTGGTTGTTGCATTAACCAGCTATCTACAGCGGCATTGTAAGCTAAACTGAAGGGCTTGACTATACTAACATCCAGTGGCTGTAGTTTGCTTGTTGAATGTGGTGAGAATGTTACGTAGCAAGGTCCAAGATTTTAATTGATAAATGGCTTTCATGATTATCACCCCTCTAATTAATTTGATTGCGGTTTTCCACCTTTGGCGGTTTTTCCGCCTTTATTTATATTTATTATTTTAACTAGACTGTTAAAAAAATTAAATTGCGATATCGCCAAAATAGCTACTACAGGTTAAGGAAGTTCATACAATAACAAAAGTAGTATTTTTATTAGTCAATTAAATAAACGCAAAAAAATATATGCTATTTGCATATATATATATATATATATATATATATATATATATATATATATATATATATATAGCGACATCGTAAATAAAAATAAGTTTTCCTGGTTGTTGCATTAACCAGCTATCTACAGCGGCATTGTAAGCTAAACTGAAGGGCTTGACTATACTAACATCCAGTGGCTGTAGTTTGCTCGTTGAATGTGGTGAGAATGTTACGTAGCAAGGTCCAAGATTTTAATTGATAAATGGCTTTCATGATTATCACCCCTCTAATTAATTTGATTGCGGTTTTCCACCTTTGGCGGTTTTTCCGCCTTTATTTATATTTATTATTTTAGCTAGACTGTTAAAAAAATTAAATTGCGATATCGCCAAAATAGCTACTACAGGTTAAGGAAGTTCATACAATAACAAAAGTAGTATTTTTATTAGTCAATTAAATAAACGCAAAAAAATATCTGCTATTTTCATATATATATATATATATATATATATATATATATATATATATATATATAGTAAAATGAACAACTAATTCATATTTCATAATAATAAATAATAGTCCCTAAAAAAATATGTTGCGTTCGTGATGCAGCCTGCCTATAATAAAAAGCCATGCTACGCCACTGATCTATAGATTAATCTATAACCATCTAGTATTCTCTTGGCGAAATACTTATTCAGCATATAAAAACACGAATGCACCAGACCATCGCCAACCGGGTTTGCCGAAACTAATAAATAAAGTCAACGTTATCCCGACTTCAAATTAGGTAAGATCATCGAACCATGTCGGGTTCCACATTCTGCCGACCTACATTTAATTGACCGACTTGCAGTTAATGTGACTTTTAACGCCGAGTGGTAAACGTCGTTTACAGTATCGTTATACAGACATTATATTTGCCTGGAGCTACGTCTCTTCTTTTTGTCGTGCCAAATCTATAGTAGTATGGGGCTGTCAGTTAGAAAATTCTGTTGATTGAAAAATGTATTATACTGTGAATGGGAAATTAGTCAAAATATTTTAACACGTAAAAATACGGACCATTTTAAGCAAAAAAGTCTTATAAAACTGGAGTCAAATTTAAAAATTTCTGAAAAAAAAATCTAAATATTGAACTTATTTTGTTGTAATTTAAGCAAATTACTAATTAGTTTAATATCCAAGTCTATTGGTTACATCATTTTGAATTAAAAAATGAAGGTTTTGTTTAAAACGCTGCCGAATTAAAAAATATATATAATATATTGAATGACCCTACTTCCGAGCACTGAGCACGCCATCCTGCACTACGGAATAGTACAAATATTTGTACTTAGTGATATTAATGTACAAGGTGTCTACGTATATACTGCAATAAGAGGCAATGTATTCCTTTCTAACGACTTCGCTATGTTTCTTTTGTTCATTTTGTTGACAGATTCTGATAAATTGAAATAATTTTTCTATTCAATATTTTCTTCTATCTTGTATAATATACCGGGTAAGTGAGCGTCAAAATATACGTAAACATCCTGTAAATACCCAAATATCAAAAAATGTCCGCTACAACAGTTGAATGTGTTTATTTACGGTAAGCGTGAGAAATTGCAGATTTAGCTGCAAGCTGGAAAAATTATAAGGGAGGAAATATTTCCAGACAGGCCATCAAACGATATATGTATAAGTATCAACGCGTACGATAAAGAGAAAACGTAATTTTATCAAACTAATTTCAATAAATTTTTATTTATGGGTTTATATGAAGACTGTATATCACAAATTGTAAAAGAAAAAACGATTCTCGAAATATAATTTTTGCCAGAAGACAAATGTCATAATTTTAGTTTTACATCAGCATCTCCAAAACGTCTTACAAATGTCTGAATTTTATTAGCCTAGTCGGTCAAATCTTGTTTTCCCCACAATTATTTAGTTTTCGTTAGTCAAAGTTTAAACTTCGTGGAATTGTTTCATTTAGTAGGTGATTCATTTGTTTTGTGTTCGTTGCTACCTGAATTTACTTTTTCTCCGGGAAAAAGTGGTGAAAGAAAGTTGTATTTTGTTATAATGGATGTGGAAGTCACAGGTATGTATACTTCATCTATTTTATTACATCAAAGGATGGCTGGGGGTGACTTTTATAGTTACAACCACTTCTAATGTCACACATTAAAAAAAAATTGAAGTGTATATTTTTGTGATTTCTTTTAGTAAATAATCCGCTTAAAATCGATTTTTACGTCAAATTATGTTAGGGATATTCGGGGGTGACTTTTAGTATCTCTTCTCACGACAGTCTAGTCGTGTTGTGTATCATTATCAAAACAGTTATCGAGATTTCGACGACTACTTCCTTACCATATCCCTACTATCTTAGGGATACGTAATTTTACTTGTTCTAGTGAAAAGTACCATGTTCACTTTCAACAGAATGTATCTTCTGGATATTTGGCTCTCCAAGACGGGAAGTACCAACTTGGAGAAAGACCGTCATATATTGGCTGAGTTAGTGGGTATGTTGCCTCAAACAGTAGTTTATCTCTGTAAGAAGTTTGGCTGTGCTGGAAAAAAATTGTAGTTCGAAAAGGAAACTTGAGGCCAAGCATCACTAATAATAGAACCTCTGGATAGATGACGTAGTTCAACAAATAGAACATCAAGAGCTTCCTGATGATCAGACGGCAGCGTGTAGTTGTAGAAGATTCAAGATTGCGGTAAGCGATCAAAGCGCAGAAGATTGCTCGAGCTTTCTAAGGTCGACAAGTCTGCAATAAAAGCGCTACAGGATGACAAACCTAAAGCAGCCAGTTCAAAAATTAAAACGGTTGACATATTTTTCAATTGCCGTTGAAGCCAAGTCAACCAAACATCACTATTTATTAATTAAAGAATTTGTAAATTTAAAAGTTGCACCCAACGCATTTCCGTAGTACCAAAAAGTTCTTGCCGCAAAAAAAACAGTGCTATCCCCGCAGGAAACAATTGTTGAAAAATTCGGACATTTCAGTTGTAATTACTGGTATGGATAGAGATATTATGTTCTGCTACAGGCCTTAGGATCTTGATATAAAATTAATTCCAGAAAAATTAAAAGTTACACTTTAGAAACAGCTGAAGAACTTGTGAAAACTTATCCCTACTTCAGTGCATAAATTTCATCTGCATGGATCTAAAGTTATTGATCATGCACTCCTATCAATTGGGGAACTTTCCGAGGAAACCCCGGAATCTTCAAACAAAAATCTAAAAGAATACAGATCATATGCATACACCTATTTTGCATTTTGACCCTTTCATTTCTAGCTTAAGAAAATTGTCAAAAACTAGGAAGTCAGTCTTAATACCAGAAGTTTTTGATTTGTTAGAATTAGATAAGTAATATAACTTGCTGTAATATAGTTTTTATATCAATAATGTTTTAGAAAATGTATTTTTTGCCTTAGGAAAGTGGATTTGCATACAACATTCTCATATTAGAAACGTCTTTGCGCTAAAATTCCATGACCGCTTCTCTTATAAGACAGAACCACTGTACAACGGAACGTATAAAAGACACTTCAGATACTTTTGAAGCAATTTATGAAACTTGTGAGATTATGTAATTTAATTTTTTTTACTTTGAAACTGCTTTCGAGTGTCGTTTCTGATGCAAAATTACAAAAAATGTAAGTGTTTTTTAATAATAATTTTCATTTTCTCAAAAGTATTGCTGTCCTAATTATAATGTTACAAATTACTTGTAGTTTTTTCTGCTAAAATATTTGTGGCTATATTCTTTTCACCATGTACGTTAAATAAAAATATTTAAACTAAAAAAACGATGAAAATTGATTAAGAGATTGCAATGATTACCTACTTAACCAAAAAACTTTATCAATTAAATTAAATCCCTAAATTGAAATGTCAGCGATTATTTCATAAAAAAACGTAACTACCAAATTTACATAAATTAATTTGCAATATTCTTAATATATGTGTATATTATCTATAGCATACGGACGACCGCTAAATTTATAACCAATCATTGTCGTTTTTAGGGGGGGATAAAGGGGGCAAAGGCCACCCAGAGCCAATAACCCAGGGCAAACATTTTAGATTAAAAATAACTTTCTTGTCTATACAATAGATTTTATATTACATCGCTTTTATTCAGTCATAAAAAGGAAGGAGGTCCGAATGCAAATGATAGTATACATTTGAAATGCATTTTGTTTAATTATTACAGTTGTACAAAGAATATTCGTAGCATTTATTATTAAAAACCTAATATTTACGTCAAACTGTTCGGCAAATTATCATTATAAGTATATTGTGAGGTAACATAGAAGGGAAACTTTCACTACTTTAATCAACTAATCAATCATAGTTCTTGGGATTAGACTGTGTCAAACTGGAATTACCATCCAACGTTTCGACTTCGATTACACGAGTGATCTTCAGGTATCTTTACTTCACGAGACCTAAATGAGCTCGGAGATATTCAGCCGGGTTTTTATAACGGACATGTGCTCGCCGAAACGTGACGTTAGTTAAGATCTACTTCCACCTGTGATGTACACCGTAAACGGTATTTCTATTGAAATATTTTGTATCTTTAAACATTTCAGTAGATTCTGTCTTGAACCTTGGTTTCTTTTAAATGTATAATGACATGTTGTTGGTGTACAGATACAGCAGACTGAACAATTTGCTTCTTTGTAATACATCGTTCATGTTCCTTAAGTCTACTGCATATTGAGCGTCATGTTTTTCCCGTACACTTCTCCATCGAACCAAGGAATTTTATATGGCCCTTTTGTTTTAAAGGGAACAAACAACGTATTTCAGGATTCGCAAGCATTGTCTTGTCTTCTTATTGGGGTTGAAGAAGGTACGTGTGAGTTGCATCGCAAAATGTTTCATCCTATTTTGTCTTTAGTGCCATGTATGTAGGCAAGAACAACACTCCTTATCGTTCTCCTTTCGCGGAGTTAGGTTACTCTATATTTGATTGAAAGTATCTATTTGTACGCGTCAGTTGTCTATAGACAAAAGATCCTAATGTACCATTTTACTTCCTTTGGATAAATATATCTAGAAAGCGAATCATTTTATTAGACACAATTTCTTGTGAATTTAATATTATGGTGCTGTTGATTAACGTGGACCAGAAATATGAAGAGGTTTTCCTGATCGTGAGGCCCAAAGACAAAACTATCATCTACATATCTGAACTACTGTTTTGATTTTAGTAGAGCGGATTTTAAAGCAATATCCTCAAAAGCCACCATAAAGATATTCACCACCACAGGTGATAGATGAGATCCAATAGCTGTCCCCGAGGTTTGTTCATAAAAAGTCTCTTGAAAACTTAAATAATTAGGTAGATTTAAGACAACCTTGCACTAGGCCTATTTAGTATATTATCAAGATTGCGCCCGAGGTTTGTACATAAAAAGTCCCTTGAAAAATTAAATAAATAGGTAGATGTAAGACAACCTTCCATTAGGTCTATTTAGTATATTATCAAGATTATTATGTTTCAATATATCTGATATAATGGGAATTGAGTTGTTAAGAGGAACATTTGTGTATAGTGGATCTGCATCGAAACTGATCAAAATATCTTCGGAAACCAACTGGATTGCCTTAAGTTCTTCTACGAAATGTGTACACATTTTTTATGCCAGAATATGTTTTAAATATAAATAGAATATAAAGATATTTACCTAATTCATATGTGGGGGAAACTATTGCACTGACGAACGGTCGAAGTAGTACATTTATTGTTCCTGTGTATTTTGGAAAACCGTAATACTTGGAGATTTTGGAGCTGCTTGGCTGTAATGATTTTTTTTTTCACAGGGGGTTGGCTGGATGGCTTATTCAGATTGGTGCTTCTTTATATTCTACTTGTAGGGTCTGTCTGCGTAATTTTATAGGTGTCGTCCAAAAGTTGAGTTACCTTTTTCATATTTCCTGTTCGTGACAACAGTCGCGTTGCCTTGATATGCTAGAAGCAGCAGGATGTCTGTATTTGCGTTTAATATATCATCGCCGTTTTTCTCGGATGCAGAGAGATTTGCCATCGGTGGTTTTGTTTTTTGCTCCACTGGTAATATTCTGACTGCGCTTCAATAAAGGATAATATTTCTGCTAGGGGAATGCTTCTTGGGGCTATTACGAAATTTTGGTCTTTGAAGAGGACCGGATGTTCTGATTCGGTTAAAGGCTTCGGGGAGTTGCTAACTGTATTTTCACAGGTTTCACTGGTTTTATTTTTGTTCAGGAGGGCTTCAAACTTCTTTTGTCGCTTTCTCTTGTGATTTAGATGTCCAGGAGTTCTTCCATCTTTTAGGAGGTCTCTTGGTGTATATCCCGCTATATTCCTCAGTACTTCATTTCCGTTGTTCGTAGGATATTTTTTGTTAATTTGTTACCTGCTCGGGTTTCTGTAGCGTACGTCATCACGGGTCGTACGCAAGTTTTGTATATCTTGGTTTTAGCTCGTTTGCTCATGTGTTTGTTGTTCCATATGACGTCCCGAAAAGCACCTGCTATCCTGCTTGCTTTGTTTGCTTGGGCCTTTACTTCATCGATTTTATTTTCGCTGGAGGTTATTTGCACACCAAGATAGTTAAATGCCATTAACTGCTGTGCTGGTTTGTTGTCAAGTGCAAGTTTACATTTTACGGGTTCTTTAGCCTCCACGAATGTTTTTGTTTTAGTAGTGGATATTTTCATGTTATACGCCATGGCTTTTCCATAGAAAGAATGTCTCTGTAGGACATCGTGTGTCTGTGAGTCTATAACGTCTGATTGTATTCTTAACGTTGTTGATAATTTCAGTCATAATGATGTTAAACAGCTGAGGGCTTAAGAAATCTCCTTGTCTAATTCCCGCTGGTATTTGGATTTCCTCTGACAGTTTTTGATTCATTGATATGTAAGTCGACGTATCGAGGTTCAACTGTGTGATTGTGTCCGTAATAGCATCGGATATGTGCTTTTCCTTCAGAATATTGATAACGTCGCTTAAATTGGCTCGGTCAAAGGCTTTGGTGAGATCGATAAAGCACATGAATGCGAGTTTTCCGTATTCGATAGCTTTCTCTACGATTTGCCTGATTATAAAAATAGGGTCTAGCGTCGATCTTAAAACCCTGTTGTTCTTCTGACATATATACACGTTTAATTATTATTGATTCCAAAATATTTGTAAACAATTTCATGGTTGATGCTAGTAGTGTTATGCCTCTGTAATTTTCAGGAGATTTCTTGTCACCTTTTAGTGATGCTTTTCTTCCAATCATTTGGGACTGACCTAGTTCTTAGAATGTTATTGAACAGTTTTGTAAGTTCCACCATTAGTAGTAGTTCTCCCTCTTTTAGTAGTTCATTTGGTATGTGATCTAAGCCAGGCCTCTTTCTATTTTTAAGCTTACTCGCTATTTTCGTTGTTAGTTCTAATGGTATTTCCGTTGATTCTGAGTTTTCTGTATTTTCTTTTTCTTCGAGTATGTCTTGCTCTTCAAGAAAAATTGCAAGTGTTTCTTATAATTGTATTGGTTTCCTAATCTACTGTTTTTAAAAATTAGAAAACCAATACATTCGAATAAATATAAACTGTTTATGTGTTTCTTATAAATAATTTATTTTTATTCGAATGTATTGGTTTCTCAATTTTTAAAAACACTAGATTTAACCCCGATAAAACATTTATTCCTCTTTGTAAGTTAGGATTGGTTTTTTACGAAAAATTAGAAGACTAAATAATAAAATCTAATTTCTGAATCAAAACGGCAGTTCTCTCAGCACTCAGAGAAAATAATTACAATGTTGCAGTTTAAATAAAAATACCTTTTTAAGCCAGAAAAATGATAAAAAGAAATTTGGAAATATCAATGCTTACATAGTTAACGACGAAAAATTTTACCCATAAATCAAATCCTTAAAATTGAGATGTCAGGGTTATTTTACAAAAAGGCATAATTACCTAATTTACATAAATTAACAAAAAAATAGGTTATTGGCGATCAGTCCACAATATTTCCAATGTATGTGTATATTATCTGTGGCATACGGACGGGCACCAAATTTATGGCCAATAATGTAATTATAGGGAAACGGGTAAATGTAAACCATATAAAGTGAATTAAACTGCATATAAAACTGCTGTTTACTGAGCAAAAAATTATAGCTATATTATTTGCGTGGGTTTTTAATTGTTGAGAGTGCGAATAAAGCAATTAATGTCTTATGTTAGGTTTTTAATTTATTTAAATCAGTGTTTTCTTGAGCAAGATTTTAAAAGAGGTTAGTTAAACTCGTGGTAATCAATATGCCAGTCGACATATGATTGATTTGGTTTGAAATAACCAATTAATCTAATAATATTTTAAGCAATTAATAGATAATTCAGGAGATTTAAAAAAATAATAATTGTCATTTTGTATAAATGAAATTTAATATGGATTTATTTTAAAACTCGAAATGCATTTTGTTAAATTATTAGAAGTTGTGATATAAGAACATTTGTGGCATATTTTATTGAAAATTGAATTTAAGAAAACTATATTTTTTTACGCGAAATCTTTCGGTAAATAATCATTATAACAATACTGTGGGTTGTTTCGTTTTACTTTTGTATGGCCCATATCTACTTTTATTAATTTTAATACTTGTTTATATTCATTTGCATTTCCGACGCCGAGATTTTATGCTAATACAGTAATATTGGTGTGTATTAGAAAAATTAAATAACTGTTGAATATGCTTAAGAATGAGTGACCATAATTCCAGCAAACTAATTTCTATACCTTTTTAATATAAAGACATTAGTGTATCGCGGTGGTAGAATCGTTGACAAAAACGATCTCTACAATCAATTTTTTCCGTAGCTGAGCCGATAAAAAAAACACTCAAGATATTCGTTAAGCAATTTGTGAAAATTTGTTTCGCTGTATAAATAGACAGGGTGCTCATTTTTAACATTTGTTTTAGAAACGTTTTCATTAGTGATATTTCTGGTAAAGAATAAAATTGTTAGTGTTTTTTATCAATAATTTTAATCTAATTTTGAAAAATACTAAATTCAAACCTGTTAAAAAATAACAGCTAGGCTAGTTGGGATGATCTATATAACCAGCGTTCAAAATGGCAATTAATACAGTGGTCAGGGAGTATAATTCCAATGTTGCCATCTTGTTGGAAAAAAACCATTGAGCGTTCATCCCTGTTACATCTGAGTGTTTCAGAACGTTAAAATAGATTTGAAAATCGTAATGATTACCTATTTACCTAAAAATTTCACGCATTTTTCAACTCCTTAAAACCGAGATGTCAGGATTATTGCATCAAAAAGCATAACTGCCTAATTTACATAAATTAAAAAATGAAAAAATAAGTTATTGGTGATCAGTCCACAATATTCCTAATATATGTATATTAACTACAGCATACGGACTGGCTTTAAATTTATGGGCAATAACATAATTATGGAGAAACGGGTAAATGTAAACTATATAAACTGAATTAACCTGCATATAAAATTGTTCTTTGCTATGTATAAAATTATAGTAACATTATTTCCGTAAGTTTTTAATTGTTGAGGGTGCCGATAAAGCAATTAGTGCCTCATGTTAGGTTTTTAATTTATTTAAATCAGTGTTTTCTCCCATAAGATTTTAATGGAGATTACAATAAAATTGTTGTCATTAATATGGGATTGATTGCGTTCGAGATGAGCAATTACTGTAATACGATTTTAAACGCTTCAATCAATAATTTAGGCTTTAGAAATAATAATAAATGTCATCTTGTCTATTTAAACTTTACTTACTTAATCACTTATTTCTTGAAATGCATTTTGTAAAATTGTTAATAATAGTTGTATGAAGAGCGCGTGTAGCAATTTTTGTTTAAAACTTAATTGAACAATTATTTTTATGTGAAATCGATGGATAAATAATTATTATAAAAGCATATTGTAAGTGCCTACTTTTTTAGCATGTTTTCAGATAAAGATTTTTTTTTGCGTTTTTTTGCCGAAAATCTTCTGATCAGTGGTGTGTTTTCTGGAACATGGAAGCTTCCTTCCTAATATTTGAGTGTAACAAACCATATATATCACTTTAAATCTAAAGTTGTAACTTACCTTGACCAGCTAAAGAGCCCTAACCAGATTCTTATTGATTCTTAAACTATGTAGTTACGTTTAAATGATAATCCAATTCACCGATGTTAGAGAACTCAAGTCACTAATTTAATAAAAATTCAAAAGGATAATATCTATATGTTAAGGAAAAGTAAACAGTTACAAATTAGTTGATTAGTTACTTAACATGCATATATCCAGATAACGACTTCGTTCTTTTCGTCGTTTTAATAGTCAAGCAATGAAATGTAAGAGTGTATAGTAATAGTATATAGTAAATAGCTGAAAAAAACTATTGTGTAAATGATTGTTTCATAGAAGATCAAATTTTCTTTATAATTTCCTAAAAAACGCTGCGGTGCTTGATGTGGTATCTAAGTTACGTTCGGCACCTGGAAATTTGACCGTAAATACCCGAGTTGCGTCCCGGTATGTAAAATGACAGTCACAGTCTTTTGTTACTTATAATATTATTGGCAACACATTCCATAAACGTAATTTTAACGTTAACTTTCGCATGCGCTGAAGACGCAGAATATGTGATAGAATTCGTTTTAGGACAACCCAAAAAAGGCGTAACATGGCCTAACCAAAAAGACAGTCTGATAATTATAAAACACGATCTCTTTTGTTTAATATACCTATATGACGCTAAAAATTCTAAACTACGGGTGCAACTGTTTAAACGTAAGGAAATGAATATGACAAATTGTAGCAAATATTGATCAGTTAATTGTTTGGTTTTTACCTAAAAAAATCGTTTTATTGAAAAGAAAGTTGGTACAAGCCGATAAAGATATTTTGAAGTAGTAGAACATTTAAGATTCGTTCTTTATAAGGGGACTTTCTTTTACTTATCATATTTGTTTTGCAGTTAGTGCACTTCGAGAAATCCTTTATTTTGTGAAAAACTCTTTGCTAGATTTTGGTGATCTAAATTTATTTTTATTTTAAAGTGTCATATTATCTTTAATTCTAAGTTCTTTTTTGGTATTTATATCAAAATTTCAGTCTAAAGCTACTTTTTTAAAAGACATTTAGGCATGCGAGTTTTAAATATAGTAGTATATTCTATGCAATAAATAGATTATGAAAAAATGTATATTCTAACTCTATTTAAAATACAGCTTTATAAAAAAACGAAGGCTAATGTTGAATTTTTGTTTTTTGTCTATATATTTAATTTTAAAATTAATAGTTTTTATTTTATTGATTTTAGAAGACGGAGTAACAATCCATTTTAAATTGACTATGAGAGAGCAAGTTAAGAAATAATATTTAATTTAAATATACAAAATGGCTTAAACCTTTAATATTATATTTATATCTATACTTATCTCTATTAATAAAGTGATACAGCTTCTATAAAATAATTAAGTATATATTTTTCTATATAACAAGAATTAGGAAACATAATTTTTTGAGATATTTGCATTCCGTAAAACGTGTAATTTTTTATTAATATAATTTTCTAGTAAATACCAACAGGTATATATTGATTCGTAAATGACCTCGACTTAAGCTATGTAAATATAATAATCACATATTTCCTAACAATGCGCCTCCTGTGAATTAAGGACTTATGGGAAAATTAAGAATAATTATTTTATACAATCTGATATTGTCACAAAACCTATTGTAGAAATGCAATAACATCTATTTTTATCGAATAGAATGTTAAATTCAGCAGCAATGCGGAAACCGTCATCCGACGGAAAACGTTTATGCGTTGCAAATGTAGGGTTAGGTTTTAACCAGATGATCTGGCCTCTCAATGTACTTAATTTTTAGCGAATAACATGATTTCGCCCAAGTTAAATATTACAAAGCGTTTTTAGTATCTTATTCATGGTCGGTGATTACTAAAAGGGTAGTTTATTTAAAGAAAATCGGAAGTAGGCTTTATTTTAGTAATGATCTGAATTCTAGTACAATTTTCCTTGCCTCTAAGAAATATATTAGATTACAAAGATTATAAGGTAGAAAAGCACAAAAAAGTAATTGTTTTTAAACGAAATTAATAAAATAAAAAAAATACATTTGCATATCTTAATATAAATCGTTTAAAAACTATCTTTGAAATATACATATTAAATACAAACCACATGAATTGAGTTTAAAAAAAATAGCCGGCAAAAATGCAATTTTTGGGCAATAAACCGATGGCAAAAAAAGAAAATTAAAGCCTATAAAAAGCGTGTCATAAACATAAAGCGTAATTGAACTAGGAAAGTGATAAAGCGACACTGACCTTTTAGATCCGCAGACGTGTCCCAAAACCGGAACTATTGCGGAAATCTATGCCCATCGGTCACTTCCAGAGAGGGTTGAACGGTCTAACCGGAAGTTCACAGAAAAATATGACGCTTTATCGGTTTAGTGCGCTTGAATTAGACATTTATTCAAGTAGTGCGCAATGAAGTTAGCCGGCAATAGGTATTATGATCATAGAACAGAGGCTTCCGTCGCGAGGACCGCAACACAACACTTGTCCCATGCAATATACGTGAGTTAAGTGTTGGAAATGCTTTACGAGCGTACGTCCGCTCCTCCCGCGCGGCCCGGGGGACACACTTTATGGGCGGACCAGCTCTGTGTTGCGTCTCGCTCCTAATTATGGTGCTCGCTTTCGCGGCGACAAGGACAGACGCAAGATAATGGTTGACGTTCCCCGCTAACCATGCTTTATGCGCTTCTCTCTCGTTCGCACCCGATTTATGAGGTTACTTTCTCGCTCGGACACGCGTCGATGACGTAACGCGGCCATGTGACGAGGCCGTTCCCGCCAATCGAGTGTTTCGGCGCTAAGTCAAAATCACGTGGCCAGGCGAGGACGACGAGGGATTTTGGGAAGAGCTTTTTTTTCAGGGATAAGTCGCTTGATATACAAATTTGGATTGATATGCTAACTTACTACCTAGAGATAAAATGTGAATATTGTATTGCCTACTATTTTAGTAATATTTTTTCTGATGTACTCATATACAGGGTGGTCTTTAAATAATTTCCAATATTTAGGAGCCCATTTTCTTGAACCGATAATGCGTATGTTATAAAAATCTCACTTTACATATAAGGAGTGTTCTTTATTTATTTTTTCAAAACTCTAACAGTTATTTTATTAAAACTGGGTGTAACTAAATTATGTTAATTGTTTCATCTGAGTTTTTACACACACGGGGATGATTTTATGAGTTATTATAGGAACTGACGTAGTAAAACCAGAAGGTGTCAGAGAGAAGCCCCATTTTAGCTTATTTGCCGGTATCCCCCAACACCCCTACGTCTATTTTTGCCGCAGCACTTTCCCACATTAAAAAAATATCCAATTTTAAAAAACGATTTTCATTGCACAGCTACTGACAAATAAATGACAGTAATATATTTTATATTTATAAAACGGAAAATTTCACTGCTTTGGTCAGTTAAGAAATTATTAGTGTTTTGATCTCGTGGGGTAAATATCCCCGAATATGCCTCGTGCAACCGATGGCGAAACGTCTGATAGTAATTTTAAATTGCCACGATCTAATTCCAAGAATCATAATTTCTTAATATTCTTAAAAAAATTAATGCACAACTTGTAGATGTTTTTGTAATATTTTAAAAAATTCTAATAAAAATAAATTAAAAAAATATAATTAAAAATGAATTATAAAATTGGCAATTTAAATGCAACGCGTTGTATTTCGTTATGTTTTTCAGTTTTATGCAATATTTTAGGTTAAATTGAGAATATACACTATGTTTATCATCTATCTTGAATTGCTCTTGAATATTCGCATTTAAAATTTGACAGTTTAGACTTTGAGGGGTGTAAAATCTAAATTAGACCAAATACAAAACAATATACACATTACTGTCTATGTTTTTTTCATTGTTTATCTTATGACATTTACTTTTGCACCTATGCACAAATAAAATTTATTGATATCAGAAGAAAGTCAACAAAGTCCCCCTAAAATTCAAAATTGTCAAAATTGCCATAGGGTATATATATATATATATATATATATATATATATATATATATATATGTATAATGTTGGTGATGTATATGGATTTAAAATATGATTATTTTGACATATTCAACTATGACATCGCTCATTGGCGTGCGAGCCTATAGTGGGGAAATGGTACGATTTTTAAGGAAAAGATATTAGCGATTTTTTAACGGAATTTTGATTCTCGATTCTTACTCAGCATCATCAAGAACCCCCCTTAACCGAATTTCAACAAAATAAGTCACTAGCTATGGGAAATAAGAGCTTTCAAAAAATGCATTTTATTTCATTTAGACGGCAGAAATCTCTTAAACCAGTACATTTATCAAAAACATTATTTTACAATTTTTTATTATTTTGATTGTCTTTGTCGAATTTAGAAAACAAAATAGTTGTAAGACGTACTAAAAATATATTCGAGTTCTTCGGCTCTGCGTTGTGTTCCTTAATTATTTTCATTAAAACTATAAAAATTTAAAAAATGTCTTAAAGCAATTTTTTTACTAAAATTCAATAATGATCGTTAAAATAATAAAGAAATGTAAAATAGTGTAGATTATTTTTTAATGATCAAGATATAAACTGTGAATAAATAATAAACAATTGCTGTGGAATGGTTAATTCGAAAATGTTATCAAATAAAAAAGTAAAAAAGTAATTGATTCTTGACAGTAGTCGATATAATGAAATGTATGAAAAAGTCGAATATGAGGTAAAGAATTTACAATAGAACCAAAACAAAAACTAAGCCTGAGATCTTTGAGCTTCATAAGAATTACATTTGCTATGCAGTGAGGGGTTCGCAAACCGTACATTCTAGAAAGAAAACCTCTTACAATACCAACAAGACGACATTGCAAGCATACAAAAAATCAAGGGAGGTAAAATTAAGAACAAATGTCGTGTTTTGGGTAAATATCTTGTACGGGAGATAGCACTGACAAAAAATCGGTACATTTCCTCTATCCCGAACTTTCCTCCTTATGAATATTTCCTTTTAAAATTAGGAATAGCAAAGTTAGACCCGATTTAGTTTCGAACATAGCCATTTAGTAACACATATATAATTTGCGTTTTCTTTCGTTTTTGCAGACCAAAGAAAAATCTGCGAATTATGCGACATTCAAAAAGAATCCAATTTCGTGTCAAGTAAAATACATGGTATTCTATTAAAAATGCAAATTGTATTTTAGATGTTTTTCGTAAAATCAAAAAAATCAAACTCATTAAACAAAAAAAAAAGATAAGAAAATGTGCGTTTTTAGTTAAACTTCCAACACCAAATTAAACAATCTATAATGGATTTTTGTTTTATTGGTAGTTAAGAAAAATATCCTCGCGTCACACTGATAAAAAATATTTAGCTAGAATAATAATGTTTGGCAATTTTTTTACCCTTATGCTGACAGTATCTACACAAAATATACATTTAAGATTTCCGTTGACTGAAATAAACGATTCTTATTTTTTTTATAGCAAATATATTGATACATCAGTTTTTTGACAGTTGCAAATTCGTAAGCATTGGCGCCAGATGAGGGGGGTAAAGGAGGGCAGTTGCCCCCTCCTCAGTAAAAAGAGGTGTTGCGTAATCTTACAAAGAATAGTATTAATAAAAGTTAAAACAATGGAAGAAAATACGTTTTTATCAGGTCTGCTCTATTTCCCTAATTCATAATCTTACAAACATTAATATGAAATGTATGTCTGGCATTAAAATGGAAGATACGTTTCTAAAGTATAATCCTTTTTTTTAGTCACTTGTTTTATGGATGACTAAGTAAATATATATATATATATATATATATATATATATATATATATATATATATTATTTTTTTCAAAAATTTTCACCGTTTGTGCAACCACTATATTTAACTCTCACCCATTTCCTAAATTGACGCCTTTCGACTTCTATGATCGTAGGCGATAGTTTTCCTTAATTATTAAAATACAGGGTAATATTTAATTTGTACTATAATAATACTTTCTAATTAGGTAGATATTAGAAAATTTAAAATGTATTAAAACTAAAATATTTTTTTCAAATCATTAAAATTTGGATATTTTGCAGGTTCATAAAAGGC
Organism: Kuschelorhynchus macadamiae; assembly: GCA_030620095.1. Taxonomy (NCBI): domain Eukaryota; kingdom Metazoa; phylum Arthropoda; class Insecta; order Coleoptera; family Curculionidae; genus Kuschelorhynchus; species Kuschelorhynchus macadamiae. The sequence goes on along the minus strand of JAUTXW010000980.1, from coordinate 1,185,731 downwards.
CTCTAGAGATTTTTTTAGTTATTTAATTTTTTTTTTTGAAAATGTCTAATATGAACTGTCAAAGCACACACAAAAATGCTCCCCTATGGGTTCTCTTACCTGCCTATGGTAGCTTTAAACAATGTTATAATTATTTTGTGTGTTATAGTTGTGCATATTGTGCCTTAATGTTCTGCACTAGTTTATTTTACATAACGTAGACATTTAAAGGTTTATATACATTTTAGTTACAACAGTTACACTCCAATAAAAAAAATATTGATAACACTTTCAATGTAGCAAATTATTTATTTATATCCTTCCAAGGGTACAATAACACATTTTATATTTTAACACAACCTAATTCCACCAAGGCAGAGAGCGATTTCGATATAACATATCTGATGTTCAAAAATCATTCCATCAAAACTCTATTTGTTGCATGTCAGAAATAAAATCTAACGCGAGTGAATATTTAATGCAATAAAATGTGAGTCGTAAACTAAAGATTATAAACGTTTTAATTGTTAAAATATTACTTTTCTATATAAAGATTATTAAAATTTGTTGAGATACTCAACATATATAATATAGTTCATTTTATTACTAATTTTTTCCAATCCCGGTAACTTCTAAACGGTGTCGTCTGCCATTAGTGGACATTTTCGTAAAAAAATGCTCTTCTTTTCATATTTTTTATATAAACATGTTGGTGGAATCACACAGGAAGAATATATATAGTATTCTTTTAAAGCTACATACAATTTTTTTTTACAAATTTTACATTAGCCCAACCTGCAGACTATCGCTTTTTAATTTACTTTTAGAGAAGTATTTTTTGTTATTTTTTAAAACCTGAAACACAAAAGTTCTACATTCAGACAATATAAACATAGCTTAGAGAAGCTAATGAAATGAATTACTAATTTCGTTTTAGGTAACACTTTAAAATTAAAGGTGGTTGGTTTTTGCAGGCAACGCACAATTCTTAAAACGGGTTTGTTAAAAATTAAACATGCTTACTATGGTAATTTACTCTTTTCCACGATTATTATAATCCAAGAGCTAATAGTTCATTTTATTACTAATTTTCTCCAATCCCAGTAAACTTCTAAACGGTGTCGTCTGCCATTAGTGGAGTCAATCTACCGAACATTTTCGTAAAAAAAATGCTCTTTTTTTCATATTTTTTATATAAACATGTTGGTAGAATCACACAGGAAGAAAAAGCTGAGTTTTGTAGAAAAATGGCTTTTTTTACAAAACAACAAAAACCGTCTAAGATAAAGAATGTTCCAATAATCTTCATAACTTTACAGATTGTTTGGATAAAGCCTTGTTAGAATATAGAGGTCGAGTAAAAATAATGTAATAATTTAATAGTACATAGAGTGTTTCATTAAAAACAATATATTCCTGATCTAAGCCTCTTCAATCCACTCTGTATGTTAAAAATTATTTTAAAACTCTACAGCGTATTGATACAGTTATTTCTAATACTAACCCTCTTTACTCATAAATGTGTGCTACATTTCTTTCATTTGCTTCTTACTCAGTATGTTTGCAACAAGCTATTTAATGTGATACCTATCTATACTATACTATCGTAATGAGGTATAAAAATAATTATTTTTACATATTGGGCAAAAACGCTCAACACTTCCGCCATTTAAATTGTTTTTTAAAGCAAACGTCGTCAAGAATACTCGCGCAATACAGGCGAATCTTTTAGTGCCTCTCAACTTGGTAAAAATTTTCTGGTCTTTCTCTGTTCTGATAGAAAAAATAACTAGGCAAAAACAAATATTAATAATACAATAGATATCAAAATTACTCTTTTTGAAAACATTTCAATTATTTGTGCTTATTCTCCATTTTATTTTAATATTTTTAAAAACTCTATCATTTATTATATTTAAACTTTAAATTCGCAATCCTTGAGTGGGATGCCATTTTATATTTAAAAGAAAGCTATTGATTTTTCATGTATGTTTTAACTTTTTATTTATATTTTGATATATATATGTATATATATATATATATATATATATATATACAGATTAAACTAAAGGACATATAAAAAACTATAAATACAAAACTTGTAAAATTTTTATTGTTTTCTCTTTTAATAGATTAGAAATTGTTTACAAATGAATATAAAGTTGAAAAAAATATATAAAATCTATATATTTTTAAATAAAAATATATAATGTTTTCATTAGATGATTATCGATTGTAAAACCGAGCAATACGACTGCATTTGAATTACGTCTCAATGCGTGAGAGAGAAAGGGAGATATTAGAGAGATAGAAACAGAGAGAAAATTCTTTCTCTCTCTCTCTTTCTTTCTAACACATATGAGGAACCAATTGTAAATTTATGCATAAAGGCATCAAATCTAGTGTATTTTTTAAAGGCTAAGAAGAAATGAAAAAATAGGATATGTATATTTTTCAACTTTTAAATAACTTGTAATTTTTGGTATATCTAAAAGGTAACGCAAGAAATTTCCTACTACTCTTGTATTCAAGTGTTTTTGTATATAATATAGTTAAAGTTGTAGGTAGATGGCAGCCTATAAAAGAAAGTACGTCATGCACAGGGTGAAGAACTAAAAAAGGAGGCCGGTGAAGTCTCGAATTCTAGCAATCTTGCAAACATTAAAGCCAAAAAAAATTTAAATATTTTGATGTTTACAAGGTCGTTAAATCTTATTATTAGCAAAGCAAACACTTTTTTTTAATTGGTACACCCTGAATATTATTTAATTATTTGCTTTAAATAAATATTTCAGTCATTTTTTGTATAACCCACTATGCATCACAATTCATTTGTTTATTGAGGTTTAAAAAGTGTTCTTTGGAAAATGTGCCACCCTTCCTATCTTAGTATGAAATAACGTATCTTTTGACACTAACTTCGGATGTAATTGAAAGTGTCAAAATGTATGACTAAGCTGGAATTAAAAGATAGATAATTTAAAATTAAGATAGATAAGATAAGAGACTACATTTAAAGATATGGCCGGCCTCCTTTCTTAAAAAAAATTTTTTTTTTGTCAATTTTAGATGATGTAATCGTAAAAATATTATCTGGAATAACTAAATTTAAAAAAAAAGCAATATCCGTATGATAAGGGCCCTAAACATAAAGAAGCTATATTTATAGCCTATTTACAAAAAGATAACCCTCTTTGATTATTAGAAGGAATAGAAATTAAAAATGTTTTTTTTTAGCTATTTTCCAAGCTTTCACACTTTTTCCAGAATAAGCTTTAACTACGTAACTAAAAATCCTATTTTTATGTTACTTTTTCAATATAACGTAAAAAAATGTACATATTTTATACTTAGTGCAGTTTGTTCTTTTTTTAATCAAAATTCACGGCATCGTGTGAAGCGAGAATCACAGACACCAACAGGTAATTTTAAACACGCGCGACGGATTACATTCAAAAACCCAATTAACACCTAAAAAGTCCAGTGAACATTAAGAAAATCAATAATGGCCCATTAATACCATATCCTTAAGTTCAAGGTTGCGCTCCCAGAGCTCTTATGGGTGGGAAATTGCTGCGGTCCTAAAAGGTCTTGTTCGTTGCTTGTATGTTGGCTCGCTGCTGAAATATTAATTAGCGGGAATAATTAATTATAGTGAAATGTGTTGTTGATATTATGGGTGGTACAATAATGAAGGCTTTTCTGAAAACATAACAAGTAGTTGGTATTTTATGAAAGACTGTAATCTAATAAAACGTGATATTTGTCACATTGTGGTAGAAAAACTATAATTAATAGCAAAACAACTTAGTGCAACTAAACTGCTGGATATATCAAGTGCACGAGTGCATCGAACAACCATATTACACATATTGTTATGTTAAACCTTGATTTTTTTTGCAATAGGGAGTTCCTTTCAAGAACTGAGATAATTATTGTTTTGAATTTTTTTTCATGCCAAATTGATTCAAGAACCAACGCAAAAAAACTAATTTCCCCCATTTTGCCTAACTTCATTCGTTTTTCGAATAAGGGGATTAATCGCAAAATAAACCTTCCATGCAAATGAATTACTAACTCCGTTTTTTTGCAGAAAAACATTGGCATTGTGCATTTCCAGTCAGAAGTAATGGCGCTAATATTATCATTACAAAAATAAAATGCAGGATGTGGCTTAGCCGAATGATCAGCAAGTTAAAAAAAATATACAAAATTATAACATTTCTGAATCTGATCTGACTATTAGTCTTCAAGTGTGAGGTGCATAATTTGAATTAATTCTCATACCAGTATTGGGTAGACAGGGCCCTTTTGCTTAAACGCGTTTCTGATCTTAATGCTAGCTACACTAGTCACGAAATAAACGGCTCACCTTTTAAACGTGTTTTTTTTTGCTATTGTAGACAATCGGTTGACCCACTTCTCGCTGAGATAGCTGAAATTTAGCACATTTATACAGTTTCGATAACAATTCGTTTTTATATAATATAAGACGCTGATGTCAAAATGGACGAATAACGCTGACATCTGTGCTCTGATTTCACATAAAATCAATACCTAAATTTCTCCGGATTACTCGATTTCAAATTTTTGGTTAAAAATTTTGCAATTCCAGATGGGGCCACCGATACAATAAATTTAAATATTTGTTTAACTTAAACATCTTAATGCATCCATCATCAATTGCAACACTGTATAGTGTGATCCAAACGATCCTTTGTTATATACAAGAAAAAAGGTGAAATGTAAAAGTATCTTGGACATTTATGAAGAATTTAAATTTACGTTCAATAAACAATTGCGCAACATTTAGAAAATCATATGAGTAGAGTCAGTAATTTTTTTACTTCCTTCGTAAAAGCGAAGTATTGTAACCGTGAAAAAATCACCCTCCGAGTTTTTTCAGATCTTCACGTTTCAGGTTCCCTAGATGACGTAAATGTTTTCTCAATTTTGTCGGTCTGTCTGTCTCTTCGCGGCGTAGCTAAAAACTACTTACCCGATTGACTTCAAGTTTTGGTCAAAAATTAAGGGTCATGTGGGGATGACCTGGTAATATTTTGGGAAAAATCCAAAGATATGGCTAAACAAAATGATGACCTAGTTAAATGTTGAAAAAAATTATAATTAAAAATCTACTCTTCCAATTTATCTCAAATTCTGCAGGAACATTAAGTATTATGTTGGAGTCAACTGCTAATATTTTGGTACGAATCCAAGATGGTAGAACAAAATGACGGCTTAATAAAATATTTAAAAATTTAGCCTGAAAAAATTGCTTAATGGTTTAAATTGTGTACAATAACTAATTGTGCTATAGGAATCAACATATATTCACGTTTTAGCGTTCTAGATGCCAAAAAATTGTGTTTTATCAATTCCGTCGGCCCCTATGTCGGTCTGTCTGTCTGTCAGTTTGCGGCATAGCTTAAAGACTAACCCGACTGACTTCAAATATCGATCAAAAATTAAGAGCCCTATGGGGATCACCTGGAAATATTTTGGTAAAAATCCAGTACAGCAAAAACAAAATGAATTATGAAAAAACTACAAATATAATTTATTTCAAATTCTGCATAAACATCAAGTATTATGTTGCAATCAACTGGTAACATTTTTGTACGAATGCAAGGTGGCGCAACAAAATGGCGGTGTAATAAAATATTTTAAAATTCTGCCGGATTAATTTCAAATTTTTGAGCTATTACACTAGTAAAACTGTGTAACTAATTTAGCGGAACAAAATGGCGGTCAAATAAACTGATTATAATCGTGAAAAAATCACTCTCGCAGGATTGACATATCTGCACTTTTTATCAATTCCGTCGGTCTGTCTGTCTGTCAGTTCGCGGCATAGCCTAAATACTACTTACCCGATTGGCGTCAAATTTTAACCAAAAATTGAAAGTAATATTTTGGTAAAAATCGAATATGGCGGAAAAATGCTAAAAACTTTATGTTAGAGTGGTGTATTATTTGGGATTAAGATCCAGTAAAAAAAAACAAAAGTTTTTTTTTAATTGTCCACGCTTTGCAACTTTATTTGTGCATCCTTAGGACACATATCCTATATCCTGCATAAAACCCATATTATCAGTCTTTACCTATTCCATTGGCCCGCATGTAGTTCCCAGATATTAAGTTTCTAAATGGTTTTCGTTAACAATCCTCTTGTTTTTATGTAAAAGAGGTGTATTTTTTGGTGTTAGTATCCTGTAAAAAAAAACAAATGACTTCTTTAAATTGTCGACGTTTTGCAACTTTATTATTGCAACGTCAAAACATATATATATATATATATATATATATATATATTTATAGATTTTTATATACTACATGAAACCCATATTATCATCCTTTACCTACTCCGTTCGTTAGCTAGTATCTCCCAGGTATTAAATTTTTAAATGGTTTTCGTTAACGATCTTCTTGTTATTATGTTAGAGTGGTGTATTATTTGGGGTTAGGAAATATCTGCAGACCAACGAAGTAGATAAAGACTGATAATATGGGTTTCATGCAGGATCTAAAACCTATATGTGTCCTGAGCATACAACAATAAAGTTGCGAAACGTCGACAATTAAAAAAAATACTTTTATTTTTTGAATGGATCCTAATCTCACTCTAACATAAGAACAAGAGAATCGTTAACGAAAACCGTTTAAAAAGTTAAAAAAATTATTATTAACAAAACAAATTACTCAAATATATAGTGTTAGGTGGGAATGAACTGGTAATATTTTGATATAAATTCAATATAACACAACAAAATTGCGACCTAATAAAATATTTAAAAAATCAGCCTGAAAATATTATTTATTAAATTAATTTCAATTTTTGTGCAAGATGTCGAAACAAAATGGCGGCCAAATAAAATTTTTAAAAAATCTTGTTTAATTGACTTGTAGAAAAATTAAATGTGAGTTTATTTTAGGTTGAAAGAAAATGGAAAATATTGGTAGGAATCCAATATTATGAATTCCGTTCCCATATTTGATTGGGATATTCTACATATGGAAATATTAAAATATGTTCTTATGAATATAAATCGAGCAACGCTTCGGTTCCAAGGTGTGGTGTGTTAAAATTTCAAATATTTTTTAGTTTTTTCGAGGTGTCTCGTAGATTTCTTAAGATATATACTGGAAATTTTACACACGATAAACTATAAATATTATCTATAAAACAGTCGTAATGTATTTTAGAAAATTAAAAAGAGTATTAACTTTTTTGGGGTCACGGCCACTTTTATCTCCTCAAAAAAATTGCTCTTTCGACACTGAATTGTTTGATACTATTATCGGATTTCCAACTTTAGTTTACAAGTTTTGTTTTAAAATCATTTGAACGATGTGTTTAAAAACATGAACATATTAAATGGTTTTAGAATCAGCTTTTTACAAGTTAAAAATCATTAAAAGTGTGGTACAATTGAAAACATAACAAGTAGTTGGTATTTTATGAAAGACCGTACTCTAATTAAAAGTTATATTTGTTACGTTAAGGTAGGAACACTATAATTTATAGCAAACCCTTTGTGCAACTATAGCGCTCGACACATTAAATGAGTCAAACAATATTTTTGACAAAATTTAAAGTTACATAATTTCGAAACGCAAAAAAGACTTTTTTTTAGCATGGGCTTACACAAATCTTTTATAGTTTCATCTCTTCAAAGCCCAATATTTGGCTTCGCTGGCTACCGTATTATATAGACTCCTATATGAAACTCTGATATTTTTGCAAAACTGTGTCCTCTTCAAAAATGTGAGTTAATTTTTTTGCAAATCACTTTTCATGCCTAATTGTTTCAAGGAACAAACCAAAATAACTAATTTCCTTCATTTTGCAAATTTTTATTTGTCTTCCGAATACTGAAAATGAATAATGAAAAAATGCAAGCCTTCCGCGCAAATTAATTACTAGCTCAGTTGACATAATTATAATAAAAATATAATGCAGGATGTGGAAAAGCAAATTAACAAAAAAAAAACAAAATTATAACCTTCCCGAAACTCACTATTAGCCTTCAAGTGTGAAGTACTTAATTTAAATTTATTAATTCCCATACCAGTATTGGGTAGACGGGACTAGGACTAGACTTTTGCCGAAACAGGTTTTTAGTTTTAATTCAAGCTGTACTAGTCACAAAACAAACGGCTCACCTTTTGAACGGATCGGTTGGCTGGACAAATTTTTCTAATTTGGTTTTGGCTTACTTCTTTCTGAAATAGTGAGCCAAAATTTTGCACCTATACAGTTTGGATAACAATTCATTTTTATATAATATAAGTTATGACGTTGGCGTCAAAATGGCCGAATAATGTTGCCATTTATTCTCTGATTCCACATAAAATCAATACCTAAATTTCTACGGATTACTCTAGAACTTTCTGTTAAAAAATTAGCAATTATACAGTTATATAGTTATAAACATAAAAAAATGATCCAATTTAGTTTTTCTTTTTAGTATAGTAGTGTGATCATAATCATTTAGTAACACATATACTTGCTTTTCAAATAATTTTATTCGGCGCCATTTTGCTCTACCATTTTGGATTCCTACCGAAATTTTATAAGGTTCTACCTATGTCACACATGATTTTTGCGCATATTTTAAAATAAATGTAATAAGTAATTTTTCACTGATACACCCCGCCATGTTGAATTCATACCAGTTCATCCCTTATTAAATTAAATTTTTATGCAAAACTTAAAGTCGATTGAATAAGATTTTTTTAAGTTGATTTTTTAAAAAATATATTTAGCATGCTATTTTGGGACAGGACGATTACTTCAGCGATCCAATATACGTACAATCTTCAATACACATAAGAAAATTGGACAGTGCTTTTCATCCCCGTAAAATATTGTACCTTTTCAAACAGAAGGGGTATATAAAATATCTTGATCCTGAGGAGAAGTGTACGTGAGAGAAACAGGACGCTCAATATCAACTAGACTTAAGAAACATGAACGATGTATTAAAAAGAAACTTGTTCAATCTGCTTTAACTGAGCAGCAGCATACCACTGGCTATATTGTAAATGTGAAGGAATCCAAGGATATTGCATCGGTTCCAGAGTTTTATAAACGAAAAATTAGAGATTTTATTAAAATTTTTAAACATACAAAAAATTTCACTAGATACGAGTCACGGTTCACAAGTCGGGTATAAAACTCGCCTCTTCGAGCTCATTCAGTATTAAGATCTCGTAGAGTAAAGATCCCTGAAGGTGCCTTTTTCACGCGAAGCTTAATAAGTTATTTTTCCAAGTTGATTTTTTGAATATTTTATTAGGCTACCATTTTGATTTGCTATCTCGGATTCACACCAAGATGTTTCAAGTTTATTCCTACGTAGCAATTTATTTTTGTGCATAATTTGAGGATTGGATAATCAGTCTTTTATAATAATTTTTTAATGCTTCGCTAGGCTCCCATCTTGTTACGCTATATTGGATTTTTAGCAAAATATTACCAAGTCATCCCCCTACGACCGTTAATTTTTTACCAAAAGTTGAAGTGGTTCGGGTAAGTAGTTTTTAAGCGATGCTGCGAACTGACAGACAGACAGACCCACGTAATTGATAAAGCATAACATTTGGCATTTAGGGACGCTAATACATGAATATATGTAAAATGGTGTTTTTTTCACGATTAGAAACTTTTTATTGGGCCGCCATCTTGAATTCATACTACAAATATACTAGTTCATCTTTATACCGCAATTAATTATTGTGGAAAATTTATAATCAACCCATTAATTAGTTTTTTCTTTTCCGGCAGGATTTTTAAATAATTTATTAAGTCGTCATTTGGTTTCTCCATTTTGGATTCGTACCAAAATATTATCAGTTAATTTCTACATGGCAATTGATTTTTGTTCAAAATTCGAGGAAAATTAGAAATGTAGTTCTTTAGTAATAATTTTTGAACAGTTCATTAGGCCGCCATTTTGTTTTGCTACATTGTGTTTTTACCAAAAGGCAACCGGGTAAGTAGTTTTTTAGCTGTGCCGTAAACAGACAGACCTCAAAAAGTTTTTAAAATATAAGTATATTTTATTTTGTCATAATCATTTTATGTTAAATTTTATCACTTTATGTTTTTATTTTATTTTATCAGTTTATTTTTCTAAGATGGCCCTTGAATGTAAGTCTAGATCTAACAGTAAAGCCAAATTTTTTGCACAATCAACAAAATTTAGTTTTGAGTCGTTTATTGATGTATTAAGTGTGTTTTTCAGAAAATCAACTTTATTCTTATTTCCAAAAATTAAAAGGCACAATTTAGATAAATTTAAATGCAAGTTGTTGCTTTGTGAGAGTTCACAAAATTTTTCGGTCATGATTTATATTGGTCTCAATTTCTCTGTAATTATTAGAATAAAAAGTACAATATATTTGTGTATCATCGGCGAAAGCTTGGACCTGACAAAAAGTTAGAGATTTTAGTATATCCGAAATATAAATAAGAAAAAATAGAAATTGAAACTTGACGTACACCAGAAAGTAACTTAACTCGATCAGAATAACTATTATTAGAAATAATACCTTGAAATCTGTTAGAAAAGCATGACTTAATAAGAAGGAAAGATTACTTTTCAAAACCTTAATATTTTAACTTAAAAAGAAGCAATTCGTGATTAATAGTGTCGAAAGCTTTTGAAAAATCGAGCAGTTCTAACAAACTATTCATTTAGTACTGTAGTACCAAATCTTTTTTAAAATCCGCACTGGGTGTTAAGTATAATACTATTGTTAACGAAATAAATATACATTTAATTATGCATTATTTTTTCAAATATTTTTATTATAGAAGGAAGTATACTCATAACACTCAAATCATTCAAATTTTTCGGACTTAAAGTTTTCGATAGAGGTTTTCCTATTGATATTTTCCATTAATCAGGGAAATAACTTATTTCTATACAAGAGTTAATTATATGTGTAATGTATTGATCAATATAAGGACTACAGTACTTAAGCATTACCGCCAAATTCCCATCAATTCCAGTTGCATTGGTAATTATACTATTTAAAATGTTGTAAACATCAGATATTTCTGCTAAGTTAAATGAAAATTTTAAATTGTGGTTGTAAATATTGTTTTTAAAACAGTTAACGTTTTCACTGCACTCTGATACATTTTGTAAAAGTGTAGCAAAAAAATAATTGATATCATCAGGGTTAAACAAATTACAAGGAATTGTAGTATTTTTGTTTTCACAAATATTACAGCTGTTTTTTACAGCTGACCACAATTTCCCGGAGTCCTTTTCTGTACACAATATATCTAATAACTTTGTTTTCTCTCATTTGATTTTACCCATTGTAAAATTGTTTAAATACTTATAAGTAATCCAATCTTTATGACGTTTAGTTCTCTTGTACTTCTGCAATGCGGTCTCTTTGTCCCATAAAAACCTTTATATTTTCGGTTAACAAAGGAGCTTTAAGTTTAACTATTCGCGATGCCTGTATTGTACGTGTGTTAAATAAATTTATAATAAAATCATTAAATATTTTTATTTTATTATCAATGTTATTTTCATAAATTATATTCATCCAAGGTATTGAATTAATTGAGGACAAATTGGAACTTTCCCAAATTCACCTAGCAATAATTAATCTTATGGTCAGAAATATTATCGGCCGTTAAAACTCAGCTTTTAGTTACTAAAGACTGAAAAGAGAGTGGACAAAATTTACATGTTTTTCTTCAATTTTGAACTAACAACTATTCTAAAAAGAAAAATGTGTATTTGTCACAGAATCAGCATTTAATAAAAAAAAGGAAACATTACAATGAACCAATCATATTTCAGTATCACAATAAATCCCAATAAAAACAGTTTTGTACATGGATATAATTAAAATTATAATCGTAGAAAAAAAACATTCAAAGTCTGGTACATGCATATAAAGAAAATTATATCATTAGAAAAGAACATTCAAAATCTAAGTCAAAACAAACGTAGGAACACATATCTGCATTTAGATCACCTGCAAATGTAAATATCCAAAATATGCATTTTAGGAATTTCTCAGATTATAAAGGTCTGATTCCTCCGAAACACGATGCGCTTTATTTTTTAATTTCACATATATGACTCCCACATTAGAATTATTCATAATTGCATTTGTTTGTGTTAAGAAAATGTGAGTCACACCAAAACAAAAAAAAAGTAAAGGGAGATAAAGAAAGAAAAATTTTATTAGGCAATATGTCACTCGAACCCAAGATGACAACATTGATAAGGAAATAGCGTTTCTGTTGCGACTGTAGTGGACTCCTTGTAAATCATTTTTATGTATGACGAATTTTTTTGCTTATTAAGTTAAGTAGAGTGGATTAAAAAAAGACGAGTTGATACCCATGAACATTTATTTTTCTTATGAAGATTTAACCATATTCGAGGAAAAAAGCTGACAGTTTTATGATTTTAACGATTATCGTAATGAAATTAATCACTGATTATCACAATGAAATTAATCACAGATTTGACAGACGCCTATTTGTACAGGCGTTGACTTAAAAACGGTTAATCTTATTAACTTTCTATAAGCTACACTTATGGATAATGATAAAATAATTTTTCGATTGATTTTAAAAGTCTGTATCTTTTGAACAACATAATCAATTGAGCAGAATATCTTTTATTTTTATTGTCAGTTATCCTAGTATATTTATTGCATACAAATCTTGGCTATTATAGAAAAAAACTGGGCTAAATCTTAAAACTTAGAATTGAAAAGACTAAAGGTATGAAAGTTGAGATAAAAAAATTATCACAATGGTGGTTGTTTGCTAGAATAATGCATCGCAAAAAACCCTGAGAGAAGGTATGTTTCTTCTTAGAAAACACTTGAAGGCTGAAATTTGTAAAAGAATTTCATAAAGAAAATATCAAAAATCACGAAAGAAGACAGCTCTCAAAACTTGTAAAAAAGCTCTTAATATTTATGTTTGACGATGACGTAAAGTTTAGCTGGTAAGGGAATTCGTTAGGCGAATCTATAAACAAACAAAACGCTCTTACTTCACGACAAATACAAACGTAAATAGTAGTTTTATATTTACTTCTTGCATAGTTTCAATATTTCCCTTTTGCAACTAATTAGAAATACTAATTCTACTTTTTCCTATGAGCACAAAACCTCAACTTTTGAATACAGTATTCGTAAGGAAAAATAATATATTATCTAAAAATTAATAGCTTTTGCAAAAATATGCTTCTTATAGTTTGTCAAAAATTGCTGCCCCATTACTTTGATTAACTTGTAGAAGTGCAGTTCTTGCCAAAAAATCGACACCCTTAAAGCAAGACCGAGTCCCAAACATGGAAGTTTGAAATATTCTTGTACAAGATGGAAATCAAGACCAACACTTTAAGTGCATTTATGAGATGAAGAACTAGTCAAGTATTTTTCTTATGATTACTTTCAGTATCTAGTTGGACTAATTTTTTCCTATGAAATATGATTTTCCTGATAAATTGTAACACATATCACAATTTATTTAACTACAAGATCTCTTAATCTCTTAAAATACCAACTACTTGTTATGTTTTCAGAAAAGATATCATTATTGTATCACCCGTAATATTAACAACACATTTCAAGTTAATTTATTATTCTCGCTAATTAATATTTCTCTAGCTAGCCAATATACAAGAAACGAACAAAATCTGATGGGAACGCAGCGATTTCGTGGCCATAAGAGCTCTGGGGACGGAACCTTGAACTTAAAATATGATATTAAATATATCCTATTATTGAACAAAAAAACTATTTTATAAATTTAGTACCTGCCTGTGTTAAGGTACGTATCTGTTTATGCTCCTGTTCATTTCAAACACGGATATTTTTATAGAATAATAGAACATCAACAACAAATTATCGGAAAAGATTTCAAAATGGAAAAATGATGGAACAAATAAGTCATTATTAACGCTTACAATAATTAGGTGGTGGTGGAGAAAAGCCGACCAAAGGAACATCTGTATCCAAAATGAGCGGCTCAAAACCGCGTCTGACTTAGAGTGATCGGCTGAAGAGAAAACAGACGACATACCAGCCTGGCCAGCTTGGTGTTTTAATCGCCAAATCTCCTCAGAAATGACCAAACACGTTTTTGCGGAGGCCCCTAGTCCCCGGCAATTAGAAATACCAAAATAGATCAAGTGGTTGGATAAGTAAAAGTTGCTAAGAATACCGGAAGACTGACAAAATAAAATGACTTTATTTATGGGAGCGATATACAAAACTGATAACATTTTGTCCAGCCAGAAGAACATAGTCTGGGATGTTGCAACTATCTACACAGGAGTTTACTCCTGTGTAGATAGTGATCAGAGAATAGTGAGAGCAAATATAAAAATGAACACAAAACTGCAAAGATATTAATGCCGAAATCAAAACATTGTACAAATTGATCGGCAGTTACTAAAAAAAAACTTAACCGAATATCAGCAAGAGTTAATAAAAAACTATACCGCAAAATAAGGAAAAATAGCAGAAAAAGGAACTAGGTGATATGTATAACATACTAAGATCAGCAGCAAGCAGCGCAGCATAAAAGGTTGCAACAAATATCTAGAAAAATTTAAAAGAAACCAAAACAAAAATTGAAACGAAGAGGATACCACATAAAGAGGAAAGATATGCAGAGTTTAGACAAATGGGAAATGAAACAAGAAGACTAGTCAGAAGAGACGGTTTTACGAAGCTGAAGTAGAAAGATCTACCGCGAGAATAAAGGTCTAAAAAGCCTGAACAAAAAATTAAAAGTCCATATTGTACTCCTTAAGGATACAATGGAAGAGATAGAAAATGACATATAAAGCAGAAAGTTTCTATGAAAACCTATGTGAATTAAAAATTCCAGATCTAACACTGAAGCACAATCAACATAAAATCATCAACGTAGGCTCAGAGGACATACTAGAATTCACTGGAACAGAAGTAGGAAGTACATTAATGTCTCTTAAAAACAACAAAGCACCCAGAGAAGTTGGTATTAAATCTGTAATGCTAAAAGAAGCAGGAACACAACTTATCAAAATTTTAAGTGATCTGTTCAATGCTTGTCTAAATGAGGGAATGATATGGTTTTCCTAATGTATAAAGAAGGTGACAAAACAAATTTAGAAAATTATAGACCTATTAACCTTCCATCACAAATACACAAAATCCTTTCAAAACTACCCGCCAACAGACTAAGTCAAAACCAAATCATTATCAACAGATTGACCAAGCTGATTGTACAATATCTCAAAACTGGGTCGCGATCTTAGAAATCAACAGGAGCGTAAGCAAATAGGGTGGGTTGCTTTCAGAAAATTTTAGCAAACAAAATAGAAGAAATACCTATTCGCTTGCAATCCAGAGTTTTTCACCAGTGCACATTGCCAGTTTTGATGATGGCGCAATCAATTGACAAACTGAGGACAACATAGAAAACCATTCATTTTATATCCAGCATGAAACCCATATTATCAGTCTACTTATTTCGTTTGTCCGCAGATTGTTTTTTTTACTGGATCCTAACCCCAAATAATACACCACTCTAACATAACTAAAACAGGATTGATAACGATATCTGCGGATCAACAGAGTAGGTAAAGGTAGATAAAGGTAAACTTGATAATATGGGTTTTAATTTAAAATTGCGAAATAAAATGATGGCCAAATAAAATTTTAAAATATCAATGTAAAAAATCTTGTACAATTGATTTTAAATTTTGTAGAAAAATTAAATCTGAATATGGGATACTTATTGAATTTATTTTAAATTATGCCTAAAAGTCAAGTGTAGCATAGGTAGCAGGGAATGGTGAACATATTGGTATTGATCCAATATGATGGAACAAAATGGCGTCTAATAAAAATGAAGAGACAGTATATTTACACATATATACTTTTTGCAGAAAAATTAAATGTGAATATGGGATACTTATTAAATGTATTTTAAATTATGCCTAAAAGGCAAGTGTGGCATAGGTAGAAGGGAAATGGTGAACATATTGGTATTAATCTAATATGATGGAACAAAATGGCGTCCAATAAAAATGAAGAGACAGTATATATACTGTGACTATGTACTGAACTAACTTGGATCACACTTCACTATTCCCAGTAAAAGTAATAATTCATAATGAGGGAAATTCCAGGTAAAGGAATTACTTGCAATGTAACATTTGGCTCGCTGAGCTTTAAACAACTTTTAAAGCGCTGCAATTAAAAAAATTGACCTGTACCCTAAATTTCATGAGTTTTGGCCCTATATATACTGGACTACTTATTTTGCGACTAGTTTTTGACTGTAAGGTACTTCTGCTTTTCTTTTTAATAACTCTTCTATTATTATATTTCAGGGAGGTTTCTTAAGAGTATCTTTACCCGTAACTACAGACGCTGGGTCATTGGCATCGTGATCCCTTTTATTGAAATTTGTAACGGTGATGCGAAAAACTGAATTTCAATGTTTGACTTAGTCAAATACACAATTTCGATGTTTGCCTGAGTCGAAAAGACTTATATTTGGAGTATGTTGACAATTATTTTCTATGTCAACCCAAATAAATGCGTTTTGGCTTTTCTAATATCTTTTTTTGATTTGACACGTTTTTGCAAAAAAAACATGTTAGTCTAATTTTTTAAATATATGCGTTTCTAATTCGAATATTTTTAGAAATGATTAAAAATGTTTTGAAACAAAACGTTTTTTATTGCAATACTTGGTTTTAAAAAAATTCCTGAGGGGCCCCGGATTGGGTAAGGGCCTAGGGCTAACCATAAATAAAAAAGAATATACCAGGTAGTTAATTTTAGATCGAATTTTACTTTGCGGAAGGTTTGTACTGCCTTTTACTTCTATCATAAGAGAATTAATTGTATTTTAATCGTTAAAAAATTCATTTTCAGGGATTTTTGCAGATCCTTGTGTTTTCGGGCTCCTAGACCCCAAAATGAACATGTTCTCCCATTTCCGTTAACTGTCACGTACGGAGGTTAGCTCAGAAAACATTTATTCGGGTGGCTTCAAGTTTTGATAAAAAATCGATATGGGGGGTGGAATGATAATATTTTAGTAAAAATCCAATATGGCGGTAAAAAATGGCGGCCTCAGAAAATGTTACAAAATTATTATTAAGAAACTACTTATTGAATAGAACTCTAATTTTACACAAAAATCCAGTGTGATATACGTATACACTGATATAGATTTATTGCGAAGATAATATGGAGAAACAAAATGGCTGCTTTATGAAATGTTTTAAAATTCAGTACCAAAAAACTACTTGCTCAATTATTGTGAATGGTACAAAACCAAGGGTCTGTCAAACAAGGATAAACTGGTAAAATTCTAAAGCGAATCCTTTATGGCAAAACAAAAGGGCGGTCTTATAAATTCTTTAACTAATCGATAAAATTCCATTTCCTGGAATAAAGCCTAATTTTCATGAAGGAACATAATAAATTAAATAATTTGTTTTTTCTAGATTTTGTAAAGATAGTTATAAAAACTAAATAAATAATAATAATATAAAAATAAATTAAAAAGAAATAAAAAATCAGTAAATTCGCCTTTACCCACAAATTCCCTCGTACAGAATTCTACTACTTATGAGTTCAGATAGTTGTTTGGTAGTAACTTAAAAAAATTAAAATAATATAGGGTTTCCATAAAGTTATTACCAATTAATAATATTCATAACTATATTTTGTGGTCGTACCTACTGGAATTCTGTACGACGGAAATTTTGGGTGAAGACGAATTACCGATTTCTATCTAAGTGAAGTGACAATAAAGATAAAAATTTAAATAATCAGTTATATCTAGTTTTTGATTACCACTTTTTATAAAAGCGCTAGGTGTAAAGTACTCTTTAAATCGTTCTCTCAGCTTTACCAAATTAAAAAAAATGTGTCATGACCAAGTGAGATGCATCCAAGTAGCAAATATTTATTTTAGAAAGTAAGAACCTACCACAAGTTTTGAAAGGAGATTAGCACACAGGCGGGATAACCATTAGGCACTTGTACAAAAATGTACTAAATTTTTTCTTTCTGTATTTTATCGTATTCTAAAAATACGATCAGAAACTTAGAAACAATATTCCCTGAGGGGTTAAAATAAAGTGATATTTAACCGAAACACATAAAATCAAATCACTGGTCTTTACGGCTCTATAACAGGCCCTCAGTAAACAAAGATTTCAACCGCTCGCGAGCGCCTTCCTAGTTTATGAAGTACTAAAACTCGATTTCCACGGCTCTGGAGAAAACAGAGAAGCCAATACCAATATTGCTCTTAGACAAAAGAGAAGGAAAATATTATTGGATAAGAAGGGCTCGCCGGTGAACACAACAAGTGTGCCCTTAACATAACTATTACTATAAACATAATTTCGGTGCGCAACACTTTTATTTCATGGATACTAAATATTCATCTTGAAGTGAATGAAGAGGAACAGCTTAATCTCATTTCTCATTTTGGAAAGACAGTATGGCATTATATCGATAATATCATTTAAATTAAAAGTAAACTTATAAAGACTATTTAAATGGCAATTGTAAGGTATTTTATTTAAAACAGCATTCGACAGATCATGCTAATGACCTAAATGATTCATTGTGATGTGGTAACCCAAAACTATATTAAATAAAAGATACAATAAAAGAAAAAACTTTCACAATTATGTACAGGGTTACTGGGTATATCTTAACTCCCTTTAATTTTTATTTTTTTTAGAATATTTTTTTTTGTCAGATTATATATTAATATATGCCTACAAACTGTACCAAAAATATGTGAGAAAAAACACATTTTTTTTTTATTGTACCCCCCTATGTATTATCAAATATTCAAAAACTAGACAGAAATCCAGATATATTTCATATAACTTACAATATATCTATCTCTACCTTGTATTTGAATTATGATTACCGTTTGAACATTTTATTTTTTTTAATGCTTGTAATCTAATAAAGCCAGGTAGACATGTAAACTACTTTATTTTGATTTGTCATATTACTTAACAGGTCATATATGATATATAGTTTTTTTGCCTTAGTGTTTAATCTTTAAAATACCCTACGAATAGGGAAAGAAGATATTTATGACATATATTTAAAATAAGGCACAATCCCAAAAAACAACATAGAAAATATGCAGATCAAATAAAAACACCAACCAAAAACAATGTAGAAGAATATAAAGCATATGTAAAAATGTAAATTAAACTTTAGTATATTTTTAAACACAAGAATAACTACACAAAGAATTTTATCCATTTTTACGATATTATTAAAAACATGGAAGAGTATTTCGGAATTAGAGCAGGCAGATAAGACTATATTGTATTACTTTCCCAACGTTTCGGAACCCATTATCGTTTTTCAAGAACCTGGGGTCCCGAAGCCTTTAGTCTTAAATTTTATTCGATACATGAAATATATAATCTCAAGAAGATTTTAAGTCGTGAAAAAGTTACAATTGATCACAAAACATTAAAAAAATAACGCAATAATGTTGCTATTTGCCTGGCCTAATCCACCGATAGATACTCCACAAACTGATAGCTAATTGGTTACTATCCAACATTCATACATGTTTTTCATTTTTTCTTCTATATTTTCTATATATTCTCTTTTGTCTTCATTTAAAATATTTTTCTTGTCTCTAATAATCTCCCTTATTCTTTCTACGGGTACATTTAATTTAGCTTTTGATTTCTCTATCCATTATTGAATACCGGGATATGAGGCGGCCACTTGACTAAATCTTTCAATTCATGTTGGAAAATGCTCGTTTAAAAAATTAATAAGACCATTAATGGTATGTCCCTGTACACCATCTTGTTGCCAGATTAATACACGTATCATAGGTTCTCTAATATTATTTTTAATAACATTTGTTATTTATATTTAAATATATTGCAGCATTTATTTTCTATCTATAAATATTGGCGTTAAACTTTTATTATTAATTATACCACACCAATAGTCAACTAATCTTCGCCCTGAATATTTTATTTCGCGAATGGCTCTTAGATTTTCTGTGGCCCAAAAATTACAGTTTCCTATTCAAAGTGCCTGCATTAGAAAAAAACTGATTCGTCAGATCAAATTACTTTATTGAAAAACTGACTGATCTTCTTATAAGCGTTGCGTAATTTTTACTGAATACCAGTGTCTAGCTTGGATAATTTTGTCAATTTGTTTCTGCACAGGCAGAATGTTAAATGGATGGAAACCATATTTTTTTAAATTTTACTGAAATTGACAATATGTGTGGCTTGAGTATTATAGAGCTTTTGGAATAGATTCTAGTGGAGTTTCTAAACATTTTAATTTCAACAATAACAATTAAAAGTAGTTTTTAATTTTTGACTATTTAGCTGCTTTACAGTACTAAACAAAAATTTACCAAAAATTATGTTCACATTTTCCTAATTTTTACTTCTATTTGCAACCTTTTTCTTATCTTTATAGTTGATCTTGTTCGTGACACAAATAGAAATATTTTTAAATGTATTTTCGCTTGGTATTGCCATTTGATTTATATAGGGTCTTCCATTAAAAAAAAATGTGTTTACCTCACATATTTTTGATACACCCTGTATATGATTTTCTTATACTGAAAAAAAATACATGATTTCGTATAATTTGGTAAAAAATATTGCCCTATCTAAAAAAATAAAAAAGTTAAGAAAGCTCAATTGTAATAATTAACCCTGTGCATGCCGGTTTTCCTCCATTTGGGTAAATATTCAATTCCGCCTCCCATCCACTCCCACCAATTTTAACGAAGTTGAGTAGGCAGGTAGAATTTGGGGCACTGTCCACGAATCTAAAATTGTTTTTTTTTTTACAGTTTTTCACCTTTTTACTTCCATCGTAAACGGGAAGTATTGTAATCGTGTAAAAATCACTCTCAAGTTTTTTCTGGTCTTTACGTTCAGGAACCCTAGATGCCGAAAAACATATTTTCTCAATTCCGTCGGTCTGACTGTTCGCGGCATAGCAAAAAAAAAGTAATTACCCAGTTGGCTTCAAATTTTGGTCAGTAATTAAGGGTCATATGGGGATCACCTGGTAACATTTTGTAAAAATCCAATATGGCGAAACGAAATGGCAACCTACTAGAATGTTAAAAGAAATTATTACTAAAAAGCTACTTATTCAATTTATCTGACTGGGGCAAGATGCTCTCGTTCATTCTCCTTCTTGGAGAAGTGGAGTTAGGGAGTGAGACCGGGGTTATTTTTAATTGAATTTAATGTTTTAGGTTACTACTACCAAATTTTGCACGAAAGTCAAGTCTTATGTGGCAAAAGAACTGGTAAAATTATAGTGCGAATCCAAGATGGCGGACCAAAATGGCGGCTTAATAAAACTATTAAAAATTGAGCCTGAAAAACAACTTAGTGGATTGATTTCAAATTGTATATTGTTTTAATTCAAGATGGCGGAACAAAATGACAGTTTGTAATCGAAAAAAAAATCACTCTCAGATTTCAAATATCTTCACGTTTTAGCGTTCCTAGATGCCAAAAATATGTTTTATCAATTCCGTTGGCCTGTCTGTCAGTTGGCGGCATAGCTTAAAAACTACTTACCAGATTGACTTCAAATTTTAGTCAGTAATTAAGGGTCATATGGTGATGACCTGTTAACATTTTAGTAAAAATTCAATACGGCGAAACAAAATGGTGACCTAAAGAAATGTTGAAAAAAATTATAACCAAAAAACTACTTACCCAATTTAATCTTAAAATCAAGTGCTACGTCGGAAACAACTAGTAATTTTTGATACGAATCCAAGATAACGGAACAAAATAGCGACTTAATAAAATTATTAAAAGTTCAGCCTCCTTAGTGGATTGATTTCAAATTTCAAGTTGTATGTAATTGTTGTATAGAAATCGACTAGTAAAATTACAGTATTTAATTTAGAATGGTGTAATTGTATTGGTTATTGTAATAGTAAAAATAATCCCGTCAATTCTAGCGTCCCTAGATGCCAAATTTACTTCTCATAAAAAGTTGATTATCCTTTAGCGCTGACCGAACTACTTATGTAACAAATTATCAATAATAAACTGTAACGTTGATAAAATGTCTCGAATTTTAATTATGATTATTTACTGCCATTTCTTTTATATTGGCAATGGTTACCAACACCAAAAACAAAAACACGAAAAATGTCCTATTGAAAATATCAGTTTCCAAAATACGATTTTATTAAAGTGATTTTTGAGGGAACTAGCGTTAAAAATGTAATATAGTAGTATTTAGATAATTTAATTGCGTATTTAATCGACCTACTATAAAAATTACTAGCTTCTAAAAGAAGGTGAAAAATTGTGGGTATAAAAAATAGACTTTGATGATGAATAACTCGTAAATGAAACTAGGCCTAAAAAAATTGCCCTCAGATTCGTGATTAGTGCCCCAAGTTCTATCTGACTACCAAATTTCGTTAAAATAGGCGAAAATGAACATTTATCGACACGTATTAAAATTTTTCTCGATTTTAATATCTTAACAAATTGACTTCTGGATTTAAATCTGTTTTGAAAATATAGATCAGAAAAAGAGTCAAATAACTTCTGTTGCAATGTTTAATTATCATGTATGTATGAATATATGTATAATAGCGGCAATTAAAATCGGAACACTAATTTGACATTTTATGTAAAATTTGGTAAACTAGGCATTTATCTTTTATTAAAGGTCAATGTCAAGCTTTCGGTTGATTTTTATTTAAGTTTAGTTTGTTATTTTAAGGATATTGAAATAAACAAGTGCTAATTGAGATTGAAATATTTTTGTGTGACAAAACTGGGTACGCGAAAATCTGGAGTAAATTAGGGCTTATGAATGAATATAATTGTAACGTAAAAATTATAAATTGTGCTAGTCAAATTTATTGTTTTTATGTATTTGACAATAAAAATTAAAACTAATAATTTTGATTACGATTTAATTTTAAATTATACAATTTTAGCACACTAATTTCGGCTAAAAGATTTTTTACTAAAATTTGTTATTAAAGTTGAATGATTATTTTGTGTAGTTTCAGACAATCCTCCGGGTCTTAACTTCTTACTTCATCTTCACATTTAGGAAAATCTGTTTCACTATTATATCTTTTTCCCCAAAACTTTCCACTACTCTTCGTCTTGACTAACCTTATTAAAGTATCGTAATTATTTTACTTTTCTCAAAGGTAGTTAAATAATATGAACAAAATGACAATTCCATTAATTGATTTTGACATTTACAAGTATTAAGACGTGTTGGCAAAAAAGTCCAAGACTGTTCAAGAGTCCTACCTCCCGAATTGTGTAAATTTTTCTATTTCATATTTCCAATATTCAAAAAAAAATTATACATAGTAGGGAAAGCTAAACATTAATGCACGACCTTAAAGATGGTCGGTCGAGGCGGAAGATTTTCCTAGGAGGTATACATACTATTTCTCCGAAGATCAAATATTGTTGAAAGTACATAAATTATTACAATCAACTTGTTAAAATTTTGGAATAATTGTTAATAATTTTATTCACAAATAAAAAATACCATGAAAGATTTGTTTTGTAAGTATGGAACCAAAGCTATATTGAATTGTCAAACTTGACATTTTTTTGGTATACTTAATTATTGATGCGACACTCAATTTCTTACATGGCCTGTATAAGATATACTCGACTTTTTATGCAATAGCAATCCTTTTTTTTTTAACAAGCCAGACTTTATCTGACGAATAACTTTTCATGCTAAAGTCAATAGTAAGAAAATCTTACGTTATGCTAATTAAAATCAGACATAGGTTTTATTTATTTTCAACTTTATGTTTAACTACATTGACAACCTATGTAGTTTTAAGCTCAAATTAAAATATTTTGTGTTGCATACCCATGAAAATTTTCACCCAGTACTTTATGGCCCCGATACTTTTCAGTTATTCGATTTTCGATGATGAACGATCCAAATTACCTGAAGATACTGAATTATGCAACGATGTAGTTACGGGTATAATTCAAAAGCGAAATAGGATTTTGATTTATTCCGCTGCGAGACTGGTGGTTTTGATTACCGAACTCATAATTGCAACTTTAGTTTAATTGGAAAATGCACATAGTACCTACAATTAGGCCACAATATGCATATATAGTTATTCATTTTTAGAAGAATTTGAAGAATACATTTTCCTTAAGAACTAAAAATAGATAATTCCTGTTATAGGCGTATATATGCATGTATATATATATATATATATATATATATATATATATATATCTTCCTTTTGCAAAAAAAATCATTTGGCGCAAATTTAAAGGTAAGCAGAAGTGGACAAAATGCTTCGAGTAAAATATTGGTGTCCTGAAATAGTATTAGACGGACGTGTAAGCAAATATTAAGAATAAAGTATCTTAATAATACTTTGTCCATACCACTGCTTTTTAGATAGATTTTCCTATATCAATCAGCGGGACAATATATATTCACATTTAATATAAGCATGATAACCCAAAATAACTTTTACGTAATTTATAGCCAATGTAGACAATAAAATGACATAAATAATATTAGCTGGTGCCACTGTATACTAAGTAAGTACGCCTTAAAACCACCGGATAATATCAATCCCATGAAAAGCGCTAGAGCGTCCAAAAAATATATATTATTATAAATGCCATTCCATATTTTTCAGACAGAAGACAAATTAAAGGTATAGAAATACATCTATAAGTAGGAACCCTGTGCAATAACGATTAAATACAAATTAATTTAAAGTACTAATATGTTTGTTGATATTAATTAAATTCCTAAAACCTAAACTAACAGAAAAACAACTGAAACTTATTGTTAACACAAACATAGAATTTTTCCTCGCTTATCTTGAAGTTTCTAACCTAATTCAAAAAAAGAAGAGCTTCTCAATTTAACTCAAGGTATTTTTTGACTTCCACTCGATCCAGATACCTGCGTAGACAATGTTATTATGATAAAAATATGAAAAATTTGCAATCTAAAATCTAGTGGCCTAAACCAGTTAATTTGGTCTTGACGCGACCGAAAAGTGTATCAGGATGGAAACGCTTGATTTTTACAGATGATTGAAGTCTGATTTACTACTTGCCTCGTTTTTCCCTCATAAAAGGGAAGTATTGCAGTCGTAAAAAAATCACTCTCAGAGAACAACATGTTTTCTGAATTCCGCTTGTATTCCTGTCATATGGGGATGACTTGGTAACATTTTGGTAAAAATCTAATATGGCGAAACAAAATGTTAAAAAAATGTTTATGAAAAAACTGTTTATCCAATTTGGTAAGATTTTGGTACGATTCCAATATGGCGGAACAAAATGAAGGTATAATAAAATATTTAACAATTCAGCCCAAAAAAAATAATGGTATGATTTCAAATTGTGTGCCATAACTAATTGTGGTATAGGGCTCAACTAGTAAAACTGCGTTACTAATTTAAAATGGCGGAACAAAATTACGGCCAAATAAAATTTTTGTAATTGTGAAGAAAATCACCCTCTCAGGATTTACATATTTTCACGTTTTAGCGTCTCTAGATGCCAAAAAAAACATGTTTTATCAATTCCGTTGGTCCGTCTGCTAATATAGCTTAAATACAACTTACCCGATTGACTGAATTTTGACCAAAAATTAAGGGTCATATGGGGATGGCCTGATAATAGCTTAGAGTGATGTATTTTTTGGGGTTAGGATCCAGTAAAAAAAACAATATATCATATTTTAAATTGTCGATGTTTCGCTACTCTATTGTTGCATCCTCAGGATACGTATGTATATATATACATATATATATATATATATATATATATATATATATATATATATATATATATATATATATATATATATATATATATATATATATATATATATATATATATATATATATATATATATATATATATATATATATATATATATATATATATATATATATATGTATATATGGGAATATGGTTCAGATAGACAATTACGAGTTTATTACAAGGACTTTATATTGTCTGCAGGACGTTTCGGTCGTGGGTACGGCCTTTTTCAACTGCGTTAAGCTAAAATTACATACAAGCCAATATAAAAAAAAAAACTAGAAACAAAGAGTCATAACTTACCATAGACAAATAGTCAAACATTACAAAATGACACATAACATAGAAAAAAAAATAGACAAGATCGTCACTACATTTGAACATGTACAGGTTAAACAAACTAATTTACATAAACAAAACAGTAAACGTATGCGTGTACGGGTGACAAAGAGTACTGAAACGAATTAAAAGTTGTTCCTTCTTTCCACGGCAAATATTTATCGTATCTATCATTTTACTGTCATAGTCCGCTTCATTCAACTGTCATTATGAATGACATCTAGAATGCAGCATTATACCAACGTTGTATTTTCGGTTACCATTTTTTTACAGATACGTGGATGATTGTATAACTTGCATTCCACAAAATCGTGAAAAATACGTATTGGAAAAATTTAACAATTACCACGAAAAGCTAAAATTTACCATAGAAATCGAAACTAACAGTAAAATTAATTTCCTGGACATGACCTTGCAGAATTGCAGCAACACAATAAAGACTGAGTGGTACACAAAACCAACATGGTCGGGACGGTACCTAAATTATAATTCACAGCATCATATTTCCCAAAAAAAAGCTGTCATAATTGGACTAGCTGATCGAGCCATTAAATTGAGTAGCCCCGAATACCGGGAATCTTCTATAAAAAAATAAGCAAGTACTCCAACTTAACTCCTATCCCCTTAAAATGATTAACCCGATTTTTAGAAATAGAATGGAAAATTTTAAGAAATCCAATGAAAACATTTTACAAAATGCTGCTAAACAAAATGACAAAAAGAATAAAACCAATAACTTTTTAACTCTTCCGTACATTCCCAACCTCTCTGAAAACTTTCAAAAACTTTTTAGAAAACATGACATAAAGGTTAGCCATAAGGCCATCAATTTGGTTAATAATTGTTTCAGTAAATTAAAAAGTGAAATTCCAAAAAACAAAAAAACACACGTAGTCTATCAAGTACCCTGCAAAGAATGCCCTTCTGTATACGTAGGACAAACAAGCCAGTACCTACATAATAGACTAAATGGGCACAAATATGATCATAAAAATACCACCGCCCTAAAAAAACATGAGAAAATGAGACAAATCATACTTTCGATTTCAATAATACCCAAATTTTAAAAACAGAACAGCACAATAGGAAACGTGAATTTTTTGAGATGATTTACATAAAGAAAACTCCAAACGCCATAAATAATAAATCCGAAATAGCTCATTTAAATAAAATATATCACAATATTCTAATGTAACATATATAGTCAAATTGTGCCTAGCAATAAATGACCAACCCAAAAAAACAAATTCTTAAGATAAATATTTGCCGTGGAAAGAAGGAACAACTTTTAATTCGTTTCACTACTCTTTGTCACCCGTACACGCATACGTTTACTGTTTTGTATATGTAAATTAGTTTGTTTAACCTGTACATGTTCAAATGTAGTGACGATCTTGTCTATTTTTTTTTTCTATGTTATGTGTCATTTTGTAATGTTTGACTATTTGTCTATGGTAAGTTATGACTCTTTGTTTCTAGTTTTTTTTTTATATTGGCTTGTTTATAATTTTAGCTTAACGCAGTTGAAAAAGGCCGTAACGACAAATGTCAGACAATATAAAGTCCTTGTAATAAACTCGTAATTGTCTATCTGAACCATATTCCCAAGAAAATAACCCTACAATATACAACACACTGGTTCAAGAATTCTGTGATTTTAGTAACTATATATATATATACATATATATATATATATATATATATATATATATATATATATATATATATATATATATATATATATATATATATATATATATATATATATATATATATATATATATATATATATATATATATATATATATATATATATATATATATATATATATATATATATATATATATATATATATATATATATACATAACATAACAAGAGGATCGTTAATGAAAACCTTTCAGAAACTTAATATCTGGGATATCTGCGGACCAACGGAGTAGGACTCTTTAAAATTTCAAATAAAATGTTTAACAAATCAACGTAAAAAATCTTGTTCAATTGATTTTAAATTTTGCAGAAAAAGTAAATGTGAATATGGTATACTTATTGAATTTATTTTAAATTATGTCCAAAAGTCAAGCGTGGCATAGGTAATAAGGAAATGGTAAACATATTGGTAGGAATCCAATATGATGGATCAATATGGCGCCCAATAAAAATGAGGACATCGTATATACTGTTACTATGTACTAAACTAACTCGGATCACACTTCATTCTTGCTAATAAAAGTAATAATTCATAACGAGAGAAGTTCCGGTTAAAGGAATTTACCGATTTTTATTTTACGAAATGAAAAACATTTTACACAGTTTTTAAATTCTGTATACAAAATTTGGAAATAACATGGTACTAATTCAAATTTATATTCAACCATAAACAAGAAAATAAAAAAATCTATAAATTCTAAATGAAATGCTCTGCATGTTCCCCATTCACCTCACCACATTTAACGTAAACAAAGCTTGTCTGAATTTCTTCAAAATGATTATTTCTTTCTCTATTAACTGTATCTTTCGTAATAGCCTCAAAGGAAGGTATCTATGGGCGCTAAATCTGGGCTGTTTACGGCCAGCTGATTGCTCCATATCTCACCATTCACTCTTGACAATTATTTTGAAGAAACATCTTGTTGCCAAATTATATTTTGCAGAGTTTGAAGGGGTAGTTCATCGATAAAGTACTCAATTTGATTTTCCAAAAGTTTCAGATATCTTAACCCATTTAAGATGGTCTAATAACTTGAACAAATTTGTAACCCCTTCTTTTTTATTCGTCATTTAGTTGTTGAACTGGCCTAATTCTAAAATCGTGTTACCCATTTGGCTTTAAAGTTCTCTGAATTTCTTTATAAATAATTCTCTTGCTTCGTGGTCCATACCTTATATCTCTGACACAGTCTCTGATAGATTTTCTTGGATTTCCTTGAAAATAAACTATTAAGCATATTAACATCCTTTTTTCATTTTCATTTTTCGTCCTTTTCTTATTTCATAGAGACGCTGTT
The DNA here is from genome assembly GCA_030620095.1 of Kuschelorhynchus macadamiae. Classification (NCBI taxonomy): domain Eukaryota; kingdom Metazoa; phylum Arthropoda; class Insecta; order Coleoptera; family Curculionidae; genus Kuschelorhynchus; species Kuschelorhynchus macadamiae. Next base: position 1,156,528 of record JAUTXW010000980.1, on the reverse strand, counting down.
TCTTGCAATAACTTCTTCGTATGAATTAGTTGGAACAGATGATATTTGACTATTCTGAACATTTTCCCTATAATATTCCCGTACTCTTATGTCGTTATTATTATTCTTGAAATGAAGCTTGACTATTGCACCTCTCGGCAATCGTATAGCTCATTTTTTAGACATGAGCACAAAATAAAAATGAGTCAAGTGGTAAATTAGAATTTAAACGTCAATGGTATAGGTATAGGTAAGCAATTATATCCCAAAAAACGATAGTATTGCGTAATTATAAAATCTTCCATGTTTCGAAAACCGTTATTTTTTGATACATGGTATATTATACAAAAATGTGCAGAATTTAATATAGAATTAAAAAAACATTAAAAGATGTGGTATATTATATTTAAAAAAGCAAAGTTGGTACTTGCCTTGCTTTTTTGGGACACTCTGAATACATTAAAATATAAGCATACGAAAAAGCAGATCGAACAACTTTTGTTTAAAAAATATTTTTACTTCCCTCGTAAAAGGGAAGTATTGTAATCGTGAAAAAAATCACTCTCCGAGATTTTTGTTTTTACTTCCCTCGTAAAAGGGAACTATTGTAATCGTGAAAAAATCATTCTCCAAGATTTTTTCAGATCTTCACATTTCAGGGTCCCTAGATGACGAAAGACATGTTTTCTCAATTCTATCGGTCTGTCTGTCTGTTCGCGGCGTAGCTAAAAACTACTTACTCGATTATCTTTGAAATTTTAGTGAAATGTTAAAAAAATTATCATTAAAACGCTACTCATCCAATTTATCTCAAAATTTGCAAAAACATTAAGTATTATGTTGGAATCAACTGGTAACGTTTTGGTACGAATCCAAGATGGCGGAACAAAATGTCGGTTTAATAAAATGTTTAAAAATTCATCCTGAAAAACTGCTTAATAGTTTGATTTCAAATTGTGTGACATAACTAATTGTGGTATAGGATACAACTACTAAAATAGTGGGACTAATTTAAGATGGCCGAACAAAATGGCGGCCAAATAAAATTTTTGTAATCGTGAAAAAGTCACGCTCTCATTTTAACACATCTTTATGTTTTAGCGTGGTTAGATGCCAAAAAACATGTTTTATCAACTCCGTGTGTTGGTCTTTCCGGCTGTCTATCTGTCAGTTCGCGGCAAAGCTTAAAAACCACCTACCCGATTGACCTGGTGAGATGTTGAAACAAAATGGTGGCTTAGTGAAATGTTAAAAAATTATTATTACAAAACCATTCATCCAATTTATCTCAAATTTTGCAAAAACATCAAATATTATATTGGAATCAACTGGTAATATTTTGGTAACAAAATGGCTGCTTAATAAATTAATAAAATAAATAACTACTTAATGTATTTATTTCAAATTGTGATCCATAGCTAATGGCGGTATAGGGGTCAACTAGTAAAATTGTGGTACTAATTCAAGATTGCGGAAGAAAATGGAGGCCAAATAAAATTTTTTAAAAAAATAACCGTCTTAAGTTTTACAGATCTTCACGTTTTAGCGTCCCTAGATGCCAACAAGTATGTTTTATCAATACCGTTGTCCCGTCTGTCGGTCTGTCTGTCTGTCAGTAGCTTAAAAACTAACCCGAGTGAATTCAAATTTTGATAAAACATTGAGAATCATATGGGGATGATCTGGTAATATTTTGGTAAAAATCGAGTATGGCGTCCTAGCTAAATTAAAAAAACAATATTTTGAAAAAGCTACTTGTCGAATTTATTTTAAATTCTGCATAAACATCAAGCATAATGTTGGAATCAACTGGTAAAATTTTGGTAAGAATCTAAGATAACGGAACAAAACAAAAACCAAAACACTACTTAATGATTTCAAATTGTGTGCCATAACTAATTGTGGTATAGGGCTCAACTAGTAAAACTGTGTTACTTATTCAAGATGGCGGAACAAATATTGCGGCCAAATAAATTTTTTGTAATCGTGAAAATATAACCCTCTTAGGTTCTACATATCCTCACATTTTAGCATCACTAGATGACAAAAAACATGATTTATCAATTCCGTCGGTCCGTCTGTCAGTCTGTCTGCGATATTGCTTAAATACTACTTACCCGGTTATATATAGCTTAAATATATATATATTAAGGGTCATCCCCATAATGGCCTGGTAATATTTTGGTAAAAACCAAATATGGCTGAAAAATGTTAAAAAAAGTTGGTTTTAGAGGTGTATTATTTAACTTAATTTGTGCATCCTCGGGGCACATATATAGATCCTCTAACCTGCATGAAACCCATATTATCAGTCTTTATCTACTCCATAGTTTTCGTTAACAAACCTCTTGTTGTTATGTTACAGTGGTGTATTATTTGGGATTAGGGCTCACTAAAGGAACAAAAGACTTTTTTACATTGTCGACGTTTTGCAACTTTATTTTTGCATCCTCAGAACACACATATATATATATATATATATATATATATATATATATATATATTATATATATATATATATATATTTATATATATATATATATATATATATATATATATATATATATATATATATATATATATATATATATATATATATATATATATAAATATATATATATATATAGCCCCGGCGTTCATATTCCCTCGAAAAAAATTAAAAATGAACTGATGGATGGGTCACCTTCTGAGTCCATAGGAAAGTGCTCAGAATCAGGCTAAATTAACAGCACTCAGTTCATCGAATGATTGAAACACTTCCAATGCAAAGTTCGAGCGGGTAAAGTTCATCCCTTGTTGTTAATTCTAGACAAACATTCTTCACATAGATCCTTGGAGGCCGTATTAATGGTTCAAGCCAGAAATAATGACACTCTTGTCCATGATTTCAGCTGACTTGAGGAATTAGTATTTTGCCGTTGACAAACATTAGAACTTTAGATTTGCCAAAAATTTTAATGTGTTTCTTTTGTTTATATGAGTTATCTTATTTCAAATTTTGTGTAATTTTAATCTTGCAATTTTATACACTTTTTTTTAATTGTAGCTATTGACGTGTAAAAATAATAAACTATTGTATACTTTTGCCAATAAAACTACGACTTTGGTCAGAATACGTAAATATAGTCATTTAATGAAATATCGTTAGACATATTTCGCAAATTTCCTTCTCCGGGGCTTCGGATGCTTATGGCTTTTTAATTCCTCCTATTTAAGTTTTCTTACGTCAGCCCTTTTCGGGCAGTCGTGGAGTATTCAGTTTATACTTTTTTACCGTACCATATCAGTTGTCGATTTTCGATAATTTTGAAAACGAGATACAAAAGTGCATGGGAATAGAAGAGTAACTAATAAAGAAGAACTCTGTTGGTAGCTCTTCTATTCTAGACATATGCTTATGACATCTCGTAATTTGTTCTCCTGTCTTTCTGAATACACTAATTTCTACTGGATCTATTTTTTTTTCGTAATTTTTTACGTTTCTGTTACTATTTTTTATCATCGTATTATAGCTGTTGTATTTTCATCTTTTTGCTATTTTTCCTCCAAAATACGTCGTTTATATCTCATAATAACTCTTAATAAACTCTTCAATCCATGATTTAGATTGCTCATGTAAATTTTAAAATGCTCCTATTAAAGGGTGGTTTATATTTGTTCTTATAGTACTTTCTAAAGTTTGGAAATCGATACGTTATCGTACATCTTTGGCAAATCAATGAGCATTAGGTGCACTTTTGAGATTACATTAAATCATTTCTAAGTAACGTGCCTTAGGCAAAACTGGCTAGTTCTGCATTATGTCTATTCGAAAACTACTCTGTTCTTTTTTTTTGCTATATTTTGTACTCTTCTTCTTGATATAAGGTTTATTCTAATTCTCAGGTATAAACTACTTATGTTACTTAGTAGCTGTCATAAAGAGTTACGATTGGCACATTTGTTGTTTACTTACTGCCCTTCAAATCTGGCTATGTCATCGCAACTGAATAATAAACACACTAAGACATATGGATTGTACAAACTGCAACCTGGTGAATTCTCACGCATCCGTGATAAAATGTTTGCAATACATGAGCGAGCATTTATATTCAAAATAAATCACATAAAATCAAGGTATACCGCCAGATATAAATAATACCAAAAACCACTTTAAAAAGAAGAAAGTCTGTATAAATAAAACAGTAATAAATCGGGCATATTGTCTAACCAACCATGAATGAAGTAACCACAAGTGTATCCAGTCAAGGAGAAAAAGCTAATTTGCCGACAGTTTTCTGTGTCGCTTACATTTACTTTTTGTTGAAGATCTAATGTAAAATTTACAGCATACAAATATTTATTTTTGGGTTTTACTGAAAATTTTGGATTCAGCAGCTTTAATTTGTAATTATTTTATTTGTAATAAGTGAAATCATAATCTAGAAAATGCAATTAAATAAAGTAAAGATACCGTCGTTGCTTTTGAAAAAAAAATTCGTCTCAAAATTTGTATACGACCACCCTTGTCTTTTTACATACCAGAATTGTAATGTTCCTGTACCAGTTAAATAATCAAAGTGATGTACTCAGTACTTGGCAGATCATTATTTGATCTTACTATGAACCTTAGATATTTGATTTTTTTTCCATTTGTTAGGAATAGTGAAGGGTGATCCAGTTTACTTCAGTACATATATATATATATATATATATATATATATATATATATATATATATATATATATATATATATATATATATATATATATATATATATATATATATATATATATATATATATATAATATATATATAAAATATATCCGGGAAAGCAACGAGTAATCTTACCATATGTAAAAGGCACAACAGACAGAATCGGAAGAATTCTGAGGAAACACAACATACAAACAATACACAAGCCACAAACAACTATAGGTAAACTACTCGGAAACCCAAAAGATAAAATCAAACTGGAAAACCACGGAGTGTACAGCATTCCGTGCCAGGACTGTGAAAAGTTGTATGTAGGGCAAACTAACAGGCGAATATCAGCAAGAGTGGAAGAGCATAAACTCAGCATCAGAAATAAACAAACAACCTCAGCTTTATTCCTACATCATCAGGAAACCGGCCATAAAATAAATTTCGATGGGTGTAGGGAGATTGCCAATATAGAACATTATAAGACCAGAATAATCCGAGAAGCCATAGAAATTGAAAAACAAGCTGATTTGAATAAAAGGGACGAATCATTAAAACTACCAACAGTATGGAAGACAATAATCGACAAATCTAAAATCGCAAAAACTCAAGCGCAATTAGCGCAACAACAACAGCACCATCCGGAAAACATAAATAACGACCAACGCCTGCGCAGATATAACCTTCGGCCCCGAGTGGGGGTATAAAAGGAAGCGTCGCAGTCACCAACACTTCAGTCTCTATTCGGATGCGAGAAAAAAAGCTTCGAAAATGCCAAATGTGATTTTGGCGAAACGTCAGCAAAACTGTTCTTTTCAGAACGACAGTAGTGAACGGATGTACACCCGGAATGAAAACACATTGTATTTTTCCATCCGTGAAGGAGTAAATATCAACACTATACACCTCTACGGGGAGGAGATTTTCAAGACAATCAAGATGTATGAGAAACTGAGAGGTAAGAAAACTAATCTTTTATGTGATCCAACTTTTCAAATTAAGTGTCGTGACAGCGATTTACTTCCTACTTTTACACGGTTGTCTTATCATACTAAAACTAGAAAAACTAACACTATACTTCAAAATGCTAGTAAGGCGTTATTAAAAGAACAAATCCATCAAACTAGAAAACAACTAGCCGAGACAGAAAAAGAACTTTTAAAGTTACACCTTAAACTAAGTAATATCATTCACCCTTTATTGTGGAATCGCATAGAAACTTTGGCTTTTTGGCGAACAGAATCAAATAAGAATATTAAGACAGATAAACTTTCGAAAAAGTATGACAATCTTCTACGAAAGTCGAGTCAGCCACAAAAATCATCAGTAGACGTCGATAAATTAGTACATAATATATCATCCTACAGTCTCTCAGAAAGTGAAAAATCCGTACTGAGTAAGGGTTTTAATTTTGAGATATCTCCTAAGGAAATCCCGAAAGAAGAAATAATAGCTGGAGTGGAAGCTGTCCTTGACACCTCTGAAGAAACAAAAGCATAGAAGATTCGACAAGAGGTGGCAAGAATTTTAAGAACAAGCAGAACACCAAAACAAAACCTAAATGCCACTGAACAAAGGGCCCTAATAAACCTTCGAAAAAATAAAGACATCACAATCCTTCCAGCAGATAAAGGAAACGCGACTGTGGTTATGAATACTCAAGATTACGTACAAAAAATGCAGGGTATCCTACAAGACAATTGTTATAGGCCTGTTCCAAGGGACCCGACAACGTACCTAGAAAAAACAACTAAAAATAAAATAAAAAGTTCACCAATAAACCCCGAAATTCAACAAAAAATCATACCACGGGAAAAGTCGAGCAGATGTCCTAAACTCTATGGTTTACCAAAAATACACAAACCAGGGGCGCCTATCAGACCTATTGTTAGTGCTGTTAATTCGCCGCTACAAAAACTGGAGAAATACCTTCCTGAAATTATGCAACCAACTGTAGAAAAAGCTGATTCATTTGTAAAAAACTCGGAGCATTTCACTCGAATTATACGAGATATCGTCCTTGAAAAAAACGATATCATAGCAAGCCTAGATGTCAAATCGTTATATCCCAGTATTCCAATCGACGAAGCATTGCACAAGATTGCTATGAACGAGGATTTCCAGGCACATATAATAGAACTCTCGGAGCATTGCCTCAAAAATACTTATTTTTCTTTCAACGGGCAAATGTATAAACAAATGGATGGTGCTCCAATTGGGTCCTCGCTATCACCAGTAGTCGCGAATTTATTTATGATATACTTTGAGAAAGAAGCTCTTGAGAAAGCAAGTTTAAAACCCAAATTATGGATTCGTTATGTGGATGACATATTTGTTATATGGCAACATGGTCATGCAGAGCTCGAAAAATTTCTGACTCACGTAAATTCAATCCACCCCAGAATACAATTTACTCTAGAGCTAGAGGAAAACAACAAATACCATTTTTAGATGTTTTGGTCACAAAACCAACACATACAGGCAGATATTTAAATGCAAAATCACATCATCACCCAGCACAAATTCAAGCTGTGGCAAATACTCTATTATCTAGATCCGTGCGACTAACTGAATAAAACGAGACAAAACGAACTTAAGTTAGTATCTAGTGCTTTAAAGAAAAATGGCTACACAAATCGCACCATAGAGAAAGCTATTAATGCACAGGTTTCCCGAACAACGAACAACAAAAAATATGAGCCGGGAAAGCAACGAGTAGTCTTACCATATGTAAAAGGCACAACAGGCAGAATCGGAAGAATTCTGAGGAAACACAACATAGAAACAATACACAAGCCATAAACAACTATAGGTAAACTACTCGGAAACCCAAAAGATAAAATCAAACTGGAAAACCACGGAGTGTACAGCATTCCGTGCCAGGACTGTGAAAAGTTGTATGTAGGGCAAACTCAGCTTTATTCCTACATCATCAGAAAACCGGCCATAAAATAAATTTCGATGGGTGTAGGGAGATTGCCAATATAGAACATTATAAGGCCAGAATAATCCACCATAGAAATTGAAAATCAAGGTGATTTGAATAAAAGGGACGAATCATTAAAACTACCAACAGTATGGAAGACAATAATCGACAAATCTAAAATCGCAAAAACTCAAGCGCAATTAGCGCAACAACAACAGCACCATCCGGAAAACATAAATAACGACCAACGCCTGCGCAGATATAACCTTCGGCCCCGAGTAGGGGATAAAAGGAAGCGTCGCAGTCACCAACACTTCAGTCTCTATTCGGACGCGAGAAAGAAAGCTTCGAAAATGCCAAATGTGATTTTGGCGAAACGTCAGCAAAACTGTCCTTTTCAGAACGACAGTAGTGAACGGATGTACACCCGGAATGAAAACACATATATATATGTGTATATATATATATATATATATATATATATATATATATATATTTGTGTGTATTTATAAATATGTAACATAATATACTTATCTCTATCTTTTTATTTTTATTTGTTTCATCATACTGTATTCCTACCAATATTTTATCATTTTCTTTCTACCTATGCCACACTTGACATTTGGGCATAATTTAAAATAATACGTCATGTTGAGTTCGCACCAGTTTATCCAATTTTTACATCTAATTTTTCTCCAAAAATTTAATTCAAAAATCAATTGAACAAGACTATTTACGTTGGTTTTTAAAAATTTTATTTAGCCGCCATTTTTTTTCAACATCTTAAATTGAAACCCATATTATCAGTCTTTACGTACTCCGTTGGTCGGCAGATCCTTCCCAGATATTAAGTTTCTAACTGGTTTTCGTTAACAATCCTCTTGTTGTTATGTTAAAGTGTTATTTGGGGTTAGGATCCAGTAAAAAACAAAAGCCCTCTTTAAAATGTCGACGTTCCGCAACTTTATTGTTTCATCCTCAGGTCACATAGATTTTATATCCTACATGAAACCCATATTATCAGTCTTTACCTTCTCCGTTCATGTGCAGATACTTCCTAACCCCAAATAATACACCACTCTAACAAGATCATTAACGAAAACCATTTAGTAACTTAATATCTGAGAAATATCTGCTAACCAACGGAGTAATAATAATAAAATCTATATATGTGTCCTGAAAATGCAACAATAAAATTGAGAAACGTCGACAATTTAAAAAAAGATCAGAAGTTGACCCATCCATCAGTTCATTTTTCATTTTTTTCGAGGGAATATGAACGCCGGGGCTACAAAATTTCCAGCTGCACTCATAGCACAAACAAGAGTGATTGTTTCACCGGGTTCAGCAAATGAAACTTTTCCGACAAGCTTTTTTCTTTTAGTGCTAACAATTTTAAGAATCTTGTTGGGAACCGTCGATATTTCACTATCATCTATGTAGTTGTGTTCTCTGTAAAGTTTAGATAAGTTTACAAATAGGCCTCAACCTGTGTTTCATTAAATCGCATCATCCTTGCCAAGCTAGATTGATTCGGAGTTCTTAGCGATAGGCCATATATTTGTACAAATTTGTATACCCAGTCCCTGCCAGCCATTTTTTTTTGCTCATCACTTTATTTAGAACTGCATGTTCATAGGCAATAATTCTTAAGGATTTTAGGTTTAGCTATAGAACCTGGCATCCATATCTTTGCAATGTTGGACTAGCAGACGTTTCATCTCTTCGATAAAAATTGGCTTGAACCTTCCAAAGGTTTTTGCTCCATACTGGATATAGAGTGTAACCTTTTACGCAACGTCGACTTGTGTATACCTAGCCTTTAAGCAGCTCCTCGAATTAAGTAACCATCTGTTTTAAAGTTTTTGCTGTATTTAACATTTCTTCAGTGCACTGTGGACTTGTTGGAGGTCTTTTTGAAATTCCTGTAAAGTAAAAACAATATTGTAAATAAATATTGGGTGTGGGGTAAAAGTCTCAAACTTTATGAGGCAAAAGTCCGCGCGGATGCAGTTGGGTATTTTGCCATTTGCCTGATTTCGCTTCCTTTCTGCAAAATTTACATTTGTGACTATTGCCCCTCGCGTACTTTTACCCCATTCTACTCTATATTCAAAACTATGTATTACACACAATCCTAAATAAATACCTGCAGGCAGCTTCATATCTATATAACAATTACTGCATAGGAGAAAAAATATAAGAAACTTATATAAAATGATATAGAAAATAGAAAAAAACTGTACGAGTTCAGGGGGCTGTTTCATCCGTACAAGTTCCCCTGCATAGTGGAGAAATTATTTATATGTACCTATGATAAAACAAATTTGGGTGTCATCGCTTTTAGGCAAGTTTAAGGTTAATGGAAAATCATTATTTTAATTTTCAGGTCGCACCCTAGGGCTACCCTGTATACTTGAACAAAATGTTTTTATAAACAAAAAATAAAATAAATTTTTTGGCACCTAATTTAACATTTTTCGAAAAATTAAGTTATTTTTAAAATATAGGTAAATGAAAAAAAAATCAAGTATCAAAGTCAATGAAATCCATAATTTTTCATTGTCAAAATAATTACCTCAGCTGTATCTGTTTTCAATTTGGCTGTTATCGGTTTTGTGCGTTTTTTTTTAATATTGAGGATCTACGCCCAAGCCTCCCAAAATCTAATTTCCACGAGAGCTTTTCGTAGATATTTTTGGAGCAAATTTGGTTTTGGTTTGACAGATTTTCATTCTCTAAGGCCCCAAAACAATAAAAAAAACCCAACTTATATATTTAAAAAATGTTCGCCATAATAATTACTAAGCATAATAATAGTCCCGAACTAGTGACGACTTTATATACTCAGTACTTAATGTATAAAACTAAATTAAAGCTTCTGTTGATTCCCCTGGTTCCTGATTTTCACGCTGAATTTGATGGGTACCTTGGAAAATTTAATATATATTATATTAAGATACACCATTGCTGCACTGAAAAATACTGATTCTTACCATATTAACACCAAAATAATAGTCAGTTAAAAACCTTCTGGTTTCACCTTTAACTATGTCTGTTAATGTCAGTATCTCGCAGAGTTTTTCCACACTCTTTAAAAGACCAAAAGTAATTCCTCTGTACAAACGGAAAGGTATACCAGATAAGTGTTACAGTGATACTCCACATCTCCTTTGCCAGTTCTATTAAATGTATAAGGACGAATTATAAAAAAACAAATAAATGCATCCTCCTTAGATCTAACTAAAGCATTCGATTGTGTAACACATGACTGGCTAAAACAAAAATAGCTTCATTACTTTCATAATACTTTCGTTAATAAAATCGTACCTCTCACGTCAAATATGATATGTTCATTTTAATCAAGGAATATCAACTAATCAATTGCTTAAATATGAAGTGCCATAGTGTTGGGACTCACATAATATCATATTTACATGAACGCTTTGGTTCATTTAAAAAAAGAACAGCAAAAACAGCATTGTTTACAGATGAGAGTTAAATGATGTGGATTTTGTTGACACAGAAACAAATTAACAGGAATGGTTCCAGCCAATAGCTTCCCCCTCAACAAATTCTAGTCTCAGGTCTTAAATTTCTTTTTTAGACCCACTGAACATCTACATTTGGTTAATTGTATTCACCTGGCTAGGAAAAATATCTATTTTTGAATAGAAATCTAGCCCAAATTTCCTCCCATCAAATCACGGATATTTCCATTCTAATCTATCATATGCTATCCTGGAATCGATCCGGTTACATAAGTAAGGTTTTTGAACCGTTAATAGACCTACAAGGATCTATGTGAACAATGTTTGCAGGCAAAATTTTATAAATTTGTTGACCATTCCGCCTCACAGTAGCCGCAGGCTCCAACCCCTACGACTAATCCAGGAAGACAAATTACGCATTTTCAAATTGCCAAAATATTGATAAAGGTATTAAAGCCTTTGAAACCTGCGGTATATATCCGACAAACAGAAATGTGTTTACAGACGAGGACTTTGTACTGTCTTACGTTACCAAAAAATGACCATTGAGAATTACGAAGTTAACCATTCTGAATCGGATTCTGATCCTACAATATACAAAATATAACTGACGACGAACAAAAAAAAATGTGAAAGCTAGAGGGTAAAGGAGTATTCGAAAGATGTAACTTGTCCCGGTTGTTCAGAAAATACATGGATCCGCCAATAAAAGATTGGGTCCAGTGCGAAAAATGTTAAGGTGGTGGTATAAGAAATGCACCGTCTATGAAAATATAGGAAAATTTGATTGCGACCTGCATGATACATGAAGTTTGGTTTAAGTTTTTTAATTTTTACTATTTATCTTTGTTATTAATATACGTTTATCTGTGCGGAAATTTTATCCCACGCATTTTAGACTTTTACTACCCAAATGGGGTAAAAATCCCATTTTGAGTTTGCTCATTATTTAATTTTTGTGTGTTACCCTTTTCGTTTTTTTAAGTAAAGTCTATAAGTTTTTATACCTAAAAGATTCTACTAGGATGAAAAATAAAAGTTTGATTTCATCAATATTTCTGTTTTTTGTACTGGTATATATGTTATGTTCGTCTTTTTACCCCATGTTACTCTACATGTTTATACATTTAAAATTGACAGCTTCCAAACAAATCAAGTTATTAACCCAAACTCCAGCGGCTATTCTTTCCATCCTGTCCAATAGGGGTTCAATATATATATATATATATATATATATATATATATATATATATATATATATATATCAATTTTTTTTTGCTTTGTGTTCTTTGACCTTTGTTTCAATATATATTTATCCTAATTTTTCTTGGTTTGAGGTTAATACATTAACAACAAAATTAGTACATATTTTTAAACATATATTTTGTATTTCTAAGGTGACGAGTCGACAATAGTTTTGTTCTTTTTCAAACCTAAAAATTTGTTTAGCACTATTTTTTTATCAGTTTGCAAAATATTAAAAATTTAGGACTTACCATAGAACGTAAAATAGTTGAATTAAAAAGTACACATAATCCACATATCTGACATATACTACAAATATTTAATTGACATTTTAAAACTATTGTGGACGTTTATTATAGACAAATTACAAGCGACTGAGCGACACTGTTACAGTAAAGATATATACAATTTATTTAGGTTGTTAATGTCCTCTTTGTCATTTATGGCGTTTTTGTTTTTTTTTTTTTGAATTTCAACTATCTCAAAAATTTCTCTTTTTTTTCAACTGAGGTTCGGATTTTAATATTTTACGTTCTATGGTAGGTCCTAAATTTTTAATATTTTATAAACTGATAAAAAAATAGTGCTAAACAAATTTTTGAGTTTTGAAAAAGACCAAAACGATTATCGAAACGTCACCTTAGAAATACAAAATATATGTTTAAAAATATACTAATTTTGTTGTTAATGTATTGACCTCAAACCAAGAAAAATTGGGATAAATATATCTTGAAAAAAAGGTTAAAGAACACAAAGTAAAAAAAAATATATAATTATGGATGAAGAAGTACTTAACTACAGAACAATTGAAAGCACATATGGACGCCATATTGTGAACGAAATGAAAGAATATGAAAACATCTCACGAAAAATTGCCAACCAAAAGAATAGAAGAGTCTTTTTATTGAGATGTAAAACAGAAAACTTACAGCCAACTTTTCTTAATCTTAAAATGTCTCATATAAAATTCGAAAATGTAAACCTTGAACGTAAATATAACCAGTTTGTCTTACCAAAATTTATTTTAAGTACATTAAATTTATTAATTACAAAAAGAACTTTAAACATAACAAATTTACAAAATAAATTCAAGCATCTCGAAAATCGCCTTACGGAAAATTTACCAAATGAAATTTTCATTAAATTTAAAATGTGCAGTATACAAAAAACTGAAAAACTTTTCCAAGAAATAAAACAAAACAATAAAAATAAACTAGACCACCTAATTTTAAAGCAAAAAGCTCCCCCTCATCAAAAAACAACATCAATGTGGGTAGAAAACCTAACAGATCAAAATATTCCAGATTACGCTATGGAAATTTTAAGCTTAGGACCTAATTTTGCAACGGAATTAAATAATGATAGACTTTTGCCAACTACCGATATACTGTGTAACATTGAAAACGGTATAAATCATTTGAGAGGTGGAGAGAAAGACGAAATTAGAGCAAAATCTTGTAATATATTAACAAATTTTAAAACTAAACTGAAAAATCAAACAAATAAAAATAAAAAACACTCAATAAACTTAACAAAAACTAAAAGTTTTTTAAAAAATAACCCTTCTATAAAGGTTCTAAAAACCGATAAAACAAACAAAACAGTGTTAATGAGTTCTGGTAACTACAACATAAAAATGAATGAAATATTAAATGACACTAAAACATATAAAAAAATTAAACAAGATCCCACAAACCAGTATCAAAAAAGAAATAACGAATTAGTTGACTCATGGGAAAAAAATCTTTTTATATCACCCGATACTGCTAAAAAACTAAAAATCCGCAATAGTGTACCACCCAAAATTTACGGATTGCCTTTTATTGCCGATTACCAGAAAAGAAATGGTCTGAAATAAAAAAATACACAGATATTCCTCAAGATGTATTTCTGATTTCAGTAGAATCAACACTAAATTCTACATATTTTATATACGAAGATCAGTTATATAAACAAATAGAAGGTTGTGCTATGGGAGCATCTATATCAAACGTCGTTGCCCAAATAGTTATGGAAGATTTAGAGGAGACTGTTCTAAGTAATGTGGAATTTAATATACCATTTTTTTATCGTTATGTCGATGATTGTATTACTGCAATCCCATCTTGCCAAACAGAAATTCTTTTAAAGCAATTTAATCAATACCATAAAAGACTACAATTTACAATTGAAAGCGAAGAGAACAACAAAATCAATTTTTTAGACCTAACATTACATCATATAGGAAATAAAATGAAAACGGAATGGTACACAAAACGAACTTGGTCCTCTCGATACCTAAATTTCAGCTCTTGCCACCCAATGTCCCAAAAAAAATCTGTAATTATTGGCCTGGTAGATCGGGCAATTAAGTTGTCCGACTCTGAATTCAGAGAACGAGCAATTAAAAAGGCTAAAGCAGTATTAAATCTAAATCAATACCCTAAAAAATTAGTAAATAAATAATTCAAAAGCAGAATACATAAATATTACAATTCTGAAAATGCCCTTATTACATCAAATCTGCCTAAAACAAAATACATTTCTCTGCCTTTCATAAATGGTTTATCCCAGCAATTTCAAAACCTTTTTAAAAAATATAACATCACGACAAGTCACAAAGCCTATAACTTATTATCAAAGAGCTTCAGTAACTTAAAATCGAAAACGCCAATTAATAAAAAAAGCAATATAGTGTATCAGATCCCTTGCTATAATTGTAACGGTGTTTATATTGGACAAACAAGCCAATACTTAGAAAATAGACTGAAAAGTCACAAGTATGATAAAAAGAACAGCACCGCATTAACACACCATGAGATGTCCAAAAAACATACTTTCAATTACAAACAAGTGAAAGTATTAAAATCCGAACCTGAGTTGAAAAAAAGAGAATTTTTTTAGATGGCTGATATTCAAAAAAAACAAAAACGCCATAAATGACAAAAAAGACATAAACAACCTAAATAAATTGTATATATCTTTACTGTGACAGTGTCGCTCAGTCGCTTGTAATATATATATTCTTAGCGATGCTTCATTTTATTTTTAGTTCCAATTTAAGCATTGGTTAGTAGGGTAAATGGAGGAAATACATTTCAAAACAGTGCTTTAATTTGTTTTTATATTATGCTTAGAAAAAGAACTGAAATTAACCAGATTACTTTATTTAACTACAGAACTTAGAAACCGATATAAAACAAAATGAATGGTACAATTATAAAAAAGGTTGGACTTGACATTTATATTATTGTCGGCAAGCCTTAATTAGGAACTACTTTACATGAAAGCATGGCTGATTGTGTTATGGCAACAGTCCAACCGACCAAAATAAATACCTATCTATAGCTGTAGTATTTTTTACCGTTTATTTTAGGTCAGAAAGTGGCTATTTAGAATTCAGCTCGATCAGAACGTACATAAAAACAAGGAGAAAGTTTCAATGCTATAGTTCATAATTATTTTTTATTGACAATTTTATGCACGGAATTATTATTAAAAAAATTCTATCAAGTGTCAAACAAGTCACGTTCAAAATGTAGGCTCTTTCGTGTAACCACTTTCAAATTTGAAATATATATATTTCTACATACATGTTTTGAAATATTCCAATAGAAATGTCCGGTTTCCACCATAAATCGTTATTTGTCAAGTGTACAGAGCCCAACGCACAATACCATATCTCCGATATGTGCCGTAAATTTCAGTCCAGCTGCGAAACGTAGTATAAGTGTTATCATGTTTATTCCGGTACACGTTACCAGTGAACAAATCCTCCCTTCTTTCGATCTATATTTGCAGCTTGAAAATATTTTTCCTATTAGTATGTAGTTTTTGTTATTGCTGTAAAAAGCCTTGTAATTTTTCTGTTATTGGCCTAGATTAGAAAGTTGTGCGACTGCTTTAATTATAAGTTGTTCATATTGATACTGTAGTAAATAAGTTAGTATAAGTAACAACTTGATAGAAGAAGTGTTTATAATGTAAACTTTTCATTACAAATGTATGGAAAGTCGCTTTATATATTACAAAAAAATACATGATACTTATTTATTGTCATTAAAATAAAATTGATGGACGGTAGGGCGTAATGTCTTTATATTTTTATTAAGTTTAACATCTTAAAACTATATCTAATCTAATAACAGTAAATAAAAGCTAGGTAGAGGTAGAACACCGTAACATATAGGATATCGGGTCATTTTCCAAAAAAAAGTTTGGGTACTACGTATAAGAAGAAAAATTGCAAAATCCAAAATTCAATACAGTGTGTCCGAAATCGGTAGGAAATGTATTGGGATCTTATACTATAAGGGATAAAAAGATGATCAAATGAGGGAAGTTGTTGGTCATTCAATTGTAAGATCAATGCCGGCTTGACGATGGCTCTATTATTTTTCATTTTTGAGATATTTTAAAAAAACTAAAAGTTTGCATTTTCGAAGAGCATTTAAATTTTGATTTCGACGTTTCGGTTTTGAGATATAATCATTAAGTTTTTTACTCTAATGACGGTCAAGATTAGCATATTGGAGATTTTGAGACCATTTTCTAAGTAGAAGAAAGCCAACTTTTGTCTAATCTACTAGACACCAACTTCCGGCTGAACGGAATATCAAATTTTGAGACTTCAGAAATTATTGTAAGGGGCCGAGTATCTTAAAGAACTTAGATAAGAAAGTTCTACTCATTTATTTCCAAATTTACTGGTTTAATAGTTACATCATTTTCAGAATCTTAAATGTACCAATATCTAGTGCCTTTTTACAAAAGCGGTTGAATTAAGATTCACGCAAAAATTGAGTGGTTCTCTAAAAAGTTCATTAATCGATCATAAATAATCTTTTCGACAACCTCACCTATATTACAAAGAAGAGATATAGGTCTGTAATTTTATTCTTCATCTAATGCATCTTTTTTATGAATTGCCTTGATAATTTGCATTTTTTAGGAGATCAGGATAAACACCAGTTTCAAAATATGAGAACAAGGGTCCACAAATAAGATTTGCTGTTTCTTTAAGAATACCGACTGGTAAATTATCTGACTTTTTTTTTTGAGGCATGTATAAAAGCAGTCCGATTGGTTTCATAGAATAAAGCCTTTTAAGCATTACTTATCACATTTGGACAAGCATTTAAAAAATATTTATTCAGATTATTTACTATTTTGAATGGGTTATTAATCTTACTTGAAATATTTTCCAGAACTCGCTTCCTTTTGCTATTGTTAGTGGTTATATCCGTAACTATTTGCCAGGTGGCTTTAATTTTATTTTCAGAATTATTTAAGAAATTTCTATTTGAGATTTTTTTTGCTTCTTTTATAACTTGCTTCAAAATTTTACATTATAAATTTAAACCGCAGTTTATTTCATTGGATTAAATTATGTGTTATAAAAGGAAGGGTCAATATTTCTCACTTATTCAGCAACTTGACAAAATTTTGGGGCTAAAACGAAATTACTATTAAACAAAGAATTTTTCCTTATATTTTTAAGTTACAGTTGGTTATCGAAATTGCTAGTCGAGGCAAACTGGTTTTAGTTAAAATATTCCTATTTTTTGGATTGTAATGTGGAGTTAAATTTTGAGGATAAAGTATATACAAGTAACCAAACAAATAACTTAAAACTCCAAGTATGAACCATTTTCCTTGTACCTAAGTAAAATACTCTAAGTATTTTAAATACTTAAGTATCTACTTCAAGTATTTTTCGTACTTCATACAACAGCTGTGCGTGCGATGTCATCTTACTCCAGAGTGACTATGACTGATATCGAACGAATTAACAATATGCTTTTATTCGTTTTGTCATATCCTAATACCTCTGCTGTGTTTGATTTGATTCTTTGTATTTATTACTTCAGCCAGAAGAGTAAGTTTTGCATCCGTAAAAATTTAAGTACCCTCCTAGATTTTTGCATATTTTTGAGTTTTAGGGTTGCTAGATATAAAAAATATGTTTCCCATGTCCGTCGGTACGTCAAGCTCAAGGTGCGCGTGGCATAGCCCAAAAACTACTTATCGGATTCAGTTCAGACTATTTTAAGAAACCGGTAAATTAAGAATCTTTTCTTTTATTAGGAATAGTGAAGTGTAACGGAATTTCGTTCAGTACAAAGTAATTTAATAACACATATATACTGCCTTTTTAAACATTTCTATTTGGCGTCATTTTGTTCCATCATTGGATTCCTATCAATATTCTACCAGTTTCTACCTATTTCACACTTGATTTTTGGGTAAAATTTAAAATAAATTCAATAAATCGTTTTTACATTGACACACACCGCCATTTTGTTACGCCATGTTGAATTCGTACCAGTTTATCCCTACATCATATTTAATTGTTTTGCAAAATTAAAGAATTTTTTTTTATATTTGGTCGCCATTTTAATCGCCCTTCTTGAATTCGTACGGCTACTTTACCAGTTTATCTCTAATCACTTTGTTATCTTATAAACATCCCAAGTTGCACCAGTTCATTCTAATTTGACATTTGATTTTTGGACAAAAATTTAGGAAATTGGATAATTATTTTTTAAGTAATGATATTTTTAACGTTTCACTAGGCCGCCATCTTGTTTCTACATCTTGGACTTTTACCAAAATATTGCTGGGTCATCCCCATATGACTCTTAATTTTTGACTAAAATTTGAAGTCACTTTGATGTGTAGTTTTTAAGCTATGCCGCGAATTGACAGACACACAGACGAACCTATAGAAATGATACAAATATTTTTCGAATCTTTATTTAGGGACGATAAAAGTTAAAAATGTGTAATACCTTGAGAGGGTGATTTTTTAGAATTACAAATATTTTATTTGGCGGCCATTTTGTTTTACTAGTTCATCTCTATATCACAATAAGTTATGGCACACAATTTGAAATCAGTCCATTGAGTTGATTATTAGTTGTTCCGTCGCCTTGGATTCGTACCAAAATTTTACCAGGCCGGCCCCATATTTGAAGTCAATCTTGTAAGTAGTTTTTAAGTATGTCGGTAATTGACATACAAACCATCAGGCGGACCGATGGAATAGATAAAACATGGCTTCATACAACAGCTGTGCGTGCGATGTCATCTAAGGACGCTAAAATCTGAAAATATGTAATATTACGATCACAAATATTTTTTTGGCCGCCATTTTGTTCCGTCATTAGTACCACAGTTTTACTAGTTCATCTCTGTACCACAATTAGTTATGGCACACAATTTAAAATCAGTCCATTGCCATCTTGGATTCATCATCAAGTCAACCGGCTAAGTAATTTTTTAGCTATGCCGCGAAGAGTCAGACCTACAGACAGACAGACCGACGGAATTGAGAAAACATCTTTTTCGGCATCTAGGAACCATGAAACGTGAAGATCTGAAAAATCTACGAGGGAAGTAATATTGTTCAAAATATCACGCAGTACTCGGCGTACGTACATATACATATACATATAGAAAATACATAAGGTGGAATTAAAAACGCCCCCATTTTTTGATGTCAGTTAATAAATATAGGTTTTGTTTGTTTTCCAGAATTTTAACTTTTCATTTTTTATGTTTGGCATATTTAGGAACGGCCACCTTTTGTTATATCGTTATATCTTGGATATAATTTTAGGTTAAAAAGACCTTATAAATTATGAGTTACTCGATTCCTCTTTCCATTTATTCGCCAATTTAAGGTTCTTAAACACGAAATATAAACGAAAAATAATTTAATATCGTACGAACGAGCGTCTAATTTAAAATTTTTATTTTGACTGTTTTCGAAGATAACAAGAGAGAGGGGCGACATATATTTTAGGTTTTTATGTAAACGAAAGTTTTATTGTGAGGGAAATTCTGGGTATTTGGGAAAGGAATAGGTAAGCCATTTTACCCTAGCTTCCGCATTCAGAAATTTTCTTTATATATAGAAAAGTGAAACCAATAAGCAATATATCTCATCTAGTTCATATTTGAGAAATTACTAAGATCCGGAGTTTGAGTTTCGCTTTGCATTTCATTTCTAGTTTAAAGTATAGTTAACTTTTAAGTAAATCTCAATCTCAAAGGAACTAATTTATTATTTTAACCATTTTCGCCGTATTAAGAATTAACCGCACCATGAATATCGGTAAAAAATCACTATATGATCCGTTTTGGTAAAGTATGTTATACACCCACCTTAAATTGGTATTTAAAAATTATTTTAGACGATTTTGGATCTATTATATGAAGCCATAAGCTTATTAGATTGCTATCGACAGATGGGATTCTGCCAGATTAAAATAAGTCTCGATTGTTTGTTAAAATTCAACAGAAAAGAGATTTACGTTCAGCGACAAGTGAACCCGCATATGTCTTCTAGTTTTGTTAGTGGTAGTCCCTTCCGATTTAGTGCTCGGAATTAATGCGGATCCACGTCGAGTCGGCCATGATTCAAAGTGAACGATGGCAAGACTTAACTCAAGTTTGTGCAAGTTGGGCCCGTCGTGCCGGCTAAGAAAATAGAATTTATGGTAGTTTTTTTTCAAGTTTTTGTGCCAGGGTTGTTTCCTGATTTTCGAGTCGCATTTATGAATTAATAGAAATAAACGTAATATATATTTTTGCACTAAAACTTTATTGTCTCATTAGATAATTTATATATATTTTGGACCATTATTACAAACGTGTAAAAGGAAGTGGAAATGATAATAATAGTAGTAAAAAGAATTAAAGCATTTATTTGTACATTTATAATATATAATAATAATATAATCCTCGTATAAAGGGGGCGAGAATCAATTCGGGATATATAGATATCTGACGACTGTTCAGCTGCACCGAGAAGAAAACAATTACCAATAATAATCAGTAAATTTACCCGGAACTTCCCCCGTTATGAATTTTAGGGACGCTAAAATGTAAAGACGTGTAAAACCTGAAACGGTGATTTTTTCACCATTATATATCATTTTATTCGGCCACCTTGAATTAGTACCTACCAGAATTTTACTAGTTGATCCCTATACCACAAGTAGTTATTACACACAATTTAAAATCAATCCATTAAGCAGTTTTTGAGGCTGAATTTTTAAATATTTCATTAAGCCGCTATTTTGTTCCGCCATCTTGAATTCGTACCAAAATGTTACTAGTTGATTCCAATATAATACTTGATGTTTTTTTTGCAAAATTCTAGTTAAATTGGATGAATAGTTTTTAATAATATTTTTTTATGAGACTTCTATAGGCCGTCATATTGTTTCGCAATATTGGATTTTTACCAAAATGTTACCAGATCATCTCCATATGACCCTTAACTTTTGTTCAAAAGTTGAAGTAAATCGGGTAAGTAGTCTTTAAGTTATGCCGCGAACTGAGAGACAGACAAACAGACCGACCGACAGACGGACCGCCGGAATTGATAAAACGGCTTCTAGCGATGCTAAAGCGTAAAGATGTGTAAAACCTAAGGGGGTGATTTTTTCATGGTTACAAACATTTTAGTGGGTCGCCATTTCGTTCGGCCATTTTGAATTAATACCACTATTTTACTAGTTGATTCCTATATCACAATTAGTTATGGCACACAATTTAAAATCAAACCATTAAGCAGTTTTTTCACGCTGAATTTATGAAAATATTTTAATATGCCGCCATTTTGTTCCGCCGACTTGGATTCGTGCCAAAATTTTACCACTTGATTTCACCATAATACTTGATGATTTTGCAAAATTTGAGATAAATTGGATGAGTAATTTTTTAATAATAATTTTTTTAACACTCTACTAGGCGCCCATTTTGTTTCACCAAATTGGATTTTTGCCAAAATGTTACCAGGTTATCCAATATGACCCTTAATTTTTGACTAAAGTTTGAAGTCAATCGGATAAGTAGTTTTTTAGCTAAGCCGCGAACAGACAGACGGACAGACAGACCGACGGAATTGAGAAAACATGTTTTTCGTTATCTAGGGACCCTGAAACGTGAAGATCTGAAAAAATCTGGGAGAGTGATTTTTTCACGATTAGAATATTTCCCTTTTACCAGGGAAGTAAAAAGGAAAGAATGAAAAAATAAACGATATAACTACGAAAGAGATTATCTTATATAATACTTTTAAATATGTTCAGATTATTTGTTGCGTTTAGATTGACAAACAAAAATATTTTTTGGCTTTTTCGCAACAGAATAAAAATATTTAATTTTAAATTAATCGAAGCAAATATTGGCTCTTGTAGAGACTAGGTATGTTAATATTTTCTCTTTTTTCGGATTCACTGTAGAGCTTACCGCTAAATAAACACATTTCAGCAAAAAAAATTTCGGATGAACCACTTTTTGCACAAAAAAAAATTGTGACTTTGTAAGGCACTATATAGTTATAAACGTCTATTTTTACTTTAATTATGTTAAAATTGCACGCAGAATAGATAAATTAGAGTATATTATTATATAATATACTCTTTTTTAATTTAAGTTCTTTACTAACTAATGTTAAAAGTGTATCAACAAAATATGTTATAACTAAAAAAAATTTTAAACAGACATTTAACAAGTTTGACATTTCATGATTAATCGGCCATTTCCCGTATTCAGAAAGCAATGTTGCCAAATTTAATTTCATTTTATCAGCGAAGAATTACTCTTTATTAGGGTTGATAATAATATTTTGCTGCATAGTTGAAACGGTGTCATTAGGAGCACAAGGTTGAAAAAGTAAAGGGTTAGCACCAGGTTAGGCGCCGAAGACATCATCATTAAAGCCATAACATAAAAACATGCACAGTACAAAACCAGCCAGCGGAGCTGGCAGCCGTTGATACAGTTGGTAATTCGGTACTGGGTTAGCACCAGGTTAGGCACCGAAGGCATAATAATTAAAGTCATAACATAAAAAACGGTACAGCTCAATCACTGGGAACGTAAAGTTAAGTTTAAGATATTTACATTATAAATCAAGAACTGTAAAGCAATATGGCAATACTGTAAGGTTCTTTTTACTTCTAATACCCTATTAGGAAGTTTTTGCACTGCAATGTTTTGAAAATGAAGGAAATATGGACAATTTTTATTTTTTTTTCTGGGTCAAAAGTGTTTCATCTGCAAATTATATTTTTTTTAATTTGTACTAGGAGACATATGCTTAATTAATTCCAAATACTTACACTCAAAAAGATCTTAAATATTTAATAAAAATACATATCTCAACATGTAGACTCGTCTGTATACGGAATGTTTCGATACATAATATAAACAATATTATTTAAGCAAACATAAAAGCCTCCTTAAGAAAAATCGCAGTTTACATTTGATTCATTTTTTAGTATACTGGGCGAAAAAAAAAATTTTTCGTGAAACATGTAGCTTCAAACTTTAAACGCAGTTTTGACCTTTTTTACCTTGTCATTATTCTTGTCTCATATTATTTTTCCATAAATGTAATTTTTAGAGAACGACAGCAAAAAAATAAAAATTTGTTTTTTTTTTAAATACGTTACGATAATGGTGATTTGGTTAAATTTTTTAAGACAACAATTTATAAAAATTTTTTCTCGTATCTATTCTATTTTAGATTTTTTTTTTGTTTTTGCCGAAAACTGAAACCCTGTAGGTCCAGAGAGCGTTCATTTGTCTTAGTGATAACAGTTAAAACGAAATAATAGACGAAAAACCGAAAATTATACGAAAATATTTTTAGGATCTGTTTGAGCCCCAGACGTACCAAATTTCGAAAGTTTATCCGAAATTTAAAAGATACGTTCAGAGACGACGACGACTATGAGGACAAGGTCATCCCTTTACACAAATCTCACCAGGACACTCTTCGAGTGACCAAGTCTTTTGGCATCTACTAATAGTAAATTATTACAACATGTAAGTACTATATTTTCTTTAATTGCACTTTGGCTACAGCTGTCGCCCGATCTAAAACTAATTATCTTTTTTTTGTAAACGAAAGTTCTTTCAACGTTTTGAAATGTGTAGTACATTTCAAAAAGTTTATATAAATGTTCGAAATAGAGGCTGACTTAAGATTTTTTTGTAATACAAATTTAAACAGATCCAAAGTTCGGCTTTTTAAATTTTTTCAAACTTATTTTACGATTTAACGTAGTCCTCGTCGTCAGTTTTTTCTCAACGTCATATACCCTCGGCTGTCTACCAAAGGCATATGAAAATACACCCCACAGTCGTCAGCACTTTTAGAGCCACCGACGTTCTAAAACTCAAAGAACAGGTTTTTCAGGTGAACATCAAGGTATTCAAGTAATCGCCAAGAACTGCTAGTGTCTCTATTATGATAAAAACACTATAGTTGGAGAGGAGACTAGCTAAGTAACTCAGGCCTCAAGTTAGCCTCGTAAGGACAATAATTCTAACGCTTTTCTGGTCAAAATACGTAATTTGATGACAAAGAGGATTTAAAAAATGTGCCAAAAGTAGCGGAACTTGTAGAAATGACTTCCAACTAAAAAAAAAAGTTCATCTTCGTGCTGCGGTAAATTATCAATAAAAATGCAAAATGGCTAATATGTCAAAGAAGACCATTTTTCGTCATTTCCGATAAACATTATGGGAAACGAATAAAAGAATAATTTTGTAGGGCGGTGTTGGACTAGAAAATAAAAAAAATTAGGAAAATACGTATCTTGCATTGGACGTTCGAAGTTATGGACCGATTTGTTAAAAAAGAAACGTGTTGCTTTCACGTTTGCTCAAGAACTAGCCATAGTTACGGGCTAAAAGTAAACATGAAGTGTGACGTAAATATAGTTTATATCAGCCTTTATATTTCCACAACTTTTATTTTTTATTGCAAAATCCAGCAAATCAATATTTAATTAAAAAAAAAACTGTTGATCTTGATTTATAATGAAATATCTAACTAAACTAAAGCGATTTAACCAAATAGAGGAAAATTTAAACAGAAAAGATAAGCCACTTTATCGGATTCATTACTCATCCTGTAACTAGATTACAGGTCCAGTGCTTCTTTGAGATGCAAGCAGAACCAGCAGAGAACTTTTGCAAGACAACACAAAAAAAGTAGAAAGAAAAGACGGCCGTAGCCAGATTACAGTTCCAGTATTTCTTTCAAGAGTAGCACAAAAACATTAAAACAAACAGAACATTAGAAGAAGAAAAGATGGCGGTAGCCAGATTGCAATTTCAGTGTTTCTTTGAAGAACAAGCAGAACTTCTGCAAGACAATAAGAAAAAAGCAAAAGGAGAGGAAGGCAGCAGCAATTTAATAGAAATTTTCGAAACTCAGATCTATTTAGAATTCTTGTCTCCTTTAAATTTACAAGGGTCGAAGATTTGGCGCTTTTAATGCTTTTCAGTTTTTTTGCGATTTAGCTTAGTACCGTAATCTTCATCGTCAACTGTTTTTCAACATCGCCTATCTTCGCCTGTCTGTCAAATGCGTGTCAAAACATTCCATTCAGTCGTAAGCGGTTTTGGAGACATTCTAGTTCACTCCATTTCCAGGTGAACATCGAGAACCGTTAGTGCCTACTTTAATTTTGGTAGTCTATATAATAAAAGAAATAGACTTTTGTTGGTGGGGACACTAAGTAACTAAAGCCTTAAGTTGTCCTCGTAAAAGGTAATATTACTTGTCAAAATACGATAATATGATGATAACGGAAAAGATAGCTTTCGTAGTGAGCAAGCGCTTTTACGCAGAAAAATGTAGCATATATGGTACAAATACCTTCTTTGCGAAAAACGTAGCGTAATTTAGCTCAAGATAATGATTTGCTTCGTAGTTAATTTTGAAATTATTTACAATCTGTGCCTTTGTTAATTGAAGTGTTGCCCAGTAAATTAGTCAAAAGTGCAGAAAATTGAAGCAATAACTTTAAAACAAGAAAAAATCGTTTCTGTGCAGCGACAAAATGCAAAAGATGCTAATACGCCAATGAATATGGTTTTTCTGTACTCCTCAAGATATAAAAGTAATTTTATTTAATCTAAAAGTTATTAATTGGATTGATTTCTATGGTCATTGACTTAAAAACTACGGGAAATAATTAATTTCCTTGAGCGGTGTTGTACTAGAAAATGAAAAGTCTTAGGAAACTACATATACTCCACTGGGCGTTTAAAATTATCGGCCACCTTATTAAAAAAAAGTCGGTAGTTGCTTTCCGATTTGCTTAAGGACTCACAATATCTAAGTATATATCAAAAGTAAACATAGAGTGCGATGCAAAAATTTTTTACCCTTTTACCCTGTATATTCCGGTAAAAACAGTCCTGCAAATTAATGCAATGGTTAATCCTAAGAAAAACCGTAGATCCATATCTGTGATAAAACTTTTCCAGACATTGGTTATATCTTGATTTCAAATGCTACTACTACTACTACTAAACTAAACTATAGCGAATTAGCCGAATATAGCAGAATTTAAACAGGAAAGATAAGCAAGTTTACCCGGTTCATTACATAGTACGTCTTCATCCCGGACGCGGCTATAACTCATCCCGTAGTCAGATTACAATTCCAGTGTTTCTTTGAGGAGCAAGCAGAACCAGCAGCAGAACTTCTGCAAGACAATAAGAAAAAAACAGAAAGAAAAGACGGCAGCAGCAAGTGAGTTATTGTGTATAAGATAAACGGGCCCGTTCCAGCTCGAAATGAAGTCTAGCTGGAAATTTATGCCCGTTCCTCGGTGCAATATCTCGCCCAAAGCAGAATTGGACCGGCCTGATGCAGGAAAATAGGCTGCTTGTGCGGACTACGACGCATTTTAAATTAGCTTTTTATTGGAGGCTGTATAAGTCTTACCGATCTAGAAACTCTGCATTTCAAAAGAACGTATCTTTTTTACCCATAAAAAGGTATTTGTATTAAGCATCGCAAATAATACTACATTATGTTAGATTAGAGGGTTTTCGAGAATTAGACCACTAACCAGGTTTGTTATATTTATTAACAACGTTTCGGTTATATTTCACATTCATATCATTGGGCTAGGACATTATTTTAAATTATAAAAACAAAAATGTAAATACATAAAGACACAATATATATGGACAAAAATTTGAAAAATTAAGAAAGTAAAAAGCACATAGTACATTAGTACGAACAAACATTTTTTTGTATATGAACATTTAATTTTTTTATTTTATTTTTATTTATTCACGAAAAAACTTTATTCCTAGACAAACAATCAAACATTAGTGGAAATATTTAAGTAACAATACCATTTGTTCAGAAAGTGTGCACCACTTCAGTCACATTTTCTTTTTGATTCTTCAAGTATAAAGGATTATATCGGTAATATTTGATTAATTTCACAACGCAGAATTAATAAATCTTATAATAATAAAAAAAAGTGTTATTGATATAATCCTTCTTTGTATTTTAATAATTATAAAGCAAATGTAAATGAAGTATTGTATACGTCCTGAAGAAAAGGTATTTTTATATTAGTAATTTCTAATAATATTTGATTGTTTGTGTAAGAACGAAACTTTTTCAATAAAATACTTTAAAATTTCATATTATATAAGACAGATTAAATTTTTTTTCTGGGTTACCCTATTAATAACAATTTGTATTACGTTTTATATATATCAAAAATGTTTGATTGTTTTAATATATTTGTATGTGTTTTGCACTTTCTTAATTTTCCATATCATTGTTCGTTCACGTAGTGTCTTTATGCGTTTAAATTTTTCCAAATTTTACTTTTCTATTTGGAAAAAAAAATGAACATAACTGTCAAACGTGTATTAAAAGTTGGTATATTGATTCCCACACAAGATCCAAAAAATTTCGAATTGGTATTTAAAGAAACAAAAAAGGGGGTGTACATTAATTCGAGGTCACACCGGTAATACGTATTACATATTTTTGCGACCCATTTTTAGTATTCGGTAGTACATTACGTCACTAGGGCAGTAACCTACTACCTACGAAAGTAAAAATAGTGCTCATTACCGCTGTAATATGCCATAGCTGTAGAAAGATATTTTTATTGTATTATTTGAATTTGAAATAAGAATTTAACATAACGTATTGTCGCAGGTGTCATCTGCTATACATGGGAGCAAAACATTAGTAAAGAATTATGTAAAAAAGGTCAATCGCTTTATAAATTATACTTACTTTACCTCTATCTTGATTTTTATTTTTGATATTTTTATGAATACGAGGTATCACGTTTTTCCTGGGCATGCATCAACTTTTTTATTTTAAATGGGGTACTCCATATATAATTCCGGAATTCGATTTCTCCTAAGATTTAAGATGGGTACTCTATCATATATCCTATACTTATCGATTACCACTTGGCAAAAATTTAATTAAAATAAAAAAAAAAGTTGAAAAAACAAGTATTCGGAAAAAGATCTAAAAAATGCAAAAATATATAAATATGTTTTAATGTTTTCCTCTAATTACAAATAAGAAGCAAGGGAGCATATTTTAGAATCCTATTTCTTTTTTTTAATTGTACAGGGTGTTTTATAAAATAAGTCCAATTCAGACATTTTCGAAACTGCAAAAACTTTTAATGTAACACCCTATATATTACTACTTTTTGAATATATTATTCGATACGGAATATATTTTAATGTTTGTTGATTCTTTTCTTATCTTCTGTTATTTTCAAAACATAGACACTAATTTTAAAAAGTCATGTATTGCCAACTATATCGTGTATTAAAAGTTGTTTTGACCACAATAAACTTAAAAAGTGTTCTTAATATTTTTGTCTTGAAAATCTGTTTAAATGTGTAAAATTTTACGTAAATAGTCGTTACCACATTGGAAGGACAAAATAAAATCTATATTTAAAAAGAAATCGCACTTTGTGTATTTAAAACGAAACCGTTGTGTTTCCGTGTTAATCTAAACGTCTTGCCTTAAAATCAACTAAAGTGTTATTTCCCTAAGTTTGTCTACATACTTAATTAACATCCTGTATTTAAATACAGAAGGGCTTTGTTTGAATTTCGCGCAAAATATTTTACTCGTGTAACTTATAACACTGTAAACTTTATAACAAAATACACTGCTGGAACTTTGAAGTGCACCAAGAAAATTTTTACTGGAAATTCAAAATATAAAATATTTTTAATACGGATGACGATTTTAAGTTACAGTTTTCGGCCTTCTCTTAACCAATTCCTAAAGTATGCAGCGCGATAAGGACAGCCTCAACGAAACCGTCTTATACAAGGTGCATAAGACCCTGTCATTTTGAGAAAAGTTTATTCGACCAGAACTCTTACTGTGGAAGATTTCTTTTTCTCTTTGTGCAATCAAAATAATCTAGAGCTAGGTACGAAAAACAATTTCCAACGGTTTCGAAATTTTTTATTCGTTTCCGTCATACAGGGTTTTTTTATAGAAAAATTGATTTTTTTTAAAATGGTCTGCTGAACAAAGCCCACTTAGGGCAATCAGATTCAGTATGGTCTAACGGATTCTGAAACAAAAACTATACCGATTCTAAACTTTAACAATGTTGAATTTCTGCTCTGCAAGGTAGGTAGTATTCCAGATCTTTGTTACCCACTGTATTATTGGGACATATTCTCAATTAATTCGAAATGATGGGTAAACAGTTTAAGTATATAAAATGTGAAACTGTATTTTATTGGGAAAAAGAGAATTATATATGATAAAAGACGATTTTTCATCTTTACTTCCCTCGTAAAAAAGAAGTATTGTAATTGAGAAAAAATTACCCTTAGAGATTTTTTCAGATCTTCACCTTTCAGGGTCTCCTGACGACATGTTTTCTCAATTCTCTCGGTCTGTCTGTCTATCTGTCTCTCTGCCTGTTCGCGGCGTAGCTAAAAACTACTTACCCGATTGACTTCAAATTTTGGTAACATTTTGGTAAATATCCAATAAACAAAATTGCGGCCTAGTGAAATGTTAAAAAAATTATTTTTAAAAACCTACTTATCCAATATATCTCAAATTTTGCAAAAACATCTAGTATTATGTTGGAATCATCTGGTAACATTTTGTTACGAATCGAAGATGATAGAAAAAAATGGCAGCTTAATAAAATATTTAAAAATTTATCCCGAAAAACTGCTTAATGGTTTAATTTCAAATTGTGTGCCATAACTAGTTGTGGTGGTACTAATTCAAGATGTCCGAACAAAATGGCTTCCAAATAAAATGTATGTAATCATAAAAAAATCCCCAACTCAAGTTTTACACATCTTTACATTTTAGAGTCGCTATGTATTATCTACTTATTCGAACGATTTCAAATTTTGGTCAAAAATTAAGGGTCATATGGAAGTGACCTGTTAACACTATAGTGAAAATCCAACCCGGCAAAACAAAATGGTGGCCCAGTGAAATGTTAGAAAACTACTCATCCAATTTATCTTAAATTTTGAAAAACCTCAAGTATTAAGTTGGAATCAGCTGGTAACATTTTGGTACGAATCCAAGATGGCGGAACAAAATAGCGGCTTAGTAAAATATTTAAGAATTCAGCCTTAAAAAACTGCTTAATAGTTTTTTAAGGCTAATTTCAAATTGTGTGCCATAACTAATTGTGTAAATAAATAGTGTAAGTGTAAGTAAAATAGTGTAAGTGTAAGTAAAATAGTGCTACTAACACACTAAATCACCTCTCAGATTTTACACATCTTGATGGTTTAGCGTCCCTAGATACCAAAAAATATGTTTTATCTATTCCGTCTGTCTGTCTATCTGTCAGTTCGCGACGTAGCTTAAACATTACTTTCCCGATGGACTTCAAATTTTGACCAAAAATTAAGGGTCATAAAGGGATTACCTGGTAATATTTTGGTAAAATTCAATATGGCCGAACAATATTAAAAGTTTTGTTAGAGTGGTGTATTATTTGGATTTAAGATCCAGTAAAAAACAAAAGACTTATTTTAAATTGTCGCCGTCTCGCGACTTTATTGTTGCATCGTCAGGGCACATATATAGATTCTATATCATGCATGAAATATTATCTGTCTTTACCTATTACATTGGTCCACAGATACTTCCCAAATATTAAGTTTCTAAATGGTTTTCGTTAACGATCCTCTTGTTTTTATGTTAGCTTGGTATATTATTTGGTGTTAGGATCCAGTAATAAAACAAGACTTTTTAAATTGTCGACGTTTCGCAACTTTATTGTTTTATCCTCAGGACACATATATAGATTCTATATCCTGCATGAAACCCATTTTATCAGTCTTTAGGTTCTACGTTGGTGCGCAGAGATTTCTCAGATATTATGTTTCTAAATTGTTTTCGTTAACATCTCTCTTGTTTTTATGTTGAGTGGTGTATTATTTCGGGATACGATCCAGTAAAATTGTCGACATTTCGCAACTTTATTGTTGCATTTTCACGACACATAGATTTTATATCCTGCACGAAACCCATATTCTCAGCCTTTACCTATTCAGTAGTATTTTTTGGGATTAGGAAATATCTGCAGACTAACGGATTAGGTAAAGACTGATAATATGGGTTTCAATTTAAGATGGCGAAACAAAATGGCAAGCAAATACAATTTTTAAAAAATCAACCTAAAAAAAACTTCTTCAATTGACTTGAGAGTTTTTTAATATTCTGTTACATCTCGTACATTTTCAAACAGACAGATGGAATATATCTTGGCATCTAGAGACCCTCAAATGTAAAGACATGAAAATATCTCAGAGGATGCTTTTTCATGATTACAATAATTTCCTCCTACGAGAAAAGTATACATTAGTAATACAATTGTCAAAAGGAAAAATAATTAGTAAAAATTGGTGCTAATGACCCTAAAAACCCCTAATACCAAAGGAAACTCGATATTTTAGATTACTTCCTTCTTTATTCCCTCCAACCCCGCAACCCCCTGCGCCTCGTTGCGCCATAAATTTAACTTATTGGCACAAGACATTTTGTTGTACTAATAATTAAGTTACTTTATATTTTGAACATCCGTTAAGGTTTGTATTAACCGAAATAACTTTACAAGAAAATAGATCCTTCCCTAAGTTGAGGGAAGTCAAGATACATTTTTGGTAAATTATACTTCATATCCCAAATTTTAATGTAATTTGTTAAAGCATTTATAAATTATCGCGGAAACTGTCTCACAGAAAATTTTTCAAAATGAGGCTTTCTCGGCAAAAAAAAATCCCTCCCAAACTTTTGGACTTTTACTTAATTTACACCTTGTATATTTGCTGCGACAATAATAAAATATAAGTAACATCATTATTAATTTGACGAAATAATAATTTTTAGATACCATGTGAAATTTAATAGAGCAACACACCCTCCAGTCCAATATATTTCTTCAATAAAGAGTCTTCGACGCGTGGGAACTCTGGCGTAATTTATTTCTTAATTTGCTATTCGTGAGCCGATTTGAACAGTTTTGAATGAACGGGCAACTCCCTGCTTCCGAACAGCTAATTTACGCCTTAAATGGCCTTTAATTTAAAGTCATTAAACACTGCACTCTTCATCGTGATAATTATTTTCTGGTCATAAGAATGCCTGTTATATGGTGTTTTATGGCACCTCTTGTTGTTTTCTTTACACCTCGAAATGACTTAATTATTTAAAGTGTCATTATTTTTGAAATGAGAATGGAAACAGGACTAGGCGCTGTTCGACTGGTGGTTAACAAATGCATATTTACAGGGTCGTATTTCGGATCTGTAGAGCCTAGGTTAAACCTGTAGTTTGACTCCCACCGGACAAGTTGTCAGAAAAGTATATTTATTTTTAAAGCCTGGATACCACATTTTTTAGTTTTTCATTTGAAATTTGAATATCAAATTATTCTTCTGTTTCTCAAATTCAAAATGGGGTTGTTCAGCGCTTCCGTACTGATTTAAAATGTTTCATGTTTAAAATCGTCATCTACTAGTCCTGAATATCAGATCATATGAATTGTTCACGAAAGCACTCAACCGTATTAGCACCCAAAATAACTGCATGTTTTCATTGTGATTAAAAGAGGACTCACAGCACATTAAAATGCCTAAATCTTTTTTTTTTTGTAGAAAAAAATTCCAGAGATTTCCAGTATTATAATAAAAGTTCGATTCTATCCTCATAAAAAGTCGTTGGAGAACATCAATAACTTTATGCAAAACGCTTTCTGGAGCTGATTGCAGCTCAGACCACCAATTACTTATTTGCTTCTTCAAACAAAAATTTAAAACATGCTGCAAAGGAAGAAACTAATTCTCAACCGTCATTAATGATAAAGCCGCGTTTCAAACGTCTTTCTCAGAGACATGCGGTCTCTAAGAAAGACTCTGCTAGTTGTAGACTCTGGATATAGTAACGAATTGTGAATTTTGTTAAAAAATGGCATTGCAATATCGATTTCTCATACTCAGAATACTGATAATGTTGCACCTAAACAACCTTGGATCACACAGGAGACTGCTTATTTGGTCCAAAAACGCAAGTCGTTGAAGGCTTCAAGTCCCGAAAGCGAGACTGGACTGGAAGAGTATAACCGCTTCACGAGAAATATTCAGACATGTTGCAGAAGAGACAAAAATCAATATCTAGCAGATATATGTAAAGACCTGGAGTCTCAGGCAGATAAAAATAATACACGAGACCTCTTTCAAAAAGTCAAACTAATTACTCGCAAATTTAACCACATGGAACATGGGCAGTCAAAGATTCAAATGGCATCATACCAAGTGATATCAATAAAATACTCGAAGCTTGGAGAAGCTATTGCGAGGTATTATATGTAACAGAATTATGAACATGAATCATCTAGCTAGTCTGAAGTCTCCACAAGGCATCTGGTGCGGATGGGATAAATGCTGAGACGTTAAAAACGCTTGAAGAGGATGACAAGGATATTATTCTCAAGATATGCCAAAAAGTGTGGGAATCTGGTGTACGGCCCGATGACTGAAAATTATCAATCTTTGTACCTCTTCACATAAAGTACCTACCAACAACTGTGATAACTTCAGATTATTTGCATGTCCCGATGTATTCGTGCTTCGTAAACTATCAAAAGACCTTTGACAATGTAAACTGTGATAAACTCGAGAGTACTCTTAATGATGTGTGCGCCAGAACATATGGTCGTCCTTGTACGGGGGCTATACGAGAAAAATAGTGCACGTGTTAGAGAGGATGGATATGATTCGGAGCCATGTATTGTACGGAAAGTGGTTAGGTGGTATTGGCTTGGCGATGTTATGATGGGAGGTGTTAAAATAAGCAACCTAAGATTTGCTGGCGACACTATTCTTATTGCAAGCAACGAAGAAGAAATCCGGGAACTACATCGGTGCTGAGTTTGGTCTACAAATTAACTATGCAAAGACAAAAATTATCATTGTAGACCCTGAACATTGTAATAGACCGGAATACACCCCATATTGGGAACCATCGCAAACTATTCAGGTGACTGAATTCGACGCAGAATTCAGCTAGCGCGAGTAGCAATGACACAACTCATTAAGGCGAGATCGACATATCACCAAAAAACGCCAAAATAAGACTTGTCAGATCCTAGATTTTCTCAATATTTCTATATACCTCCGGATCTTGGGTTGTCAGAGCGGCAGACAGATAACGCATTGATGCCTTCGAGATAAGGGTGTGGCGACGTATGTTGAGAGTTTCCTTGACGGCTCACCGCACCAACGTTTCCATACTTCAAGAAATTCAGACTCCACAGCGCTTGTCGAGTATAGTATACCAGCAACTATTGATTTAAAAGTATTTTTTGGGTTTTTCCGCCTTAGAAAATTGGAAAAAAATAAAAAATAAAATATAATTACCCTATAAATTGAATAGATAGTCTTAAGTTCTGGGTCCACTATGAAGGTACCCGAGGAACGACACTGAAAAATGTTGGTTTTCTGGACGTTTCGAGGAAAAGTCGACCCCCGTCTTCAGCAAACCTACAAATAAAATACTAAAAGCAGAGTATGTCTTATGTTTCGTATCAGAAATATAACCAGAATGGCTAATCTCTGACATTTTGTTTTTGTTTGTTCCTCGGGTACCTTCATAGTGGACCCAGAACTTAAGACTATCTATTCAATTTATAGGGTAATTATATTTTATTTTTTATTTTTTTCCAATTTTCTAAGGCGGAAAAACCCAAAAAATACTTTTAAACCATGAATCCGCCACTACAATTTCGTAATTAGCAACTATTGAGTTTCTTTGGTCATATTCAAAGAAGAGACAACATCGAAAGCAGTAACCGTGATGGGTGCCGTAACTCTGTTAAAAGAGCCATCAGAAATCAAAATATTAATGAACCTAGGTCACAATATATCTGTTAATATGTTATGTTAAAGAAGAATAGAAGCTTTATATGTTATGATTTACCTGTTACTGTACATAAACCTAAACAAGGCTAAAATTTGATAGCGTCATGGTTAAAAATCTGAAGAACTGTCTCGGAAGTTTTTTAAGAAACATACAACAGAAGCACATCAGAAGTTATATTTGTAATTCTATTTCGATATTTAAAATTTGTCCATTTAAAAGTACATTGATGGTACAAAATGGAAGATATTTTTATTACAAAGTATTAAAGCAGTATGATTCAATAACAAAAAAAATTAGGTTAGCGTTTTCTGGCACCAGATTCAAAATAGCTACTATATATTCGTTTGACAGAGTTGGGATGAGTTTTTATATTCAAATTGCTGTACGAGGTCCAGGAGGTAGTGCGGCAACAGTGCATCTAAAAATGGCGGAAAATAATAATACGAAAATGGAGATTAGTAACATTTTGAATTTTTTATTATCCTTATTTGATGAGACTAATGAAAATCTGCTGCAACTCTAGGATGTTATCAAGAGTTTCCAACAATTAAAAAAAATGTCATAGCAAGGTGAGTTTAGTAGAGGAAAGTTCTCCAGAACTAGGTTTCTACAATTTATAATGAATAAATTTACTCGTTACTAATAGTACTTATCTTCTTTATGGTCTTGTGAAAAATTAACGAGTGGTTTTTTGAAAAATATAGAGAGTAAACCTCCAAAAAGATATAAAAAAATCAGAATACGTGCAGAAAATATGAAAGCTATGATAGGAATTCCCTCTTCTTTTTCTTATAGTATATTATTCGATTGAAGGCGCTCTAGAGCAAGATTCTAACAAAAGTAGATTGGAATGAGATCTATTCGAGTGCAGAACTAGCTTTCTTAGTCTAAAGCGCTGTTAGACAACCGAAACTTCTATGACTATTTTTGATACGCATATTTTTGGAGGCTACATATTGTTTATTTCACTCATAGCAATTCCGATGACAATAACACATCGATTTATTGTATTTTTTTATTCGGTCTTTGGCAATAAAGTGTATTAAAAACACAATCCGCTTCATACAAGCGTTATCTCAAGCCAGGAACATTCTTTGGGCTTGCCACACCACGCTTCGAACCAGCGCGTGCATGCTGTATTAAACCAAGAATTCTTCAATATACATTGGGTTACATGAACCACCTACACACTCCTAACATACAGCAAGTGATTGAGAACTGTTGGGAAGCTACTGAATTATCATATAATATTAAATTGAGTCTTGAAAAGAAATTTGTTTAGAATTAAACTATTAGAAATCTTATTAAAATACTGCTAACTATGAGTAATAGTTCATTAAAATATTAAACGATGCCATAACTGCGTTATTTTACAAATTATTTTTTCACCAACAACCAAATGACTTTTTTGTTGGGAAGATGATTTACTGGTCAAGATTCAAGTGGAAAATAAGCACCCGAGCTTGGAAACACTGAAGAGAAACTAATCCAGTCAACTGATGTGTGGAATACGCAGAATGCCAAATATGTCATGTGTGTGTTTATAAACTTAAAATTACTTAAGTAATTTAGACTTCTGTTGCCAAAAGAGAGTGGTTTTTTGCCCGGCACTGGACTAAAATATTTATTAAACTCAAAAAGCAAAAATCATGTAATAACATAAACAAGTAAAAATATTAGGTTAAATTTTTTTTGAACATATTTGTTGCATTTCAATCCCCTTAGTTACATCGTATAATTTATTTTGCTTTGAAGTTTTTTGGAACTAAATCTAGTTTTTGGTATTCCAAAGGAATTTGAAATTCTTCGGGAACTTACTGTAGTATTAGATGGGGCATGCTTGATGATATTAAAAAAAATTTTGGAATTTTCAATGCTTCTGCCTATTTTTTTCCGTTTCACGACCAGATTCTATTTTCGCAGACTAATTGGCAATTTGTAGGCGTTAAAAATATTTAATTTTATTTAGGTAAATATTAGGTAAACAACATATTTTTTTTTCATACCTCTATTTATATTTGATACCTTCTCAAAAAAAAACGTGGTACAGTATAGTCCGCCTGGTTCATATATGGACTGTTTGTCGGCTAACAATAAGGCTCTATAAAATCAGGACATCTGTTGTCGGTGGCATGGGGCACCGTTCTGTTGAAACTTATAATTGTCGGATACAGGCTCAATTGGAAAAATAATTGACAAAATTTCCTGCTGGTACATTTCAGATTTTTTTTAGTTTCGACGAAAATAAAGTTTGTTTTTTGTTTTGGAAATATCCACTGAAGCCATTACTGACCAACGTTAAAATAGAATTTATTGTTTTGGATTTTTTAAGCTAACGTAACGTTTTCATCTGTGAAACAATTTTTTTTGAACATATTTGTTGCATTTCAGTCCTCTTAGTTACATCGTATAATTTTCAAGTTATTTTGATTTGAAATTCTTCGGGAACTTACTGTGGCATTAGATGGGGCATGCTTAATGATATTAAATACAATTTTGGAATTTTCAATGCTTCTGCCTATTTTTTTCCGTTTCACGGCCAGATTCTATTTTCGCAGACTAATTGGCAATTTGTAAGCGTTGAAAATATTTAATTTTATTTAGCTTTCACTTTCTTCGGGGAAACATTTTCATTATTTTATTAACCGCATAATTCTCCAATAGGCTTTATTCAAATTTTGTTTTTTACCTTGAAAATGGTGATTTTCACCAATCTGTGATACCTTTAAGTTAAATACCTTCATTGTCACTGGCAGTCAAAAATATCAGTTACTAGCTACCAGCTGTATATATTGATAAGATAAGGCTACATTGAGCCGTTAGAGAAATATTTTACTAGTAATTTTAAAGTTAAACAAAAACAAATTATTATATGAGAATTTGGATTTTACTACAAAATTATTAATTCACATTGTTCCGATTATTTTAATGAAAATTAAAAAAAAACTTTTTAAACATTCAGGTTTGATACGAAGGCAAAATAAAGTTTTGATTAAAAGCGACTTTTTAACACTATGGACAGATGTCGAAATTTAAATACTTAGTTATTATACGAAGTTATTTAAACTTATGTGTGATTCAAACCGGCTTGTGCTCTCATGTTTAACGTATCTTTTTTGAGATCTGTTGGTTTATAAATTTGTCTGTCTTCTTTTTTCATGCGGAAAATCCTGAGAAGAACCTCTAAACCTTTCTTTCTTATATATTTATAATATATGTCCAGTGAAATGTTGATGTAAAGCTAAATCATATAGAACAATTATTGTATTGCTTCCATTTTAATATGTAGTTTATATTCCTTGCGACTAGTGGATATGTAGCGTTACGTTTGACCCATCGAAACACAGGCATTACATCTTTTGGGGAACGCCAGCATTTTCCAATTTTTTTTACGTCAAAGTTAAAACATGCTTCAATGTCATAAAATAAATACGTTGTTGATAAAACAATGCACCTAAGTAATAAACAACAGAACCTAAAAGAAACAGTACATACATAATTTAATAGACTACCTAAGTCTTGACGTCACATGTAAGCCGAGTTTTAATATCCTCTTCCATGAAAAGAATTAAGCAGGAAAAATCCACAAGGATTTTTTTCCCATTCCATTTTATTTTTATTATCCTGACGAATAAGAGTGGTGCTGTTTATATTTGAGAAATTTGGTGGTAGGCCAAGGATATTTTCTCACAGGTAATGTTTCTACAGTTATTTAAAAACTGATTTTATATGTCGAAGTTACGTTTTGCTTTTGTTAATATTAAAGCATCATTGATTTCTTGCAGTATTCTCCCCTATTTTAATTGTTTCTAGTTTTAGAAACTGTCCCAACATGGTCATGTGTTTTGTTCCGGAATGTAAACATTAAAGTAAGCAGAATATTTGTGTGTTTGTATTCCCTATGAATCCAATAGAAAGAAAAATATGGATTACACTTGTATAAGGTACTTAACAACTATATCGTAAGTAATGCAACATACAACTTGTTCTTATAGTCAGAAAACTTCTAAATTAAAACAGTTTGTTAATTATATGCATGAGACAAGAAACAAAACAAATAGGTACCTAGAATTACCTCATTATTCCTGAATTACCTGGCAATATATCAAAAGAAAAACTAAAATAATTTGGATAGCTGAGACCTGAAATATACGCCAAATCCCAAAAAATGTGATGTACAATGCAAGATATGCACATTAATATACATTTAGAACATAAACTTATACATATAGCCAATAGTTCATCGACCGAAGTTGTTCAGTTTACTATTATAATTAAAAATATACAATTCTTAAACCAAATTGTTGTAGGTACAATTAAATAAATGCAATATGCAGATAAAAATAAATAAATGTCATTCATAAAATTAATTGATATGTTGGCGATTTTTCAAATTTTCAAATAATACTCTTTCTTTTGGAAACTTGCGGGTTGGCCTCTGCAGTAGGTTCCAGATTATAAAATTGAATAAATTAAGTATACGAAACTAAAACAAATACAGAAACTTTAATTTAAATGTCTGGTAATGATACCCAGACGTTCATAATGGTAGGTAGTTTGCGCATCGAACCTCATTTTGACGCCATGGCAGTGATGCTCTAATAAAATAAATATAAGTAGATATTTAGTTAATTAGTTAGCTAGAAGGTCTTTATTTTCCATAACTGGTACACTCATCTTTACAAAAAAACACAACTTGTGGAAAGAGGCCGAATATCAGGTGAGCCTGCCTAAGGAACATATCTGTTTTTCATCTTGAGCCAAAAAAAAACATAAATAATTGGTAGTATACAATTAAGAGCATTATCAATAATTAAACTGGTCCTAAATGTTATCAGTATATAACAATAATTAGGACTTAGAAAGAAAAAAAAGACATACAGCATAAAAAATAAGGGCAAAAAATAACTGAATTCGAAAGCCCCAAATAGTGCAAATAGCAAATAAAATATTGTGATTCATGTTATCGTAGGCCTTATCGAAGTGAATTGAAGTTACAAATGTGAGCTCGTTAACATCATTGACCCGCAAAATATCGACTGTTATAGCTAAAAGAGTGGTTTCACAGTTATGAAATTTCCTGAATCCTCATTGTACTGGTGGAATTATGTTAGTACTGAAAGTGAATGTTCGAATTTGAGAGTCTATCATCTTTTCAAATAGCTTTGAAAGTTCTGGTAAAATACTAATAGAGCGAAGATCTTTGAAACTCTTTGGTGTGTTGATCTGTGGTAAGGTTAATAATATAGCCTGCTTGTAATTATCAGGAAGTACTCAATTATTGAGACAGAACTTCAGAACATGGGCAAGGTGAGGTAAAATCTCTAGGCAACATAATAATAACATTTTAATATATGTCCCATCCTGCCCCTACTCTTAATTTTATGTAACACCTTCTGGACTTCATACTCAGACACACGTTCCAAAACAAATATTTCACGTTCATGCGCGGTATTACCGTGATCTAAAATTTCTCAATCAACTGCAAGTTTGGGTATACCATTTATAGAATAATCATTTAATTTTCAACGTCTTTTAGCTCATCAGGAACGTCAGACCTCCCTCTCATAATATCCGACAAACGCCACAGATGATTGGCATCTGCTCTACGAAATCTATCGGTAGAATTGGCTTTTTGTTCATTCTTAAAAGCCCAAGTAGTATATTTTTTAATGGAATTCGTGATAAGCATTGGATCTACTGCTCTAAACATAACCAATTTTAGATTGTCTGTAAACCATGGTGAATATTTTTTAGTTATTCGTACTTTTCTGGAAGGAGCGTAGGCGTTAAAGAGTCCCAGAAACAATTCAATTACCGGATTTTGTCATTTATATCGTCTCGGTTAATTATTGTAAATATCTATTTAAAATGCTTGCTATGTGCTAGTGTAAATACTAGCAAGCCGTATTAAATAGATATTAAACACCTACCATTGTTTTAGACACGTAACAATTCCTATAAAAAAAAAACTTAGATTTGTACTTAACTCATCAAGCTAACACGTCAATCAAGCAAATTTTTAAGGCATCCTAAGCATAAACTAAGCTATTTGAAGCACTAGCCAGCTATTATTTGATTCTTCAGCCCTATCCTGATCATTTTTCTGTGCGTATGATTCCCCCCTCTCCGACTTTTCATAATTTTATAATCCAAAAATAAATGTAATTATTCTAAATATTTACGAGTTTGCTATTTTGAAATTGATTGACAGATTAAGATTCAGAACATCCATAAGAAGAGCTTCTAAATCAGATGTCACATCATACGAAGTGTCGTTTTTTTCTTCATTACAATCAACTATTTTAATCGGTATTTCTAATTTATATCCTTGCGGCAGTAGATAGATATGTCTGATGCAAAGATATTATGCATCTAATATTATTGTTTTTTCAACAGTAAATATAAATAAGAGATATTTTTATTATTAATTTACTGATGCCAAATTTAAGTTTAACATAATCACTTCTTTAAACAGTATAAAGAACTATTTGTTATGCTTCTAATTTTATTATGAAAAATACTAATATTAATAGACTGCCTAAGTGTGGCGTCAGGGCGGAAAAACCTCCAAACAAAGGAAAAGTTTATTAAAATTCTCATAAGACCTTATTTTATCCAATTGCGAGAAAATTTGATCGACAAATAAACATTTAATTCTACTGTTTCACTTATTTTGATAGTATTTGTAACTAATTAAGACCAAACTGAGAACGGTAAATAATTTTTTGTTCAAGTTATTCGGGCTTAAAACAATTAGAGGTTATATTTTGATTTTTTGCCCTTGGTGTCCTGATTGTACCAGAAAATACTTTCGAAGTTTTCGATTAACTGGTTTTGGTAGACCACACCGTTCTAATATCTAAGAGAGGTTAATCACATTGTAGTGACGTCTATATGTGTTGCAATTCAGGTTCGTTTGCTGAAAAAGAGAAAAAAAATAAATGAAATTCAAAAATTAAATTATTTGAGTTTATAACAATAGATTGATAGGATGGTGTATTTTTGGAGTGGAATGAGAGCTGAAGTTTCTACTATTTCAGTGCTTTTAAATACCAGCGACCAAAACGAAAAAACAAATCAAAGCAGAAACCTTTGCTGTTCGTTCCATTACAAAAATACTTCATCCTATAATTTCATTACAAAATCATTAAACGCATACAATAAATTAAAATAAAATCTAATGCAGATAAAAAGAAACTAACATCGCTACCAGAGCAGCGCCGTGGGGGAAAGTTTGCAGCAAGAAGCATATCTTGGAT
Organism: Kuschelorhynchus macadamiae; assembly: GCA_030620095.1. Classification (NCBI taxonomy): domain Eukaryota; kingdom Metazoa; phylum Arthropoda; class Insecta; order Coleoptera; family Curculionidae; genus Kuschelorhynchus; species Kuschelorhynchus macadamiae. Next base: position 1,113,712 of record JAUTXW010000980.1, on the reverse strand, counting down.
AGTTCACTAGAAAAATTAGGGAAGTTACAATGATGAAAAATGTCTGAGTTAATATTCATTTATATTTATTTATAAAACAACGTTTTTTAATTAATTTATTTCCAACCAACTGTCTGGTTTACTACAAATTAAAACAATAAATTAATTATACCTGCACATAATATAACATAAGCAATTACATATACTGATATAAGTTATTGCTATTTAGAGTAAATTAAAATAAAACAAATTATTTTTAAAGGTCTTAAAGGAACATAGTTTCATGTATTTCTATATCTAAGACGTTTAATATAATGAGTCCTACTTACATTTTCTTCTCACCCAAAAATTTGATTGATAATGAATATTTTATATTTTCATTATTAATTATTAATGGAGGAGGAATAGCATTTGTGTTTCCAGTATTATTTTTGACAAACATAAATTTTTTTTTGAGATTTAGATAATTAGTATGATTATAGACAATTTAAAATTATGCTAAAAACGAGAGTAATATTACTATAAATTTACAACAACTAGCCAAACCTAACCTAATTTAACTTGAGAATACTCGGTGCAAATCCCTAACAAAATTATGTAAAATGTAAAAACAAAACTGTTTTTCACCAACACTTCCACTATATTCTTAAAAAAAACACATAACATGTTTCGCTACACAGTAGCTTCTTCGGAAAACATTTTACATAATTTTATTTCAGTTTTCCATTTTTTAAAAACAGTTTATATATTTTAAAAGGCATTTCACATTGCGTTTCTCATCGTGGGTTAAATTTAAACTATTATGATTGTGAACACTTTTAGAATGCACGTTTACAACCTATTTGTATTATCAATGATAAGATAATTATTAAATTAAATACATTCTACTACTTTGTTCTATAGTATTTTTAGTGGTTTTAAATTAGGCACAACCCCATACTGATAAAATAGATTGCAATGTACAAAAATGTTATTGAATATTTTATATTTTCACTATTAATTATTAATAGAGGGGGAACGACATCTGTGTTTCCAGTATTGTTATTGATAAGCATAAAAGATCATTTTTTGAGATTTATAGATAATTTATATAATTGTAGACAATTTAAAAATGTGTTAAAATCATGAAAATTACTACTGTAAATTTCTAACATTCTTTTACCAATATATATAATATATCTATACAAGAAGTCATACTTAAAATAACCTAACCGGAGAATGCATTAGAGCTTTCCATTTTTTAAAAACAGTTCATATATTCTTATAGGCGTTACACGACGCATTCCTCATCCTGGGTTCATTTAAAAGTTTTGAATATGTTTAAGGTTTTATTTCCAAACGATTTTTATATTTTTTAATAAATGATAATTTTTATAAAAATTTTTTTACGTATTATTGCCCGAAAAAATGCGCACTATTACACTGGCCGACAAAAAATTTTTTTTTTGTTGTAACACAAATCAGAATAGCATAATCTAATAGAATGGACCTATCCAAATACGAAAATGACCAATAGAAAGTTCGAAAATCGAATGTTACGATACTTAACATCAATAGAAAAAATGATTTCAGAAAATTATTAACCCTGTTTATTGACTATGTTTACAGTTTTCGCCTATTAAACATACCATACATCTAAGAGAAACGCAAACGAGAAAAATATTAACTTAAAACACTAACTAAACTTGATTTTATTCCGTTTGTGAGGTGTCCTATCTTCTCTCTTCAAAAACCAACAGTAGTCACCCATCATGGCTGGAACCCATCGTCCTTGGTACCGAATTTCCATTGTTCTGATATCTTGGTAAAACCTTTCACCCTGCTCGTCACTAACAGCTCCCAAATTTTTAGGAAAAAATGAGAGATGGGAATGGAGGAAGTCCATTTTTAATGACATTCTGGCACCAAGCGCTTTATAGGCATCTAAGAGTTCATTAACTAATTGTTCATAATTTTCATCCATACTGTTGCCTAAAAATCCTCTTACTATATTAACAAATGAAGCTTTTCCGTAAAATTGACATCGTCCCGCAATTTTCTGATTTGTGGCCCAATAAAAACGCCTTCTTTTAATTTGGCATCACTTAACTGGGGAAAGACTTGTTTTAGGTACTTAAATCCGTCACCATCTTTATTCAAAACCTTCACAAAGTTTTTTATCAGCCCAAGTTTAATATGAAGTGGAGGCAAAAGGACATTTTTGGGATCAACAAGAGGTATAAATTTAACATTTTGGGATCCCGGTTGAAATTCGCTTCTTTCTGGCCAAATTTTTGTTACATAATGCTGATTTATTGCACGACTGTCCCATAAAGAAGAAAAACAGCAATATTTTGTAAATCCTCCCTGAAGTCCCACTAAAATCGCTATAACTTTTAAGTCCCCACATATCTGCCATTTATACCTATTGTAGTTTATTTTATCCAAAATCGTGCGCATATTTTCATAATTTTCGTTCATTGCAACTGAATGGGCAACTGGTATAGAGGGTTTTAATTTTCCATTACGCAATAACACAGTTTAAGCTATATTTAGATGAGTCTATGAATAAGCGCCACTCACGGGGAGAATATTCAATCTCAAGTTCCGGCATTAAATTGTCTATATCAGTACACGCGCACAACGAATTTTCAATACTGTAGAATTCAGAAAACATAGCATTTCTTTTTCTGAAATTCGGAATTTTTTCTTTTGGCCAATAGGTTCCATTCCTTAAGACGGAAACCCAGAAGTTCTGACTGTTGCTTGGATAACCCAAAATCACGTACTAAATCATTTAATTCACTCACAAATGTGGCTCGCCGGAACTGGGACCTGTGGTCAAAGTGAGATCGGCGCATTGTTCTTCTGAGCTGCCTGATGATGCGTTATCTCCATTATCTTCCAAATCAATAGCTTGCCAATTTAAAGGCGCAATCGGCACTGGCAAATTTGCATTATTAGGAACAGGTCGTATGGCATATTGCAAATTTGGATATTCTACATTGTGCTTTCCCTTTTTGGAATAACCTTCAGTCTTTGTCAGGCAAAAATAACAATCGTCAGAGTGATTGGTGGGTTCTCGCCATACCATTGGAACTGCAAAAGGCATACTTTTTTTTTCTCCCTTCATCCACTGCACCAATGACACACTACAACTAACACAGCATACATGGGGAGCCCACCGCTTATCTTGATCCCCAATTAACACACCAAAACATTTAAAGTAGGCTTTTTTTACGTTTTCGGAAAATGGCCTGGCTTGTGATTTCACCAGAAATTCTCCACAAATATAACAAAATTTGTCAGGAGAAATTTTGCAACTTCGGCGCGTTTGACTCGACATTCTCGTCTTCACATACACTTGCTTATCGATACACAGAGAACCACTCAATTTCAAACTCAACAGAAGAGTGATGTTTAATGTTTATTTTATGTCTAATGTTGTAAACAACCCAGTCTAGGTAATTTTTTTGTTGTAAAATGAACCCATTTTAGCCGCCCACAATAAAATTGTTTACCTGCCAATATAAAGGGTTCTAATTAGGCTATTAAAAAATGTTACGTATTAGGACTTTTCGAATATTTTTTTTATTATTGGGAGGGTATTTCCATTGTGAAAATAATGAGCTGGCCGGTGTTAGAAAAATCTTGTCGGCGAGTGTTATCCTCAATACAAGGAAATCGGAATTTGGCTTTATTAATTTTGCCTAAAATTTTAGTATTTAAAGTAAAACTAAAAATAGATGTATTAAAGAAGACAGGCAAAAGGACTACTACCTATTTGCATGCGGCAGTACATAATTTTATTTCAGTTTTTCATTTTTTAAAAACAGTTTATATTTTAAAAGGCATAACATATTGCTATTATGATTATAAACTCTTTTAGAATTCACGTTTACAACCTATATATAATATATCTATACAAGAAACCATACCTAAAATAACCTAACCAGAGAATGCATTTAAGTTTTCCATTTTTTAAAAACAGTTTATATATTCTTATAGGCGTTACACGAAGCATTCCTCATCCTGGGTCCACTTAAAAGTTTTGAATATGTTTAAGGCTTTCATTTCCAAACGATTTTTTTATTTTTTAATAAATAATAATTTTTATAACCTTTTTTTTAAGTATTATTGCCCGAAAAAATGCGCCCTATTATCCTCAATATAAGGAAATCGGAATTCAGTTTTATTAATTTTGCTTAATATTTTACTATTCGAATTATTAAATGATAAAATACTTTTTCCTTTATATCAAAAAGATTTTCAAAGATAATTATAAATGGCAATTTAAATATTTAGATGCCCGCCACCCTTGTAAAAGTCATTTTAAAAAAATGTGTATGCCATTATCACCAAAATGTGCTTGCACAAAAATCTTTTTTAACAAAACTATTAATAAAGGTACTTTATACCATAATAAGGTTTCTCTTAAAACAGCTTTTCACCGTATTGTTATTTAATTCCCAAGGAATAGATATCTTTTGAGACTTATTTTAAACATAAATATATAAAGTGAAACTCTTTACACCGGAAGTAAAAAGGATTTTTACAGGTTATGTTGCAGAATCGTTTCCTCCGCAGTCCCATCAATTACCTCTACAGTTTAATATGAAATGAAGAGTAACGAATAGACCTTTATTATAATCAGAATCATGTGTCTGCTAATGGGCATCAATCCAACCCCGTTAAGGTACATTTAGGGGTACCTCACGGCTATCACTTGGGTTCTTTATTTTTTATTCTTTATTTAAACGATATCAGAGAACGCTTTCGAAGTTGCAATTTCTTACTCTATGCGGACGATTTAAAGCTATATTATTCAATAGTGCAGCCAGATGATTATCTAAAAATACAAAGTGACCTGGATCGGTTAGCTGCATATTGTAGCAAAAAGATCTATTTTTAAACTTTGATAAATGTATTGCTATCACCTATACCCGAATTAGACTCACAATACACAAACATCATTAAAGATATCTATGACAACGCTAATATGAAAATTCAAATAAATGAAGAGACATATACGCCACAAATTCCAATCAACAAATGAGTTTGTCAAGGAGATCCGATTTTCCCCAAACTGTTCACACTGGCCTTAGAGAACATATTCAAACAACTGTCATGGACAGATAGAGGAATATAGATAGATATAAGGAAAATAGATGGAACATATCTAATCCACCGGCGTTTCGCTGATGACTTCGTTCTCATAAGTAGCGAAGAAACAGAATTGAAGACTATGCTAGAAAAACTAAACACAGCATCAAACAAAATAGGCCTAGAAATGAATTTATCAAAAACTAAAATACGTTCTAATCACGACATACAACTAAATTTGAACAATACAGTAATAGAACAAGTAGAAAAGTATACATATCTGGGTCACGAGATAAGACTGGGCAAGGACAATCAAACGGCAGCAGTTGGAAGAAGAATAGGTCTCTCTTGGGCAGCATTTGGCAAACTCAAGCACATATTCAAGAACACTAAAATTCCAATAAACCTGAAAAGACAAGTATATAACTCTTGCATATTGCCAGTTTCCACTTATGGACTGGAGACTATGACTCTGACTGCCAAAAGCACCATCAAATTGCGAGTGATGCAAAGGTCGATGAAACGCCTCATGTTGGGCATAACCCTTCGAAACCACGTAAGAAACGGTGAAATAAGAATAAGAACTGGTGTAGTTGACATTATAAAACGAATAGCCCAACTGAAACGGAGCTGGGTAGGTCATATCGCCAGACAAAACGAAGGAAGGTGGACAGCAAGAATATTATTTTGGAGACCAAGAGAGACAAAGAGAAGTAGGAAAAGACTCCAGAAGAGATGGATTGACGATGTAAGAAGAGTAGCAGGAAGAGATTGGTACTTGAAAGCGGGAGACAGAGAGTCATGGAAAATTTTCAGAGAGGCCTACATCCAAGAGTGGAACAACATAAGCTGAGGAAGAATAAGAAGAACATACCCGAAATATCAATAGAATCCCCACTCATTATGCTATAAATGGTAGGTACGGGTTTAAAAACTGTTTCAGAAGGAAATAATCTCGATGCTATTTTAGACTCCAAATTGCTATTTAAGTCCCATATTGAAAATATTACAAATAAATCAAAGAAGATGTTAGGCTTTATAATAATAAATACATCTCGGTTAGAGACCCGAAAATTATACTAAGTCTTTTTTATGCTTCCGTTTCCAGTAGGCTCTGTTTCGCATCTGGGGAACCCACAATAACTTATTTATTTGAATAAGATTGAATCAATACAACATACATTTTTGAGGTATTTGTCCTTCAAAACAAACATAAATATAGATGTAAGCTACGTTCCCATTTTGCGCGAATTTAACGTTTTACCTCTTAGACATAGGAGAACTATTTCCCATTTAACCATGTTTTTTAAGATGATGAAAGGACTGGCATTTCTTCCACAGTTATTTATAACAATAGTAGAATACTTAGATTTAATGAGCTTTTTTCAGTACCTTTCAGAAACACGAATTATGGTCAAAACTCTCCATTATGTAGAATGATTCCCTTTTTTAAATAACTTGTAGTCTAATAACTAACTAGAATACTTTTATATTATTACTATTATATATTTTATTATGTTGAGTTATAGTACCTGTACTCACTAAAAATGTGTATCGAATCGAGGGTACTCTAGTGGAGTGTAATCTGCTGGTACCACTACTTTATAATAAATAAATTAATAATAAATAATATATTTTCTTGTATTGCCTCACTTTTAGTTATTAAATTGCTACAAAGAATCGTGTAACCTCTTTATACTTCTTTTTTAAATTCATTAGCTTTCACTGCCCTTATTCTTATTTTTAATAAAATAAATTAAGGAATTTGCACCTAAGAAAGTTATATAATTTGTTTAGTTGTTAGGAAAAAAAAAAGATACATAGTGGCAATCAAAGTGCGTTTTTTTAAATAAATGCCAATAGCCGTAATCCGTCTTATCCTTATTAATTTTTTAATTATTATTGAGGTTAAGGATAGATAGTCGTTAGAAAAGAAAATAAAATACATGGTGGCGATCAGAGTTCGACTCTCAAAAGAACATTAAAACAAAAAGTTTTTCATTGGGACGCTTCATCTTAACCTTCCACCATTCTTAAATCACTCTGGATCTTTGTTGTTTATCTGGATTGAGGCGAGGATTTATGAAGCAATATAGATCGAATGGATTAGGGGATAATGTAATCGTTATCAAAACGAATGAAGCATTTATAGGCGATGTTCGGTTATCAGTTATAAAAGAGTTCAGAAGATAGATGTAGTTGTTTGTTTGTCTGGGAAGCCAAACTAGAGCTTGGTTAATCTGAATGTTTTTAATTAGGTTTTGGAGAAAATTTATTAGCGATGCTCAGGATTCCATTGTTGCTCCAAAAAATAAATAGTTATGTGCCTTTCATACACAGATAAACATAACTTATTACAATATTTCGGTTGTATTCGGATATAAGTTTCTGCCAGTGTCATACCACAATCACTGGTGACGCGTAGATGGGGGGGGGGGGGTAACGAGTGGTAATTACCCTCCTAAGGTTTATAATTACTCCTTCTCAGATCGGTAAACCGTAAAAAAGCTTGGACATTTAGCACGTTTAATATTTTTTTAAAACAATAAATATAATTTAATTATTTTGTGTTCTAAGTTTTTTTAAAAGGTGGGTCTTAGTTTTGAGAACTTTATGGGCATAGGTACTGATGCAGGCAAAATGCTGCCGTCATTGATTATTATGTTATTATGTTATGTGAGACCAGATGAGCAGAAAGTCGGTGTTAGAATTTAAAATTTGTTTGGAGCTTCTATCACAAATAATGATAAAGACTCTGCATCAACAGCCTAGATCCTGTTAAATTTTACAACAACCACAAATTTTATAGTTTCTCTGCTTATCTTTTGTTTTGAAAATCATTGTTGGCTTTACATAAGCCAACAAGCTTTTCAAATAGTAAATATATACAAAGAAAAGGGCCGGCCAAAAATTACTTAATGGCATCATAACAATAATATTTAAAAAAAAGGAAGATGCTGAAAGAGCATTTAGAATAATTTTAAATAATAAGAAATAAATGCTGACAGTTTTGAACTTTCAATTTCTATTCGACGTAAGGTTCCCAATTACAAAATTGGTCAAATTTTGAAACGATTGACCCTGAAGAATGTTCTCGTCTGAGTTTATTCATCCCTTTGCTTGAAAACGTCATGCAAAACTTAGATTTTCGACTTAGTTCTGAGTTGTTTAACATTCTTAAATTGAACTGCTCAGTTCCAAACAACTGCATCAAAAAATCTGGAACTGAATTGGAAACTGCAAAAACGGCAATTTAAAATTATTTACAAAAAATTACAGGTAAAATTCCTAAGTTAATTTCTACAAGACAATGCAGAAATTTATTTATGGGTAGAAAAATGGAAAAGCACTCCTGACGAAAGTGTCATCCATAAGCGCGTTGCAACAGAGTAAAAAACTTATTTAGCCTAGAGTTAGCGTAGCTCTGTCTTTGTTGGCGGTACTGCCAGTAACCATTACCAGTGTAGAGCGTAGTTTTTATTTATTTAAATAGACTAAAGTAGACTAAAGACCTGATTTAGGTCAACTACTCACCAAGAAAGAATTAGTTGAGTAGTTAGAGATTGGTGATTATGTATATAGAGGTAATAAAATCGACCCCGAAAAAGTAATTGATAGATTTTCAAAGGGCAAAAAAAATTGATTCCCTTCTGTCTTGTAAATGCATTTAAGTAAGTTTTGTTTAAAAATATTTGAAATTACCAATAATTACTTAGTTGTAGTTTGTTTTTGTGTGTTATAAAGACTATTGTGTTGCTCGACAATGTTTTATGAGTTTTGTTAAAATTCATATTTTCTTGTTTTAATCTGATCTTTAAGCCTAGCCCAAATCATTATTACTCTCCCCAGCGTGATTGTTACGCGTCGCCGCTGACCACAATACAGAATGTTGCACTGTAAAAATATTAATTACAATCATTATTCCGGCATACTACATTTTTTCACGAAACCCTCTATACAAGATAAGTTTAAATTTTAGAGCTATTTGATTGCTACTATACCCTATATAAAGTGTTATATTTATTTCAAAGGCCGTGGAAATGGAAATGTACTCATAATGGTTATTATATTTTGTAAATTTAATGTCAACATGTCAAAGTTATCTGTAAATATTATTGTCATTAAAATTATAAATATAAAGTATTCAGTCCATAATAATTTTGAAATATCGTATCTATACATTAAAAATAATAGAAATACCTGTGCTGCTATATGATTCTTAATGACAATAATATATTCCGTTAATTTTGACAAGTTGACAGTAACTTTGTCAGATTTAAAAACACTTCTGAGCACATTCTATGCTTGAAAATGAAATATGCGCTTTTTGACATTAATATTTACAATAAATATAATAAACCGTGTATATTCATAATCAGCACGGTGAGCTCTCTAATTAAAGCTGATACTGTACAGGTTGGTCCATAAAAAATAATGTTTGCTAGGGTCTATCTGCATCTTCCAGCGCCAAAAAGAATTAAATGGGTCCCCATTTATAATAGAACTTATTTTATCATACATAATTTGACTGCTGAATAATAAACCTTCTTCGCTTTGTAAGATTTTCCTGGTGTAGTGTATTGACTAACGCTTGGAACACAATGTATATCCCGTAAACGTGTATCGTAAAAACCAATCGAAAAAATAAAACTTAAAAAGGAGGTACACGTTGTGATACAAAATTGGGGTGACAATTCTGACGTTGGAACTAAGTAGTTTACAAACTATATTTCAAACGTCATGTAATTTGCGTAGCATTGCACCCTTAAAAGAGAATTTAGCTAATAAAATATATGCACAGCCAAGTTAAATCAAATTCAATGTCTTAACCTCATTTAGATAGTTAGTTTTTCGTTCTTTCAAAGATTATTAGACCTACGAAAAAAAAAGCACAGGAAAAAAACAAATGGTTAAAAAAATTTATTTTATCCCAAACAAAAATACAGATGTAACATGAATAACACTAACAAGACAAATATTTAAAATTATAGGCAACAGTAAGAAGAAGAAAAGATGTTGAGGCCAAATATGATATTATTTAAGGCATCCGATAAATAAAATAATTTAATATAATAAAAAAAAGAACATGTAAATGACATAAGGTGCAGCTGTTCGATATTCAGTAACGAGATAAAAAGTGGGCTCAAAGTTCTAGTGATTTTTTACTTTTCTGGTAAAGCAAGTTTATTACTCGAAATAAATTATTGCACTTATTGAAATAATTTATTTCGTGCTAGTTTTAAATTGTTTAGTGCAAAATGTGTTTAACTTTATAGTGGTTGTTGAATGAAAACTCGCAAGTTATGTCTTTAAAAATACAATTTATTAGTTACACGTTTAAGTGATGGTTAAAAAAGAGAAACCCGAGAAGAAGCAGAACAATTTTTGAATTGAAGAAACAATATTAAGGATTCTATAACCCTGACGTGTTTGAAACATGTCCTGAAATGCCCCAGGCACAATGATCCATTTTTGCGAAACAATGATTGCGATTTTTAATTTATAGGGGTCAAGAGGCCACCATGCTCTGTGGATGTAAATACTAATATACTAAAACCACGACCGGCATTTGATTATAATGTTGGCTACTGGCATTCGTTGAGAACAATGACGATATTGTTCATTTCTTGTAACACCAACGTCAAAACAAGAATTACATAATTCCTGTCTGGGACCTGGCCTAAAATATAGCGCGACTTTATTTGAGAGCAATAATCGTAATGTAGGAAGATTTCTATCTAAAACATGTCCTGCTGTACCGCAGATGCCAATTTTTTCTCATATGACTGTTTACAATATTTGATGTAAGCATTTAATAAAAACTGACGATATCTAATTCCAGGCGCAGGTTGCAAGAAGAAGGCGTCTGCTTAAACAACAGAATGTAATCCCACTACAAAAACAAGAATCGTGCCTCACCAAATTAAAATAAATTTGCATGGTATATACACAGAATCTCAAGAAACAATAGACGTCATATGACTCCATACGGATGGAGTAACTATGTGAAGTAGAGTTAAGTCATTCCAGTCGGTTCGTTCCGATTAAACAAATTTAATATTGGAACAAAGCAGATACCCTGCAATTTTGTGGTTACGGAGCCAGCGGTAGTAAATCCATTTGGTATTGGATTCGGTTTCACTAGCGGTTTCAGTTTTATTTGGAAGAGGACATTCAATTTCAAATTGATTATTTATATAATATTCAGCATACTTTTTGTGTCTTCAATGTAAAATGATCACATAATTCAAGGGTTTTCTTTTTTTATTGTAGTTTAACAAAATAAAAACTATCGAAATCAAAGGCAACAAAAAAAAACAATTAAGATTACAATAACCGGTTTAGGAAGGTAATAGCTGCGGCACTGCATCGGTGATTCCCCCATTTTCAATTCTAGTGTCAAATAAATAGAACTCTTAGTACCAACGTTGCCAAAGCCGTTTAGCAGCATTCGAGCTTGAATAAATACAAAGGACCGTAAAATAATATCATTAATTTGCATTATTTTTTTAAAATATATCAAAATCATCATCTTTATTGGAATTTAACGGTTAAAGCACCCCTCTGGTGACTATAAGTTCCAACATTTTTTAAAAATAGTCACATATTTTTAATCCTAAAAATGAATTTACGGAACGAATCCATTCCCGGACTCGGATTGCTCGCCTCTAGTGTGAAGGGCTTAATAACCTGCTTTTTCTTCCACTCCACCGCGTTACTATTTATTTAAGCCAGAGGGATTGTAAAAGTTGTCGCTATATATTTTAAGAATCCTCTTATGATGGAAGAAAAAATCGTTATATGATACCACCCTCGAAATCAACCTAGAAATAGCCCATAGGAAGTGGGTAACGTATAAATAAACGATTTAGGTGACCGACGCGTTGGATTTTATAGCGAAAACGATCAGGGAATATACAAACGCAAGGCTTATTGCGTGTTGGATGCAGGGAAAGTTGCATTCTAAATGTTTTATTGAATGTACGTACTATATAACTACATAATAATAGCGCCGATTAGTGCTTTTTTATTTTTATAAAGTACTATAATTCGTTTCAGTGTTAAATTTTCGTTTTTGTGGTTACTTTGCATCTTGCTTTATTTCCAATTTATTTTTCCAAGTCCAATCTATTTATGGGAGGAAAACCTCACATAAATAGATTTTTATTTATTTCTTGTTGAAAGTTTATCTTCTCAGTTTATTTCGCAAGAAAGTGGAGGAGAAAACTATGAGGGAAGTCACATAACGGTGATCCGTATAAAATTGATTTTATTAAGTCTAAGTTCAGCTACGCGTACTTAAACAAAAATCCAAAAAAATTGCAGAACTAACTATGGGGAAATAAGGGTAGGTACATGTATTTTGAGTTTTCCGGTCATCTAGCGTTAATAGAGCATATTGGAATTTGCAGGCTACTGCTACATTTTAGTAATAATAATAATAATAATAATAATGAACCGCTAAACGAAATTTTTGGTAGGTACATTCGTAACCCGATTGGTTCTGAGGGTGACATTCAAAATTTGTAATTTAGGCACCCTTTGTATATCGGTTCCCTGCAATTTACGTTAAAGTTTTTGTATAGGATCCAGTAGAGGGCACATACATTTTCTGAAAGGCACGGACTAATAATTAAAATATAAGCTGACCCATTATTTATTAACAATAATAATTAATGATGTCAGAAAAACAATGAAAAAATTATTATAGCATAATCATTAGTATTTTGTCAGACCTCTCCCCAAGTACCTTCATGACATGATATTAAATTAGTAATAACGTTTCGGGAATTTAATTTATATTCTACCGATATAAATTAAATAAGATTTTGTGAAACCTTCTCCAAACACTTTCGTTATATACCCAATATGTCATCATCATGACCATTATCAAATAGCTATTAGAGTCCACTGCTGAACATAGGCTTTCGTAGTAGTTCCATCTTTTTCTGTCCTAAGTCACTTGGATCCAATAGAAAGAAAAATTCATCTTCCGTCCACCTCATGGCAGGGCGACCCATACTAAGAAACGCATGTTCTTTGTGATCCATTCGAGAATTTTTCCTGTCCACCCTTTATCGTCATTCGTGCATCATGGCCTTCCCAGTGATGCTAAGCATGCTTTTGTCAAAGTAAGCGTTTCTGATATCTAGATCATAAGTGGAAGGATGCATTGGTCAAAAACCTTTCGTTTTTGAAGATATTGGTATATCTGATTTAAGAATATAATTTAGTTTCCCAAAAGCTGCCCATACTAAGCCAATTCTCCTATTTATTTCAAATATCTGGTTATCCCTACCTATTCGTATCTTAAGACCTATTTATAGGAGAGAAAGGAACTTGTTCAAGAAGAGTTATTTCTAGGACTAAATTGGCATTCGGAACTAGGTTAGTCAAACATTAGGTTTTGGAGAAATTTATATCCAGACCTACTTGTTTGCACTCGCTATGAAGGTTTATTTAACATATTTTGAGCGTTATCAGCACTATCTACAATAAGTACGATGTCGTCTGCAAATCTCAGATGATTCAGGCGCTACCCATTTATACTTATTCCAACACGGTTCCATCCAGATTTTTTTTAAAAGCAGATACAAGAAGAGTTGTTGAAGAATTTTGGAGAGATTGTGTCCCTCTGTAGTACACCTCGTTCAATAGAAAAGTTATTTGTGTCTTCGTGAAGACTGACGCAAGCCTTAGCACACTGATGTGGTGTAATGAGCTCTGCATTCCGCTAGTGATTTTAACATAGGATATAGATTCATGACTATGTCGAAGGCCTTCTCCAAGTGGACGAGAACCAGGACTAGGGGCTGTATTCCATAATTTTTCCAATGATGGTCTTTGTAAGTTGAAACTGGTCGTCTGTAGAATATCTAGCTCGAAAATCTACCTGTTCTTTTACGTGGTGAATGTCCAACTTTATGACTAATCGTATATGGTTATAATTTTCATGAACAATTTATAGATGTGAGATAGAACACTTATTGGACGGTAATTTGATAAGTGTGCTCAGGGACGGACTGATGAGCGTCCCCCCCTAATACTTTATTCTGTTGGCAGTATCTTATTTCCAAAATTCCAGTCTCTGTGTATCCAACGACCCCAGTCGTTTAAACGAACAGAAGCTTTCCGAGCCTCTTCCTCTACAAGCAAGTGCAGAGGACTTAGTCCCAGAATAGCCTTCATAGATCGGGTCGGTGTGGTTCTTATGGCTCCAGTTTTGCCCAGACACGCCAGTCTCTGGAGCTTGTCAAGCATCCTTCTGTATGTGTACAAGATGCGCCATAAGTAATCATTGGCCTTATCACTGACGTGTAAAGCCAATGCACAATACGAGGTTTTAAACCCCAAGTTGATCCGAAGGACCGTTTGCACGCCCATAGACACGCTGTGGTGCTTTTTGTGATCGTTTCAATATGATCCCTCCAGGTCAGTCGGGAGTCTATTAAGACACCAGATATTTTACCGACCTGGAAGGTCTTAACTCTTTCCCAAAGAGGGTGAGTCTCTCAAGGTCCACTTTTCTCTTATGGGTAAATGGTACCATTTCGGTCTTAACCGGATTAACAGACAGACCGTGTTTTTGGCATCACTTTTCCACCATGGCCAAAGCCCTCTGCATGAGCCTTATAGTGGTGTTTGAGAACTTGCCTATTACTATAATGACAAGATCATCAGCGTAGCTTTGAGCATAAATTCCGCTCTCGTTGAGAGTATGAAGCAGCCCATCCACAACCAGACACCACAAGAGCGGAGAAAGAACTCCGCCCTGCGGACATCTTTTGACCACGGACGAGCATACTGTCACGCTCCCAAGAGATGATGTTATGATTCTGCTTTCAAGCTTGACGCTAATTACAGCCGTATCCACGCCAAAACTCTCAGCAGCCTCACTAATGGAGTCAAAGGTGGCGTTAAATAAAAAAAATATAAAAATATAAATGCAACTAACTACACAAAATATATTTCTTGTTATTCTCGGTATATCTTCCGATCCCTGGATTTGGACATGAGGTATGTTCTTATTCTCAATCCTTTGTTTTCTTTTTTCATATAGAGCTTTGTAGAAATTTTCAACATGTAGTATTTCATTTCTATTGGATGTTATGACTCCTTGATTATTAGTAAATTTACAAAAATGTTTAGCTAAAATAACGCTTTAATACTCTCATACTTACAATTACTGTAACTATTTCTTGTGTATTGTAAGCGTATGTCTTTACAAATAGCTTTAGAGATGTCTCTGCTCAGCGTTTCTATTTTCTTTCCATGGGAGGTGTAGTTCTCACGTAGTTTTCTCCTTTGCCACGAGTTTTTTGTGTTTTCTTTTAATTTATCTTTTTTAATTCTATATCCAATTTTACACTTTTCTTGAGCTCTTGTCAATGTGTCCTTAATCGACTTCGTTCTGATTATGCTCATCGATATGCGCTAAGCCATTTCTAACTTCGTTTTAATATTATATCGGCCCAAAGACGTATCTTGGTTTTAGTCATTATTTCTTTCTTTTCTTATGCTTATAAAAATTTTAGCCCTCACCATTCTATGAGCACAGCCTAGAGATACTTTAACGTAGCACTGCTATCGTGACCAATGCGTGTCTCGTCTGTGATTATATAATCGGATTTGTTCTTCGTGTGACCATCAAGGATCAATCAAGCATATATTCTTCTGTTTTTTTTTTTTGAAAAAGGAGTTCATTGCGTACATATAATAATGCAATAAAAATTGAAGAAGCATCGTTCCTATGTCACACAAAGTTTTCCTTTTTATAACTAATTTTTACGTTACAGTTTTCTATTAGAATATTAAACTTTGATGGAGTTTTTGAAGTGCTGCAAGAATCATCGTATACGGATGGTACTGCTTCATCTGGATGCAAGCTGGTCGGCAAATAGACTTGAATCATCTTAAAAATATAGCTGTTATTAACCGTTAAGGCGGGATAAATCATATGTGTATTTGCAACACTTTCTTGTTGACAATAGAACCTACACCTCCTTCAGAATTATGTCCCGATTTGAGAGTAATTTGTTGTCCTCTTTTTCGTCTAACCTCACAAACATCTATTATATCCCGTTTTATGTTTTGGTTCTTCTTCCAGTGCTACGATTTTATCATCCTATGACATAGTTCCTGTATTATATGTGGCTTTTAAAAATCCTTGTTTTCCATTTCATTGCCGTTGACGTTCTTTTTGGTAGCGTAATTTTTCGTGGTGATTCTTTGCACCTTCTGCTCTTGATCCTGAACGACTGCTATCGTAATCTGGGACATTTAAGCTGCCGTGGACTCGGAGCCGCTTGTGATAATGGACTCTCTTTTTTAATGGGTATTTGGCCTTACTACTACCACTCTGGCCAGTGTAATTTGGTAGAGTTGAATATGATATAGAAAGTGTGAAGTAGTGGCTGGGATTTGATAGTGTTAGGATTTGGTTCTTTGGAAAATAATGGAAAACGAACCAACCATGGCTCGCGTGGATAGTGTCACCTCCCTGAGGTAGGTCTATGCCTTTCAAGTTTGCAAAGGAGTTTCTACCCGTTATCACGCACGATATGTAATATTTGACAAATAATGCATTTTGAATTTTTTTGAAAACGTTAAATTTGGATGCACCTTATATCGCTGTTACTCTATTAATTATAAGAAACATGAACGTTATTTATTTCAGATTTTTTCTCATATATATTTCAATGGTAAGTATATATTTGTTTTTTGGTAGACACTGTCTTAAAGATATAAATCCGTTGTATTTTTCAATATCACCCTGTATCTCATAGGGTCATGCAAATCTGGTTTAAGGCATTATAAGTATTACTAAATTATTGCAGTATCATGCAAATCCCAAGACTTTATTATTAAAAATAACCGAGAAACTCTACCAGAGCAAAATCCAGTCATTTTTAATTCGACACGAACTTGTAACACCCTGTATATACTATATGAAGTCCGTTACATCCAATTTTTTAAGATAACATTGTTTTATTTTTAGTTTTTTTTATTGAAAAATCGGTAAAAAGTCATAATTTTTGAAAATAAGACTAAATACAAAAACCATGGTTTAATAATCATTTGTATTAAAAACTTGTTTTCTTTTATTATCGCTTATTATACTTCGTATAGAGAGGCCATCAGGAACAAATAATTTAGCCTCATAAATTGTGTTGCCGTTTAATAAGACACGCACGCAATAATATTTGACTTAGTGTTGCCAGAAGCTTGATTGAAGTATACTTGTTTAGAAATACAATACAAAACGTATGCTTTAACGAGGGAAATATGATTGCTAAGCATAATCGAATTAATCCAGCCGATCGGATGCAGTGCGTCGCAGATTGGCAACTCTGTGTGTTGAGCTACGCGGAAATATCTCAACTTTGCAAAATACAACACAAAGTTGGGAACCATTTATGTA
The DNA here is from genome assembly GCA_030620095.1 of Kuschelorhynchus macadamiae. Taxonomy (NCBI): domain Eukaryota; kingdom Metazoa; phylum Arthropoda; class Insecta; order Coleoptera; family Curculionidae; genus Kuschelorhynchus; species Kuschelorhynchus macadamiae. Next base: position 1,096,230 of record JAUTXW010000980.1, on the reverse strand, counting down.
TATTTTATTTTACATTATTCATACAGTATATTTTTGTTTTTGTAGAATATTATATTGTAAAGCACATCCCTGTCCGTATTCCCTTTTCGATTTAAATTTTAAGGTTTCTCAAAATATAATCCGCACATTTGAAAGGAAAAGGAGGAAAGATCGTTTTCGGAAAGTTTCTATCAGAAATTCGGCAAAAAGTTTCTTCTCAAAATTAAATTCCAATTGGAAATATGAAACAAGTAAAATGCGATTCCCTCAGAGCGCGTCGGCTCGGAACTTGGAGCTCGCGCTCGCGGCTGGTCCGCCGCCATTCGGCGATAATAAATCATGGGTTACCACATTGTAGCCCCGTAAATCATGCGGGGCGGCGGCTTGAGGGGCGCAGGGGGCCCGGCGTGAAATGAAACCCATTCGTCTCTGTCAAGAGCGCCCTCTCTCTTCTACTCCCCGAATGAATTTCGGTGTTTTCGAATCACATGTACCAGGACAAATATACGGGGCCCATTGAAAAAGTTTGTAGTGTGCAGATATAATCAGGGTGCAACTAGCCCAATTTTATTTTTAATAATATTTTAATATATTTTGGTATATTGGATTACTTTATCTCAAAAAATGGTATATTTCAATTAATTTTAAAAATTAATTTCTGTATTAATTGTTAATGGGACAAGGCTATCTCTAAAAATATAACTAAAAAGCGATCTATTATTATTATTATTACTTATCCAATTGAATTAAAAATTTGCGCAAAAATCAAGTGTCAATCAACATATACTGGTAAATCTTTAGTATGAATTATACTTGGCAAAACAGAATGGCGGCCTACTAAAATGTTTAAATATTCGGGTAAAATGCCATTTCCATAAAAAGAAGGTTGTATACTTTTTTTATGCAGAAAAATAATAAACAATAAATGAACAATATTGGTCCCAACATTGTACCTTGAGAAGTACCATAATTACTTTTTGCATATCGCTAAAATGTTTATTTATTTTTACTTCTTGGTATCTGTTATCCAAATAACTTTTTAGTAAGGTAATTGCCGGTCCCCGTATACCAGCTCCTTCAAGCTTCGACAGAAGCACTAAAGGATACAAAGTATCAAATGCCTTAGCCATATCTATAAACACTGCTGCAGACGGGCGACCAGAATGCAACTGTTTCACTCTATTACGTGTTAATAAGCTATTAGCATCACTTGTGGATTTATTGGACTGAAACACAAATTGATATTTTCACAGTAAATTTCTTTTTGTTATGAACAGGGCTAATTTATTTTTTAGGATTTTTTCAAAAATGTTGGCAACATTAGATAATTAGTTTATTGATCTATAATTTTCAATTAATGTTTTTTCCCCTTTTTTAAAAATGGGTTGAATAACAGACATTTGAAAATGTCTGGGACCAGCACGTTTACTGAATTTTAAATTAATTATATGGCATAAGGATTTACTTATATAAGGTGAAATGGTTTTTAATACTAATGTCGATATACCGTCTTCCTTGGGGTAGATTTATTTTTTAGTGTATTTATTAAAGATGAAATCCCTCCTTTAGTTACCGGGGTCAAAAAAACAGTATGGCTGTTTATTGGATTATTTTTAAGATTGTTTAAGCTATTCTTTAAGTTCTCTTTTTATTTTCGCCGCCATTTTTTCCCCTACAGAACCATAATGCATGTTAGATATATTACTTACTTTAGTCGGGTAATATAGAATATACAAAGACGGATTTATCAATGTCCTATATTTAAACTTAGTGCTTAGACGGAAAGTATTTACAAACTTGAATGGCGATAGCCACAAATCTGAAAGACCAAAGGTGACAACTTAGGTAGTATATTCAAATATATCTTGTGAATGAGAAGGTAATTAGGAATATAATTCATCCTTAATGTAAAATATTATTTTCGGGTAGGAGAATACCCAGGAATATTAATGCAATATACCCCGTCATGTTTCTGATTTAATATGAATACTAAAAATATTCTACGGCCAAACAGGCCAATATTCGAAATATAAAAACCCTAAGTAATAACTCGATTTGTCGAAACTTTGGTATGAAAAAAGAAATAAACGAGTTAAGTTTAAAAAATTTAAAAATATTATATATACTATAACACTTTACAAACAGCAAAGGAGCTGTTAATTCTCTAACCAACACTAAACACCGTCAAATGGACAGTTCATCAGGCCTCTTTATACATGTTCAAATTAATGGCAGGTGTCTGTCCGTTTATTCGTAATATTAGTACACAAGCAAGAATATTTGGCGTGGTGTTGTAAGTAGCGTGGTTTAGGTCTATTTGTTTAGATACACAATACAAAAATTATGCTTTAAATGGGCAAATAGGATTGCCAAGGAATAGCGTAAAATTGATGTGTAAACGAATTTAACCAGCAGGTCGGAAGGTGGGTTACAGATATCTCTCGATGGATCCCAACTATACTGAATGAAAACAAAAGTTGAGATCCATTTAAGGGGTCTTTTATTTTCAACTTGTTGGATCGTCTGTTAATAACAGAAAGATGAGCGTTTTAGTGTAGAGTTTTCTGATAAAAAGTAGTTGAAAGTTATGTATCCCATTAAGATGCCAGCAACGCTATATATTTTTGAACGAGAGTTTTTTACTTTGAATTTTCTCGTCCTGTTCAATATTACCAGCACCTACCCCTAAGCTCGTGACCGAAATAACAAGTATTAATCTCAGGGTTTTATGTTCATGTGTCCACACGCGATATATAATAATTATCATTTCTGAAATTTTATACTTTAAATATTGTTTAATTGTCTGATTTAATAAAGAGTTCATCTCACATGCTTGACTTTGATCGGAATGTCATTTAATTACTGGTCGTGTTTTATTTTACGCAATCTGTTGCTACACGGCAAGTGAAAATCGACACACATCTGTGTTAATTATTTTTTATTGTTTGTAATTATGTTTTTAATTGTTTTTTTACGAGCGTATTAACGAAATATTTGAATAATTTACGATAAGCACTAATATTTTAGTGATTTTTAAATAATTGGCTTACTTATTTATACGTGGTGTGAAAAGATTTTAAACTCCTATTTTTTGTTCTCTTTACTTGTTGCATATACAGTATGTCACCAAATAGAGATAAGAAGAGGGTATCAGTTTTTGAAAAAGTTCAGTCTTATTAAAAAATACGATTGACGTAGCAATTTTTCAATTTTGTTATACAAGGTGCATAAAAATACAAAAATATGATGTCTTCGAAAGTAAACATAGTGACCGCATTTAACCAAAATTATGATTTTTAACAGATTTTTTTATTTTTTTTAATATTTAACTGATATTTAGAATTTAACTTATGTATTGAATTTTAAATGTTTCTTTAAATTTGATTTAAAATTTTGTCTTAAAAAGTAAGGCTAATTTAATATTAACAGTATTTCATATTTTTGTATTTTGTATGATGTATAAGAAAATAGAAAACCTTGAGGGAGAATCGTATTTTTTTAACAAACAAGAGTGCTCATATAGTCATTTAGTAACACATAGATACCGTCTTTCCAAACATTTTTATTGGAGGCTATTTCGTTCCACCATGTTAGTTTCGTACCAATATTTTACCAGTTTCTACCTATACCACACTTGATTTTTGAATATAATGTATAATAAGTTTAGTAAGAAGTTTTTAACTAGTTTATTTGCTCTCATTTTGTTCCACCGTCTTGAATTTGTGAAACAATTTTTATCATTTTTGCAACCTTAAATTCGGATCAAAATGTTATCAGTTTATTTTAACATAACACTTGATTTTTGCCCAAAATTCAAGGTAAACTGGATAATTAGTTTCTTAATAACACTTTTTTTTAAGATTTCGCTAGGGTGTCATTTTGTTCGTTATCAGATCAACGCCATATGACCTTTAATTTTCGGCCAAAATTTGAAGTCAATGAGATAGGTTGTTTTTTGCTATTCTGCAAATTGACCGACAAATATAATAACGCTTTTTTGGCATTTAGAAATCCTAAATCGCGAATATCTGTAAAATTCTGGGAAGGTGATTTCTTTCACGATTATAAACATTTTATTTGGCCGCCATTTTGTTTCGCTATACTGAATTCGTACCACAATATTTTCAGTTCATTTCTATATTACACTTAATTCTTGAAGAAATGTTGGTCAGTTGATAGTTTTTTCGGTCTGATTCTTTAAATATTTTACCAACCCATCGTTTTATTTCGCTATCTTTAATTCATACCAAAATTTTATCAGTTAATTTCTACATAGAACTTTGTGTAAAATTTGACGAAAATTGCATAAATAGTTTTCATGTAATAATTTTTTCTACATTTCACTAGGTTGCCATTTTGTTCCGCCATACCATAGTTTTTCCAAAATGTTACCAGCTCCATCCTTATATGAATCTGAATTGTTTACCAAAATTTGAAATCAATTGGGTTAGTAATTTTTTAGCTATGCCGCAAAAGACAGGCAGACAAAGAGAGCGACATAATTAAAAAAACATATTCAAACACTTTAAGATCCATAAAAAATATCACGAGCGCCTGCAAACCAATTTTCAAGAGGGTTGGGGGCTGTTTTTGCACGGTTACAATACTTCCATTTTATGAGGAAAGTAAAAAACAAATATTTTAAGCAAAAAAAGATATATACACATTTAGCCATTGATCAAGAGATTTTATCTCAAGGAGCTCATTACGATGCCGAACATAAAAAAAGCACAGGATATCCCACGTTAGATGACCTTATCTCAGAAGTTATATGATGTACAAAAAAAAGTTAAATGTAAAAGTATCTTGGTTTAATTTGAATATATTAATTATTATTAATATTTTTACGTATACAGTATTTATATTGCTCTGCTCAGGTATTAGTTTTTCTATTTTAAATGAAACGTCCTATATATTTATAGACATTTTAGAGCCCGACAATACATAATATTATGGATATCCGATGCTATGTTTCTAATATATTGACAGTGATGTAACACTTAACCAATCTGCTTGTGCCGAAAAATTTTCTAGTGTACCTATCACCTAATTTCAAGTATTCAATGTTTAAATTAAAGAAATGGTGCAATGTTGCCAATTTTTAAGTTTTTTAAATTTTATTTTCAAACGTAGCCCCCTGAATATTGTCTGAATTTTAAATAGAACTTTAAAAGACGAATTTAACAGTATATAATAACATGAGTTTACGAGACAACGTTTATAACTTATTGACGATTAACTTCAGATTATTTTTATGTGAATACTTTTTTCTTTTATCTAGTAAGCATCAGAGAACTAGCTAAAGTGAATAAATATTAATTATTTAAAATAATAAAATTTATCTAATGAATAACAAATTAAGTAACGCCGCACGTGGCTATTGTAAACGCTTTAAAGATAATCGTCTATAAGTCAGAACGTTAAGTCAAAAACACATGGTATTATATATCTTTGAATTCGCCTCTCAATGGTTTCTTTAAATTTGAGATACTGAGGGGATTACCTTACACTAAACCATTTCTTGCGGATAAAAAGTGATTATTTCAAATTAGATTAGTAGAAATGTTTTCGGTGCCAACAGATATTTAAAAATCTTCTATGTATCTTAATTAAGTACATCACTTAAAGTACATGTCAAATCTTGAAGATACATGTGAAAATATCATAAACGTAGCAACTAATTTCCCTATTAAAATAAGAATATTGATATCTGGTCAGAGCAATATAAAAATATTGTATACAAGAAAATGAGGTAATTTAAAAATGAAACAAAAAATTTTGTATTTAACTTGTATACGTGAGACTGATATAAAAAAGTGAGTGAAAAATTTAAACTTCTCAATTTGTTTGACATATTATCTAGATAGATAGTTTTTTTAGATATTCCGTTTATTTCTTTTTTAGTTTTTTCGAAACTCCGCAAAAATACCTAACTATACATCGCCTAAAAACTATTTAAAACAGTTTGATATCTACTCTATATTTAAAAACAAAATAGTAGCCCTGAGAAAGAATCTTATAGTTGCGTATATATATATGTTAAGGAGAATATATATTTATATATACTCTTGACGCACCATATAAGTTTATATATATATATATATCGCATATATATATATATATATTTGCATACGCAACAAGCACGCACCCCGATATATATATATATATATATATATATAGAGAGTAATATATATATATATATATTTATATATATTCTTGAGGTTTTTCCATAGGGTGATCATTTACAATACCGGAACCATAATTTTTTCCTCCTTCCTACTAAAAAAATTGTTGAGCCCTATATGTTTTTAGATACATTTTGTAGAGACAGCACTCTTTTACCTTACTTTATTCAAACTGATTGCCGTGAAAACTGCCTACCTGCCAGTTAGTCACTTTCTATAAGTAACATTCTTTTTTAGACATTAAGAAGTTTAAACAAGAAATATCAAAAAATGTAATTACAATATAAAAGATGAATACACATATATATATATATATATATATATATATATATATATATATATATATATATATATATATATATATATATATATATCTATATATATATATATATATATATATATATATATATATAGGGTATTCAGCTTTTATATTGTAATATATAAAATATGTACATATATATATATATATATATATATATATATATATATATATATATATATATTTGATACATCGGAATATTAAAAAAAATTCAACCTTGAGCCAAAAACAAATATATGTAATATATGTACTATTATAGTAACGTTTCTGTTGTTATATGACAAATGAATTATAAGTTACGTTTTTTTTATTGTAAAACAAATAAATATTGTAGCCCTTAACAATTAAACATGCCTATTTTAAACAAAGAATAAACAAATTATTTTAGAGGTTTACATAAAAATGCATAAAAAACAATAAACTAATATAAACAATTCACAGAATACAAACCATTCAATTATCTAATATTAATATTCATCAGGTGACCTTTCGTTTTTTTTTTATTAATACACAAATAAATATCGTAATAATTAAAAATTAATTGCAGGGTTAGATAATATAATTTTAAGCATTTTGAGTGATGCTGCTACTGAATTCTAACCGATGTTGGCAAGCTCGATGTCGATGTACTGATACATCGAACTTTGTTATTTCACTAAAATGAAATGTTCGGTATCTGGATGGCCCAACAAATAATGACTGAAGTAGCTAGCTGAATCGTATAAATCCGTGTTGATGTTAACTATTACATTAGCAAAAGAATTGCTAAGTAACTCAGAATTAAAATACCTCAAGTTACTTGGCTTTCTTTGCATGTATTTTTAATATACTGATCATGGGCTACCCATTTGGACTTTTGCTGCTCATTATTATCATCTGTCTTGTGGTCAAGTGAAGGAACCGTTTATTGAATTGAATAAGTCCATTTAGCCTGTTCTGCATATCTTTTAGGTCACTACTAGTCAGTTTACTCGGTTTCCACCGTATTCAGTACTTACCAGTTTGAATCTTAATAGGAAAGATTGTTCCATTTAATTCTGTATGGTATCTATAAAGAAGTTAAACTTATTTATTGCATTAATACGATCATTATCGATAAAACCCCAGTCACCTATTTCAATGTTATTATATAGAGTAAATAGACCTTTACATATTAGACTAAAGTTGAAGCAGCTCGTCGTTTTTATTAGCAAATTCATACCATTGTAGGAATTGAACATCGAATTTGTTCTGACGAATTTTTGTTTTTCTTTCTATTCACATGCTTCCGGGAGCCGTCATTTGCAATTTTTGCAAAGTCCTTTTTTAGGTTAATATCATCCTTTTTACGTACTGTAACAGATGTTACATTTAGAGACAGGGCTGTGGCAGGTGTGTTGCTACATTAGCTAGCGCCTCTGATTGTGAAGAAGCAGATTTTTCTTTTTTGTTTTTTGTCCTTTTCCATTGTCTTACTCGCTCAAACTGTTGACTTCATACCAACTTTACAGTGATTTCTTTTTGGTTTTTCAAATACTTCTATCTAAAATGGACTGTACCCTTATTGCCAAACTATTTCCAAATTTGGGTTTTTATGGTTTATATAGCATGTTAGACTATACTGGCTTTTAAAATGGAGACGGTGCTATAGTGGCTAATTTTAAATTGTTTTAATAATTAACGATTGTAAAATCCTGATCCCTTAAACGATTAAATATTAGCATTTGACAGATACCCTAAATGGTTCTTGCAAAAAGCGTACTTAACTCTTCCGGTCATGATGCAAATTGACCAAAAATGTTTGTCTAAAGTCCAAAAACTTAGTTAGACTTATAAGTAAAAATGAAGTTACCAATGAAAAGTTTTTCACAAATTACTGTTTTTTTTTTGGCTATTTGGAATATTCACACGCAACACAACTAACCATTGTTTTTATTCACTGTTAGAAATACTGTAAATGTATTTTCAATATTTATTAAGCTCACTATTTACTAGCTTAAACTGTCATATCGCCATAAAATACGAATTTAAATATTAATCAAACGAAAAAAAAATTACACTTAACTGAAAGAAAAACACGGAATTGGCAGATTAACTAGCAAAATAACCAAAACATTAAGTCATAGATAATTCTATAATATGGCCAAATTCCGTCGTGCGTATTGCTTACAGATTTTGACCATGTTATCCTGCCGTTCGTGGGACTAGGTAATTTGGATATAACAGAAAGGAGTAGATTTCAGATTTTAGATTAAATACCGCAAGTATTAAGTAGTGCTGGGTATGTCCCAGCACATATAATATTATTATTATTATGTACTTTTTTCGCACTGTGGTACTCTATATGTTTCTTAGGTACACCAGGTGCACGCCGTGCACCTAGGGTGACCTTTCTTTGATGCTTACTGGGTTCTCATAAACTTCCGAGGTAACAGTACTTTTCCTGCTATGTGAGCTGTTTTTAATAACGCAGTTTTTGGTAGTGCTAGTATGTTGTATTTTCCTGGGATTTCCTTAATTGTTTGGCACGTTTTGTTTGAGATTAGGCATGTTACTCCTATCACTATCGGGGCTATTTTGGCCTTCAGGCTCCACATTCTCTCTATTTCTATCTGCAGGTCCTTATACTTAAGTGTTTTTCTCGCCAAGACATGATGAATAGTTTCGTTTTCCGTCCGACAAAGTCTGCAGTTGGGATAACTACCGATTTTAAGTATCTCAGTTTTAAGGTAGCTGGTTGCCACTTGTTCCTGGCAAGCTGTTATAAGAACCTCAGTTTCAGGTTTCAAGTCGCCATATTTCAGCCACTGCCATGATTGTTTTTTATTAATGATGTTCTTTTCTGTTTCTATTAAGATCTGGCCATGCATTTTCTTATTTTTCCAACCCCCTTTCCTTTCGTTGATTCTCGCCTTCCTTAGCTTGTTTCTCATTTTTTGACTTGTTTTATATCAGTTATATTGGAGTCGCTAGGCTTTACTTGGGTTAGGATTTTTTTAGTACTTGCCTCCTTAGTTTGCTGTCGGCGAACCATATCCAGGTATTTGTCTTTTTGTTTGAGCATGAAGTATTTTGCCAGGCTCTGAGTGGTTATATCAAGGCTATCTTTAATGTTCATCAGGTCTCGCCCTCCTTCACTTCTTGGGACGTAGAATCGGTCAGTGTCAGTTCTTGGATGTAGTACACCGTAGATGTTACGAAGTTTTCGGTTTTTTTTGTCTAATTTTCTCACCTCATCTTTGATCCACCGCACTATGCCAAAACTGTACTGTATCACTTGGGCAGCGAGTGTTGAAATTACTATAAATTTGTTTCTGGAATTCAGCTCTGCTTTCAAAATTTCTCTTGTTCTTCTGAGATATTCTACATTAATTTTCTTCTTCGTATTTTCCGTATTTATACCCCGATGTTCTTCTAATCCTAGATACTTGTAAAATTCCCCCTCCTCTAGGGACCGAATTGTTGTATTGTCATCTACTTGTATGTTTCCCGTCTAAATTATTATTATTATGACTTATTGTCTCACAGTATTCCTGTGGTTGTATTTTATACTGACGGGTTATACCAAGTCAGTACAAAAAATAAAAACAAAAAAAGGAAATGGAAAAAACAACTATTGTGTATTAAGAAAGGATCTAACTATGCTACATGTTTTCAAAATGACCGATTTTTGGATGTTCCTGTGAATGTCTGTATTAAGTCCTAATTGAGCCAAATGCGGTGTAAACGTTGTTGAGGTGAGACCTGTTACTGATATGACGAGAGGAACAATGATGACTCTTTCCTGTTTCCGCAGTCTTTTTACTTCCATTGCCAAGTCGGTGTATTTGGCGATCTTCTCACTGTATTTCGCTTGGATGTTCTCGTCCTTGGGATCAGCCACGTCAATTAAATAAGTGATTTTCTCTTTTTTAGATTGAAAGGTGATATCGGGTCTATTTGCGGGGATTGTTTTATCTGTGTGGATGTCAATGTCCCAGTAGAGCTTGTAGTCTTCGTTTTCAAGTATAGATGTTGGTGTATAATGGTAGTAAGGGCCTGTGTTCTCTATTAGTTTGTATGTTGTGGCTAATGCTTGATGAACGACCTTCGCTGCTGAGTTATGTCTCGCGGTGTATTCAGTTCCGGCCATTATTCTACATCCACTCGTTATGTGATCGATTGTTTCTCTCTGCTGGTGACATCTCCTTCACCTCTCGTCTTCAATGGTTGTGTCCTTGATGATGTGCTTTCGGTAATTTCTGGTTGCTATGACTTTGTCCTGGATAGCAAACAGGAAGCCTTCTGTTCCAGGGAACAGCTACCCTTCTTGTAATTACGTATATGAAAGCTTTTTATGTATATGGTCTTGCTTTATGTGGCATCTGTGTCTTCCGTGAAGTGTTTTTAGGCCAGGTGTTCATCTTTTCTAGTCGTGATTGGATGTGACTGTGTGCGTCTGCTGCGTGGGGACAGGTCGAGCGGTGTATAATTCTTGTCTGCCTTCACTATTGCTTTGTGGAGGTTAGTTTGTTTGTTGTGGAAAAATTTTCTGAATTCGTAAATTTGTTTTTTATTTAGCGATTTTATATCTATAATTCCCCTTCCTCCTTCTTTTCTCTCGATAGTGAATCTTTCCTTGCATGCGTTGGGATGTAACTTCCTGTGTTTAGTGAATTCAGAGCGTATGAGAATGTGAATGTTTTCTATGTCTGTGTGTGACCATTTAATGATACCAAACGAATACGTAAGAATAGGTATGGCGAAGGTGTTAATAGCTTTCGTTAGATTTTTGGAATTCAGTTTTGTATTTAGTAGCTTTGTAAGTCTGGTTTTAAATTCCGTCTTGAGCTCTGATTTGATATGAGTGTGGTTAATTTTGGTACTTTGACGGAAACCTAGGTATCTGTATGTTTGTTCTTTGAGTATATTATCTATAGTTTCATTGTTGATTGTTTCCTCCGTAGGGTGGTCTTTACGCTGTCCCTTGTTGATATGAAGTAGCTTGTTATTATTATTATTATTATTATTTTCACAACAAGTGTTGGTAATAAAAATAAATAAGGTGGGGCACGCTCGCGTTAACACCCTACTCATGGGCAAGTACACGTCCTTCAATCCTACATGTTCCTAGAATAGCAGCTTTTTGTGCTTGAGCAGTTAACCGGATTGGATCTTGAACTCCAAATTTCTTTAGTTTATTTGTAAACTTTTGTTCCACAAGTCCATTGGACCATATTATTAATAGATGTATAGCTACTTTCTCCAGTTGATAGATTGCCTTTATTTCGTAAGCTATGTCGATGTATTTGGTTAATTTGGTGGTTCGAGTCTCCGATATACTTAAAATCTCGGGGAGCCGGGTAGCTGCAACACGATGATATATGTTGTATAGTTTCTGAGGCATTTTTGCAAAACCGGCAGGTCGTTAGATATCTTTTGCTCCAGAATGTACCTCCGATAGTTTGTAGTAGCCATTACTTGGTCTTGAATAGCCGTAATTAGTTGTTCTGTTTCCAAAGTCAGGTATCCCTCTTTTAGGTACAAGGTGGACATATCTTTATCTACAGCTGCACTATTTAGTGCGACAGCGAATCTTCCGTGTAGTTCTTTCCTCTTCTATTTCTTCTCAAGTTCAGCGAGGTATTCAACGGCTGGTGTGATTATTATTATTATTATTATTATTATTATTATTATGACTTGTTGTCTCACAGTATTCCTGTGGTTGTATTTTATACTGACGGGATTATAACAAGTCAGTACAAAAAAAGTTAAAAAAAAAACAAAAAAAAAGAAAAGGAAAAAAAAACAACTATTGTGTATTAAGATATGGTCTAACGATGCTGCATGTTTTCAAATGTTTGTGTGTTCATGACCGATTTCTGGATGTTACTGTGACTGTTGTATTAAGTCTTAATTGAGCCAAATACGGTTGGGGTGAGACTTGTTACTGATATGACGAGAGGAACAACGATTATTCTTTCCTTTTTCCACAGCCTTTTTACTTCCAATGAATTCCAGTCGGTGTATTTGGCGATCTTCTTACTATATTTCACTTGGAAGTTCTCGTCGTTGGGGACAGCCAAGTCAATTAAATAAGTGATCTTCTCTTTTTGGATTGAAAGGTAATATCGGGCCTGTTTGCGGGGATTGTTTTATCTGTGTTGATGACAATTTTCAAGTATAGATGGATAATGGTAGTAAGGGTCTGTTTTCTCCATTAGATTGTATATTGTGGCTAATGCTTAATGAACGACCTTCGCTACTGAGTTGTGTCTCGCAGTGTATTCAGTTCCGGCCATTATTCTACATCCACTCGTTATGTAATCGGGCGTTTCTCTCTGCTGGTGACACCTCTTCCGCACCTGTCGTCTTCAATAGTAATGTCCTTTATGATGTGCTTTTGGTAGTTTCTGATTGCTATGACTTGTCCTGGATCGCAAGCAGGAAGCCTTCTGCTTCAAGGAACAGCTTCTTGTAACCACGTATATGAAAGCTTTCTATGTATGTGGTCTTGCTTTATGTGGTATCGATGTCTTCCGTGAAGTATTTTTTCAGACCAGGTGTTTATTTTTTCTATTCGTGATTGGATGTATCTGCTACGTGGCTCGTTTGAGACAGGTCGAGCCGTGTATAATTCTTGTCTGCCTTCACTATTGCCTTGTGAAGATTAGTTTGTTTGTTGTAGAGGAATTCTCTGAGGTCGTAAATTTGTTTTTTATTTAGCGATTGTATATCTATAATTCCCCGCCCTTCTTCTTTTCTCGCGAAGGTGAGTCTTTCCTTGCATGCGTTGGGATGTAACTTCTTGTGTATGAATTCAGAGCATATAAGAATATGAATGTTTTCTATGTCTGTGTGTGACCGTTTAATGATACCAAACGCGTACGTAAGAATAGATATTGCGAAAGTGTTAATAGCTTTGTTAGATTTCTGGAGTTTAGTTTTGTTTTAAGTAGTTTTGTGAGTCTTGTTTAAAATTCCGACTTGAGCTCTGATTTGATATGAGTGTGGTATTTTTGTGCTTTGATGTTCTTTTCACTGTCAATTGTTGATATGAAGTAGCTTGAATTCACTTATACCAAATTCCATGTTGATTTTCGGGGTAAACGTTTCTGTGATTTTAAGCACTTCCTTTAGCTGTGTTTTTGTGATTGAGTATAATTTTATGTCATCCATGTACCAGAGATGGTTAATTTTGTGTAGGTAATTTTTTTGGTATTTAATTTGGAATCCGAAGTTTGTGTTATTTAGTGTTTTTGAGAGTGGATTGAGACAGAGGTAGAACCACAAAATGCTGGGTGAATCTCCCTGGAATATACCTCATCTGATGTAGATCTCTTCTGTTTCGATGTGTTCTTTTTGTGTCCTCAGGTTGATTTTTGTTTCCCTCTTGAGTTTTTGGGTATAAGGTATGTTATTCCTTGGGTGAGAAAACTGGGGAGTGTGCTAGGTTTTAAAATAATTTCATTAATTTGGTGAGTAAGAGCTTCATGCGTGGAGGTAAACAGTTTGTACCAGAAGTTATAAATGTTCTTCTTCCGCTTTAATCCATGAAGCGTTATTATTGTGTAGTTTCGTTTCTGACCAAATGCTTTTCCAGTATTCTATGATCTCTTGTTTGGTCGGTGGTTCTATTACTCGTGCCTCCTCATTGCTCATGGTTCTTTGGTAAAACTGTTTTTCGCTTCTTCAAAACAGTTTGTTAGCGCCCTTTCTTTCATTTGACTCTTTGTATCTTCGGAGTCTTGCCGCATACACGTTTAATTTTTGCTTCAGAGTGTCAAGGATTTCTGTAAGCGTGTGCTCAGGAGATACAGATTTGATTTTCTTTACACTTTTGTTGATACGTTTTGACCTGTTGCCATTCATGAACTGGGTAGGATGTCTCAATTCTTTTCTAGTTTTGTTTTCGGACCTTATCTGCCATTTGAATTTAGGTTTTAAGCTGTTGGTGTCTATGTGTCGTGGCGAAAGTTTCTGATTGTGTGTTATAGCGTTATGTGGTTATAGCTGCTGCGTATATCACTATATCAATGTCCTCAGTTGTGCTCGCATTGTTTGTTCGTTGATGGTTTCTAGGATTTTATTTGTGTCCTGTTTGAAGATTACGTGAGGAATAGGATCTCTTGTTGTAGGATCGGAGCCTGACCATTTATTTGAATGTGACTCCATTTCTACTTTGATTGCTTGTGTGGGAGACGGTCCGAGTTGTAGCTATGTGTATGGTGCTTTCGGCGAATGATTCATTAATTCTTATTATTATAGTTAAAGCCCATTTAGGAAGAAAACATACACACAAACGTAACGGTAATAAGTGACAAGTTAAAGACTTTTTTAAGCCATCACAAGTAAGCACCGAAAATTTAATAATTTCCAAAATGGGAACACGTTATTACCATACTATAAAACCTATACAAAGTTTTAGATCATTAAGTAGTACTAAGTTGATCTCCAATTTATTTGAAACAAAATTTAATTCTGCTTGAAAAAAACCAGGATGAATGTAAAAAATATTTCCAAAAGGATATCAGTCACGGTTGGAACTAGCTATTTTAGTAAACTGCGCCTGTAAACCTATTCTAACCTAGAACTCGTGATATAAAATGATGTCTAATGAAACTAGTGTTTTAATATATTATTATTAAATACTGTTTTTATAATCATTTTCCAAACATATAAAGTTATATTTTTAATTAAAATTTGAAAAATATCGGATAGCAAGGAAGCAACAGTCGCATTAACGTAGTTATAGCCACTTTTTCTATAGCTAACTATGGTTGTCTATGTTTTGTCACTGTCAAATAAATAAAACCATTTTATTTCTTACGTTTTAAAATGAGAAAATGTCAAAGTCAAACTTGAAAAATAATTTCTTCCAAATTACAATAACATGGTAGTGTTGCTAGGCAACCCATTGCGGTCTTAGATATGGTATTAGATACAGTAAAGTGGAAGAAAATAAACATTTTGACAGTTTTATCACATAGTTTTATTATTTGACGTTCAATCGTTTTTTTCCGAAAAAGAATTGAATTCCCCATAAAAATTTATATTGAACATTGTCTATGATCAGACGTCCTCTTTTTAGAGGACATGTTCTCTTTTTAAAGTCCGTTCATTTTGTCCTCTCTCTTTTTTTAATACTGTACCTTTATTTAATCCTATCCTCTTTTTTTCTTCTTATTGTTTTTATAAGAAAATTAAAAATTATTTTTATTTTAAAATTAACGTTAACAAAAAATCGCTTTTAATTGCGCGTGCCACGTGCCAGTTTATCGCTTTGCGTTCTTCTATTTTCTCCTCGGTGAACCACCGCTTCTACGGTGATCAGATTGCCATAGTTTAGGTACTGAATCGGCAGGTAAAAGTACAACGTGGGTGTGGAATCCATGACATGTGACGAAAAGTAGTGTTAAAATGTTTAACGAAGACTTACAAGTATTTGAGAAAACTGAAAGACAAAGTGACGCGTATTGTACTATCTGCAATAAAACTCTATCCATTGCCAATAAAGGGAAATAAGATTTGGAGCAACATATAAGGTCCCAAAAAACACATTAAATCTGTTAGCTCGGCATCGATGACACAGTCTCGGGATAAATTTGTTTTCACAAAAAATGCAAAACAAGACGATCTAATATCTGCGTACTGCTACGTTATGTTACCATATAGTCTCACACCATTTTAGTTACCGATCAATGGTCTTCACAACCTCATTGTTAAAAAATATTTAATGACTAAATTTGCGACTAATTTATCGTCGGCTGGAACAAAGACCGCTGCTATTATGAATAATGTAATAGCGCCATTTTCCCTAAAAACTCTTAAATCGAATGTTGATAGTAATATAGTTAATAGAAGGAACCATAATTTTACATTTTTTTTTTCAGTGGTTATACAGTATTTTAATGAACATAGAAGAATATTGCAAAAGTTATTAGACATGACGAACACACCTGATAAGAAAGCCTCCACGATAAGTGCATTACTTTTAAAAACTTTATTGATAATTGCAATATCAATTTCGGCGGGCTTAAACGGAAGGGCGAAAACAACGTTATCAAATTATTGCAGAACTCTGAGAAATCTCTTAATCGTATCTTGCGCGTCGGGTGTCCAGTTTAAATACTAAATAATTGTATTCAGCATGCTGCTGATAGTTATCGAATAGCGAGTATGTCATTATGAAAATATATAGTCGTTTTTCAATTTTTACGATGAGAATTGGAAAACTAAAAGATTTCTGTTTGTAGAAGTGGACTACAAACAACTCCTTAGCCATTCAAAAACTAGATGGTTTACTCTTTTTCCATTGAGAGAATCCTACAAATGTAAGAAGCTTTAAAGCATACTTGCTGTCAGAAGGATATTCGCCTGTCATCATAAAGTTGTTTTTTGAAAACCCTTTGAATGAAGCGTACCTTTATTTCCTTCATTCTTTGGTCCATATATTTCATAGTAATATTAAAAACTAGAGAAACTTGATAACTTGCTACTTGTAATTTAGTTAGAAAATGTCCAAAATACTCTTTCCAATCGATTTGATACCAATAGCGATTAGAACAATTTTATCGAAAAATAGTAAGTTGGAAAATGCCGAATGCCTAGCTTTGAAAGAAAACATCTTACAAATTTATGAAAATGCCCAAAAATATGTTTCACTATGGACATATCGTAATATAGATATTCAAATGATGTAAATACACATGATACGCTATCGTAGAGGATGTATCAAAAACTATTGAATTGACCGAAAAAACAAAAGAATATACCCATAGGTGAGTCAAAATATATCGGCCAATTTCCCAAAATACTACGATCCTTGGAAAATCAGGCCTCTTCAGCTTGGCTGTGCTTGTTTTCTTGATTAAATAACCAACAATCGTCTGAGTTTCTGACAATATATCAATATTTTTTGCCACAACTGCACACAATGGAGAGAATTTTCAGCCTAATGCAAAGCCAATGGACTGACGAACGCAACAGGTTAGAACTTCTGTCGGTACAGAATCAGATCTATTAATTGCAAAAGCGAATTACAAAATGAACTGCAAGGACCTCTTTGATTTTATCATTGATGAAAATAATTCTTGGTTGCCGTTCGCAGTTCTGAAAAATATAACTAAAACTTAAAGCTGTTTTTTTTTGTTTTTTATTTCATTTGCAGAATATATTTTTTTTATTTTTATTTATTTATTTATTCTTTAAGAAACTACAGAGTAAAAAAATCTAAATGGTATTTGCTTTACATCTTAAAAAAGTCTTACAATTACAATATCTTTAAAACATTTGCAAACGACAAAGAGAAGAAAGGAGTTATGCAATAAAGCATTTTAAAATCATATTTTTTAAAGTAACATAAGAACAACCCAACATATCAATGCCACTGAAACATTGATTGTATATTTTTACCACCTGATTTGTTACACGCCTAAAACCATTGTTTGTGCAGTGTGGTCTTTTATAAAAAGTGTATTTGTAGCGGGCTGTTCTTATTGGTATTTTAAAATATATATTAGACAGATTCGTACTACTGCCATATTTCCATTAATTAATTTAATAACAAAACGTCGCAAAAGTCGTAAAGTATTTTGAATACTTTCAAAGATTCTACTTTCGAACAAATATACAGTTCTATTTAATTTAAAAAAATACTTCTAATGCAGAATGAAAATCGTCGACTTTGGACAGTCGATCCTCAGAAGTAGCCACCTCAATGTCTTCAAAACCATCAGAAAAGATTAGGTCCAAATTTATTTGACACCGAGTTAACATCTTCCAATTCAAGGTAGAAAGCTGTGTTGAGAAGTATTTCTGCTTGGGCAGGAACCCTGTTATAGAATCTTCGCAGTGCAATTTAACGTTGCATAGTTTCTATCACTTCGAAAAATGCAGTTCAACGAATCCAAAATTTCAGTGTTTCATATGTCATCTGAAAGCCAAATCTCTGTAAAAATGATACAATTATAATTTGAAGCTTTAATACCCGAAGACACATCAACGGTCTTCGTACGCAACTTCCTGATGTTTTGGTGGTAGAAGTGTAGGCTACCTAAAACCGTAGCAGTTGGTGTCAAGATTCCTGCTGATGTTCCAGAAGTAGGGGAAAAATCTGTGGTAAACTCTGTTGATGATATGAAGAAGAACAAGGATTGATGTAATGGAAATAATGGTAATAAATAGTCAACAAGCACCATTTTATCATGGTGATTATTGAGATGTTCACGACCGGTGGATACAAGAAGCAAAAAATCTACGTGTTTCTGTTTAAATAGTTGCGACGTAATAATATTTTGATCCCGAATAAAACCATTCAAAATTGGTCTACTTCTGCATCGTGTAGCGCCAACTACTACAAGATTTGTGTTACTGCAACTTTTTGTTAAATATTCATATTAATATTTTATTTTATTAATAGGTTCTTCGACAACACAATTAAATTATTTTAGAATTGTACACAAGTGTATTAATAATCCCAATGATTATATAGTAATAAAATCGCTATAAAAATATCCTAAAAGCAATTTTAATTTCTTTTTTAATTTTAAAAATTTTTTCATCAAGAATTCTTATTTGCTGTAAAAAATGTGAGAGACCATTAAGGCAGCTTATAATCGACAAATTTATAATTTCCTCTTTTTTTTTGTTCAGGATGGCTGACCAGTCCTCTTTCTATTCTTCTTTCTCTTGATGATCTGGTCGCCCCAGTTTGACTGTTCTTTGGATCACCATGTATGTATATAAATAATAAGAAATTTGGGCATTATTAATCTGAAACAATAGCATAGAAATAATGCTTGATGATTATGAGAGGCTAAAAATTACGTAATCAGATTTCTTGGAAGTAATATAGGTTACTTAAATGCAACCTCACTTAACATTCAATCCCCGCACCAAAATGGGACGTATAAAAGATGCACCGAACTACATAAAGTTATTTCACTTCAAGAGGGTAATGACACTGGAGCCACGCAATATTTATAACCAGCCAATTCGCATTCTGCAATGCATTGCAACGCACAATAACATGGTTTTCACGTCTTTTATTTTTTATAGTTTATTTTACTGTCTAGGACCGTTACTATTTTTTTTGCGTTTTGGCGCGGCTTTCTTGTTAGGAAATCCCGTTAAATTGAAGATGACGTGGTATTTCAGTTGAATTTGACTCCGTTTTGTATTTTCTGCAATTAATTATTTATTAATGGCAAAAATAGGTTTTTTTTTTTAAGAAAAATGAATGAGAATTAGTACAAAGGCTCTCATAAGAATTTAAGGATATGTTACACATATAAATATACAGAATTTATCATATAAATAGGGTGCTAAAAAGTATAGAAAAATATACAAACGTCATAGTTATTTTCGAAAGAGAATTACGGTGTTTCGATTGCACCTCTGGGATGTTAACTTCACATGATAAGCACCCCAGAAGGGATATCTAAACAGGGTTTTTATATCTGAATTTTGATCGCCGTATCTCGATTTAATTTATTACAACGCATGTAAAGTTCAATAGTTCTTTAATTTGCCGTTTATAGAATGCAGAGATATTATACAGGGTGTTCTCAAAGTTGAGCAATTTATTTTGACAGGTTGTAAAACTCGAAAAAAGAAATTAATTTACAAAAAATCACCTATATAAATATGATAAAAAATGGTTTTTGATACTCTCGACCACTGCGTTGTGTGTTGCAAATAAAGAAGTTATTAAAATTTTAAATATTTAAAACTTTATCACAGACCTATCTTTTTATATTCGCGAGGTTTTTTTTATTACTGATACTAGGTAATTTTTTTATTGTATTCGATTTTCAATTCAGCAAGATTTCATTAAATAGCACGTGGTACTTTTAGATTGTGGGTTTACACGAATATAATGGCACAGGTTTATGACAACAATGAACTAGTGGACATTATCCTAACTCACGAAGAATGTCAACAAAATGCAGCTGCAGCGTGACGTTTGTACTCAGAAAGGATTTCCTTAAGAACCCATCCAGCTCCGCGGATGTTCGTAAATTTAGTTATAAAGCTTCGTGACACAAGGTACTTAAAGCCACAACGGCTTTAAGTACCTACCCTACCATTATTGACGGGTCCAAGCGTTACAAACCAAAAATTATCCTAGAAGAGTTGAATTTTGCCAGTGGCTTTTACATCAACACCACTTCAATGAAAATTTTACCGAACTTATTTTGGCTACCGATGAGGCTACATTTATAAGAAATGGAGTAAATAATTTTCACAATAGCCATGTTTGGGCCATAGAAAATCCACATGCTGTGAAGAGAACCCGTTTTTAGCACAGAATTTCAGTAGATGTTTGGGCTGGCTTAGTTAATGATATGCTTATTGGACCCTACTTTTTTCTAGATCGCCTGACAGGTGAAATTTATTTGGACTTTCTCCAAAACGATCTGCCCAATTTATTACAAGATGTTCCTTTAGATGTCAGATGGAATATGTGGTTTCTACATGCTGGAGTTCCGCCACATTTTAGACGAGAAGTTTAGGAATATTTAAATAATGAGTTTCCTAATAAATGGATAGGGCGCAATGGACCCATTTCTTAGCCTGCACGCTCTACGGATTCATTGCCCTGTGATTTTTTCCTTTGGGGCTATTTAAAACAGTTGGTTTATTAAAATGGAGAAATAGATACTGTACAAGAATTAGAAGAACGCATCGAAAACGCCTGTGATATTATTCGTGGACACCGAGATTTTATTTTTTAAGCCTGCAGTGCTTCATAGGTACGCCAAACAAGACTTTGCACTGACGGTACGGTAACAATTCTGAACAATTTTCGTAACAACGAGATGCATTTTACCGGTGGGCAAGAGTTTTTCTAATTTTCATTTTGACTTGGAACTTTATTTTCTTTTTTTTTATTATTTGATTTTTTCTAATGTATAACTCTGTTATACTGCAACTTTCATATCAATGATTTTTGATTAAATTACTTTATTTGACGATAATAAAGTTTTAAATATTTGAAATGGTAATATCTTCTTTATTTTTCAACACACACCGCAGTGGTCGATAGTATCAAAAATCAGGCCTGTGACACGTTTTTTCAAATTTTAAGGGTCTGCAACTTCTTTATTTTGCAACTTTATTTAGGTGATTTTTTGTAAATTAACTTCTATTTACGAGTTTTACAACCTGCCAAAATAAATAACTCAACTTTGAGAACAGCCCTGTATCTCTGGATTAAATGATAGGCCAGATACGACCTAGTAATAAATATTTTTTATTGAGTAGTACTTGAACATCACAAAAAGTTTAAAGATATTAAAACTTTAAAAAAAAATAATAATTAATGAATTAAATGCCTTTAAGTATTTTCTGTTAATATGCTTGAATGTAAAGTACTTCCTTCAACTTTTGAATTTGTATTCCAATCATATTTTTTCCGAAATTAAAACTCATTTAAGAATAGTTGGTTTAGTCTGAAATAAGTGAAACATTTCGTTGCAAGTCGAAATTTGTATACACCTGCATATCTGCATCACTGTCTCTCAGTGGCGTAGCTATGCTAGGACAATTCTGTGAGGCGCACTGGTGCCCCAACCCCGGAAGGGCCCTGGCCTGTGACTCAGCCATAGCCAAAAGGCTTGTGGACCTGACTCCTCACGAAAAATATCTTTCCGTGTCTAAGCTTACCTAAACGTATCTATAAAACGTTATTTAGTTTCAAAATATTTCTGCCGCTATAGATATAGTGCGGGACACGACAGAAAACCGGGCGGTCCTTAAAATAAAGGTTCATAATCTTAAGCAAGCGGAAACGTAAAATTTGTGTCGCAAATAAATTTTATGTTATTTTATTTTATGAAATAAATATTAATAAAATTAATCGCGGATTTAGTAAATTTCGCACTGGTCCATTTGTAATTGGGATGTGCCTAGAGTCTCCATGAACTTGCCGCTAGAAGGTTCTAGCTATTTCTAGTAGCGCCTATACATTTCGAGCATTTGTTTTCATTTTTATATAAATGCGTTGCGTTGAATTTGAATTATTATTTCGAAGTAACGCTGGCGAGCAAAAGAGGAAAAACAATTCGAAGCGGTGCACATGAAGTTATTGCGAGCGTTATGAGGCCTGTACTAGAGAAGCTGAAAATAATAGTTTGACTATTCCAATTCAAAATCGAACAGAACGCGCTGCATTTTACACTGGTGTTTCGGAAAGTAGTTTAAGAAAAATTCAAAGAGAACATAATGATCGCTCATGTTCTACTTCACCTTTAAAATCTCCTGGTAAAAAAAGACCCCGATTATCATACAAAGATAAAATTGACGATGGTAATTTTCAAGTAATTCGGCGAACAATAGAGGATTTTTATATAAACTTGAAGAAGGTTCCGACCTGCAAACCCCTACTTCGTGCTGTAAAGAACAAAATAGATTTTCCGTACGGGTATAAAACCTTAAATTTACGTTTAGTTTTTACGATCAAATGATTTTGTTTGGCGCAAGTGCCAAAATAAACGAAAATTGCTCATTAAGAGACCAATATTTTTCACTGGCGGGTGAAAAATCTATCAACTGTAAGGCAATATGGCCAAGAAGGACGCAATATGGTGTATCTAGACGAAACCTGGGTAGATGATGATATGACAATGAACAAATGCTGGCAAAGTGAAAATGTTACAGGTGTTGTTCAGGGAATCCGCTCTAGTAGTCGCTTTATTATAGTTCATGCTGGTTCAGAAGCCGGATTTGTTCCAGGTGGTGCTTTAGTTTTTCGGTCGGGACTAACAACTGGAGACTATCATGGACAGATGAATAGAGATAATTTTGAAAAGTGGTTGCTCGAGAAGCTTCTACCTAACATTTCTCCCAAATCAGTCGTGGTATTGGATAATGAGTCTTTTCATTCTCACGTAGAAGATAAAGAGCCAACTAAATACTCTTCAAAAGCTCATATGATACGTGGCTTAAATCGAACAATCTTGTATGTGATCCAACATGGAGAAAATATCAATTATATGAAGTAATATCAGCTAACAAGCCTAGAGAAAAAAAGTATAAAATTGTCGGTCTTTAAGAGATGCCTCCATATTGTGCGACCTCAACTCTATTGAACTTGCATGGGCAGGAGTAAAAGAATATGTTTGAGAGCGCAACACCGGTGAACTTTCAATTAAAGATTTAAATAAAATAACATTAGAAGCGATTGACTCAATATCGGCTGAAAATTGAAAATCGTATGTTAAATATGTTCGTTCTATTGAAGATAAATACTGGGAAGTAGATGGCAAAATTGAAACGGTTATTGATGATTTAGTAATCGCACTGGGATCTTCAAGTAGTGACGATGAAACCTCATCATTTTCAGAGAAAGACAACGATTTAGAAGGGATCGAATCATTAGAATCACAGCCGCCAACCTCAAAAATGGCTTAGTTTTTTTCATATATTTTGTAAAATTATTCATAAAGTAACTGTTAGTAAACTGCTTCAAAATAATTAATTTTCTGTTCAATACCGGGTGTCAAAAAATATCTAATATTGCAATTAATATTTGAAAAACTACAAAACTCATATTTTTCCGAAATTAACACATCAATGTAGTTATAGTAGGGGAGCCAGCACTGATTCTAGTGAACAAGGTTTATCAAAATTTTAACTTATGCAGTTCGACTTTGGGCTATTCGGGTATGCCAAAACTAACCGTTTGTCTTCGTCTGTCATATTACTTTGTACAGGGGGCGTCATTGTGAAGTACTATACAGGGCGTTTCCTAATTGCGTGCTAATGTTAAAGGGGGGTGATTCTTGGACCTTTTTAAGAAAAAAGTTTAATATGAACCTAAAAGTCTTAACTTTGGAGATACTGGGTTATAAAAAAACATTTTTTTTAAATCCTAATTCTGATGCTATTATAGATAAATAACTGTGTGAAATTTGATATACATCTTTTATGCATAAAACGGCATTTTTTATTAACAATCAATTTTTGAAATTTCTGCCAGTGGCGTGCATATGTAATTAACATGGGTAAATTCGTATGCTCCTCAATGCATAGAAGACTTGTTTCAAATTTCATGCAGTTATCTACAATAGCATCAGAATTGGGATGAAAAAAAAAGGTTTTCTTTTTAAACTTTACCATCCTGTATCTCAAAAGTTAAGACTTTTAGGACATAAAAACACCCCTTTTAACATCAGCACGCAATTAAGAAAGGCCCTGTATAGTACTTCACAATGATGGCCCTTGTATAAAGTCATATGACAAACGGAGACAGACGGCCAATTTTGGCATACCCAAGTAGCCCAAAGTCGAACTGCATAAATTAAAATTTTGATAAATCTCGTTCACTGATTGATGCTGGCTGCCCTTATAAAATCTGGACTTATAAATCGTGTATCACTATACTGGGTGGTCCAATAATAGTATACGTATATAAATATATTTATAGGTAAATCGATAAAGAAAAATCAAAATTAAATCATTTTAAAATTCGAAAGTTCGCCGTTTTTACAACACAAAAGAGATCTAGAAGTGCGGTACACGAAAGAAAACAGACATATATAGATAAAGGTTCATTAAGCATACTTACATTTTTTAATTATCTGAAGTGCGTATAGTCAAAAAGGAGTGCTATATTATTAAAAGAATGGCGGGACACCACTGGTTTAAAGAGATTTCTTGGCCGACCTTCCTAAACCGATTGACTCCGCCCGGATTTCTTTCGTGTCTCGCACTTTACTGTTATCTGTTATAATACTCTTCTATGACCATACCATAAACGTCAAAAATGTCCACCAATATCTACGGCCCCTCAAATACACTTTTAAGTATTCCCTAAATAGAATAAAAGTTCCGCCCCATGCGACCAATACAGCTAGCCAAATCGCCACGTTTAAACATTTTGGATCTCCCAACCAAACGGTATGACGTTACATTATCAGACTTTAAACTGCACAAAACTACACAATCAAATTGTGGAATTGCACATATTAAAAAGTTGCCGGGTAGCAACCAAAAGTTAAAATTTTTGATGAATTTCAATTCATATGATCTCTTTTTATGTTACTTCATTACTTTTATATTATAATGGGTGTTTAAAAAATATGCGCCACCGTTCAAATGGAGATTTTCTGTAACAAAATAAGACGAAAAGTTCATATGAACATTATTTATTAAAGTTTAAAAAAAAATGATTTTTTTGGTAATTCCGAAACAGTTACAGTCATTTGATTTGGCACAAACTCATAGGTATTTAAGGGCTATATTTTGACAGTATTCAACAATTTTTATTTCAACCATGGCCGTAGGTATGAGTAACCATCCTTGACTTGCTTAATAAAAAATGGTATGCCACTGATTATTTTAAAAATTACTAGCCTCATGGTTTAGGACAAGCAAAAACACACAAAAAAATGTCTCTTAGTATTTTATAATACGACAAGTCGTTTTTTGTAAGGGTACAGATTTAAATGGAGTCAGAATGGCTTAAAACTTTATACTAATGATTCGTTGGATCATTTCAAAAAAAAAGTTTAAATAAATACATGTCCACAAATGCCCTATATTTGAGGTACATGTTAAGGGTAGAAAAGAAATTATTTTTTTTAATAACTTTTACATTCGGGATCTCAAAATCCAGGAATCCAAGGAATCACTTTAGTTCAGTTTTGGGCAATTCTGACTCCAGCTAAAACTGGACCCCAAATGCCAGATGTCTGCATAAAAGTTCTATTTGGATTGGAACACCTTGTATCCTGAAAATCAATCATCTGCGGACCCACGACAGTGTCGGACTGGGAGCTGATGAGGCTCCAGGCGGTTCTGAGATTTGGGGCCCAATTATTGAAATATTTTTCGATAATATAATAGAATTTCGAGATTCTTCAATAATTAATATTACATGTCGTTTTCCTAAATAAAAAACGAATTTTTGTATTTTCATAAGAACATTTAATATAGTACATGCCTACCATGACATAACAAAAAACACAACAAATACAGTTACATTAAATTAAATAAAACATATTATAATATCATACAACATTAAATAAAAGTTTATAGTATATATTACTCTTAAAAATAATAGATCATAAATTCGAGCTGTAGCCCATGATATATTCCGCGCATATGGCTAGCTCCATCAAAAGAACAAGCAATTATGTTAGAAATCGGAATATTAAGTGCCTCAAAGCGAGTTTTAATTAAATTAAACAGGCCCTCTCCAGATGACTTTTCTACAACAACTAAATCCAATAGTCTTTCATATACCTGATCATCTATAACATAGCACACGCAAATCGCAAATTGATCCATTACTGCCACATCTTGAGTGCAATCAATCATTATGCTATATATATTACATTGCTTAAGATCATTTAAAATTAGTTTTTCTCCATTAGAACCAGTTACTGCTATAAGTTTATTAACAAATGATTTAGACATAAATGATACTAGAGCTCATCTTCCCTTTGTCTTGTGCATTTTTCTTTTTTTGCTCTATTCCACAGAGTTTTGTACATGTTCTTGCAATATAACGTCATATTCTGCTAACAATTTTACCTGCTCTAAAAAACTTCCATGATTTGCTGGGATATTTAACATATGAGCAGCTTCTTCTTTTCCCCTGTAGAACAAACCCTGTCTGCCAATGAATAATATAATATCTATTAAACGTTTGATGACTAATATTTATTTCTCTGGAACGTTCACTACTCAAATTTTTATTTATTATGGTAACAATATCAGCTCCATGACATGATTCGATGATGAATTTTCGTGTTTTTGAACGACTTCATAAGAATGTTTTACGCAAAAATGCTGTCCTATCTCCATTTGGCAATCAACGATAGTACAATTTACTAGGGTCAAAATATAGGCGTTTACCTTCAACTAAAGACACTCGAATAGGGTGCCTTTTCCAAAAAGCTTTTTTAAAAGCAATTGAATCGTGCAAGTTGGGACAATCAAAAACTCTAAGATTTATATGGAATTCTGATTCATTAAAATCGGAATTATCAGTATTATATTCAATTCCATTGAATCAAATTTCGAGCTGGTTGATGGTTCCTGACTCGTAGAAGCTACAGAATTAAAAATTGCTGTAGGTGCATCACTGTTGCTGGATGGTGTTGCACTAGCACCTAAAAGCAAAAGTTTTTCTGATCTTTCTTTTATTTTTTTATATCATTTTAGCAATATTTTTTTCCCAGTTTTTACCACGGATATCAACTTTTTATGCTCTTTCTTACGATGGGTATCAACTTTTTATACCCTATATATTATTGTTAAAATTCTATAGCATAATATCACATTTTGAGTATGTTCGAGTGGACAAACTAATAAACTTACAAAAAAATAAATTAGGTCAGCATGTAAAATCTAAAACAACTTAAAACAGAAAAGCGTAAATAACGGACTAAATAGCTCAGCATTTTTAAACCTTGCTTTTTTTTCTCAAACATTTTCATCGTTGATTTCTAGGAAAATGTTATTGCAGATTAAAGTTGAAGATATATTCTCTTGGTACAAATGCCAAGTTTTACCTTAAGATAGAGTGTGTTCATAAAGTAAAAACATATGCCTTTGAAAGTTTACCTACACATAAAAAATTTAGTTTTGAGAACGCAAAATTACAGAATATGGGAATATAAATACAAAAGCATAGTAATTTTTTTGGTTAGAATTTTCAATGATTGTGGAATTTTATCGTGAAAATCAGAAATACAAAAATATTTCTTTTAATTTCGCTAGTTAAATTAAGTCGCGTTTTAAGCTAAAATTCTAAAATAAGTGTAACTTGTATTAAAACACTTTATTAGGCTTTTATACATGTATCTCCATGTTCCGTTATTTTCAATTATACAAAATATATAAAATATTGAACCCATATTTAATTTTTTTAACACCATGTACTGGATTTTAAAGGCTGAAATATTATTGGTTAATAACAGTTTTCCCGCCATACTTCTTTTATTTGACCTTCAATAATTGCTTTTTTTCTATAATCTGGTACCCTGAAAGGTTTTTGAATTTTAATTTTAGCTAAAACATAAATGAGTAAAAGCAAGTGGCCCGCTTACGTGAAACACCCTGTACAGTACTTTTTTATGATGTTTATTTCAGGTTTCTTTCATTCTTTTTGTACTGTATTTCCTACATTTTTAAGTAGTTATAAGTAAACGTTTTAATATTATCATCAATATAGAATTTTTATTATTTGCAATAATGTGTTTTGCGAAAATTTCCATTTGTTCAGGACATGCTGTATGTGAAGGCGGACTCAAACGACCGGTATATTTGACGAATATTTGAACGCGTTTACACAAATAAGCGTCGCCAAGTAAAAGTCAGGGGGGCCAAACATCACACTAGATGTTCAAAATATGTTACGAAAATATTGTTTTTTTACAAGATGTTTGTATTTGCCACCGGTCGGTGAATGTAACAAAACAATGGGTTCTGTGTAAATCTGTTCAAATGATTGTCAAGTACACCAGTCGTTTGATTCTGCCTTAAGTACAATACTAACGCAATGGAGACAAAAAATGTATTGTAAAAAATAAGAATAATATTTTTAGATAGTTTCTGTAAAGAATTACAAATTCCTATAATTTTTTTAGTTTTATGAAAGAAGCCACAAACAGCAGGTTATGAGTTAATCATACAACCCCTTATATTTTTTATAGTGTTTATGCACCTATATATTTTTTAACAATATCAGCCTTATATTTCTATTCTTACCTACATCCATAGGTTCATCGTCTTTTTCAATGACATTAGATTCTTTGTTCAAAAATAGAAAAAAAGTGTCTATTTTACTTGTTTTCAAAACAATTTCACGTTTTTCCTGTTGTTTTGTTTTATTAGCAGCTCCGCTTATATAGCTACGTTTCATATTGAAACAATACACAATACAAAATCAATATCAAATTATTTTTTGCTGTTATTTTTTTTCCATCCTATACGGCATATGAGTTTCGTCAACACAGTGACAATGTTGGTCGATAGTAAGTACGTTCCCTCCCCGGCAATCAATAGTAGCATTTTTGCATAGTTGTCAGTTCTTGTTGCATTTTATAGAATAAGGCATATGTAATACATTTTTGATTTCCATTAAATTTAAATGTAGTTCGTATTTCGAACTTGAAAAAAAATTATTAATTATAAGTTTTAGATTGTTCGCGGGGCCCCCGGCCCCAAAGCTCGGGGGCCTCCGGGGATTGCCGGGTCGCCGAGCAGGGCAGTCCGACACTGATCCACGATCATATGAACTTTTCGCTTTATTTTTTTACAGAGAATCTTCCTTTTAACGTTGGTGAATGTTTTTTGAAACACCCTATTGCTTTGAATTACTAATTCCCGAGTCCCCACAACTCTGCTCCGTCTGAAAAAATTTCTCGGGAAGAGGAATCCAATAAATATACTGCACCGAGGCCACAAAACTCCTAGCTACGCCACTGCTGCCTTTACAGTTAAAACTCTCATTTGAGACATTTCTGAACTCCAGTAATGATGGAAAATAATCGTTCAATAGCTCCGTATCTCAGTAAAAATTCAAATTATTACAATGCTTGTCGAGTTTAATAGTTCTATAATTTTCTATTTAAAAAATCCCTAGCAAGATAAATCCAGGAACTTTGTTTTCTTTTCATGTCCAGCAAAGTTGATGTACAAGAGATTGTCTAATTTATTTCATTCTAATACATCGTACATGTTCCTTATTTCTCGTGGATGTAGATCGTCCAGTTTGTCCTACATACATCAGAAAAACAAGATTTTTTTTAACTACAGGTAAAGCACAATTTTCTGTAACTGAACCCCAGTGTTCCACGCGAAAAAAAAAAGTTCTTGTGCCAAATCTCGGTTTTCTATAAAGAAATATGAGAAATTTGATTACCAATTAATTTTAGTGCAAATAGAGCTACAGTCCATATCACACGTGAGAACAGATCGTAACACCAATTCATGTTTCGGTCAGGTATAAAAAAACTGAGTATAGTTTTCTTCAAGCTCATTTGGTGCATAGATCTCATGAAGTAACTATCCATAACAATGTGTCACTCACTCAAAACAAAATGTCGGCTAGTGATTTCATTTTGACACGGTCTACCTCCAAGAACTAGGATTTTTTTAAAATATGCCACAAAAATCAAAATTCATATGGGGGTGAATTAGAAAGTAAAAGCCAATCTAAATAGGCTAAAATATTTCACTTTTCCTCATAAAGCAACGGATCGAAGAATTGTTAAAGAGGGAAAATCCGTAAAAGTGTCTTTACCCATTTTCGTTCTGGTAATAACTGCTTTTTTTTTAATACCATTGTGTCACAGTGGCGGCTCGCCAGGGGACGCGGGTGAAGCGCCGCTTCACCTGTATTTTCCAATCAATTTAATTAGAAATAAAAATATTTTTAAAATATTAAGCATTGTAATCCACATTTTTGTTATAAAAATGTATTGTTTTATATAAATTCACATTATTTACTTTATTATACCATTATTTTCTATCAAAACTAGTGCGTTATATACTCAAAAAATAATGACTTAAAAACGAAGCGTTGAGTAATCGCAATCAGCAGTAACAAATTCCGCATCAGACTCCCCCCGCACGGCCGGCTTTCGCGCTTAGATTTGTTTACGGCAGTTGCTATGGCAACGCAATGGTAAATATCCGTAATAGAGATGGGAGCGGCATAAAACTGCTGCTGCCGGCTGCAGGCGCTTGTTTGCTTGTTATAGAATTAATGTAAATTAGTGCGTTCGGATCACCGGAGGTGTCGATCAAAACAAATCGAAATTAGCTTTAAGATAAAGGTACACAACTGTTTTTTAAGAACAAAAAAATATATTTAAAATTTAATAAATTCATATTATTTGCCCTAAGTATTAAAAAACGCATCAAAGATATGGATAATTAACATCATAATAAGGTTAAAAAAAGAAGCCATTTTCGGCGTGGCACCCCGAAAAATGTTCGCCTGCGGCGCTGTGCACCAACCTACGCTGCGCTTCGCCCGTTTTTAAATCCACGAGCTGCCACTGTTGTGTCGATGTGCTTTCTGTTAGAAAGGTATACTTAAATGAAAAAAATAGGTTTACCCGGAACTTCCCTCGTTATAATTTTTTTTAATGTTTTAGGAATAGTGTGATTTATTTCAGTACATAGTCACATTATATATATGTTACATACACTGTCTTTTTAAACATTTTACTGGGTGCCATTTTGTTCCATCATATTGGATTCCTACCAATGTTTGATCAGTTTCTTTCTACTTATGCCACACTTGACTTTTGAAAATAATTTAAAATAAATTCTATAAGTAGTTTTTACATTGACACGTACCGCCATTTTGTTACGTCATATTGAACGCAAAATGCAATTGAAAAAGATTGTTTTACCTTGATTTTAAAAATAAATATTTAGGCGCCATTTTGTTTCGCGATCTTAAATTCGTACCACAGCTTTACCAGTTTATCCTTATCTAACACTTAATTCTTGTAGAATATTTAAAATTAATTTAATAAGCAGTATTTTCGGGCTAATTTTTTCATATTTTATTAGGCCTCTATTTTGTTTAGCTGTCTCGGATTTATATCAAAATGTTACCAGTTCATTTTTATGTAACCCTGGATTTTTAGGCAATATTTGGATAGTTTTTTTAGTAATAATGTTTTGAGATTGAGAAAACATATTTTTTGGCATCTAGGAACGCTAAAACGTGAAGACATGTAAAACCTGAGAGGGTGATTTTTTCACGATTACAAACATTTTATTTGGTCACCATTTTGAATAAGTACCACAATTTTACTAGTTGACGCTATACCATAATTAGTTATGGCATACAATTTGAAATCAATCCCTTAAGTAGTTTTTTCAAGCTGAATTTTAAATATTTCACTAAGTCGCCATTTTATTTCGTCATCTTGGATTCGTACCAAAATTGTATAATTTGATTTCAACATAATACTTTGATGTTTGTGTAAAATGTGAGATAAACTGGATAAGTAGTTTTTTAAGCATAATTTTTTTAACATTTCACTAGGTTGCCATCTTGTTTCGATACATTGGATTTTTACCAAAATATTACCAGGTCATCTCCATATGACTCTTAATTTTTTCTCAAAATTTAAAGTCAATCCGGTAAGTAGTCTTTAAGCTATGCCGCAAACTGACAGACAGATCGACAGACGGCCCGATGGAATTGATAAAACACATTTTTTGGCATCTAGGGTCAACATAGAACCATTTTTTGGCCGCTATTTTGTTCGGCCATCTTAAATTAGTACTACATTTTTTCTAGTGGATCCCTATATCACAATTTGAAACCAATACATTAAGCAGTTTTTTGCAGGCTAAGTTTATAAATATTTTATTAAGCCGCCATTTTCTACCTCCATCTTGGATTTGTACCAAAATATTACCAGTTGACTCCAACATAATACTTCATGTTTGTGCAAAATTTAAGATAATATGGATAAGTAGTTTTTTAATAATAATTTTTTTAACATTGAATGATGAAGTCAATCGGGTAAGTAGTTTTTTAGCTATGCTGCGAACAGACATACTTGAGAAAACATATTTTTCAGCATCTAGGACCCTAAAACGTGAAGATCTGAAAATTCTGAGAGGGTGTAATTTTCACGATTACAATACTTCCCTTTTACCAGGAAAGTAAGAATACTTAAACATTGCAATCGTAAGACCTTAATGTTTTTCATGATTATCATCTTCAATCGTGAATAGATACTTTAGTAGAAATACATATGTATCAATAAGGTTTTTCCTCTTAAAATTATTCTTATATTAATTACTGACTTGGCTTAATATTTATAAATGAGAATTCTTGCCACGCCTAAGATTTCCCTGTATTTCAAATAAACGAATAAGGATATGACTTATAGGCTATTGCTGAAGTGATAAAGGTCTTTTCTATAAATCCATATCGCGAATATGTCAATAGCAAAAGGGGCCATAAATTCCAAGACAAAAAGTGGACGATGGGAAGGTAGGCTGGGCCCTTTTCAAGAAAAAATGTGTGTGTCTGATGGCAAACTCAGTATGTGCGATACAAAGGGTTTGAGAAAACTCACCCCAATTTGGTTCGTTTATCTCATAAATATTTAGAAGGGGTGCATGATAGCCGACGTAGAGAATTGAGAATTAATGAAGTAGCTGCATATATAAGAGTTTATTAAGGAAGTTTCTGAATTTTTATAGGACAGATAAATAAATATCAGATAGACGATTTAGACAAATCCATTACCATTAAAATTTAATAAGGCCTTTGTTTCCGTATATCTAATAAAGTAGAAATCGATTAGCCCAACTTCGTTTCAAGAAAAGCAAATTTGAAGGTTTATAAGTATTTAAATACGCATTTCATAAGAACCTTTTCTTTCTCGGGTTTAAAAAGTGTCCTTGAAAAAGTTTGCAACATACGGGATCCTTAATATCCTTTTTAGTTACTTGAATAATTCTAAAAAAAGAATGTTTGTCTGCGTCTAAAAAATATTTTACTTTAGTAATCTCACCAAAATATTAATTTCTTCCTTATTTTTCCAGAACACTAAAAATTAATGCATAAAAGTATGTTAATCTTGATGCAAAATTAAGTGTATGTTAAATAAATTATTTTTTTAGAATAAATCGATTTAAACAAAAAAGATGCACTTGTCAAGGAGTATAATCAACATTTTTAAAATATTCAGGTCCTATATCTATATATATATATATATATATATATATATATATATATATATATATATATATATATATATATATATATATATATATATATATATATATATATATATATAAAAGAGAAACAGAAATTTCAATTTCTGTGCGGTTCTTGGTCGTAAAAAGTTATACAAAACGAAACCAGTAACGGTAAGGATTATTCCTTCACCATTTTGTCGGGAATCGATCAAAACATGACGCTATGTTTGTTTCCAGGGCCAAGGTGCCAATCTGCTACCGTGGTATCTGCCCCGGCAAGGCTCATCAGGCAGTTTCCTTGGGGGGTATCGGTATTAAAACCGAAATACCCAAACCCTGAAACAAACAAGGTGTCATGTCATTCGACTTTGAAAGTCGACGAGGTAAATAGGCAACCAGTAGCGCCATCTGTAGGTACTATGGTGCAACTAAATCGCTTTAGATGCGACCTACTTTGGAGCACAAGACGACACATCTGTGCAAAAATAAAAGAGAAACAGAAATTTCAATTTCTGTGCGGTTCTTGGTCGTAAAAAGTTATACAAAACGAAACCAGTAACGGTAAGGATTACTCCTTCACCATTTTGTCGGGAATCGACCAAAACATGACGCTATGTTTGTTTCCAGGGCCAAGGTGCCAATCTGCTACCGTGGTATCTGCCCCGGCATCTAAAGCGATTTAGTTGCACCATAGTACCTACAGATGGCGCCACTGGTTGCCTATTTCCCTCGTCGACTTTCAAAGTCGAATGACATGACACCTTGTTTGTTTCAGGGTTTGGGTATTTCGGTTTTAATACCGATACCCCCCAAGGAACCTGCCTGATGAGCCTTGCCGGGGCAGATACCACGGTAGCAGATTGGCACCTTGGCCCTGGAAACAAACATAGCGTCATGTTTTGGTCGATTCTCGACAAAATGGTGAAGGAGTAATCCTTACCGTTATATATATATATATATATATATATATATATATATATATATATATATATATATATATATATATATATATATATATATATATATATATATATATATATATATATATATATATATACGATTTTTACTTCCCTCATAAGAGGGAAGTATTGTAATAGTGAACAAATCACCCTCCGAGTTTTTTCAGATCTTTACATTTAAAAAGACTAAATTTTCAATTGTTTTGGCTTTCCTACAGAGAACTTGTGAAAAATTGATTACAATTTTAATTTTTTGATTGTGAAGTTTTAGATGCCGAAATACATGTTTTCTCAATTCCGTTGGTCCGACTGTCTGTTAGTAGCATAAAGAAAATATTAATTATCTGAATGACTTCAAATTTTGGCAAAAAATTAAGGGTTATATGGAGATGACCTGGTAATATTTTTTTTTACGATTTATGCACCACTTTTCTTCCACGTGATTTGTTAAATTAATGACTTATCTAAAATACTCAATAAGGTGAAATACTTGCAAAGTATTTTTTTAAGAAGCTCAATAAGTTTTGTAATTACAGTATATTATTATTGAACTCAAACCTAATTGACGTTTATCTGAAGACTGTATCGATCGTAGCAAAAATTTTGTACCTAACGTATGCGGAAAGTGTCTTTCCCGCACTTCACGGCATGACCGAACAACGCGTGCGGAAAAATACTATTTTCCGCACTTGGTGGTAAATAACTACAGTAAAAATGTAATATGCCATAAGAAGATCACGTCCTAGTAAAGTGTTATAAAATGATTACTAAAAAACTATTTATTCAATTTAACTCAAATTTGGCATAAAAATCGAGTGTTAATATTCACTTTTTATTTTAATTCGTAATAGGGAAGTATTGTAATCGTGAAAAAATTCCCCGTTAAATTAACTAATTAGTTCTTATTTAGATAGTATCTCTTTAATGAAGTTACTGTGAATTAGTTGGGAATAAACTATTTAAACAAAAAAAAGTTGGATTTAAATATGTTTATGTGTATTAAACGGGAATTGCTTTTTTTTTATTTTCCTAGGACCCCTCGGTGTATATAGGTATTGTGAACTCTTTTTGTCATTAGAGACAAATAAAACCATTAAGAATTAAAGAAATCAGGCATTTAGTTTAGTTCGACATCTCAAAACTTTAACAGTGTAGGTATTCTATTAAAAAAATTATCTTTTCATACAAGCTCTTATTTAAGTTATTCCTATAGTTTTTCAGATAAGGAAATAAGAGACAATTATCAAGTTACCCTATACTATATTTTTATAAATCTTTGCTTTAATTTGCAATTCCTAAATTTTTATATTCAAAACGACCAAAAGAAATTTTTACTTGTTTTGAAACATCGGTATTATATTTACAACAGAACTCAAAATGACTACCGTTTTCTCAATTCCGTCGGTCTGTCTGTCTGTATATCTGTCAGTTTGTCATTTCATGACATAGCTAAAGAGCTGCTTACTTGATGGACTTCAAATTTTAACAAAAAATTAAGAGTCATATGTAGGTGATCTGATAACATTTTGGTAAAAATCCAACAAAGCAAAACAGTAAAATGTAAAAAATGTTATTACTAAAAAACTCCTTGCCCAATTTACCTTAAATTTGGCACAAAAATCAACTATTTTATAGGAATCGACTGGTAAAATGTTGGGATAAATCCAACATGGCGAAACAAAATGGCGGCTTCATAAAATATTTCAAAATACAACCTGAAAAAATGATTTATTGGATTAATTTCAAATTTTATACCATAACAAATTATAGAGAACTGTTACAATTTTGGTACGAATTGAAGATAAAGGAACAAGGCCTCCAGATAATATGTTTGTAATTGTGAAAAAATCACCCTCTCACGTTTTACATATCTTCACGTTTTAGCGTTCCTAGATCACAAAAAAAGATTTTATCAATTCTGTGGGTCCGTATGTCTGTCAGTTCGCATCAACTTAAACACTACTTACCAAATTCAATTCAATTCAATTCATTTCAAAAGGCTTTTTTTATTAGACATCATAAGTTACAAAGAAAAAAGTATATTCTAGAGGGGTGGCGAGATCCAGCAGAGCTGCTCATCTAACCACCTTTAAATTTATCTATTAACACTAATATTGCAAAGAAAATATTTACATACTAACTATTACTAACACTAAAAAAAAAATACAAAATATTATTATATATAATAATAATTATTACATTAGAATATAAGATTTTCAACTTTAAATTCTTTTTGAAAATAAATGAAATTTAAGGTATTTTTTAAAAGTTACCAATGTGTGACAAGACTTGATGTGACTAGGCAAAGAGTTAAAAATTTTAGCGGCTAAGTATGAGTAAGAATGTTGAAAGGAAGCGGTAATGTGTTTTGGGATTTGGTATAAGTCATTATATCTGGTGACACGGCTGTGAACATTGGAGCCTTTGCGTAATTTTTCAAACAAATATGAAGGGGTTGCAGCTTGTCTAACCCTGAAAAATAGAGATGCCATGTGAAGCTGAAATCTTTCTGCAAGATATAGCCACTCAGAATCACGGAAAGAGTTTGTAACATGATCGAACTTCCGAGGTCCATAACAAAAACGAATACAAGAATTTTGCAACTTCTGCAGGCTATTCCGGTCACTAACCGTCAGTGATGACCAATATACAACATCTGCATAACCTACGGTAGAGAGTTTTTAATTTATAATAGGCTTTCTTAAGTAGTTCCGAGACATGGGTGTCATATTTGAGGTTACCATCTATGTGAATTCCTAGATTCTTACAGCAGTCTGAATAGGTTAATTTTTTATTATTAAATTTTAATGAGAAGTTTCCATCTTGCGAGATTTTATATCTATCCTTACCAAAAATTACTACTTTTGTTTTACTTTCATTCAGCTTCAGGCTATGTGCCGCAGATAACTGTGATATGATGCAAAGATCGCTATTTATATTGGAAGAGGCCTCAAGAAGGTTGTTATATTGAAAGTGAGCATAAAGTTGCATATCATCTGCATATTGATGGGATGAACAAAATTTGAGGTGACTACAGAAATCCGCAGTATATGCGAGAACAGAAGGGGGCCCAGTACACTACCCTGAGGCAATCCTCGGCTAGTAGTAATGAAATCAGATGCCACCTCACCCGAGACCACCCTTTGCGTTCTACTCTCCAGGTAGCTACGCATGAACTGTAGAGCCATATCGCCGACACCATAAAAGGATAATTTATTCAAGAGAGTTTTATGACACAGGGTGTCAAATGCCCTGCTGTAGTCCAATAAAATCAAGCAAGAATTTTTACGATTGTCTTGGGACCTTAGCAGATCGTCTGTAACGGTCAATAGTGCGGTGGCAGTCCTGTGATTGGTACGAAATCCCGATTGAGTAGCTGGAAGAATATGATGCTCGTTGAAGTAGGTGCTTAGCTGCTCATTAATTATTTTTTCCAGGACCTTGGACAAGGAGCACAGCAAACTAATGGGGCGAAAATCGGCTGGTGAACATGGATTACTATTCTTTGGTATTGGTACAACATTAGCATTTTTCCAATAGGTAGAAAATTTGCCGGAGGTTATACATCTATTAAATAAGTAGGTGAGATGTGGCAAGAGAAAAGGACAAACCAGCGAAATCAGTTTTGACTTGACTTAAAATTTTGGTCAAAAATTAAGGGTTATATGAGGATAACCTGATAACATTTTGATAAAATCTAATATGCCGGAATTAGATGGCGGCCTAATGAAACGTTAAAAAAATTATTGCTAAAAACGTAATTATCCAATTTACCTCAAATTGCCCCCGAAAATCATGTGGTAGAAGAAAATGGCGCCCAATAAAAATGTTTGAAAAGGCAGTATGTAGGAGTATATGTTACGAAATGACTATGTACCAAACTAAATTAGGCCACCCTTCACTATTCCTAATAAAAGGAAACATTCGTAACTAGGGAAGTTCCGTGTAAAGAAAATTTACCGATTTCTTAAAGAAATATCAATTTTTGACAGATAACACAATTCGCATGACTATTCAGCCATTTTTTCTATTTATTATTGAAGCAAAAGTTATTATCAAAGCTAAATCTTAACAAAGTTACCTAATAAAAAGATCTCATAGGATGCCAATTGTTTCAAGGACTTTTTTGATATCCTTTTTCGCAGCACTATAATTGTTCTCGTTTAACTTTATATTAAACTAATCGGTATTTCTTTTATTTCAAGTTAAGATTAAAACATATTGCTAGTTAAGTTTTATTGATTATTACCTACTTTCGCCCACTGGGAGTCCTAGATCCTTCTCCGAACCACACCACACCGGTTTTTGCCATTCTGCTATCCGGTAGTCTCCTTTCCTTTCCTGCCCCACTACCATTGGCATGGTATATAGTTTTGTTTGCTATTATTTTATATTATGTTCCAAGTATATTTCTTTCAATACGATCTTCACTACTTGTCATTGGCGTCCAAGTCTTTTTACCTTTTATGTTAATTTTTGTTTTTCCTGAGAGGTAGTATAATCATATCATAAACCCCTAAAGGACAAAGCGATAACTACTAACTTTCTATTTAACGTTAGATTACACACAAAAAAAAACAATTAAACGAAGATTATTTCATATTGCTGATAGTATTCTTTGTAAAGAATGCTTTCGTAATTTAAATATTATATATATATCCCTTTCTAAAATGCAGAGAAATAGTAGTAAGAACAGCAAATAAAAGAGTAGGCAAAAGTAACGCTGATGAAGAGAAATGGCACAGTTTGCGAAGAAGAGATGAGCGTGCCAAGGCCCTGGGCTGATGGATGGACCCCGAGCTCGGCCGGAATACTTAATGTTTGATTGCGACACGACATACCATAGACAATTCTCTCGCTAATATAGACGTATTGCCGCATTTCTGCCTGCTAAATAAATATAAACTGCCTTAATTTTCAGGTTTCACATTTTCTGGCTCACAACTTTTCATTTTGATTTTGAAAATATTTATTATATTAAATCAGATATTTAATGTTTCTAGATACAAGTTTCTGCTTTGCTATAGTGTAACGAAAGGGCGATGTTTATCAATATGATGAAGAACGACAGCCACCCTAATGTGATTAATTGTTCTTGAAATATTTTTAATTATATATAATTAATTTAATAGATATAATTTACTAAAATAGTTATAAATAGACTATTCAGTGTGCAATATTCCGTTTTCTCATTCAGTCTCCGTCCTTGAAAATATGCTTTATTTAAATATATGTACTTAAATTTAAAAACTACACAGGTGTGTTCCGATATGTAAATTTATTATGGTTCTGGCATAGGAACATGGTCTACAAAGGATTGCCTATATAAACTACTGCGCAATTTCTTAAAATTTAACCCCAATTTAGATGACCATAATTTGTAAACAAAATGCCTTATTTTCAAACGGTTTGTGTGCGCACGTATTTATATATATAAGAGCCAGAATTTACAAATTTGCCATAATTTTGATTTTAAGTGTATCTACTTAATAATGCCACTAGGAAAAAACTAATTTCTGACTTTTTTATATCTGCATTTTTCCAACATTTTCCCCTCTGCATTAAACACTCTTTTTAAAAAGACTAATTTTTTAATTGTTTTGCCTTCCTTAAAGAAAACTTAGGAAAAATTGATTACAATTTTAATTTTTTGATTGTCAATTTTATTTCAGGGGCATACTATATAACTTTCTCAGATCCTATCATATTTTTTTGATTTACCCAAATTAGGGTTAATCTCCTAAAATTAATAGATATTTGAACTTTTCTTTATTATTTTTGAGACGAGTGATTTCGAAGGTCGAGACCGTTTTTTACTGTTGTACAAATATTAACCACATGCGAAGTAATTTTATTTATTTCGGTTAACTGAATTTTGTTAAATCAGAAATTTTTTTTTAAGATTAACCATTTTTTGGCAGTTTTCAAGTAAAATTATATCTAAATATATTTTTTCTTTATCAATAGTTCTTTTTCATAATAACGGCCAACGGGTAAGCGAAATGTATATACATGTATATTCAACAATTAATATCCAAAACTCTAGTAGGTAATCTATCTAATAAAAATAAGAAAAAAGTTTCATCTAATCGTCGGTCTGGTAAACGCTTTGCTTTCGAAATACAGGGTGCAAAAATGTTAATAATTTTTAATAATTATGATACACCATACATTTGCACTAATCTCAAAAGGCGACTAAATAAGTTTTTAAGTCTCCAGGGTGTTATTTCTTTCCGGATTGCAACCCCTTTAATCCCCCCAAAACGAAATGTGTACTACAAGCGTCATTGCTAAAATCAAATTCCCCATTCTAGTTTATAACTTTTAATCGTTTAGAAATTAGTTAGAAATGTCGATTCATGCATACCTAATTTAAAAGTCATCAGGCATGCATGAAGGAACCATTTTCTAAATAACGTCTATACAGTCCATAATCTTGAAAAAATCTAATTGATTAAAAAGTTACAGAGTAGAATAAGGATTTTGATTTTGTTGTAGAAATGGCCAATGATGTAATAAGAAAAAGATCGGGAGGGTTAAAGAGGTAAATAACACCATGCAGAGTTTCAAAAATTTAATTATTGTTATTGGTCACAGTACACCCAGTTTTTGATATATATGAGTACCAAATTTAATATCCCTAGAAATATAAGACGTACATCAAAGAAACGAAAACATATTAACATTTTAACTCTTTAAAGACCAAAACGATGAGTTTGCGGATTGATTTATTTCTTATTTCAATGATAATAATTAACTCGAAAAATTATAAATATTCGAATTAATTTAACACGAAAAATTATTTTTAAACATACAGGAACGTCCAAAAATAAATGGGCGAGAGGAAACAATATACTTTTTATATTAAAAGCCTGTGTATTATTGGATAAATCATCAACTATATTTTTAAATACCTACATTCAAATTAAAATTTTAAAAGTTAACGTTTTAAACATATGTTTCCTAACAGAAAATACGGTTCCATATTTAAAATTATGTGGTCGAAGATTGGTTGGGGTCCAAAACAGAATTAAAAATTTAAAACTGCCTTCTTGTAGAGGACAAAAGTTACAATGAGAGTGTTGAATTTATTTTCCTGCAACACTTCAAATAAAGTTAGTAAAATAACAAAGCATTTTTAAACATTTTGATTTTTATTTGATTTTTTCAAAAATCTCAAAAACTAGCTAAAACTTTTAAAGTATCTCGACGAATAAGTTATACTATGCGTAGCTCTTCAAGCCACATAATTTTATTAAAAATATCTCCTAGAGCTTTTAATTAAACGAAAATTACACGTTAACATATTTCAGTTTAATTAAACACATTTATGTGTTGGTTAATGGTTGCACGAAACTAAAAAACCGTCAAGAGCTTCGAAACCACTCTTTTTAAAAACAGTAAAGAAAAGTATAAATATCTATTATATAATTTAGACGATTAGCCGTAATTTAAGAATATAAAAAAAATGAACTATGTCTTTTGATTATAAGATAAATGACATAATTTTAGCCCTTATTAAAGATTTGGGAGTGTATTTTGATAAAGAGGTAACTTTAACTATCACATAAGATATATAATTAACAAAGCAATGAAGGTCTTTACGTTTATTTACCGGACATTATTTAATTCCAGCAACATCAATTGTTTTAAGGTGTTGTATAGTACCTATGTTAAATCGGTTGTTGAATATGCATGTACTGTGTGGTGTTCATATTACAGAACTTATGTCGACCAATTGGAAAGAGTACAGAGGAAGGTCTTCAGGTTAATAGGTTTTAGAATAAAGGACATTAGAGTAGAGGACATTAACTACGAGGAACTGAAAAGCTTGTTTGATTTAGACTGACTTGAAAACATAGACCTGTGTTCTCTATTTAAAATAATAAATGAAAATTTTAAGTGCCCTGAACTCAATTAAAACTACAATTTAAATACGTTTACACACGTACGATACAATGGTAACAGTGTTGCTTCATAAGTTTTTTCACGCAGTTATTTCGAAACACATACATCACGGATATCTGAATTGACCCTTAAGAATGGCGGTATAAAGGCTTTTATATATTATAGTAATATATAAATTAAAACACAAAACAAGCAAGTTTTTTGTTAAAAATCCAATATGATAAACATATATTACAGGTCGAGACCGAGACTAGCAATGGCACGATTCGGTCTCGAGAATTCTTACTTTTTAAATGTGATTTTTACTGTTGAAAAAGGGTGATGCGTATCCCTAAAGTTTTGCTAGATTTGCCAAAATTTTTGCAAAAAATGCTAAAGTATATAAAACTTCAACATTCAAATCTAGAAAACAATAAAAGGGGAGTTTTTACACCAATTGCCGTGTCAAAAAGCAAAAAGTTGCCGACTAAACTAAAAAAAAAATTAAAACTAGGTATATAAAAAATTATTTTACCCAAACTGATCCCTCTATAAAATACAAACTACATTTTGTCTCTTAGCTATGACATATTTTCCATTTTATAAATTTTATAATTTATTTGTATCTATTTTTTAACTTTAAAAATCATGTTTCTTTCTAAACTCGTTTTTCCATACTTTCATAATTCTCTTCTTATTATCCCAAGGTATTAACTGTAGTTAATATAGAAAAATGTTTTATTCAGCTTCCTAAACATTTTTAAGATTTAAAGCTAAGCCTTTTAAATATTTATTTTTGCCGAAGTTATTGGTAAATTTCTTTATCGTTTTATCTTTATTGCATGGAAAGTTACTGATAGAAATTTTTCACTTCAGTGCCATATTTTTACGCTACAAGTAACTTGTTTGAACATAATTCATCAAATAATAGAGTAAAAATTAAATTTTGTGCTATATTACTAAAGATTGATTATACTTCGAATAAA
This sequence comes from Kuschelorhynchus macadamiae, assembly GCA_030620095.1. Classification (NCBI taxonomy): domain Eukaryota; kingdom Metazoa; phylum Arthropoda; class Insecta; order Coleoptera; family Curculionidae; genus Kuschelorhynchus; species Kuschelorhynchus macadamiae. The sequence goes on along the minus strand of JAUTXW010000980.1, from coordinate 1,052,258 downwards.
CAATCAGACAAATGGAAAAGAAAAAACCATTAATACATCATAACGTAGCTACCTTTTTGTAGAATCACTCGAAAGATTTCCACGGACCTTAACCCATATTACTGTCAGAATTGCCAGTCCGCGTCACCACAGTTAAGAGAAATAATAATTGAATATCTATAGACGATGCCCTCACTTTCCTATTTGTTCCTTTAAGCGAATATATCTAAATCGCTATACTGACAATACTGAGTCAAATGCTGCATATGAAATAATATTGCCTAACTGCCTGATCAATTGTCTTTCCGAAGTATTGTCGGCTTTTGAAACCACTAAAATCAGGAAAAATTGTCTGCACAATTAGCAAAAATCATCAGGTGCTTTCAGTAAAACATATGATAGGTGTCTTTTTGAAAGAAAAACCCAATAAATACTTGAATTATTTCTTAAAAGAAAAACGTGTCGTCGTTTACTAAAATAATTGTTGATTTATTTTAAAAAGAGTTGAAATTAAATTTGACTACATTTTATAACAGAATATCGCAAAGTCCACGGCACAAGGAGAACCGGTATGTTATTGTGCACCGCCAGCGCTATTACTTCTTAAAGTATTTTGCAATTTTCTCTCAATTTAGAGAAAGTGTTGTCAGCAACTTTTTTAAATATCATTTTTTCTTTTAAAAATAATGGCCCATGATATTTGAAAAAGACCCTCGTTGGGATATAAAAGACCAACCTTCGAAATAAAATTCATGAGATTCTAAATTTGACGTTGAATGTGTTATAGCCTAAGTTGTATTTATTTTTAAATTTATAAGCAACATTGCCAGCTATATTCTTCAAAGATTCATTGTTCATATGCTCCTTGCTATTGAAATTATCTAATATGTCTAAATTTATATCTTCACTCTCTGGTAGATTTACTTGAGGAAAGTGCTTCTCAACGAACGAATCCTGATCAAAATTATTCTCCTGTTCAGCCGCAGGGATTTCAATATTTTTGTATAAACCCTCAGTTATAGGCAGTTGGCAGTCAATGGTTCGAGTTCGCTAGATTTTGACGGTGATATCAGATTTTGTTCCTCGCATTGTTCGGTATTCTGTGATTCTGTGAAATCTATTAAAGAATTTTCCCCTAATATGAACCATCTTAAACGACAGATAAAATCTAAAGGGTTGGGGTGATCATTACAAGCTCCCATTGCTCTTATAGAAAAAAAAGGTCCTCTAAAACATCTTGATTCAGCCCTGATGTTAAAATAAGTTTCACCTCATAATTCATACGCATATCATCGTATAGTTCTTGCATAGACCGGTTAGTCAAAAGAATTCTCTTTTGAAACGGAATTAGAGTTTTATGTTTTTCGACCCTCATTTTACTAACTACATTTGGCATTCTATGTAAAAACTCTTTTTGTCTCTCATATGAAATGTGACTTTTTAATTATTAAAAAAGCTAAATTTACGAATATTACAAGCAGACTGTAGTCTTAATTTTGGCATAAAATTTCTTCAATGAAACCCCCTACTTAGTTCTGCAATAGTAAACATACTACATACAAATACGCTGGCAGCATCAATCTGGAATACACTGTTGTAATATTGATTGATCACCAACAGACTAAAAAGAAACAAACAAATATAAAACATATACTTAAATTAATTCCTAAAATTTGAATAACTCAAATTCAAAAATGTCAGAATAATGACAAGCGCTTTATTGTTTGTAGTCCTCGTTTCCATGATAATATAGATAATGAACTGCCCTCCAACGAACGTAGACACTGTCTATACTAGAAAGCCTGGAAACAGCCGTTGACAGCTTGTGATTTCTGTACATATTTTTGTTAGTGCTAGTTTTGAGACTGGTGCTATAAAACTCTCGTCAAAATAGAAGTTTGTGGTAGTGAGGTTAACAAGGCCCTTTATTTGTTGTGTACCTAGTTGCAATGGAAACTATCTGAAAGAACCTAAGGTTCATTTTTTGAGTTTTCAAAGGACGAAGAAAGTCGAAAGAAGTGGCTTCATGCGATAAAAAGAGGTTTTTCTCTAACAAACGCATTCAAAGCAAAACATAACTGTTTGCAGTTATTATTTAATTTTAGTGGAAAGCACAGGTTGTAAAAGTAATGAAAAATCTTATGAAAATATACATATTTCAACTCGACTAGATCAGCCTCATACACATTTTGCTAACTTTCTTGTGAAAGGTAATTATAAAAGGTTTGATGTTTATCTTGATTATCTTTACGTTTATTCATCTGCACTCCAATTGGGATAAATCCCACCTCCACAAGCTGAACCTTACGATCAGTGGACCCCATTTATTTCAAAATTAAAAAAATATTGTCTAAACAATTCACTTTTCTCGAGTTAGGCTGTGTATGAGCTAGGTGAAACCAAGAAAAAAAAATAGTTGAGTTAACATCTCAGTTTTACTATAACTTCTCCGGAACCAAGATTCTCACTTTGGTATTGAAACTTTCTGCCAAATTCAATACATGGTACATTAGCGAAATTCTCGATTTTGCAGATTCTGAAAGCAAGAAAAGAATCAATGTAAATTTATGTAACATTGTACATTTTATATAATTATTATTTTTCTATTTTGATAAAATCTTATTAGCTTTTTAATATTATATTAGTATCTTTTCCGTAGTTTAAGTTGTACATATATATGTATATATTATTATATATTTGTGTATCTGTTAATTAGCCTGTTTTAAAAATGTAGATATTGTTTCATTTTTTTAAAGATATTTGGTATGTTAGTTTATCATAATAAATAATATATAGCATATTACTTCAGATCAAGAAAATCCTTCCTCCGACAGGAAAGAAAAAATGTTTTACAAAAACTAGAAAATGCATTAAAAAACTTTTCAACTAATTTTACAAATTGGAATTGAAGTATATTTGTTACACCAAATTTTTTGCCATGCAGCCACATATAAAACTGACAAAAAAACACTGTTGACGCTAGAAAGTCCTTTACATCACACGTGCGTTAAAAGAATTTCAACATTATAGTATTTGAAAGATGGTAAGTAAAAAAAAGACTACTTTTAATATATTTCAAATCAATTACTTAGTTTTTTCAATACAAGTGTTGAAAAGTAAATAGGTCCTACTAAAGACTCTTTAGGGTTGTAAGAAAAATAGTTACTATTTTTCCTATGACCTACTTCGTTTGAAAACTCAATTTTAACATTTATGTAATATACTATTAGACTTCTACAGTGTTATTCCGATTACGTAAACTGGTAGAAAGGGCTTGAGTTTACTACCTCCGAGCAGAGCCTATTTTATATTTAAGTAACAGACTAAAAGTACTTTTTTTATAATTAAAGACAATATAAAGTTTTATTTAAACATTTTAATATACACAATTTGTTGTAGGGACTATGACAAAAAAACATATTTTACAGTTTTTATTTCCACCTAAAAATAATATTATCTACTTAAATAAAAAATAATAATATATGTATAATCTTCTCCGTTAGGTCATCAATAAATAAATCCACGCTTATCAAGCCACAATGATGTAGGAGTAATGGTGGCATTTCGGTTTTTTTCAAATATTCCCATTAGTTTTGTCTTCTTGCCCCCATTCTATGATCTTTATACCATCTAAGGTTTTCTTACTGAAAAGAATAAAAAAAAAAGCTAGAGGCAGCAGATAAATATTCATTAGTCTGCAACTGTCAGATCGGAAATAGCCAGTGACAATATTCAGATATTGCCATAGACAGTAAGTAATAATTGTCCTATATTTGTCAAAAAAAATATTCATAAATTATTATACAATAAAACAAGTTTAAATTTTTATAAACACTTGAATAAATCACCCTTTTAATATTTTTCAGTTAATAAAGCATACAACTCTTAGTTCGTCTGTTGAAATGGTTAATTCCAATACAGAGTTTAAAAAAAAATCACTCCATATAACCTAGCTCAAATTAACTGCCAAGGGCGTCCGCAGGGGGGGTAACAACATTTAGACATGAGAGCGTGGTGCACCTTTAATATGTAATTTCTATTGAGCGATTAGAGGACAATTTCGAAAATACAGGGAGGAGGCTAAGTGCCAGCCCCCTTCCTGGCTTTCTAGTGACGTAGACTGCGTAGAATGCGAATACGGATTGCGTCATATAAGTTAGCAATGCATAATTATAATGGCGCCTAATAAGAATGTACTGCGCAGTTACGTCATGCGCCAGATGTGTTTTTGTGTGCGGGAGTAGCATACCGGTTTTTTTTAGGCCGTGGGAAAGTCTACAATTTTTTAATAAACAAAAAGAAAAACTTTTTCGGAACATAAAATATACTAAAATGTAAGGATGACTCCCAATCGTCTCAACGAGACAACAACATAGTTCTACTTAAAACATTTTTCGTCGGTTGAGAAGACGTTGAAAAGTGGGTCTTTTGTTGAGTTACTTCGATATCCTGTTAAAGATCAAAAACTTGCCGAATAACCCCATATTTTTTTTAATGGTTTACACCAATAACTTAAAAATATAAGCCTATAAGTAAGTAAAATTTGGGTAATCGAAAGTCACTGCGTTTAACTAACTATTTCCTATCAGAAAATATAAATCATAATTAATACATAAAAACTGTAACGTATTATTTATATCATACATATACAATATAATAATATACTAGTAGAACCCGCGGAGTAGAAGTGAACATTTTCGAAACATTTGGCGGCTCCATTTGCGAAAATAATTACCAATAAATTTTAATGACTGCCTGGCAGTCTATTTAAATCAGTAACAACTGCAAATTACACGTATATACAATAAACGTGCGAATATATAAAACGGCCTGGGCAAAAATTGCCACCTCCCATTTCTATTACAAATTACAAATTTAGCTATCTAGCTTGTAGCATTATTCACTATACAGTAGTACTTAGTTTCTTCATCCACAAAGTGTAATTTTTTTGTTTATATAGTTAAATGTTTTATTAGTTTTGTTTATTTAAAATATACTACAAGTTATTAATCATCATTAACTATATTATATTATACAAATATTACAATCTTAAGTTAAAAAGCTAAAAAAATACGATTCTAAAAATAGTCTATTAACGAAAATTGGTTATTAGAATAAAATTTTGGTTGGTTAAATAAGACTTAATTTTTATTTTTTTCAATGACAGCATTCCTTGATCTTATTTTTATTTGCGAATATCTACTACTAACTTTTGGTTTTTAAGTGAGATATGTTTGCTTTTTTTTTTGCTTTATTATGTCACCTTGTTTAGCCGTTTGTCAAATAATAGCATTGTTGCTTGGACTTAAATTCATATTATTTTTTTAACTGCACTTTATTTTGTGTTGTATCGAATTACTCTCAAAACATATAATTTTGTTTAACCTAATGAACCATTCTTCTCACATTAAAAAATATGAGGTGTCTAAAAAATTTATCAAAGTGATATTCAAATGAATAAGAGTCTAGTAAAAAAAGGGAAAATCCTATTTCCTTCATGCTACTTAGGCGCAAGTTAATCGTTACTGCAAATCACAGCAGTAGGAATTATACAAAAAATATTAAATAAACAAAAACCAATTAGAAAAAAAGTTACAGGCCGGTTTAAAAAAAATCGGTAAATATTCTTTACCCGGAACTTCCCTCGTTATCCCCATCTTTCCTTTTATTAGAAATAGTGAAGTGTGATCAAATTTAGTTCCGCACATAGTCATTTAGAAGCACATATACTGTATGTTCAAATATTTCTATTAGGACCCATTTTGTTCCAACATATTGTTGTACCATTGTTTTACCACTTTCTACCTACGCTACTTTCAGTTTATATCACGTCTAATTTGGTCAAAATTTTAAGTCAATTGACAAAGATGATTAATTTACGTTTATTTTTTAAACATTAAATTTGGTCTCCATTTTGTTCCGGCATCTTGAATTTGTACCATAATTTTTCCAGTTTGTCTCTATATCACACTTAATGCTTATACATTTGATTTTAATAAAATAAGAAGTTTTTCAGGCTATTTTTTAAATAATTTATTAGACCACTATTTTGTTTTGCCATCTTGGATTCGTACCAAAATATTACCAGTGCGGTCTTTTGTAACACTTAATTTTTGTGCAAAATCTAAGGTTAATTGGATAATTAGTTTTTTAGTAATCTTTTTTTTTTTCAACAATCTAGGCCTACTAGGCCCCTATCTTGATCCACCATATTGGATTTTTAACAAAATGTTGCCATATGACCATTAATTTTTTACCAAAATTTTAAGTCAATAGGGTAAGTATTTTTTTTGGCTATGCCGCAAATTGTCAGACACACAGACAGACCGACGGAATTGAGAAACATCTAAAACGTTAAAATTTGAAAAAACCTCGGAGGGTGATTTTTTCATAATTACAATACTTCCATTTTACGAAAAAAGTAAAAAGGGAATATTATCCAGAGAAAGCTAATAATGCAAATATGGTACCCTATATTAGTTGATAAAAAAGTACAATTTGAAACAGAAGGAAATATATCGGTTTATCATATATTGGAAAAGAATGAATAAATGATAGTCCCCATTTCATTGTATATAGATTAGAAAAAACATGTTTTCTGGCATCTAGAGGCGCTAAAACTTAAATATATGTACCAACTAGGGGGTCCTATATGTCTTTACCTTTTAGCGATTAAAACTATTTTAACTGGCTGCCATTTAATTCAGCCATCTTGAATTCCTACCAAAATATTACCAGTTTATCCCTATATTACACCTTATGTTTGCGCAAATCTTGAAGTTCGTTCATACATAGTTTTTTAATAATGGAATTTTAAATGTTAGAAAGATAACCATGCCATACCCATATGACCTAATAAAGACTAATGAAAGATTGGCTATCAAAAGAAAAAATGAAAATTTCAAAATGTAAAAAAATTTAAAAGCTAAATATATCCTATCTATAATCTTTCTAAAACCAGATATGCGATCATGGATGACCAATTTTCATCATTGACAATAGTGTTCCAAATAACCGCTGGCATCTACAACCTGGAATTTGATTTCTGGATAACAAGGCTAGCCCACATAGTGCGAAACTTTCTCTTAGACATCTAGAGAACTTCGACATAGAAAAGTTGCCTTTGCCGTCGCTACCTCCTGATCAGAATTACATTGAGCATATGTAAGATATGCTTGATGGATCAGATATTGAGAGTGAATTTCCAGGTCAGAATAATGGCAATCCACAACGTGTTCTTCCAGAATTGTGACATGTTTAGATCAAAATAAATTTGACAATTTGGACCGAAGCATGCTTCGCCGAATAAGGGATGCCATGTCGTGGGAATAAGACGTCATTCATTTTACCTTTCAGTTTATTTTGTAATGATATTAGTAAAACTTTTAATTATTTTCTAAAGAGATACAAGGATATTTATATTTTTTATTTTAAAAATGGAACAAAAGTATTTAAAAGTGTTTCACAAACAACAATTAATAAATTACCAAAAGTAAATTAAGCCTATTAAATATCAGATCTAAAATTGAAATTGATTTCAAAAATATCTCTAAAGAGATATTAGATAAAATTTCAAGAAAGGTCATCTTAACTAGGTCCGCAAAGGTCTACCAAAGAATAAAAAATTTTACCCCAGATTATGCAAATATTATACAATAAATAATAATAATAATAACAAATTTCGACATGCAAAGAGGTCTGTTGAACAATTACAAGTATCTTTCGACTTCTTCAATTCCAATTTAAATAACTTCCTCCAGTAGAAACAACAAAAAATAAAACCACTTTGAAAAAGCGAGAAGTTATATCGGAAGGAGGAATTATCTCCAAGACTTACCTTTAGCTTTTTTTGTAAGGTCAAAACGGAGGGCTTTATCACTTCGGTGCAGGATGGAGTATACAACAGACTAGTCTATAAACGGGAAATTCTTAAATAAGACATAGATACCTTGTGCTCTAGATGCTACCGCCTGTCTGCTTCTCACCTATGGCAGCTACCATCTATTTAAATAGACATACTACAGCAATAAATGTATTGTATTATCATCACAAGTATGAGTATTGCAAAAAACTCACTGTCTATTACTGCTGGATAGATGTAGAAAATGTTGTAGCTAACGATAGCTGCAAAATATATTGGAAATTCTCGTTCTTCACTTGCACCAAAATAAAAGCAAATAAACCGGATCGAGTGGTGCAGGACAAACAGGCTAAAATCATATATGTTGTGGAATTCTCGTGCCTAGCAGAAACGAATATATCTATAAAAGAACGAGTGAAGATTAATAAATATAGAGACTTGATATATCAACTTTAATCGTTAGATAAATAATACAAAATTCTATTCCTATCACTAATAGTAGGCGTGCTTGGTGACATAAAGGAGCCATTTGTAGAACATCTGAAATATATTGAAATAGACAAATTAAAAAGTGGGAATCCCAAAATTGCTTTCCTAATGCAAAAATTGGTCTTACTGGGGTCATTGTACATTCTAAGATCTCACGAATAGCAGCACAACCAGCTAGATATCTCCAACGAAACCAGTCACCCATCGGTTCTGAACTGACGTGGTTGGTTTACTGATCGGTACCATGTAACGCGGACTGCGTAATAATTGCACCCAAAAAAAAATAAAAAATAAAAAATGTAATGAATTACAGGTTATAAGGATTTGTATAAAGTTTTTACCATATAATTTTATGCATATATTTATAAAGTGTTGGTTGCAAGTAGTGGAATTACGTTCGAGTGAAGTTGTAGGTAAAGGTGAATGAATAAAAATGACGTTTCTTTATTTTTTATGATAACCATTTAAAAGGGCCTTAGTTTGACTAAATGTTAATATACAAGGTATTTGAAAATTTTTTTACACATATATCAAAATTGGGCATATTTTTGCGAAAATTAGAAAAAAATACACTTTTTATTGTTTAATAGACCTTTGCGGACCTAGTTAAGAGGAACTTTTTTCGAAATTTTGTTCTTGTTATCTAATATCTCTTTAGAGATATTTTCGAAATCAATATCAATTTTAGATCTGATATTTAATAGGCTTAATTTACTTTTGGTAATTTATTAATTGTTGTTTGTGAAACACCTTTAAATACTTTTGTTCCATTTTTAAAATAAAAAATATAAATATTTCTGTATCTCTTTAAAAAATAATTAAAATTGTTACTAATAGCATTACAAAATAAACTGAAAGGTAAAATGAATAACGTGTTATTCCCTCGACATGGCATACCGTATTCGGCGAAGCATGCTTCGGCCTAAATTGTCAAATTTATTTCTGAACTGGAAATTCACTCTCAATAACTGATCTCCCAAGCATATCCTACATATACTCAATGTAATTCTGGTCAGGAGGGAGCGACGTCAACAGGCATCATCAACAGATTGTATAAACTGTTTATATCATCAGTTTATGTCGTCTGCTGATTACGCTAACTTGGTTGGCGAAACGCGCTTCCAGAACGTAACAAGTTATGGTGTAGTGTGGTTAGAACTCTTGTATTTTGATATATATTTCTTGCTCAAATGATGTAATTTTAACCAATCATATTATTGATAGCCCTAATAATTATTATTAATAGGGAACGCTTTGTGATGGGCCATTCAAATATTGTGTAAGAAAATGTCGAAATAATAAAAGACCAGCAAAATTATTGAAATTTTTTAGGGCCAAAATGATATTAAAAAACTTTGACTTAGTGATACAGGCTCTAGCTCAGATGGTTAAAATAAGATTTCGCCTTAAACAAAATTTGAATGCAAAAGAAGATAATTACCTGATAAGATCAATAGGCAGTCTTAAGTTCTCGGTCCACTATGAAGGTACCCGGGGAACGACACTGAAAAATTTTTGTTTTCTAGACGTTTCAGGGAAAAGTCTACCCTCGTCTTCAGCAAATCTACAAAAAAAAAACTAAAAGCATACATACCTAACTGTCAGAGAATAGCCATTCTGGTTATATTTCTGATACTAAACATAAGAAATGTGCTTTTAGTTTTTTATTTGTAGATTTGCTGAAGACGGGGGTAGACCTTCCCCCGAAACGTCCAGAATCAAACATTTTTCAGTGTCGTTCCTCGGGTACCCTCATAGTGGACCCAAGACTTAAGACTGTCTATTGATCTTATCAGGTAATTATCTTCTTTTGAATTCAAATTTTGTTTAAGGCGAAATAACCAAAAAATAGTTTTAATTCTGAATCCCCCACTAACGTAACAGGCAAATATTACTTTATGTTTTTATGCCCTATATAAGGACCCAGTTACTTGTAACTGTGCTAAACAGATTTTTCTGATGTGGTATCACTCGGAACCTTTATAATCCATACATGTTCCACTTGTTTTATAATTTTGGTATTTCTAAAAGTTTTAATAGCGACTAAATGGCAAATTTCAATTAAATATATAGGCATTTTAGTTGGTTTCATTTTTTTTCGTCACGTGTGTGGTATAAAATAGCGTGCACGCTGTATGCATCAGCAGTAAAACGTTTACGGTTTCAGCTAAAGTATCAATTAAGTGTACTAATCACTCTTTCCTTATTCGACAAATCCCCTTTCCTATTTTTTCTAGTCCGTCATTAAGACCTATTACCTATGCATAGCACATTATCACCCAAGACCCAATTAGAAGACACAGAAACTGAAGAATTTTACAGAAATTCCTGCACACAGTCGGCAGCCGCAAAAGGTAAATGTGTTCCCATAAAAATCTTGTGTTAACCACTTTGTAGCGCTGAACAAAACAAACGTTCAGCAAAAACATTCTCGGTGGAAGAAATAGAGACATTAAGATGGAAAAATTACTTCTCGGTACTTACGCAACAAGCTGGTTATATTAATTTTTCCTAGAAATCGTTAAGTTTGTCTATGTTTACTTGAAAAGGTGAGGTGGGGCTTTATTAGGTGACAAAAAGTTCTTTTGAACCATAGGCGCGCTAATCCACTTTCGGATTCAACGCACTGAACAATTACTTATCCATCTGTCGTCGTAAACGAGCGGAAATTAGTAAGACGACAAAAATTGAAAAAAGCAGGGGTAAAATTCCCAAGAAAAATAAACACAAAATAGCATCAAAAAGAAAAAAATTTGTGATGTGTTTACGCAACGATCATTCAAATGGTGTTAATTTTCAAAATGTTTAAATCATGTACAGGGTCTTCCAGTGAGGAGGAAAACGGATTTTTTTTGACTTCCCCGTATTTCTCAAGAAATTCAAAATAGCCAATTTATGTATTTTAGTTCGGAGAATTCGAAAATCGTAACAAAAAAAACAATTTAATTAGAGTTGACTTTATTAATGTTTAATTTCAATGATGTTGCCTTTTTTAAACGAACAGCCTATATATTATTACATTTTCTGATAGGCAATTCTAAATGTTTTTTAATAAGGGTATATGTCTAGCTTCAATTGTTTTTGATTCGAAAATCGTAACAAAAAAAAACAATTTAATTAGAAACAAAAGACCTACGTCAATGATGTTGCCTTTTTTAAACGGAACAGCCTATATATTATTACATTTTCTGGATTCTATAGTCAATTCTAAATGTTTTTTAATAAGGGTATATGTCTAGCTTCAATTGTTTTTGATTTATTAATGTTTGAAAATTAACATTTTTTGCTTCTTTGAGCCGTCATAGCACCTGAACGGTGAGACCTAGAGCGAAAAAATAAATTTTATATTCCTGGTACTGGCACCAAAAGATAGCTTATCAAAACTAAGATACGAATGTTATTTTGCTCTAAGTCCAACCGTTCAGGTGCTATGACGGCTCAAAGATGCAAAAATATAAATTTTTAAACATCAATAAATAAAAAACAGTTGAAGATAGCCATATTGTACCCTTATTAAAAAACATTTAAAATTAAGCATAGAATCCAAAAATGTAATAATGTATACGGTGTGCCGTTTAAAAACGCAACATCCTTGGCGTAAGTCTTTTGTTTCTAATTCAATTGTTTTTTTGTTACGATTTTCGAATTCTCCGAACTAAAATACATCGATTGGCTATTTTGAATTTCTTAAGAAATACGGGGGAAGTCAAACAAAGATCCGTTTTTCCTCCTCAATGAAAGATCCTGTACACAATCTTGTTTAATTAGGACTTTATGGATTTTTCTATGTTATCATCTAAATACGTACTGATATTAACAATATTCATCTATTGAACAATATTACTTAGCTTTAAAAAAATTCAGGGACGGACTTATGAAATTTTACGTAAAGCACAGACTTTAAAGTCACTGCAAAAATCGAACAGTCGGTATATCAAAAAGCCATCATGTTAGAAGTATCCTCTATAATCCAGATTTCAAAACTACTATAATAGATGTTTCGTGGTAATAGACTTAAGAAAAAATCATAAATTGTTCCAAAATGAGAAATATCCGAGGAAATAGCCTGGTGTAATCTTTTTAATGAAATTATTTTGTATTGAAATACGTGTTAGAAAGGAGGGGACATTTAATAACAAAATTTACAATCCTATGATATTTAAAGGAGCAGATTGTAAAAATCCTTTACTATTGCCTAATCGCATTGTCAATAGGCACCTCATTAAACATCTTTCAGCTTTCAATAAATATTTTTCTTAATTGTTCTACTATAACTTTCATGCAGAATCCCCCAAATACAACAGCCAAACAAAGCATGTTATTTTTCAAGTCACTCATGATAAACAATTGAATTTTGTTCCTATAGGGAAACTGTCAGATTTGATAGGTTTTATTATTTTAAAAAATGGGTTGTCATAAGAAGATACAGTTCTTATTTCTACAGTTCTATAAGTATTTAGAAGAGTTTTGGTGAGGGATAAAAAACATTCTTTGCTCGCAATTGCTGTTTGCTATTAACTAATTTTAAAGCATTTACGAGAAACGGATGGTTTACTAAATATCAAACCGTGACGTGGAAGAAAGAAAAGCCAAAGTTATAATATATTAATTATATTGCACGAGCTTCGGTTATAACAATAATCATACAAGATATTAAAATGCCCTGCTTTAAAAAAATATATTGTCAAAAACTTAGTGCTGTTGATAGAATAAAAAGGGTAGAAAAATGTGAAAAGCTTCTAAGATTCAGATGTAGAGAACATTTTAAAAATATGGTTTTTTAGATAAAAAATTATTTAAATCCGGTTCACTATTTCATTTGGGGGACTCTAGAATACATGATTTATAGTAACAATAATATTACTAGTATCGAACAGTTAAGAAATATAATAATTGAATACTGGGAAAATTTTAATCAGGTGTCTGTTGATAGCGCTATTAGCCAATGGCAAAGAAGCCTTCAAGCCGTTCTTACATATAATGGTGGTCATATTCCCAGTTTGTTCCTAAATTTATTGTAAGTTCTTTTATTAAATTTCCTTTTCATTGATTTCCAAAGGATGCTTGTAGTCAGACCAAGTACTTAATAATAAAAGGATGAAATAATTTTTAAAATAAAACTGGTAATAACGATTTAATGGGGGCAAATTAACCTGAAAAAAAATTCAAAGAATATTTCACAATTTAGAATAATTAATTATTTTTTCTAGTCTATTACAACAAAAAATCTTTTATATCAGTTTTATAATCTGGCTTATAGAGGATTCTTTCGACATAACGACTTTTTGATATACCGAGTGTTCGATTTTTACGATGACTTTAAAGGGTATGCTTTACGCTAAATTTCATAAGTCCGTCCCTGAATTTTTTTAAAGCTACACATACATCAACCCCTTCAAAAGTCACAGCTCTCAAATATATCCAATCATGACAGTTTAACGGGACTGAAAGACCACATAATTTTAATACTAACTTTTGAGTAGGTGGTCTTTTTCTACATTCAATTACGGAAAGCTTAGACCGATTAAAGTTTCCAACTATTTGGAGAACGTCAAAAACAATTTCATTGGAAAAGAAGTGCAGCTCAGTAAAATAAATATATGTATAGTATATTCGTATGTACACATATTTATAATAATATCTTGATGAGGTTGAAAAGATTTAACCTGAACCCTATGAAAATATTACAACTATACATACCGAACCAAGCGCTTTAAGTCAAAATAGCTTATAACACAGGGTGTATGACAAATTTCACCAAGGTACAAAAAAAACTTCAAACTAAGCTGTTCACATATAGATGTGTTATTATATCTAAACAAAATATTGAAATTCAACAACCTAATTTTACCATTTAGTGTAGTATAGTAATATGTTTATATTTACCTTTGAGCTATTAATAATTAATTTCATTCTCGTATTGTCTTAAATGGAGCATATCTTCTTTGGGTCTCTGCACACCTAGATGAAGTCATCCTTAACGTCATCCGGAACGGGCGATATTATTTCTCTTAAATATTTTGAACATCTCAAGCAATTAAGTCTTTTTGTGCTCTCCAGAATAGTTCAGAGCGTGACTTTATTTAAAGCCACCATAAAGTATCGGGAAAACCGCGATGGGTAAAAATGATAGTGATCTTTTTGATATAACGGGACGCGTGCTTGATAAAGTAAGACTTATATCAGTAGGAAAATTTCACAGGCGGAAAACTTCAGCGAGGAAATGATGGCGAGCCAAATCGTGGTCTGAATATTAAATAAGTTAACGTTAGGACAGCATCTTATGTATAGGCCAGAGGCGTATCATGCGTTTGTTATTCAGTTAACATATTCCAGTAGGCAGTCATTTAAGATGGTCTCAATTTCCGGATATGTACGATTTACAAATTTGATCAGTTTTAAATTACATTTTGCCACTTTTTTCTGTTTCACTAATTTCATTTATTTGTTGTTGAACTTTGCAAAACATATGTTGGCATTGTTATTTCTAATATTATTATTTCAATATCCATCATGTGGATTTTTATGTCCGAAATTGATTATTTTTTTTTAAGATTATATAAGCTTTAAGGGCATATTTAAATTTATAATGTTTAGTAAAATAATAATAGCGACTAGGGTCCTCGAGGATATTAATATGTTCTCTGGCTCGCATATACGTCTCCACTCTATGTGTTCATTTTTAGAGAATGCTTCTCTGGTTCTGCGCAGACTTGGTAGATACGTATCTTAAGACATCGTTAATACTCTTTAAGTCATTGTGGTATCGCAAGCATTGTCCATTCTTACGAATGTTGCATATCGTACTTATCTAGGACTTCAAATATAGTAGTTAAAGATTTATCTATTGGAAAATGTTATTTTAATGAAAATGCCAATTTTTTTAATATAAAAATCTGTTTTTACTTCCCTCGTAAAAGGAATGTATTGTAATCGATTTTTTCAGATCTTTAGGTTTCAGGGTCCTTAGATGCTAAAAAAAACATATTTTCTCAATGCCGCCGGTCTATCCGTCTGTCAGTCTGATCGTTTATTCGCGGCATAGCTAAAATCTACTCACCCTATCGACCTATTTTAGTCAAAAGTTAATGGTTTCAGTTTCAGAAAAATTCAGCCTGAAAAACTACTTATCAGGTTGATTTTAAATTTTATGTAAGAATTAAATGTAGTCAAGAGAAAAGCTGGTAAAATTTTGGTAAGAATTCGACGTGATGGTACAAAATGGTGTTCTAATATTTTTA
Organism: Kuschelorhynchus macadamiae; assembly: GCA_030620095.1. Lineage (NCBI taxonomy): Eukaryota > Metazoa > Arthropoda > Insecta > Coleoptera > Curculionidae > Kuschelorhynchus > Kuschelorhynchus macadamiae. The sequence continues at coordinate 1,036,688 of JAUTXW010000980.1, read as the reverse complement.
AAACAGTGTAAAAATACTTATTCGATTTATATTAAATTATTCTTAAATATTAAGTGTGTCATAGGCAGAAACTAGTAAAATATTGTTAAATATTGGAATTTCTAAGAATATTACAATAGTAAAATATTGATATCAAAGACAGTATATATATGACTATGTGTGAAACTAAGTTGGGTCACACTTCACTATTCGTATTTAAAGGAAAAATTCACGACGAGGGAAGTTCCTGACAAAGGAAAGTTACCGATTTTTTAACTAGTACCTACATATAAAACAAAAGTGTTAGCGGTATAGGTAACCCAGAAATATGAGGACTTTTTTTTATTCGAAAGGCAAAGTGCCATCTAAAAATCTGAACCGATATTTCAGTTTTAACACAGAGAATATAGACATCTTTTTGTCTAAGGCCTCTTTGACGATATTTGGCATAACAGACGAATAAGAGATTCTTCAGCTCTTGAGGTTTAATTACAAATAATTTTTTAAAATCAAGTAAACTGATTTATTACAAATATTAATTAGTCCTCAAACCTATTAAGCATGTTGAAATAGTTTAAGGATTCTATAATGCAAGTTGGAAGACGCAAATATTTTAATGGCGTAGAATTTCTTCAATAACTTCGTGGTTAACTAGGAAGAGAAACAAACATATTTTAGGCTCTGGCTCCAATATCGAATAGATGAATTGACAACAAATTCTTATTGTAGCCGTTCACTAGGTCAATTCCTATAATATTTTTTCGTCATAATAAACGGAAGGGGTAGGAAGATTTGATTGCACTTCCTGGTTTAAAAGTCTTTATTGAGACTTAACAGAATTGTAATAAACCTTTTCTATGACTTTTTTGAAAAGTGTAGTTTGCATATATTGTGTTCATTCGTTTTCTATTTCTGTAATCTGTCAAGGACATTTTATGTATTTTTATGAAAGTTTACAATGATTTGTGCCATAGAATAGAATAGAGCAAAATAAATATATTTCGATCACATCAATACTAGTAGGTAGTTTTTACACATGATGACACTACAAAAATAGAAAATTCTATAAAAACTATTACATAATAATATGAATAAAATAAAAAACATTAAAGTGCCTAGACGAAAAATGACATATCATATATAAATCAGGGTCGCCATATACTCCCCCTCAGAGTAGAAATGAAATTCCACTAGCTGTTTCCCAGGCTGTTCCCAGTCTGTGAGTGTGAGTTCCTCGCTGATTCTGCGACTGTCTCGTTGCAGAGGTATAAAAGTTTAAAGTAAACCTACTTTGTTTCCGTGTACTGGTATATAAGGTAATCAATATCATAAAAGAAGTCTAAAATGTCATATAAACATATATCGAAAAAATATTTCATTGTATGACTCTCTCTGAAGATTTTTTTTCTTAGATATTTTCAAAACGGTTAAATACTCAAATATGAAATTATGTATTTAGGTAACTTCCGTAAGCTAAGTAGAATCCTGAGGTCAAGAATATCAATACTAAATCAAGGACGTCTCTAATAGGAGGAGGAGAGGAAAAAGCCGCCCTACCTTTTTCTGTATACATTTTTCAATTTACACTTTGAAATTATAAAATCATAAAATTTTCTAGTAAACAAAGGTATCCTCTGTTTAATTCATCAAAATACACTGTTTTCGAGAAAAACTCATTTCAAAATTTTCAAATTGAAAAAATCTAACACAAAAAAGTTATAGGGATTTTTCCCTCTCCCCCTTCCATTCAGGACGACCCTGATTTAGAACTAATATTTTTTATTTCGGGATTCGGCTCACTGTATAAAAGTTACCAAAGTATCTAAGCTAGCCGTTAACCGTTGCAAAAATATTTAGGGAAAACCATTTTCAAAGAAGGTCATTCCCGGGGCTGTAGCACTCTAACGAAGCAATGTTCGATATATATTTACATGAAATTTTATTCTTCTTTTAAGAAATAAATAACAAAGGAGTTTTTCCATTTATTACATCTTTATTATTATTATTATTATTATTATTATTTATTGTTATATGTTACATTCCATGTAATAAAGTTGTAAAGTTGGTTTGGAATAAAACAGTTTAAAGTAATTCGGGACACCCTGTACAGAGCCTGGAAAAGGTTAAACATTTTAAATTTCCAAATAGCGCTCTGTCTAGCATGTCTCTAGAATAGGATGTGAGGTAAAAACATAGGGTAAAAGAAATATTATTCAAGGCATCTATGCTTATGAGAAGCCTATGCCTTCCTAAAAATAAGAAGTTTTCACCACAGGTTTTTTAAATTATTTGGCTATGTGATAAGACTATTTGAGAGAGTAAACCATAGTTGCTTTTAGTAATTTAACATACTTTCCTTAGGATTTTTTAGGATTACCAGAAATTTTAAGCTTATCGGTCATTTTTCTGTTTAAGCTAAACCTGTTCTGCTGGAACCATTTACAGCTTTTTCCGCAAGTGACAGAGTTTTCTTTTTCAATAACTGAACATCATAGTCACTGTGGGCTAAAGTTGTATCTTTGGCTTTATATAAAGTCAATGGCTGTATCAGAACGCGAGTATAATCGTGCAAACAATAATATCACTGTATAATACAAGGGTAATATAAACCGCTTTGACTAAATCCTTATCTTGCCAAATTTACAAAAATTTCGAACCGCTGTTTCTGTACGGTTCTAGATGATAATGTTCGATATAGTGCTTTGATATTTAATACAGTTTTTGAAAATAACTACATGTCATGAATGATTCGGCCACCGAGATCACCTAATTGCGACACCATCGAGCAGGAAATATGGGCTCGAATAAGCACACAGGTTTCCCAACAGGATCTACGACCAGCTAATTTAGATGAACTTGTTCAAGCTTTGACAGATGATTGGGAATCAATTCCTCCAAATTTTACCAATATATTAATAGCCGCATGACCAAGGAAACACCTTAAAAGCCATCGTTCACGTGAATGTATGTATTTATGTGTTAAAAGTTTTGTTAGTAAAACATTTAGCATTTACCATTATTTTTTACTGTATGTTCTACATAAGACATCAAGTCAACATGTGTGTGAAAAATCAAATTAATCTTTTTTTTTGGTCAGATTTTGAATATTTATAACACCGGTATATTAAAATAAAATGCTTATCTAGACTTATCAAATATTTTACTAAACGTTCAAACATTTCCATTAAAAACCAAAAATCCAAAGGGGTTTGCTGCTATGTTGTTCATGTATGCTTAGTTTTTGTAGCACCGAGTAACATTCGGTTTTTTTATTTGTATTAAAAAACGCATAACACAGTGCCATATCCTTTATACAACTTGGTGTACAAAATAATTAAAAAACCCCGAACTACTCAAAGTCCAGACAATGCCTCCTAAAATATTGTAGACATTTTTTTTTTAATTTGGAGGAAGCCTATTTAATTACCATTTATTAATCGCCCTGCATATAGATTTGTAAAGCAACTACATCCATAAGTTTAAACATTGTTGAAACCAAGAAAATGTCTTATTTAATAAAAAAATACCTTATCAAGAAACAAAGCAAAATAACGGATTTATGTTGTTTTAACATATCAGCAAAAATCTAAGTACCCCCTATTAATTGTGGACCAATTTAGATTATTTAAGTAAGGGGTAAAAAGAATTAATCTCAAAATGGACGTACGTGGGACTCTAAATTTAACGTATCTGACCTCAAAGTCTGCGCTTACGTATTATGGTCGGCCAGATAAATAAGATCTAAAAAATTCCAGAGACTTTTCTTTAAAAAAAACTGCTCATCTTATCTAGAAGCCTTTTATGAAATACATAGTGTAATACCTTTGTGAGGAGAGTGCCACTGAGTTTGATTGCTGATTGCAATTCTCTGACTCTCTCACATGTTACATATTGTGAATGGAACTAATTTTGCTGTAGCTCTATCGGTCATTTATATATATTTATTAATTTATGTTCCCATACATCATTTCAGGTCAAAAGAATACAAGAAAGCATAAATAAATCTAGCAAACTATCTTCAAGCCTTTTAATTTTTTAATTTCGAAAATCTCAAAAAGAAAATATGAATATGACAACTTTGGAAAAACGATTCCTCATAACTCCGACACTGAAAATAACTGGAATCGCGACGTGGCTTCTGAAGAATTTATCGAACCAGGTTGGGAAATTACGTTGCCACTATGTTACCGTTAATTTATATAGGTCTTGTAAAAAGCATATTAAAAATAAGATATATATTTAGGAGGCGGAAAATTTCCCCACGGGCGAATAATTCTTTCGGTTGCAACAAACAGAGCCTAACAAAACAGGATGAGAAACAAAACGTATTAGCCCCTGCGAGACTCGCTGAGAATAGTATAAGGAGGCTATGTTTTATTGCCTGAGAGATCATAATAACGTGCGATGAAATACCGGTGAATTTTAACTTTTGCCACTCAAGGGCACAAAAATAGCTATTTATATAACATGTTATGAAATTATTGTATTTTTACGCACGCGAGTAAAAATTGCCACATTGCACATCACATCGAGTGCTTAAAAAAGATCGTTTTGAAATGTGTTATATAGAGGATTTTTTCTATTGACGTTATTTTTATTAATATAACCTAACAACTTGTGGAAAATCTCAGTGGCGTATACAAAAATTGCTTCGGATTGAGAAGACGAACAATTCTAGCAATAAAAAAAAAGTCTTCAGTTTTTGTTCTTTACAGCTAATTGAGCGAAAATAATATAAACAACCAAAAAAAAAAAAGATCATTTCTTTATTTTTAAGTGTAGATAAAACTGATTTTTCTTTTTTGGTAACAAATCTGAAAAAAAAAATCCTTACTTTATATTATTTCTATCTGTTATGCTTAAATAAAAGTGGCTCTTTGGGGGGATTAACCCACTCAGCCCCCCTTGTATACGCTACTGCAAAATGTTTCACCTGCTTTTACATAAAATTGATTCTTATGCTGATTCTAATATAGAAAACGCTGCAGAAGAAGCAATAACTACCGTAGTTCCATAAAAATCCACAGACTCAGTTGGTTCTTAGAAAAACACAAACTTATATTAGGGGAACAAATGGACTTCAGACAAAAACGATCTCTCTAACATCGATCACTAAGTAAGCTTTGGCATGGACGTAAATCATTCAAAAGCTGAACAGTAATCAACACTTTGAACTAATGGAACTTAAAAGGTGAACTCCAAATCTTCGTAGCGTAATTACTCCGTCTGCGTCAATTCAGGCTCAAAGTACATCACTCATATTTAAATACACTACACCAAACTTCAGACATACCCCAGAGGTCCTCAATAAGTCCTACTTTATTCCTAACGGCTATTAATAACATAAAATCATATATTCTCCCTACTACACGGTAAAAAATCGCTATTCATTAATTCTAAATAATGTATTCAGAAAACATTATGCATGTTATACAATTGTGCAGAAAATACATACAGGAGTTTTCAAAATAGATACCTTCATTTGTGTAGAAATTTTTTAACCACAATTGTAGATATTTTATCCACAAAGCAATGCTAAAAAGGCTACTATTCGCTTGCATACTAAACTACAACATTGTTTAGATTTTAAGAATAAAACTTGTGTGAAAATACCAATAGCGTCACGTGTTAAAATCTTCAGAATAAAATTACTATTTTTTCTGAACAATTACGTTTATATTTTGTCTAACCCCGCGCATCCAGGCTCTGATTGGACCGCAGTCATCGGATGGTTTCAGTTGTGTTGCTCTATGATGGCGACATTCCGAAACATAAATCAACAGAAACGACAGATTATCATACCGCCAACATACATAAAAGGTTGTTTGGTTTATAGACTGCAGATTTATCTAAAAAATACTTTTTGGGGAGTATTGTTGCGATTTTGTTTAAAATATTCTATACCGGGGAATCTGCAGTTTTGTACTCTTGAAGGCTATACACAGGTATGTACTTATTCCTATTGACATAATATATAAATACAACTATTTCTGAGAGGGTATAATAACTCTGAACTTAAAGACAATAAACTAAATAAACGTGTTGCTTTTTAGGATTTATTTATATGGTATAGTCTTATGCATGCTTATAAAAACATTTCATAAAATCTTACATAAAAACCAAGAAGATATATCGGTTTAAGATACTTAACCCTTTTTAAAACATAATGATTTCCCAAGAAACACATTAAAATGTGAAAGAACTTGAATTTGTATTAAATATGCCTCAAACTGTAACTCGCTTTATTTTCCCAAATGCAAATTATGTTTGGCTCTCTTGTAGTTTAAAATATGGCAATTACAGTAACCCGTTATGTTTCAAAATAAAAAAAACGTAACTAATCTTACAAAACTATGTGTTTTTATGTGTTTTATATAAGTACCATGTTCTATCGTTAAAAAACCGTATTCTTTTACACCGATTTTTTGTTATGGTTACATAACATCCAGATTTCAAAAAGGATTTACCAAGAAGTTTATCTATATCCAGTTGGATTTGCTACATTTTATTTAAAATTATTTTTTATTCGACATTATTTTATTTAAAATTATTTCTATTTAACATAATTTTTGACTAAAGGTTCTGTAGTTGATTGTGGTTTGGCTTCTTTATTTTACATTTGGCTTCTTTATTTTACATATTTTCTTAGTTATCGAAAAATTTTTAGAAAACATACACATTTTGTGCATAAAAAATGTTCAATATTATCCAGAAAAAAGTATTTTCTAATATAATGTATAATTTTGTGTTTAAAATGTTCACAATTTGTGTAAGCATTATGCACAAACATATTTTAGAAAGGATGCATATTCTGTGCTAAAAAAATATACAATATTATTCCAAAAAAGAAAGATTTCTAATTTGTTGCACAACTTTGGGCATACAATGTTCACAATTTGTGCAATAATTATTCACAATATTGTTTGAAGAAAATACATATTGATATTATTAAAATATTTGCTATATAAAATTGTCCAAAAAATATGCATTCTCTTGTGCAAAAATCTTATATATTATTGTTTCTCAATTCAACACAGTATTGTTCAGAAGATATGCACAATTATTCAGAAGATATTCACAACTAACTTTGATCAATCATGTGTACATTTCATGCACAAAGTTGTTTCAAGTACACAGTCAGACACAATTTCTGCACTCAATCTACACAATTGTGTAAAATTTTTATATAATTTTTTATGAGTGTATAAAACTCGGACTTTTTGCAGATGACATACTACTACAACACTCAAGCCACACTAACGTAAATATTCAGACGTGCCTAGATAATCTTAATAATTGGGCTCAAAATAACGATCTTACTTCCTTTCCAACAATATCATCTATCATTTATTTTTGCAGGAAAAGAAATTGTATAACAGAGTTACGAACGTACATATTGATTGAAACGAAATATTTAAGGTATCATATCATCACTTCCTTGGCCTAACCTTTGATCACTCACTCAAACGGAAATATCACATAGACTTCTTAAAAATAAAATGATATAAAGAGTTATCATTTATGTGTATGTTGTCAGTGATTGGGGCTTAGATAAACCCTCTCTATTAAGAATATACAAATCCCTAATATAATCCAAATTGGTCTATAGCGCTATTATCTACTCATTGACACCCAAATCATATCTTACAAAACTAGACCCAATACTTAACAATGGCCTTAAACTCTCCATAGGAACATTTCACACTAGCCCATGTAGCAGCCTCTACTGTGAATCTGAAACTACATCACTACATTTTAGAAGAACCGAACTTCTACTAAACTATGCACATTCCCTGTATTTCAAGCCTTATCTACCCCACTCTCATGATTTTTTCAACCCTTCAAAAATAAGGTCCCAAAACAATACCAAATACCCTGCATTCAATTATTGCCAATTTAAAAACCTTAAAGATCAACTAAATTTTAATCTCCCACCCATCTTTAATACAATCTCAATTCCCATCACCTACAACACAGAACTCACCTCATTCAACAAATTTGCTAACATAATAATCTCCCGCTTTTATCAAATATTAAATAAAAACTACGACGAGTTCAAACAAATATACACAGACGGATCAAAAAATGATAACTCAGTAGGTGCTGCTTACTTCTCTAAACAATGAAAAATTCTACTCTGTTCATGAAACCATAACTACACTAACAGATGAGCTACTAGCTATACTAAAAGTATTGCAATACACAATGACTTCTATCCATCCCAAATGGGTAATTATTACCGATTCACTCAACGCTATACACCATCGGAAAGAGCATACATTAAAACTATCAATTTCCTTTCTATGGATCCCTAGCCACATAGGAATACCTGGCAATAAAAGAGCGTATTTATTACCTAGCCTCTAACCATTCCTCACACAACATATTGAACACCATATTTCATGAAAAAGATCTGAAGACTCATCACATATCATTAGTTAAGAAAACGATCCAACTGTTATGAAACCTATTAGATATCCAAATAGATTACAACGAGTTAAGGACATATTCTTGACAAAACATTATCAATTAGACATTACCAGATGTGAGTCAATTGTAATTACAAGATTGAGTATAGGATATACCGAAATACTCATGAATATCTATGTTGCGGTGCATACGTTACTTCAACGTGCGTGTCTATGACGTAAATATTGGAAAACAATGTAACGGGTTGTATTTCTTACGTTTAAAATAGTTGGAATAAAGCAGATTTTTTCGTTAAAAGGAGTTTTAAAGCATACAGTCCACATTATAAATCAAGTACCCACATATTGGTCCCATCGAGCCGGATAGTTCCAGCGACAAATGGAGAAATAGTGAAAAAATCCGAATTCCAAATTTAGAACACGCCAAGCTAGCCTCAGCTGTCAACCTTGACGTATAGAAGATTTACCCGTTATACAAAAGACAGACCGGAGTTACGTTCTCCTAAAAGTGAGTCCTTTCCATTTTATTTTACCTGATATAGTGGCTTGACAAAATTTATTGCATGAATTGACATATTCATATTTTTTGACAGTTTATATATATTTTTTGGCATTCTTTATTTTTAATTTTAAATAAAATGACAGACTTGTCAGATTTAAGAATCAAAAGATGTCAGATAAAAGGAGCTTTAACGCGGTTTCAGACACATTTAACGTCCATTCAGAATGGCGATCTGGATGAAAGTATAATTACCGAGTTAAAAATTAGGTTAAATAAGGTTGAACCAATTTTTTCTCACTTTGATGACATTCAGTGTAAAATAGAATATTTACTAGAAACTGATACATAGTCTACAGAGTCAGAGAAACAAAAAGAATATCTCGAGCGTGAAACATTTGAAAATATTTATTTTAGCCTGGTTTCTAGAGCTTCTAAGATAATTTCAGATTTTGAAAGAGAACGCGACAGCGATAATAGTTCGGAAAGATTAAATATTCCTCGATTTACCACTTCGGCAAAGTTGCCAGTGTTAAAATTGCCAACATTCAAAGGTTCATTTGAAAATTGGCTAGAATTTTCTGATGCCTTTTCCTCGTTGGTTACAACAATGAGGCACTTGACAAGGTGCAAAAATTTTATTATTTGCGGTCTTCACTATAAGGTGAAGCCGCCCAGTTGATAGAATCAATTCAGGTAACATCTAATAATTATGACTTATCATGGTCAACATTAAAAGAGAGATTTGAAAACAAGAGGTTAATTATTCAACATTATGTAAAATCGTTATTTGAAGCACCTGTATTGACAAAAGAATGTAGTTCAGAGTTACGAAAATTATATGATGTTTTTAATAGAAATATTAGGTCACTAAATATATTAGGTGAACACGCTGATAAATGGGATACGTTACTGATTTATTTATTAACTAGTAAATTTGATATTCGCACTAGGCGTGATTGGGAGATATTTAAAGTAAATAATAATTTACCTTCCATGGCTGACATGGACAAGTTTTTAAAAGGTAAGTGTGAGGTACTTGAAAATATAGAGGCTACCAGGACAAAACCTGAATCAAGCAAGTCAAAGGACCAGGGAGGAAGACCACCTCGAGGGATTCAAACTTATTTAGCTGGTGGTAAAAGGTTTACTTGCTATTACTGTAAAGCTAATCACTCTATTTTTAAATGTGAACTTTTTAATAAACTTGACGTTAACATGAAAAATAATGAAATAAAAAGACTTTTGTTATGTATTAATTCTTTTAATCCCAATCACGATTCGTCTCAGTGTAATAAACAACCATGCAGAATATGTAAACGAAAACATAACACACTTCTGCATATACATTTCCGGCCGACAAACAATGATAATAGGCCCAATTCCAACGCACAGCTGCTGGGGCCGCCATTGGCCGCTTTGACGCAGGAACAAACACCGGGCTCAGTCGGATCAGCACGCGTGTTAGAAAGGGATGGGCAACAAGATGATAACAAAACTGTTTCAACGCAGAACAGCGTTGTCGCTCATTCTGCAAATAGTATCATACATAATTACGGGATATTATCGACGGCAATAATTAATGTAGAGAATAAATTTGGACATAATATAAAGGCGCGAGTTTTATTAGATCCCGGATCACAAAGTAATTTTGTTACTGAAAGTTTTTGTAACAAAATCGGCTCAAAAAAGATATCGACAAATTTTCAAATATTTGGAGTAGGAAATAAAAATTCTTTAGCAAATTTTAAAACGGATTTTAAGATTTCTTCTCGATTAGATAATTTCTCTAAAGAAATTTCGTGTATAATTCTACCTAAAATTACACAGGCTATTCCGATTTCGAACTTTGATTCAAATTTGTTAAATATACCTACAGATTTTCATCTAGCAGACCCTAATTTTAACTTTAAAGGTGACGTAGATATTTTATGCGGCGTTGGCATATTTTACGACGTTCTTTTGCCAAATCAAAGAAAGGTAGGTCATTCTCTTACTTTACAAAATACAAAGTTAGGATGGATTGTAGGCGGAGAGTTTAGTTATTCCTTGTTTGAAAGCAAAGAAATAGTTTCTTGCCACGTTTTAAACCATCACGATGATCTGATTAATGACACTTTAATTAAGTTCTGGCAAATCGAAGACTGCACCGAGGTTGCCAAACGTGATGATTTTTGTGAGGATCATTTTAAACATTCTTTTTCACGGGATGATACAGTGCGTTTTATAGTGCGAATACCATTTAAAGATAATCTCTCAAAACTTGGCAATTGTAAAGATATTGCATTACGGCGTTTTGAATATTTAGAAAAACGAATGGCAAGGAACGACGATTTTAAACTGGAATATTCTAATTTTATACATGAATATTTAAATTTAGGTCATATGACAGACATAACCGATACACTAAAAAATAATAATGACTTTAACAATGATGGATATTTTTTACCACATCACGCGGTGATTAAAAATAGTTTGACAACAAAATTGCGAGTAGTCTTTGACGCATCGGCTAAAACTGATAGTGGGTTATCTTTAAACGACGTACAAAATTTTGGCCCTACTATTCAAAAAGACTTATTTAGTATTCTTTTAAATTTTAGAAAATATTCATTTGTGGTAACTGCTGACATTTCTAAGATGTATCGGCAAGTTTTAGTACATCCTAACGAGACGCGATTTCAGAGGATATTTTGGCGCGATAATTCTGATCAAAATATAAAATGTTTCGAGTTAAATACCGTTACATATGGAACGGCATCTGCGCCTTATTTGGCTATTAGGTGCTTACAACAGCTAGCTTTAGAAAATGAAAAAGACTATCCAATTGCTTCCGAAGCTATCAAAAACTGCTTTTATGTAGACGATCTTCTGTTAGGGAAAAATACAGAAAGTGAAATTTTGGGTATACAACACGACATTACTAAAATATTGGCGGGCGCAGGTTTCGAGTTGCGTAAATGGTTATGCAACAAGCCGGAATTGTATAGTAAATTTAATTTAATTCAAGGATTAGAAGCAAACATTCTGGAATTGGGTGAAAATGAACAAAATAAAACATTGGGTGTGTATTGGAATGCAAATTTAGACTTAATACAGTATCGAATTAGGGATTTTGACAATCAAAATACTATAACAAAGCGCTTAATTCTTTCCATAACAAGTCAAATATTTGATCCTTTAGGGTTGCTAGGTCCAGTTGTTATGATTGCCAAATTGATCTTACAATTATTATGGAAAGAAAATTTAAAGTGGGATGAAGAAGTTCCAAATTTACTTCGGGAAAAATGGCTACATTTTTGTAATGATTTAAGGAATATTAGGAATATATCAATACCTAGACATGTTTGTACCATAGAAAACCCAGATTTTATAGAATTACACATATTTGCCGACGCATCCGAAATGGGATACGGAGCTTGTGCTTATATACGTTGTAGAAAAAATGATAATTATATTTGTAAATTATTATGCGCAAAATCGAAAGTTAAACGTATTAATTTACCACGACTTGAATTTTGTGCAGCAGTTTTGGCTGTAAAGTTAGGTAAAAGAATTAATAATAGTTTTGATTTAAAATTTGACAGGTATTTTTATTGGAGCGACTCTACTATAACATTACATTGGATCAACGGTCCACCAGATAGGTGGAAAGTATTTGTTGCCAATCGAGTCCTGCGGATCTTATATCTCGTGGTATGACCGCAAGTCATTTATTAAACAGTAAGTTATGGTGGAAAGGACCACATTGGTTTAATATTGATATTATGTCACAGTGGAATTTAGGTATGTTTTCATGTGATCTAAATCCAAATTTAATTCCAGAACAACGAAGCATTTGTGCACTTGCAATTAAAACCAACGATTTTAACTTATTTTCTCAATTCTCGACTTTGCAAAAATTACAACGAATTATAGCATATTGTAGACGTTTTATTTTTAATTGTAGAAATAAAACTCAACGTATTACGAATAGCTTTTTAACAGTTAGCGAATTAAAGGATTCTCTTTTAAATTTAGTAAAAATTTCTCAAATGCCGTCATTTAGTGAGGATTATAACAATTTAAAGGTTAAAGGATGTGTCAAACAGTCAAGTAAAATAAGTGCTCTACACCCATTTATAGTAAATGATGTTATTCGTGTAGGTGGCAGAATTCAAAAGGCCAATGTTCTTTATAGTAAAAAACATCCACTTATTTTACATAATAAACATCCGTTAACAACTCTCATTATGAAAAATGAACATGTCTTGTTACTTCATTGCGGCCCTCAGCAATTATTATATTCTATTAGGGTTTCTTATTGACCAATTTCAGGGCGAAATTTAGCCAGGCAAATAGTGCACAAGTGCATTACTTGCTTTAAAGCTAAACCAAAGGTTAGCGAATATTTAATGGGAAATTCAAATTCATTCCTTTTGTCAATACATCGTGCGACTACGCAGGTCCTTTTATGTTAAAGGATAGAAAAACGCGAAAACCTTCTTTAGAAAAGGCATGGGTTTGTATTTTTGTATGTATGTCAACAAAGGCAGTTCATCTTGAGTTGGTGACCGATTTGTCAAGTAAATCATTTCTAGCGTGTTTGAAAAGATTTGTGTCAAGAAGGGGTAAACCGACGACTATTTTTTCCGACAATGGGACCAATTTTATTGGCGCAGAAACTGAAATAAAAAGATTTTTTTTAAAATTCATTCTGAATCAATTTCTAGTAAATTAGCGGAGGATAATATATCTTGGCATTATATTCCACCCAGAGCGCCTAATTTTGGAGGTTTGTGGGAAGCCGGGGTTAAAGTCCTTAAATCTCACCTCAAAAGAACAATCGGAACTACTCACTTACATTACGAAGACTTCGTGACAATTTTATATCAAATTGAATCCATAATGAATTCAAGACCACTTTGTCCGCTATCTTCCAATCCCGAAGATTTTTTTCCTCTCACTCCTGGACATTTCCTAATTGGCAAACCTTTAATCTCTATACCTGAACCTTGTGTCATATACACTCCGGAGAATCGACTTGATCACTATAAGAAACTTCAACAAGTAGTTCAGAAATATTGGTCACGATGGAGTCAAAAATACATTTCAGAACTTCAATCACGCCAAAAATGGAAGCAAAATGCATCGGCACTAATTAAAGTTGGTGATTTAGTGCTAGTAAAGGAAGACAATCTCCCACCTTTAAAATGGAAAACGGCACGTGTTCAGAAGTTATATCCCGGAGAAGATAACATTACACGTGTAGTGACAATTCGATTTAGTGACGGTACTAAGACGAAACGTGCACTTAACAAACTGTGTCTCTTGCCTTTGAACTAAATAACTTCATAGACTTACTCTGTGAAAATCGAGACTTGTGTTAAATCTTTGTTTCTCGAAATATGTTAAATTATTGTTTTAAATATTTTGTTGAAATGTATTTCACCATTTCAAGGCCGGCGGCATGTTGCGGCGCATACGTTACTTCAACGTGCGTGTCTATGACGTAAATATCGGAAAACAGTGTAACCAGAAGACTTAGAAATATGACAACAGTGTTAGAAGTGAGTCGTTGTCAAGCAAACAAATATGATGTAACGGGTTGTATTTCTTACGTTTAAAATAGTTGGAATAAAGCAGATTTTTTCGTTAAAAGGAGTTTTAAAGCATACAGTCCACATTATAAATCAAGTACCCAACAATCTACTTAATGGACAAGAAGCATCACTTTGCGAATACCTGCAAGGTAACTCTCACTATATATCACATTTGAACGAGGCAAGAATATGATAAACAGTAATTTATCACAAAATACAAAAGAGATATCAAAATATTTCTAAGCTATACACACATTACTGAACTAATGGATTTTCCGAGAGATGCAAATTTATTTAAACATAAAACATACACCTCTAACCAAAAAGATAAGAAAAAGAACTAATAATAATTATGTATAACATAATACCAAAGGACGCTAAAAGACCCCATAGTCGATGCGTCCTTATCCACGCAACTCACTCACTTACTCACAAAAATCGAAGAAAGTGTATGAAGAAATCTAAAATAAGTTTGATAACAGGTGTGAGGACAGGAAAAAGGTGATTTTGGCATATTATTTAAAATGATCTACTGTATTTAAGGCTTCTATGTTATGGTGTCACCATTCAATGTTGCGGACGATGGTTTATTTGAACATAAGCATGATTTTTTAAACACAATTTAAAACCTAGAAATTGTTTGTGTGTCTTTATTAAAGGAAAATTAGCTCGTTTTGTTAAAGATGCTGATGATAAAGATTATTTTTCTACGAGCGTGCGAAAAGAGAAATTAGCCACATGCACATCAGTGTGAAAAATGTCAGTTGAAGACATCAGTGCAAAAAGTGTTTTACTTTTAATATTTTAGTCTTCGCGCTAGTGTGAATTTTAGTAGAAATGCGAAATATGAATATAAATTTCATATGCGCGCCCAAAAATAGCTACTACTGGAGCATGTCGAAGAAATGAAATTACAAATAACTCTTTTAAGAGATAATGAAGATATGTCCGTTATCAAAATAATTATCTCCAATACGAAGTTGAATGTTTGAAGAGATTTTATAATAAATTAGTGCATAAATAATCAAAATAACACTATTATAAAACTCCAGTTGAAAATAGTATATTAAACAGATGGTATTAAATGAATATTATTTCTTATATTTTGTGCAGTGTATTTTAAAAAAGCCTTTCCTGTAAAAAATATATTTAATTAAGAAATTATGCTTCTTGGGATTAAACCGTAACAAATTGGAATTATTATCTGATTTATATATATTTATAAAATTTATATATTTATATATCATTTCTTTCCACTTTGTTATGTTACTTTTGTTTCGTCAATTTGCGAGGAACCATTCGTTTTTCTTAAGTTCTTCAAAAAATTTTTAAGGTACTTAATTTCCAGTGAGAAAAAATTCTCTTCATATTTTTAATACCATAATATTGTAAATACTTATAACTTTACTTAATTTTTTCTATAGTATTATAGATCTGTGATATCAAAAATACCTAAAGCGTACTTTTGATAGCAACTTTGTTGCTTTGATATTTTTATTTGACTTATTTATTTTATTTTTCGAATGGCTACATGCAAATATTACACAGACGAAATACATTCATAGATCAACAAAAAAAAAAAAAAAAAAAAAATGAAAATAAAATTATAAAACAAGTTATTTTGGAACCAGCGTTGTATATGGAGATCGTTAGTTGGGGTTCATACCTGCATACCCTCGTTGAGAGTGTTCAGAGCTGGGTGCTTTCAGTTCAACAGTTTATTGTAAAGGGGGTATTCTCGACCTTAATCGATTGCGTTGCAGCGTGGGTAAGCCCTCATGGATTATTGTGTTCGTCGGCAAGGATCTTGTCATATTCTCTAAGAAGTTCTTGCCTTCTGCGCACATCTGGAGGGGGATGTTACTTAAGACCGGGAGCCAAAGGCCCGGTGTTCATGGATTGTCCCAGTGACCAGTCACAAACTGTTGTTCAATTGGACATCAAAGAGTTTTTGAACTATCCTGTTTCGGGTTCGACTCTTTCTAGCAAAGTTTTCCAGATGTTTTCGAAAGAAGAATGTGCGATCAAGTATTACGCCCAAATACTTCGGACACTTATTATTTCGCAGAGTGGTAGTACCAAACTGGATATTAATTTTACGCTTCAGCTTGTTTATTATTTAAATGGAGAGCTCCGACATCTGTTTTCTCTGGACTTTAAAGACTCCAATTTTTGAAGTATTCGTGCAGCGTAGCAAAATGTATTCGATTTGGTTTTTGGTAGACCATTATCAACCAGAATCAACTTATAGATCATGCCCTGTCACTAGATCGTGTCATAAGCAGCGCGTAGATCTACGAAAACTACCGTGGTTTTAAGCGTGAAATTGTGTTTCTATGTGTGAAGTTAGGCCGAGAACTTGGTTGCAGCAGCTCCACTTAGGTCTAAAAGGTTCTGCGGGAATGTACTTGTATATGGTGTCGCTGATCCTTAAAAATAAGTTTAGTCTTTCCAGCAGTTTGCATGTGCAGCTGAGGCCTGTAGCTTTGCAGTTGATTTAAAGGTTTTCCAGGTTTTGAGAGTGCTATGATTTTTTAAACTCTTTCGGAAGGACGCCGGTGTGATGGATATTAGAAAAGAAACAACAGAGCCACTTTACTGTGTTCTTTCCTGCATGGACTAAAAGTTCGGTGTGAATGTTTGTCACATAATTGGCTTAACATCTTTAAGTGTTATTCTAACTTCTATCGCCGTGAAGGGTTGAGAGAAATCTGAGAATCGTGGCGTGTTTCTTTGAACTTCCTTGAGTTCTCTTTTCATTTTACTAGTGTGTTCTTCATCTTCTGGGGCCCTTGAAGAGTTCACTATGCAGCTCGCTACCTGATCCGGAGTTACTTTAAAGTTTTTCATGTTCTTTTTGTGGCAACTCTCTAGCTTATTTCCATTTGATTAAACATTAAACAAAAATATTTTTCTTTTCAAACTATACTAAATATTTGTAAAAATGAAATTGAATTTATCGAATTAAAAAGAATAAAGTTTTCGAAGAAGTCCAAAAATACAGATCATACGATTAATTTCCACATGAGAATCCTGATTTTTGCAATGACTTAATGCCCCTGTTCGATTAAAAATTATGTTTCCGCTCCGCTCTGTATTTTTTGAAAGGCATAAGAAAACTTCAAGTAGCAAAAAATTAATTGAAATATATATGTAAAGCTTAAAAAAGGTGCTATGTTTATTTGCCATATAGCACGTTGTTAATACAACCTCAGACGATCCAGTTTATTTTCAAAATATTTAAGTTTTGCCGATTTAGGCAATCGCGTCAATTACGTTAGCAAGAAATAGTTGCCAATACTAAAAGACACCTTTCCATAGAGTGAATTTTTTTAAGTGATTTTTAGTCCTTTTGTAACTAACATAACAATTCCTTTTGTTTAGTATCTACCTTTTTGTATCTATAAATAATCAAATTTTGTCTTAAAAACTACAAAATATAAATAATGTTTAAAATTAAGTATAACTTAACACCCCCCTTATCTGGTTTCCATTTTATTTCCCAATATCGCTATTTCCAACCTAATTTACTTATTTCGGCTTTTTGACCTACTGCAATATAAATTAGTAATTTCTACTTCTGCAGTGAACACATATAGCCAGACTCATGGACCAACACCAGTCCTAGGACTAGTGCCAGTTAACCTTTGATGCCACAGAATCCATTCGGGTTTGTATGGGGCAAAATTAAGGTGCGCATTTCTCTTTTCCACAGATAGCGGAATTGAATAGACCTGTGATACATGGCTCAGGCTGCCCTAATCTATTATACAATTTCGTTCAAATTTTGCCCAATAAGAGGCTATATTTTTCCTGAGCGAATTAATTTTCTTTTTGGAGAAAAAATAATTTAAGCTATAAATTTTGGTTAAAGAAAAGTTATTTGAGGGTTGCCAAGGATTATTAATTTTGTGTTGATTTGATATTTTCGCGAGAATTTGCTCTTTCTAAGGTTAGTTTAGAAAACCCATTAACTAACTATGAATTAATTTTACGTAAAATATAAACTGCTGAACATAATAGGTGGGACAAGAGAATTTTTAATGGAAATTTTAATTGGAATATTTTTGTAACGAGAAAAAATATTAAGTTGCGGTGTTTAGAAATTTGTTGCAAATTTAGTTGGTATTTAACCAATTTAAAAGTAAAAATTACTTATGGTTAGAACTTTTTATAACGTAAAATAAGACAATGCAAATTTTTAAAAATTTCAATTATTCCGAAAATGTAAGAAAAACTAGTTTAACAATATTTCAAAATGTTATTTTTAAATGTGTTCAGATTATTTGTTGCGTTTAGATTGACAAACAAAAAAAGATTTTTGTTTGTCAATATTTCAAAATTTTAAACATTTTTGGAAATATATTTCTTAGAAAATGTTAGTTTTTTACATATCAACCTATAACCTTTTGACAGTCTATCTAACACACATTTTTTTTTAATAGGGTCCCATTGATGATTTATTTTTCTAAAGTTTTTGGAGCCCACGCTAAGTATGCATTATGTGTCCAGAAATTAATTTTAGAATAGTTATAATGATATCTAAATTGTATTCGTGTACAATTCAACGCCCTGTAGAATAGCCACCAATTTATATTTGTATGTTTCTGTTTCATATTTTATTAATATGATAAACACACGCCATATTTTAAAAGTTGGAAAAATAATTTTTAAACATTGTTTTTTTATTTGAAGACATATTTCTAAAAATTATTCTTCAAAAGTGGTTTTTATTACACAGATTGTCCCAAAAATTAACACGAATCCAAATATTTTTTTAAAGGTGTACCCCATATATTTTTTATGCTTAGATATACATATCGTAAGTTTGTAGACATAAAATAAAAATTTTGTTTGAATATACACGATATTTTGAAAGGTAGTACAATACAGTGTGTAAATTAACGCATATCCAAAAGTCTAGGAAAAAAGTTACTAAGGAGTTCCGAAATAAAATGAAGAGTTTGGTTTTGTTGTAGAGATAGTCAGTGACGTTGAACTAAGAGTTTGGAAAACATTAAATCGATCGCAACATTCCTAAAATGTATTAAGTTGCATTAGTGATATTATATATTATCATAGTATAGTAAATATTTTATAACATCTAGTACGACGTCTGTATCTCGAAAATGGAAGAGTTTAGAACCCCTATTTCAGATAAATCGCCTCCCAAAAGTTTCAGCATGAATACACTTACACCCTGAATACATTTGTTAGCTAAAGAAAAAATTAGAACAACTTGTTGAAATGCGATCCTATTATAAAAATTAATACAGACTAATAAAAACAATTTAGATACAACTATATATACATATACAAAATGTTTATAAATTCTTGGCATATGTTCTTGCATTGTTTACCACATTCTCCAGATCCACTATGGCTTTAGGTAGATTTCCTTTGTGTAGTCAAGCAGCTGTTGCCTAGAGCAGAAGTGCAAAATGTCAGGCGATTTTGGTCGCAATTTTAACCTAAATTCGCGACAATGACAGACCTCATAAGGTCAGCATTGTTAACGATTTTTTAGAAGGCGAACAATATCAACAGAATAAAATAGCCCCCAAAATTATCTGACTTAAAGAAGCTGCTTTTGCACTCAAAGGAAATGCACTTAAAGCCACATGGGATCTGGAGGCAGATATAAGCGAAGAATAAGCTAATATATATCAATAATTCTCAAAAAATTGGTACATAGTATGCCTATTAGGTACCATCAGATGTGAAATTTACGTGGTAGTATTTTTTTAAAGTTTGCGACCCATTTAAACATTATGAATTTTTTACTACGCCGTCAACGGGCATTTCTATAACAAAGTCAAACTTCTCGTTTTCTTCCCTAACTTCTTAATATTTTCTCCCACCTCTTAATTAATTTTCACCCTGTATAGTACTAAAATCATAATGATACAATTCAAACCAGATTTTTATTTTATGATCTGCAAATCTCTATATATATAATAAAATATATCTGGTATTTACATATTTAAAAAAAATATTTTAGGTAGTGATAACGCTTAACGGGTAATTTTGGAAAAACATATTACTTCATATAAAAAAACAATCTTTAAAAATTATTTTAGGGAACTTTAAAACATCGCGGTTGAGTTAAAAAACTTTTTTACTGGCATTTTTGATAAGAAACAATTTTTATTTATATAGCTAAAGAAAAAATTAAAAGCTTTTTTGAGAAAAAATGTTTTTAATACTAAAATATGAAACAAAAACAAACAAATTAAAATTGGTGGCTACCCTGCACGTCGTTGAAAAAAATGTTGAGAATTGAAACATCAACGAGAGATCCTGTTAAAAAGAAATGTGTGTTAGGTAGATTATTACATAATATAAAAATGTCGCTTTACTAAAATTCTAAGGTAAATAAGGAACTAAGGTACTAAGGTAAATGAGGAATCTAATATCGGGTATGCGGTCTGTAGGTCAAATAAATAACTAATTTAATTCTGATATCCTCTATATTTCGTGATTTATTTATGACTTCATCAGGAGGAAACGCTAAAATACACCACAGATTAAAATGATATCATACTAAAAAAAAAACAGTTAAGACTTACAAGTGAAGTTACAAAAACATGGCTATATGCATTTCAACACACACTAGAACGTTAAATTAGGACGAATACAATCACATGAATATTAAAATCTTGATAACAGGTAGAACTTAACAACTAGCAAGACATTTATATATACATTTATTTATTTTTTTTTTGAATAATAAGAACTATTTTATTTTTTGTAGTAAAAGAAACATTGATAAACAGTTTTATGTACATATTGAAGTTCGTGGAATATTTATATTATGGTATTTAAGTTATTTGTTTTTTGTTGAACAAGGCAAAGAATTCATTTGTTCAACAGATTGCAATAAATGGTGCTTAGCTGTTGGATGTTAGATCTAGAATTAACTGAATTATTTTCGTTGTTGATATGTACCATTTCCAGAAATAGCCTTTTTCTGTAATTATTTTCGTATTCCAGAATTTGCATGTTTTCGTAATTAAAATTGTGATCCTCTTTCTGAAAATGATCAACCAAAGCACATGAGTTTTTCTCAATACGACAGTCGCTTTTGTGTTTTATCGAACGATTTTTAATATATTGGGAAGTTTGTCCTATGTAACACTGATTGCATTGTTTACAAGGAATTTTATATACAACATTATTATTTAATGGGATCGGAGTTTTATCTTTAATTTTAGTGAACATTTTGCCAACCGTGACTGTATTATATTTAGCTATTTTTAAATTATCTCTTTTAAGGTGGTAATGTAAAAATGTAATAATATCTGTAAGACCTTGAATGTAGGGCAATTTCTTATATTTGAAATGTGCAATAACTTGGTCTTCTGTCGGACCATCAAAAAACCCAGAATGATAAATTAATTTGTTTAGTATCCTTTTTGGAAAACCATTATTTAGAAATAGTGTATATACTTTCTTTAAATTTTCCTTCAAAGACCTTTTGTCCGAAATATGAGTGACACGATTTTTTAGAGCAATAACTGTGTTGAATTTTTGGCTCATTGGATGGTTCGAAAAATAATTAATATATCGTCCAGAGGACGTCGATTTTTGGTACCAACTTAAAATAACTTTGTTAGTATCAGTCCTAATTAGTAAGGTATCTAAAAAGGGGATGCTGTTGTTAACTTCTGTTTCCATAGTAAAGTGCAAACGTTCATTTACACAGTTAAAGGTAACTAAAGTAGTTTTTATCTCACTCGAAGGGACATAAGTCAGTATGTCGTCCACAAATTTATACAAAAACGGAACATTAAACGGTAATTTTTCTACGATTATGTCTAATATATGATCCATTACTATTTGAGCCAAGATTGGACTAATAGGTGAGCCCATGGGGGTAACAAATGTTTGTTGGTAGAAATGGTTGTTGAAAGAAAAATAACAGTTATTGCACACAAACGATAATAATTTGAAGAAACTATGGTAACTTGACGTTGTGAACGGCTCTATTATGTGCCATTGTGAACGCAGCAATTCAAGAATAATATCGAAAGGGATATTAGTAAATAATGACACCACATCCATTGACACCAATACATAATCTTCGGGTAATCTCCGATCTTCGATAGAATTTACAAAAACAAATGTGTCAGGTATATTGTAGTTAGTCCTATCGGCTAAGGATTCTGTTAAAATTTTCGTTAGAAATTTGGATAAGTGGTAAGTAGCAGAACCTACACAAGATACTATTGGCCGGAGTGGAATATTGGGCTTATGAATTTTTGGTAGACAGTATAATTTTGATAAAACGGAATTATAAATAGTGAGACATTTAGCAATTTTAGTTAATTCTAGATCTGACATCCAACAGCTGAGCACCATTTATTGCAATCTGTTGAACAAATGAATTCTTTGCCTTGTTCAACAAAAAACAAATAATTTAAATACCATAATGTAAATATTCCATGAACTTCAATATGTACATAAAACTGTTTATCAATGTTTCTTTTACCACAAAAAAATAAAATTGTTCTTATTATTCAAAAAAATAAATAAATAAATGATATACAAATGTCTTGCTAGTTGTTAAGTTCTACCTGTTATCAACATTTTAATATTCATGTGGTTGTATTCGTCCTAATTTAACGTTCTACTGTGTGTTGAAATGCATATAGCCATGTTTTTGTAACTTCACTTGTAAGTCTTAACTGTTTTTTTTAGTTTGATATCATTTTAATCCGTGGTGTATTTTAGCGTTTCCTCCCGATGAAGTCATCAATAAATGACGAAATATAGAGGATGTCAGAAGTAAATTAGTTATTTATTTGACCTACAGACCGCATACCCGATATTAGATTCCTTATTTATATATATATATATATATATATATATATATATATATATATATATATATATATAGATGTTATTTTTTATTTCTTTTAAAACTTGTTTTGAATCCATATTTTCCTAAACCCTGATTAATTTCGTGTTTTTTAGTAGTTTGGGTAGGTGTAATGCAACCCATTTTAGGCTTTCTTCTTTTATATATATATATATATATATATATATATATATATATATATAATTTTTCTTATTCTTGTTAGCTTATAGGTAAGAATGTGGTTTTGTTTCTCAAGCTGTCCAATTTTATATGCCAGGTTTCTGACCATTGATTCTATATTAAATGAGGTTTTCCTGACGTCTGAGAAATCAATTTTGTTGCAATTTGGGTTTTCTGAAAATTGGTGTATAGTTGTTAATTTTTTTTATTTCTAGATTTTAAAGCATTGTGTCCATGTTTGTGTCATTTTGTACAGACTCGTTTTTTGAGTTAGTATTTATTCCAAATCCAAAAATCGTTTTTAAATACTAAGTGTTTCCGAATTTTTTGTTGTTGTTCCGGGGTACCTGAATCTGATATTTGCGTTTTTTGTGTGGGTGGAGTCCTTCCACGTCCACCACTTTATTTTGCGGCATAAAAATGCTTTCATAATTATTTCCCTCTGGTTTCATATTTCTACTATTTGTTGATCCGTCGTGGTATATTTGGTCAATTTTTATCATGGAACGTTTTTTGTTCCTACTTATCTCTCTCAATTTTAAGCTGTGAAGATATTTGTGGGTTGATTCTAGATATCTTCTTCAAATCCTTTGTTTGGCCGATGGGTCCTACTGAATGATTTCTAGTTTTTCTAGCGTAATCTTTCACAATGTTTATCGGCATGTTAAAGAGATTTTTCTCAGAGCTGTCACCCATGGTGCGTTTTCATAATTTTTAAAACACACTGAACCGTAAAATAAAACAATAACAAATTAAGCAATATAAAATATATCTTTCTTTCGAACATGTACCGACACTTTTACGAGGGAAGTAAAAACCATTTGAAAATAAACCATTTTCTTTAGTTATGGCCATTTAAAATTATTTTTCAAGAAATTGCACTTGACTTTACGGTAATTTCCTCAATATTTCAAGAATACGATCCTTCTCAACCAAAACAAAAAGGAGGGAAATAGCTTCCAAATAGGGATGACGTGAAGCCACTTGAATTGGGACAGAGTTTACTTCATTGGTATGCATTGAGGATTTATGCAGGCATGAAGCCAAAAACATTCATCAAGGTGGATTTAGCTGAAACTCTGATTCATTGCCGCTCTAATATATGCTCCGCTTCGGCATGCTCCGTGCTGGAAATTATTATTTACGTAATCAAGATGATTGCCTTTTCTGGTTTGCTCTGCGGAATGGCTCTTTTCTACAGTTAGTTTCCTATAAAAATATCTTTGCGCGCCTCACCGATTTATTAAACATTCTATCCTACGTTAGATATGTAGCAAAATTTCATACTTATTAGAAAGTTTAATAAAAATGGCAGATGAAATCCAAATTCGAGAGTATATTTGTTTTATGTGAAAATATTTATATGTACAGTGTATTTTTTATATGTTGACCCCCCCCCTTACCTTTTTTACGTTTTGGAAAAAAGTGTCTGAAATAAAAGTTTAACGATTTAAAATAAATATTTAGGAAAAACTTGTTTTCGCATATACAGGGTGGTTCAAAAAGTCTGGGCGTGGTCCTTTCTTATTTCAAATGGTTACCTATTTTTTATTTGATTTTTGCATATTCCTGAAAATTCTAAACATTTTGTATGTAGCATACCCTATACCTAACTTTAATGTATACAAGAATATTGACGTTTGTGTTGTTTGTGCCCACCGATCATTTTAATACACTGTATGTAATAGTGTTAATAATAAAATGAAATTGAGTGTCACTCACTGGTGTCCTGAATAGCTTCAATTAGCTTCAATTACTCTTATTCGTAAAACCTCTACGTCTTAAGTTAGATTTGTATACACTTTATTTTACAAAAATCCCCGTAGGGACGAATCAAGTGGCGTCAAGTCGAGGCTATTCGGTGTTATCAATCAACATTTGGTTTTTCATATTACGGTTATTTATAGCCGAAAAAACTTTGTGTGAACGGGCTCCACCCTGATGATATAATTTCGTTGTCTAGACGGAGTGGTAAGTTGTCCAGAAAATTATCTACGTCATTGGTTAATAAATCTAAATATTTTTCCCGATTTAAGGGTTCGTCAATAAAGATTGGTCCAATTATTTAATTATTAAAGAGCCCGCACCACACATGTAACGATCTTCGACCTTGTATTTTAATATCACTAGTTACTCGAGGGTTTTGTATTGCCCAAAAATCGTACTTTTTTCCGGTTGTGAATCCTGAAGTACTGAAGGTGTACTTGTCAGACCATAAGATTTTTTTTAAAAAATTGTTGTCTTGTTCTTTTAATAATAACATTTCCTGACAAAACATGTTTCTTCTGTTTTTTTGGTCTTCTGTTAATTTAGTAGTATTTTATAATGATAATAAGTATGCTTTTTTAAAGTAGAAAGCATTTTGAAAATTGACTTTCCGAAAAACCTTGATGCATCTTTTAAGGACACTAATAGTAATAAGGTACTTTATAAACCAAAGCGCCTATCTTAAAAATATAACAAAATATTTAATCCTTCCTCCTCATTAACGACTACTGTCCGTTTTTTTTTATTTTATTGACATTCTATCTCGAAATCTAAGTTCAACATTTTTGAATGTTCTTCGCGTTGGAATCGGAAACTGCTGGTGATATTTATTCCCCTCTCGCTGCATATGCATTTTTGTTATTTTTATAAAATATCCGGAGAATATCGCATTTTTCCTCTTCCGAATATGGCATTTTCTCAAGACTGATTGAAAGTAAAATCACCAAACAGACAAGAACATTTTTAATAATAATTTTTAGAACGTCAACAAAGAATGGTAATTTTCTTAAGTCAATATCTTTTTATACGTCAAAGTTAGATATGGGATATGCTACATAAAAAATATATCAAATATTCAGGAAAATGCAAAAATGAAATTTGAAATATGTAAGTAGGACCAGGCCCAGAATTTTTGAACCACCCTGTATATGTGAAAACAAGTTTTCCTACAAATTTATTGTAAACTGATAAACTTCTATTTTAGACTCTTTTTTTTTCCAAAACGTCAAATAAAGAAGTTAATGGGGGGTCAATATATAAAAAAATACCCTGTACACTGGTGCTTCTGGATGGTTTGACCAATGTTGAATTAATATTGAGAGTAGTGTTGGCTTAGTCCCATTAAAAAAAAATCGGTAAATTCTCTTTAATTGCAACTTCTAATTCTACTACGTGCATATAAACCAGTTTATATGAACACATTATTTGGTAATAACTTTATACAAATCCTAAAAACTGTAATTTATTTCAATTTTTATTTGTCATTACCAAACAACCATAGGAATTCATAAAATCTCTTTTCTGTGTATAGTTGAATTCTATACGCTGGAAATTCTGAATAAAGGCATATTAATCGATTTTTTATTTGTTTTTAATTTTCTTATTACTAATATTATATTTATTATTTACTTTTCATAACTTTATTTACATATTCTACAAAAAAAAATTAAGTAATTTATTATTTTTTTCCATAAAGGGAAGGTTTCATTGTAGGAAATTAAATTTTACCGAATAATTAAACATTTTATTATGCTGCCATGTTGTTTTGTCAAAGGATTCGGGCAAAAATGTACAGTTTATACTCATATCACACTGAATTTATGTGCAAAATTCAAGGTACATTCCATAATCTAATAATCATATTGGATTTTCACTAAAAAGTAACCCTGCCATTTTCATATGACTTTTGATTTTTGACCTAAAATGTATAGTTAGTCGCGTAAGTAGTTTTTGACCGACATCCACAGAACAACGGAAATCGGAGAACATAGGGTAAGGGGTACTTGGCTCTTTAAGAAACTATTTTGATTACTTCTGCTGTAATTTTTTTGTTTTGGCAGAAAAATGACCCAAAATTGTTTTTACACGTTACATATGTATTTAAACTACTGATTACAAAATCCGTTTACAACTTTAGTGATACTTTAATGTCTAAAACACAATAAATATCTAGTTGAACTAAAAATGTATTGTTGGCACCCAAAATATAGTTTAGTATTAGTACTTTAAAATACAATTATTGGCACCTGTAAAAAGTTAAACAAAACTACGAATATAGCTTTATTAGGTATATTATACTATATTTATTACAACAAAGAACATAAGATTTATAAAATATTTGTCTAGTTGTCTACAAAACACGATTCTCAATATAGTTTAAACTCATGGTTGTTCAGAAACATTAGATAAATACGAAAAACAACATAAATCCTTCAAAAAAACGTTATAAACTACTAAAAAAATTACAATTTTTTAAACTATATTTTTTAGGTACAATAAACCCTTATAAAATAAAAATGTGTCATGCTAATTCAAAAACCTTTGGTATGTAGGTACGAAAAACATTAATGGTGCTTTAAAATAAATATTATTATTCATTATTTCTATTTTTAACCAATAAAAAACTTAAAGTAGTTTCTAAATTATTTTTAACGATATAGTGCATTAAATGTATTTTTCATACGTACTTATTATTTAAATCTTTACTTACTGTTTTTACACAAGCTTGACAAACATAGCTTTTTACAACTGGTGGCATATTATTATGTTTTCTAATGCATTGATGCATTGCATGCATTCTATTACAAGTATTACATTTTATACCAGAGATAATTTGTGTAATATTAAAAGTGCAATTAAAGCAAAGCCCTGAAAACACTTTTTTATTATTAACCAAATCTTCAAAATTATATACATGAATAGGGTCATTGTTACTGATTTCATTTTCAAATAAATTTCTGACATGCACTGGTTTTAACGATTTATTCGTTTCACAAGATTTATTTTCATCACACTTACTTCTTATTAAAACGTTAGAAATGACATTTACAACTGCAGACTTTGGACTTATTTTTTCAACGCATTGTTTTTCCTTTTTCAGGTATTTTCCTTTTTGCGGTAGTCGTCTTTTTCTTTTTACCGAATCTTTTTTTGTTTCCATCTTTTGTTTAGCCTTAATTAGTCTATTTTTTTTCTATTTTCTTTTCTTTGTGGTGTATCAGGCCACATTAAATATTTTTTTATTTCAGGTGTTTCATTGGGAAGTTCTCTAAGGGTCATGGTGTTTGCCATTATAGTTATTCAATCTCATTTTGTTTTAGTTCGGGAGTTTCCATAGTTGCTTTCAAGGTACATGTCGCTTCATCTAACATTTCAGGTGACGTATTTTTAACAGATGGCGATACGTTATTATATGTTTCTACTGTTTTAGATGGAGATGACATAAAAATAATTGGGATATCATTTAAATCAAAGACTTGGACGTTTTTGTCTCCATCACCGAGATGTATATTTTCAGTTTTTTTAAATTCTTCAAATTCTTCATATGTATGTATAAGTGAGAGATGTGTTTTTAAAAATTCTTGAATTTACAGTATCTTTCGGTAATTTTAGTTTGCCTAAACATTTTGTATAATCTATAGCCGATGGATTCCATGGAAAAATTCCGCACGCACGGAACCCATTCATAATTGTTTCGGGTTTTAACTGATTTATGGCTTTATCCAAAATAGATGCTAATTTATCTTTTGTTAGTAAATTTGTTGGATTAGTTTTTCTCCACTCTAACACTACCTTTTTCCAAAGATTTTTGATGGGTTTAAAAGCCGAAACATCTGCAGGCTGGAGGATCCTGATAGAGTTTGGGTATAATGCCACTAAAACAATTTTAAGTCTGGTACATAACTCACTTACTTCATATGTAAGATGTGTTGTATGTCCATCTACAAATAAGATTACAGGGAACTTTATTTCGGATTTTACAAGATGATGATGGAAAACATTGCCGATATACTCGTAAAAAAGTTCATCCATCCATTTGAAGAGGTTCCTACTTCCCAATTACTTGGAATATTTGAAGTAATGTCAGCTGGTAGTCTTTTATAAGGAAATACAATCATGGGAGGGTTTGTTTTTCCTGCAGGAGAAGATGTAAATAAAACTGTCACTGTCGACTTTGCTTGGCCATGATCCACCTCATATACATTGCGAGTACCTACTGGTGCTATAACATTTTTTGTTTTTGGGCATAACTGAAAGTTGGTTTCATCAGAATTAAAGACTCTCTTTGAATCTTACAAAATATCGAATAAATTTTCATCCTTTAAATATGTTTCTATTTTTGAAAACCAACCTCTTAAATCCCGTTCACTTACTGACGCACTGGCTGCAGTTACCGCTTCTAGCTGTCTTTCAGTTAAAACCAGATGGCGTCTCAAGAAACTTTTATACCAACCATCACCTGGATAGTTATTTTTAAATTTGCAATTTGTTCTAGGGTTTTTGTCCAGAAAAGCTTTAACACTGGACTGAAGATTTTCTTTTCTCTGCGGAAAGCCTTTTCTGGCACTATCTTCTATACATTTTACTAAGACGGTCTCCTCTCTCATATTTAAAACTGGTGGGGGTCCGTGACGAATTTTAGAGAAGTTTTCACCTAATCGAAACTGCAGTGTACCACGTGGAATACCATATTTTTTTGATGCAGTTTTTTTAGGCATTCCATTTTTTATCTCCTGTAACGCTTTTTGCAGGATCTCTTCACTGTATCTTTTACTATATTTCTTTCCTTCGTAAACTTTCGGCATTTTCTGTAAAAAATACGAATTGTTTAACTAAGGACCATCCTAACTGGGAATATATAAATTGAAACAATAAAGTCGATTTAGTTATTGGTACACACAAAATCCAGTTATTGGCAGGGTGCCAACAACTATATCTGAATATATTGTTGTAAGTTTTTAAAATAAAAAATTCAAAAAAACGTAGAAAACGTTATTTAGTAATTGGCATTTAGTGCCAATAATTGTTTATCCGTTCAATCCACTGGATAGTAATTGGCACCTGAATTAAATAAAAAGGGCGGGAAAAAATCACCAGCGAAAGCGGTTTTTTAAAGCCTTAAACGATATTTATTGTACACATAACCATATCAAAATTTTACTTAAATCCAGAATACTTAAAATCAAGCCAAAATAGCAAGCCTACCTTATGAACTTTACTAAAATTATCCTTGATTATGGAACACACACGTCATGCACTTGTTCATATAAGTGCAACAATACTAACTGTCAAAAGTAGTATGATGCAATTACTGGATGGCGAATGGCAATATTGCCAGATCTTACTTTATTTACTAAAAACTGTGTATTTAATACTGGAATCTTAATATATCCATATTTATGAAAAGGTGTCAATAATACCCTGAGTGCCAACAACTGTACTGTTTACCCTATTTTTGTGGGATCTAGGGACCCTGAAACGTTGCGAAAAATCTCGGAAGGTGATTTTTTCATAATTACATTACTTCCCTCTTAAGAGTGAAGTAAAAATTGAATAGAGGAATGAGCACAATCTGAATATTTTTCTGCGACAAGTTACCTCCGGTAACTTTTGAATGCTTTGATATAATAATAATAGTAGGAGAATCCAGTGGCCTATATAGATGTTGCTTCTGGGAGGCTTTGAATTCTGTTTTGTATTAAAAGGTGGACGTTTTGACCGTAAGTAATATAGACTACCAAAAAAAGTCATTCCTTTTTTTAGGTATTCTGCTTCTCGGGGGGGTTTAGCCGTCAATCCCGACAAAAATGTCCTTACACTATACTATTTCTATCATATTAGCCTAAATAAAAATGGCTCTGTGGGAGTATCAACCACTAACCTAATTAGATAAACCACTGGGGGAATCTAATTTTCAGTCAGGTTATTTTGATAATTATAACTCTTAATGAATGTTGAGAATATGTCTTATGCAATCTCAAGCGAAACTTTGTAAAGTGATATCATTTTGATACGGTATGGTATCAAGCTTGTTCTGAAAGCTGCCATCCGTGCCAGCTTTCCATTCAAAGGCTTATTGTATTAAGCATAATTTATCAATAACTCTTACTTCTGTACTCTAGCTCCTTCAAAGATCCTTAACTTACACATGTGATTAACTGTAGGTTGGAAACTCAGGGTGTTGTACATACAATATAGGAAAAACAGAGCCGTTTCGAAATCTAGAGGCATGTGAGTACGGATATGACGAAATTTTATCTAGATGTAATACATCCTTCTGGCATCGTATAAGACCCCGCTTAGGCTACAGGCAGCGCAGGCGCGCGGCCTCGCGACACCTTAACGTACTTTTCCGCCTTTCGCCAAATCGATCATAGTCCTCCCCTCCTATCTCTTGAACGGAATACTTAACGATGCCCACTTAGTTTTTAAAACATACCTTACAGGCGATTTTATTTATAGATACCTGAAAGTGCTGTTATTATCACTATAGTCGCTCTAATAAAACAAATTCTAAAACTGACTAAAGGAAATCAATTCTTTAACTCATTTTTAATAAAAATGGCTCTATGATTCCAGTTCTGTCGATTTTGCATTTATTAATTTTAAAATTACCCCCTCAGTTTCCCCTCCTGGTTTATTTGGGGTATGGAGCATTATTGAATAGTCTTTTCAAAATATAGGAAGGAAGAACTAGGATCGGTTTTGTGAAAACTGAAAAAGTAGTTTAAGACGTCGCGACACTGTTGTCTAGCGACGCCAACGCCGGGAAACTAAGGGCCTTAGACGATGCCGTAAGGATGTATTTACATCCACATACAATTTAATCATATGCGTATTCCCCGGCCTATAGATTTTTAAATACATGTTTTTACTATTACAATAGTTGAGAGTGTACGCCTGCTAAAAAGTCAGATCTGGAAGAGTCTTCAGACATCTAGAGTTATGTGGAGGATTGGCAACTGTTATAACAGCGCCCTGGATGTTGTATACATTCAATTGATTGTATAGAAATCACTGTAATTTCAGTTTTCTTTTTCTTTTTAATACAGGCAATAAATATTTGCCTTTCTTTCTGTTAATTTAATTAAATAATACACTTACTTTTTAGAACATGACTTTTATTAAAATAAATTACAGTCACACACAGACGACAGGTAAAGATAGAGAGCATTTATATTACATAGAGAAGGAAAATAAGGAAATTGAGCAACAAATAAGCAACAAAACTTTCATAATAACATAAAACCAAAAACAAACAATATAATATCTAGATAAACAGTATACATTTTATCCTTAGCTACTATTAATTTTACAGCGTATGTACAATTTTTACGTATATCGTAGTTAGTATGTATCCCCTTAAAATTTATAAAATGGAAAAACAGAAAACATTATTTATACACTTAAACCAAAAGTAGCAGAATTCAGAAACGTGAACGTTTATGAAAAAAAAAGTATTCATTATCATCTTTAAAAAAATATATAATTACAGATTTATTACAGAGGTTTTAGAAGCAGTTCTTAGCTCAAGTCTTATAAAAAAAAAATAACATTTATTAAATTTTTTTTTGTTGAAGTATATCAAAACAAATATTATAGGTATTTTAGTTTTTTTTAAATAATAACAAGAGTTATTTTGATGAAATTTATATTAAAATAGAAACAATATCCCTCTCATGAGGGACATGAAAATCGATTACAGAAGCAAAATTATATTTTTGCTTCTCAAATTGTTAATCTAAATATTTTGAGGGTTCGATATCAATACAAATATATATGCAATACAATAATACCAAAGATTATTTCTTTTGTATTATTTAATTATTGTAATATTTGGCGCAATATCACTGAGACTTATTTAGATTGATTAAAGATATTTTATTTTAATTTATTTAAAAGATTCATATTTATAGATATTGTATTTATTTCACATAAATAAAATTATTTACTAAAAAACATCTAGGTAACAGAACATTTAGCTTTCTATATTATTATTAGTTAACTTACTCTTAGAATCTTAAAGAAAAACAATTTGGAGCTACACGTATAGTTTTTGTTTTGGAAACAAGTTCTGGTTATTTTTGAAATTATTACCGTTCTTTAGAAAGAGCTAATAATGCTGAAAAATATTCATGTTTCCTGCTTATTTAGGCGTTTTAAAATATGCTTATTTTCCATTAATTTTCTAATTGAGTTATATAGTTTTAAAAAGCAGAAATAATTAGGGGATAAGCTACCATATTTTTTTTGGGATAATGTTGGCCCAAACACACTGGTATCCCAGGCAGTCCAAATTTCAAACCACTTTTATTACACATTACCCTTCATTAAAGTTATTACGTATACAACTGTTGTACTTTCGTTTTTAACGATCAATAGTAAAGTATCTAAATATTAAAACTAAATTTTTAAAATAATACTATGCTCTATGAAAAGATCGATTTAGATATATATTTATTTTTTAATTTTCAATGTACACGAGAAATAATTCGAAATCGATCTTAA
The DNA here is from genome assembly GCA_030620095.1 of Kuschelorhynchus macadamiae. Classification (NCBI taxonomy): domain Eukaryota; kingdom Metazoa; phylum Arthropoda; class Insecta; order Coleoptera; family Curculionidae; genus Kuschelorhynchus; species Kuschelorhynchus macadamiae. The sequence continues at coordinate 1,002,884 of JAUTXW010000980.1, read as the reverse complement.
CAGGTGTCTTACAATCTATATGCGGTAATTTAGGTACATTCTTAATGCACGTCGTGCCATTTTAAATTCATACCAAGAGGTTTTTTTCTTAAAAAGATGAATTTTATGTACAGGGTACTTTACAATATGTGGTCTCAAAAAAAGTGCTATTAGTGGCAAGAATTTTATTCGTATTTACATTTAGTGTCAGAAGGTCCAATGTGGATGGGCAGTGAAAAACATATTCAATTTTTAGTATAATTGATTATCTAATAAACACATCATTTTCATCATCAAGTTATCTACTCGGCACAGTAAAAAGAACATTAACATTTTAACACTGTTTTGAACTAATATTTTTCTTTGGTTATCAAATGTAGACAACTTTATCTAAATTTATTTTTAAAAATGAGGAAAACCAAAATTTTAATGCCACAGCTGTCGGTGACTCGAAATTTCATGCAGTTACTGATTGCTATATATTAATAAAATTAAATCAAGGATGCAGCAACCATTAAATCATTAAACATGCCTTAAAAATGAATCTTTATTTAATGTGATAAAAATCTATACATATTCACTTAGTTGTCCAAATATATTACCATATATTTTTCCTTATTTGGATGCATATGGTCTTTATTATAAGGATTGCTTATTAATAAGTTCAGAGGTCCATTCACTATCAGTTATACGAAACAACTTTTAAGCAACTTTTTTTTTGCCCAAATGGTTATTGGGCACAAGCTGGAAAGTGTTTGCGCAATACTAATCCTTAATTTTCTTTAATTCAAGGTCAAATTCGTAAATTATTATATTATAAAAAAGAATTATAAGCATTCTAAGACGGATTCAACTACTTCAACATTTACAATGCAAAGCCGTTGCGTAACAGACTTGTATGATACAACTGATGCGTAAAATTGCAATGGCAGCCATGAGTGGGCACTTCCAGCAAAGCTCTCACCTGATGTTTGCAGAAGTCCTATTTGATGGTCAGTACTTTGCTACATTTTTATCTGTTACAATACTTGTTAATTGATACAAATTTCGATAAATAATGGCAGAAACTAACAAATTTACTGGGTCGAGTAAAGTACATTTTTAACATTACTTTATTTTACAATATTCAGTTTGAAAGTTTAATAGCAAATGAAGGCTAGACAATGATTTGTTGACCACTTTTATATATACCACAAGTTTACCATTCTCCATAAAAAAAGCTCATAAAGATAATAGATAACTTGGTTCCAATCGTTTCTCAGACTTAAGTTAAAAAATAGTTAAATAACATTCGTAAATCAACACTACTGTTTGAGGGACGATAAAAAACATTTTTTTCTGCATGTGAATTGGAAGTCCTAAATAAGAAGAAAATTCTCATCGACATCTCGATAAAAATCTATATGGCAATGAAAAAAGGAAATTCACATTTAAAAAAGTAGGGACGGTTGCCAGAACGTATTTATCGAGAAATTTAAAACTACCTACTGTTTTTTCCAATTAAAGCCCATTTTTTTATTACTTTCACTAGATATTGTCAAGATACATACAGAGTCTTCTGATACATATAGTAATTCTAAAAATAGACTAGAAGAGTTGCTATGAATATGGGTCTCATAAAACGTATATATATTTGACATGCAATATTATACTATGGTCAAGGCAATTTAAAAAAAAAATTAAAATGAACTACTGCATATATTTTCCAAGTTAAAAAAGACAAAAACTGTTTTAGTGTAAATGTATGCCAACCACGTTTTAAGTTTGATTTTTCACGTAAGGCTAGGCAAACCAAGATAATACCGCCTAGGCATGGGGTTCGAGCTCCTACATTTCTCTTGCCTTTTATACGAAAATACTATATCAACCCCTATCACATAATCAGCTTTTTATTTTGCAATCACATTCCTTCTCCATTTTTGTAAATCTTTAGCATATTTTCTTACACATAATGATTAATACATATCGAAACAGTTTATGCAATTTATCTTGAAATCGGCTTACTTTAGCATAAAAAACGAAATTTCAAGTTATGTTTTACTTCAGGTTTAGTGTTTCTTTACTGCTATAGTAGTTATAATACTCAGTGGCGGCTCGCTAAGGAACGCGGGTGTAGCGCCTCTTCACCTACATTTTCCAATCAATTTACTTAAAAATAAAAATATTTTTAAAATATTAAGCATTTTATAATCTACATTTTTAATTTAATGTAAATTAATGCGTTCGGATCATTGGAGGTGGAAGCAGTTTTGCATCGATCGAATCGAATAAAAATTAGCTTTATGATATACGTACACAACTGTTTTTTAAGAACACCTTATAAATTCATGTTATTTCTCCTAAGTATTAAAAAACGATCCAAAACTATGTATAATTAACATCATAAAAAGGTTAAAAAAATAGCCATTGTGGGCGTGGGACCTCGAAAAATTTTCGCCTGCGACGCTGCGCTTTACCCGTTTTTAGATCCACGAGCCGCCACTGATAATACTGTGTCGAATCACAAAAATTTTGATGGCCTCAGCCTTACTAACTAACTTTTATTAAACCCATGGTCATATGAACTTGTCAAGGTGTTGATAGGAGACTCATACTAGTTAATATTCCAAATAACTGTATAAAATCATATCTTTTATTTATAGGAATCATTAGAGGACACTATAGAATAGCTTTTTTGTTGTAAAACATTTTTTATAGAAATTTGTAATTTGAAAGAATAAATAAGTGAATCTGGTTTAAAATATATTTAGGCGACCAATATATTTAATTCATCAAACCAAAAGTAGCAAATACTTTTTTGATCACAACAAAATAAAATAAAATTATACAATGAAATAATCTCTTTATGAGCAGAAAATAAACAACATGTGAATGAAGCTAATAAGTATCTCTGTTTAGGAGATATAGTCAAGTCAAGAATCATAGTTCGTTTACTAGATTGTGAACGAATTGTTTTTGTTAAGGAATTTGCCGTAAATATTTAACATTACTTTAAACCTATCATTCATTCTACCATCTATTACATAATAATTATTATTAAAAATACGATTCTATTCATAAACCAAAAATGTAATAAAAAGTAAAAGCTATAAAAGTAAGTTCGTTTTATCGGCCTTCTATTTCTACTTTGGTAGACTAATTTTGTAAAAAGAAAACATCAATATAGCTTTCTTACAGCCATCACTACTAAATATCCATTTAGTTGCTATTCTACGTTAAGGACAACTTTGAGTTTTTTAGTACGTATTTATTTATATTGCACATGTCTAGTGCTCTTTTAAAAATCGCCATTTTCTCTCAAGCAATTTTATAGCAACGAATAGGTTTTTCACAAAAACAATAATAGCTGTTAAAATGTATGTTTTAAAATTAAATTTAAATATATTTCATATTGAGCAAGCGATTATCCCATTTTCATTCTAATAATACGGGTTAATCATTTCTATTTAACATCATGATTAAAAAAGGGAATTTTGTCAAATTAGTTGTTTACTACATATTGTCTACTACCAACATATGCCATATATCCAAAATACAGCAAAAAATTATAGTCTGTTTAGGAACTTAGATTGGGCGTTTCTGTGTTTTTTAATAATAAGTTATAATTTGAACAGTGTAATGTAGTTTTCAGCTAGAATCGTTTTATGAAAAGTCTATACGGTGGAAATCTATTTACAACAAGTAAACATAACAAATAATATCAGTCACTAAAAATATACAAATTTAATTATTATGTGTCTTACAAATATAAATTACTTTAGAGGTGTACCTTTTTACGTATATTGTTAATGTTGCACTTTTACAAATATATGCAACCCAAACTTTGTTACAGGCTCGCTTTAAAATGTATATGTAGACGATTTATCTACAATTAAAACACCACAAAAAATTGACAACAGTAGCAGTGATGAAGGCCATTTGTGCGATTAACTAACAAATTTTGCTGGCTTATAATATTTTTCAAGACCAATTACACTTCGTATGAGTAGTCTGTCACCACTTCAATCGCTCGTTTAGTTATAGTGTCGCAAAAAGCTTGATTTGGGTCTACTTTTTCAAAAATAAAATACAAAAATTATCTTTAAACAGACAAATAGGATTGCGAAAACCGATCTATAAAGAAATTAATCAACCGATTGGATGCAGTGCCGTGCGGATTGACAACTCTGAGCGTTAAAATCTCTTGATGGTTCCCAACCATGTGGAATACAAAACAAAGTAGGAATCCATTTATAAATATTTTATTTTACATTAGTTGGATTGTTTATACAAATCGTTACTTGTCTGCGGTAACCACACGCGGCCGGAGGACTCGGCCGACGAGCATAATGGACTCATCCCGCGAATTGGTCAGCATGAGAATGGGTAGCCTTAAATGAAAAGGCTAGGGCTGAATCTTTTCCTATATATCAACAGTTATCGACACGTGTCCGAATATCTCAGTGAGTTGTTTTAAAATAATATTTTTTTGCAACAATTATATATCTGTAAAAATTAAATCACTGGTTATCATTTTCGAATGATAAAACACATATTATCGAAAAGTTTAAGTTAGCCAGAATACAACAAACTATCATTTTTTTAAGCATTAAAGTTTTATTTACAATTGTGGCTTCGAATAGGAATAGTTTCTTGTTTTTGAACGGCTGCTGGAGACTTGTCTGGGGTTTCAAAAGCAACGTTACTAAACTAAAAACAAAATCAGAAGCACACCAGTATTTTCAAAATGTCCTAGTCAACCTCAAAAACATTATAATTTTAATAGATACAACCACTTGGGAAGATTGCTTTTCCCCCATTCCATGGTGTACATTCAAAATTTACATTGGAAGAGAAAAGGAATCTCATCTGCCAATATCTGTTAACATACAATAATTAATAGATATTCTATGGTAAGAAAAAATAATTTGAGGAATATTAATCTCAAGATTTTGCTGGAAACTCAAATTTCTTCGAAAATATAATTATATTTACTACTGTTGTCATCATTTCTTGTGGTTTTTAGTTGTTTTATTGTTCATTTTGGAATATAACATTAGGTTTTATATTCATTAAAGAACATTTAATTAATCGGGTTAAACCCACTGCAATCGGGTCGGTTTAAAAATTGTAAATACTGCTGAACATCTACTGCTGCTGTATAAATTTACATTGTTTTGACGTCCCAGCATTGAACATCCAGATAATACATGAATTTTTCATATTATTTTTTTTTAATAATATATACTTAAAGACCGGGTATACAAAACTTATTTTAAATAAAAACCGTGTTCAAAAATATTTTTTCACTATGTAATTTATACTTTGGATTATAAATAAATTTATACAATATTCATTATATTAATTATTATAACCTTAACCTATATAGTATACACATTTTCACAGTTTTTTAGTTTTTTTCCCATAAGATTACGTATTTACGGTTTATTTTTTTAGGTTGACAAGCATGGCAGCTCGGTTGTATCCGTAGAGTCGGCAGACAGCAACACTGTGTTAAGTTCCTGAAGTGGGATGCTTGAGTTCACTACCTCTGAAAATGAGAAAATATATCATAAATAAAAAGGAAATTGTAATTGACAGATTCAGACTAACGTTAACATAATACATATACTGAATTTTGCGGGGAATAACAAGTTGAGGTAAATTTTCACGTATATATGGGTATAAAAAATATAAATAATCATTTATATCTTCTATAAGTAAGTAGGTCAGTTTATTTTTAGTAAAATTTAATATTTTTTTACTGTTTGAACACCCACACCTATTTGTACCGCAAATTTTGGATGTTTTCAAATTATTGTTTGTTGAAATATTCTAGAGCTTGAAAACATGGAAAACATTATTTCATTTCAATACCTATAAAAAAAATTTTCCACAAGGCACCTAATATACTTTCTTATTGTGTACTGTCACAGCGTAATCTAAAGTTATATGTTACTAAAACGAAAGACAATATAAGTCGTTGCCTCCAAATAGCTTTATCTATATATCGCTCAGCAATATTGATGTAAAACCCTAAAAGTATGAAATACACTTATCTGGCAAGTTATATTCTTTACACGGAGTTGGCTGTGAAAACACCAAATCCGAGCTTTAAATTTTCTTTTATAAATCTTTTTAAATTTATCTCAAATATTTTTATAGTGTGGTTCATTTTTCTGCATTTGAAGGGAATTTAAAAATTACATTATTTGGGGCAACTGAAATTTTCTAAAATCAAGTTTGCCAGATTTTAAATTTGATTGTATGATGAAAAATTACCATAATCGAGAATAAGTTGTTCTTATAACTAAAAAGTCAGAATGAATAGTTTTTTTGCAAACTGATATACATCATAAGTAGGCAAATTCAATGTTCTCCAGAAATTCACGACTTCTTCAATATTTTTAATTTTACTTATAGGCTAGTTAGACGTATTAATCTAACTTAATAAATAATAAACTAAGAATTTAAAAATGAAGCAACAAAACAATCGAAAAGTATATAAAGCTGCTTCAATTTCCTATTCACATCATCTACATCAGAATCTTACTTTGCTTTATATTCTGAACATGAAAAATCAGTTAGATGCGTTAAGAGAAATAGCAGTAGGCGCTGCTGCTCTGGCACTAGTCCAAATGCTGATCCAGTTATAGTTTAACCAAAGTAAGGTTAAGAAGGAAAAATAAACGGACAAAAACCTTCGTGTATTTCGAATATTATATTATATAAGTATCAATCAAAATACAATATTCTTGCATGACGTACGAGTCGTAGGATACAGTAACTACATATGCTGGCAAAAAAATATTCATTGCAAATATTAAAGGTTCCAACGGGTCGATTAAACCGACCAAATATCCAGTACTTCTCAATAGCATACCAAGCGATGAGTTTTATGTGTGTTACCGCTCGGTCCCTTCAGACGTACCCCAAGATTCATCCGTCGGACTCTACATCTTTAATTATCAAGTCAGGCATGAGAATGATGAACGGCTAAGCGCAGATGAGGTTCGGTAATGTTGCCAAGTTTTTAAGATTTAAATATTTTTTTACATCAAAACAAAAAGAAGTCTAACCCAGGTTAATGAAAAAGACAGTCGGATCTTTAAAATGCGATTACATACAAAAAAATACATGCCGTAAAGTTACCTAACTTTGACTCCGAATATAACATTGACCACAAATTCAAAAAATGTTTTTAACCGAATTTATGAAGCAGCAAAAGTAGATACCGTTGCGATTTTGGCCCTGATAAGTAGGGCAGTGCATCATAGATGGCCTTTAATGCGTTTTCAAACGTGCGCGAAAAAATAGTCCCGATAGAAATTTTGTCCGCCATCCCGAAAAAGTGCCGCGAAAATATTACCGGTAAACTTCTCATTACTGAGCAAAAACTAATTCGTTTTAATCATTAGTATTACGCAGGTAAGTGATTTAAACTATTAGGAAGTGATTGTGATAACGTGAACTGAACTGGTCACACATTTTTCTATATTTAAAAAAAAATGTAAACATAACCTAAAATTGCAACTTTTGTCAATAACTTTGACCGCCGGTCAAAGTTAATGGCACGGTCAAAGTTGAGTTTTATTTTAATAAAAACTTATTATTTTTTTCTCAGAAATGCCGAAAAGAAAGTACAGCCAGTACGACATAGGGGAAAATCGAGTTAACCTTGAAAGGGCATTAAACATGATAAGGTCGGGACAAATATCAAAAAACCAGGCAGCGAAAACATTTAACATACCAAAGGGTACATTAATTAATAAGTGTAAAAAAGTACACTTGGGTAAGGTCGGTCGCCCCTTCGTGCTAACACCCACTGAAGAAGAAGCTATAGTTGCACATGCTATAAAAGTTAGCGAGTGGGGGTTCCCTTTTAGCCGTAAAGACTTGCAACATTTAGTAAGCGACCTTTTAGATAAAAAGGGAGTATATTTAAAGAAGGAAATATACCAACTCTAAGGTGGACGACAAAGTTTATAAATCGGCATCAGGCACTTAGCGATAGAATGAGTCAAAACCTCAAGGTTTCAAAAGGAGAAATATCGCCAGATACAATAATGCAATATTTTAATGCATTGAAAGATACATTACAGAATGATGGAGACTTTTCCCCGGCCGAATTTATAACTACGACGAAACCAACCTAGCCGACGATCCGGGAAGGAAAAAGTACATATTTAAAAAAGGTACGAAATACCCAGATAGGATTCGCGATTCCACAAAAGCCAGTGTGTCCGTTATGTTTTGCGGATCCGCAAGTGGTGTAATGTTGCCGCCATACGTGGTGTACAAATCTGAACACATTTGGTCCACATGGACAGAGGGAGGACCCCCCCACACACGATACAATCGGAGTAAAAGCGGATGGTTCGACTCTGTTATTTTCACCGACTGGTTCTGCAACCAATTTGTACCATTCGTTAAAAAACAACATAAGGATGGAAAAATCGTAGTACTTGGAGATAATCTAGCGAGTCATTTTTCATCGGAAGTTTTAAAAACTGCACATGAAAATAATATTATTTTCGCATGTTTTCCTAAAAATTCGACCCATTTGTGCGCCATTAAAAAGGAAGTGGCGGGACATATTAGATTCCTAGAAAAGTAACCAACAAAGAAAATCCCAGGTAATTCAAAAGGACCAGTTTCCGCGCCTATTAAACAATCTTTGTAAGAGCATTTCTCCAAATAATCATTCTACTAATTTGATTTCTGGCTTTAAAAAATGTGGAATCGTTCCGTTTAATCCACAGGAAGTGATAAATAGGCTTCCTCGAACTAGCACTGAAGGGACGACAGAAGATCGCTCAGTTGAGTTAGTTTCTGAAGTCGTAGTAGGAATGCTAAAAACTATGAGATATGGGGATCAAGAAGCACCTAAGAAGACAAGAAAATCGAAAATCAACGTCCAACCAGGTCAGGGAATCCGATTAGAAGATCTCACTTCGAATGACAATGACGTCAACCCAACTCCAGGTTCATCGAATCAGAAGACAGCTATTAAAAAGATATTCGAGAAAAAGACGCAAAGAATGAGACTAGCCAGCGAAAGTTCTGACAGTATTGATGAAGGCAATATAATATACGCGGACACTTTAAATGATAGCTGTTTTGAGACATGGGCAGCTAATGAAAAAAAGGCTTTAAGTAAAACTACTGAAGTCCAACTCGACGATGAAGATTCAGCAGAGGAAAATACGAACCTAGCAGATTTGAGAAAGACCTTAATGAACAAAAAAGAAGAGTATGCTACAGATGACTATGTAGTAGTGTCCCTAAAAACCCTAAATAACCAACCAAAATATTATGTTGGTCAAATAATGACTTCCGAGGAGCAAGAATTTCAAATAAAATTCATGCGGAATAAGAATTCCAAATTTATTTGGCCCATAGCAGATGATATATCACTAGTTTCTAAAAAGGACATAATTTTGAAACTAAACAAACCTAGCGATTTCAAACGCGGGTTGGTATTTCCAGAAGTTGACAATTTGCAACTAAAAATAGAATAATATTTTCTTGTTCCGAAATGTTAAACATATTTATTTCGTTCTTAAGTTTAATTTTGTTTGTTTTTTGTTTTATGTAGGTATTTAGGTACCTACTTATGTTTGATTTATATGTTAGTTTGTTTTTACTAAATCGAGACTGTTTTAGTACCTGCATTTATTATATTTATAACAATAAATACTTTATTTTTGATTTTTTGTGTTTTATTCTTGAAAAAAATGAACCAAATCTTCTCTAATATTTTTTAAAAACGAATCTGATGGTCAATGATATTGAACAGGGTCCCTAAATTTAAGATATCATACATTTTAAGGGGTCAGTCAAAGTTAGGTTCATCGTCCCTAACTTTGACCACCAAGGTTTTTTTTAAAAAAATGCCTTATGTGGCTTGCTAACAAAAAATTTGATGGTGCAATTTAAAGGGTTACTTGAAGCCCCAAGGTGGTCCACTAAATGAACAAATTAGCTAAACGCCAAGCAAAGATATTCACAATTGCACTTCAATTTCGGTCAAAGTTAGGTAACTTTACGGTGTTGTAATCGTGAAAAAATCACATTCCAAGATTTTGCACATTGCACGCGATTGACTTCAAGTCAAAATCAACGACTGTATAGGGATGAATTGGTAATGTTTAGGTAAAAATCCAATATGGCGGAATAAATGGCGGCCTCACAAAAAATTAAAAATTCATTATTGAGAAACCACTTCGCTTTTCGACTGGATTTCAAAATTTGCATAAAAATCGAGTATGATGTAGGGATAAATCTGTAAAATTCTTGCGTAAAGCCATTATGGCGGAACAAAATGACCGCATAATAAAATATTTAAAAAATTAGTACCGAAAAACTACTTATCCAATGCCTGAAATTTTGCACAAAAATCTAATGCGAAACAGGGATAGATTGGTAAAATTTTAGTGGCATTTCTATGACAAATATTCGGTAAATTTTTATTTCCAGGAATAAAACCTTTGTTTATGGAGGAAACGCAATTTATCTTTTTAGACTAAGAAAATAAAGTTTCGAAAAATAAAGAATAATAATATTATTAAATTAAGAAAAAAGAAAAGAAATAAATACCATTTTATAGTATTTCTTGAAATTTATTATCAAATAATTTATAGGGGAATTTAAGAGAAACGAATATACTGATTTTTTTAATTTTCTTGTTAAAAATTGTTTAATCTAATTGTGAAAAGATTTGCACTCACGGAACCCCTTCCGCGAACAACCGAGAGAGCCACATACTCCCTCGCGGTGAACTGTAGACACTGGTGTAAAAGTAATACTTGCATATATTTCAAAGTAGATAATTTTTTTAAAGAATTAATTTGCCTTTTCGTTCCTCTGTTATTTATATTTTTAAAATATATATTCTATTTGATCTATATTTCTCAAGTTTACATTTTCATAGCATAGTGAATAAGTATGGCTTTTTGAAGAACATGGAACGACAATTCTCAACCGGGGTGTTCTACTGAATCAAGAAAAACCTTAATTAAGATTTACCTGTTCAAGCCCAGTTTATCAGTGTTTAAGACAGATAAATAGTGTAATATACAAAAATAATATTATGTAGCAAAAGTCAGAATTGACCAAAATATCACATTTTATAATATTATTAGAGCCGAAATTGTTATTGATCATTTTAAAACACGAAATAGAGAAGATCAAAAGTTTAAAGACATCAATGAAGGTTCCAAAGAATGGATTCTAATAATAGTGTACATATTTTATCAGCAATACTGGATACTAAATTTAGAATGAGAAGACAAAAAAAAAGAAATGTTAATGTAAGGCTCTTCTAATTTAAATCTTTAGATACGTTACGAAATGTTTTATTTCGCTGGGTCAGTAGGCGAATCTAGAATGATGTCGAGGAAGAGAAGCGAAAAACAAAACCAATACGTAGCAGTTACAATAAGCAAGACTATTTTAGTTGTTTAAGCATGTAAGACAAAAAGTCTAGACCTACAGAGCATGCTTAACATTGTAACATTCTAATCACAGGGTACGTTAAAAGAGGCGGGGAGGGGGGCGAAATCATTTCCGTCCTTCGTCTAAACCTGCCGATGTTGTGGATTTAAATATAAAAAACTAGATAAAACAATGGTCATAATTGAATCTCGGCGTATAGTATCACTTCGACAAAGCTATTTAGGAAAGATTAAGGAATTGAGACAAACAAAGAAATGTAGCCAAAACTTGGTTTGATACGAATGACGTGCTTCAGCTCGGTTGGGTAGACGATACTAAAAATTACACTTTAAGTACTCCATCCTGGAACTAAAAATGGCTTCGTTTCATTTACTTCAACACTATCAGCTAAAAATATTAGTCAATCTAGTGTAGGCTACCATAAGGATTTTACTAGCATTTTTTTTTTTTAAAGTTAAGGGGAAACTGCACGCAGTAATATGGATCATTTGCAAGCCTTAAACTATAAGAGATATGTATTAGCTTCAATGTGATTTTAATAGAGAAATATGTATAGTTAGCCGCTAAATGCGAATTTTTATGAAAAAATCAAATCTAGAGTTACAAAATAAAAGTAGATTTGTCCATTTTCGACCATTTTTTGACCACTTTTTGACGCACATGCCTTCGCATATAATTTTTTTTTCTACAAAATGGCTCTTTACCGCCTTACATTGATCCTTTGTCTACGTAACTGCAAAATTTGAAATGGTAAATCGTACTCATGTCTTTGTATTTCTGCAGCGCGTGAACCTTTTTGAACCGAAATGTAATTTAAATGACCTATACATAACACATTTTTTTGAGGTCGGACGTGCAGGAAGTTTTTTTTTATTGCGTAGGTATGTTTTCATCTTACTTTCAACTCGACTAGACCTTGTCGCTGGTCTTTCACTTTTTGCGTGCATTTCTCCCTTAAATGAACAACTTTTACCGAATATCAAATTACCTCAGTCATCATCAAAAATAATGCGTCGTATTTCTCGCAAATTTTAATAAATTAACTAACGCTAGTCCAAAAATAAAACAAATAAAAAGGATTTACTACGCCAAATAACAAAACACAATTTTCTGAACGAATTTGTAGTGGATGGTATATTTGAAAGTAAAGGTCACCCCTTTATACATGTGCCAGCCTAAACTACTGTATATTTGATACTATAGAGTTGGTTTTTGCTACTATAGAGAAACAAATACGAAACTATAATAAGTCATCCTTATTAAGTGCAGCAGTCTACGACAATGTTAATTTTTTTTTTAATTACGCGGAAAATCTTCGGTATTAATAACCTCCTCTATAACCTATAACTAATTGACAAATCAATCAATATAACCTTAACTTAGCTTGTCACTGTTCTTAACCTAAAATCGAAATCAATGCAAGTGATTAAACGGAAATTCAAATAACGAATGATAGAAATAATACAAAAGGATATTCAACTTTTCTGAATAAGCTAATAGTGGTAAAATTTGTATTCAATAAAATAATAATAAAAATATCAATATAGAAAATTTGTATTTTAGCTATGGAATACTCTTTCACATAGGCGGCAACGATGGCGCTTGGCAAGAAACACCCCTTATTTTTGAGTAAATATTGCAATAAAAATAAATAATAAGTGGTGATAACACGTCTGTGCATAAAGAGCTTTAGTAAAAAAAATATTCAAATTGGTCAGTTTGAAGCGAAGATTAATGCAACGTCAGGGTGTTTGATACATGATAAACAATGTTTGTATTTATATTTAAAATATTTAATTAAATTTTATATTTGCCAAAAAAGCACAGAGCGCAGACTCAAATAATAATTTTCTAAGGTAAGTTTTAACAAATAGGGGACACCACTGAATCGCATCCGATAAGTCATATAAAACTAACGGTTGTCTTTATGCTGTTCAAATCGAATTTGTCATAATGTAAGCCAGCGGCTTTAGCAACTTTAACTATTTATCCTTATAATATAGTTTTTTTTTTAATTTATATTTGTTAAATATACTAAAACTATCCCAGGGGCCTCTGTGGTTTCAAGATGTTTATCTAATCAATTTCTGTCATCAGTTAGATTTAGATTGACGCAATTGTTGTTAAAATACATTAAAATGTGTTTACCTATTTAAAAAATAGTAATAAAAATATATTAATTCATGGCAATATATTTTAGGCCACAGCCTTTTGTATTTGTTCTAAAAAGTTATTTTCTACTCTGCGTCACTTCATACAACCCAGGTTTTTAGGTTTTATTATAAATATTAAATACCCCCAGTTATCGATTTGTGAAGCTTCACTAATGATAAAATTCGTTGGCCATGTTTAAGCCACAGTTTTGACTTTTTAAATGGTGTTTAACACTTTATTGTTTATGTACTCCTACATAGTAAGCTACTACTATAGTAAATACAGATTTTGAATCGAATCTGAGCAGATGAGGAAATTCGTCCGTCATGTTAACGATACTATTCTGAAGCTTTAAATTTTGTTTTAAACTTGCTTGCAGGCTGGCATTACCCGAAATACCGATTTTAGGTCTAACAACACGTGACAAAACTTGTTCGCTATTTTGGCGTCCTAATTTTGAATTTTGAAATGTTGTCAAAAATGTACAAATCCTCCGTATATTGATTTTTCAACCGTAACTACACAAAACACAAAATTCGTCCGTCTTGTGGTCGCTAGCACTTTGAATTTTAAATTCTTGCTCATAAATTCATAATTTCACTATTTCATATGCCCATTTTCACTCGAATCAGCACAAATAAAACTTTTCCACTATGTTTAAGCTATTATCTTGCTTTTTTTATATATGAAAGTCTGGAATTGAACTGTGGTCCAAACTGTGTACGCAGGCGGCCGCATGCAATTTGTTAGTTAGTCGGTTAATCGGTTTTGTGAAGGTGCATCTAATATAAGCCTCGTAATAATATATAACTTGATATATATGTAAATTTGCCACGTCTAAAATCGGAAAACAAAAAATTATTAATATGATTTTTTTGGGTTTCATATTCAAATTGACCAAAACAATCTATGAAAGCCTAATTATTGTATTTTTGTTCCAGCTAGTATATAGTTATGAGTGAATAAAATCGAGTGAGCCTCTTATAATACTGTAAACCCAGAGAGAATTATTTGAAACGTAATTGTTAATTTTGTAAGTTCAATAGATAAAGAAAAATCAAAACATTACCGCGCACAATATCTGTGCTCTAACAAAACTATCCTGCTTAATAATTTATTATTGCCAAGTCGGGAAACCCAAATAACCCGAGAACAGAAATTGCATTTTGACGGAAACACAGGGATTAAGTATTTAGAGTTTTTCTCCGTATTACATATGTTTTAAGACAAGTGGTAAAGCATCGCATTCACGTTGACGCCTTGTATATTTCTAATATACGTTGGTCCAATCTGAAAACTGATTTTTATATTCGCCAAAAACATACGTCATATACTGAACTAATTATTTTGTTAATTAATAAAATTTGTTTTTCGGGAACAGCACGCGTCTTTTATGCACTCCAAGGCAGCATTGAAACTTTTTCGTTATTTTTTTTTTGTATTTAAATTAAGATAGACTAAATTTTACAACTTCTAGCCTCTCAGCTCCTTATTAAAGCTGCTTGCCTCCAAAACTAAACCCGTCGGTCATAAGATGAAGTACGAATTAATAAGTGAAGGTGCTTTTACCGTTACAGAAGATAATTTTTTCAAGCGGCTGAAATTTATATATCAATACATTGGCCACTGTAATGCTTTTTTACCATCCCCAATGGCTCTTCCATTTTCATTAATGCTAAAAGTCTTTTAGCAAGCATTTCTATAAATGGCTAGTTTTGAATGATACCCTGATTCATAGTCATAGTCATAGTGTTTATTTTACCACATTTTGTACAAAAACGTTACAATTGTGGCAAGTCATAAAAATTTAAATTCATAGACATGATATTCTATATGCAAAACATACAAAAAAGTGAAAACTAAGAACTAAGATATAATAAACATAAGACACAATAAGAAAACGAATATGGCTTATGACAAACAAACAAATAAATATACAATTCAGATGTTAAACTTAGTTCTAGGATTTACAATATCAAAGAATTCCTGTATTGTATAGAAAGCATGTTATGCTAAAAATTGCTTAATTGCGACTCTAAACTTTGTTTCGTTGAGACATTTTATTGATAACGGTAACACATTATAAAATTCAATGTTAAATGAGTTGTTTACTGATTTTTTAAGACGGAACTTAAGCCCACGAATTAATTGTGCGAATCTTGTGCCATAGTGATGAAAATCAGAATTATGCAGATATTGCGATTTATTTTTATGAATTAATGGTCTTATAGAAAGGGCAGGGAAAGAAAGGCTTGTTTCATTGGTTTTATAAATATCTTTGGTAGCGTAATCCTTCACTATCGATTGCAATTTAACTTTTCAATCGCCAACATTTTGCAAGTTTACGTTTGCAGATTCATCACACAAGGATTTAAAAGAAATTTCCTGCTTGTGAGTAGGAATAAGCAGTAGTTTTTATGTGATACCCTTGCCACGGAGCTTTGTCCAGGAGAATACCAGGACATCCTCTTGATCCCGAGCTGGGAACGCGTCCGGTAGATAGAAATTCATGATATCTAAACTATCATTTGGACTGGAGCGGTAGATCGTTAATAAGCACATTTTTATACATGGATTCAGCATCATATGTGCCTTAAAATTCGCTGGCATTTAATATAAAATCACAAAACAACAAGTAACCTGAAAAGGACAGTGGCAACGGGGGCTACGTGCTATACTGGACTGGGGCTTATTTAGTATGTTAATATCCTTGAAAATGTCTCGGGCAAGTTCAGGTGAAACATTAGAAAGTAATTCGAATTTGAAAATAAACTCAAAATCCATTATTTTTTAAGCGATGTAAATCATTAACTAAAATTAATATTACATATCATAATTCATAATTTTAAATATAATTAAGTAACTTTTAATATCTTAAAGCTTTAGCAAGCTACCAAATAACAAGAGTTGATAAAAATGTTTTTTTTTCAATAAAAGTTTCTTAACAGAAATGGGCTCGTATACATAAGTAATGCCGAAAATTATTCAAGTGAAAAACTGGAAGTTATGCTCAAGCCGTTATATTTTGACTATAGCTTTAGGTGATTTATACTTTTGAATTATATGAAAAGTTTTCTTTGTTTTCCTTTATCAATAATTTGAGAAGAAAGTTTATAAATATATTAAAAGTCCTAAACTAATAGCAAACATTTGTAATATTTTATTACCATGTCTTGAATTAATTTCCAAAACAGTCTGTTTTTCAAACTGTATTTAGTATTCAGCTTTTTTAATTTAATGTGAAACACTTAATCGGTTAGTCACTAAATTGGTGTATGTCCGTTTTTCATTCCACACACAATTATTAAATAATTAAATATAAAAAAAATCTATTGAAAAGTATCATCATTGATCATTTTATCCCAATTCTTTCGTTATTTTCTTAACTTTTAAAAGCTTTTTAAAAAAATTAAAATTTGTTTTTGGTGTGTGGCTCCTCTGAAACGTACACTACAGAATGCTAAACATTCCAAATGGTACGAATTCGCAAATAACGTCATAAAAGTATCAAGTCAAATAACCAAACAGGTAAATAAAAATAAAAAAAGGATATACATGCAATGATAAAACGATTTCAGGTCGAAAAGTAACATAATACATAAATATAGCAAAATTACCCAGAATCGACGTGAACAAGGACAAACAGAACACATCACAAGACCAATTCGCTTAACTGCCTTTTTAGCTGCAAAATGCGTTTAAAAATGTCATACTCCGGGAAGTGACGATTATAGTTGCATACTAGCCGGTCAATAAATGCGCTAAGCCCATAATTTGTAAGGTGGTATCTTTCTAAAAATAATTGACATAATCTCGTTCTCCTAATAGGAACCAAAAATGAGACCGACTCCAGCAATATTTCACAATCAATCCCTCCATTGAGCAATTTGTGTAAAAAAATAAGAAGTGCTTTTCTTCGAAACTCTCGGGTTTGCAGGCCACAAAGAAGAGCTCTTGTATTATATGTCAGACCTTGATATGGAAAATTAAATTTATATGACAGGTATTTTGCAAATCGATTTTGTACTTTTTCGATTCTGTCAATGTGACTCTGATATGAAAGACTCCATATTACAGAACAGTATTTCAAAACGCTCCCAACCAATGAGTTGTAAAGACACCCAATTGCTTTGGTATCAGACACATGCTTTGTATGTTTATAAAGCCCAGCAATCCAAAACCCTTAAGAACAATGCTATCAATATGCAGATTAAAAGTTAAATTTTCATCCAAAATAAAACCCAGATCGGTGAAAGAAGTAACAACTTCAAGATGTACATCATCTATGAGGTAAGTGAAGTGCATGTGATTAATACGTTTATGGAAATGAAGCACTGGATTAGAGACAGAGGAAAACGGTGAAAAGAATTTAAGTCATCTGTATATAATAGACATTTAGACATTTTAAAACAAGACACTATATCGTTTTTAAATTATCGTAAAATAAAATTGGTCCAATATGTGAACCCTGCGGAACACCCGACTTTACAACAACCTCCCTGGAAGCTGAGCCAGACAAGTTAACGTGTTGACGACGATTAAACAAATATGATCTGATCCACCCCAGATAGTTTCCACAAAAACCAATTTGCTGCAATTTCCATAATAGAAGCCGATGGCAAACACTGTCAAAAGCCTTAGATATGTCAGTGTAAATGACATCAATCTGTTGGCGAGCTTCAACCGATATCATTAAGTAATTCTGAAATACTGCAAGATTTGTAGTCGTTGAGCGACCCCGATAGAAATCATGTTGTATACTCGTAATGTAGTTTTTTAATGATTCAAAGATATCATCGGTGTTAATTGCTTCAAATAACTTAAGTTTGTATGAAAGTAAAGAAATACCTTTATAATTCTTTATATCGTCTTTATCACCAGATTTAAAGATTAACAAGAAAGCAGAAAACTTCCAAATTTCCAGAAAGGAACCTAGGTTGAAGAATTTCTGAAAGATTATAAACAGAGGCTGAGACAATGACTGACAACATCTTACCAATAGAATAGTGGGGATTCCATCTGGACCAGCCTTCTTGGAGAGGTCAAGGCCCTTTATTTTATTAAGATTTCTGCCTCGGTAAACGTATTGTTTTAAATATTTGATAGTAATTTTCCCGAACAACCTATGGGACCAATCTTACTAAAATCCAAATTGGGGTGGTGAGAATAGCAGGACTGAAAGAGAGTAGCAAAAGCATTTGCGATGTTATTTGAACCAATAATTTCCTCACCTTTATAACTCATGACATTGGGCAAACTGGAGTCCCTTCTTAAGTTACGTACAAATGGCCAAAAATATTTTAGAGTAGGAAAGTAATTCAGTTTGTGTCACATATGTAAGATAACACATATCAGTTTGAAGTAAAAAATATAAAAAGGATTTTGTTTAATATAAAATGTACCGTATACAGCGTGTTTAGTAAAATGTCTACCTTCCAGTAACATATTTACTAATAACTAATGAAAAATACTCAGTCATTAAAAAGAAACTTTTACTTTCTTCCATTTACTTCCTCTGTGTATCATGTTCCAGTTTTTGATGTTCTGAATGTTCAGTGTAATAATTAAGCTCATAATTCGTTAACGATCCTCTTGTTATGTTAGAGTGTTGTATTATTTGGGGTTAGAATCCAGTAAGAAAAAAAAAGTCATTTTTCACATCCTCGACGTTTCGCAAATTTATTGTTGCATCCTCAGGACATACATAAAATTTATATCCAGCATGAAACCCATATTATCAGTCTTTACCTTCTTCGTCCGTCCACAAATATTTCCCAGATATTAATCTCTAAATGGTTTTCGTTAACGATCCTCTTATTGTTATGTTAGACACTGATAATCTGGACTTCATGGAGGATATAAGATATATATATATATATATATATATATATATATATATATATATATATATATATATATATATATATATATATATATATATATATATATATATATATATATATATATATATATATATATATATATATATATATATATATATATATATATATATATATATATATATATATATATATATATATATATATATATATATATATATATATATATATATATATATATATATATATATATATATATATATATATATATATATATATTATATATATATATATATATATATATATATATATATATATATATATATATATATATATATATATATATATATATATATATATATATATATATATATATATATATATATATATATATATATATATATATATATATATATATATATATATATATATATATATATATATATATATATATATATATATATATATATATATATATATATATATATATATATATATATATATATATATATGTGTGTGTGTGTGTCCTGAGGATGCAACAATAAAGTTGCGAAACGTCGAAACTTTAAAAACGACTTTTTTTACTGGTTCCTAACCTCAAATATTACGCCACTCTAACATAACAATAAGAGGATCGTTAAAGAAAACCATTTAGAAAGTTACAAAACATTATTGCTAAAAAACGAATTATCCAATTTACCTCAAATTTTGCACAAAAATCAAGTGTTACATAGGAATGAACTGGTAACATTAAGTTCAAAATAGCAAAACATCCAAAACATAGCGGCCTAATAAAATATTTTAAAAATCAGCCGTAAAATATCATTTACTAAATTAATTTCAATTTATGTGCAATAATTAAGTGTGATATAGAGATAATTGGTAAAGTTGTGGTTCGAATTTAAGATAAGTAATATTGGGCCATATGAATTAAGTTGTAGCAAGTGCTTTTGCTTAAAAGGGAGAACTGCACGCAAAAAGTGAAAAACTAGCGACAAGGTCTAGTCAAATTAAAAGTAAGATGAAAAGGTACTTACGTATTAGAAAAAACTTCCTGCATATCCGACCTCCAAAAAATGTGTTATGTATAGGCAATGTAAATTACGTTTCGTTTAAAAATGGGTTTAAAAGGGTTCACGCGCTGCAGAAATACAAAAACATGATTACAATTTACCATTTCAAACTTTGCAGTTACGTAGACAAAGGATCAATCCAAGGCGGTAAAGAGCCATTTTGTGGAAAAAAAATTATATGCGACGGCATTTGATTAGATTTTTTTCATAAAAAATTGCATTTAACGCCCAACTATACATATTTCCCTATTGAAATCACATTGAAGCTAATACATATCTCTTATAGTTTTAACATAATATTGCAGCGGCGGAAGGCTTGCAAATGATCCATAATACTGCGTGCAGTTCCCCCTTAAGTTTTTTGAAAAAGTTTATATACAACACAAATATCAGAAAGATTTATATAAAAGCAACACAAATATTAAATAAGAGTTATTATCAGTAGTTGTCGATGTTGTCATTTCTTATACAAAATTTAGCTTTATTTAAAAAAGTGATTAAACTATTATTATTTATATATATATATATATATATATATATATATATATATATATATATATATATATATATATATATATATATATATATATATATATATATATATATATATATATATATGTATATATATATATATATATTATATATACGAAATAAATTCTTCCTAATACAAAATTTAGCTTTATTTAAAAAAGTGATTAAACTAAGAAAACTTAACATATCATGTACCCAAAATATGAAATAATAAAACAATGAACCAAGTGAACGCTAGTTTTTGATATTGTAAACTATTTAGTAAATAATAACTAAACCAAACTCAACCACTTAAGTTTTTTTCTTTCAGATTTGCATAGTGCAATATGCTAGTCGTTAATGTGAGAGTAACGTAATTGTCATTTTAAAGATAAATAAAATAATATTTTATTCTCTCCATAACAAAATAAAATTAAAATTTTTATTGATTTTCAAAACTAGTTTTATTCTTTATTTAATTTTATTTTTTTTATTACATTAAATATTTTTTTAACTTTTGGCTTATAATGCTTCGAAGAAGCAAGTAAAAGTAATGTTGTTTTATTGCTACTAGTTTATGTTAATGTAATTCCCCACAAATGATAAATCCATGCCATCACATCTTCATCCGAGCTTGTCAAATATATTTTTAAATGCAAAAACACTTTAATGTTCTCACTCTTCCTCACTTTCACTGGTCTAATGTTATCAAAAATCTTCACTTCCATACAACAAAATATCCCCAAAAATATTCCAGCCTAGTCGTTAACCACAAAATAATATTCCTGATGTAAAACATAAAATGTATAAAAAGTAAATACTGAATAAAAAGTGCAGCGAATACGATTTAATATTTAAAGAAAAATGTATACAAATAACCGTCACAAAATGTATAATATATACATACATACTTTACCGAGGAAGTATGACAGCTGACTAACTGCATCCATTTGATTTTCAACATGAGGCTGCCATTCTTATCTTTCAAATATTCAAGATAAGGAATATTAGATTACAGAAAAATTGTAACTTGTTTCTAACACGACCATTTTATATACAGTCGGATGTTTGAGTAACGCCTACTAATTTTTCTCTGACAAAATTTCTGCTGGGTTACACCCACGTTTCAGACATGTTGGCTCTCTGTGTAGATAAGGCATTCTTCGAGTCTTTTTCCATCTAAACAAGTTGACGTTTGACTTATAACCAGGTAGAAAGCATGGGCATTTTTAATTTCGTTATTTGTGGGTTCGTCTTTTGTTACATAGTTAATTTGGTTGTTTTAATTTGCCCAGTTAAGATATAAATTGCTCTGGGATAACTTAACTGTTTATTATTAAAGAATTGTCCAATATTGTATTTTCTTATGTACATACACGGAGTCGTAAAATTTCTATACGAGTGGAGCTATAAATATTTAATTTGTTTAAAAATAAAATTAAAAATAGGGGCGATCATTATGAAACCTCGTATAAGTAGCGACTTATATCTTTTGTGACTTTCGCTTAAACCGGAACCTCTCTTAAAGAAAGTGCTAGTTTTAAATAAAACACACTGTATATTTTTACTTATTTGTATTTTAGACACATTTATGCACTTATATGGTACATTTGTATTGATAGTGTTTAAAATTTAAAACGGTTTCTGTACAAGTTTTCAATACAAAATAATAATAAACTTAAAATATCCTTAACAAATAAATAGCGTATATCAGAAACATTTTAATGCTATTTCATTATAATTACTATTATATTACAAACATTTTCTATAGTTTGTGGCGTAAAACCCACAAATAATTTTCATCTTAAATTACAAAAACCAATTCTATAATTTAGTCTTTTGTCAAATTTAGTTTTTATAACACTATCTATTTTAACTTCCCTCGTACGTGGGAAGTATTGTAATAGTAAATAAATCACCTTCCAAGAATTTTTTTAGATGTTCACGTTTCGGAGTTCCTAAAGAACGTTCGCTAACAAACTACTATTTCGATTAATAAATATAACAACAAATATTGGTTAAAAATTAAGGCTGATTTGCGGACAAAATGGGATCATTTTGGTGAATATCCAATATGGCGAAACAAAATGGCGGCCTAACGAAATGTTAAAAAATGATTGCTAAAAATCTTTTTATTCAATTTACCTCAAAAATTTCATCAAAATCTTTTAGGATGGAGAAACAAAATCTCCGCCGAATACAATGTTTGTAATCACGAAAAATCACCCTTGCAGCCTTTTATAGATTTTCACATTTTAGGGTTAGATGCCAAAAGACATGTTTTCGAAATTTCGTCGGTATGTCTGTCGATTTGTTGACGGCATAGCTTTCAAAAACTTACCCGGTTATGTGGGGATAACCTCATAAAATTTTGGTGAAAATTCAATATAGCAGAGCAAAATGGCGGACTAGTGAAGTTAAAAAAAAATATTATTTAAATACTGATTATCCAAATTACCTCAATGGTAACATTTTGGTATGAATCGAAGACGGCAAAACACAATGGCGGCCTAATAAATTATTTAAATGAAAGCCTGAAAAAAACTACTTATTAGATTTTAAATTGTATGCAAGAATTAAGTGTGATACAGAGATATAATGGTAAAATTTTGGTACGAATTTAAGATGGCAAAGCAAAATGGCGTTAAAATAAAATATTTAAAAAATCAACCTAAAAAACCTTATTATATAATTGATTTAAATTTTAAAGAAAAATTAGATGTTTTATAGAGTTTGGATTTGGGAAATATATTTTTTATTTTTCATTTTAGGCGATATAGTTATTCTTCATAAAAAGTTTTACTTATTAAAAAAATAAGTTTGGATGCAAAAAATTGCCATATAATATACATGTTGCGCAAAAGAATGTCAAACAAAAAAATTAAGAAATTAAATATTCTAAAATAGCCAAATTTAAGAGCATACAAATATGAAATATATAGTCATTTTTATTTAACTCAAGGTATAGTTTTTAGGTAATTTAATGGTCAATAAATCGAAAAAGGGTCACATATAGACAACTTTTTTATTTGTGAGTTTAGACAAAAGTGTTATTCTTCAAAGACATTTTTTCTTATCTAAAAAATAAGACTAATTTAAAAAAGAATGTCATTTTATATACAAGTTAAGAAATAAGTACAAAAACAGAAGTTTGTAAAACAAAAAAAAAATAAATTCCAACTTTTGAAACAACCAAATTAAAGAGTCGGCAAATACAAGTCAAAAAACTTTTAAAAGTTTTTGGATAATAGACTTAGTTTCTGAGAAAATCGATGGTGTGTATATATGCATGTATATATATATATATATATATATATATATATATATATATATATTTATATATATATTATATATATAGGTTTAAGGTCAGTGTGCTAAGTTAAAACTAGGCAAAATTACTTCAAAACATACATATATTGTAGTCGGAAAGATAACGTTTCAACCATGCTTCTGGTCTTTTTCAAATCTACAATTTGATATGAACATGTAGGTATGATAACAGAAATTTTTTTAAAAAATATATCTTACCTTAGAACGTAATGTCAAAATAATCCAAATTTTAAAAAACTAACATAAACATTTACATAAAACACGTACAACACAGACTATTTTTAAATGCACGTACATAACTTAGATTTTAAAATATTGACAGACACACATTTTACATAGTAACACGACGAAATGTGGGATTTAACTACTGTAATACAGATGTATAGATTTTACTGAGGTTGTTGACATCTTTTTTGTCATTTATACTATTATTGTTTTTTTGAATTTCAACCATTTCATAAAATTCTCTCTTTTTTAGGTGGTGTTCGGTCTTTAAGATCTTTATTCCATTGTTGTTAAAAGTATTACTACCGATTTCTTTTGAGATGTTGGATGACTAGAATTAAAATTTATATATCTGGAGGACCATGTTGGTTTTGTGTACCATTCTGTCTTTATTTGTTCTCCTATATGGTGTAGTGTTAAATCTAGAAAATTTATTTGGCTATTCTGCTCAATTTCAATTGTGAATTGAAGGTTTTTATGGTATTGGTTGAATTTTTATATTATGCTTTCCGATTGGTCAAACGGAATGGCAGTAATACAATCATCAACATACCGGAAAAAGAAAGGAATATTGAAACCTATATTACTTAAAACATTCTCCTCCAGATCCTCCATTACTATTTGCGCGACTACACTGTGCTATGGGGGGCATCAATATCTAGTGTAGTCGCGCAAATAGTAATGGAGGATCTGGAGGAGAATGTTTTAAGTAATATAGGTTTCAATATTCTTTTCTTTTTCCGGTATGTTGATGATTGTATTACTGCCATTCCGCTTGACCAATCGGAAAGCTTAATACAAAAATTCAACCAATACCATAAAAACCTTCAATTCACAATTGAAATTGAGCAGAATAGCCAAATAAATTTTCTAGATTTAACACTACACCATATAGGAGAAAAAATAAAGACAGAATGGTACACAAAACCAACATGGTCCTCCAGATATATAAATTTTAATTCTAGTCATCCAACATCTCAAAAGAAATCGGTAGTAATAGGGTTAGCAGATCGCGCTATTCGACTATCTGACCCCGAATACAGAGAAAATGCAATTGAAAAAGCAAAATCCGCATTACAATTAAATCAGTACCCGATACACTAAGTCAATAAAATTTTCAAAAACAGAATCCACAAATATTATAACACCTTATTGTATATTAAAAAACCTGGGTCTACGTCAGCAAAATTCATTACGCTTCCTTTCATAAATGGTTTATCCCAAAAATTTCAAACATTATTTAGAAAATTCGATATTATAACATGTCATAGAACTTACAATTTACTATCAAAAAATTTTAGCAAACTAAAAACTAAAACTCCAAAGAACAAAAAAAGTAATGTCGTATACGAGATTCCTTGTAATAACTGTGAGGGAGTTTATATTGGACAGACCAGCCAATATTTGGAAAATCGTGTAAGAAGTCACAAATACGATAAAAAAAATTCAACAGCCCTAACGAATCATGAAAAATCGAAAAACCATACTTTTAACTACAATGGAATAAAGATCTTAAAGACCGAACACCACCTAAAAATGAGAGAATTTTATGAAATGGTTGAAATTCAAAAAAACAGTAATAGTATAAATGACAAAAAAGATGTCAACAACCTCAGTAAAATCTATACATCTGTATTACAGTAGTTAAATCCCACATTTCGTCGTGTTACTATGTAAAATGTGTGTCTGTCAATATTTTAAAATCTAAGTTATGTACGTGCATTTAAAAATAGTCTGTGTTGTACGTGTTTTATGTAAATGTTTATGTTAGTTTTTTAAAATTTGGATTATTTTGACATTACGTTTTAAGGTAAGATATATTTTTTTTAAAAATTTCTGTTATCATACCTACATGTTCATATCAAATTGTAGATTTGAAAAAGACCAGAAGCATGGTTGGAACGTTATCTTTCCGACTACAATATATGTATGTTTTGAAGTAATTTTGCCTAGTTTTAACTTAGCACATTTTTTCTTAAACCAAGAAAAATAATATATAATATAAATATATATATATATATATATATATATATATATATATATATATATATATATATATATATATATATATATATATATATATATATATATATATATATATATATATATATATATATATATATATATATATATATATATATATATATATATATATATATATATATATATATATATATATATATATATATATATATATATATATATATATATATATATATATATATATATATATATATATATATATATATATATATATATATACATATATATATATATATATATATATATATATATATATATATATATATATATATATATATATATATATATCCGACGAAATATATTTTATTAGGCGTATTTTATAAATCAACCTGTGTATCAGAAAAAGTACTTGCAGCTATATTTTGATAGGCCAATCTGCAGAAACGTATTCTGCTATTAATAATTATCTCTAAAAATTACATTTTATTTAAAAAACAGATGGGCGTAGAAATCATACAGTCGGATCTCGTACTATTACTGCTGAGCTCTGCTTAGAAACCTAAGTAGTAACATTTTATCGCATTTGAAATTTGATAATTATTTTATCTTCGCGTACCATCGCCGATTTGATCTCATGTCAATATCTTTATTTACATATATATATATATATATATATATATATATATATATATATATATATATATATATATATATATATATATATAAAAAAAAAATCAAAAATAGTTTTTAAGCGTGCTCGTTGTAAATGTTGTTTGTGTAGAAGAAAATTAACTTTGGAGGATATAATAAAAATAAAACTGAAAATTCCTTCTTTTGGTAATTTTGTTCCTTCAAATGTAAAATGTTGAAAACCCTTGACTAAATATAATTATTTTTTAATAATGTTAATACATCCCTAGAAAAAATATTTTTAGCTCTATTTCTCTATTGTGACTAATAAAAATATTACTGAACACCAACCCTGAATGGTAGAAACGTTTATTAAATAAAAAGGAGCAACACCAACATTAAGAAAAATGAAATAAAGTTGTTTAATTTTATCTTTATCATCTTTTTTTTTTGAACCACAAATACCCAAGAAAAATCAAAATTGGAATATATTTATGTTGTAACCCAGTTTGGGCTGTAAAATTTCTATTGTCTTTAGTTTTTGGCATAGCAGACGTGATACAGTTTGTTTTGTTTTAGTTGGAAGACGTTTTGACGGGCAAAAATAATTATTACAAATAAAAACGTATTGTGAATTCAATTCTGGCGTAACCGAGTTACTAGAAACTATGCAAGTTTTGGATGAAAATTATTATTTCTGGTTTAGAACCTAATTAGAGTAGTACAAGAATACGGTATTTAGCATAAAACCGGTTATATATACCAAAAAGTTCGTATCTATTAGCTACGGAATTGGTAGATTTGAATATTTTATAGTATATCGAAGAAAATAAATGGAGAACTAAAGAATATAGGATAATTAAAATAAATCAGCGAATACAGTCGTATTTTCCTGCAAAAGGCCAGATTTATAAAGAAGCATTTCTATTTCTTGCAGTTCAGCAATTCATCTTCGAAAAACGTCCAGAAACTCAAAATCCGCGTCTTCTAAGGCGAATAAATTTTATTTCCTGTTTACAAGGCAAACGATACAAGTCACAATAAATCAGAGTTTTAAAATTTATCTAAGTCCCATTCTTCTCGAGCCGCTTCACTTAGCCGTATCTCAGAAACGATATTTATACGGACGTTTAATACGCTGCCGTATGAAATTTGTCGCACCATTAAGCACTCATGTATATGTTGCTTTGCATTGAACTTGATTCGCCTCTCTTGAGAAATATCGTTTCATGCAATGTTTGTGGTATATGCTTAAATAAGGGTTAGAAATCGCAGTTATATGAATATAGAATGCATATAGGGGCAAACAACACAAAACACATTTTTTCTTATTTTTTTTTCACTAAAAAGATTATGATGAGCCTAAATGAGGCTCAGATGGGAGAGCATGACTAATATTTACAAGAATTATTTAAAGTGAGGCACAAGGCGGGATCTGAATTTCACATCACTTTTTCCTTTATTCTGATTTTATTGCTGGGATAGTTCTTTTTGATATAAATATAAGTAAAACATTATTTTTTTTGAAACATCTATATTGTGCCACTTTTTGTCGGGAATAGTCGAACTATATGCGGTAGTGTATATCAGTTAAATCTATTCCATGAAAAGGGCAATTTCGACCTTAGTAACAATATGCAGACCAGCTAATGGGTTCTAGCTAATATCCCCAACCTATGTAAATGAGACTAACCCACATACATCAAAACTTATAGTATGATAACCTTATTAACTTGTGAAGTGCCTATTAAAGCTAGAAAATAATTAAATAGTATGTAGGATTAAAGTGACCAAATAGCACCTAACGACAAAGTCTAGAAAATTTCTATTGTCACCCAGATAAACCAAATGTACAGGGTTTTCCCGTATATTTTGCCATCCACCTACCATCAATTGTTTGTTATATTTGATGGACCAGATTTAAAAATACAAAGCTTTAAAGATTGTGATAACGAATAGATGAAATTATATGTGGAATTGAAGATTTCTGAATCATAGTGTGAACCATGGAGAGCATAGTTTTATTTTATGATATTTAATTTTTAATAGTTCGCAAGTGCCGAAATGGGTTAGTTTGAGGAAGAGAAGGTGAATATATGAGTCAGTTATATTATTTAAATGGAGAAAATGCGAGAAGAGCTAGAATTGCATATCACATAGAGTTTCTAGATAGCCGACACCATCTCGGAAAACGGTAACATGTGGTTAGACTACAAGAAAGAAAAAGTACAGAGAGGAAAATTAGAATAGTTTAGAGGAACAAGGAAGAAGATCTTTAACATTTTGCTTTATTTTCTACCAAATGTTGTGTTATATTATGAATATAAATTATAATTTTTTCTTAGACGAACCTGAGCGATCTATCCCGGACGTCGCCAGGTATTTCGATAAATCATGGCATACAATTCATGAAGTTTTAAAAAACATATAAATATATGAATATAGCATCTTATTCAAAAAGTCAACAGACAGAGAATGTGTGGTGTGGTGTTTTACACAAAAAAATAATAGGTCCTGTTATTTCTAACGGCTTAATGGCCAGGGCCAGAGATATTTTGGGTATATAGAAAATGATATAGAGAACCAACGAGAACAGATTCCTATTGCCGCAAACAACAACTTAGTCTGCCAACAGTATGGTGCCCCACCTCATATGTCCTGACACTAAACAAATTTTTAAAGCATAAGTATTCTCTTTGGATAGGCATAAATAAATCTATCCAGCTTGGCATATTTCTCTGGAGTTATTAAAACAAATGAATTTATTATATTAGACCAAGGAACGTGCAAATTTTAGACGAAAGGATACGTAACGAAATTAGAAATCTGAACAGAGATAATCTCTATTTCATACAAGAAGCCATTAATAGTTACAAGTTATATTCGCAAATGTGTAATAAATCAAAGGGGCTATGTCGAAAATGGCGGCCAATATTTCCTTGTTTTTTAAGCAAAAAAAAATATGTTTTAAATAATAATTTGCTTAATATTTCATTTCACATTAAGTTTTTTTTCGGTATGACTAACTAAATTTTTTCACAATGCTCACCGTAAAGCACAAGTTGTAAAGCTTTGTATTTTTAAATTAAAAAAAACTTACTGCCGGTCAAAATTTGTAATAAATAATATTTCCCACTTATGATAAAAAGTTCTGATTATTCATAAAAAACCCTTCAACTTTTGTATTTACAACATTTCCGTATCTATTCAAATAAACTGTCTAGATGGGTGGCAAAATATACGAGATAACCCTGTAGCTACTAGTTAAGATCATTATTGAAGCTTACGCACCAAACATTATTTAAACAAAAAGTCGATTTAGCAGCAATACATTTGGTAAAAATTTCATTTAGCGCCTGATTTTCGTATTCTGTCAAACTATACATTTATTTATATGTACATCATATCTTTTCCTATGACGCAAATGATTCTACATAAAAAGAAGTGAAGATACATACGCATCTAATTTCCTAATAACCCAGAAAATGTTTCGGTATTTTCGGCTAGTTTTAATTTGTTCATGGTTTTATGTTAAATTCCTTTAGTTTCTTCCGACTATTCCAGTTTTAGTTTCATTATTTACCATTCGCCGACAATAACGAGTTTTAAAAACAAAATGTCTTTTGTTTTTAAAAATCTAATGGGGTAAAGAAAGTAATTATACAGGATTGGTCATAAAATTGCAGTAAAACAAAGTTGCTTTTTTTTAACGGAGCACCCTGTATAGTATATTCTATCAAATGGGTCTCTTTTTGTTGATTATAAATATATCTAGTTTGATAACTTCATCTTTAAATCTGAGAAAAACCGTGCTACGGGCCCCAGCAACTATATTTTCAGACGATATACGAAATGTTAAAATATTTATATTTGATTTAAACTGTTTTTTTTTGTTAGTCACATACATTTTACCTAACCTAAAGTCCGATCGTAAGGAATCATTATTTTATTTTGGATAAACTAAAATAAAAAAAACAAAAACATAACAAATTTGCTGACAAATAAATATTCGGATGCTAATCTTTAAGACATTAAAATCAATATTATATACGCACTTACTGATAAATCTAGTGTGCGTGGATCAACAGCTGTCAGCTTAGGTTTTATTCACCATGTGTTCTTAAAAATTTATGAGAAAATGACGCGTGGTGTTGCAACTAATAAAAAAGTGCGCGAAATTATAATATCTGTACCAGAGGTAAATAAATGCAAAAAAATTCAACTTAAATGTTGCAAAATCAAAAGTCGGGAATATTATTAAAAAATATGGAGAGACAGCTACTGTTAATGTTCGTGGTAAAAGTCCAGGCCGACCTCGTAGAATCACTGATTACTGATAGAGAACGTCGTGTTCTCGTCAACATTTGCTGAACTAACTAAAGGGGTACCTTACGAAAAATGCAAACCCAATGGAATCATGAGGCAAAATAAATATCTCCAGAGAATGCTGTATAAGTCTGGTTATAATTTGGTATTGTTTCATAGTAAAACATAAAAACTTCGAATGTTCTGTTATCCAATTTCTTTAAAGGCCAAGTAAAAGCCGTTATTAACAGCTATTCAAAAAAAACATTTAAATTGGGCAAAGTCGAAAATATCCTGGACAACAGAGATGTGAAGTAATGTTATCTTCAGCGACGAATCGAAATTTGATCTCTGCATCGGGGATTCGTAGAGAATCAGAAGCATTTCATAAAGACTGTCTACTGCGTAAAATTTCCAGGGGTTTATAATATAGGGATATATGAGTAGTAAAGGTGTTGGTAAATATGAGTTAATTAATAATACCGTAAATGCAGAAAAGTACCAACAAATTGTATCACGAAGCTGGACTCCAACAGCAGAAGAAAGTTTTGAAACTGATAATTTCATATTTCAGCAAGATGGCATGCCCTCAACATTTTTTTGAAAAACCATGTCTCAACGTTTCATTCCTGTGTATATTGAAGGAACATAAAAAAGGAAATAAATTGAGGAAAGGAAGATTGGGAATTATCTTTTAACACTTAATGCGTTACCGAAAAAAAAAAACGCTATACCTACGTAACGCGACGAATTGAAATACTGTCAAATTTGTGATATCAGTAGGTACTTGTTCTATATAATTCATTATATAAATTATTGTAATAAAGACAAAATAAATATAATATTTTAAATTGTATGTATTTGTTATTCCCGTTGCGTCCCTTTTAAACACTATTATTTCTAATAATGAATATTAATTAAATATTTGACTGGGACTTAATTAATAAAACTTCAATTCCATGAAACATTCTCTCACAACCGTTTGCTAAACGATTTACGATACCTGGAAGTGTAAATTTAGAATAATTATTAAGATGCATTAGCTATTAGAGATCTACTAAATTATTTTTATACGGTAAATATACTTGATTTTTTTATCGTTTCTATCTTAAAAACCGGACGGGCGTCAATTTGAAGGTAGTCTTTAGCGGATAGCTCAGTTTGAAGTAAGTTATATTAGTTGGCAAATAATTTTGACAGGAGCCAATTTGGTGATACATCAGTGATATGACGGTGGATGGTTTGGTAAAATTCTTGACAAAAAATTTATTCTTGTAGCACGTATTTTTATTCAAAATTGAATGTATTTAATTTTTGTGCAACATTTGCAGTCCATTGAACAATTTTTTTACGTCGATTTTTTCAACATTTTATTTGTTGCTTGTTACCGGTTCATTTCTCATCACACTTAATTCCTGTGCAAAAGTTAAAATCAATCGAAAGTACCAGTTTTTTGCAGACTGATTTTTTTAAATATTTTATTTGGCCGCCGTTTTGTTTCACCATCTTGGATTCGTACCAAAATTTTATTACTTCTTTCTCATGTTACACCTAATTTTTGTGCGAAAAAAATTTTTCATTTTGTTCCACCATGTTGGAATTTACCAAAATATTACCATAAAAATTTAAGTTAACCAGATAAGTAGCTTTTAGCAGTGTCGCAAACAGACATGCAGACAGACCGACAGACAGACAGACTGACAACATTGAGACAACATGCTTGTTTGGCATCTAGGCACCCTGAAACGTGAAGATATGAAAACATTTAAGAGGGTGATTTTTTTCGCGATTACAATACTTCTGTCTTACGAGGAAGGTAAAAATAAAGTATTGCTAAATGTTATACGATTCTTCAGCTAATTTTAAGTATAAAAGTTTGTATATATTTTTGTCCAAAATAGCATATTCTTGAAGATACAAAGTGACAAAGTTTTATCTCTTTAATTTTTTTTTATTTTTTAAGGGTTACTTAACAAAATATGTTTTATACTTATGAAATATCAATATTAAAACCATAACATATAATTTAAAGTAGTATTTGCTAGGGACGATTTGATATTTTGCTAAATAGCTTCCAGATGGCACCAAATATTAAAAAATGTAACAGATAAATTTAAATGAAGCAGAAAAATTGAGAAAGCTACTCAAGCTACTCGGTTGTGTCGGTGTTGTTACATAAACATCTTTGAGGAACTAAAATCGGACACGACATCAAAAAATAATGATCCTGTAGATTGTTCCAAATTTTAGCACGCTGATGGCAGTGAACAACTTTTATTAGCACGCAAATGAAAATAGAATATCTTAGCGGACTGTACCAAAGATAACCTACGCGTTAACGAAAGGTTTAATTTCAAATACACAAACGTAATGAAATTAAGGTGTAGGACAATTACCACATATTTTTAGTCCTGTGAGAAGGATTGTTTGTGGCGATCCCCTTTTTCTGGCCTTTTTGAATTGGCAATTGTTCAAATCTAGTTTTCACGATTGCGCCCTATGTTTTAAAGTTTTTTGAAATAGAAGTTACGAAAAATTTCACAACGCGACGCTACAATTAGGACTAGTACTTGCTGTCAAGTTTTAAGTGTAGATCTACTCTTTTCCGCAGTTTCGAACACTACTTCGTGCCCTGTTTAAATTAGTGCCTGTTTATAGAAACACGAATAACATGATAAAATATCAAATATAAAGAAATGCACCAACGACTGATCTACAGATTTTATTTAACAAAGTAGAATATGAATTAGAAAAACTAAAAAAAAATTAAATTCTGTCTACCCTGTATCTTGAAAGAAAAGGCATTTTTGAACAAAAGTATATTATAAGACTTTTAATAGGCATAAAGTTATATAATTTTAGCTCAAATTAGTCACCACATCCTGAATTATCGATGCTTATTTCAGAATCGTCCCAAAAATAGTGCAAAAATATCGTATGTCGGCAAAATTCTTTAAACAAAAATATTATGCGACTTTAAAATTAAATATTAGCTGCATGATTACTATAAGTATTTGCATAAAAGAAACATAGACATAGTTTAAAGCACGTAAACATCGTAAAATATACGTGTCTTTACACTCTTATACTTTGCCGGCAATATTAAAATCTTCTCAAAATATGCACAAAGATTTACATGTTGACGCTGATAAAAAAACGAATTTATGCAGTCTTAATCACGGTAAATTGTTTTTACATTCCTCGTAAAAGAGACATTTTTACAGATCTTCACGTTTTACGGTTCCTGGATACCAAAACACATTTACGGGGAATAGCTTTATTTTATCCGATTGACTTCAAATTTTAGTCAAAAATCATGAGTCATAAGGGGATGAAATAGTTATATTTTGGTAAAAATCCAACATGACCTGTTAGAGAAATATTAAAAAAATGTTTCATTCTACTAGTAAAATTTTGGTACGAATCCAAGATGGCGAAACAAAATGGCAGCAGGGAGAAATGTTAAAATTATTACTAAAAAATTGCTTATCCGATTTATCTAAAATTTTGCACAAACATTAAGTGTTATGTAGAACACGTACTAAAATTTTGGTACAATCTATAAAAAATCGGCCTGTGAAAACTTCTTATAAGACTGACCTCAGATTTTGTACCTAAATTAAGTGTGATATAAAGAGCAACTAGTAGAATTTTAGTACCAATCCAAGATAATATATCAAATATAATAATATTCAGCATAATACTTGATGTTTTTCCAAATTTCCCATTTTGTTTCGTCATATTGGATTTCTACCAAAATGTTACCAGGTCTTCCCCATATAAACCTTAATTTTTGACTAAAAATTGAACTCCATCGGTTAAGTAGTTTTTAAGCTACACCGCGAACAGACAGATAGACAGATCGACGGAATTGAAAAAACATATTTTTCGTCATTTAGGGACCCTGAAACGCGAAGATCTGAAAAAACCTCGGAGAGTGATTTTTTCACGATTACAATACTTCCCTTTTACAAGGGAAGTAAAAAGAAATATATTTTTTGGAATTTAGAGACCATGAATATATTTAAAGGTTTGGGCAGGTGTTCTTGAATATTTATTTTATATATAACTTCTAGAACAATAGTAGAATACAATTGGATTAAACTATAATTATTAACATTACCACCCGTATTCACCAAAAAGTTTTAAATTTAGACCAGGTCTAACTTGACAGTTATATGTTTAAGATGACATTTTCAATAATTGAACAAATAATTTTTTAAGATGTCATAATTACAAAATAACAGTGATATAAGCGAAACGTAACTGGCGAACTAAGAGTTTTAAGTACTATGGCCACTAGACCTGGACAAAATCTTAAACCTTTTTAGTGAATACGGGGGTTTATGTCTTTTAAAACAAAATTGAACCCGTGGCTATAAAATTGATCCATTTTACGTTTTTATTTCGTTTAGTTCGTGAGAGAGTTGTACTGCGCCAATTTACATGATTTTTTTTCTGAAATGATCGTCTGGTTATCGATACCTTTCAACACTTTTTTGTATTGTTTTATTGTGTATTTTTTCTATAAAACCAATATGTTTTTCATCAATAACATTATTTCTGGACGATGTGGTGAATGTACCCCATATCCCTGTAATTCCACTGGAAACTCTTCGCACTATCTAACAGTACAGGTAGAAGAAGGTCTGCTAGTCTAGCTAGCTCTAATAAGTGTTCTTTCGTAATACTCTTCCTTTCGAATGTGTATATTAATTTTTTCTATAAAAGTTACATACAAAATATTTTCACCATAAGCCGCACAAAATAAATAAGTTGATTAGGTTCTATAAAAACTATTTTTTACTCTATCGTATTGTATAGTTTTTATAAGTGTATTTAAAAAAATGGAATTGCCTGCAGCTTACCGGATATGCTGTCAGAGCAAAGCTAAACCGGCGGGAATGTGTTTTTATATAAAAGGTTAGGATGGCTGCCTGCATATCTTATTTAAATTTATCTCTAATGAGGATACAAGCTCGCATTAGCATGATACCGATCAATTTACTTCTTTCCATCAAACTGGAAGTCGAAGGTGGGCATGTCAAGGAACACTGATGCAACGGGTATTTGTAGGTGTTCTTTTATTTTTTTGAGTAGTAATTAGGGAAGGAGTTTAATGAATAATTATTTTAGCAAATTTAAGGCCATTGTATAAGATTTTTCTATTTAAAATTAGACTGAAATACATGAAACAAAATATAATAGTGAACAAAGTAACAATTATAAATAGCTAAGGCGGAAAAATTTGCATTTCTTTTGATGCTCTAAAACTTGATACTGGTTACAGAATAACACATACACCCCTGTTGCTTATACCTTATATGATCGCTAAACAAACTTTCGAGCAAAATTAACTGACTTGTGCGCCCGCCACAACAATTACTCATCTCCGTCCTGTTGGTCAGTTAATATTTCATTGACCAGATAATAAATTGCGACTTTGACGGGGATCTTAATGTACCAAATCACGGAATAATTGATTTATACGTATTAAGCGGTAGTAAAGTTCATTTGCATTTACGCTGTGTATATTACTACCATGTGTTTTTACATGCCATAATGATTTAAAAATTCAAAGCTTTGTATTCGTTTGCTAAATGCTAAATCAATACTTTCTCACTCTCTCACTCTGTTTCTACGAAATATAGAAAAATAAAATATACAGCAAAAACTTGGAGCAAAATCACACAGAGACATTTGAGTTTTTTCTTTTATTTTTTTACAGGGTTTATTTGAATATATATTTTAGAAAAAAAAAACAATCTGTTACAGATTTGGATAGGTCATCGCGAAAATGGAAATTACTGCACCAATTCGTTCTTTTAAGGTATGTAAGATAAAACTAGAAGATATCAACCCAATTAACATTTATTATGAACATTCAAAATTGTACAGCGATGCTATTATATAAAATCCCCATACCAACCTGTTGGGAAAACATATTTTCTGTAATTACAAACAAAACTTGAAACAAAATCACACAGAGACGTTTATGCTTTTTTTAATGTTTTTACAGAGTTTATTTATTTTAGATAAAAAAAACAATCTGTTATGTTGAAGTTCTCATGGAAAGTATGGTATAAGGTTGCTATTTCAAAGTGTACTGTTTTTTTAAAGAAGATTTAGATATTTCCAAGTTTTTTAAATCGGGCGACATAAAAAAAAATTCCGTGTTTTATGTTGAGAAATTGTGAATATGTTTCTATGCAAAATTTGGATAGGTCATCGCGAAAATAAAAATTACTGCACCAATTCGTTCTTTTAATGTACGAGCCCCATCCCATTTCACTTAGCCAGATTGAAAAAACTCTTAATTATTGTTATTTGAGCTATCAGAAACAAGCAAATTATTTTGTTTTGTGCACTATTTTCTGCTTCTCAAACATTATAGATACTTTTACACAAGTGATACTTCTTTACATATTTTATAATTACAATAAAAGAAAAATGAATAACAAATATAACTAGAGAAACTTAAATATACAACATATTTTCAAGAACTACCACTGCGTAACATCTCCTTTATTTTTTATAACAGCCATAATTCTTTGAGGCATGCTGCTGACTAGGTTTTGACAATACCCCGGACTAAAATTATTCCAGTTTGCAGTCGTTCTTTTAATTTTGCTACAGATCTAGCTGAATTTCTACTCCGATAGCCGATGAACTTTAAAAATACCGTTAAGTTTACGATACGACAATGAACAGCAACTAAATTATCTTCTTAGCTAAATCCACTTACCTAATACGTTTAAAATAATATTATATTAGAGTAGTTTATAGACAGGACTAATTTATGTAATTTGAGTACCTATTTTATTACGAGATACGACAGCGCCATCTTAACTAAAGTCTACGGCTAAGATAGAAGGATAAGTTTAAATTGGAAGACGCATGAAAGACTGCAATTGCTCAAAACGGACTAGAAAGAAAGCGTCTAGAGGATGCCTATATCCAGCAGTGGATAGATAGGGTTTGACTGATGATGTATGCTGTATACAATAATTTCAAGAAGTACACAAAAAAGGGGTGACTTAGAAAAAGATCCTAACGTATGTTATGAAAGTTTTCAGAAAAATTTAAAATCCATGTGCTTCAACAAGAATTCAATCTATTCAAATTATAATTATATCAGCATTTTACATAAGTGTGTACTATTGGATAGTATTTACATCAATTTGACGGATCTTCTGAACTATCCTTCTTCTTAGTTCTGGTTCACTTTGTTCTTCACATCCATTATCGTAGACTTTCCTAGACAACTGCTTGTGGTACATTTGGGGCAGTCATTTCTTGGTCCAAAAGATATATTGTTAGCTTCTAGCCAGTCTGTTGTGATTGTCGAATAGTGACAAGAAGCCAAATCCGGCCAAAATATTATTTGGTCATCAAAATGATGAGCATTGATAAAATTTAGTAGTTTTGATCGATACATGTTGGCATCTACATCTCCTCCCCCCCCCCCTTACACGACCTACATAAAGTCTAAAAATTCCAGCCCCTGAATTGGCACACCAAACCAAGACTTTATATTCAATTTTTTTTTGTTTTCAATCTTTCCTCATTTGGGCAATTTTCTATGTTATCGGTATAGAAATGAATGGGATAATAATTTTTCATCATCCAAGATGATTTTTCTGCTATTTGCTAAATGCGTTCGGCAACATATAGGAATCTTTGCTAAACTGGTTAGTTGTGTATTTTGGGCAGTTACGTCTTTTCCGATATCTCAATTTTCTGCCTTGTAGTTCTCTTGTTACAGTTCCATATGAAGTATAAAATCTTCTGCCAAACTTACGTAACGATGTTCCAACTTGATTTTTCGTAGTTTGAACTAGTGAGTTGGCTTGGGTATCGTTCAATATTTTTGGCAAATTTAAACAAGGTATTCCTTATTCACATCCTGCATGCTACTGCTAGACGAAATGAATATACTTTTATCGCGAAAAATATTTACAATTTCACTTAGGAACTCATCCAACGAGGTTGCAGACACTTTTTATAAACCATCACAACAAATATTATCTGATTTCTGACAACTGTCAAAAAAAGTTAAATTGCAGTGACTATGTAGTTACCATGGTAACAAGATCACAGGCCACTATGATTAATTATAGATCATTGAAATTTTTCTCAAAACTTTCTTAATATACGTTATAAAGAAAAAGATAACTAAAAATTGGCGACATAATACATTATCATACTAAGAAACGTATGCAGTGATGTAAGAAAAAAGGAATATTTTGTTATTCGAAAATAAGAAGTGGTAGTTAATTTTTACAAAATGCAATGATCAGATAACGGTGATGATGATAATATTGACTAAGACATATCTGTATTACGTATACAATCATTTCAAGAAGTATATAAAAAGGTTGACTCGAGACTCGTTAATACGGCTCCAATCACTAGTGTCTAAAAAAGTTCAAATCCTGTATATTACGAAAGTTTTGAGAAAAATTTAAAATCCATGTGCTTCAACGAGAATTGAATCCATTCAAATTATATTTGTATCAGCTATTTACATAATAACTATATATTAAATAATATTTATAATGTAAATAATTATTATAAACGACTCATCAATAAAGACTCTGGCTGTCCACGAAAAACTTGGAATACTATTAAAGAAATAACTAATCAAAATGACTCTGGTCAAATAATTAAAACTATCTTATCTGAAAGTGGTCTTGAATTAACAAGTCCTAAAGACATTTCCAATGAATTCAATAATTTTTTTAGTAAAATTGGTAAAAAGCTTGCTGGAAATATTGCTATGAATCGGGTGTCGCCAGAGACCGGTAAGGTGAATCCAAATACATGTTTTCTGGCTCCACTTACACAAGAAGAACTATTACAGCAGATAAATAGCCTTAGAACGAATGCGTCAGGTAATGATCCTGTAAAAACTTGTATCATAAAAAGATTTTATAAGAATTTAATTAAACCACTCCACCATCTGATAAATCTAATCTTTGCAGAAGGTACTTTCCCGGAAATCTTTAAAAAAGCAGTTATTGTTCCTATATATAAATCTGGAAACAAGAAATTAACAACCAATTATAGACCCATTGCGCTAACTAACAGTATAAGTAAGTTGATTGAAAAGTGCATTAAACTCAGGATAAATAATTTCTTGGAACATAACAAATTAATTTTATCAAATCAATATGGATTTCGGGAGGGTGCTGGAACAGAAAATGCCTTGTGTAGGGTGACGGAGTACATTGTAAAAAGTTTTAATAATGGTAAAAAATGTCTTGGTGTTTTCCTTGATTTGTCAAAGGCCTTCGATACTGTGTCACATCGAATTCTGTTACAGAGACTGGATAGAATTGGCATAAGGGGTCATGCGTATAAATTAATACATTCATATTTAGCTAACAGAACACACCAAGTTAGACTAGAGGATACTTATAGCAGTGCTTTGTCGCCAGAGTTCGGTGTGTCACAGGGTACCGTGCTTGAGCCAATGTTATTTACTATTTACGTAAATCAGATTACGGAGATCTGTCATGATGCTAATGTGATATCTTTTGCGGATGATACAGTGGTATTAGTTAGTGACAGCTCATGGAGTGATGCATATAAAAAAGCAGAATGTGCCATAAGTGCAATTAAAATCTGGTTAGATAAGAGTTTACTAACACTTAATATAGACAAAACACATTTTGTAACCTTTTCAATGACAGCGAGCACACAGCCTCTTAGGCAAACTATTGCGGTACATGGCTCGGGATGTGACCGCTCAGCTAATTGTAGATGCACAACTCTTATATCCAAAAAAGATCATGTTAAGTACCTTGGGATATATTTGGACCAGTATTTACGCTGGGACAAACATGTAGAATATGTTACAGGTAAAATTCGTAAACTGATTTACAAATTTCTTCAACTTAGGACCATATTAAATACCATGACATTGAGAAAGGTTTACTGTGCACTGGTCGAGTCTATCCTAAGCTATGGCTTAGTAGTCTGGGGGTTGGCATCCTTAAATATTATGAGATCACTAAATTCAGCACAAAAATGTATCATTAAAAATATGTTGTTTAAAGATAAAACATATCCTTCTGTATTACTGTTTGAAGAGTCCAAGCTCTTTGACTTAAAATTATTGTATACCAAAGTTGTTGTTAGGTTCATGTTAAAAACAGAGTATTATAAACATGATATTCACCATAATGTACAAACTAGACATAGAAACCGAAAAACCTTAGATGTTCCAAGAATGTTATACAGCACTACACAAAAGCATATGTGTTACGTTGGTCCCAGGACCTATAACAGCATACCAGATTTCTATAAATGCAAACCATATACCAGAGTTAGGAAAAAGATAAATAGTTGGATTGTAGATAATAATGTTACAATAACAGTGTAACTTACTTATAAAATATTGTTATACCTGCCTGAACTGAAAATGTATGTAATATTTAATGAGTCATGTACTATTAGTATTATAAAGTATATATTATTATTATATTACAATGTATAAATTATAGTAATATGTACTAAACCACAATCGCACACACAGATCGTAAGATTAATTGTGCAGGAGTGGTATTCTGGATTAAAATATAAAATCATTTATTTGTAATAGGTGAAATAAATAAAAATAAATAAAAAATAAAATAAATATTACAAAACTATATTTAGAGGACTGATAAAGATCCGTTATTTTGATCGCACGTAACTTTCTGCGTGTCTGTCGCATGAGACCTTGGATCAAATTTACATCAATTTGACGAATCTTCTGCAATACTCTTCTTCTTATTTCTGCTTCATTTTATGCTTCAGATCTATTATCACAGACTTTCATAGATAATAGTTCCCAACAATCTTCCATTGCTCGTGCTTGTGGTACATTTTAGAGGATTCTCATTTCTCGGCACAAAAGGTATATTGTTGGCTTCTAGCCAGTCTGTTGTTTTCGCATAGTAGCAAGAAACTAAATCCGGCCAAAACATTATCTGGTCATCAACATGATGATCAGTGACAAAAATTAATAGTTTTGACAGAAAGTTTTCAATATATTGGTTGGCATCTACAGCTTTCCTCCTTACACGACCTTCATAAGGTCTAAAAATTCCCGAAATGGCACACCAAATCCAGTGTTGTCAATCAATCAAGTTTATCTTAAATTTTTTTTGCTTTGAATTTTACCTCATTTTGGCAATTTTCTATGTTATCGGTATAGAAGCTATCGTTACCCTTCATAACTGAATCGGATAATGTGAAGTATTTTTCATAAGATTATTTTTCTGTTATTTGCAAAATGTATTCGGCGTAATGTCCGGCAACATATAGGAATTCCGGTTAGGGGTGTATTTTGGGCACTAACGTATTATCGGATATATGAGATATCTGCTTTGTAGTCCTCTTCTTACAGTCCCATATGAATTACGAAATCTTCTGCCTAACTTACGTAGCGATGTTCCAACGCGATTTTTCCTTGTTTGTTGGCTTGGATTTCGCTCAATATTTTTGGCCGCCCACTTTTCGGCAAATTTAAACAAGATATTCCTTGTGCACACTCTGCTATTGTCCTATAGATAGACGAAATTGATATATTTTTAACGCGAAAAATATTTACAATTTCACGCTTAGGAACTCATCCAACGAGGTTGTAGACATTCTTCCGAAGTTCTAACTTATAAGCCATCACAACAAATATAATCTGATTTCTGATAGCTGCCATAATAAATTTAAGTTTCAATGAGTATTTTGTTGCCATCGCAACAAGATCACAGGCCATTATGATTAATAATAATTATAGGTCCTTGAATTTTTTCTCCAAACTTTCGTAATAAAGAAAAAGGTAAGAAAATTGAGGGCTTAATACATTATCATACTAAGAAACGTCTGCATGTAGAGGTGACTGATGTAAGAAAAAATGAATATTTTGTTATTCGATAATAAGAAGTGGTAATTAATATTTACAAAATGTAATGATAAGAATTAAAGAAATACGTCTAATTATTATTAATGGATGGCACCAATCCGCTTTAAGAAACGGCAGAAGAAAGTAAGTAAGAATAATACATTTCCAGATTCACGTTACATTGAGTAAAAATGGGACACAGTGGAGATTAAGATCTGATTTATTATTAATAAAAATGTGATTTTGTTACAATTGTTTAACCGGACTTTTTATATGGCTTGAACAAAATACAAGGCAATGGTTTGAAAAAAAAATGGAATTTACTCTTTAGCTGGTGGCAACTTAATAGACAATACTGCTGCTCAAAAGCCTCACCCAGCATTAATATATACTTAGACCACTGGACTTAAAACTTTAAATAATGGGTTTAAAATATAGGTTTAACCTAGGAAAATGAACTTGGGCTTTAACATTTTCAAAATTATTAAAAATCTACTTAATAAACTATATTTTTATTACTTGTTCATTTGCAAATCACCTATAGTTTATCATAATATATTCTTTTATATTGACTGATTTTAAATTATGAAAAATACTTTCTATTTTAGGTCAAATTTCTTAACGATTGAAAGATTATTCAAAGTATTTTTTGTGTTGTAGCTGCTATTGAGCTTTTCCACCAAGTCTAATGAAGCAAACAAATAATCGCTTAAGGATTCTGTGTATAGTGTAGGTACATCGACGAAAAGAGCGAAATCAAGATGGGTTACAACTTAATAAACTCTGAAACTAACTTACACGATTGTATTAGGTAGTTAGATAAGAGTACTACAAGGTAGAAGTATGTACGGAAATCACGTTTTTGTTTTCGAATTTATTGAGGATGTTCACTAAATAAACGAAGTATATACAATGTAAAGTCGATAGTAAAATTCCATGAAAATTGAAATTAATTAAAGTACCCAACTAACGCCGAGGAAATTAATAGAATGGAAATCTTATACTTTTATAATTTAAAAGGCATTTTATTTTTATGTCTACTAAATAATACTGCATGCCACTTGTTTAATTAGTATAACGTAAGAAAATCTAAATTTTAAAATAAAATTTGATATTCTAATTAGTGAATATTTTCATTTATTCAAACAATTTTAATCCGAAATACTTGCTTTGGGCTTGGTAAGAAGCTGAACGAACCCATGGGCAAAAGTTTAGCAAACCCTTTAATCACTTTTTTATTTAAAGTTTTTATTTCCCTCGTAAAAGGAAGGTAGTATATATATAGTAATATAGTAACATTAAAAAAAATTCCAAATGCCAAAAAAAAACATGTTTTCTCAGTTCCGTCTGTCTGTCAGTGTGTCTACCTGTCCGCGGCATAGCTAAAAAACTGCATACAGAGTTTTGGTTAAAAATTAAGGGTCATATGGTCATGACTTATTAATATT
The DNA here is from genome assembly GCA_030620095.1 of Kuschelorhynchus macadamiae. Taxonomy (NCBI): domain Eukaryota; kingdom Metazoa; phylum Arthropoda; class Insecta; order Coleoptera; family Curculionidae; genus Kuschelorhynchus; species Kuschelorhynchus macadamiae. The sequence goes on along the minus strand of JAUTXW010000980.1, from coordinate 958,084 downwards.
TTGCTAAAAATCTAATATGGGGAAACAAAATGATGGCCTAGTGAAATGTTAAAAAAAATAATAAAATTAAACCTATCCAACTTACCTCAAATTTATAAAAATATGACAAAAAAATATATTTTTTTTGTTAAAGGGGAGCAGACCAACATTTACCACTTAGCTACTTTAATAATTATCTACAAAATGTGGCAACAAAAATCCTGATAAATCCTAAGAAAATGCTTTACTAGATCAAGCTCAAGATAACTTGGTAATGTAGAAAAGTAATTGATAATAGTCGAATGCAGTGTAATCCCTTTAAGAGTACCAGCAAAAAGCAATCGATAATAATCGACCATTAAAAAATAAATAGCAAAACTTTTGAAAAGGTAAATAATAACTAAACACAGTAACTGGTTGGTTTTATTGACCTGTTGTTGACTTGCTGTTCAGTCATAAGTCAAGCAAGGTCGCTTTAGGTAAGTATTTGGATGGTATGGTATTAGGTAGTAGTTGTATATCGGATTTGGATATCACCTTTTCTGCAAGAGGTGCACATGTAAAAAACTTCTACTTTTTTAATTTATGTACAGATGCATGAAATTATCCCCCAAAATATTTCCGATTCGCTTAAATTTAGTTTCATTTAGTAGTGCTTATTTAATTTTGATAGTACTTTCTACGGAAGCGTATAAGGGTCACAATTTTTTTTATTTTTAAATTCTGACTTAGTCGGAATTTAACTAGATTTCGTTGTTGCTTGCTTAATTTTTACAATATTCGTTTACTTTATTTGAAGATCAGTGAAGTTTTTGTGGTCGACCCAAACTAGGTACTCGTTTTATTTTGTTTCTCTAATTGATCCAGATCAGGCGTCTTTCGTTAGTGCTTTTTGGTGTTTCAATTAGTTTCGTTAGTTTATTCCTATTTTTGAAAAAAATACCTTGTTTTTATTTTAAAGTCGGCCCTCAAAGTTTTACTGATATACCCAAACTTTGTGCTTAAGATTAAAGGTAACCCAATATTTACTAGTACCAATAATGAGGCACTAAGGAACGCGTCGCCTAGTTTGAGCCGATCAGAAAAACTTGGGGGCCTCGTTGGGGGCTGACCTTCAAAAAAATTGGGAAATTAAGAAAGCACTAACGAAACCAAATCAACTAAATTTGTGAGAATCGGCAATACTTTGGAGGCTGAGTGCACGGACCTTTTGTGCAACAATATTATAATTAGTGATGAAACGATTATTGTTATACTATTGCGATTGCGATTACTATTAGAACCAAATTAATGGTACGAATAAATAATAAATCATAACGAAAACATTTAAAATCTAAAAAAAAGCAAACTAAACTCCAAAAAAACTAAATTATCTGTTTTTTAGCATTTAATATTGGAAATGTAGAAAGATTAATTTTTTTTTAAGAAAACATAACATTTTCAAATTTTCGGAACCAAGTCGGTTCTCTTAGGAGTTTGAATGTTCCTTGCCGTCGAAAATAACCTTTCCGACCAAAACGAGGAGGGTTTGAATAATAAATATTTCTGTGCGAACATCTTTAAATTTGGATACAAAGTGCTTTCAGATCAATATTTGAAAACATTTACTGAATGATCTAAATTAGGTGACCTTAGGTATAGCTCAATCTCATCTTTGAAATCCGTCGCTGAAAATAAGGAAAAGCATGGTTAGAGAAGCATTATTCTCCCTAATTAATTTGAAAATATCTTTATGAAAATGAGAAAGTATATATGGCACTGACCAGCAAAATTTGACTTGCATTTCCACATTAATTCTTGGAAAATATCGCAAATTCCATCAATCGTAGAGACTTTGGTTGCTGGCGGTTTAAGTCCACTCTCTGGTACTTGTTCCATAGGGTCCTTTTCCAAGGCGGATAATATAAGTCTTTTTGTATTTTCAATTATACGCTGGTATTTAAACACCCGCGATGACGATTAATTGGAAAATTCTAATAATCGGCGGTTAATCGTAATCGTTACATCACTAATTATAATTTAAACAAATAAATACTAATTTAGATGTGTCCATTTAACAATTAATGAAAAAGTATATACAGGACCAATTTATTATTTATTCTACTAAATAAATGGGTAAGACTATAGCCTGTGCAATGAATAAAAAAGATTCATAGATAAAAAAGTTTCATCAAGTGCCACCCACAAAACTATTCTATTTCAAAAGTCAGTTGAAATAAAATTTCGCGCAGAGTACAGCGAGCAGAAATACGGACATAAACCCGTCGGAAAAGATTCATATCAAAAAATAAAGCATTTTTAATTTCAAATAACAAGTGTAAACGACACCGCGGTAATTATGCTTTATCTTCGAGCACGCTCCCGGGCCGTTAATTTTCATACACACTCGCCAAGTTAAAAGTTGAAAAGCTTTTACGCAAGTTTATTTCGGGACCGTCAGCTTCCCTCACTTTTTAATAATTCAGTGATATTCCAGGATTTATTGCAACTTTGCAGTTTTTTTAAGCTTCGTTACATAAAAGAAAATAAAAAATATTTTATTAAAATGTTTATTATTTCTCCCTATGGCAGAACCTAGCTAGAACATAAAAAGCATTTGTAAAGACTTACAGAATTTGATTAAAATTCAGTAAATTTATTTATTAAATTGTGCATTATTTGTCACTACTATTAAGCTTACAAAATATCTTGGTCATTATTATAGTAGCAAATTTTGGTCTAAGTAGAAAGAAAAATTCAAACTTTTCCAAAAAAAAAAACTAATCGATGCATCCACTACTACAACTACTTACAACTTGACCGCCTTGCTACTCCTGTCTTTTGGTTGGGAAGCAGTAAATTAGTCTCCATAATGGTAGAAAAATATTCTTCCGGAAATAATGCTCGTAACGAGCCAAGTCTTTTTAAATTTACCTTAAAAATTATATTTGTCTTGACAAATTTTGAATTAAACCTTTTTTAAACATAAATGTATTATTAAAAATAAGAATAACTACCTTAAATATAAAGGTTTTTAGGTTTTTTCACTTTTGAAATACTTTAACAATAATAACATTAATTATAAATATTTATAATTTAAACATGTGGTTTCAAACTATCATTGATACCACTTCGTTTTCGCGTAGCGGGCCTCTCCCTGGAAGATTATTTTCTTTACAATCTTCGTTGAATATGCGTAGTAAGGTATGGTGTTTTACAACTTTATTTTTAAAAATCAAGCAACGAAATTTTACAAATCACTATTTACGTTTACGTTGAAATTCGATATAAACAGCCATTCACCATTTATCTCAATTATATCTTTTACACAGGGTAACACACATAAAATTGCAAGAATTCTGAGGAGATCTAACATTCGCACAATATTTCACACGCCCAAACTGATTCGGCAATGCTTCAATCGCTGAAAGGTGCAATTCCTTTACAAGCAGAAGGAGTTGTTGAGTATAAAGATAATAAAGTACCCTAAAAAATTTAGCAAAGATGCGAGGTACTTGTTACATTAAGCATGGAAACCAATCATTATATTGAGTCGCGAGTCCGTGAGGACAGGTCAGGTATAAAATCACTGGAACTCATAAAGAGGCACATTTTCTCTAGCCGTCTGCATTAAAAGTTATTTTGTCTCACGGTTATTTAATTGATGTTGTTTTGTTTATTAATAAATAAACCGCCGTTAAATTTGTGTTATATAAACTAAACACAAATGCAAGAACTGTTTAAACTGTCGTTTCCTTTTTAGATTTTCAAAGAACAAGGAAGTTTGTGCAGCATATATTTGCAAGTGTTGGCAGCCAACACAAATCGAAGTTGGTGAAGGTAAAGGTGGTTGTACATTTTATGAAAGAAAAAAGGAATGTCCAGTACTTTACAATATTTTTATTAAAGACTATCAGACGCGTTTCGGCTCAACAGCCGTTGTCAAGGAGAGAATTATAGTATATATACCATCTTCCCCCAGAAGTTCGTCACCAAATGGCCCGAAATAAGAGAAACAAACATATATGAATTTGTATAATGATTAGACTGAGTGGAGTACTGGACCTTTCTTCTTTTTAATAAAAAAAAAATAATGTTAAAAGAAAAGCCTTATCTTCGAAATGGATGTTTAAGAGTAATGGAGTATCATCCCTTTTTCTAATATAATTACCATCATCTAGTCAGGACTGTATTGAAAAAAGAATTAATAAAAGTTATGTAAGTAATGATTAAAATTTATAATATATGCAGAATACTTCATTAGCGCTTATATTGCAAAATGCCAAAATCAAAACACGAATTTCTATTTATTTTTGCAAAACCATTTGTTATTTTAGTGGACTAAAAACTACATTTTTAAAAAAAGATGCACTACTCGGAAGTTCGGTCAAAATTACCTCTTCCAGAAAAGACAACATATTTCCATAATAACTATGGGCGTTACTGGGTCATCCTTCGTTATTTCTCTAAAAGAAGAACTCATAACGAGAAAAGATTTTGGTAAAGCCAATTTATTTGTGTCTATATTTTATAATTTTAGTTTTTTTTTAATTGAAAATTAAACAAAACAAAAAATGGTAGGTAATTTTCATTTTTTTTTCTAGCATATTATGTGGGGTATCTTTTGATTATTCAAAGGAAAAGGAATACAATCCTCTGTTAAACAGTAGATATTTCGATAAATTGATAATCCTCTTTGGGTCTCTGACAAAAAAGAAAAATAGAGAGCATCAAATATTTATATACATTTTAGTTTTTTTATATTAAATAAAGATTTAATAAGTACAATGTTAAACTATAGAATTTAGAACTAGAGCCTAGGTATTACGAAAATTTAGTTTTCTTTAAAGCTATGGAATATACCTACAAATCTTAAAAACCTATGTATAGTCCATATATTTGACAGAGTTCAGTAACAACTACAATACATAAGAGTTCTTCCTCTATTTTTTTTTTATTTAAATTTGATCGGTAGGCAGGGATCAGAATATTTCTTTATACATTTTATCTGTGGTTCCTTTAGTAATAATCGTAAATGTAATGATTTTATAAACACATTGTACGCCTTGCATAACGACGAAGATTTATAGGAAAATAAAACAACCAAATCACAAGAGAAAGTAGGTAAATAAGGCCACAAATAACTTTTATATGTACAAACTCTTACAAACTGTATAGCAAAGAAAAGAAAAAGAAATAAAACCACTATTGAAAATGCGGACGTTTCGATGAATTTATTATCTTCTTCGGATCTCCGAGAAAAAAAAGAAAACGATGACCACGCTATACTTTTTATACACCTTGCAAGATTCTTTTCTTCATTATAATGAATAAAGGTATTATATGTGTATTGTAAAATTATACAATTTAGACGCTTAAGTATTATTATTATAAAAAATATATTGTTTGCATGTTTTTATTATTTAATGTTTTGTTAATAAAGCTGAGAAGTTTTTTTTCTTGGTTTTTTTGCTATGTAAGTATTGATATTATATACTTCTATATATACATAAATCAGTTGGTTGAAAATGGACATTGGCTAATAGGTGATGAAATGAATGGTGACGAATCGAAACTGAACAGTTATTAACAGGTTAGTACAGCATTTTAGTAGCAGCCGATTTCATTTAGTTTTTCGATTAAAATGTAGTTTATTCCTCGCGGGTCATTTTAATTTATTTTAAATAAATTGGTCCATACCTGGTCACATGTAAATTGCTTCACAACCAAAATTAAATAACGAATAATTAAATATCCTAAAAGATTAACGGCGGGCCCAATGCACGACAGGAACTCCCCAAGATTTATTCTGAGAGGTCTCCATCATCCATTTTATAAACACAGTGATTAATGGTGCCCCAATCCAAACAAATAACGCCAAAAAGTGAACTTGTTTGAGTTATTTTTTGTTCCGCTACGGATTGATATTTTGCAGTGGTTTCAATTATCGAGTCCGGGGTGCCTTCTTATACAAATATGTTTTCAATTCGGGCAGTATAAATCAAGATCGACGGGGATAATAAATATATCCGAAATGAATTGACATTTATAAATAACACACATCGTTTCTGTTTGGAAATACAGGCCATAGGCGTTGAATAAAATCTGGCAAACAGTGTAGTACAGGATTAATCTGTTCTGATGATGTCGAAAATATTGCGTTTTAATATTTGAGAAAGTAGAGGAAAATTAACGGATAAAGACAGCACTTGGGGCAATTTATCATCTTAAATAATAATTAAGTAAACACACTTTTATTTAAATTGATATTATTTTACATATGTCTTCATGGAGATTATAAATGCAGAATTGTATTTAGTTTATATAATAATATACTGGATAACATATTTTTTATTTCCTTCGTAAAAGGGAAGTATTGTAATCGTCAAAAAATCACCCTCCCAGATGTTTTCAGATCTCTACGCTGCAGGGTCCCTAGATGCCGAAAAACATGTTTTCTCAATTCCGTCGTTCTGCCTGTTTGTCTATCTGTCTGTCTCTTAGCGGCATAGCTAAACACCTAGTTATCTGACGGAGTTTAAATTTTGTTAAAAATTAAGGTCATATGGAGATAAACTGGTAACATTTTGTTAAAAAAAAAAATGGCAAAACAAAATGGCGGCCTAGTGAAATGCTAAAAAGATCATTGCTAAAAAGCTATTTATCCATTGTATATCAAATTTTATGTAGGCATCAATTGATAAAATGTTAGTACAAATATAAGATAACGGAATAAAATGGCGGCTTAATAAAATATTTAAAAATTCAGCCTAAAAAACTTATTAAACGACTTTTTAATTTTTAATTTAAATTGTGTTCCATAATTAATTGAAGTATAGAGATGAACTAGTAAATAAAACAAAATGACGGCCAAATAAAATTTTTGTACTCCTGAAAAAAGTACCTTGGGTTTAACATATCTTCACGATTTAACGTCTCTAGATGCCTAAATATATGTCTATTTGTGTATCAGTTCGCGACATAACTACTTATTAGATTGACTTCAAATTTTAGTCAAAAATTAAGGGTCATATGAAGCTGACCTGACAATATTTCACAAAAATCCAAGTTGCTGGAACAAGATGGTCTAGTGAAACAATAAAAAAATTATTACTTAAAAACTAATTATTCAATGAACCTCAAATTTTGCACAAAAATCATATATTACATAGGAATGAACTGGTAACATTTTGGTATAACTGTAAATAATTAATAATAAAATGGCGACCTAATAAAATATTTAAAATATCAGCCTGAAAACTACTTATTAGATTAATTTCAAATTTTGTACAACCATTAAGTGTGAGGTAAACTGGTAAAGTTGTGGTATGAATTCAATATGGCGGAACAAAATGGCGGCCAAATAATTTTTTAAAAAATCTGATTTAATTGACTTTAAATTTTGCAGAAATATTAAATGTAATATAGAGATAAACTCGTACGAATTCAACATGAGGTAACAAAATGGTGGTGTGTGTCAATGTAAAAACTATTTATTGAATTTATTATAAATTATGCCTAAAAACCAAGTGTGGCATAGACAGAAACCGGTAAAATATTTCTAGGAATCTAATATGATGGAACAATAATATTCTGTCGAAAGTTATATTTAGAATTGTTTTAATTTTTTAAAATCTACCCGCGTCCAGTGCAACTGAAGAGTGAGGTTGTTCCACGGATTGATGTATTGGAGTGGTGGTAAGCTACCTTCTTGTACAGGGTGTTCCAGCGAGGACTGAACAGGGACCTATTTTCGACCTTCCTTGTATTTTGGAAAAATTCAAAATAGCCAATCGATGTATTTTTTCTTGTAGAATCCAAAAATACCATCGAAAAAATATTTGAACCAAAAACAAAAGAATTACGCTATGCATCAGGTGTTTTTTAAATGGAATGTATCGTTTTTTATACGATTTTTGTAAAGAGTGATTTTTTTTATGACCGTTCTGATTAAAAGATTTGATTTTGCGATAGCTGTTTATATTACATTTTAATGTTTTACAAACTAAAATTTTAGCTTCACCTGTTTAAAATATACGATAGGTTGGTATAGGTGATCAAGGTAAAATGACGTTTGAATGCTTCGTCAATAAAAATTGACATTATTTTAATTATTGTCGAAGTCTTCACCTAAAAAATATATATTTGACTCTGATTGAAATGAAATACTCTTTGGACGAGAGACTACAGATTGTTATGCTATTTTACAAGTGCCAAGAAAATGCAAGAGAAGCAAGAAGAAGATTTATTGCAAATTTTCATTTCATTTTCAAATATAGAAATATATCCATCAATACAATTCTAAGGATAAAAAACCTATTTGAGGAAAATAAAACTTTACGTGATAGAAAAAGAAATATACAAAGAAGAAGAAATCGAGACCAGGCCATTATAAATTATTTTCAAGTTAATCCAACCAAATCTATTTCGGATGCAGTTCGGGAAGTTCAGTACGGTGGCGGTGTAAGCCGCAGAAGAGTTACCCGAGGGACTGTTCACAGGACTCTGAAAATTCATAAATTTAGGCCTTTTCGTATCCTTCCACTTCAGCACCTAACACCGGCACAAAAAGAACTTCGCTTCCAATTTGTTTCTCAAATGGTAATTCGGCAAGAAAACGAAGACCCTGATTTATTCAAAAATATTGTGTGGACCGACGAAGCTACTTTCACAACATCGGGAGTATTCAACAGACATAATAGTCACCACTGGGCCGTTGAAAATCCAAAAAAGTTCCAGACTATTAAATTTCAAGGGAGGAATTCTATTCATGTTTGGTGTGGGATAAAAAACAATAAAATTTTGGGGCCAATATTTTTTAACGGGACTTTAAATGGGCACAGATATTATGAGTTTTTAGAAAACGAAATTGAAAATTTTTTGGAAGACTTACCATTGGCAGAATATCAGAATTTAATTTGGCAACATGATGGGGCGCCTCCTCATGCCGTGCATGATGTGGTTCAATTTTTAAATCGGCGCCATAACGAATGGATAGGGCGAAATGGAACATATGCCGCCCAATAGCCCCGACCTCTCAGTTTTGGATACATTTCTTTGGGGCCATTTGAAGAACGTCGTATACAGACAACGAAACGAAAATATTCAAGAGATCATGGGAAAAATTGTCGATGAAATAAACCGCCTTAACCAGGAAAATCATATTGTAACAGCAAGTTTAGAAAGGCTACAAAGGGGTTATCGATGTTGTTTCGAGAAAAACGGCGGTCACATTGAAAACTTATGTTATTAGTAGTTTTATTTTATTATTTAATAATTATTTTTTATTGAATTTCTTTTTCTATCATGTAAAGTTTTATTTTCCTCAAATAGGTTTTTTATCCTTAGAATTGTATTGATGGATATATTTCTATGAAAATTTGCAATAAATCTTCTTCTTGCTTCTCTTGCATTTTCTTGGCACTTGTAAAATAGCATAACAATCTGTAGTCTCTCGTCCAAAGAGTATTTCATTTCGATCAGAGTCAAATATATATTTTTTAGGTGAAGACTTCGACAATAATTAAAATAATGTCAATTTTTATTGACAAAGCATTCAAACGTCATTTTACCTTGATCACCTATACCAACCTATCGTATATTTTAAACAGGTGAAGCTAAAATTTTAGTTTGTAAAACATTAAAATGTAATATAAACAGCTATCGCAAAATCAAATCTTTTAATCAGAACGGACATAAAAAAAATCACTCTTTCCAAAAATCGTATAAAAAACGATACATTCCATTTAAAAAACACCTGATGCATAGCGTAACTCTTTTGTTTCTGGTTCAAATATTTTTTCGATGACATTTTTGGATTCTACAAGAAAAAATACATCGATTGGCTATTTTGAATTTTTCCAAAATACAAGGAAGGTCGAAAATAGGTCCCTGTTCAGTCCTCGCTGGAACACCCTGTACAATATGTTTTCAATTTAGGCAGTAGAAATCAAGATCAACGGAGATAATAAATATATAATTATCGCCCTGTTAAAAAAAAAACAGGCAAGGTGGTGAATATACTCTGGCAAACAGTGTAGTATAGGAAAACAATAAGAACAAAGAAGTAAGCATATCGTTATTTTAATGGATATTTAATAAAATCATCATTGGAATTTTAAATACAGGACGTTATAAAGGGGTTCTATTTAAAACAAGCAAGCCGATACTTATTTTTTACTTTCTAATCGTCATTTGTTTAATTTCTGCCTGATCAGATAAAACTTTAAACTTTTGTCTTTCTCATTTTTTTCACTACAATATGGGAACATTTGTTTAAGGTGAAATCATATCAAATTCAAGGCAAATGCTTAAATTGTCTTAAAGTACCTGTGAAAAATATTTGTTGCAGTACAAACAGAAGATAAACTGTAATTTCTGGAACTTTGAAAATATATATATGACCTTCTTTTCAGTTGTTACCTTTTTAACATCATAAAAACCGTAATATTCGCTTTATTTTGGGAATTTCTAACCTAACTGTAAATTATGTTCTTTGATCTTTTCGTATCCTATATTTGGCAATAAATTTTAGAAGCAGAACTAAAAAATGCTATGTGTACCTGTTGCACAATAAATTCAAGGTAACCATCAATTTTCAAATTCTTTTGTTATTTTAGAGCGAGTGTTTTGGAAAGGCATAATGTTGTTGCCGGGAGTTTATTATTGTTTTGTCATTTCTTAATCTGAAGGTCCAAATAATATTTACTACTTATTCAGGTAAAATATTTCTTTGAAGTTTGTTGTTTAATTATAATAGGATAAACTTGAGGTCATTGCAATTAACTTATTCAGCTAGATTTATACCTCAGTTAATATCTATGGTGTTACATGTGACACAGAAGTTTCGAGATGCTGTATACGATCCATATTTTTATAGAATTAGTGTAGGTCGGGGTAAAAATCTACACCGGGATAAAAGCCTTTCTCTAGTTTCGTAGGAGGCACTATCGCTAACGGTGTTTAAGAATTTTCATTACACTTTAAAAGATTTTAATTGCGTTGGAATTTGTTTTCAAATTTCTTCAAATCTCCCCTTCAAAATGAGGTACAGAAATCGCATTTTTACTATAATTTCTGAGGTAGAAGAAAACTAATAAAAATAAAAACTAATATGTAAATATTGTAGTGTAGGATTAATTCCTACTTCGATATGTTATAAAATCGTGTTATAGTATTCATCTAAGCCCTAGACAACATGTTTAAAAATATAAATTTAAAATTTGACAGATTGGAGCAAAAGGCGATAGGACTTTTGCCATAAGGTGGTTTAGTGTTCAAATTTTAATTGGTTTTTTATTTTTAATTGGTATTATGTAGATGAACTGATAAAAATTTGCTGCAAATCCACTATGGCGGAACAAAATGGTAGCGTAACGAAATATATAAATAAATCATTGGCGGTATAATTAAGAGTTTTAGAAACATTTTTCCATGACAGGGGCCCATCAAAATTAGCCGCTTTGGGTTTGAGAGCTTTTAAATCCAGCCATGGTTGTAATTTTTTTTCAAATTTACCCTTAGTCACCAATACATAAAAGAATTAATAAAAAATAGAAGCAAGATATGTGATATTAAAGTAAAAACTTCATCTTTTACATTTTGGTAGGGTAGTTCTTCTTTGTCAGCCGTGTTTTAGATATTTTAGGTGCCAATAAAATGTCTTTCTTTAAATTTTATTAAAAATACTTTGAACTATATACTTTTATTTTAATTATTATTGCTAAAACACACGTAACAAACTTTCTGCACATTTCTTGTAGTATGGTTTGAGATTGTGTAATGGTTTGACTATGTTTAAAATTACGATATTTCCTGTTATAAATGTATTGTATATTTTGTATGAAATGAAATTAAGTATTTATATATTTGTTTGGAAATTCTAGGTTAATCAACAGATTACATTTACCGTTTAATCGAAAACTAATATGTAAATATGGTAGTGTGTGTGTAGAATCAATTCCTACTTCGATATATTATAAAATCGTGTTATAATATTCACCTATGTCCTAGACAACATGTTTAAAAATATAATTTAAAAATTTGGCAGATTGTGGCAAAAGTCCGCGGCGATAGGACTTTTGCCCTAAGGTTGTTTAGAAATTAGTTTAATTAGTTTTATTTAATGAAGATGAACAATGTGCTACAAGTCCAATATGGCGGAACAAAATAAGCGGCCTAATAAATTGTTAAAAAACTTTAGTGTATTAAGCTACTAATTTATTTGAAATAAAATTTTGCACGAGAATCAAGTGTGATTTAGTGATGAACTAATAAGGTCTTGATGCGAATCCTGTAAAGTAGAACACAATGACGGTACAACTAAAAGTTTTAGAAACATTTTTCCATTAAAAAAAAGCCCATTAAAATTTTCCACTGGTTCTAATTTTGTTTTCAAAGTTACGGCTAGTCTCCAGTAAATACAAGAATTTATACACAATATAAGCAAAAGACGTGATACCAATGTTAAAGAAACTTCATCTTTTACATTTTTGTATGGTAGTTCTTCTTTGTTAGGTGTGTTTTAGATATTTATCGTGTTAGTAAAATGTCCTTTTTAAATGTAATTAACATTTCTCCAAACTATATACTTTTATTATATTGCTAAAACAGATGGAACAAACGTTCTGCACATTTCTTGTAGTATCGTTTTCTGTTTTTTAATCCCAAATATCGTATTGCGCTTTTGCAATCAACCTAAATATCTGGGACTGTGTGATCTCTGTAATACTTGGCCTATGTTTATAATTACGTTACTCTCTATTATAAATGCATTGTATACTTTGTAAATATTTATATATTTATTCGGAAATTCTAGGTTAATCAACAGATTACATTTTAAAAAGCATAAGATATCTTAGAAAAAAAGTTGCATGTCTTCAAGGGATCGATGGATTCGAAATTGTTTAAGAAGAGTACGTTTCTTACATAAGACTGAAGAATGTACTAGATCATCAAGGCTAAAAACTGAAGCTTCTATATATAAAAACAACGAATCACCATATTTAAATCTTGACATCCCAAACGTAAACTCGGCCATAAAAGTATCGGCGCACGTGTTCTTCATTGCCATATACCGGCAAAAAGTGACAACGACGCGCGTTTTAGGCTATAATCGTAGTGGTAAATGTTAATTGCTTTTTACTGACTTGGCGTTTGAGTCGTCATTCTCCGGCAAGCTCCTCTTTTGGGGAAAATATGTCATACGCGGTAAAAAATTGCCGCGAGCGAACAACGGCCCGATCTGAGCTAATTGAGTATTTGTTCGGTGTTTCTGCTTTATCATTAGCGTACCTGAATGTTTTCATTTTTTGGTTTTTGGTTTTTTAACACACGAAGTAAGAAATATTTGACAAATATGGGTCGTGATTTTATTCCATCTATAAGAGATATAACAAGGACCAGTTTTTTTTAACTAAATGATTAAATAAACACTAGCAAATGACCAAAAATCACTCTCTTATAGAAAACTTTTTATCCTCATGGACGGGTACACACTACTTGGTTTTAGGTTTCTCCCAGATATATTACACTAATAAAAATATATAAATGTCTCTTTTAAAGTCTACGTTACTGATTTAAGCGCTATAAGGAAAAATAGCACAGTGCTAGTAAGCCTAGGAATTTCTAATATTGTCATTACTGCACATACCTAGAAGGCACCTGTGAGCTGCTCTGGGCTTGTCTAGGCTATTTCTAAAATAGCCATATAAATGCCAGTGCGATACAGAGCAATTTACACCGCGGCAGGCGAAGTAAGTTGATAATAATCGCGTTTGTACATGTATTTAATAGATTTGAATCGTTTGACTCTTATTTTAAATTGTTTTTGATTAGACTAGATTATACATAGGTTAGGTTAGAAGTGAGTGGATCAAACCGACCCTCCACTGCGACTCTGTGGTCTATTGTGACTCACACCTATATCTACACTTCCCCAAGCAACTCTAAATCCTCAATGAGTCTTATCATTGCATTTGGGGAGGAATATGGAGAACCTGATGCTGGCAGCTGCCGGGCATTCACGCAGCACATGGCTGGCTATCTCGTTATGATATATACATAGGCGGCACTCGGATTCGTCTTCATAGATTATAAATGCTCTGGTTAAAAACGACAAATTCGAATGGATACAAGAATATAGTTACCAGATAAATACCAGTTAGCACTGGTATTTATCTGGTCAATATAGAAAAGGCCATAAATAAATCCCAGAACTTCTCAGAGAATACCCTGCAATGTACTGTACGGGGGTTTGGCTTTACGGGGAGAGATTGACCACCAGAATTTTTCTACAGGCTCAGTATGAGACACAATAAAATCATTAAAACACATAAAACTACATATCTCACTTTTTAAATAATTGTTGTTTACGAAGTCCTAAATTTAGAAGATTAGTTATTACTGATCTCTAATGGGCAGTCACGAATGCGTCTAAACTGAAAATTAGATAAATCAATATTTCTTCACCTATGGTCAGTATACGAAGGATAAAAACCTAAACACTAACATGGTTGCATTCGTTGAAGAAAAGAAAAGTTTGTTGAGGCGGCATTTAAAGATTATCAGACTATCAGATACAGATACTGATATTTTATACCCTGGATAAAAAAAAATAGATATAGAGAAAGGTTTTTGGACTCCGCACGGTAAAGAGATTTATGCCTGTCGATGTTTGTGCTAAACGGATCTAGAATCTACAGCCGTATTGGTAGAGCAAGGATCAATCCAAGGAGGTTTAAGTTCAATACCGGGATCATCAAGTAGACCAACAATTCTTCTTTAAATAGAGTAGAAGTTACTGCCCAAACTTGGGAATTATACTTAACGCATAAGGAATCCCAGTTTCTCCGGTAATGTATGCGATATTGTCCTACTAGCAGATATCTTGTTAAAAGCTACACCAACCATTTTAAAGGAAACTTTGGTTTTAATAATTTCATTGGTATGTGTGTTGGAGGATAATTTGCATATATTTTTATATGTGTCATATAAAAATATAGAAATGTCATATTACCCTCTTGAGGCATTTTAGCTTCTTTTGTTCTTCTGGTTCATTTCGATATACACCGTTTCGCCTGCTACCCTTTGTCCTCAATTAGTAAAACTTCTAAATATAATGGGAATATTACACTATTTCAAAAAGTTCTACTATGTCAAATTTGTTACTGCAATAACTGATTATATAATTACGAAATTGTAGTGATGGATTCATGGTTTAAAACTATTTTTTGAGTTTTTCGCCTTATAAAATCTGAAAATAAAAAAACATTTACCTTATAAAATCAATAGACAGTCTTAAGTTCTGGGTCCACTATGAAGGTACCCGAGGAACGACACTGAAAAATATTTGTTTTTTAGACGTTTTGGGGGGAAGTCTACTCCCGTCTTCAGCAAACCTACAAATAAAAGACTTGAAGCAGAATAATTCCGATGTTTAGTATCAGAAATATAACCAGAACGGCTAATCTCTAACAAAATGTCAATAAATGTGAATTTAAAGGTGTTATTTTTAATTGTTAGAATAAGATGGGAAATATTTGTACCTAGACTATGTTCATATTAATTTATTGTATTTTAAGATGTCCTTTTTTTACTTCAGTATTTAGCAAATTTAACCATGTGTTATTAAAACTAACGGAACAAGATGCTACACAATTATCTTTATTTAATAATGTTAAGGCCCTTTCTTTTATTTTACGTTTTTTGGGACAGGGTTCTTTTGCTAAAATACTAGAAGCATTCCAATTAATTTTATGATTGTTATCTAGTGCATGTTGGAAAATGTTTGATTTTTGAAATTCCCTATTTTTTATGTATGTTTTTATGAATTTGAGAATCCAAAATACAAAAAAATCCAGAATAGACCAATTACACTTCTTTACCATACATACCTAATTTATCAGATACAATAAAAGGAATAGGTAAACGTTTTAACATCAGAACGATCTAACAACTAACAATGAACAAGAAAATACAAAAAATGTTATTTATAAAATTCCGTATCAATGCAATAAATCTTACATAGGTGAAACCTCTAGGCCATTAGCCAAAAGAATTAAAAAACACCGAACATACATAAAAAATAGGGAATTTCAAAAATTAAACATTTGCCAACATGCACTAGATAACAATCATAAAATTAATTGGAATGCTTCTAGTATATTAGCAAAAGAACCCTGTTTCAAAAAACTTAAAAGAAAAGAAAGTGCCTTAATATTATTATATAATGATAATTGTGTAGCATCTTGTTACGTTAGTTTTAATAACACATGGTTAAATTTTCTAAATACTGAAGTAAAAAAAAGAACACCTCAAAATACAATAAATTAAAATGAACATACTCTACGTATACATATTTCCCACCTTATTCTAACAATTAAAAATAACACTTTTAAAATGACATTCACTGACATTTTGTCAGAGATTAGCCATTCTGGTTATATTTCTGATACTAAACATAAGAAATATTTTGCTTTTAGTTTTTTATTTGTAGGTTTGCTGAAGACGGGGTACACTTTGCCCCGTAACGTCCAGAAAACCAACATTTTTCAGTGTCGTTCCTCGGGTACCTTCATAGTGGACCCAGAACTTAAGATTATCTATTGATTTTATAAGGTAAATATTTTTAAAAACCCAAAAAATAGTTTTAAACTGATTATATGCTGCTAAAACAGCTTTTTAAGTATATTTTGTATGCGATCAGGAAACTGACTAACACCTACAGAACAAGGAATGTCTACAAATGAAGAGAATTTAAACAAACTTATACAATCATAAGTAATCATCTTAAGAAGAAATAGTCGTCGACTTCATAGCATCAAAGATAACTCACTCTGGCACTAGAAAGCATTATTAATTATGAAATAATTTGCAGTGGTCGACAACGGCACTGACATTTTAAAGTTTTAATCAATCATAGCAAACCTACAGATACGCTACTGCCAAAGCATATTTCGCGGTTATCCAAAAATTATTTCTGCTACCGTAAAAGTGGAAAACGTATAAAACATCATAGTATAAATATATCAAGGAAAAACTTTTGTTAATTAGTTTTCTGAATCTCGTACAAATATTAATCTCATTAAATGCTGCTTTCAGAAATAGAAATCTTGAAAAATCGCGTTTCTTAGATACAAGGTTATTATAATTAATATATTCAAAAATACCTCGAATTATCTGCAGCAACTTTTTTTCGGATTCGGAGTGTGTCAATTTACTCTTTGGACACATAGCTTAAAATGTTTGCTTTTGATCCTATTAAAAATATGATTTTTTTTTTAGAAAAAGGCATATAATTACAATAATTCATTGTTTCTAGCTTATCAATTTTGAATTGACAATAAATGTTTTATAATGAACAATTAGGATAGTATATATATTTATAATATTACTGATTTAACTATGCACAATAGTTAAAAAAATTGAAATATGGCAAGTTTGGTGTGTTTAAGCGAATATAAAACACAACTTTAGGTAAATAAATGAAAATCATAGTATTAGTATTTTGTGGAAACACCTTTTCTTTTAATAACTTCTAAACTCCTAGCAGGCATCCCGCACATAAGGCTATATATAAATTCTTAAGAATTTAATTTCATATTGCATCGTTTCCTTCAGTTAGCCTAGTATGAAGATACAAAGGAGGAAGTCCTCATTTACTCAGACAGTCAGGCGGCCCTTAAAGCCATCGGTAAGCCCAGGAAGAGCTCAGCTATTGTGCTAGAATGCAGAGATGAACTAAGTGAGCTAGCAACGACAAAGGTGGTGTGGTGAGATTAAAGTGGGTTCCTGGGCATAGTGGTGTCGGAGGCAACGAGAAAGCGGATGAGTTCGCCAGAAGCGGACAGACGATCTAATTCTTGGGCACAGAACCCTACCTGGGTATAAGTAAACAATAATGCTCGCAGGTCCTGAAAATATGGGCCTGAGAAACGACAAAGAAGGATTGCTCAAGGACGAACTACTTACTGTACACAGGCCAAAAAAATGCTACCCAACTCATGCGGATCTAAGGCAACTTGGTTGATGTCAAGGAGTCGACAGGTGATTAGGAACCTAATTGGCATTTTGACAGGACATTGTTAGCGGACAACCCTGGTTGTCCTAACTGTAGGGCAGAGGAGGAGGATCCCTCTCATCTTGTTGGCACGTGTGAAAGGTAGGCAAGACTGCGATGGAATTTTTTCGACGTTGAGTTCCTCTCCAAGGAAGAATTACATCTCGACTGGAGCAAGTGTAAACAAGTGGAGTGAGGTGGGTGGGACCAGAGTTAGCGAAGAGGGTTTTTTAGGCCTAGTTGTTGCTTGTCCGCCATCTTACTGCTATTACTACTGAAGATACATATTCATCAAAAATGTAATAGCTAGTGAAATGTTGGGAATATAACATTTCAATAGAAGCAGTATTTCGGAAAACGTCGTTGACAATGTTGGTTGTCAAAATACCTATCACATCCGTAAAATACTGTTTCTTTATAACAAAATTTCGAAAAAGGTCATATGCTGTCATTCGATGGGCTTGAAAATACTGTAAGATTTAGTAATGAGATATCTTCTATTTAAACCTTGCCATTATGTAGCCTGTAAAATCTGGTCACACTCGTAGAACCATTGAGACTAGAATATACAGGACTGGTCCCGGAGCTTGTTTGTTGATGAGATTGGAAGTTAATGAGAGGTTTAAAGATACTTTTGATGGTGAAAGACGGAAAACGATTTTGCTGGTGTGATATTTAACCGGAAAACGAAACACTTATTCCTAAGTGAAACAATTAGGTGTTACCTATGAATATAGATGTGTAACCAAAATTCCATTTGCCAATAATTGATTATTTTATTTTAGTTGATGACAATGCTTGTTTATTGAGCTAATGCCGCTAATAAAGTTCTTGAAGCAAACAGAGATCGAATGGTATGACCAGCCAAATATCTGGGTTGCAAACCAATGGAAAATGTCTGGTTTCGCTCACAATTGGTAATAATACAACGCAATGAGAGCAATTCAATTAAGCAATTGAGTCCTCCCTCAACAATTTATAAATATCAATATTAGGGAATCCTGTTAGTTGTTTAGAAGTTATATTTGTGGTCCTACAAAATATTTATATTAGTTTTCTCGTTCATTTGTTTCCTTTGTTTTCTATTCGCCTAACTACACCAAACTTGCCCTATTACAACCTCTTGAGATACTTAAATTTGTAATATTTTTTATGTTCTCCTAGCTTAATTGTTCATTATAGAACATTTACTAGAAATTCAAAGTTGAAAAGCTAGAAACCATGAAGAAATGTTATTAAACGCGTTTTCTAAATCATATTTTCAATATGGATCAAAATCCCAAGAAAATATCAAAAACGTCTAGGGCTATGTGTCCAATATATAGATTGATAGTGTCGATTACAAGAAAAAGTTGTAGCATACCAATCGGGGTAGCTTTGAAATTATAAATTGTTCCCATATATTTGTGTCTTATAAACATGATTTTTTCAAGATTCCTGTCCCAAGTGAGCTTCAACAAATGATAGAGCATTAAGAATCTGAAAATTGCATTTAAAATTATTGACTTCTATACGAGATATTGAATATGGAATTTGGCTGTAAATTTTACAATGTCCTTAGCAATTCACAGAAGGTATATACAAAAAAAAAACAGAAATTATGCCCTAACATGTGCAAACGATTTTACACACCAGTCGTTCCTTGCAGAAAAGCAAACTTACTGTATATATTTTTATTGAGCCCCAGACAGAGATAAGACGAGAACGAAACGAAGTGTATATGCGGGTCGCGTACACAAGCAGGGGGAGAGGGAGGGGTGCGACATCATGGCGGCCGACGTCACATACTTCATTCTTTGCGCTCTTTCAGCACATTTTAAAATGTATCATCCCCCGATAAAATTACAATAAGATATGTGCGTTCATACATCGCGCATTTTTATGAACAACACAAACAAAGACCACGAGTTTACTGTCTGCGGGGGGTTGTAACTCTTTCAGTTCTTGTAGCTTGCATTTTCCTATCCTCCACGATGATCTTAAAAAAAACTTGATACTTTCGGGAGTTTGTCTCCGAGTGTATGTAAAGTGTTCTTTGAAAGAAAATATATTTCCTTTTTCTTTGCTGCCTATAAGACCATTATTTATTCCATCTTTCAAAAACTACCAATCAATTTTTGAAGTCACCGAAGAAGTTACAAATGGTTTATTACATCAATACTATATATATATATATATATATATATATATATATATATATATATATATATATATATATATATATATATATATATATATATATATATATATATATATTTTTTTTTTTTTTTTTTTCAGCATCAAATCACGTTTTCCAGGGCGGTTAAAGTTTGAGACGTATCGTTGTCTATAATTTCAACACTTCATTTGGTTAAAATTGTATTATTTTTAGGTCATTAAAATCAACACGTTTCACGCTGGGTACAAAGTTGTTAAGTTACAGAATGAGCCAGTATCAGTTTTTGAAAAAAATTATTCCAGATTATAAAAAATCGCCTCTACGCAATTCTTTTGACGATATTGTATAAATGTACGTTTAATAACATATAGGATAAACTTTTTAGTACATAGACCTATTATGATAATAAATATATCGGATACCGCAAAATAGTTGCTAGCTCATAACTTTTTTCTCTAACAATATAATAAAATAAAATTATACGCTTGATTAAATATGACCTAATTTGCATTTTGGCACTGTGACAGCGTTGCCATATTTTCTTTTAATGTCAAATTTCTGCTGCAAACTGTTAATAACTGTTTTAAATTTGAAATGGGACAACTTATATGTGTTTATTTACGCAGATTCTTTGTCTCATACAAAGCTATTTTTTATTTAATTTTTATTCTATAATCGAGGTTAGTACGATTTAGCGAAAACTATTATTTTAATCCAAGTAGCCTGGAAAAATGAGTTTTTTACTAAACTTCTTTGTACTCAATAATTATGCCTTAAGGGAGAACTGCACGCAAAAAGTGAAAAACTAGCGAGGAGGTCTAGTCAAGTTCAAAGTAAGATGAAAAGGTACCTAAGTATTAGAAAAAACTTCCTGCAGGTTCGACCTCAAAAAAATGTTTTATATATAGGCAATTTAAATTACATTTCGTTTAAAAATGGGTTCAAAAGGGTTCACGCGCTGCAGAAATACAAAGACATGATTACGATTCACTATTTCAAATTTTGCAGTTACGTAGACAAAGGATCAATGCAAGGCGGTAAAGAGCCATTTTGTGGAAAAAAAGATTATAAGCGACGGCATTTGCGTTAAAAAGTGGTCGAAAAATGATCGAATATGGACGAATCTACTTCTATTTTATAATTCTAAATGAATTTTTTTCATAAAAAATCGCATTTAGCGCCCAACTATACCCTTAAGGGGGAACTGCACGCAGAATTATGGATCATTTGCAAGCCTTCCGCAATATTATGTTGCAATATTATGTTAAAACTATAAGAGATGTGTATTAGCTTCAATATGATTTCAATAGGGAAATATATATAGTTGGGCGCTAAATGCGATTTTTTATGAAAAAATCTAATTTAGAATTATAAAATAGAAGTAGATTTGTCCGTTTTCGACCATTTTTCGACTACTTTTTGACGCAAATGCCGTCGGATATAATTTTTTTCCCACAAAATGGCTCTTTACCACCTTGCATCGATCCTTTGTCTACGTAACTGCAAAATTTTAAATGGTAAACCGTACTCATGTTTTTGTATTTCTGCAGAGCGTGAACCCTTCTGAACCCATTTTTAAATGAAATGTAATTTAAATTGCCTATACATAACACATTTTTTTGACGTGCAGGAAGTTTTTTCTAATACATAGGTACCTTTTCATCTTACTTTGAACTTGACTAGACCTTGTCGCTAGTTTTTCACTTTTTGCATGCAGTTCTCCCTTAAACAAATTTTATATAAACAACTTTTACCATACAGAAAATACATTAAATTCTAATGCTGTATTTCGAAAACGAAGCCAATGGTATTGAACTTACTTTTCGTTACAAAACTAATTTAACAACTTTTAACTTCCCCTAGATATTAAAATTTTCTAATTCTTTTATTCTTTACTGTATTTGACAATGACAATAATTATAATATATCTTATTGCTCCAGGCTGTGACCTTTCAACTTTGTAGCAAGGGATCATTGCTTGATTATTATATAAACTAAAAAGAAGTTAACAAAGTCACATATTACTTCAGATAAAATCTTTTTTCAAATTATAGAATTTTTAAAATAATTTCATAATATTCAAATTTTTCTACTTTAAGTTTGACACACACCAATTTACAGATATTAAGGTTATAAAGTACTTCCTTAAGCAGCTGTTTTATTATTGTAGGGTTAATAGAGAGAGTAAAAAGAAGTATTTTTTATTTCTTCTTTCAGTTCACGCCACCAGTTATCAACACTTATTATTTAGTTAATTAAGTTTCATCTCTAATATAGATAAAATGTGATTTGGTACAAACAATCTTCAAAGCTTGTTAATATTTCTAAAATTATAAAACAAAGACAGCAATAAAAAGTTTTACATGAATTAAAAAATATGTTATTTCTTCGTTCTGTTTAGTTTGCCAGTGAGTATATCTTGTATAAAATTTATTTCGTTTTATCAGTTCTTAATTTTTAAAATCAAGAACTTAGCTCTTGTTGATAACTTTTAGTTTTAGCTTAATGAAATAATTGTAGTATTCTGACAAATTTCTTAATCTAGTTCGATCAAAAGTGCAGACCATTTTTTGATAAAAATTATTTAATTTAGCGGAAGGGAATAAAATTTCACACTTTTTATTAATATTAAGGGCCCAACACACCTCCTTGTTTTCTCAGAAGTTTTAATCAAGTTTTTGATAGAAAATCGACAATATACTGTCGGTGTAAATTTCTGACTACTCTTGAAATTTGAATCGTTGGTTCGTTAATCTTAGTTCAAAAGCGAAGTGTGCGTGTAGATATTTTTTTTAATCGTTGTTGTTTTTTACCCTCCCATTGCTATACCATGCGCAGATCAGAGGGTGTGCTCGTGCCCATATTTATTAAAATTAAGTACATTTGGCATAATATGACCTAATCAAAAAGTGTATATTTTTCTTATTCTTTTAACTGCCCACTTTTTTTAATTATGTAACTGCGGGTGCCTTTGCTAAACTACGAATGTGTTTCATTATATTTTTACTAGAGAACTAAGGGTTCAATCGCTGAAATAGGCACTCTTAATAGGCGATTAAAAAGGTAATAAAAAAATGATGGGTACGAGGCCCTTAAGAGATCTAGTTTTATATAAGGTATTCCATTCCAAAAAATATGTACATAGGTACTCGTATACCTTTCCGAGTCATTCTGTATATTAAAAGTACTTCAGCGAATTGATACGCAGTAATTTTATATAAAACATTTTATATTATTTTTTTTTACCTTAAGATAAAAGGTACAATTTCTTATGTTCGCATAAATAATATTGTTTATGCTCTCTAACGAAACATTCCGTAGACAGAGTAGCCTACATGTTGAGATATGTAATTTTATTAAATATTTGCTTCAATCAATTTAAAGTTAGATATTATTCAGTTGCGAAAAAACCAAAAAAGATTTTTGTTTGTCATTATACAATGATTTGAGTTATTTTCCCCACATGTGTGCGTTTTATTCGTTTTCGGGCCTACTTTGTTTGATTGCTTCATATGTCTTCTTAGGGGGTTGTGGGAAATATATCATATATGTTTGCCTTAAAATGTAAAGTAAGGCTAATTCACTACTTATGATAAACTTATGATAAAAAAATCGGTAAATTTACTTTAACCGGAACATCCTTCGTTATGAATATATCCATTTATTAGGAACAATAAAGAATTTCCTTTCATTTTTGTAGACAAAAAAAAATCAGAAGGGAATTTCCAGTTAGGTTCTTTTACACATTGTTTTGAGTTGTCTATAAAATTATTATATCTGCGCAATTTGCAACTACCAAAAAAACCCATTTAATGGTCAAATAAAAACAGGGCAGTTTAATAAAAATGTTTTTTGTACGATTTTTCATAATATTTATACCCTAGAACACTCGTGAAAAAATCAACCTCATTAAAGAAAAAAGCAAGAAAAGGTCTATTTTTAGTGAAATTCCCAATACCAAATTAATTGTATATCTTATTAAATATTTTTTATTTTAATATTCGATCTTAATAGATTTTTATGTTGTTGGCAGTTTTAAGGAAAATACCGCCCGGCCATAGTGACAAAAAATGTTTTGCTAAAATAATAAAGATTTAAAGTTTTATTAAGTTACTTATTAGAAACGCAAAAAAAACAGTTTTAATTTTTTTTACCTATGCTGACACTATATATAATAATATATATATATATATATATATATATATATATATATATATATATATATATAAGATTTCCATTTTCGGCATCTAATGTATAATTTTTAAAAACTGTCTCTGAAATTGAGGCAAACTCAGTTAATATTTTTACAAGCTTTTATTTAACTTCTTTTCTTTCTGTCTCTCCGGTTCGTATGTCATTTCGATTCAAATTTTGTAATCCAATTTTGCTGGCATCCGATAGAAATAAAATTTTGCATACTTATGCAATTTCGGGGACAATGCAATAATATGGTAGTATAGAGTAAAAAATTGTCAATATAGATAAATAAAAATTAATTAGCAATAGGTACCTTTAAAATTGTAATTTGTTTAAGTTTTTAAATTATTTATTATTATTATTATTCTCTATTTTTCAAAACACTATTTACATAGTCTACAAAAAAAAATAATTAGATCCGTTATTACTTTCCTCTCAAAAAAGGTTCTGTTGAAATAAATGGAATTTTAACGAATATTTACAGATTTTATTAGGCCACCATTTAGGATTCTTACTAAAAATTTACCGGTCTATTTTTGTTTAAGAGTTAATTTTTGTGCAATATTTCAAATCAATTGAAAAAGTAGTTTTTGGTATTAAATTTTTTAACTTTTCACTAAGGCGCCATTTTGTTCCTTCATAATGTATTTACTCAAAAATTACCAGTTTTCCCATATCTCACACTAAATTTTGAAGTTCATGAGAAAAGTAATTTTTTGATAATTATTTTTCTTACAATGTGTGACTAATTATTATTTATTTTTCAAAACATTATGTACATAGCCTTCAAAAAAATAATTATATCCGTTATTACTTTCCTCTATAAAAAAAGGTTCTGATGAAGGAAATTAAATTTTACTGAATATTTACAGATTTTATTAGGCCTCCATTTACGATTCTCACTAAAAATTTACCGATCTATTTTTGTTTAACAGTTAATTTTGGTGCAATATTTCAAATCATTTGGAAAAGTAGTTTTTGGTAGTCAATTTTTTAAAATTTCATTAAGGCGCCATTTTGTTCCTTCATAATGTATTTACACAAAAATTACCAGTTTTCCCATATCTCACACTGTATTTTGAAGTTCATGAGAAAAGTAATTTTTTGATAATTATTTTTCTTAAAATGTGTGACTAATTATTATTTATTTTTCAAAACATTATGTACATAGCCTTCAAAAAAATAATTATATCCGTTATTACTTTCCTCTATAAAAAAAAGTTCTGATGAAGGAAATGAAATTTTACTGAATATTTACAGATTTTATTAGGCCTCCATTTACGATTCTCACTAAAAATTTACCGATATATTTTTGTTTAACAGTTAATTTTGGTGCAATATTTCAAATCAATTGGAAAAGTAGTTTTTGGTAGTCAATTTTTTAACATTTCATTAAGGCGCCATTTTGTTCCTTTACAACGTATTTACACAAAAATTACCAGATTTCCCATATCTCACACTGTATTTTGAAGTTCATTAGATAAGTAATTTCTTGTTAATTATTTTTGTTACAATTTGTGACAACGCCACTTTGTTCCGCCATAGTTTAACAAAATGTAACCAATTCAACTACCTTGGACCTTAATTTTTAACCAAAATTTGAAGTTGATCACATAAGTAGTTTTTGAGCTATGCCGGGAGTAGACATAAAGACAGAGTGGCGAAAATTGTAGAACATGTTTTCCGGGTTTCAGGGACCCGAAAACGCAAATATCTGAAAACATCTCGGAAGATGTTTTTTTCACTGCTCTTTTAGAAGGCAAGTAAAAATTGGAAAGTTAACTGTATTTTCGTTTTCGAAAAACGATCATTTTAGCCATTTTGTCTTCAGACCTCTATCCGCTGACATACTGTATAAAATAATAAACACTATATGAAACTTCATTACATTACAGCCTTGCGACTGACTACACAATCGAGATACAAAAAATTACGTTTTATTTGATCTGATTGTTTTCACATGTTTTTTTTTTAGACAAATATAATAAAGGTATAACAGAACCTAGACGGAAAACTTATCACGGGATTTAAATAGCATTCTAAGTTACGTTACTTTTCCCTACCGGATAAAGTCAGTACAGGATTAATTTTAATTCTTTACTGATTTACTGCAGGAAACGGAGGGATGGCAAAATAAATGAAACCGATGAAATATGTATGTGGCCAATCTTTAGAACAGCCCAATATCAAATGCACACATGGGGATCTAAAGCAAAGTAAAAATGCTTGATATCTATGTTTTTGAAGTTATAAGAAAATAAAAAAATGTTCGGTTTAAAATAGCTGGGATTTTTATGAAGGATTTAATTTTGAAAAAACAATTTGTCACGAAATAAAGAAATATATGTAATAAAACTATGAAACTTTTTTTATTATCAATGTAATTACGTATATTTTACTAAATTTTTAGATTTCAAGGCATAAATTAGGCCAATTTTATAGAGGTTATATATAAAAATATCCCGTTTTCGAGATACCTGTTAAACACGCGTTATCAAAAATTGATACCTTTTCTGTCCTATTTGTTGTGTTCTCTCCAGAGGAAATAAAAAAATATCTTATTAAAAGGAACTAACCCTAAAACGCTTTCATATATTTCAATATTTTATTTAGCGACAAAAATAACTGTCCCTAGTAAAGGTATTTCGAATTAATAAAAATAATATAGTACATATTAACATTAAGATAAATATTTAAAAAAGGCCTTAAAATTCGATCCAAATGCTAATATGCATTTTAATTTTAATTGTTCATTAACATATTTTTTTGTAATCTTTGGAGATATTAGAGAATAATAGGATATCTATATCATTCATATCTCGAAAACTGCTATATTACACATAACATGTTTCTTCAAATTTAAAGTTTATCGTACGCTCTAAACATTTAGTCGAATATAAATCATTACATTTAAAATTATAATAATTTTGATAAATTTATCATATATATTATTTATTTGACGCTCATTTTTTTTTGAAAATAAATTTAAATTCCTTATAAAAATCTTAGTTTACTTTTATATTAATATTTTCTCTTTGCTTCTTACTGTCGTTCGGATAACCCACGCGATCATATGTGTTTAAGAAAGAGAATTTATTTATTTATTCGGATAAAATTATATTTCAAATTGGAGAGATTGGCGTTCTAACGAATAGAAATTTGGTAAAGCAAAGTTAATTGAAAATAATACAGAAACTAAGTGCATTATCCAAAACAGTGGATGTCGTCGCCGTTAAGTACTTCCTTGTAACACCTTCTTTTCGCCATCTCCATTACTGGCTTAATATTTAGTTTATCTACGTATAGAGAATGCCTTAAAATTATATTGCCAACCTATAATATAACTTTTAAGCGGAAAACACTGTATATTTCTATGAAATTTAGTAAACTATTTTCTACTATCAAATGACATTTTTTTATGTAAATGATTTTTTAAATTTCTGGCGTTCAGTTCGTGCTTTTTCTTAAAATTAACATTATTTTTAATTTTGGAGCAAATTTTATATCTTGAAATTTTTTCATACGACACAAAAAAAAAAACCGTTTTGATGCATGGCGAAATCGCTATGATGTTTTGTATGTAAAGTTCGCTTTTGTCTAATTTTTATCACAGTATAGTAAAGTCAATCACTTGAAATAGACATTACTACAATTCAAATGTAATAGAAAAAAAAATGTATTAGTATTATTTTTAATAAAAGAAGCAACATTTTCCATTCGTTTATTTTAAGTAATTGAATAAAAGAAGGTAAGCTAATTCTCTTACATGTAATTATATATGTATTGTGTTTGTGGGAGTAACAATAAATAAAAAAATTAAATAAAATAAATAATTCAAAAATTCAACCACCTGCAAGAGATTAAGTGAACAATATAGCCGATAAAATGACTGATAAAAAATTTTTATTGATGTCAATCTGTGTAATACATTTTCGACGTAATTTTTTCAGTCTGTTTCAATTGTGAAAATGGCTCATATTGATGAAAATAATTAACTCGTGGATATGTTACTATTTTACGGAGAGGGTCATCAAAGTGCGGCTGCAGCTTCGCGGTTATCTGTCGAACGCTTTCCCTTAAGAGTTGTTCAGAGGGCAAGAGAAAGTGGTGATTTAAGGAAATATCGTGGAGGACATGCAGGAAGACAGAGACGATCTGGTAATGTGCAGAAAGATGAAGCACTCGGCATATTGCAGACGAGTTCGAAGTAAGTCAAACAAAAGTATGGACACTGAGGAAAAATCAGTTGTATCCATTTCACGTTCAACGTGTGCAAGCGTTACTACCTAATGAAGATCATCCTCGCAGAGTCCAGTTTTATGAATTGCTCCTACAAAACCAAGCTGATCAAAATTTTAACTTTTAATTTTAGACGAGGCATTATTTACTCGAAATGAAATCAATAATTACCGCAATAATCCCCAAATTTCCAAAATAGATTTCGCGTAAGTTTATGGGCAAGCATTGTGAATAGAATAGTTATTGAGCTCTGTATCTTACCAGACCGTTTAACGGGCGAAAACTATCATCACTTTTTGCAAAATCATCTACCTATTCTATTAGAAGAAATAACATTAAATATCAGACAAAACATGTGGGTTTTGTAACATGGGACCCCTCCTCATTTTAGAAGGGAAGTGCGAGATTCGTAGTTGCTACTTTCCCCAAATAATGGATTGGTCAAAATAGACCAGTTGCGTGGCCACCTCGATCACCATGCCTTACTCCATGTGATTTCTTTTTAACAAGAGTTTATTTTTTAAACCGCCGGTAAACACCAGGGAGGAAATGATAGAACAGGCAGCAGCAACAATGAGAGGGAAACTAATTTCGTTACTACGCGCCGTCACGGAACAATGGTTGCAACTTCGAACATATTATTTAACTAGGTACTAAGAGAAATGTGTAAGTATCTCGCTTAATTTTCAGTTAATTAAAAAAAGTTATTTAAAAAAGTAGTTTCTTTTAGGAAGTTCTTACAGAGCAAAAAAATTCCAATTTGGTAATCGCGAATTTTACATACAGAACATCATATCGGATTTTAGCGATTTCACAATACATCAAAACGGGTTTTATTTTTTTAGGCGAAAACAGTGCGTCATACGAAAAAAGTTTAAGAGACCAAATTTGCTCCAAAGTAAATATGTATTTCAAAAATAATGTTCATTTTAAGCAAAAACAGTGGCGTACTCTTCAAAAATATTCATTCCAAATCCCGGTTGGACGCCACTGGCAAAAATTTAAAAAAATGTCATTTGATAGTAAAAAAGAGTGTATCAAATTTGAACTGATGCCTGTTGAGTGGTTGCAAATAACCAGTTATGACCGAAAACGGTTTCTAAAGATTACGTTTAACCGTTTACTATTTTTTTGCTAGAACTGTCATTACCTAAAAGAATCGGCAAGTTGGATAATACTTCCAGGGAGGATATATAAGCGGTCCAGCATAAACAAGCGTTCGGTTACAGCCGTCTGAGTTGCAGATTTGTTATTAGGGAGTATTTTTATATAAATCTTGATACATTTTGCTTAACTTACATTTTTTTTAAATATATTTGTTTTGTAATTATTTTCTTATTATTTCTTAAATTACACTTTAATATTAAGAAAGAAAGTGTAAAGATTATTAATCGATCAAGATTATTATAGAAGCCATTTAAGCATTCTTTTGCTATGCGAATAACTTTTTTCCATTCCCAAAGTTCGATTAGATATCGTTTTCTTCGTCCCCTACAAACGCCGCTCAAATGCCTCTTATAGAAACGGGATAGAATGCCTGATACGCGTCTGGCATGGTAAAACTTTTAGATATATTTGGCATTATTCCGAGTTTCTGCAAACTAAACTTCTTGGACAACTTTAATATTTATTTTTAAAGTTTTCAATTTGTTGTATTGTTAAAATAAGTCGCGATTAAATGTGTCTTTCTTTTTCTACGGAAACTTAGCTCTGATGATTTATTAACAAATAAATATAAATTTTCCTGCATTTTCTTAAATATATATATATATATATATATATATATATATATATATATAGAATTTGGCTATAGACACGTGTTTCTGATGTATTTGTCAACTAGTTGAAAGACGGGTACAACTAGCGCCAAAATGAATACACAAAACAATGCCAGAGTCACCAACAGGAGCAAAACCGACATATAAGAACCTTCTAAACTTAATTAGTAACATATACATATATATATATATATATATATATATATATATATATATATATATATATATATGTATATATATATATATATATATATATATATATATATATATATATATATATATATATATATATATATATATATATATATATATATATATATATATATATATATATATATATATATACATAGAAAGTCACTATGCGTGATGTGTATTCTATTCAAAAGATACATCTCATAATAGCACTCGAGAATGAGGTAGTTATTTTCGGATAGTACTGAGATATTAACAAAAGAAAACAAACCAAATTAAATTAATAAGATCAGATAATATAGCAGCGAACTTTAAAATTGAACGGATATCTTAAACATAATTTAAAAAAAAGTTTACTAAGAGGTATACAGTCTGGTTTTCGTGCAAGCCAGTTACGGCTTACTCTATAGTTGTAAATTGACAGAAACTAAAACCTTACTTTTTTGTGATTAATATTATAGCATGTTTCTTTTTTTTTCCTATCAAACATATTAAGACTTATAAAAAATGGTTACTCCACCTCTTTAAAAAATTGTTTATGAAATTATTACGCTAAAGGTTTTTGTATATTGTTGTTTGGTTTCTACTTCCCTCGTAAAAGGGAAGTATTGTAATTGTGAAAAAATCACCCTCCATGATTTTTTCAGATCTTTACGTTTCAGGCTCCCTATATGCCTAAAACCATGTTTTTTCAATTCCGTCAGTCTGTCTGGTCGCCGCATAGCTAAAAAACTACTTATCCCATTGACTGCAAATTTAGACCAAAAATTAAGGGTCGCATGGAAATCACTTGGTAACATTTTAGTACAAATACAATATGGCGAAATAAAATAGCAGCCCAATGAAATGAGCGAACTATTTATTTAATATACTTCAAATCTTGTACAAAAATCAAGTACTATGTAAAAATTAAATAGTAAAATTTTGGTCCAAATCCAAAATGAAGAAACAAAATGGCGCCTTAATAAAATATTAAAAATTCTGCTTGAAAACTACTAATAGCAATAATTAATTGTGATATAGAGTTGTATAATTGCGGTATGATATCAACATGGCTTCCAAAATGCCAAATATTATGTTTTCTCCCTTTGTCTGTCTAACAATTAGCGGCATCGCTTAAGAACTGCTTACCCAACCGACTTCAAATTTTGATCACAAATTAATGGTTATATGGGGATGACTTGGTAATATTTTGGTAAAAATCCAATATGGCGTAAAATGATGGCGGCCTAGCTTTAAAAAAATATTACTAAAAACTAATTATTCCATTTACTTCAAATTTTGTACAATAATCAACTGTTATATAGAAATGAACTGGTTAAATTTTGGTATAAATCCAAAATAGCAAAACAAAATGGCCTCCTAATAAATATTTAAAAAATTAGCCTGAAAAAACTACTGATTAGATTAATTTCAAATTTTATGCAAAAATTAATTGTGATATAGAGATAATTTGGTAAATTTGTGGTACGAATTCAAAATATCGAAACAAAAAGCGGCCAAATAAAATATTTAAAAAAAATCAACGTAAAAAAAACTTCTAATTCGGTCGACTTTTTAATTTATTTTAAATTATGTCCAAAAAACAAGTATGGTAAAAGTAGAAACTTGTAAAATTGTGGTAGAAATCCGAAATGATGGAACAAAATGGCGCCCAATAAAAATATTTGAAAATACAGTACATATATATTACTAAATGACTATGGACCGAACTAAATTGGATCACAGTTCTCTGTCCCCAATAAACGGAAAGATTCATAACGAGGGAAGTTCCGAGTAAAGGATATTACCGATTTTTTTATATTGTTTTTATATATTATGTTGTGTTTTCTCTGGCAAATAATTTTTAAAGTTTTGTAAAGTAAAAGTCATAGAAGCATTATTCCGAACATTTTCAGTAACTTGTGTATTAACCTGTCTTCTATTATACTCTCGATTATACTTTAAAAAAATTATAGATAGTCATAAGCTTATTAAATAGCGGCTCTCAACGTAGTTTTAAATATTTTTTAATGTTACAAAAACCCTATCTTAAAAACCCGGTTTTGTTTTCTTCCCATTGAAATATAATACGAAATTCTTTTCACATATTTGTCTTAAACCATATTGTGCATTGTTCCGAGAATAATAATATATTTACAAAACGTAAATTTATAATGTATTTAGAAGTGTGACCATAAAAAAGACATATAACATACATTTAAATATATCTAACTAAACTTTTGTTAATTATTCTTAGGTTTTTATAATATAGTTTAATAAAGTAATTATTTTCTATAATATTTCCGGGTTAGCATTGCATACAGTCGTAAAGTAAGAGGTGATAAAGTAGTCTATCGTAGCCTTAAAAGCATATGCATCCTTTAAGGGAATGATAATGAGATATTCTTTTTATTTTATGGGGTCAATACATATTGGTTGCAATTTAAAAACCCGTTGAATACTAAAACTTAAGAAAGAATAGCACCTTCCTAGAAATATAATTCACAACTGTTTTGTAGCTTTACCCTTATAGCATATGTGCATCAAATACACAAAAAAACGTACAAGCTTGTTTGAATATTCTATGCTCAGGATCTTCACTTTATAATAGCTTTTGTTTCCCACTATATTCTAAAATAATAATTTGTTCTAAATTTTTGTTGTTGGTAGCAGTAGTTCACATAGGAGGCAAATTCAGTACTGCGGAAATTCTTTGTCATACAAAAATATTCCTCCATCATGGCCTATAATTCTTCCGTTCATACAAGCTGTGCCGGTACCACTGTTCAACACGGAGATATCTTCATAAAACGCGTCGGACAGCTCTCGTATTTCTTGTATCAGTACTCGGAAACTCCCTGCTGCTCGCGGAGTTATATATTGGTCAAGTTTCTTGTACTTTCTTGTAGTAGTACTCGGTGCTAGACACCCTATCTTTTACCATCTAGGGAGATATGCGGAGATATGCTATTCTGTAAATATTTCCTATTCTTGTTCAGGCAAAAGTCACACGTGAATTAAATTTTAGTTAGTGTTAAAATATTAACTTATTACTTTTAACATTTAGTTCAAAACCTTCAAAAGTACAATCAGTGAACTTATTTAAAAATTAGCTCCTAAAGCATAAATATTTTGTATATTTTAAATATAATAAATTGGATATTTGTAGTTGGATCTTTTATAACAAAAACTTCGTGGGTAATCTTCCTTTCTATTTTTTTTTAATTTTAATTTTATTTTAAACCTATCTTTTTGGAGTACATTCTGAATAAATAATAAATATCATAGTTTTAAATAAATATATTTTAATGTCAAACATTTTAAATAGAAATAGCTTATAAATCACAGCTATAAAAAGAATTGACGCTAATCGAGACTAAAATCAATACTAAAAATGGCCGTCATCCATTTGGATCACTTCCAACTTTACTTCACTGATCATAGGTTTAAACCATCATATTTTTACTGTGGA
The DNA here is from genome assembly GCA_030620095.1 of Kuschelorhynchus macadamiae. Taxonomy (NCBI): domain Eukaryota; kingdom Metazoa; phylum Arthropoda; class Insecta; order Coleoptera; family Curculionidae; genus Kuschelorhynchus; species Kuschelorhynchus macadamiae. The sequence goes on along the minus strand of JAUTXW010000980.1, from coordinate 924,050 downwards.
TAAAAAAAGTTTAAACCTGAGCCTCAAGACGTCATCACAAATAATAAGTTGAAGGGTATTATTACGAAGAGTTCGGCGACCGTTGCCTGTCTACCTTTTTCAGTAAAGGGCAAAATAAAAAGGAACTTTACTTCACATTAATATCATAATACTGCATTTTTTTAAAAATCATTTTATAATAGTAAAGCCCATTCTTCCTCCAGCGTTAATCACCATTAAATATAAATTCCAAAAAGGGTAATTCCATATTATCCCCACATTTAAGAAGGATTTTCCTTGGTGACCACTTTGCATAAAGAATGGGATTTTATTTTCTTCTAGTATAGCCTTTTGTCTAATTTGGAATATCATAACTAGTTAAAAAAAAAAGAAAAAATACTAGAACATTTATTAAGTAAAAGTTCCTGTATTAAGAAAGGAATGATGACGATGTTATTATAAACAAGTCTTAGAATAAAATTTGCAGTTGAAATAGAACCAATTACATATACATACATATTTTTCATTTACTTCTAAATATATTTAGCTCGAAATTGCAACAAGTAACTAAATATAACTTAAAGACAACGGTTAAAATGCAGATATTGTTGATAAAATAGGTCACAAAAACGGCATTTATTTTAAAAGATGTAATATTTTATAACTATAACCCATATCTTTCGTTTGAAAGATTTTGCCCGGAAAGTTACTGTCGGTTAAAATTATAAAACAGAAAGAAATAAACATTTATTCTTTATTATACAAATAGGTATATCACAAAAATGACAGTGTAGTGCCACTATAAGTAAACTATAAAAATATAAATAAACAAATAATCAAAATACTATATCTGTAAATTGAGGTAAACCTAAAAAATAAAGCTCTCTATAATTTAAATGAAACGTCCGACTCAGTGACTTTGTTTCTTGCTTTATAAGCACAGCTAAAGCTTTACACATGGCAAATAGATGGTCCGCATCTAACTTATGGAAAATGGACTGCAACAAAACGCAGGCAATCGAATTTAGCTTTTCTGCTACCAAGAAGATTAGCAACGTTAAATTGTTAAGAATAACTATTGATAGTAGTTTGACATGGAATTGTCATATTGATGACCTTTGCCAGAGATTGAGTAAACAATTCTTTTTTTGATAAGATACTTAAGTAAATTTAAATTTTGCTGACACTTTATTTTCCAAACTTTCATTCCATCTTGAGGTACGATTATATGGATTGTATCTCCGGTTGCTGCATAAGTTACAAAATGTCCAAACACCTAACCAAATATGGATTAACAATTCGTTTGATGACCAAAAATACATTAGGGAAAATAATAAAAAACAACAAATTCACTCAAGACAAAGAAAAGAAGAATATGCTTAAATGTCGTTCATGTTCCAAAATGTAAAGTGATTAAGCAGATAGGTGTTTTAAGAAAGTAATTAAAATCTATTACATGAAAAAATTAAATCTAAAAGATGCACACAAAATTAAATAAAAAAAATCTTGAAAATATGAGAATACACAAAACACACAAAAGCAATACAAATAAATTTACATAATTAGGTTTTTCCAACAATAATTTTCCATTATTGCCTGTTATGCACAGAAGTTTTGTTTTTACTTCCCTCGTAAATATTGTAATGGCGAAAAAAGTTACCCTTGAAGATTTTTGTAGATCTTTACGTTTTACAGATCCGTAGGCCTGTCGTTCTGCTTCTTCGAAGCATAGCAAACGATGTACTCGATAGTCTTCAAATTTTGATGAAAAATCAAGGGTCATGTATGAATACAATGGTAACATTTTGGTGAAAATCAAATATGGCAGAACCAAATGGCGACTAATTTTCATTCCGGGGGTTAATGTCACTAAAAATTATGAATTAAAAACTTGAACAAACGTCAAGTATGATATATGACAAAACGAAATGGCGGCCTAATAAAGTATTTAAATATTCTATAAAATTTAATTTTCTGGAATAAAATCTTTTTTATAGAAGTAAATTATCAACGACAATTTAATGTCTAAGAAGAAGTCTTAAGAAGAAATCCACTGTTTTGTGACAATTTAAATTAAAATAATTTTCAGTTTATTGGATTTATATAAAGTTTTTGCCAAATAATTAAATGACTATAAAAACTGTGTTAAGTGTAGAAGCAAGTTTTTTTTCTAAGATATAAATGCATTTTTCTAAGAACACTTCATGTAAAATCGTTCGAAAGAATACAGTGAAAGCCGAAACAATTGTCGTTAAAATTATAAGTATATTGTAGGGTCGATTTATAAATACCAGTGACCTATGAGTGCCGATACAGTTTCGTACATTTTTTACAGTTTCAAGTAGCTGTTAATATTAAAAAACAAAAACTAACGTAAAAACGGCAGATTTATCTAAAAAGACAAAACTTAAAAAATACAAACCAATATATCTAAATGTAAAATATAACAAGTAAAGAATACAATACGCATACAATCAAAAACAATAAAAACACGGTATTTAAGAAACACATTCCTACAAACGCGTAGCTCTAACGCCTTCAGTCGCCCAAAAGAACCTCTTATGAATTTTTAAAGCTCTATTAGCAACCGGAGATACAATCCATATAATCGTACCTCAAGATGGAATGAAAGTTTGGAAAATAAAGTGTCAGCAAAATTTAAATTTACTTAAGTATCTTATCAAAAAAAGAATTGTTTACTCAATCTTTGGCAAAGGTCATCAATATGACAATTCCATGTCAAACTACTATCAACGGTTATTCCTAACAATTTAACGTTGCTAATCTTCTTGGTAGCAGAAGAGCTAAATTCGATTGCCTGCGTTTTGTTGCAGTCCATTTTGCGAACCATCTCATTGCCATATGTAAAGCTTTAGTTGTGCTTATGTTTCAATTATAGAGAGCTAAAAATACGGGAAAACGTTACGGAACTAAACCGACTTGCCATTGACATGAATAATTCGATCCATATTAAGTAAAAAGAATTGTTATAATGTTTTTTGTTTTCAGCATTTTCCATTACTCCCCAAATCATGAAACATTTTTTTAGGTTTACCTCAATTTACAGATTGATTGATTATTTGTTTATTTATATTAAAGAGTTGTGGCACTACACTGTCATTTTTGTGATATACCTATTTTTATAATAAAGAGTTTATGTTTATTTCTTTCTGTTTTATAATTTTAACTGACAGTAACTTTCCGGGCAAAATCTTTCCAACGAAAGAACCTCCACATACACAATACACTTGAGAAGAATATTGCAATGATAGCGTGCCTGCCTCCCATATCTGGAGATTGATTCAATCCGTCCCTGAAATGAAAAGCTTCCGAGAGCCTCAGGTATATATTGAGGGCGTATAATTGAATTTCTCCCTCAGAGATGCCTGGCAGATTATTTTGTTGGGGACCTCATACGTCTTTGTGATTTATAACAATTTGAAAAAGAAATATGAAATGTTCTAAACGGTAAAGAGAACTGTGTCCTATTACGATTACATGCATGTGCCTTTTTTGGAGGTCTATGAAATATACTGCTGGACAGACCAACTTATACATGCATATTTTTGGACCACAATCAAGTCTAGATATAAACAATAACAAATAAAAAATTAAATATCGGTTTCCGGTATTGCCTAGCCTAGGTATATAGTTTTTGACTCAGAAAACGTAAATGCAGGTTTCTACAACAAGTCTTCTGTACAGAGGTTGTGTTGTCATTTTCTCAAAATGTTCTTAAACGATAAGATTACAAAATAAAATAGTATTGTTCTTTTCTAGCCAGAATAAAAATATCTTCTTTACAATTTGCCGCATCCAATATCAGTTTAATTTTAAGAGAGGTAAAAAAAATGTTATATAAAAAGTTTTAGGTTCAACTACGTAACTTAATAACAATTAGTATTTATATATCTAGGCTATATTACACTACACACGAGCTGTAGATTAACTATTTTTCAAATGAATCTTGTCTTGTTTATTATAAGTATACTAGATTTAATAGCGTTATCTTTAAAGGCACCCTAGAAATTTGACAAAATACATGCTGTAGAGGCAATATGTAAGAGAGAGAGAGAGAGAGAGAGAGAGATACGAAGAACTTTTTACTCTATAGTAGTCAATGGAAATACATTTCTTTTTATAATAGGGTTTTTCTCAAAATTACCGGGTGTCTTTAAATGTAAAGCTATCAACTGTAGTATATTTATAATCAGCAAGAAGACACCCATTTAAAGGAAATAAAATATACAGGGTGTTCCATTCAAACATGTTTGGTCTGCTATATATTTTTGAGACATCCTATATACTAATTATATAATTATATATATATATATATATATATATATATATATATATATATATATATATATATATATATATATATATATATATATATATATATATATATATATATATATATATATATATATATATATATATATATATATATATATATATATATATATATATATATATATATATATATATATATATATATATATATATATATATATATATATATATATATATATATATATATATATATATATATATATATATATATATATATATATATATATATATATATATATTTATATATATATATATATATATATATATATATATATATATATATATATATATATATATATATATATATATATATATATATATATATAAGAATCCGACAACATATACATTAAAAAATTGTGTCTAACTCTAGAAATTTAGCCAATATTGGACGTGACAATCTGAGAAGAAAGGTCCCATACCCGTTAGAATCATAAGGTCAATTGAGACTTGGTGCAGAAATGGAGGACTAGCTCCTCAATAAGGTTTATTACTATTTAATTTTTCGAAACATTTAATGGGACATTAAACATAACATACCATGAAAGTTACTTTAAAGTAAAAAATATGGAAAATCGATTTTTTAATTTAATATTGAAGTTAACTTTTGACATGCGTCTATGCGCAGGGTGACTGAATATAAATGGCGTCGCATCTTACTATATTAAATTTTGGGTTTACAAAGAAATGTTTCATATGAAAATTATAGAAAATCACATTTTGATACAAAATTACAAATTGATACCAATTTCCAAGTTACCCGGAAGTTGACATCAGATGATAGGTATTTCAAAACTAAAACGAAAAGAAAGTAAAAGACTTTTTGCTCTAGTTTAAATAGTCTAGATTATACAGGGTGTTAAAAAAGCAAAATAGCTATAGTCAGATATCAACTACTCCTAAACAAATGAATTTAGAGATGTACTATGTTACATAAAAGATATTCCGAATTCATTATAGACCCAAAAATCTATAAATATATCTAGATAATACGCTGTGTTCAAAAGGATAAGGCAACCCATTTGGAATGCCAGCATGTTTTTTACACCCTGTACAGTTTTATTACACTCTTTTCATATGATACATTTCTTTGTAAACATAATATTTAAAAGGTTAAGGGGCTCCATGTATAATCAATCAGCCTGTACAATAGTCATGTTAAAACATCTAGAGGCATTATTCTTAATCATAACTAAGGGAAAAACAATTGTCTAATGCATACAGAAGATAAGGAAAACAGTAGGTTTAGAAAAAATTATAATTTGTGCGTATAGCATGAGCCTAAAAAAATCTACAAATCGCCGAAAATTGTTTTTTTTTTATATTTAGGCCTAGACTATATTGGCTAAAAAAGAATAATACAATATTTCATTTTGTATAAGCGTTACCGTTTTAAAAAAATGACGAGGCACTACACAACACTCTGTGTATCAACTTGAACAGTGTACTAGACAGTTGCGAAAACCAGTACTCAACATTTTAATTATTGTTGAAGATACGGAAACTTAAATTTTGTCCAAAATTGTGTGTATGTTCGATTATTCAGCAGTTTAAATGCTGTAAGTTGTTTTTAAGAAGTATTTCGGGTAGGAAAGAGGACTTTGTATAGTACAACATGCACCTTACGTGGGCCACAAATTTTCTGGCGAATTTTCGTCACACAATTTGCGTCGGAAAATGCGCGAAATTTTCGCACGCCACCATATTTTACGCTTTCCATGGACATGTAGACATTGTATCATTTGTAAGACGTGAAGCATTGCCTCCGTAAATTCCCGCCGAGACATACCAAGTTAACATGAAATTAAACTACACTTTAAAGAAAGCCAATTAGAAGTGGCAAGAACAAGATTTATCACCATGGCAACGGGGTGGCTGTCTCCGCGTGAAGAATTGCCGGTCACATGGCTCGCCGAGGGATGCTATGGGTGGGGAGGGGGGTGTTTGAGGCACAGGGACGTCGGGGGTAAGGAAGACAGATGTCTGAATTTAAAATAACGTTCTCAGGTAATTTGGAAGGGGGAGCGAACGGGTATTATGTGGCTCTTTCGGCGATTAGTTTGCAGTTTGTAGGCATCTACAGTATTTCGTAATCAGATTGCTTTATAAATAGGCTCACTTAAGAAATCACTTGAATTTAGGATTTCGGAACTATTAGTAAAATTAATATTAATATTAGCGTAATTTTTTGTACTAAATGAATTTGCGTTAAATCAATTTTAGAACTTCTTGATTTTCTAGTAGTTTCTTAATATAGGTATAATCTTACGTATAAAAATATATTAAAAAATTGATTAGTTCAACAAAAACTTTTTCAAAAGTGTCATAAGTCAAAAATGAAATTCGAGTTAGATTTCTTTTTAATGTCAGGAAAAACTGGTACTGATGATTTTTAAGGCTCAGGGATGCCAAAATGTTGCCCTAATACCTGGCAGCAATGTAGAAGTATATAGATCTAAAAGTTAAAAACAAAAGAGCGATATGCGTAGGCTTTCAATTTTTTGTTTGCCGTGGGATACCAACTATTTTGATGGCGAAACGACGGCTCCATTTACATCTATAAGCTTCTATATTGCTACTAGAGGTTCAAATAACAAGCCTCACACTGATACCCATAGATGACACCTCTTTACTCTTTGGGTTAATTTCTTACTGCCTTAAATTTTTCATCGTATATATTCAAACTGCCCTTGAATATTTTTCATCATCTCTACCATATGGCTGCATTGGCCTGATAAGCCCCAAAAGGGCGAAACGTCGTCAATTGTGCCGGTAGAGATGATGAAAAATGTTAAAAGGCTTGTCTGTATAATGGTCCATGATTTTTGGACCCTATGTGTACTTGTGTACTGTATATATATATATATATATATATATATATAGTGTATTACTATATATATATATATATATATATATATATATATATATATATATATATATATATATATATATATATATAGTAAAACCATTACATTTTTCTGCCGGTATTACCTATGGGATGATACGAATAAAATTAAAACTTCATATCTCAACAACAAGACGTGCTTTTTCAATTTCACTTCACGCTGAGGCACACATCTGGAATGGCGTAATCTTATTAAAACACGGCCATAGTCTACACGTACCTTATCAAAACCTCCTTTTGTTGAGTGATATATGAGGTGATGATGTTACAGGAAATAGACCAAACCATCCTGACGCGACAGGCGGTCGCCACACTTGAAAGTTATTAAGAAAAATTTAATATATGAATTAAAAATTAATAAATGAAAATTCATATTATAAATTAACAATAGAATTGTATTAACTTAATATATAAATGAAATTAGATTAGGCAACACATGCCTCACACATGGCACGTACCTAAAGCTAAAAATATAAGTCCGAAATTTTTTATTCATTTTGTTTTTAGCGAAAAAATGTGGATATAGAGAATAAAATACTACAGGGTTATTAACTAAACTAAATTATACAAATTAGGTGGACTTAGTTAGGTGACTTTTTTTTTAAACATACATGGTGTCTCAAAGAAGCGGATATTATAGAGTTTTGTAAATGAAACAAGTTATTGTTTAAACCACTTTCACAACTACTTAAAATGGTAGACTTATTCCAATTATAATTTACTAAAGTTCAATTCCATTCAAAAAGTTGAGCTTTGATAATTTGAGTGTATTTTTAAATTTTAGGAGACTTTAAGTTCTAAAAAGTTCTTGAAACTCCTATCTTTTTTTATGATCCTTTTCTGTAATTTAACATAATTTTTTCCAAGTTTTTTATAAAAAGCATGAACATCTTTTATTCTGCTTGGGACAGAAATGCACGACATTATAAAGATCTTAAAAACTAAGCAGGTCAAACCGTTTAAACTTTACAGCCTCTCAAAATACGCATTTTGGTCAGTTTTCAAACGTTAATACCTGGATAACAATTCAACTTAAGTATAAGATATTCTATATAAAATAGATATAGAAATTTTCTGAGAAGTATAGTTGTTTATGTTCTAAATAAAAGGTCACATAGTGTCCCAGGGCCCCACTTTTTTGAGATAGATTTAGAAATATATCCTAAAGCAAAAGAAAAAAAGACAAATAAAATTTATGGCTCCAACCGATTTTCTTATATTATATAAATATGAGGATTAGTATTAAATAAATCATAACAAAAAAGTGCAACTCAATTTAGAAATAAGCTCGAAAATAAAGAAATGGAAAGGGGTTGTATTATATGGGGCACGCCTGTCACGTTAAAAATTATTAAATTTACTATATAATGAATGATATAAACTAATATTTCTAAATTCTCAGATTTCTGGTAAAAAGATATCCCAAGCGTTGTTAACAGATATTTTTATTTAACTACTCCTAAAAGATTGGCATTCCAGTATAATCAAAACTATTATTCTGGAACGATTCTGCAAATTTAATGTAATTTTTATTAAAACTCAATTATAGAGAAACCGTTTACAAATTATGAGAGGTAATTAATTTTGAAGTTTCAAATTTTTTTTTTTGAAGAAAAATATATAATACTACACTCATATTTTAGCAAATATTCATTAAAAAAGATATGCGATTCATTATATAGGGTACGAAACAAATACAAAAATAAAAATTTGCAACCAAAAAAAAAACTGAAATTCAAATGTTTCAATCAGCTTAGCTAAAGAGCCTGCAAAGGTAAGTCAAAAAGCTTCTAGATTTTTCTTGTATTGGACTTAGAAACCTAATGGTGAATATGTAAAATTAATAGGTCATTTGAAATTTTTGACTAATTCCCCATTAAATTACCCAAAGAAACTACACCTCCTACAAAAAAATGACTTTTTAACACACATTTTTACGCTCTATAATTTTGATATCTCATAAATTTCAATTTCACACTTTTGTGTTTTGCCTATTTGCTAATAGAATAAAAACTAAGATATTAAAGAAGTGTCGGGCGCAGACATAGAAAAAGTATTTCAAAAAATATATTTTCAACATCCTGTATAGTAAGAACAAAAGAATAATGGACTTCTGATTGAACGTACCTATTTTTGCTGCCTTATGCTACACAAAAAGACATAATTTAGTTAATAGCCTGTATATTTTGATTCGTAATAATAAATAATACCTAACAAATGGGGTTTAAAACTCGAAAAGTTTCCACTAATTGACGAACAGTCTACGAATGTTCCATCAACAGCGTGTGTAGTAATAAATGTAAGCGAATTATGCATACCGCCCGGTCATTCTGAAATATTGTGACGCGTGAAAATTTCTCGCATTTTCCAACGCTGCTGTGGTGAAAATTTGTTGCGGGTGGAAAATTTGTAACGTCCCGGCTTGACTTTATAATTTTGGTAAATTGTGTGACTAATAATAATGCAACAGGAAATTTATGGCGTGTCTGCATGGCCCTCCGTTTGATGCCTAGATATACTCATGTTGATGTAATACCGTGTATACGTATTTGTAATTTGTTCGTTTTCTACAAACTCCAGTTCCTTTCCGGATGATTCGACATATTTTAAAATGATGCTTATTCTAGTCATAATTTTAGAGGTATTTTAAAACTTACATATGTTACTGGTCTTTCTTCAAGCACTTTAACCGTACCAAAGTATCAATTAAGAAGGCTAATCTTTTTCTAACTTTATTTATATGCATAAGAAAAACCTATAAAGATTTTAATTATATTTTATCTTAATTATTTAACTAGTTAAATTTGTTTCTTATTACGATTTTCGCTTAATCACAGAAAAAGCTTTCATATAAAGGAATCCGAATATTTTGAGTAAGCCTAGCGTAGATGTTCCAAATGTATGGAATTCGACTGTTGGACACGAAAACTTTACTGCTCGAGTAATTAAGAGACCACGCATCAAACCAGAAGACTAGCATATATGCCGGTACTATTAGAATTATTAGTCTTCACTTTACACATGACAACCAATGGGCATAGTTGCCATATTTTTGAGACAACTTACCGATCTGTTTATTGAACATAAACTTAGGCTGTGATGGTTTTTCCATTGCTGCATAAATACCTGTGCAAGTTCTGTGTTATGATACGAGGTGGTTTACACTGAGTGATCTATTCTTCGGGTAATTAAATGATATAATAAAAATAGCCATAGCTGCTCGTCTATTTAATTTATTGTTTTTTCTGTTTTCTTAAAATATTTCTAAACATATAGAGAGATTTTTATTTTTTAAATGACTTATTTTTGGATTATGAATTTCTTTTCAAGCTTCCAAACATATTTTGTGTAGCTTGTTGGGTATATACCTAATTTTAGTTTCTTTTGAGATTTTGGTGTTTCAAAATGAAAAGTTTTAAAACCAACCAAGGGAAGACCTTAACGGCATGACTTTAAACAAAACGAATTATACAAGATGACAAAAGAAACGGGGCACTTAAAATAAAAAGTAAAAGTTGAAATATGCCCCAATTCAAGTAACGAATATTTCTGTTGACTTATTAAAGCATGTGGTTTTTATTATTTTTTACAAAATTGTTTAATACAGAACCATAAAAATATGTAAGCTCATAATGTACTGGAGTACGGAAAATAATTTACTAATCATTATTAATGGCACTTTAATTAATGGCACTCTAAAAATATCTAAAAAAACCTAAATGATAAAAAAATCTCTAAAAAACAGCTTAACATCAGGAGACAAATATTTTTATATAATCTCAAGACATCTCATTAACAATCTGCGGTTTAGAAAATATATACTTATTTCTTATTATTCTTAAAGAGAAACGCTATTTTTTTAGGATTTGAGACACTTAGATTTTTTGTTTTCAAACTGGAATTTTGTTTCCGAAGTAATACAGGGATATCCCTTTGATTGATAACACCGAAATCAGCAATTCAGTAGATATAAGTAATTTGTTTGGAACGTTATTTTATAAGTAAACTATTTTAATTATGGTAATATAAATTACTCCATAAAAAAGTTAAAATTGTAAAGCCTGGGTTATAGATTGAAAACGTTTGCGTCTTCCGTCGCCGTTTGCGCTGTCCTTGAAGTTAACTTAACGCAAGGCAATGGATATGGTTATATATGGTTTAAGTCTCCGCTATCCCTCGAAAAGATGGCGATCTTTAACTTTGAACCAATGAAATTTCTGGATTTTAGAGGGCCTTTTGAAACGTTCGTCCTTATAAATTTGACATTAATATATACACATAACATCTTCACCCATTTAAAAAAACTGCTTAGAGTCATTGTTTTTAAGTTTAAGAAAATACTAGAAGGAATTATGAGTATTTCTACCCTATTTAACTGGCCGAATTCGCGATCGTCTTTGTCGCCTTCTCTTCAACAACTTTACAGCTGCGGCACACATTAATATATCCACAATGCCTAGTCTTTACTAGGCATCATTACTAGGCTTTTAATTATCCATGTTCAGCAAATTATAAAAACGCACATAAAGTGAAAAACAAGCAAGACAAAATTGCATTATACAAAAAGGCGATAAATATAAACATTAAAGTAAGGTTAGCTCCACAGGTGACGCAAAGCGCAAACGTTTTCAATCTATAACTCGGGCTAAGAACAAGTGTAAACACTCAGCTTAAACGGACGACGCAAGACGCAAACTTTTTCAATCTATAACCCAGTCTTTAGAGATCCACCGGTTGCAAGCAAGCTCAATTAAAGTTTAGAATGTTTAACGGAATGCCAAATTTGACAGCGAGTTCCTAGATTTCTGTAAGCAGCTTGTCAAATCCGGAAGCTCGGTTAAATATTCTAAACACCAATTAAATTTTGTTTAATCGGGGGTTAGGATTTGGAAGGATCTACTGGATTTGAGCTGTCTTTTTTGCGTCTTAGATTCTAGGAAGGACGCCATTTGGCCTGTATTTTAACTTTGGTGTAATATTTTATCTTAAGAATATTGCATTATTTATTTTAATAAGGGACGAACACACGAAGAAAATCGCCTTTGCGCTTTTATATAGTGTATGTATTGTTTATATTTTGACTAAAAATGGTAAAAAGCACAATGAGATGGTCTGTCTTCATTTTTCCTCTGTGTCCTGAATAATATTTAGCTTATATTTTCTGGATATTACAAATGCAAAATTGGCAATCCTATCTGTAAACTTCAACATTCCATTACGTCTAGTTCTAATATTATTCTTTTATATCGTATAAAGAGAACAGCAAATGATTATTATTTAATGGTAAACTTGTAGTTCCGTTACATTATTGTAATCGTGAAATAAACCCTCAGAGACTTTTGCAGATTGAACTTATCCGATTTACTTAACATCTTTCTTTAAAAATCAAGGAACATAAGGGGATGAAATGATTACATTTTGAAAAAAAATACAATATGGTGGAACTAAATGATGGCATTACAAAATGAATATAAAAAAATCATTGTCAAGAAACTATCCGCACTTTTCTATAGCTATCTATAATCATTTATATTTTATTTTAAGTTTGAACCCTTCGGCATTCAACAATTTTTTTACAATTAATTTGAAAATGCAATAATTCCAACTTAAAATAAGATTTTGTCAACAGAATAATATATTGAAAAATGACGCTTCCCCCCATACCCTCATATGTCCGTTCTTGGAAAAAAATGACGGCCTAATGATACATTAAAACATTCAGTACTAAAAACTACTTATCCAATTGACTTTAAATTTTGCACAAAAATTAAATGTTAAACAGGGTAGACTTGTAAATTTTAAGTTCGAATCCAATATGGCAAAACAAAATGGCTCGTCTAATAAAATGTTTAAATATTCGGTAAAATTCCATTTCCTAGAATAAAACCATCTTTTTATCCAGGAAAATAATAAATTGCGTAGTTTATGTTTTGTAGACTACGTAAATAACGTTTTGAAAATAAATTACAATTTGTAATATTAGTATAAAGTTATTACCAAATAATTTATTGTCTAAGCACTTAATTATTATTACCCTAATATCTAAATTTATATTTTATTTTCTAAGTTTGAACCCTTCGGCATTTAACTTTTTTTTACAATTAATTTGAAAATGAAATAATTCCAACTTAAAATAAGATTTTGCCAACAGAATAGTATACTGAAAAATGACGCTTCACCCCATCCCCTCATATGCCCGTTCTTGGAAAAAAATGACGGCTTAATGATACATTAAAACATTCAGTACTAAAAACTACTTATTGAATTGACTTTAAATTTTGCACAAAAATCAAATGTTAAACAGAGTAGACTGGTAAATTTTAAGTTCGAATCCAATATGGCAAAACAAAATGGCTGGTCTAATAAAATTTTTAAATATTCAGTAAAATTCCATTTCCTGGAATACAACCATCTTTTTATCCAGGAAAATAATAAATTGCGTAGTTTATGTTTTGTAGACTACGTAAATAACGTTTTGAAAATAAATTACAATTTGTGATATTAGTATAAAGTTATTACCAAATAATTTATTGTCTAAGCACTTAACTATTATTACCCTAATATCTAAATCTGTTTTATCTCAAAACGTCCTCAGATTGTACTTATTATTAAAACAGGGCCCTAAAAACAAGCTAACTTAGAATTTGTTGTGTAATTTTTTTTTACAGTGACACGCGCAGGAAGTAGTTATACAAGTTAGAATATCTGTTTAGGCAGCGACGACCGGGATATAACTCTGTTATTTAGATATATTAAACATTTTCGTATTTAGAAGAAATATACAGAAAATCATAAAATAGAATCAATAGAACGTTGGTGTTTATATTTCAGACATTTCAATTAAGTATTTTGTTGTAGAACTGTGGTAAAATTGCCCACGAAAATGAGTTTTTATTTAATAGGTGTACATATTTAAACACTACTTTGATCTTTTCCTTTGTGAAATTATTTTGGGTTTCTATCGGATGCGATTGAAAATTTACCCAAAATTTGGTATCACGTTTGTTATACTATATATTATAGAAATATGTTTTCTATAATATTCGGTAATTTAATTTGCAGAACTCTAACAATACTACTCTACTCCTAAGATTGTAAAATAGTTTAAACTATGTTATGTTTCATGTATATACTAAGATACAAATTGGTATAACTTAGAAAAAACAAATGAACTGAGTTACGTTAGATTTGCGTTTTAATGAAAGTTTTTAAAAGTTGTAAAATGGAGGGAAAACTTGAATGCATATTTTATATAAATACTGTCAGCATAAGGGTAAAAAAAATTGAAAACTATATCTTTTGCGTCTATATTACACAACGTAATAAAACTATAAGTCGTTATTACTCAAGCAAAATGTTTTCATCATTATGGCGAGGGGGTATTTTCCTTAAGTGCCAACAAAATAAAAATCCGTAATAGATCGAATATTAAAACAAAAAAATATAAATTTGACATAAATCATAACAGAAAAAAGTTAAAAAGTTGAAGTCCCAGTTGTTTAATTTGATATTGGGACTTTTACTAAAAACCTATCTTTTCTTAGTTTTCTTTCCTTTATGAGGTTGCATTTTTTTCTACGAATGTTCTAGGTTATAATAGATGTTACGAAAAAGCATACGAAAAACAATTCATTTTTTACCCTGTATTTTATTTGACCATGAAATAGACTTATTTTTGGTAGTTGCAAAATAATTCAGAGATTTCATATCTCAAAACAATCTGTAAAGGAACCTAGCTAAAAATTCCCTTCTATTTTTTTCTTTTGTCTACAAAAATGAAAGGAAACGCACTTTATGTATGTGCGAGATGTGTTGCGAAATTGCTATGTGGGGAACTAAGAGAACTTACATTACTATTTCTAGTAAAAGGAAATATTTATAGCGAGAGAAGCTTCGGGTAAATTAATCGATTTTATAGTCTCAAAAGGTTGTGAAAAATATGTTCAGGAAAGCTCTTTTAGATTAGATTAGACAGACTGGATTAGCTATCAGCAATTGCGTAACTTTTATGCCTTTTATTTTTCTCTCTGTTCAAAATCTTTAGTTTTAATTTGTCGCTTTTAATGGAAACTGTGTTGGGTTAATTCTGTTTGGGACCTGAATAAACAACCAAATAAGTCTATTTGCCGAAAATTCAGTAAAACCAAAGACATTATAAGTCCTTTTAAAGATAGTCACGAAATCATTATTATCGCAAACTTTGACCCAGTATTAAAAAAATCTATATAGGAAACCAAAGAACAATTTTATTTTTGATCATCTAGGCATTAAACTATCTCTTGTAGGCATTAGCAATAATTAAAATATTAATTTATCATCGCTTTGAAAGCGGTGAAGGGTGGCTTCGTCAGAAATGGGAAAAATAGCAAGAGCTACTTATTAAATTTGCATTTGGTGGAATTTGTGTACGAAATGAAGTCAGTTAATCACGCAGCGAGCTGAGCGGCTGGTTCAGTTTTCTGCGTTCGCCACTCTAGAGCGCTCCGGAGCGCCGCCAGTAAATTATGGCATATTAATCTCTTCGCTGCAGTATTAGTTACGTTAATTATGCTCCGCCATATTGAGGAAGATGGACAGAGCCGCACTGGGTAGCAATGCGTTCCCTATGCAGCAAAATTTATCTGAAACCCCACAATATTTTACAAATATTTCGTATAAGAAAATTTTCAAACTATGTAAATTCGATTTAATACATATTTGATCGGTATTATAGAGGGTCTACTTAGTTCTAATTAGCAACCGGAAAACTTTTTTATGAACTAGTTTAGAAAAAAAGAGTTTTGCTTATTTAAAAAATAAGATTGCTTTAAAAACAACATCCGATTCAAAACAAAACAAACGCAAAAATAAAAGTTTGCAAAACAAAAAATTAAAACTTTTGAGACAGCTAAATTAAAGAGCCTGCAAATACAAGCCAAGACTTTGTTTTGGTAAAATACCTTGTTTTCGAGGTGGTGCATACCCATGTAAATTATTTGATATTTTCGACTTATTGACCAATATACCCAAAACTCGAGCAACAAACTTCACATTACTTTTTGACTTTTTTTTTACTCTATCTACTTTGACTATCTAGCTATTTTTGTTTTACAAATCTTTTGCTTTGTCTCCTTGTATTTGAGTATTTTTTGCTCACCTTTTATATAATATGAGAAATTTTTTGTAGTACTACTGATTTTTAAATATTCAAAACTGTATAAAATCGTTAATAAAAATGTTAACTAAATTTGAACATATGCGGTAAATCATATTTACGTGTACAAATATATAAGAACTATTTCATTTCTATTTTTGGATTCTGAAGGCAAGAAGTTGGTATTTCATAAGCCTCGAGAGTTTGTATAAATAAATCTGAATTGTAACAAGTGACGTTCATTTTGTGTATTTTTTTCTTCTTGAGGACAGACCGTCTTTCGATAAGGTTCTGCTACTAATTTGGTGTATTTCTCTTTTACCGACGATTTGATGCATTTACAATTAATTCTAAAGTATCCAAATTATAAGCTAAATTGTTCCTCCCTTATAATTTGGAAATATGTAAACTTTATGTATTACAAAATAAATATTTAATATGTATTTATTAAATAACGCAAAAGTTTTCATCTCACCGAAATCTTTAAAAAAATTCAAAGTGGCACATTTTTCGCCTATGCGAGCATTAACGTACAAACAATAATTAGAAAAACCGAATATAACAATGTACAGGCTGATCCAATAATAGATGACGTCGGCAGTAGATCGAGAACCCTTAATGACAGAACTTAAGGAAAAAAATATTTATAGGTAAATCGGCCAAGAGAAATCGCTTTAATATTTTCAAGTTCGAAAGTCAGCCGCAACTAACAGCAACATAAAAGTGTTAATTTTTCCATAATTGAGGTAGGTATTTTGAAAATATTAGCATTGTATTCTTCAGTCAATTACGCACTCTTGTGCTTCAGATCATTTTAATCTATTTTCAAAAATAAAGTGGTGGGGGAAGTTCTAACATTTTTACTTTCAAATGTAGATATATCTGTTTTGGATGAACTCATTTTAATTTCACTTGGTGTCGAAAGAAGTGTCCCTTTTGCTCTATTTGTGGAGCTATAAACTGTCACTTAATGACTTTGTTATTGGTCACTAGATGGCGTTATTTCGGAATTTTCCAAATAATGGTGATTTTCTCAAAAAAAAATTAAATGGTATGCTACGACTTTTATATCACATTTTATTTGGTGGTTATGAAGGTCATTGAATAGTGAAATAAAAAATCCAGATCCGCAGTTATATTAAAAAAGTTAATGATGGACTCTCGAATCTGAAACGTCGAGTTGCAAAATTAACTTTGCCTTTTTGTTGAGGAGAAAAATGGCAACGACAAAGTGGAAATTATTTTTCTCTCTCATTTCAGTTAATCTTAAAAATTTAGGAAAACTAAAAAACTGTTCTTTTTCCAGTTTTCTGGTTTTCCTAAAATTTTGGGATTAACTGAATTGAGAGATCCGACGTTTCGGCTTCGAAAGACCATCATGAACTTTCTTAATTTAAATGCGGACCTGGGTTTTTTAATTCACTGTTTAATGCCCTTAAAACTACCAAATAAATTGTGATATAAAAGTCATAGCGTACCATTTGATTTTTTTGAGAAAACTAGAATTATTTGGAGAATTCCGAAACGTCATCTAGTGTCCACTAACAAAGTTATTACGGTACAGTTTATGACTCTTGGAGTAGAGCAAAAAAAGCACTTCTTTTCGACACCAAGGTAAATAAAATTGGTTCATCCATAACAGAGATATCTATATTTGAAAGTAAAAATGTTTGACCTTGCCCCACCACTTTATTTCTGAAAATAGACAAAAATGGTCTTAAGCAAAAAAGTGCGCAATTGGTTCAAGAATATAATATTTATATTTTCATCATACCTTAATTATAAAAATTTAAGAGAAAATTGACATTTACACTTTTGTGTCGCTGTTACGCCCCCTAGCGGCCAAGTTTCGAACTTGAAAATAATTTACAGCCATTTTTCTTGGCCAATTTATTTCCAAATATTTTTTCCTCAAGTTCTGTCAGTAACGGTACCCGAGCTACAGACGACGTCTTCTATTATTGTACTACCCTGTACATAACTCAATGTTCCTATAGTTATCTTTACCCAATTAAAAATTAAAACATAAACGTACATAATAAAGTTTAAACACATGTATTTTATTTTTTGTTGTTTAATTGTGTTAAGGAAACTATATGAACAGTTTAGTAAGTTATATACAATGTTAGTAGTTTCGATAATGGTTGCAAGGGCAAAACACGTGTCACCTTAATTTTCTTTAAATATTTGACTGAGAATCAAAACTGTGTATTATTAAATATATCCACACTCATTGAGAAATACGGACCACTTTATTAAGTAATTAAAAATATATTTAAAAATAATAATATGTTTGAAAAGCTAAAAGTGATTTATACTTATTCTTTTTTGATCTAAACTATTTTATGTGTAGCGAATCCTGATACTTGTAGCTCCTGTATATTCCATAACCACTGTAGTATTTTAAAATGCTTATATATAAATCTATTTTAAAAAATCTACATTTTAATAACAATGTAGTTATTGTTTTGAAAACTGTCACTGTTTAATTTTTTATTAACTAAATAGCGTACTGACTAAACACCGAGAATTTAGTACTCATTACGGTGTTTGACTGTTCGAATAATACAACCGAATAAATATCTATCTACATCAAAACAAAATTAATTATCATTACTAATTTCCAACAATTACCTCTACCTTATTGCTCTAGTTTATGTTTTTATTAATATTATATCAATATATTTAAAGAAATAAACTTTCAGTAGTCTATCTAATTTGCTATATATATATATATATATATATATATATATATATATATATATATATATATATATATATATATATATACATATATATATATATATATATATATATATATATATATATATATATATATATATATATATCATCCTACAGTCTCTCGGAAAGTGAAAAATCCGTACTGAGTAAGGATTTTAATTTTGCGATATCTCCTAAGGAAATCCCTAAAGAAGAAATAATAGCTGGAGTGGAAGCTGTCCATGACTCCTCTGAAGAAACAAAAGCAGATGAGATTCGACAAGAGGTGGCAAGAATTTTAAGATCAAGCAAAACACCAAAACAAAACCTAAATGCCACTGAACAAAGGGCCCTGATAAACCTTCGAAAAAATAAAGACATCACAATCCTTCCAGCAGATAAAGGAAACGCAACTGTAGTTATGAATACTCAAGATTACGTACAAAAAATGCAGGATATCCTACAAGACAATTGTTATAGGCCCGTTCCAAGGGACCCGACAACGTATCTAGAAAAAACAACTAAAAATAAAATAAAAAGTTCACCAATAAACCCCGGAATTCAACAAAAAATCATACCAAGGGAAAAGTCGAGCAGATGTCCTAAACTCTATGGTTTACCAAAAATACACAAACCAGGGGCGCCTATCAGACCTATTGTTAGTGCTGTTAATTCGCCGCTACAAAAACTGGAGAAATACCTTTCTGAAATTATGCAACCAACTGTAGAAAAAACTGATTCATTCGTAAAAAACTCTGAGCATTTCACTCGAATTATACGAGATATCGTCCTTGAAAAAAACGATATCATAGCAAGCCTAGATGTCAAATCGTTATATCCCAGTATTCCCATCGACGAAGCATTGGACAAGATTGCTATGAACGAGGATTTCCAGGCACATATAATAGAACTCTCGGAGCATTGCCTCAAAAATACTTATTTTTCTTTCAACGGGCAAATGTATAAACAAACGGATGGTGCTCCAATGGGGTCCTCGCTATCACCAGTAGTCGCGAAATTATTTATGATATACTTCGAGAAAGAAGCTCTTGAGAAAGCAAGTTTAAAACCCAAATTATGGATTCGTTATGTGGATGACATATTTATTATATGGCAACATGGTCATACAGAGCTCGAAAAATTTCTGACTCACATAAATTCAATCCACCCCAGAATACAATTTACTCTAGAGTTAGTGGAAAACAACAAACTACCATTTTTAGATGTTTTGGTCACAAAACTGCATAACGGACATTTCGAATACACCGTGTATAGAAAACCAACACATACAGACAGATATTTAAATGCAAAATCACATCATCACCCAGCACAAATTCAAGCTGTGGCAAATACTCTAATATCTAGATCCGTGCGACTAACTGAAACACAGACGAGACAAAACGAACTTAAGGTAATATCTAGTGCTTTAAAGAAAATATATATATATATATATATATATATATATATATATATATATATATATATATATATATATATATATCAGCACAGGTTTCCCAGAACAACGAACAACAAAAAATATGAACCGGAAAAGCAAATTTCGAGTAGTCTTACCATATGTAAAAGGCACAACAGACAGAATCGGAAGAATCCTGAGGAAACACAACATACAAACAATACACAATCCACAAACAACTATAGGTAAACTACTCGGTAACCCAAAGGATAAAAGCAAACTGGAAAACCACGGAGTGTACAGTATTCCGTGCCAGGACTGTGAAAAGTTGTACGTAGGGCAAACTAACAGACGAATATCAGCAAGAGTGGAAGAGCATAAACTCAGCGTCAGAAATAGACAAACAACCTCAGCTTTATTCGTATATCATCAGGAAACCGGTCATAAAATAAATTTCGAAGGGTGTAGGGAGATTGCCAATATAGAACAGTAGTGAACGGATGTACACCCGGAATGAAAACACACACATATATATATATATATATATATATATATATATATATATATATATATATATAAATTACGATAATTTAGGGATTTATGATATTTTTTTATTCAAATATAATAATTATTAGGATACTTTTTTAATAATTGCTATCGCAAGTCGTAAACTGTGCAGTTCATCTTCGTTTAGAGGTATGCTTGTATGCTTGCTTTATATCAAGCACTCTAAGCTTATTATGCTTATGGAATTATTAGTCAGAAAAAATCAAAAACCAATATTTAATTTATCCACTTTTGCACAGGGTTTTCTTTAAGATAGTTATAACTTTGGGCAGACCAATCATACTAATGTCCATCTGTATGAAGCATGAAAATTTTATTCTTTTATTCAAATATCATGCTGTAAATGTAATCCAACATATCAAGTTCGTACTTTTTCCGGATTCTGTTGCATCCGACTTGTAGGTGTTAGTTTTATTTACTGAAAAATACCTATTGTTTATTAAATAAATGATCTGTTACTCTTCTCCAGAACCATCACTTCCCTATTTTTATTTTTTGCTGACCCTGCACCTTACTGGTATTGGCTTGATCTTTTCTATATTATTAATTTTTTTTGTCTCCTTTCGAAAGCATTTTTAGCAAGTATATAAAAGAAGTGTGCTTCCTAGAGCCAGTACGTCGTAAGACGGCAACGCCCACTGAGGATAGAACCCAGAAAACATAAGGACATTTTGATCTTGGGTTGGACAAAAGGACTGTCAGGAATGTTTATATAGATCCGCAGAAAAATATGCTAACCAAAAAAAATTAATTTTTACCTGACATAAAATTCGTGAGACTAGTTTACAAATAAGGCAGACGTCATCCCAGAATTCTTAGTTGCATGTGCCAACTCACAAATAACATAATATTTCAGAACTTTTTTAGTTCGGCTATAACTATTAAAAAAGGGTTTTTCAATGCCATTCTTATAAAAGCAATAAATAATTTAAGCTAAAACACACTGTAATATTTTTTCTGAACCAAAATCTTGACTGTTGCATATCGACTTACGAATGACCAAAGATATACAATAAATTCACCACTTTTAATCGTTCGTACTCTTGGCATCCATTTAGGGGGTATTTTATTTATCACCGGATGAGTCGTCTATAGGGAGTATTATCTGTTTAACGTACAATATAAATTAGTATTAAATATTACTCGTATATCATTTACTACAAATACATACATAAAGAGGAATTTAACGCGAATTAAATAAATAAATTAATAAAATAGTTATAGGGTAACATCATTTATTCATATTTTATACAGTTACCAACATTATGTACGCTCCAAACACTCAATAGTTAAATATAAGAGTTGTAGATTTTTTTAGGAAATTAAAAAAAATATAATTTATGTTTGCTGGATATCTCTTAAATGTGGACAGACCTAACACGTAGATTTGTAAAAGAACGCGTAGTATATTATATTAACTTAAAACGGGTCTCGCCCTACTGTTTACAAAAAATACTTTTATCTTTAAAGGCATCCAATAAATTTGACAAAAACCCTGCTACAAGGGGCATGCTAGATATAGAATGAGAAAGTTCTATTGCACAGTGGAGAAATACATTGTCTTTTTTGGCAGCGTTTTCCTCAAACTTCTCGGTGGTTATTAAAGGTAAAGTTGTCAAACCTCGTATACTTATGATCAGCAAAAAGGAACTTATTTAATGGACCTATCATATGCAGTGTATTCTATATAAAAATAATAATATTGGGACTACTACACATTTTTGAATCATTCTGTATAAATAAAGAATAGTTTTCTATAATCTACGTAAAAAACCCTAAAACCAGTGGCGTGCAATGCCGTTTAAAACAGGGTAGACAATAAAAAAACTCCTTTTTTTCAAAAAAAAAAAGAATGGTTCTTTATAAAAAATCAGTTTAATAATGCGGCTTTTTTTTTAAGTCATGTAACACTAATAGTTAAATTCTTTAAACATGTGTTTCGCAAAGTGCGATTTATTGTTAAACGAGAATACGATCATAATTTTATCGTTATTAAATTTGCTAACTTTTATATTAAGGAAATACACGACACATTTTCTTATCTTCACAAAATTTAAGCATTTCGTATGGACTAAATTTGGAATATTTGGACGAAAACTTTAAACAATTAAATGAATGTTTAAATCTGTCATCTGAATATTTTTTAGGACATTTTTACAATTAATTTAAGTATATAATAGGGCGAAAAAGAAAGACTAAATTGATCAATTATTGCTATAAGAATCCATATCCTGACTCGGCAGCATACCGATTATAATCAATTCCTATATGCCTACGATTATTTTAATATCTTTGTCGCACTGCTACGAAAGCACTGCTTTTGGTTCCCGTAAGGTCTTTAATGGTTATCGAATTTTGAGTGCCAATTGGCTCTTATGGGATGCTTTTGTCGCGGAATGATTTTAGGTGGTTCGACACTTTTTTTTTTTAATTTTTTATGATAGATGGTGAACCTTGTATTAAATTTATGGAAAAAAGGCCATAATAATTTAAAATAATTAAGAGAATTTTGACAAAAGAAAGATTGATTACCCAACTGTTTTCATAGGACAGGCGATGCTTTTTTGCCTATATTGTATGCACGCCAGTGCCTAGAACTATCATATTTTAATTTTTTTTTGTAAATCTTATAAGCAAACAAATATTGGGGATTGCGAATTATTATGAATTACCCCGTACCTTTTGGCATGAAGGAGTAGGACGACCCGATTTTTTTCAGAACTCCCTGATCAACATAGGATAGTGTTTAAAGAAGTTGAATAGGGTTTTATATTTTGACTCCTGCCTGTAGCTTGAACTATAGGAGATACAAAAACAAACATCCAATACAAAAGGTGAATATTTTTTCTGTATTATTTTAGGAATATCCATCATCCTGTTGAATAACGTTGTTTATAAGCCATCGCAATTTTTAAGAGAATGTATTTAAAAATACGACCCTGTTCCAAGATGAAGACGCAGAGTAAGACCACAACGCAGTATCAAACATGAAACGGCGATCATAAAAAGCGACCGCCGCTTCTTTAATTAATACATATATCGAGAGAAGTCAAACTATCCCACTGCTGATTTATTAAAATCCCGCGGGACGATAAATACCATCGGCGCATTTTGCAAATTAATTTAAACAACAAATTATAATCTACAGCGATAATGTATGGTTTATTAAAAGCATAATAACATGTGTTTTAATGCGTATTGTAATTTTAATAATTGAGAAATATTAAGAGCCTCAGTTGTAAATTCATTCCGCCACCGTGCAATACTTTAGTCGGGGCACGTATTTTCAGCAGCGTTATGGTATAAATAAGATAATTTAATAATTCACGTTGAGGTCTGCGCTAATGGAAATGCTGGCCGTTCGTTCGATATCTAAATATTTGTGCGTAGGGCATATATATTCAGTATATTTGTTAATGGAATATAATGAGGTGATTTGTAATTTGTTTTACTTTCCGTCAGTTATAAAATGTCAAAAAATAATCCAAAAAAAGAGCAAGCAATTATTATTTACAATATATATTTTTGACATTGTTCATATACGGTACTTAAGCTTTACGAATTCGGATAAAAGAACAGAATATTTCACTAGCAAAGCTGGTTACTGTAAAAACATGCAACCAAAAATGATGTATTAAAAATTTTAAAAATTAGGCTTTTAGAAAATGACCTAAAAAGTGAAAAATAACATTTAAGTATTATACAATACAGTGAGGGGCCAGTAATAATTAGGATTTACTTTAGTTTACCGGTGTAAATACCGGGACCACTCGTAGCCACAAAAAAAAAATAATAAAAATTATGCAGACGCATTCACCATTTTATCAAAAATTTGTTTTACCTAAGCTAAAAAATAAAAACTCACATTACGGTCGTAAATAATAAACGTTAGTTTTAAGTATTCTTCATTAAGTAACTTTTTTGATATCAGAAAGCATATATCAAAATCGAACAAAATACTTATTTTTAACGAAAAATACGTCTTTCTCTACTCCAGCAAAAGAATATTTCTCTGATCTACTTGCCAAGCTTCTACCTGTCTAGTTTGTTTCAATGATTTGTCGGCATTACGTCTCGTTAGTCAAAAATTAATCAAAAATTTTGACCAACGTCCTTTTTAATTTACTACAATCTATTGGTTTCGCTGTTGGTTCGTTGTGACACATTTTTTAAATAGTGGTTTTTAAGAGAAAAAAAACTTTGGCTTTTTAATTCTTCAAATTTTTATAGAAAGTTTATGTATGTATGTTTTGGCTTTTTAGACCTGTCTCAAGAGACAATTCAGAATCCTCTCTTAAGAAATACCTAAAAAGCAGAAACATATGTATAGTAACTTTCTATTAAAAATTTTTTTGTTAAGATTTTGAAAAGCTTGGCATCTTGGTAGATCCTTGAGTAGTCTAAATAACGTCTTAAGACATACAAACACTAAATAAAACGCATCAAGATCTGTTGATTTTGTTCGTAGACATATGACAATCCTTTTTTAATTAATGTCTTGAATCGGTGTTTGTGGTAGAAAAGAGTTTAGGAGGGAATGACTATCCCGGCCAATTTTTGTGTAAAATTTAACAATAATAATTACGAAAAAGAGAAAAGAACCATTTCGTTTTTCAGGAATTGGGCGTTTAAATTCCGGGAGATGGTACGATCTGACAGATTCCAGGAAAATCCCAGAATTTCCAATGCGTCTGCCGGCTCTAGTCATAGTGCTCGTAACAAATATGAATACTAAGATAAAGTAGGTATTTTCTATATTTTTGAGCTCATTGGAACCCCACACTTTTTTTTTCGGTTTTTCAAATTCCTAATATATTAGTTATTTTATACTCTTTAGCCTAGGAAATACCAAACATTTATAATTTTCACCCTTAAATACCAATTTTTAGTCAAATCTGTACAAATGCCAACACTTGTCCGCCATGTTTGAGCTGTCATTTTGAATTTTTAAATGTTGACTAAAAATTCATAACTTCCTTTTTTAAATGCCCCTAGATACCGACTTCAGTCGGATCTGAATAAATGCCAAAACCTGTCCGCCATGAATTTTTAAATGTTTATTAAAAATGTATAATTTGCACTCTTAAAAACCCCCAGATACTTATTTTTAGTTGTATCTGCATAAACAACATAACTTTTTTAACATGTTGGCTCCCCATTTTAAAACTTTAAATGGCTACTTAAGATTCATAATTTGCATCCTTTAACACCTCCAGATACTGATTTTCAGTCGTATTGCACCATAAATAATGATATATTTCCACGATACTAAAACCGCCATCTCGATTTTTTACATACAAAAGTGTATTGTTACGCCGCTTGTATATGCATCCCAAATTTTAAGTATATTGATTACAGGAAGAGAGATAAAATTCAATTACAAGATTTGAACCAGTCAAGCATTTAATTTACATGGTAAAGACAGAGTGGAATTAATAAAAGCTTAGTGAAAATTCATATTTTAGTAGAATTCTCATTAACTGCGTGTTTCTTGTCATTCATTAAACAATTAAAACTTTTTCTCTATAGGATCTACATATCAGTAGATGCCCTTCACGCCGAGGACCAGCAGCTTCGTCAAAAGTTCCTCTAGTACGTTTGTTAATCACAAAAATGACGAGATAATATTAATTCCGAAATAGCTCCAATATCTCTAGGAACTCTGATTTTGGTGGTATTTTCTAGGAATAAAAATTCATTAGTCATTTATATTGTTCATTTATTTTGCGAAATAGTAACTGAGGTTGATTTAAAGTGACAAGTATGATATTGTCGCTAACATCTGACAAATTTAAAAAATATGCTTGCTAAAGTGTTTTAAAATAAAGATTTTTATATAAAAATATTTAAAAATGGCAATTTTAAAAATCTATTATCATAGTGCTACTAACATTTGGGAGGGTAATCTACTGAATGACAACTTTTAAAATTGTTATTTAAAACAAGTTTCGATGTTGGCATAGGACAAACAAGAAAATGACGACAGCTCTTGCATAAAACTCATTTATATCAAATATATTAAGAATTTTTTTCCACTCTGTATATCGGCTAAATTTCATGAGCGTGTTAACAAAAAATTTTAATTGCCATATGTATTAGTAGGAAGTTGAAATTGAGGTTTTATTGTATTCAGTATAAAAAGTTAAGGTGTTCTGTAAGAAAGACCTAGTTTTTATTTCCTGCAGAAATATTTTAATTTTTAGGATCTTTATAAAATGGGTTTAAAATTAGTCAGGTTTCTTTTAAAAGCCATTATCACTATGACAATGAAAACTGTAATAAAAAATACTTTTCGTGGTATAAACTGTATTATAATTGGTGTCTTTTGCCGAATCATTAATTCGCCATCGCAATTCCAAAGGCGGAAAATTGACACACTTTAATTCCCTCCTGGTCATAAATTTGAAAGTTCGGCAGTGTAGCCCTGCGATAAGAAAGGACTGATCGCCCTGCCGCCAACAAAGATCACAAAACAAATAGATCAAGATTGGAATCCACCCAGTTGCCGTCGCCGCCTAAGGCACTTTTGCTTGGCTCTGCATATAGTTTGTCTTTTGAATTCGCCATTGATGCTTTCCGCAGGAGTAAAGGGTCATTCTCTTGGAACAGGTGTTTTTGAGAAGCTTTGAACAGGTTTTTCTTATGATCCTCTAGGAATTTTTAACCACATATTTTATTCTCTTACTTTTTAAATATACGTTTTCATATATTACAAGTCACATTTCCAAGATGGAGTTAAATATTACATTTTGCATTATAATGTTTTTTTTTAAATAGTTTCTTTTTATACACATAATTAGTTTATTTTATAAGAAGTTTTATTGTAGACGGCAAGTTTAAAGTTTGGACGTCTTTAACAAAACAAAGGTCTCTTGTTATTAAAGCTAAAAGTGTTATACACATTTTCAAAAGTTAAAATGATTAGTAGCTTCGAAAACCATATGAAACACCATAATTTGGATCACTCCCACTTTTTAATTTCACCCCTTTTCCATCAGACATCTCAGCTACTGAAATGTTTTGTGTCCAGAACAAAGTCCCATCATATTATAAACATTAATGAAAAGTAATAATCACCTGCCGAAATATCCTGACGAGAAAAAAGATTACCCCCCCCCTCAAGCTGTATCTACCTAAAGGCATATCCAAATTACTTTTTTTTTGCTTAATGGCAATGTATGTAACACATTTCCAGACGATATATTAAAACATTTCAAGATTATCGGGAAAACGATTCAAATGCTTACTATGGAACCATCCCGGAACTAACAAGAATACATCCTAAAAAAGTCACCCAATTTGGACAAACTATCAATAAACTACGAAGTTATCGGTGTATAGAAATTAGAAAAATATATTTAGGGTCGAATGGAGAATTTCATCCTTTTTTGAAGGAGTATAGGGGAAAAGTAAATAAAGTGTTGCTTGTCGTTAATATTTGTTATTTTACTTTCAACCATTTTAATAAACAAAGATATAAAAATTAGAGTAGATGACACACTTTAATATCGTATGTGCATGACTCTAATATAGTATGTATCAAAAAATATTGTAAGCAAATTAGATTACATGTTGGGATAAATAATTTACTTAAATATTTTTCAGTCAATGTGTAGTTAAGTTTTATTTTGTTAAATTGGTAAAAAGCCAAAAAATGTCTTTTGAAAATTCAAATATATAAAATAATTCGTGTTCAAAAACAATTTAAAGCCAATAGCTTTAATTATAGTAGTTAAGATTAAATAATTTTTTAATGTTAAAAATAATTATAAAATAGTTATGCATGCTTTGCTCAGCAAAAAAAAACCACAATAAACAGATTTCATTTTTAGAAATAACTACCACCAACTTCAATAGTTATTAGAATTGCAAAAATAAAATAAAAACTCGATTCAGCAAAACTTTCTAATATTTTAGTATGTAAATTTGATTTCTTAGAGGTGTAAAATGAAATGTTTTACAATCTTCTAAAAAGCTATAAGAATTTCTGAAAATTTCACACAACACTGAGGACTTCAAAGAGCTTAAAACAGTTATGACGTATAGTCATAAATAGTAACAAACTAAAATCGTTTATTACATCAATTTGTTCAAATTCTAACTTATTTTTATCTCTAAAAGTGATTTTAGATATCTATTTTTTTAAAACATGTTATAGATACAGTATATTTTAAGATAATAAGTTTATAAAGTATCCTCTTGATTTTTTTATTTAATATTTCTCAAGAAGAACCCCCCAACAAAGACAAACGAAATGCACCTCTTCCCGAAACACAAGACGGGTAAACCGGATGTTGATTGCGACAATAGAACTGAATAACAAGGAATAATGTTCCCTAGTCCTAATAAATTACTTTGGCAAAAGAATCGATCTTGGTTAAAATAAGGAAAGTAATACATTTTGTTGGAAAAGCGAAGTGTTAAATTTATACGTGTAATCATGGCAATCGGTAGAAAAACTACGATTAGATTTTTAGGATTCCCATAACATTCCTTGTTCTTTTGAGTAATATCTTACTTGTTGATTTAAGTAGGAAATGTTGCAAAAATTGTGGATAATATTTATTTTTTGAAAATGTCTCAGGAACACAAATTTTTTAGATTTTACAAAAAAAAAAGTATAACATTAAAAGATACTTCATGGTTTGCACTCAATAAATCAAATGATTCATAATTCGGATTAAGCCAATTTAAGTTGTTTTTTGTTTGTTTTATTTTTATTTTGATTTATTATCGTTGTTAATATTATTATCATTTTTTATAACTTTATTACTTACAAGTATTTAAACATGAAAATGATTTGTTATTTTCTTCACAAAATTTTGTTTTATTCTTTTACAAAAAAAAACCCATCGGTAAACTGGCTGTTTTGTCATTAAGGTTTTGCAAAATGCATCCTTACCGCATCATATCTTTCCCCTTAATAAATCAAATGATTCATAATGCGGACAGTTTTGGCTAAGCCAATTTAAGTACCGATTTTTTGTTTGTTTTATTTTTATTTTCAAATATTTAGGGTGGAAAGGAAATGACAACACATATTATGTTTTTATTAATATTATTATTTATTTTTTATAACTTTATTAACTTACATAGTATTTAAACATGAGTTGAGTGATTTATTATTTTCTTCTATAAAAATTTTGTTTTATTCCAGGAAATGGAAAATTACCCATTTCATTAGGACGCCATTCTGTTTTGTCATTAAGGATTTGCAAAATTGCAAGTTAATTAAAATATGGTTTCCTTAGTTTGAATTTTCACACAACACATTTCATATATTTAACTCATTTTTTTCTAGTTACCATAATGGCTTATTATAAAAATTTTTCAGTTTATACCGAAGTAACATTCCTGTTTTTCCTGTACAAAATATATTTAAAAAGAGTTTCAGCTTGGGGAGCTACTGGACTGTTCTATAAATTGTTGCAGCTAAATGGTGCGTTTTTCCAATATAGTTTTTTTTCGTTAAATATGGGATATTCAAATATTTAGGGTGGAAAGGAAAATTTTTTTACAACACATTTTTGATGTTTATATATAATTGCCAAGGTAACAAAAACAATTTAGTTACATGAGAAATAGAGCTACCTCTTCATGTAAATACTCTCGGACCTAACCATTATACAGTACATTCAGAAATATGACGTCATAGATGTTTATTTCTTAGGGAACTTTTCGGCCTTATTTCTTTTTCAGTTTCATAGTAAAATTATATTTCTAAAATATTTTCGTTAATTCATAGATTTTTTTTAATTGTTTGGATTTTTTAAATTCTTTTCATTTTTATAGTTTATTTAAAAACTGCTGTCTTATGTCTTATTTTTAACTTACCATTAAAATGTTATGTTAATTCTTAGTCTTAATTCATCAAATTATACAAATTTTTCCAGTTCTTCTTTATTCGAGTTAACAAAATAACAACCCCTCACAAAAATTAGAGATATTTTGAAGACCATTTGGCCTTCAAAATATCTCCTATTTAATAATATAATAATTTTAATAATGCCTAAATAATGTTGTGAAGATATAGTAATTAACCGAGAAGTATCGTGTATCACAGAAAACAACATATTTATTGACCGTTATTATTAATATCATCTGAAGTCACTCTGATGCGATACCATTTAAATTTTTTCTCGAGATCTCTTGTAATAATGGTCATTTGGACTGTTTGAGACACCCTATGGGTGTGGATGAATAGACACCCAATCGGTGTGGATGAATCGAGTATTCCAATTAATTTCATCTTCTGCTAAGAGGAATCGATTCTTGTGGAAAATAGTGAAACCAGTTTGTTTGTTCCAATAATCCTATCTCATTTCCAGGACCTACATTATACGACAACTTTCATAATCACATATTAATATTATGTAACTGTTTGTATTATTTAACAATTTTTTTTTCAAAATCAAAAATCTTAAGTTTATGCACTCTTTATAATAGGTGTAATAGTGTAATATCAATGTAATATCAAAATTACATGATAAACTAAAAACAAAAAAAAACATAAAATTGGTAAATTTTCTTTAATAATCAATATTTGAAATCCGAACAGAAGATTCCCAGCTTTAAATAAAAAAAGTGTTTGGTGGTGTTTTTGGTTATTATAGTTATATACATAGTGATACTGAGTCGATATGGAATGATGAAGATTCATTTTTATATCTGTATTATTAAAAGTAGTCAGTAAAATCAACAAACTATAAGAACAGTGTCAAATTAAAAGTCATTAAAGCGCTTAAAATATTTTTGTTATGAACGTGTGCAATCGCGCACTAGTGCGCAAAATTAAATTTTGTCCGGACTAGTACCTAAAAGATATTGCTAAATAATTTTTTCAATGAACCTGCGCGAAGTGGCTACTTTGCGCACTCATTTGCGTTGCCTCGCCTTTATTCACAGAATTATGGTCTTTAAACAGAACATTTATTATTTCAATGTTTTCAGCATTAAATAATATTCAAAAAAATGTATAAAGTTTTTTGTAACGCTTGTAGATAATTTAGCGAAATTTACTTCATATTAGTTTACCATAATTTAGTTACTAATTAAACGATCTATATCATTACTTGTCAGTGTCAAATAGGACAACAATAAGTTCTCTTTGCCACCTTGCAATTTTGACAATCTCAGTCATTTTCAATCATTTGCAAAAGGCTTCAGAAACAGTAATTCTGCTTAAAATGGAGAGTTCGCATGAAGAAATGCCCGAAATCAGCAAATTTGGAGCTACTACCGGTAAAATCTAAACAGAAGTAAGAAAAGCGGTACGACTTGTTCGGGAAATGGTCCAAAGGAAAAGGTGTGAAAACGGTTATAGAAAAGGTACTATTAGCTTATTTTTTTGAATTAAGGAAAGAATTTAGACCAAGTAATTTGTAGGCTAAATATTCAATGCTTAAGAGCGTTTTAAAGTTAAAGAAAATATAGATATAAACAAATTCTACAAATTAACTGCTTTTATCAAAAAACAAAATGTTGGCTTCAACCCAAAGAAGGCATTTTTGCAAAAGAAAGCGTATCGCATTTCATCAATAAGGCGCCAGATGATAATATATATATTTTGTCGAAAGTTGCAACAATTTTTGAGCTTGCAGACGCCTGCAGAAGAGAGGAATTAGCAAAACTAACAACAATTGACATTGAAGACAAGGGCAATTTAGATGTGGTCAAAATTCAGGATTCAAAAAATTATACTTCACGCCGCTCTTTTGTTATATCCTACGAACTTAACAATGGAAAGTTTCTATTATTTTATAGAAAATATACAGCGTTACGACCACCATCAATAACGCATCAACGTTTGTTTATAAATTTTAAAAGAGGGAAGTGCACAACGCAGTGTGTCGGGATTAACAGTTTCGGGAAGATGCCCTCATTTGCAGCATTTCTAAAATTGCTCAACCCTGAACTCTACACGGCGCACAGTTTTCGTCGCTCCTCTGCGACTTTGCTGGCCGCTTCCGGAAAAGGACTTACCGAAGTAAAGCATTTTGGAGGCTGGAAGTCATCAACAGTAGCAGAGGGAGATATTAACTTCTCAATTACATACAAAAAACAGTTATGCAACAATATTTTAAGTAGCCGTGCAAAAAATTATCCAGTTGAAATACCAAGTTTGTCAGTTTGCGAGAAAACCATTGAAGTTCCATTTCATTCAAGAGCCGGATAACGAACCATCTTCATCAGCTTCACAAGAAACCAGTTGCACTCAGATTTAAATTTGCAGCATGCCACAAGCTGTACTTTAAATATTAATATTGTAAATAAAAATAAGTAATATTATTTCTGTTTTAAGTTAAAAGTGTTTCTAATTTATTTAGGGTTATTTACAATTGTATGACGTATAAGAAATATTGTTTTACCCACCCTCAGAACCTACTTATATAAATAGATAAAAAGTTTGTAACACACGTGGAAAAAATATTGTTCCTAGACTTAAAGCCTATCAGAACCTCTCTTTGCGTGGTTCATCTACTTTTGAGTGCAGGAAAGTATCACTTCGCGAACTTGTTAGGAAAATAACTATTTCCGGAGGCCAAAAAGTTAAAAATTTTCATCATAAATATTGAACAAAATTTTGACCAATAAGATATAACCAAAAAAATATCTTCAGCCTTAACATTACATAATGTTTCACATTGCTCTTCTACTTTTAATATCGTTAAGAATAATCAAATAAAATGATTAGTTTTTGTTAATTGTTCCTTAGTATTTTATTTTGAATATATTTTTTTAAATTTATGTCATTGCACCATGCGAACAAGACACATTAAAAGTTAGTAATTAGTAATCTAAGAACAATCCCATACTAAAAAACATCAATGTGACTTAACCAATTGTCTCGTTAATTTTTTGCTTTCCCTGTATAAAATAGTGCAACTAATAAATTATTGATTTCTATTATCTAATTAGCGAAATAGCAGATTGGGATTAAGTTCTTGCATAATATTTAAAAGTATTGTTTCATCCTGTATACGCGTAAACGCTCTTGAGAATATTTGTTTAGGCTTAATGAAGAAAAACTTTATATTAAAATAGGTTTTAAAACAAAAAATAAAATAAAAATGAAAATATTCTACGTTTGACTCTCGATTTCTATGACCATGACAATATACTGACATATTAAAGGAAGTTTTACGAAAACCAAAATAGGTATAATTTGTGTCATCTCCTTTAAAGTGGTTGCCGTTCATTTATTAGTAGATAAACCGGAATTTGTTTACTGCTCGTTAACTTTAAAATTCCCACTGAATTATAGCTATATTGTTTCCTCTGAAAGCTCTTAAAAAAATTAATATATTATATTCAAACAAGGCATTAGCTAGATTTAGAGCTAAAGGCGCTGGGGATATATCATCTAATATGTCTTCCGGTTGGCATCGGAATATTCACATTCTGGAACTTTTTTGTTTATGCGCTTTTCATGCTAATCGCGCGCTGCTGATTTATGCGTTTGTCGTTATGGTTTCAACAATGACAAATAATTTGTTGTTCACAGAAACCAACAATAATAACATAATGCTGCGGTCTGGCCAATGGGACGTGCTAATGCGGGCTTACGCGTCAGTTTGTTTCGTTGATGTCTCCATATTATGTTTGATGAAAAATGGGAAAACCTACGTTTAAAAAAATAGTAAAGCTTTGGAAACTTTTTAATAATTAAGAGCTTTTATATATTTAACTAATTATTATTGTATCTGTGTTTCTTTCCTATAGTTCACCGTTCATTTTATATTTTTGGGTGTTGCTGCTGGACATAAATCACATAATGTCTGCAGAGGGACAGGTCGCTATAAGTGACCGAGAGAAACATCATTAGTCTAGCAAACGAGTCAGATGTTTAGTTAATAAAAAACCAATATTTTTTTAACTTAAAATGTATATACGTTTTTTTAACCAAACCCACAGTTTTTCAATAACCGAAAAGATAAAATTTATTGGAAACAGGAAGAATTAAATATGAAAAACCACTAACTTTTAATCTTAACGAAAAAAACATCATACTTTTACTTGGGACCTTTTTCTTTGTCGGATAAGTTTATGAAAAGTCCACACGTCTTAGAGTTACACCAATTTCTTCTGAAGCAAATAACTTTAATTCATGTGTAAGAATATAAAGATTTTGAAGAATGTATATCTCTCTGTTGGTGCATTTTATATGTGCATAAATAGTATTTCCTTAAAATATATATTTATTTTATTTCGTTACTTTAAAATAAACACTGCACCCACATTTCTTAAAATGCTGACAGCCATTGGTGATTAATTACCAAAGTATTGTTGTTTATTCTTGAGTCAAATGACATGTTTGAATTAAGTATATAGAGTCTATTAAAATGCATACGTTATTGTAAAATGAGCCAATCAGACAACCCAATGCAGTAATTGTTTGAGCCTACTTTATGAATGCAAGAATCTCTTAAAATACTAAACTAGTCAGCAAAATAATCATTTTTTCCCACTTATTACTCGTAAAAAAATCACCCTCAAAGATTTTTTCAGATCTTTACTTTTCAAGGTCCCAAGATGTCGACAAACATGTTTTCTCAATTCCGTCGTTCTGTCTGGCTGTCTGTCTGTTCGCGGAATAGCTACTAATAACTACTAATCCGATTAACGTCAAATTTTGATAAAAAATTAAGAGTCATATGGCGATGACCTGGTAATATTTTGGTAGAAATCCAAAATGTAGAAACAAAATGGCGGCCTAGTGAAATGTTAAAAAAGTTATTTATTATATTAGTTATATTAATTTAGAACTGCTTATCCAATTTACCTCAAATTTTGCATAACAATTAATTGATCAAATTTTGGTATAAATTTAAGATGGCAAACCAAAATAGCGGCTTAATAAAATATTTAAAAATTCAGTCTGAAAAAAACTTTGTTTTCAAATTTTGTGCGACATTAATTTTGGAATAGATATGAACTGGTAAAATTGTGGTAGGAATTCAAAGTGGCGACCAAATAAATTGTTTTAAAAAAATGTAAAAAAAATCACCAGATTTTTACAAATCGTCACGTTTTAGCGTTCCTAGATGCCATAAAATATATATTTCATCAATTCTGTCTGTCAGTTCACGACATAGCTTAAAAACTACTTACACGACTTCTAATTTTGGTCCAAGATGAAGAGTGATATGAAGATGACTTGGTAATATTTGGGTATAAATGTAGTATGGCAAAACAAGATAGCTGCCTAGTGAAACGTTAAAGGAATTATTTCTAAAAAACTAATTATTCTGTATAACAATAAATTTTGCGCAAAAAAACAGTATTTCATAACAGTGAACTGGTAACATTTCGGTATGAATCCAACATAGCAACACAAAATGGTGGCCTAATGAAATA
Source organism: Kuschelorhynchus macadamiae (assembly GCA_030620095.1). Lineage (NCBI taxonomy): Eukaryota > Metazoa > Arthropoda > Insecta > Coleoptera > Curculionidae > Kuschelorhynchus > Kuschelorhynchus macadamiae. Next base: position 887,624 of record JAUTXW010000980.1, on the reverse strand, counting down.
TTAAAAAATCAGCCTGAAAAAAACTAGTTTAATTTAATTCCAAATTTTGTAGAGGTATAGAGATAAACTTGTAAAGTTCTGATAGGAATTCAAAATGGCGGCAAAATAAACATAAAAAATCTTTTAATTCAAAATTAAATGTGATGTGGGGATAAAATTCAACAAAAAGAAACGAAATGGCGGTGTGTGTCAATATAAAAACTACCTAGTCAATTTATCTTAATTTATTCCCAAAACTGGCAAAATATTGGTACGAGTCCAATATGGTGGATTCGTACCAATATAAACGTTTGAAAAGACTGTATATGCCTTACCAAATGACTATGTTCCGAACTAAATTGCTCCTAATAAAAGAAAATATTCATAACGAGGGAAGTTCCGGGTAAAGGAAATTTACCAATGGTTTTTAAACATGAATATTTTTAAAAAAATACTCCTTTTAAGTATAGTTTTAACAATAAATTTTTTAAGTGGCCTAGCTCGTATTATTTAGTAATAATTATTATTCTATAGAAGATATAACAAGAACATTTATAACTGAATTTTGCGACTTGATTTCATGTCGTTTGTTAGCTTTATAGTATATACTATCTAGAGAACGATGAAAAGTATAAATTATTTTAATATTAACAGCAATCAGATAATATTCATAAATTATATTACGTGACTCCACTCAGGTATATTTGTTATCATAAATTATAATAAAATCTTGAAATAAAACCAATATATTGCTTTTTATTCGATTTCCAGATGTAGTTAGTAAAACCCTTTTCAGAACAGCAACGGCAAAATCCTCATTGGTTAAATCCAGGTTGAAGACCAAGCAATAAACAAAATACAAACTGGGGATATTCAAATTCCTGATTCAGTATTGTTTAAAAAACTTTTAAATTTAAACGTTTATTTGCTGCTTAAAAATAAACCTATGTTGATTACATTGTTAAAGATGGCTTTAAAGAAGCTTGAAAAAACAATTGGGATTACTAGCGGTAAAACCGAAAGTAGTAGGTACCAATTACATAACAAATCCATATTAAATGTTTGAATGAAATCCTGATAATTACAAACATCATGTTATTTTAAAGATGGCGGGGATATTTTATCTTGTTTTTATAAGTTTTTATGTAACTCAGCTGGGCTATCTGCCTCTCCCTCCGTCTGGGCCAATCTAATTTTGACCCACTTTTACTTGACCTATTTCAAAACAACCGAAAATGTTAAATTTGTTAGTAAATACATGACATTGGCAATGGTGCCAAGTTTAGAAGTTTAGCAGAAAATAGGTAGTTTTTTTTTTAATATAACTCTATAACTATTTTTTTACAAAGACAATATAAAAATATAGCAAAAAGGGTAAAAAATATATAAATGAAATAAATATTAAGAAAACCAAATCAATAAATAGGTCTTTATCCGAGACTTCCTTTATAACGAATTGTACCATACACAGATAAAATAAAATGCTGTTCATAATTATCTGCTGATCCAATTTTTGAATTAAAATGCGATATTCACTATCACTATTATATTACTCGACATTATTGAAAGCGGCAAATAATAAAATGATGCCCAAACATTCAATTATAATTTTTTTTAACTTGTTTAAAAAAACCAATGATGTAGCATAGTTAAAAAAAGCCTTAAGCAGATCTCAGAATTAAAAAGAATCTAAGGTTATTATTAGAAATAAAAAAAGCTGAAGATACTAGCGGCAAAATCGCAAGTAGTAGGGACCAATTATAAATCAAGTCCAGATTAAGACCATAATGTGCAAATGAAATGTTGATAACTTGTTAACGGGATATTCCATTTGGAGAGGGTTTCTGAGTAAAAGCTGTATTTGAAAGTTTTAAGCCGTCCAGAAATTACGGGGAAAAACAAATGTCAAAATATTTTTTTAACCGTAAAATGCTTGAAAATCATATATGAAAAATATAAACCGTTTGAATGTTACAGGAAAAGCAATTTTAACTAACAGATTTCATTTTCTTTATCAATTGCGTTATTAAAATTACATCAAACAGGCAAAACAGCATTCTAAAACGTTAAACAGTTTAAAATTTAAACAATCAATATTTTACACCATTTAAAAATTACACTAAAACCAATTCCTGCAATCTTTAGATTAGGTGAATGACTGTCAACTTTCATAACGAGGTATTCTATAATTGGGGTAAATACTCTCTCCCAATTTGTGACTACCCCTCTAAAACACCAAAATTTTATCCCGCTAGTCTCAAAGAACTCGTTTTTAAACCGTTAAAATTAAATCAAATTTAAGGAAATATTTATTCACAGGTGTAAATAAATTATCATAGAAATTTCAGATTTTAGAAGAAAAATCGCCAAAATATGTGCACATTTTTTTAAATTAGATTTTCTTGTATTGCTGCAAGTCTTAGAAACAAATAATAAGTAGAAACTTGTGAAAATTAGGTTGAAGTTTTTGAATAAACTGCTCTCTGTTGTATATGAGAAAAATAAATAGTTTGGGAAATAGCCTTGTCTTCAAAGTTAAGGTATCGATTTTGTACAAGTAAATTTTTCAAAAAATCGTAATTTGTTTACTTTTTATCTAATAGGGTCTGTGTTCTAGCAGGACTTTGACACATCGACGTAGTTATCGAAAAATCAGATATCCCAGGGCTTTGAAAGATACCGACAAATTATATAGAATTTAAAATTTTTAGCATGCAAGTGGTTTCTATTGTGAAACCTTAAACGCAGTTTTATACTTTTTGCCTCTACATTATTTTCTTTTTGTTCTATTTTTCAATAGAACTAATTTTTACTGAACGACTGCAAATTAATTAATTTTTTTTAACACGCTGCCATTATTGTAATTGTGATTCCCTCTTTAAACAAAAAAAAAGCTTTAAGATTTTTTATTCTATATATCGTCTTTCAGAATATTCTTTACTCTTGTCGGAGTTTCGAAACCGTTAAGGTGCCAAAGGTCATTAAAGTCATCATTCTGTTTGAGCATAAACAAAAATATCCTAAAACTTCGATCCTGCTCATTTTTAGTCGATTTTGAAAGATCGTAAAAAAATGTTTTCTAAAAATATTCTTAAACAAGAAGTAGAATTACTACAGAATAAATCCAGATTTAAAGGTCATAATATGTAGATAAATTCCTGCTAGTTTGCTGTTTTGAAGTATGCGTATTCCATTGGGACAGAGTTACTGAGACATCCGGAATGTTATTAAAAAATGTATGCTCTCCTATATATAAATGACGCAGGAAATGATTTTGTATGGGCCCACAATAAAGATAGAATTATTATAAAATGTTAATTTAAATTCCCGGTGGTCCGCAAAAGAGACAAAAAGTTTGACTGATTAGCAAATTTCAAACATAAATAACAAGGGACCAAGGGACTCAGAGCTTGCGGCGAAACTTTTTGCACTCGGCATCTATTTTGCAAAGCTTGTTAACCGGCAGATTAGCAGCAAGCGAGCGAATTTCATCAAATCCCAATGAGATCCTCTACTTTCCAGCCGTTCCAGGCGGCAGCTCCGGGATAAATTGGGGGATTGGACGGGCTTAGGTTGAGTAATGCCGCGTCGAGCCGCTTTTCCCGCCCGATATATCTGCCAGGAAGCTTCCATCCTATATTTAATTCTGGATTGCGTCCGCGGATTTGATGCATTATTATACCGCCATGCAATCCCGCAAGAAATATGGATTGCCAGCCGATTATTTATGGTTTTCCGAAGCATTTTGTATGCTGCAGAATTGCAAATATATATATATATATATATATACTCAATTTGCCACAAATATTTTAGCAATCAGATCAAATACAGTTTTTAAAATTATTTGTATTTTGTTTATTAAATATTATGTTATACCTTTATACTCCATTTAACCAATAACTATTCGACACTTACATTTATAATTTTGTCCAAACAATCATATAGGGTATATTATTATATAATATTGTTCATGTGTTCTGTTTTCGATTTTTTTTTGTAATACAATCCATTAAAATTTTAGCCGACTAACTTACACCCTTATATATAGGGGCAACATTCCTTTGATTCCAGTTAGACACGGAGTTAATGAACAATACCTGAATAGTAAAACAATAAAAAATATATTAAGAAACAAGCATTCAATACTCTTAAGGCAGTAAGACACACTAAAAGCAAATCATATTTTTTTTTCTTTACATAATGATTCACTGGCCGAGAAGATTTTTCTAACACAGGCCAGCTCATTATTTTCACAATGGAAATACCCTTCCAATAATAAAAAAAAATATTCAAGAAGCCCTAATACCTACCATTTTTTAATTGCCTAATTAGAACCTTTAATGTTTATATTGACCTTGAGGTAAACAATTTTATTCTGAGGCGGATAAAATGGGTCCATTTTACAATGGAAAAATTACCTATACTGGGTTGTTTACAACATTAGACATAAAATAAAAGTTAAACATCACTCTTGTGTTGAGTTTCGAATTGAGTGGTTCTCTGTGTATCGATAAGCAAGTGTATGTGAAGACGAGAATGTCGAGTCAAACGCGCCGAAGTTGCAAAATTTCTCTGACAAATTTTGTTATATTTGTGGAGAATTTCTGGTGAAATCACAAGCCAGGCCATTTTCCGAAAATGTAAAAAAGCCTACTTTAAATATTTTTGTGTGTTAATTGGGGATCAAGATAAACGGTGGGCTTCCCATGTGTGCTGTGTTAGTTGCAGTGCATGAAGGGAAAGAGAAAAAGTATGCCTTTTGCAGTTCCAATGGTACGGCGAGAACCTACCAATCATTCTGACGATTGTTATTTTTGCCTGACAAATACTGAAGGTTATTCCAAAAAGGGAAAGCACAATATAAAATATCCAAATTAGCAATCTGCCATACGACCTGTTCCTCATAATGCAAATTTGCCAGTGCCGATTGCGCCTTTAAATTGGCAAGCTATTGATTTGGGAGATAATGCATCATCACGCAGCCCTGAAGAACAATGCACCAATCCCACTTTTACCACAGGTCCCAGTTCCGGCGAGCCACATTTGATTGTTCAAAGTGAATGAAATGAGTTAGTACGTGATTTGGGGTTATCCAAGCAACAGTCATAACTTCTGGGTTCCCGTCTGAAGGAATGGAACCTATTGGCCAAAGAAACAAAAATTACGAATTTCAGAAAAAGAATGTTTTGTTCTCTGAATTCTACAGTATTGTGTGCGCGTGTACTGATATACACAGTTTAATGCAGGAACTTGATATTGAACATTCTCCTCGTGAGTTGCGCTTATCCATAAACTCATCTAAATAAGCCTAAAAGGTGTATTATTGCATAATGGAAATTTAAAACCCTCTATACCAGTTGTCCATTCAGTTGCAATGAAAGAAAATTACCAAAATATGCGCACGATTTTGGATAAAATAAACTACAATAGGTATAAATGGCAGATATGTGGGACTTAAAAGTTATAGCGATTTTAGTGGGACTTCAGGTGGGATTTACAAAATATTGCTGTTTTTTTTTGTTTATGGGACAGTCGTGCAATAAATTAGCATTATGTAACAACAATTTGGCCAGAAAGAAGCGAATTTCAACCGGGATCTCAAAATGTTAAATTTATCCCAAAAATGTCCTTTTGCCTCCTCTTCACATTAAACTTGCTTGAAAAACCAATAAAGATGGTGATGGATTTAAATACAACACAAGGTTAACCAAATTTAAAGAAGCCATTTTTATTGACAAATCAGAAAATTGTTGGACATGGAAAAGCTTCATTTGTTAATGTAGTAAGAGGATTTTTAGGCAACAATATGGACGAAAATTATGAACAATTAGTTAATGAACTCTTAGATGCCTATAAAGCGCTTGGTGCCAGAATGTCATTAAACATTCACTTCCTCCATTCCCATCTGTCATTTTTTCCTAAAAATTTGAGAGCTGTTAGTAACGAGCAGGCTGAAAGGTTTCACCAAGATATCAGAAGAATGGAAATTCGTTGCCAAGGACGATGGGATCCAGCCATGATGGGTGACTACTGTTAGTTTTCGAAGAGAGAAGATAGGACACCTCATAAACGGAAAAAATAACGTTTAATTAGTGTTTTAAGTTAATATTTTTCTTGTTTGCCTTTCTCTTAGATGTATGGTTTGTTTAATAGGCGAAAACTGTAAACATAGTCAATAAACAGGGTAAAGAATTTTCTGAAATCATTTTTTCTATAGATATTAAGTATCGTAACATTCGATATGGTTCTACAACTCTAACAAGAAAACCCTACGTGCTACAACTTTATAGGTATTTATCATTTTCGTATTTTGATAGGTCCATTCTATTAGATTATGCTGTTCTGATTTGTTGCAACAAAAAAAATTTTTTTTGTCGGCCAGTGAATTCTTAATATAAATTTTTCATATGATGACTACGGCGGAAGAATAAAAAAATCAATTTTGCGAATTTCTGTTTTATCAGTTTATAAATTAAATGCGTTTTCTTTAATTCTATAAGAAGAAAAACCGAAAACCATAGGTGATCTAAATCTAAAGGAATTTTTAAATATATAAATACAGAGAAATACTATGCACTCAGTCTCACATAATTTGCTTAAAAGCTTTTGAATTAAAGAAAACGTTACTAACAAAACAATAGAATCACTAGTTAATTTTTATTCATCTGGTCCTATATCGCCTGCTGAAAATATATAATTATTAACTTCTTGCGGATGACGCGTGCGTCAGGGTATAAACTACTTATTCAATTTATCTTAAATTGTGCCCAGAAATCAAGTTCAGCATAGATAGAAACTGGTAAGGTATTGGTAGGAATCCAATACGGTGGAACGAATTGGTGCCCAATAAAAATGTTTGAGAAGTTAGCATAATGTGTTACTAAGTGAATATGTATCGAACTAAGATGGGTCACGCATATCGTTATTTCTAATAAAAGGAAAGATTCATAACGAAGGACGTCCCAGGTGAAGAAAATGTACCGATTTTTACTTCCCTCGTAAAAGGGAACTATTGCAGTCGTGAAAGAAACACCCTCCGAGATTTTTTTCAGATCTTTACGTTTCAGGATCCCCAGATGTTTTCCGTCTCTCTGTCTGTCTGTTCACGGCTTAAGATAAAAAACTACTAATGGGATTGGAAGGATCATATGAGGATAATCTGGTAATATTTTGGTAAAAATTCAATATGGCGAAACAAAATGTCAGCCTAGTGAAAGGTTAAAAAAAATATTATTAGAAAACTACTACCATTACTACTACGATTCAATTTATCACAAATTTTGCACAAACATCAAGTGTTATTGGAATCAACTAATAATATTTTGGTACGAATCCAAGATGGTGGAATAAATGGCGTCTTAATAAAATATTTAAAAATTCACCCGAAAAAACTACTTAATGGATTGATTTCAAGTTAAGTGCCATAACTAATTGTGGTATAGGAATCAACAAGTAAAACTGTGGTAAATTGAAGATGAAAAAATCACCCTCTCAGGTTTGACGTATCTTCACGTTTTAGCGTAGCAGATGCCAAAAAATAAGTTTTATCAATTCGGTCGGTCTATGTTTCAGTTCGCTGCATAGTTCAAAAACTACTTACCAGGTTGACACATTTTGATCAAAAATTAAGGGTCATATGGAGAAGATCTGGTACTATTTTGGTAAAAATCTATTAAGGCGAAACAAAATAGCGGGCTAGAGAAATGTTTAAAAACATATTATTAAAAAAATTAATTGGTAAAATGTTGGTACGAATTCAAGATGGAAAAACAAAATCACGAGATAATAAAATATTTAAAACTTTAGCCTGAAAAAACTACTTAATGGATTGATTTCAACTTGTGTGCCAGAACTAATTGTGGTACAGGGGTCAACTAGTAAATTGTTGTACTAATTCAATGTGGCCGATCAGTATGGCGGTAAAGCAATCAAGAAAAAAATCAGCCTCTCAGGTTTTCCATATCTTCACGTTTTAGCAACCCTAAAAGGCCAAAAAAATAAGTTTTATCACTTCCGTCGGTCCGTCCGACTGTCAGTTCGCGGCATGGCATAAAAACTGGTTTGGCGATTGACTTCAAATGTTGATCACAAACTAAGGGTCATATGAGGATCTGGTAAGATTTTGGAAAAAAATCAACATGGCGCAACAAAATGACGGCCTAGTGAAATGTTAAAAAAAACTATTATTAAAAAACTTGTGTTACTAATTCAGAAGGCGCCACAAAATGGCGGCCAAATAACATGTTTGCAATTGTGAAAAAATTATCCTCTCAGGTTTTACATATATTCAGATTTGAATCGTCCCTAGATGACAAAAAATATGTTTTATCAATTCCTTCGGTCCGTCTGTCGCGCCTTTGCTTACTTACTTAACTTACAAAACTACTTACCAGATTGGCTTCAAATTTTAGGCAAAAATTAAGAGTCATCTGGGGATGACTTGGCAATATTTTGGTTAAAATCCAATATGGCGGACTACAATGGCGGGTTAGTGAAACGTTAAAAAAATTATTAGTAAATAAAAATAATTATCCTATTTACGCCAAATTTTGTACAAAAACCGAGAGTTACATACGAATGAACTGGTAACATTTTGATATGAATCCAAGATAGCAAAACGAAATAGCGGCATAATAAAATATTCAAAAAATCAGCCTGAAAATACTACTTATTAAATTAATTTCAATTTTTGTTCAAGAATTAAGTGTGATATTGAGAAAAACTAGTAAGCAGAACGTATTTGCTTACACATTTAAATTTTTAAAAAAGATGTATTATGTTTATAAACCGCTTCATAAAATCTAAATTTTGATATAAAACAGCCGGTTTAATATTCAGTTCGTCGAGCCGCGCTGTTTGATTTTAATTATTCAGTTCGGTCGGCAGTCGAAAGAAAATAAACCCTTGAGCGTACATACCAAATGGCCGATAAATCTTGCTTAAAGCTTATTGTTGAAATAATCTGTAGTGGATAAAATGCTAAAACTCATGCCGAGGTAATCACATAACTCATATACACACATACCGTGAAATACTTGCGAAAACAAAAAATCTCCCGCCATCATAAATTTATAATTATACAAATAAGTTGTGTAACAACATTCTCCCACAGATGTCACGTTAATCTAAATAAATATCTTTTCTTTGCCCAAGTCCGTGTAAATTCTCGACAATTCTACGTACTTTGACTAAAGTTTTAGATTAAGATGTAAACGCCTGTGTGGCGGCCATGTTCTCTTCCGCTGCATTAAGATGTTTAAAATGTGTCCAAGATAATTTAATGAATGAATTTGTCTTGTCCAATTTTTCAAAGAAGTGTAGTAATTGAAGATATAAAGAAGTGGCTGAAGAACTTAATAGGCATATTTTCCAAAATATAATAAAACTTTTTTAAATATTAACAGGTCGTGGGAAATTAAAAACCGCTTTATATATAACTCACAGAAGTCTAGTTCTAGAACTAATTAATCCGTATTTCTTGAGATCCGATTAGATACAAAAATTAAGTGTTTTTAAATCGATCTTTTCTTCGCACATAACCTTGATATATACGAATTTAATTACTTTGCTTATTTTTCATTTAAACATTCTCGATCTAAAAACAAAGGTATATCTTTTTACATAACGCATTTTACTGTATTATGGCCCATGTTGTAGGGTTGCCAAGTGTCCCGCTTTTAGCGTTATGTCCAGCTAGTGCCTATTTGTCCCATGTCCACATGTCCCGCTTTTTAATGTAAATAATAAATATATTTAATTACAGTACCTTTAGAGTACATTTCAAAACATCTATCATTATGCAAAAAGCAACTAAAAGCAATTAAAAATTGTTGAAAGTTCAATCGGGTTTCAGTTTTTAAAGTACGCGTAGATATATTTAGAGAATCTGGAGCAATTACTTGCATACTCCACTGCGACGGTAACTTCCAGATACCGTGATAAACATTAAGGTATAAGTTATGTTTCTTGGTTGTTTAAATATATTATAAATTAAATATATTTTTTTAATTTTAGATTCGATTTTTTATTTATGTAGGTATCGAGTGCCTTTATCTTTGATATCATTTCAATGTAACTGTAACCTTTTTGTTTTTAAATATATCAAAATGAAACAAAAATCATTTTGCAGTTATCTTGCAAGATTTTTTGTCTGTTCTAAAAATAAAACAAAACACTAACGTTTTTTCCAAGATATTAACCTAACTCATATTTTTTTGAATGGAAAGCTTTATATATTTTTAGATATTTTAATTGTACATGAAATTTCAGTATTTTATAAAGCATACACAATACCTTTCTTTAACTTTTTGCAGGAAAATGGCATCAAAACATGCAACAACTAAACGATATTTTACCATTTTATTTATTATTGTCGTTTAAAAGAAATGTGTCATCATCAAACAAATTTGTTTACATTTTGATATATCCCTTTCAAAATATTTTGACGCATTACATTTTTAGTCCTTTATGACTTTCAGTTGTAATTATTTAGTATTCTAAAAATGATACGATTTAGTGATCAAGAAAGGAATGATAAGCTTGCCATATACTTACTCAACCAAAAAAAGGCCAATCGCAGTTAGAAGAGAATATGCTAGACGTTATCCCTTCAAAACAAATATTTGCAAGGTTATTAAAAAAATGCAAGAAAGAGGAAGCGTGTTTAAAAAAATATAAGTTAGGTTAATATCTTGAAAAATGCGTTAGCGTTTTGTTTTATTTTTAATAGAAAAAACTTGCTAGATAACTATGCAAAATAATTTTTGTTTCATTTTGATATCTTTAAAAATAAAAAAGTTACAGCTCATCCAAATGTGGCGCATTTAGAAGTGGATAAAAGCCCCTCTTCACCATAGGTAATGAAATCAAGCAATATATTATAACATGCTAGCTGGCCCGGCAGACCTTGTTGTCCCTTTTCCGATGAGTTTCCAGGGGAATTATAAGAATATGTGGCGCATTCACCACGTCGCCGTCGTCCAGGACTGTTATTGAAGAAAAATATATTGGTTTTATAGAAAAAATACGCGATAAAACAATACAAAAAATAGTGTTGAAAGGTTTGGTAACCAGACGGTCATTTAAGAAAAAATTTAAATAAATTTATGTTTATTATTTGTTAAGGCAAAATGTCCGGCAATTTTCTTTAATGTTCCGCTTTTTTTAAGTAAATCCCGCCAAACTCCGATCAGGACTTGGCAACCCTACTATGTAGTTGCCTAAACAGCGAATTTATTTTAGAATTGTTTGGTTAATTTCTACAGGTCTATTTTTCTCTAAAAATACTGGTCACAAGATGTTCAAAATGACACAAAACTTGACGACAAATTATAAATATTCAGTTTTCTTCTGTCCATTCAACTGCCTACAGTATTAACGACTAACTGTACTGGGGGTTCCACATAACATGACGTACCAGCTATCTTACAGTAGCATAACCAGAACACTTGTAAGGGGAGGGGAAGAACATTAAAAGAGTAATTCGTAATAATTATTATTAATACTATTATTTATTTTTCTTAAAGGTACTTACGTAGTCTTCAAAAAATAAATGTTGCCTTTATTATTTTCCTCCATAAAAAGAAGGCCTTCTTCGAGGAAATGGAATTTTACCGGTTTTTAAACATTTTATTAAGAAGCCATTTTGTTTTGCAATATAGGATACCTGCTAAATATTTTTTGCGCAACATTTCAGGTCAATTGGATAAGGTACTAAATTTTTAACCGATTTATTAGGCCGCTACTTTGTTCAGCGGTAATAGATTTATACAAAAAATTTTAAACTTCACACCACACTCTATCTTTGCGCAAATTTTGAAGTCCATTCGATAAATAGTTTCTTAATAATGATTATTTTTACATTTTGTGACTGCTCCATTTTGTTCGACTGTATTGGATTTTTATGAAAACATAACTATTTCATCCATTTATCATCCTTAATCTCTGACCAAAATTTGAAGTTTATCGGATAAGTTGTTTTTGAACTATGCTGCATAGAGACAGTCAGACCGACAGAGTGACAAACCGATAGACTGACGAAAATAATAAAAAATTACCTAAAGGGTAACAAATTAAAGAGAATCTACATGTTAAAGCTATGCGTCTACGTTTATAATACTAGATTAATAAATATTTGACTTTTGTGTTTTGGTTTTTAAAAAATTCACTTACATCATCGCAGTTTGCTTTGTACGCAGAAATAATAATTGTCCTTTTTGTGACAGCTAGCTATCATAGAAACAAAAGCTGTTCTGATATTTTAACATCATATCCACAGTGTCATCTCGTCAGATTTTTTTCCTGAAAAGTAATTATACCCTAACTTGAAAAAAAAAGAAAAATGCTAACTTACAGCAAACTTCCCTGAATATTTAAGATTATGTGTAAATGCATTGAATGGTTTTATGTTATCACCTAACAGTTTATAAATAGTATCTAGAGATTAAGATGTCACACTGAAAATAATAATTTTTAGAATAAGGGGTAAGATAAGCCTTACTAGCCCTCTTAAGCCCATCTAAATATTGTTTGACATTAGCATTAATAAAAATCTCCACTATGTTTTAAAAAAATGTGGTATGCTTTCAATACCTACCAATTCGCCGAATAACTGGCAATATCCAGGAAAAGCCAAAATCAATTCTCTACAAGATGTATAAATGTAAGAAATTTAATACACGGTACGAGTGCCTTTACTAACAAAAACGCAATTTACTAAAGAACTATTAAATCTAGTTATAGGAGAACCTAATTGAAGTTTGATAGGAAATCAAACATACTTTTTCTTAATAAAAAAACCAGAGATTTTATTTAAAATAAAATTATTAATGACTGAATTTGAAACAAGTATACCCCTGCTTTTTGTACAACCCACATAAAAGATATTGATATATTAACTTGTAGCTTATTGTTACGTAAAGTATGTTAATTATTTTCGATATCATTCACTTTAAAAAAAAATCGACATTCTTAAGAAAATATTTCGAAAACGAAAACCCTTTTACTTGGGTAGATAAGCCTTAATAACTTTTGTCTAAATTCTAATGAATAATCAAAATATGCAATAAAATGCAGGGTGATCTATTTTAAAAAATGTAACTTTCATATGTATCTCTATTCTCATATAATTCCCAAATTTTATAAAAAGGACCTACCTGTTGGCAGCTAGAGACTGAGTCTGCGCCCCACTCTGTATATAAAAAAAATACTGGAGTGTTGTTCTGCTGTCTCCTCACTAATCAGATAATCAAATCTAGAAGAGTGCAGTAAAATCATCGCCAGCTTAAGGCATTATTGAGACATCATTTATTGCCCAGGAAGGATGATCGGACATAAAAAGAAAACGTTGAAAAAGTTTTAGGATTTCTTTTGAAATAGTAGGATAAACGCTTTCCTAATTTAAGAATATTCTTGAGCATATATATTTTATTGAATTACTAAAAGAATACTTTAGAATTTTCTTCATAGTTCACTTCTAATGTTTTCGATATCACTATACACATAGGTCTACCCAAGAAAAAACATTTCCTAAAAAAAGTTAATGTGACAAGAATAATGCATTTATTACCAGCATAATAAATGTTCTATTTTTGTCCAAAGTAAAATATGTCCAATTCCATTTAAATAGCCGTATTATCAACTCATGCAATCCATAAAACCGGCATTTCGAAATCCGTCTGAGAAATTTATATAGGACAAAATTTGCTGAGTACTTACCCAGCTCAAATTGATAGTAAGTATAAATCAGTGGTCAGGATATTGCTATAAAAATTATGTTCAAAGTTTGCGGGCTCCTTTGCAGTCGGACAAATTGGTTTTTATAATTTGTTAGGTTTGTTACCGATTCCCTTGGCATGTTTGTTGAAACCGCGTTGTATCTATTTCACATATATTTGTTTTGAGGTATGTGTATTGTATCGATTTTTAGATATATGTTTATGTACTTACTAAAACTTAAATCGATAATCCGCCTTTTTTAAATTTTTAGATGTAATAATTATTTTCTGTAAATAAGCATTTATCAAAAAAGTTTTATATTTCCGGCATATCTGCTATCTTTTATTTAAACAAACATTGATGTTCAGATTCCAATGTATGGGAATGGGACTCTCCTCATAATTCACCTATACGTTTTTTAAAATCCAATACCCAGTATATTATACGTTTACTAAATAGGTTTCTTGTTGATTATAAATATACTAGTTTTAATACCTTTACAACCAAACTACTACGTACTAGAGTCCTCTATATATAAATTTGTCCCTTATCTCATAATTCCACCCTGTATATTGAATTAATTTTATGAGATTAAATTGATAAATGTAAGAGATTTGTTTTTTTTTGTTTTAATTTATAAACAAGTGATTAACTAACAAATCAAGTTAAAATGTTAAATCTGTAACATTTGGTTAGTCTACATTTGAATCTATAGATGTTTTTGGTTAGTTTAATATTATAAAAAAAATGTTCGGCTTCGATTATTAACTTTCGGTTATTTTTATATTACTTGTTGAATGAAATTTTAAAATGTGTAAAGATGGAAGGAAGACCCTTTACAAGTAAGATATTATATACTCTCAAAAAAAAGGGGGTATCTACCTAACAGAGAAGGCTAAACAAGGCATAATGGAGGATAACTTAGAGCAGAATCCATGCTAGTGTTTGTAAAACAGGCAGTTTACAATTCGAGAGTTTGACAGTTCTCTAGGAAACCTGTAAAATTTGGAGTATTAATCAGGTGGATATTTTTTTGCTGAACAGGGTCACCTATGTTCCTGAATATGGGAACAATAACTCAATGCTGATTCTGATTTTTGATGTTTAAATAATATGCAAGTTAGCAAAAGAAAAATATCTTTGTCTTATAGTTAAAAGTATAGGCTCTTTGTTCTGGATGATGAGCTTCCTTCCAATTCATCCAAGTTCATTGCTTGTTTACTTCAGTATCAAATGATTACATACCTAGATTTATTGAAAGTTTGCGTGCTTGTGAAAAACAAGAAAAATTTAAAGTTTTATTGCGATATTGAAGTTATTACTGTTATATAAACAAGTAACAATCTTGCTAAAAAAAAAAATCAAAATAGTTTTAAGAGCATCTACAATTCCTGCTCTATTTGAGACCCGCTCAAATTGGTATATTCAGTCATCATTTTATAGACAACACACTCATACATGACAATATTTAACTTCTGCAACAAAGCGAGGAAATATTTGGATTTGATTTCATCGGGAAGTTACATTTTAAAGTTATTGATGACCTTTAGCTGATCAGTTACCGATATTAGAAGAAGTTTCCCAGCAGAATAGTTATATCGAAAAACTAACTTGTTTTTCTTCAAAAGGTAAAATTGCATACTTGGTAGTATTTGCAGGAGAAAAAGAAAAATTTTATAAAAATTAAAACATCAAAATAACTTTTAATTTAAACAATATATATCCTTTGTTTTTTGAGATATCAACTTAGTTCTCTAATAGAAGCTCTCAAGTTTCATTTACAGGAGTTCAAAATGTTCAGATATTAAGTAAAACGGCTACAGTTTATCATTTTTATTGAGTCGGTGTCTCTGAAAATAACTGATCTTTGTGACGTCAATAGTTGATTAAAATTCAGTACAAAAGAACAAGTAATAATTTTAGTTAGTATTCTGCTACAAAATACTGCTTGTATATGGTTTTCGTCAGTCGTATTTTTTACAATTTCATCCAATAGTTAGTTTGATAGATTTTCCTATATAAAAGTAAAATTCATAAGGGCACCATGTGTTTAAAGTTTAGTCTCTCTAGTCACGACGACTTTTGCCGTCCTTAAGGGTCAAATTATAAATAGACTGATAATTTTACCAAACAAAAATTTACCATAGTTACAATTGTCTCAACAATGGTATCCTTGAGGGTTATCTGCTTGGTAAAGTTACAAGCCTATTCATAATTTGGCCCTAAAGCATCTAAGGATAAACCAATATATTTCAGATTTGAGACGTTATTTAGAAAGCATATTTGATTGCTAAGCATTGTGCAGCCCCTGTAGCCTTTAAGTCCTATTAACTAATCACGGCATAATACACTACATGACATTTGCTTTAATTTACTGCCTCCGATACCATCAGTTTTTCTAAAACCCATTTTCTAAACCATAATAACAATATCAAAATCCGAAGTAAATATGGAACTAATTGTATAAGAGCGTCGTAAATAACCCGCGAGAACTGCATTAAAATAAAATGATTAATAGCCCTGGAAAGCAAAAGGAATATTTATTTAATATTATAATTTATTCAGAAAAAGTCTGGTGGTAAATCTAAGTCTGTTTTTGACGGGGAACACTGCGCGTATATTTTAAATCTTGAATTATGGTTGCTACGTCTTGAGGAGCAAACCCAAAAAGATTAAGACAAATACCCACAAGTTTTAAGTTTCTCTTTTTAATTCAACTTTGTATTCTGTTGTTGGTAGTGTTGATTTATATATTTTCATTAGAATAGCTCCGATTATTTTATGGCGACATTTGATATGCAATAAGAAGTATAAAGTATGTTAAATATTTGCACGACATTTGGCAATAGTAATAATAAACCTTCCAATCTATTATTCCTTACATATTCTAAGAAACTATAAGGTAGTAAGGTCTTTACTAAATTTGGTTTCTTGTAGTTATGAATAACAAGTCACTTTAAACCTGGGCAGAAGGGAGATTTTTAACGTAGCCAATACATGACTTTGGGTTTTCGCGGTATTTTTTCTATTTCTAAAAAGATATCCGATAAAAAAAAACTTAAGCTAAATAATCCATAAAATGAATTCTAAGTTAGAGCTGCATATGTCAAATATAGTTCTAATATAATAAAGAATAAAGTTAAATAGAATTGTTAAAAAATCGGTAAATTTCCATTAAACCGGAACGTCGTTACAAATATTTTCCTTTATAAATAGAGAAGTGTGACTCAATTTAGTTTAGTAAATAGTCAGTTAATATTTTTTTCATTGTGCGTCATTTTATTCATTCCTATCAAAATTGTACAAGTTCCTACCTATACCACACTTAATTTTTGGGCCTAATTAAAAATAAATTGTAATTGAGTTGTTACGGTGATACCTGGCCATTTTGTTCCGTCATGTTGAATTCGTACCAGTTTATATCTGCATCATACTTAATTTTTGTGCAAAACTTGAAGCCGAATAAGAAGATTTTTTTACGTTGATTTTTTACACATTTTATCTGGTCGCCATTTTTTTGCAATCTTGAATTCCTACCACAAATTTAGTAGTTTATATCTATACTACACCGAATACTTGCACCAAATTTGGAATTAGTCTAGCAAATAGTTTTTCACACTCATTTTTAAATGTTTTATTAGGCCACTATTTTATCTTTCTATTTTGGACACATACCATAATGTTACCAGTTTAGTCCTATATAACAATTGATTTTCGTGCAAAATTTGAAGTAAATTGGATAATTAGTTTCAGTTACAATTTTCTAACATTTCACTAGGCCGCCATCTTGATGTGTCATAATTGATTTTTACCAAAATATTACCAGGTCATTCCCATATGATCATTAAGTTTTGACCAGACTTTGAAGTCGATCGAGTAAGTAGATTTTTAAGCTATGCTGCAAACTGACAGACAGACCGACGCAATTGATAAATACCATGAAGATAAACATTTTATTTGGTCGCCATTTTGAATTCTTACCACAATTATACACGTTCATCCCTATACGACAATAGATTATTTCACAAAATTTGAAATCAATCCATTAATTAGTTTTTTTCAGGCACAATTTTTAAATTTTTTACTAAACCGCCATTTTGTTTCGCCATCTCGATTTTTTTCCAAACTTTACCAGCTAATTCCTACAAAGCATTTGATTTTTATAAAAATATTTAAGTAAATTGGTTAATCAGTTTTTTAGTATTCTATTTTTAACATTTTGTATTGTTACCAAAATATTACCAGATCATCCCCATATGAGCCATAATTTTTTTCGAAAATTTGAGACCTACAGACAAACCGACGAAACTGAGAAACATGTTTTTCTGCATCTAGGGACCTTGAAACGTAAAGATTTGAAAAAATCTCGGAGAGAGGCTTTTACACTAAATACTTTCCTTTAGCGAGGTAAGTAATAAATTGAATAAGCGGTTTTTAGAGTGACACATCGCCATTTTGTTCCATAATGTTGAATTTGTACCATTTTTTCTCTATATTATATTTAATTTTTCTACAAAACTTAAAGTCCATTGAATAAAAAGATTTTTTACGCCCATTTTTAAACATTTTAATTGGCCACCATTTCTTTCGCCATCTTGAATTCGTACCACAAATTAACTGGTTTATATCTATATCATACTGAATGTTTGCACAAAATTATAAATTATTCGAGTAAGTAATTTCGTCAAGCTGATTTTTTAAATATTTTATTAAGCTGCCATTTTGTTTTGCTATCTTAGATTCATACCAAAATGTTACCAGTTTATTCTTGTATAACACTTGATTTTGGTACAAAATTTAAGGTGAAATGGATAATCATTTTTTCAGTAATAATTGTTTAACTTTTTACTAGGCCGCCATCTTATTATGTCATTGGACTTTTACCAAAATATTGCAAGATCATCCCCATATGAAAATGCATATTTGACGAAAATGCGAAGTCAATCGTGCACGTAGTTTTTAAGCTATGACGCGAATTATCAGACAGATCGATGGAATTGATAAAACATAATATTGGGCATTTAGGTACGCTAAAACATGAATATATGTAAAAGGGTGATTCTTTCACTATTACAAATATTCGATTTGGCCGCCATTTTGTTCCACCATTTGAATTTATACCACAATTATACAAGTTCCTTGAATTGAAATATTTAATACTTATTAAGCCGCCATTTTGTTCCGCCATTTTGGATTCGTACCAAAATTTTGTCAGTTGATTCCTACATAATACTTGATTTTTGTGCAAAGTCTGAAATAAATTGGATAAGTAGTTCTTTAGTAATAATTTTTTAATATTTCATAAGGCCCAATTTTGTTTCGGATGTTGGATTTTCACCAAAATGTTACCAGTTCATCCTCATATGCCCCTTAGGTTTTGACCAAAATTTGAAGTCAATCGGATAAGTAATTTTTTAGCTATGACGAACAGACAGACCGATAGACAGGCAAACGACGTTTTTTGCTATCTAGGGACCCTGACACGTAAAGATCTAAAACTAACTCGGAGGTTGATTTTTTCATGATTTCAATACTTCGCTTTTATGAAGAAAGTAAAAAGTCATTTATTTTATTGAACATTTTTTAACACTCAAAACATAAGGCATTTAAATCATTCACACTTTAGACCAGCTGTCAAAATCCACAACTTTATTTTTGGGACATCCAATAATATTATATTTTGATTCAATAAATATTTTTAAATACGGAGTCTTTCGGAAAATTAAAACAGCATTGAACCTTTAGTTATTAGCTTGTGACTTACTTTTAAGAATAATTTAAAATATTTACCTCGTTTTCAGTATTTAATCTTCACTTATATTTTTGCACTATATCTTATTATACAAACGTGTTTATGCAAAGTGTACATTATTATAATTATAAATAGAAGTGCTTTTACTCTCTCCTAAAGATATGATTAATTGTTTTTAATAAAAATATTATATCATGTTTTGAGTCAATATATCACAGAGTAACAAGGCGTCCATTTTTTACAAGCGGCCAGCTCCTAGTTGGGGTGCGTGGTCAGGTAGATAGGCCATTAAATCAAAAATTATTTGTGAGGGCAACCCTCGGCCAGATGTGCTGGATAGATAGTCTATCCAGAATCTAGTTGACAAATGGGATATTGGATACTCTCACGCTGAGTTATACACGTGCCTAATGTATGAACAACTTTTTCTTTTACTAGATTTTAATTAACTGAATTTACACGGCCAAAAGTCGCAAAAAAATGATAAAACTCAATTTAGTGTAAAGTCATTTGAAACAAGACATAGCAATAGTGACTTATTTGGCGTATTGTTTTTATAATTATGCAATTTTACGTTACTGTATTTTAGACTCACCCGATCTTACTCTTAGTTTGGCATGCGATTTTTTAACATCCCGTGAATATATCTTAAAATATCTTTTTGGTTTTTCAGTCTATTCAGAATATTTTCCATCATTACAATTTGAATATCAAATTTATTTATTTATATATTTAATACAAGTTCTACTTACTAACAATTCACCTAATATTTTCCTTAATCTAGGTATATTTATATTAAATATATCACAAACAACGGGAATTTGATTATATGAGTTACAAAGAGCAATAACTGAAAAAATCTTGTAATAATTGTTACGTGCATCATCCACATAAAAAGTTAGAGGACTTCTGGTTCTAAGGCTAGGTACATAAAATTTAATTAAGGCCATCAGAATTATTAATTAAATGATTCAGAACTTTGTATAAAAATGGAATAGACGCGATATTTTTTCGATTATCTAAGCTCTTAGGATTATATTCCCTCATAGTATCCATTTTTGGTATATATATCTGGCATATGCCAGTTTCTTTATCATATATATATACCTTAGAAATTGGTTTTGTACTTTCTATGTTATTGAGCAATATTCAAAGACATTTTTCATATATGAAATATGCAAAGTAAACATTAATACACGTCATATTTTTGAAATACGTACTGTTTCTAACTATAAAATCATACATTTTAGATATTTTGTTTGTTATTTCTGATATATGAATCCTAAAAATCAATTGAGAATCGAAGGTTGTTCCCCGATCCCGCATTTCAGCATTCCGTGATAATACTGTACCATCGATATTATAATTAAAATTAAAATTTTCTTTTTTCCGAATAAAAATTAGTACATAACATTTATTAATATTAAAGGGCAAACTATTTCTAATTCACCAATCATACAATTTATTTAAATTTTGCGGAAGAGTCCCACAGTTATCCTTTCATTCTACTTTCACATACAATTTCAGATCAACAGAAAAGATTAAAATTTCACATTGATTGGTCACTTAACTATACTGTTGATTTGCAAAAGAAAGGTACCAGGGGTAGCCCAAAAGTATTCACAATAGTACCTCTTACCCTATCTTCTATTCAGCAAATACGATCGAAAGAAACTAAGTGTATATGGAATCCAAATCCAGTATGGGGCTTATCTATGAGGATATGATGCGATACTCTGTCGAAGGCCTTAGCAAAGTCAATGTAAATAACATTAACTTGGCATATATTGTCAAGACTTTCAGATATATACTGTGTCATAAGAAACCATGTGGGCTAGCTATGATTTTGTTGTAAACAAAAAAGTATAGAAATTTATATATAAAGCACCAAAATAGTAAGGCTGGAAATGCTAGCGCAAATGCAATTTAATTATTGACTTTTTGCTCTTTATTTCATTATTATTGGTCATTTAATATGCTTGAGTTATCTATTTTTTTTTATTTATTATTAGTTAGAATTATTTATTAGGCACGAAAAATATTACTATGAAATATATAAGTTAGTGTTAAGTATTTTTAATGAAATCCTTTATACTTATAACTTGCAACCTAAAGGGCGAAAAAGAATTTGTCGCATAAATGACACAGCGCTCATATTCATGTCAAACTCTTAACAATAAAACTGGAATAACTAAAAAATGAACAGGATTCTAGATAAAAAGTGCGTACAAATAAGTTAATTATTTTATTATATAAAAGGCAATCGCAAACGTCAAAAATCGATATTCTGTTTTTTAATTCACTGAGACCTTATTTACTACTTTACTACACATTAAGCAAAAAATGAGGGGAATCTCAGCCTTGAAGTCTTCTTATGTTACATTTACAATATAAACTAATGTCATTTTTACCACTATGATTTTTAATACTTTGTATGATTGTTCCACCAGGTTTTTCGGAAACTTATTAAAAAAAACTACCAAGATTGCAAGATTTAGTCGTTTTAAATGATAATTTTCAATCTAAGAATATACTGAGGATCTACATTTTGATAAAATCACTTTTATCCAAAGTGATATGGGAAGTGCTTGGTTTTAGACAGTCAAATTCATGTTATTTTCAACTGAATCTCACCCTCAAGTTTAGGTCATGACATGATTTTTTTCAAAACGATAGTCTATTACTTTTGAATAAAAATGTAAACGTTTAGAAGCTTATTAAACGCAGCCATTATTTAGAAAATGTTAGAATTTTTTTTAAATATATCTATATCTCTATATAAAGGAATACTAAGAAGAACAGGATAGCCCCCAAAGATGCTTAAGAGGAATTGGAAAAGAAGTAATAGTATTTTGTTTTTCGAAAATAATTGGTAGCCTAGTAAATTTAGGTAACGAGATAGCTAACAAAAATATGTTTTGGAATTTTGGTTTCTATAAACAACGCAAATCAAGAATGCCGATTTTAATTAGTTATAAACTTAATAACTTTCTAATTAAAACCCATTACATCAAATGTTCTAAAAAAGCTTTAAAATAATCATGCGGGATATCCCGAATCATCGAGGAAGTCATACTTCGTTGGTTAGAAATTTTTGAGGGATCGGGCAACAAAAAGGGTGGCTTTCAAAATTCACCCAACCTGTAAAATACACTGGTGTGTTATTAAAACAACAATATTCTTATATATTTTAGGTATCTTTAAGGTGCTTTTTAAACTAAAGTCTAAACAAAAAAAAATAACCATCTCGAAGACTTCAAACTGGCACTGTATAGCCTGCACATATAACATGGCGATGGGTTTGATTTACGAGCGGCCTAAAGTGGAATAAAAAAGCACGGAGAGCAAATTTAGATAATGCATATTTCACAGACCAATAAATCAAAATGGTGTGCCCAGACTAGCAATTTCGCACATGAGAATTTCTAAAAAAGCTGGAGCACTACTCTGCATTATCTAAATACAAAATATATTTTCTTTGAAAGTAGACCAATGTATGAATGTGTATTCATGTAGATGTACGGGAAAGGGGGATTTATAAATCGTTAATGGTGTCCGAATTGTTCGAGAATCTTTCGCTATATTGCACCAGTAGAAAAGTATTGTAAATTAAAAATAAAAGTGAAACATTTAAACGCAATTTCACAATTTTCCATAAAAAGGGTCTCTCAAATCGGCGGCTAGAATATAGAATATACGTTACAGGTAAGTATTATAAGGTCACTGGTATTTACCTAGGCGGCAAAATTTTAAAATTTCCTGGGTCCAGCAATAATTGCAGGGCACGCCGATCCAAGTTTATGGCTTTCTTCAAAAACAAATGCTAAACTATACCTTTATAAGGATACACTGCCTAGAGAAATATCTGGCGACTAAGAAAAAACACAGGAAAAATAACAATAAAATCTCACTCCTGTACTTCGATAACAGCAAGCATAATAGGCGAAAATAAATTCTGACGCCTAAAAAAGTCCTCCCTTCTGGTTTTTTTATTTATATATTGTATAAAGATACCAACTTCATATAAATCCGCGAGGTGAGGATATTTACTCACCTCACTACTGTAACAACGGTTTGTTTATACGTAGGTATTTGATATTTTTTAATTAAATAAAAGCGCCTTTGAAATACTCCTAGGTGGCTTTAGGAGCTGGAGCCGTCGCCGGTCGTGCCTTACACGACCTTGCACATTCGGCGTGGCCCTGAATAATGGTTGAAGTACGAGCATGTAGGTTCATATACATTTGAATCGTTTAGAACTTATTTTCTAAGATATCAAAATGATCCATAAAATAATATATCTAGGTACCTAGTTTTTAGTTAGATTAGAGTCATTGAAGAATATACAAAAGGGTTAATTTTCAAACATATTTTTAAACAGCTATTATAATTGAGACACCCCGAATATTTTACTTTAACTAATTTACTGAGCTTCCCTATTAGTATTAATTTTTACCGTTTTTTTCAAATGCAACTTCTTAAAATGTATCTTTAATTTAAAATCATTTATTTTCAAACGGATTTTTACATAGTGTAGGCGTGTATTTTATTAAAATTTCTCGAATTTTTGATTTTATTATTTTTTGACAATTAATTTTTTTTCCTAAAAGTATGCATTTTTCCAATATTTTTCAGCTTTTCTCTCTAAACAATTAAAAAGGTAGTCTTTTAAAAAAATGTTTCTTTTTGAGAAGGTTAAGTTTTAAGTTGTTTCGACCTCCTTTAAACAATCGATTACAATTTTGATTTAATTTTACTTCAAGGGCGTACTAATTACATCTTTTGTATTCTATATCTTTTCCAATTTCTTAAATCGGGGTTAATATTCAGTATTATGTAAAAGATATTTTTATTTTTCTTTATTATTTTAAATTACTTTTAGAAGTATACATAAGTGATTTCGAAGCTCGAAGAAGGTTTTTTTAGATTTGTAAAAGAATTAACCATAAACAGTGTAATTTTATTTATTTTGGCAAACTAATTTTTTTAAAGGCACACATTATGTTTCTTTAAATTGACAATTCTTGGCACTTCTTAAATAAAATGATACCTAAATATGTTTTAATTCAAGAAGGAAACGTCGCCAAAAAAACTTTTTACTTAACCTAAAGATATTTTATTCCACAAAATAAGCTTATCCAAATTAATAGTACATAATGTATCGTTATTTTGATATAAACTTTGGTACGACAACACATTTCTAAAATAAAAATACAGAATTTTAAGGTCGTATTATGAACGAGGGACGCCCTTATGTGCAATTGCGCTTGCTCGTACGTATTCAAATAAACAGTTATTCGGAGGTCCAACTACAAAATAAGATATCTGACGGGTAACGCATATTTATCTTGTAGGTATCGTTTTTTTGAGTGAAAATACACTCTTATTGGGTATCTGTTGAATAAAATTTAATACGCACAATAAGCATCGCTATTTAGACGTGAAGTTACCGTGCCAGCACTCTGGTAGATAACTAAAAATAAAACGTTATCTATACATGGGTCTGCTGACCCTGTGCTTTCGAAATACAGGGTGTAATATTATTAATATTTTTGTGTTTCTTTTTTATACACCTCATAGAGTTTAGTAAATAAAATTTGGTACATTACGTCCAATCTCAAAGAGTGAATAAATGAGAATTACAAGGAAATCACAATGTTATTTCTTCACGGATTACAACCTCTTTAGCAGTCCCGAATTTTCACTAAAAATATCAATTGCCAAAATCAAATTTCTCATTCTATTCTTTATTTTTTTGGTGTCTTATACTGTTTCGATATCCTGAACCATTTAGAAATTATTTATCAAAATGTCCATTCATGGGTCATACTTAATTTGAAAGTCAATACAATAATTCTTTTCAGAGCAAGGTATCAAGAAAATCTAAGAGACTAAAAAGTTACATAATCGAATTATTTTATTTTATTTATGTATAAATGGCCAGTGACGTCGTAGAAAAAAGTTCAGGAGGGTTAAGCCTAGATTTTTCAAAAATGTATTTAGTCATAGTATACTGTGTACCAAATTTGATTTAGAAATCTGTATCGAGTAACTCCAAAGAAAACGAAAACATATTAACACCTCAACACCCTATATCTCGGAAATGAAGAATTTGGGGACATTTTTTTCTTATTTATACGAGAATTATTGATTGATTACTTGAAAAGTTATAAATGTACTAATAAATTTACATCCTGCATAGGATGACCCAACAAGCAAAAGTATGTTTTTAAGTGTCCAGAAAGATTCAAAATGTGCTAGGGTAAGAAATTAACTTTTTTGTTAAAACCCTCTACATTATTGGGTAAATCACAAGAGAATTTGATTTTTTTTCGAAAATCGTTTTTGAAATTTTCGCAAGTTTCCTGACTAGTAAGATGTACAATGCAAAGCACCGTTCAAACTTTTACTGTTCCTGAGATTATGAGCGTCCAATTTCCATCATACTGTCTATAAACTTAACACCCTATATACAAAGACTACTAATACTATATACTACTAAAACCATACCTTATGATCCACAATTTTAATAAAAATGCCTCTAGAGCCTTAAATTAAAAGAAAATTATACGCTAACATGATTCAGTAATTAAACACAATTAATTAATACACCGCATGTATCTAATATTTGCACAAGGTTAGCCTCAAGCTTTCGAAATGACCAGACAGACAAACAGACCGATGGAATTGAGAAAACATGTTTTTTGCCATCTAGGAAACCTGAAGGTCCGAAAAAATATCGGACAGTGATTTTTTCAGGATTACAATTATTTCCTTTATGAGGAAATTAAAAAACAGTTCTGTTTTTTATTTATAATTATATATAATAAAATGTTTCCAAATTTTATAACAGAATATTGGAAAGTCTGCAGTTCTTAAATAAACAAGAAAGTACAGTTTTCTGAAGCAGAATAAAATTAAATAAGAAAACATACTAATAAAAAATAACATATATTTACGACAACAATATTTTCTTTAGCGGAGAATAAATCTCTAAAATCAACGAATTTAGAGTTATTCCGATATCCTCTTAAGATTAAGCGCATCCGATCCTCCCATTAAATTGGCGCCGGTGTTTTTTTTATTATTGCTTATTTAGAATAAAAAATAATACCGGTCTCAATACATACTAGTTAAAAGAAAAATTCTATCTATTTCTCCTTTGTCAATTCTTTTTAATTTTTTTCTGACGGCGCGGCGCTAGTATTACGGTAGAATAAAAAGACAATAAAAATTAAGCAATGCAGCATGGAGAGCTTCTACCATTGCCTAGAAATACGTTGCTATACATAAAATGTCAAACAGGCATATAAAAAGAAGAATTTCATGCTTAATAATAATTGCAATATAATGATTTGCGTTTAGGACGTAACAAATTATACTATAGGAGATATATTAGCAAGATTTAACAAAATGAATGGAAAAATTGTGTTACGTCCAATAGGATGGGATGCTTTTGGATTACCTGCAGAAATTGCTGCAATTGAAAATAAAATAGATCTAAAAATGGACATATTTAATAAAATAATAATTACTAGAAGAAAGAAAAGGATTCTTTTTTTGGAACTTAATATTTATTAATTTGTATAAGATGCTCTTATTTTATAAATTAAAAACGATTTACGTTTCTGATTATTAAGATTTAACACATTTTTGCGTTTGTGATAAAAATATTTCTTTATGTTGAGTTTTCGTTTCATCTTCTTTGACTAGATAAACGGAACCCTTAGTTTTGTGGGAATATCTATTTCCATACGTCAGACGGATTAAACAAGAAGTATAAGAGGGGACATGTCACTACAAATTATATTCCTTAAAATAAAGTTGTTTTTACTATTTTGGACTGAAAAGTTTGTCTTCCTTTTCTTAAATAGGGATACTTTGACTAGGGCATAAGTAAACCATAATCTTCTAATATTCTTCAAAGAATTTTAGATTTTCGAGATTAGGGGAATTTATAGTTTGTTTTTAAATTGCAAACTTATATGGCCATTAAACTTCCTAGAATACACTGAAAGTTGAAGCAAAACCAATACCATTTTTCTATAAATTAAATAGGATGCTAATATGTTCACTTTTTAACAGGTAGGTATTATTACTAAAAAGTGACCCAGTTGTATAACTATATATCGCAACATACGGTATAATATTGCCCGACTATAGTGAACAGATAAATGTAAATCGGGTAAATATATCCTATTTCTATAGTAAAATCTTCATAGAGCGCTACTTTTTTGAACATATTGCAAATTCGGGTACACGTGTTAACGGCATGCCAAACTATGGCTTCTACATGGAACTTGCATATGCCTAAATATAGGAATAACTTTTTCTGGTAACATGGTTTACATTTCGAGTTTAATACAGACTATATATTTTAATTTAAAGTGTAATAGAGACATGTAGGCTTTTACTTGAAAATTGTAATCATGAACATTAAACAAGTTTTTGTAATAATCGACCGCATAGTTTCTGTTTTATGAAAGTCTGCAAAATTTGGTACATACCAACCTGTTGTTATGTCATGTAAATATGCCCAGTCCTCCTAAATAGTACAAAATTTGAAATTAAATTTAAAAAAACGCCAAATTCGCTTTATACCTAGAAGTTCCCTCGTACAGATTACATATGACAGATTATGTATGAATATAATTATTTGAGAATAACTTTGAGTTGAGCAACTATGTGAATTCATAAAATGTATTATCTGTGTAAAGGCGTATTTAGCAATTATGATTTAACTTTCTCCGAAAAAGGGAAAGTATTGTAATCGTGATAGAATCATTCTCGTAGATTTTCACGTTTCAGAGTCCCTATAGATGCCGAAAAACATGTTTTCTCAATTTCGTCGGTTCGTCGGTCTATCTTCGGTCTCGTACCCGGTTAACTTTAAATTTTGTTCAAAAATTAAAGGTCATATGGGGACGACCTAGTAATAATTTGGTAAAAATCCGACATGACGAAACAAAATTGCGACTAGTAAAATGTTAACAAAAATGTACTAAACTGATTAACCAATTTACCTCAAAATTCACCTCCCAGATTTAACCTATCATCATGTTTTAACGTTCCTGGACGCCAAAAATGCATATCTTCTCAATTCCATCGGCCTGTTTGTCAGTTTACGGCATTGTTAAAAAACTACTTACCCGAATGATTTCAAATTTTGGTCAAAAATTAAGGGCTGACCTTATGTTTTGCACAAAATTAAGTATTACATATAACTCAACTGGTAACATTTTGATATGAATCCAAGATAACAAAGTTAAATGGCAACCTAATAAAATATTTAAAACATTAAATTTTGTGCAAGCATTAAGTGTGATATAGAGATAAACTGGAAAAACTGTGTTACGAATTCACGATGGTAGAACAAAATTGGGGTCAAATGAAATATTTGAAAAATCAACGTAAAAAATGTCTTCCTATCAAATAGGCTTCAAATTCTGTACAAAAATGAAAAGAGAGCAGGGTAAAAACTAATTATTCAATTTATTTCAAATTACGCCCAAAATCAAAATCATATGCGGAGCTGGCCATCGAGATACAGCAGATGCGATTACTGAATAAGGTTCATGTGATACCGATCATCGTATCATCAACTGGACTAGTTCCAAAAACACTAGAAGAAAACCTGAAAATTATATGACATTAGGACTGCGTACTAGCATCTGCATGGATATCATGCATGCATCAAAAATAGTGGGCTGGTTTCTATTAGTTCTATTTGTTGTCCGGTAAGAATTTTCTCACTATGGGGCAAGTACTGAGCAGTACTGCCTTCTGGATGTTGATGAAGAAGTTAGTATGCAGTCCTATGATTTTCGGGTTGTGTTCTAGTCTTTTTGGAACTAGTCCAATTGATGATACGATGATCGGTATCACATGAAACTTATTCAGTCACCACATCTGCTGTATCTCGATGGCCAGTTCCACATATTTTGCATTGTTCTCTTGATATTTATCCAACACGTTGTTATTGTTGGGTACAGCGACATCTACCAAATAACTTGCTTTTGTTTCCTTATTTAACAGTACCACATCACACCGATTATTCCTCACCCGTCTGTCGGTGATAATTGTCCGGTCATAGTACAGTTTGAATGCATTATTTTCAAGCACTGAACTTGGTTCGTGTTTATAACAGGGTACAAAGGTGTTCAGGAGCCTGCATTTATTGGACATTTTTTGGTGTATGATGTTACACACCTAGTTATCTCGCTGGGGGTATTGTATATTTTATAATATCTTGCTACATTTTCGACAGATGTCGGATTCAAGCGGACCGGTCCTTAATGATGCATTTCCTGTAATTCCGAGTGTTAGTAACTTGATCCTGTATTACCATTACAAATCGTTCTGTCTCTGGGAATAGTTGTCCAACCTTCAGCCACCTATTGGATCTATATGTGGCTGATTCAAGTCATTGTGATGTCGGTCATGTAGTGTCATTTGAGTCCCATTGCTCTTGTTTGTCGAGGTCTAAAAGTGACCTTAGGATAATGTTGTCAATTGCTAGAATGAGTGGAGAGTTTCAGTTGTCACTTAGGGTCACTATGCAGTAGAGGCATGATGTTTGTGCCTTGTTGGTGAAGAAATCTCTCAATTTTTACAGCTGTCGGGAGTGCGGTTTGGTCAAGTCAACAACATTGTTGTTATTATTAATATTATTATTAACTTTTATAGTCAATAAAACTAAATTATGGCATATATTATTTTCCTTCTTTAGAAAAAAAGGTTTGAGTAGACTGCCATTTTATTTTGCCATACAGGATTTATATTAAAATGTTAACTGTTTCACGCTCGATTTTTGCGCAAATTTTCAACACTCTTGAATAATTAGTTTTTTGATATTAAATTTTCTAATAATTTATTAGGCGATCGTTTTGTTTTGCCATATAGAATTAACATTAAAATGTTTTTTTGTGCAAAATTTTCAAATGAATAATTAATTTTTATTAATTTAATTTAATACTTCATTAGGCGGCTTTAATTCAAAGTTACACCAGTTTATCCAAATATCAAACTTATCCTTTGTACAAAGTTTTAAGTCCAATGGATAAATAGATTCTTACTAATGATTTTGTGAGGCCTTTATTTTGTTCCGCTATATTGCATTTTTTTCCAAAATATTATCATTCCATCCCCATATAATGACCTTTGATTTTCGTCCAAAATTTCAATCAGATAAGTAGTTCTTAAGTTAGGTCGCGTACAGACATACCGAGGGACCCTAAAATGCAAAGAACTGGAAAAATATTGAAGGGGTGATTTTTTGACGGTTATTATACTTCCCTCTTACAAGGGAAGTGAAAACTAAAGAGTTAGAGAGCAGACTGGGAACTTAATTTTCAAGCTAAAAACAACCACTGATGTTGTAAGAAAAACTTCGGCCGGTGAAAGGAGGTCATGACCCAAAAAATTCTATTATCGTACGCAAAATTTGAACGAAATACCCCTAGAAATATGTATTTCCTGTATTTAAAAAAATAAATTATCTCGTATTCGAAGCCTTTTAAGGCAGGACATGGCTATAGAAACTATTCTTCTCAAAATCATCCGTCTAATATTTAAAACAGTGTTTGCAATTAATTTATGATAGTTTTAAAAACTATTTGATATTAGTTAAATATATAGTTTTCTTTTATGCAGGAAAGAATATTTTCTCAAAATTTCATGAACGTCACCAAAAGAGCATGAGACAATGTTCCAAATAAATCATTGTCACTAGGTGCAAAACTTCTTACAAAATATCCAGTTTGACGCAAAAAAAATTTACCACAGAAGTAAAAACCAAAAAGTCAGAGAGCAGAAGGGAATTTAATTTTTAAGCTAAAAGCAACCACTGGTGTAGGAAAAACTTCGAGCAGCTAAAGAGGTCATGACCCCGACAATTCTATTATCGTTTGCAAAATTTGAGTAAAACACGCCTAGAAATATGTATTTGCTATAACTAAAAAAAAAATTATCTGGTATTTGAAGCGTTTTAGGGCAGGACATGGCCCTAGAAACTATTGTTCTCAAAATCATCTGTCTAATACAAAAAACAATGTTTACATTTAATTTATGATAGTTGTAAAACTTATTTGATATTAATTAAATATTTTTCTTTTATGCAGGAAATAATATTTTCTCGAAATTCCCTTGAACTTCAGCAAGAGAGCATGAGACAATGTTCGAAATACATCATTGTCACTAGAAACAAGACTTCTAATAAAATATCCCGTTTGGAGCAAAAAAGTTTTACGAGGAAATATTTAATATCAAACTGAAGAAAAAAACTTTAACAAGTAGGCGCTATAAAGAAATAAATATCGACAATTAACGTAGCAAGTCTATTGGGAACTAGGGAAGAAAAACGGCCGGTCCCCAATTCCCTTCTCAATCAGTTGTGGCATTCCGACTATCGAAACAAAGAAATTGTCTCACTTTAAAAAAGTAGAACGAGCGATAGGCGTCATATTGAGTACGAGAGAAAAGTCAGTGGTGCATCGATAAAACAATAACAAAAACAATATTTATTAACATGTTGTTATTAGCACGTTATATTCAATGTGGTTTTTTATTTTCTAAATTTTTTTTATTCATTTACTTACAGTATCAAAATGACCTATGTTGCTTTTTTTTAATGGTTTCAATCACTAACAGAATTTCTTAGGATTATAAAGGATATTTAGAACCTAATAACTTAAATATGATTTCAAAATATATTATTTAGACATTTTTTTTATGTTTATGTTGTCTGATTTTGATACAAATGCGTAGAGGGAACGCAAAAGTTTCAAACATATTTTTCTCTCTCTCGGAATCTAGTTAAATTCCGACCGAAATTTAACAAACTCCTAGTTAGATTAGATTAGGTTCGGTTTAAATGAGTTTCGAGATCTAAGTGGGAATTTAATGAATTCGGAGTTAGAAAATCAGAGTTTAAATTCCGAGATAGAAGTCGAAAATTAATACACATGTTAACTGAAGATTAACAACTTTTTCTATAAAATATATAAATTCATATAAAATTTCCTAAAATCTCTCCAGTGTTTCACGACAATGAATTTGATTTATAACTGCACACAATTATGTTAAACTACTAAAAGAAATCTGTAAATTTTCTTTACCCGGAACTTCCCTCTCTATATAAGTTTTTCCTTTCATTAGAAAAAGTAAAGTGTACCCCGATTTAGTTTCCCTAATAGTCATTTCGTATACTGTTTTCAACATGTCATTTTTTATTGCGTAAAATTTTGTTCCACCATATCGGAATCGTACAATTTTAAACAACGCTACACTAATATTTTGGCCATGATTTAAAATGAATTGAATTTTTTTTACACTGAATTTTTAAGACCGACACTTTCCATCGTTATTTTGACTTCGTTCTGGTTAATCCCTGTATCACATTCAATTTTGTTGCAACATATTAAGTCAATTCAGTAAGAAGATTTTTTACGTTGATTTTATAGACATTTTATTTGCCCGTCATTTTATTTCTCCGTTTTGAATTCGTACCCCAATTTTACTAGTCTCTATAACACCCTTAATGGATGCCCATAATTTAAACTAATTGGTAGTTTTTCAGACTGATTTTTTTAAATAATTTATTAGGCCGCCATTTTGTTCTGTTCTCTTGTATTCATACCAAGATATTGCAGATTGATTCCTTGATTTTTGAGGTAAATTGTATAATTTGTTTTTTAGTAATAATTTTTGTATCATTTCTACCATTTTGTTTCGTCATATTGCATTACCAAAATAATACCAGGTCATCCTCACTCCCTTCTTCAAATTTTTTATCAAAATTTGAAGTCAAGAGGGTAAATAGCTTTTAGCTACGCCGCGAACCGATAAACAAACAGACTGACAGACAGACAAATGGAATTGAGAAAACATATTATTTGGCATCTAGAATTTTTTTCACGATTACAAATATTTCATTTGGTCGCCATTTTGTTTCGCCTTCTTGAATTCGCACCACCATTTTACCATGTTAAATTCGTACCATCCTTAAACACACTTAGGGGGTGATTTTTTCACGATTACAATACTTCCCTTTTACGAGAGAAGTAAAACAAAATAAAAGAAATTTCTAAATTAACCTTCAATAAGAATCTTTAAACAACCTTACTAAACTGCTTTCTTCGTGTAGGTAGTATCAAAACACTTGATTTGTCTGTTAAACAGTTATTTTTCTTTTCGGAATGACAGACAAGATACGTTTTATTTTTTTGTACTGGGGGCAAAAATTTGAAAAGATAAAAAAACGGAAACAATTTCGAACATGTGATACGTCCTCAGATTCAGTTGAAATTCAGCGTGCAACAAAGCGGTGAAAGTAAATTGGTTACATTTGAAATATTTCAAATAGGTTTTGTCCACCATAGAAGTTCGTAAAAAAAACAAGTGAATGATATTTTGTTTATCCAGTATTGCAAGTTGGTCACGGCACCACAGATAAATATTAAAAATATGTAATCCTAAAACCACCAAATTAACTAAAATTTAATAGAAATTGCAATATTATGTGCAACATGCTACAAGATTGCAAACATGTAATAACATGAAGTATCACCTCATTTTCGACTAAGTCGAGATTTGTTCCAAGCTCTTGCTAGTTTGTACCTATATCACACTTGGTTTTGTATGCGAAACTCAAAGTAAATTAGATAAATAGTTTCTTAGATATGTCGCGAAGAGGCAAACGTGTAGAAATGCCTTATTGGATTTTTTCTTCAGATTTGAGGTACCTGAAACTAGAAATTTTTGGAATATTTCAGAGCGTGATTTTGATAACTACAATACTTCTCTCTAAGTGTAAGTTAGTTTGGCAGCAGTTTCTCTTTTAAACCCTTTTTATATTTTTATTTTCATTTTTGTTATTACTATTATTTTTATCAATAGAACTATATTAATTAAGTACTATTTTAAACGTACCATTGCAAAAGTCTTTTTTAAGCCTTAGAGCTGATCAACATTAATTCTCAACAACACTACAGAACGTAGTCACATTTAATCTGGATGTTATTCAATACAGAATATGCAGTTTATCTAAGAAGAATAGAGCACGCCCATGTTGGCTAATAACTTACACCAGTCACAATCTAAACTAGTATAAAAGTTCGGTCATGGCAAATGCTTTTACGACCATCAAGGGTAATATAAAGAAAATGAAAAACACTACATGCTGTATTGTCTTAGGAAGGTGATACTGACAACTGGAGTGCCGCGACGTGGGGTGACGTCAAGCGGAAAGAGAAGATTATCCTGTTTGGTTCCGGTTTTAAGCCACTAACCCTGATTATATATTTTTTCCTTAAGAACAGAGAAGTATTAAACTTTTTGGCTATCAGCTCTGTCTATCCCATATTTTGATCTAATCTTTGACGGAAAATATTTTATAGAATGAGAGAACAAACATAACTTATAAAAGTTTATCACTTAAGAACACAAAAATTAAAAATTTTATTTATATATCACTTTAATACAGAAATATTTTATAGGACAACAGAATTAAATATATTCTACAAAGACACCTATTTAAAAATATTATGGCGTCATTTTGAATATTTTTCTGCAAGATAGTTTCCGCGACAACTTTAAAATGCTTTTACACATTCCCTTAAATGTTGGGGTGTGAAATATAATCAACTAACAGAGCAATTTGCGCATAACTTGACCCCCCGTAAAAGGTAGGGGGGCAATTTTCTTAAAAAATGGAGTAATGCCGCCATTTTGAAATGTTTTCTCCGAGTTTCCGCTATCAGTTTAAAATGTTTTAACATTGCCTTGAAATTTGGTGTATAAACTGGAATTAATCAAGACATTAACATGGGAGTACCTGTAGGTACACCCCCGCTCAGATGGGGGGCAATTTCCTTGTTAGATTATTTCGCTAAGTAGTTATTAAATTCAATAAATGATGATCATATTAAATGATTTTATTCTGGTGAAAAATATTTTCACAATAATAACTAGGGCGTGTGGTTGGGGTGGGGATAAATTCAAAAAGGGAATACGAAGTTAAATTCTACTAATCATTTTAATTTTTGACAATTTGCCTTCCTGATTTTCTATCTATCTAGGTACGTATATCGTATATTTTAGTAAAATTTTAAAACTGGGGACTTAACAATATCCTCGGTTTAGGTCTCGATTGAACCCGAGATGAACACATAAACATTTCTTATAAATAGAACGGAAAAGGGTGAAGTAAAAATGTATATGCACAAAATAGAACCGACTTAAAAAAACTAAACATTATAAAATAATATTTTATTATATCTTAAAAATTTGAATTTATGAGGTTGGAGTTAAAGTAATAAAACTGTAAACATATATTACATTTGAACTATAGTGCATTAAAATACTCAATACATAAATATGTTTTTGTGATGTACTTGGTAATTAGGTCTCAGTTGAACGCCGAAGAGGCTTCATAAAGACATAATTTTAAGATCTAAAAATCTATTTTTAACTTTTTAGTGCTTTATTTTTTTATAAAAAATGTATTATATATGTCCTCTATCTTATTGACTTATTGACAAAGGGTATTTTTAAGGTGCTTTCATATTTAGTAACTTTTCAAAATACAAATTTCAGCTTTAAAAAAATAAATATTAAAAATAAGAGTTTATATGATTATAGACATTAGTTAACAAGTACACCTTAATAATTAAAAGAAAAAGCAAATGGAATTAAATATATTAAATTTGTTTAGAAAGAAATTTAAATAATTTATAATACCAAAACTACAGCTTTTTGGAATATACCATTACTGCCCTTGAAAAGAAATTTTAGTAGTTTAATTGAGTTGATTGTATCTAGCAAACTGTGGCCTACGATCACAATAAATAGTTCTAAAATAGTTTAATTTTTTATATTGACACGCAACTGTCAGTATGCATAAATAAAAAGACTACTCTGTACGTATATTTTATGTAGGACTTTCCTTATATATATTATAAAATCCAGTCCTGTCTCAGTGCCCTCGTTCCCCAAAACGCATATAGCTCCTTAAAGCCAAGGTGTCTGGTTTTAAAATGCTAATCCTCGCAAATGGGGTGCGCGTTATTTTGAAATATGGTTTTGTTTTACATTTTTATTGCGGTGGCATTTATAATAACGTTTTTCAATTTGTTTCCCGTTGCTTTCCGTCTTTTCCTTGAAAAAAAATGTGGTTCCTAAAGAGAAATTGAGTACATTTCAGATAATCTAACTATTCCTGACCAAGAAATTTTTATATATTATATAATAAAAGTATATTTATAGTTTTTATTTTTTATCGTGAAAATAATTTATCCAAAGAAAACCTCAGAAATTACATTCCCTTAATTTGTTAAGAAATAATGTAACGCAAATATAACAAATATCTGCAAATTTTCTTACACTTCAGAAGAATTTGAAAAATGTGACTCGGTCAAATACTAAATCTCAATTCTCAAAATGTAAACCACTTATGATTCATAAGGATTATGAATCTTCTTTTATCTAACTTATTGTGGATGAAAAGACATAAACTTTTATAAAATGCGGTCAAGAGCTATTATGGCTTTATTTGAAGGTCTATTTGATAGGTAAAAGGCTAAATGGTATATACAGCAACAAAAATTATTTTTGATATTCTTAATTATAACCCATTTAGTGCGCAGATGGGTCAAAAAGTGAAAAGGGGGCAAGCGGGAGCGTTTATTTGCAAAGCTTACAATTTCAAAATCAGTGACCAACCATTGCAAAAATGTTTAACCTAGGTTGGATGGTATAACAATGGCTGCAAGACAACAAACAGAGTGTTAGAGCTAATGTTTTGACAATTACAGCAACTGTACAAAGCATTGAAGAAACAAACATATTATATAACTTAGAAAGTTATAGAATACAATTTAAAATTCATGCCAATTTGCTAAGGAGGTCCTAAGGTACCCCACCAAGGACGTACTTGGAAATGTCGCCGAGAAATTTGCAACTGACTGTAATTTGCAGAGGCTTCAAGCAAAAAGATGGTCATATTTACTGTGTGACTATTCTGTTGTTTCCTCAGTCAGAACATCCATCCTCGGAGAGCACAAAATTTATTTGGTACTGAATTGGATTAATATTTTCTCAGGTATGTGATTTGTAACTGGGTAATCAACGAATTACCCGTTTTGATCTCCAGACCTGTACAAGTTATATTTTTCTAATTGCTCGGAGTTTAGGCTATTTAAGTTTAAAATTAAATTAAGAATTATTAATTAATTTTTATATATTAGGATTCTAACGCGTCGTGTGCTTATATCTTGGTACTAAATAAAATGAATTTTATGGTGTATTTATAATATACGTACTAAATTATGCACCCAATTTTCGACTTAATTTAATGTTAAAATATATTTAAGATCTTTAGTGTTAACCATTTGAGTTACTACTTAAATATTTGATTTCGTTATCTCGCATTAATAGTTAGATTAGCTAGTGAAGAAACACGTCCATTTAATAACGTTCTATTCAGAAGTATACTTTATGGACTTTGGAATGTTTCTCACAGAATCCAGTTAAATTGAGTTTTCGTTTCCGCACAGCATCCACTAATAATGAACGGGAGCATATCAGGAAAAGTGCGGAAAGAAAAGACGATAAGTATAATTTAATAATGACTTATGGCCATAAGCCTACGGATTACAAGAACCATGATTACCAGCCTGTCATAAATATGGGGATTTGTCAATTTAAAATGGGGTTAAACAATTATTTATTACTTAGTCGATAACCCTCCGCTTAATTTAGCTGGTTTGCTCCCCATTTGGCGAGAACGCACACGTGGTGTTTTTAAAATGTATTTGGAAGTGACTTTATATTTTAAGATAGATGGTGGGCAAATGATTTGTGATTTTATGGTTGAAGTAAGTCTTTAATGGTCTAGAAATCAAGAAAAAATTTCTAGCTTTTTATTGACCAAATATACTTTCATCACACCTTGAGCGGTGAGGTAAATCTACCGTTATGCAGTGCAGAATAAATATATACTCTTTATCACAATCTAACCCAACACCTTAAACCGATAGGGGTCAAGAAACGCTTAAAAAATTAACGGATAATAAGAATAATATTTATTATTCCAGGCACTTTGGATATGGGTGCCAAACGTGAATTTGGAAGCAAATTAGAGACTCATAGAGGACTACGGATCATTAAGAGAATGAGCAACGAGCTGACAGAATCTGAAGGCTACATCTATCCCTCTTTTGAAGAGAGGGGCAACAAAATTCGCCGTTACATTCTGGATTAGTAGCAACAAGGCTAGGTAACTGCCGTTCAAAAAGCAAGGTACAAGAGAATATCAGTTCTTCCTTTCCATGGACAAAGTTAATTTAGCTTAAATGACACTTCGCTTTGCTAAAGATTGAAAAAACAAAATTTTGTAACTGTTTCAATAAAAGACCGAGAGACTATCTTCAAAGAACGTTTCATTGTCAACCCAAGCAACATAATTTCCTAATTTTTTTATAAGATTGAGCTCTTCTGTGTGCCCAGTGGAGATATACAAGAGCGTCAATAAGGCCTGGGTGACGTGAGCGTAGCAAACAACTGTCCGCTATTACATGACCCTCATTTAACACGACTACTTTTATTTTGGGGAATCTGATCGAACAAATGTATTAATAACTATTTAACCATTTATTTTAGTATTTATTTGATATTAACTATTTATTATCTCAAATGTAGTGTATATTTATTATTTCTGTTGATGTCGCACACTTCGAGTGAAAATCTCTCCCATGAAAACAGGATCAATAAATATTTTGGTATCGAGATACATTACAGTTTCAATGCCACTAATATTTTAGAAGAATTTCTAATAACCTTTATATTTTGTTCAATTTGTAACAATTATTTTTTTATATTTTTAACATGTGTCCTTTTCAAAATATTAATAATTTTATTACTGCAAGAGTATTACTATGCCTCTAAATTTTTACTATTATAGTTTGTGTTAGGTAATATAGCCGGAATTTCCGTTGTACAAGAAGAGCAATAGTATCAAGGTTCCCTCTTATATAGAATACAGCATTAGTAAACCAATAACTTAGAGCAGGTATGAATACAATGATAAAGGTCGGTTAATTTCCTTTATCCGGACTTTCCCCATTTTAAACCCTTTCTTTTATTAAGAATAGTGAAGTGTAACCAAATTTAGCTCTATACATAGTATAGATTTAGTAACACAGTTTCTGTCTTCTTTTTTTCACAATTTAAAATAAACTAAATAAGCAGTTTTTAGGACCACCATCTTGTTTTGTCATATTTTTACTTTTCTGCAAAACTTAAAGTCAATTAAATAAGATTTTTTTACTTCGAACTTTTAAACATTTTATTTCGGTACCATTTTGTTTCTCCATCTTGAATTCGCACCACAACCTTTCCAGTTTATCCTATGTAACATTTTAATTTTGTGCAAGAATTAAGATAAACTGATAATCTGCTTTATTAGGAATATTTTTTTAACGTTTCACTAGCCATCTAGTTCCGCCATATTGGACTTTTACCAAGATATTACCAAGTCCTCCTTATATGACCCTTAATTGTTTATCAAAATATAAAGTCAATCGGGTAAGCTGATTCGAAGCTATGTTGCCAACTGATAAACAGATCGACTGAGTTGAGAAAACATATTTTTTGGCATCTAGGGACACTAAAATATGGAGCTATGTAAAACCTGGAAGGGTGATTTTTTCACGAATACATACATTTTATTTGGCTGCTATTTTGCTCCGCCAACGTTAATCTGTACCACAGTTTTACTAGTTCATCTGTATACTACAATTTAATTATTACACAAAATGTGAAATTAATCTATTAAGTAGTTTTTTCAGGCTGAATTTTTAAATATTTTATTAAGCCGCCATTTTATTTTATAAATTGGATAAGTAGTTCTTTCGTAAAAATTTTTTAACATTTTGTAAGTAGGCCATTTTGTTCCGCCATAATGGAGTTACACAAAATTGTTACAAATTCATTCTTATTTTACACTTTATTTTTCCACAAGTCCACTTGATAAGTTCACCACTATATAACCCTTGATTTTTAACCAAAATATGAAGTCAATCACAGAAGTAATCTGTGAACTACGCCGCGCAAAAGACAGACCGACAGAAATGGGCGAACATATTTGTCGTGGTCCTAGCACCCGAAAATGCAAAGATCTCGTTAGGATGATTTTTAGAACGCAAAGTTCTGCAAAAATCTCGAGAAGGTGATTTTTTCACGCTTACAAATTTTGAAACGTATATTTCGCTACACCTAAAACGATATTTTTGTAAATAAATTAAAACACTTTTTATGTCACAAATTAGATTTGGATTCTAAGAACAATAAGACATTCCTTAAATATTTTTAAAAATTTAGGGAAATACCGACATGTAGGACATAAAAGGACTAAAAAATATGTA
The DNA here is from genome assembly GCA_030620095.1 of Kuschelorhynchus macadamiae. NCBI lineage: Eukaryota > Metazoa > Arthropoda > Insecta > Coleoptera > Curculionidae > Kuschelorhynchus > Kuschelorhynchus macadamiae. The sequence continues at coordinate 846,758 of JAUTXW010000980.1, read as the reverse complement.
CACAATACGTTCTCAAAAGATCAGGGAAGTGTCATTATTTTTTTAAATTAAACATTTCATTTATATTTTTTCTTGGCATAATTCAGGCAACGTGTTTAATTCAAAGTGATAATAATGTATAAAAATGTACTATTTCAAAAAATAACTATTAATAAAATTTTTTTGATTAACTATTAAATTATAATTGTCTCAACGAGGCCTAAATGGATGAGACTAGGATATAACGTTTAACGTGGGCTCCGAACCATGGTCATTGACCACTATTTCAAACCCTGGTTTACAGGTCACACTAAAGCTACCATCTCTCGGCTCACAGAGTAGCCTTTAGCATTTGACAAGTGAACTATCGACTAGCAAAGGTGTTTGTGCACATCAGTCCTATAAGACATCCTAACGCATCCGGCTTGTAACCTGCGCGAATAGGATTGTGCATTATGTAGGGTCATAGGTCACTAGCGTCCCATCCCTAAAAATTCTAAACACGAATAGCTCACTTGTGTCCCGCCAACTATGTAGACAGCTGGTATTATTCTCTATAAAAGTTACTTTTATCTTATAAACTTTTAACTTTGATAATTTACCATAATACAATTATTAGATTAGAAGAAATAGACACATTGATACGAAATATGTATATTAATTTCATAATATTTAAAAAATATATAATTAGGTATATTTTATGTGCAATAATTAAATACATGATTCTACGGGAAATACATAAGTAATATTTGCAAATAAAAGGGATTAATAATTTAATTTTGCCATACATTTTTTTTAAGCTGCTTGTACAAACTCTTTTCTGTTTCATATGATATGTGTAAAGTATCTTTTTCCTGTAAAATCTCCTCTATCTTTTTCTTTCGTTTTTTAACTAGTAATTCCTTTACTACGCATTTTAAAAAATATTTCACATTGAATAAATTTTAAAGCTTCCAAAAATTGATATAAATTAAAATTTGAAGTAGTACGGATATAAGAAATCGAAAATTTAGCCCAAATTTCGGGAGTTAATATAGACATTAACCCCTGTATACACTAAAAAGGTTTAAGAGTTAGACCAGGTCTAGTTGCCATGGTATTTTAAACTCTTAGTTTGTTATGTTTCGTTTATGTCACTGTTATTTTGTAATTGTTACATTTAAAAAATTTATTTGTTCAATTGTTGAAAATGTCATCTTAAACATGTAACTGTCGAGTCAGACCTGGTCCAAATTTAAACCTCTTTAGTGAATACGGGTGTTAATTCCTGTAAAAGACTCGTCAACCCCAGATTGAGGAAAAAAGGTAAAAGGTAAACCAAAAAACAATTTTAAGAAATTTCCAATTTCACTGTCTGAATTTTTATTTTCATCGGATATACCTAATTCTTGAATTTTTCTGTACCAACTTTGTCCTAAATGGAAACGACTAGTAGCAATTCGTGTCGTTGTTGAAGTTTTGCCTAATGCAAGATGAACAGCTAAATCAGAGTCCGCGTAATTAATTTTAGGGTTAAAGCATAAAAAACTGTTTACATAGTACATATATCAGCTACATACAACCCAGAGAACCTCACGGTAATACCTTAGGTACCTTCAAATGCATTTTTATTGTTATTTGCGGAAAATTCGTTTACTTGCAATGTCAAGCCGTACCTATATACCTTGTGAATGCAAGTGGGCCATAATATTTAGGACCCGGGATGCAAGCGGGATATATTTCTAACCGCGGGGCGCTGCCGTGATGTAGATAGATTTTTACGTCCCCATGTGGATTTTATCTCTAAAATCGAGAGCAGAGCTTAACAAAATCCCAGCCCGATTCGAGCCAGTCATATACGGGTAACACTTTAGTTGTTTAATTCATCACACGCTCTGACAACTAACTTAATGGTATAGGTGTTATTATCGTAAAAAAACATATTGTACCTGCAATATGTATTATCTTGTATTTTTCAAAATATTCCTTTGTATTTTTATTGGACATTATAATAGAAGTCTCGTTTTTTAAATAAATCCTTTATTTTAAATGATCTCTATTTTTATTTTCATAAATTTCCCATATGTTTTCACTATTTCCGACAAATACATTTAAATTGAAAACGTTAATTTGAGGTTTTTATAAATCCTAGCGAAGCCAAGTTTTGCGAATATATTTGTTCGAAACCTTGTTAACATATGGTAACATTTAAATTTCTTTTTCTTTTTATCTAAAATATTAGAGACCGGATCGGAGTTAACCATACCGGAATTACAAATTCTGCCGATTTTAAAACTTAATTCCCAAAGTAATGATCAAAAAACAATTTATTCGAGTATTTTTAAGAATATAAAAATGTCGTATTGCTCCAAAATAACAATATTGTGTAAACTTTTATTGAAAAATATAGTAAGATCAATTTTAATAGCTATAAGCGAATACAACCCTGACTCCTTATCAATGGATAAATCCGACCTATCTTTAGATATCGGACTATTAAAGGTCTATAAATAGACATTTTAAAGGAATTTTTAATTTACCAAAAGCATCCACTACCAAAATAGTATCAATGAGGCAAAAGTAATGTTTTTTACAAAATACATATTTCCTTAAATAAAAAACAATCCGTATTTCTATTAAAACACTATCAAGAATATTAGATTTTATTTTTAATTGCTTTTTGATTTCAATTTTTTGTCGTATAACAATAGTTCTAATTTTATAAGCTAGTGCACATGACAATTAATTGAAATTTTTCGTTATGCAAGATAATTAAATAAAAACTTATATTACTTTTACATAGAAAACTTGTGGGTCCAACAAGATAAGAGAAATAAAAAGTTGTTCTTCAAACAGCCTGTATATATCCTTGTCAACTGCTTCGTCGATAGAACGAGATGATAAAACAAGCAAACAAAAATATTTAATTGGTATTTCGTAGCTGAACATTTTCTCCTCAGGTTAGTAGTTACTTTATACCTGTAGCTTCATATATTTGCCTATAGTTGTTAATAATTTGATTTACAATAAAAAATGACTTTTACCAGCAATACCGCAAAATTCAATGCAATCTTTAGTTAGAGGCCCCATAAATTATCTCGAACAAATCTTCTTAACACAATATAGAACCCATGGGATCGTAAAAACTGGCTATATTTTTTACACGCATCATCCTCCAAAGAAAAAAATCCTTGAGCTCATAAATCCTACTTAAAAAAGGCCTCTGCCGGACTGTGGGCTGCCAAGAAGAAACTCCCTGCTATTTTGTAAGATCCCATAAATAAGTATTTACCGGGAACTTGTCATTGTCACCTCTTATATTCCTTCTGAAAAATAAAGACTTGATACGTAAAGTGAAAATTAAAAAATGGAGGCTTTTGTTTATGCACGTATACAATTTATTAACAGAGTCGTATTAAGAGAAATCACCGTGGTTTTATCCGGTATAAGATATTTCCGAAAAAAGGTGACAAAATGAAATATCCGCACATTTAATAAAATTGTTAAATGCAAAAATATAGAAGCATCCGAAGGTCGATACGAAAAACTGTTTAAATTGGAAATAACCAATACTCACAAAGTGGTGTTGATCGTTATTTGGTTTTATAATTTATATTGTTTGGAATGGATCATTTAGATAAATACTTCTACTCGAGTAACTATAATAACTATATAATGGTGTAAATGATTAGCGCTACATTTATAAATAATCATTAACAATAAAGTAAGAAATGTTTTTTTTTGCATTCAACGAAGCTTTTGATTGACGAAGAAATTGGATTTCCAAATACTAGTTAAAGCCCTAATGTATGAGAAATATGCCTGCCGCATTTTTTATACATTTTTGCACCCGTCGGAAAAGGGAAGTATTATAATCGTGAAAAATCCCCAACTTCATGTTTCAGGGTCCCTAAGTACTGAAAAACCTGTTTTCCCTTTTCCATCGGTATGTCTGTTCGCGGCTACTACTTACCGATTAACTGCAAATTTTGCTAAATAAACAATGGCATATGAAAATAAGCTGGTACCATCTTGGTAGAAATTCCATATGGTTCAACAAAATAGTTTCCTAATAAAGTATTTAACAATTATTTCCAGAAAAATGCTATATTAATTGCCTTCTAATTTTGTAGGAAAATAATCAACTGTAATTAGGGTTGCCAATTTTTTGTACGGAAAATAAAGTATTTTAAGGTGGGAGAACTAAAACAAACAGTATTTTAGATAAGTAAACAGTATTTTATTTTTTTGAACGAAAATCACGAAAACAAAAAGGTTATGTTTATGCTTGTTACTCGACGAATGACTGACTGACTATTCCGTTTAACATTCTTAAGATGCTGTGACTATACGGGCGTCTTAATGGTTCCCTTTGTGTAAATAGCAACGAGGAATCACGGTAAAGTGGGCCAGAGAGGGCCCTTACCCCTTATTGGCTGAGGCTAAAAGGATTCACTGAAATAAGTATATATTGTCAAACTTTCAATCCACATATTCTCAAGAAATTGCAAATGCTCTCAGCTACAAGATTAGGGTTATTTGTTAGGCAAAACGGATTAAATGGACCAGTTTCTATATCCCGTTGTGAGGAATTGTATAAGAGAGAGGAGTCCTGAAAATATAGGGGACATTAAAAAAGGATATGAGTTATTGAACCTTACTCTCTACATTCGCAATCTAGGCTTTCGACGATTCCGTTTGATATACGGTGTTTGTGCAATTTCTCCATAGAGCCTTCCCTTGGTGAGACAGATCTGTTTCCATCTCTCCTTCCACTACTCAAAGAAACGTTGTTTGTATAAAGGTTTAGATTTTCCGTTATCCATTTTAATATTTGTAATAGTTCTGAGAAGTCTTCTTAAATTGACCAATTTATCCGCTTTTTCGTTTCTTACTATTCCCGTGTGGCTTAGAACCCAAGCCAAATATGTCCTAAAGTACCCGTTTCTCATTTCATCCATTTTCTTCTTGGTTGCAATTGTAATGTAATGCAATGCAATGCACTCCGGCTGTCTGAAAATATTACAACTTTTGTCAATCTAAAATTCTCTATTAGTTCAAGGGCAGTAAAGATGGCATAAATCTCAGCAGAGCAGACTGACAAAAATTCTAGAAGTTTATTTGAAAAATGAAGCCGGGACTCCATATGCCAATTCCCACTGCTCGGTCATCTCCCTTGGATGCATCTGTAAAGGCGAAGATTTCGTCTGGAAATCTTGCCCTGGATTTATATAAAATGAAGACTGAATGCTGACATTCGACGAATGTCTCGGGAGAAGAAGATTTCAGCTATACAATGTTGCCAAAATATTCAAACTATTTCTTTGGAGTTTTTTTGGCAAGCTATTTGACACTAAAGGCCTCGTTCTGAAATGAAATTTGTACGTTTACTTTTTATACAGGTTTTATAGCTCCGGACACCAGCGATCATAAAAACAGTATTTTACATTTTTAATAGAACAGCAAACAGTATTAAAAAGGGACATAAAGTATAATACTGTTCTTAACAGTATGGGTGGCAACCCTAACCGCAATAGGGATGAACTGCTACATTTTTTGTGCGAATTTCATATGGTTGCACAATAAATTCAAAAAATAAGTGTCAGAAACTACTTATCCAACTCTCAAATATAGAAACAAACTGTCAAGATTGTTTAAAAAAAATCAGACTCACTACTAGTTTTCAAATTAATTTCAATTTTTTTGTGGGGAATTAACTGTAGTGTGAAATACCGCATGATGAACTGGTAATATCTTGGAGCAAATACACTAAAGCAGAACAACTTATTAAAATGTTTAGAAGCCCAGTATTAAAAAATTTTCATCCATTCGACTTTTGCACAAAAATTAATGTGCTGTAGGCAGGAACTGGTAAAATTTCTGTACAAATAAAAATAAGCCGCCTACTACTTTCCTCGATGAGAGAAATATTGTAATCGTAAAAAAATCAGCCTGTCAAATTTTTGTCTGTCGTTCTGCCTATATGCGGTATAGCTAAAAAATTACTTATCCGATTGATTTAAGTTGTCATCAAAATCAAGGGTGGTATGGTAAAAATTCGATAACAAAATGTTAAAAAAATCATTATTAAGAAACAACTTACAGAATTAATCTTAAATTTTGCACAAAAATAAAGTCTGCTATAGGCATAAACTAAAGCAAAGCTGACAAGCTATTATGGCGAAACAAAATGGCCGCGTAATAAAATAATTAAAATTTAAGGTCCAAAAAACTAATAATCGAGCTGACTTGAAATTTTGCACAAAAATAAAGTTATAAACTGGTAAAATGCCAGTGTTAGTCCTGTATGTCTAAATAAAATGGTGGCATAATAAGAATGTTAAAATATTCCGTGAAATTCCATTTCCTGGAATAAAACCTTTTTTCTAACTAAAAAAAATAGTATTATTATAAACATTATTATTACTGCCCATTTTTTCCAATCTACAGAATTTCGAGATAACCAGAACCAGAGATAATACATTTTATGAATCCGTACAGTTCTTTAGTAATAATGGAAATTTGGAAATTAAAATAAATTATAGTTATATGATTTGTATAAAACTTTTACCTAACAATTATATTAATATATGTACAAACTGTTATTTGTACGCAGTGGAATCCGTGAATGAGGGAAGTTCTAGGTAAAGCCAAATTTACCGATTTTTTCATTAAATTTATTATCGGAAAACTACTTATCAAATCAAGTATGATATAGGGACGAAATGATCACAATTTTGTGTTAATGCTACAGTATGGTGAAACAAAAAAGCGGTCTTATAAAATTTTAAGGAAATTAATATTATAAGCTGCATACTTCAATGACTTCAAATTTTGCGCATAAAGATTAAGTGTAATGTAGAGAATTGTAAAATTTTAGGTATGAATCCTGTATGCAGAAACAAAACGGCGCCCTCAGCCTAATAAAATATATAGCATTAGAGATGTCAATCCCGCGATCTCGGAGGAAAAAATAACTTAATACAATAGAAGTTTTTCTGGATAACTTAATACAAAAAAATCATTATTGTTTCTTTTTTTTAGATAAACTCCACAATACTGGGATTATGCAAGGACCTCGAAAATCCTGGCATTAGAAAAACCCCTCGGGATAGATATTCCTATGTAGCACATCAATTTAAAAAAACTACTTATCTAAATGAGTTCAAATTTTGCACAAAATAAATGTGATAAAGGAATAAATAGGCTGGCGAATTTTTGGTACAAACTCAATAAAACGAAATAGAATGTCGGCCTAATAAATGGTTCAACAGAATCAGTTTCAACTTTTATCGGGACTGAGACATTCCCTTTTTTAAAGAAAATGAAAGATAACAGGGTTTATTTTAATTTCGTAAAAAAAAATTAAATTATCGAATGAAATTATGGCAAGAATAAAAAAAAGAAGTTTTGTTTTAGAAGTGATAGTGAAGTATGATCCTTTTTTAGTAATTTGCACATACCTGCACAAAATGTGTTATCTATCACTTCTCTGGATAAAGCGAAGGATTAATTATGAGGAAACATTGGTGTAATTTACAGTTTGTGCCAAGCAAGAAAACTACGTATTTCTCATGACTGAGTATATTCAGATTCGGATTTTCAAACTTCCAATCAGGCAACATGTTTCTTGAAGAAATAAATAACAGGCCAGGACTGGAAGATGTATATTGTAATTATATTAAATAAATTAAATTTGTATCTACAGTTTGTACTAAACAAAACAAAAAATATTTGATTCTAATTTTGTAGATATTAAATTTGACATTTAAAGATGAAAAAACTAATCCGGCTCTGAGAAATACCTTCCATTCTCTAATCCAACGTTTGAGAAATGAGTTCGGGGGAATAACCGAACCGTCGTCTATCCTTGTAGAAGAAAGAACGATAAATTTTGTTGGTGGCTATCAGATAAAAGTGACACTATAGTTTCTAAAACTTAAAAAGGTACTCAATTGCGCCCAACCAACCGAGAAATGAGAGGACCAAAAGATAGGATGAAGTTGGGAGAAAAGGATAAAAGGTTTCAGGCAGCGTCGCCGAAATGCCAGCATTTTCTAAAAGAAAAGTTAGCATATTGCATTGATATCTAGAGACGTATTCGTATAAATTTGACTAATGATGCCAAAGTTTAAATAAATATGAATTAATCTATATATAAAAAAAACTATTAATTATAAAGAAACCTAATTTACCAGCAAATTTGCTCGATTTCAAAACAAGCAAAACGAAAAGCACGCCAGTTGGAATGTTTTGTATGACCGTAATTTAAATATTTTTAACATGTCATTTTAGGTATAAAACAAAACATTAGGAGATTTTGTAAAATTAAAATAAATACATATAATCTCTATAAATCTAGTTTATCAAAATAGATAATTTCAATATCGGTCATAAATGTTGCTGGAGATAAGTGTTTCGCTCTATAACAGCATCATCAGACCCATAAGATTAAAAACGGGGACAAAACAAACACATAATTACATTATTATATAGAAGATGAGGTTTTGTTTGTTGCCTATATATAATAATGTTAGCCCAAGTGTCAACCATGTGCTTCTAAAGAATACGAAAATGTTGTGTCACACTTTCTAGGGAATACCATATGTATAATATAATAAAAAAATAATCCAAAAAGCTAGGAGGTATCTAGGTTATTGAAAATTAGATGGGGCTCAAAATTGAAGTGAGTACAGGGCTTCTCTTGGATTTCGTGATTCCCAATTTCTTACTTTAGGGATTAGTTAATCAAAGAAGGGGAGCAAGTAGGGCCCTTGCACCCCCCTCCTCCCTGGTATTTTAAGAAATGAACTCTAATTGCTGAACTTGAATCCTAAAGGCAACCTAACGTTGTTCCCCTCCTCCCTTTGGATTCCTACGGACACCCAGGATTTTGGGGCATGCATGCAGAACTTGTACGATGTCAATTATCGAACATTGATGCCAAGAAGTCAACAGGGGGGTAGAAAAAGCTTATTTTGTAGTTGGTTATGTCAAAGTTTTTATATTTTGACACGTTCTCTTTAGTGTTTACCACATGTTTTTTTGGGTATATTTACGGTTTTAAAGGCACTTGATATATTGTCTCTTCACCTAGCTTAATTTTTTAGAAATTATTATATATCAACTGCCTTTAAAATGGCATCTACAGTCAGAAATCTTTTTTGGTAAACACTAAAGACAAAGTTTTTTTCTAAATCAGGCGTATACTTTTCACATTGTAGTGATTGTCCCGGTATGCATATCGGTGACTTAGGAAGAAGGGTATCCACAAGTGTTCAAGAGCAGGTTAATTAGATAAATAAGTATAAAAACTACGACATAACTGTTAGAAAATCGACCTTTTATAAACCAACAAGTGTTTAAAAAGGCAAAACATTTAGAATTCCTTTTGAGGTAGTCATTTTGCAAAGGAATATAACATAAAGTAAAGGGTAAACATAGATTATTTGGCGTAGGGGCAAATACTTATTTTAGTGGTAACTGCTAAGTTCTTTTGTTTAGGTTTTTAAATAGTTGCAAACGTTATTTACATCGATAGATGCCATTTTTGCATAAAATTCAAAGATAAACTTTTTTCTTTAAGTACTTTTTACAAAAGATTACTAAATATCAAAATAAAAATAAATTATTTTGCATTATGTATTATTTTTTCTCATGGCAAATCAAAATTTTAATGTGGCCTTCCCAGTAGCATTTAAATGTAGTAAGGAAAAATTTCTTGCACAATAAGAATAGTATAATATTGATAACTTATTAAAATTTGTAGTTATAATATAAAAGTTATTTTTGCCCATGAAAGCTCTCCTGCTAATTAAAATATCAAATAAGATCTCGGAGGAAATTATTAATAATGCTTTTTAATAAATTAAATGTAGAACGGGCTATCAACTATTATTGTTCCACTCGAGCATTAATGTTTTTTTGTTATTCGCCATTTTAAATTTTCGTGTGATTTCCGTTTAAATTTTTCTATAGATTTGTTATCAAATTTTTCAAAATCTTAACTGGTTTACATTTAAATTAAACGTATGTAAACACATTTGCCCAGATGTTTTAGATTCAGACTCCACATATTTAAGGAAGTTATGTAAGTCAAAAAATATGTAAAACAAATGTTTATGTGAACATGAGATAAACATGATACAGTCTGGTCCCGTCTTCCAAGTTTTCTCGTTTTTCAAACCAGAATCATACCTACATATTTAATACAGTAAAACATTAAGATAAGCATAAAGTTACTAACCTCATTTCGTTGGTGTATATCTTATAGGAGATAAAGTTTTGTGTGTTTACATCTGATACGGTAGACAGTAACGTTTTTCACAACAGAGGGTAATTATTCCATGAAAAGTCTTTGATGGTAAACAGTTTTTAAGCCTTGGTCTTTCTAAAAAAACTGTAAACTACGATTTCAGTGACGACAAATTAAAAAGAAATAGTAAAAAATGTATATAAAAAAATGTTTTCTTTTTCAAAACCGCTCCCTTATATAGCACTTTTAATTTTTTTTCACTTTTTCTGGATCTAAGCGTCTATTTTTTATAAACGTATACCCCCAAATTATAACTTTTTAGTAGAAAGCCATGAATATCACAGAACTATTGATTATATGATCGAGGCAAGTAGCAATGTTCTGAGAAATAAAGACACTTAAAACAGCAACTTTTTTTAGGAAGAAACCACTTAATTCTCAATTCACAGTTCTCCACTTTCTAATTTGAGATATTCCCCTCTCTTTAAAAATAAACCATGAAAATTAAATTGCCTAGCTATAGTCTAATACATTAGAATGGTTTCCTTTCTGATTTTGTATAATCAACATATACAAAGCCTTCATTCATATTTCGAAGTCACATTATTGTTTTAATTTTAAGAGGAAGACAAAAATTGTGATTATAAAAGTTGTAATTTATAGAAAATTATTATTTATATATTGAGGATATTTTAAAAAAGACCAAAAATATATATGTTTTTTAATTGAACACCCCGTATATTGTATGATCATAAAATGGATCTCTTCTTGCTGATTATATTAGTCATAAGAAGCAATACATTCCTTCTGCACTTCGTAACAGATCGTTTTCCCTCTCTTACACATTACCTCTTATGGCAAGGTTTTTAAAAAATTTTATAGTTGCCACAAAGTTAAAGTTATTAAACCTAGTATATTTATGTTCAGATATGATAAACGGGATGTTCCATTAAAAAAAAAATATATTAGGTCTGCTACACATTTTTGTAATATCCTGTACACATAAATAATAATTTTCTGGAAACAATGTAATAAAGCCTACATCTTTTGTATTTAACATTTTTTCTATTCGTTGGAATTAAACCAATAGTTGGGAGGTGGCGAAATATAAAGAAAGACCCTGTATATTAACAGTACTAAAATGAAGTACCTAACGTTAAATATCAATATTGTTATCTTGGATTCGCGTTATTTGACGTTTAACAAATGCCTTTTTTTTTATTAATTTAGATATTTTCAGCTGAATCCTAGCAGTTTTGGGAATTATACTTAGAAATCAATAGAGGGGAACAGGCAAGGCAAAGGGTGTTTCGGAAAAAATAACACGATGCCTACCGCATCCCTCAAAGGAATAATTAATAAAAACACTTTTAAGCCACATTAGCTACGGTCTTGTGGGCAGATGGTCAAACTTAGATGGTCAATTTGTTCAGTTTTGGTGGGGTGAAACGGACAATTTGAATAGTTTAGGGTTTAATTTGCAGATTTGTTGGAGCAAAAGGGGTTGGTCAAACCTTTATTTACCTAGACAAAATGGAGGTATTAAAACTTTTTTAATTACAGAACAAATAATTTTCAGAATATAGTTTTGTTTATTCTATAAATAAAAAAAACACAATAAATCAGTTATACACTGACAACAGCAAACTCCTATCAATTACATCTTTAATACAAAGAATCGCAGGCATTTTAAATTAACAAGGCACACTTTCATATAAGGATAAGGAACGTGGAATTCGTCGAAAACCACGCTCGAGTCTCTTTATCCGCTGCAATCTAGGACATGCGTCTTTTTCTCGGGTAAACAAATGTCAGAATTAAAATGTCGTATTGCAGCTAAAACAACTTTATCTACAGATGCCGCTTGCCTCTTTGCGACAGAAATCCCATCCGTATTTGAGGATTTATAGGGGCAGTTTTAAAGTCTACGACCCCTTTTTTATCCCCAGGGTTGGTTAGTTAGTGAGACAATGGCGGGGGCGATTTCTGTTCAATGGGGTCAATTATAAGAAAACAAAAGGGATGGTAATTTGTAGGTGTGACAACTGGCGTTATCAATCCCCTTGGTGATTTTTTTTGTGTCACATGTCCTAATTTTAAAGATGATCTATGTCTTCAATGACATAGTTTTAGGAGGGAAAAATAAATATTTAATTAGGCTTTCTGTTTAAAATATTTTAATATATTTAAAATAAAATAATTTAGACATGTGTGTGTTTCTGACTTAGGGTCTTCATCAGTACAAGCAACTAGTTGAGAGACGATTACAACTAGTGTCAAAACGTAACAAATAAAATCACACCAAAGTCACCAACCGGAGCAAAACAGACATTTGTGATTACCCAGAGGACATCCGAAAGCTTCTCTATTTCCAAAAATAAAGGTTGCAGGTGGATATCAGAATATAATCAGTAACTCTATACTAATACAATACGATATAAATGCAGCAAAAACTTTATGGTCTTTCCAATCCAAATATCTATTGAAAACAAAAAAAAATCTCAACATAAAATTTTAACAATTAATATGCTGATAAAACCACACAGCGTCTGATATAATTTCCACCGCTTTTGCAAGTAAACTAATTATGACTGACGGCAAATAAATGGTGGGCTGAATGTAAATAGGTATTTGTTGATCCAGCGGTTAGGGTTGCCACCTTTTTGCAAAGTGAAAAAAGGACATTGCACTTTACAAAAATTTGAAACGGGGGGAGGGGAACAGCGGTTGATTGTGCCGCGTGCGGACCGCCGGTAACAAATTGCTACTTTGAAAAGCTCTTTTAAGATCAAACTATGATTTGAGATTAACGAGGTTTTCTAAATAAAATTGCCGATTCTAAGCAAAAAATTTATAACATGTTATTGCCTAATTAAATTTAAAGGAATAATTTTTTATTAGATTTTGCTGTCTGCAAAACAGCATTATTATTTTCTATGGAGTCATAAAATTCCTGGCAATTTTCTCTAAAATTAAAATAAATTAATTATTCTGAACGAATTAATTCTATAGAACAACGATTTCTTTCGTCTCGCGATTTGGTGGCCATCACAGAAAAAAATCGTTCAGAAAATGAACTGTCAGATACACTTAACAAAAATGACATTAACAAAAAAGCAGCATTATCAAAACGATTAAAAAGAATTGGTGTGTTCAAATTTAAACGATCGTTTTGAATTTCCTGGTAACTTTCAAAAATCTACATCACCTTATCAAAAAGCTGGTTCACATTGATTTGCAAATTTGGATTGTTAATTTCTCCTCAAAATCTGAAAATAATGAAAATTTTATTTTTAAATTTAATTTGCCGACCACACTGTGCCAACTGTCTTCAGAAAATGCATACCATTTTTGAATGTATTGGATAGATCTTTCATAAACTGCATTAAAATCACTTTGTAATATATGTTTGCTAGACGCGTCAAGATATTTCAACTAAACTTTGGTTTCAAAGCCATAAAAATTGTTTTCGGGCGAAGTCAGTGATAATCAATGCAGATAATTTAATTAGGGAAAATACGTAAATAAAAAGGACATTTTAAGACAAAAAAAGCCATAAGGACAATTTGTTCAAAAAAAGGACTGTCCTTTTCAAAAAAGGACAGGTGGCAACCCTACCAGCGGTAGACTAATCGTGCTTGCATTGTTAACTTATGACCGTAATATCGCGACATTATGAGATATTTGCGACTAATTTTGCAGATCGTAAAAATCACTTTAACTAGACAGAAGTGTGTTATTAGTATTGTACTTTTAGAAATCAATTAAATCACAACACGAGCGGTTGATAAGGCGATTTTACGAAACATGCCCGAACAAAAATCCTGCGAGCACAACGTTTTAATGGAATAACGAGTATCTAAACACATTTTCAAAAAACTTCCATTTCCACCGTTCCAAATATATATAGTTTGCTTATTTTTATTTTAGCCGTTTGTCAAATACTGCTAATTTTATTATTAATTTTAGTCACAAAATGCCGGAAAAAATAATGATAAAACTATTAATCATACATATATTCATTTGTAAATATCATTAAAATAGCAATTTATCACAAACTGATACAAAAAAGATCTATACAGCGGCTACAATGAGCATAACATACATTGAAATGGGAAAAATGAGGGTATTTCAAAAAGGTATTTAAATATAAATCACTTTTTTGTCATAGCGCTTTAGAAAAAAGTCAATATTTTTGATTTACAAATTCTTAAAAAATGAGAATGAGTAGTTTATGTTAACTGATCCTGTACGTCTAATGCAATCACATATAAAATTTAGTAAAAACTGTATGGTCTTTCCAAAGTATTTTTAAAATCCTTTGAAAATAATGGGTCTTTACTATATAGTACTCTTTTAAATAGTTTCCTTGGAAACCCGAAGTGCAAACTGATGTTATAAAAGTTTTCTAAAATAAGGTATAAAAATCTAAAAGTTATCTTTATTTTTTGTCGGAATTCCATTTTAAAAAATAACTTTTTGATCTACTTTTTTTAGACTATTTGGCCCACATAGTTTAACGTACGCAAAAATCTTGACAGCACACATTGTTTAGGGGTGTGGACAACAGGCGCAATCAGACTATACAGCGTCATTCAGCATAAAGTTAACATCCTGTTTTTGCTTCAACAATAATTAAAAAATCAAGATAGCCATTCGATGTATTTTTTTTTAATGGAATAACCTATATCTAAACACATTTAAAAACGCTTTAATTTTTCTATTAATATCTTTGGTCTATTTATTCTTATTTTAGACGTTGATATATTGCTAATTTTATATCACTTTAGGTCACAACTTGCCGGAAAATACAATAATAAAAGTAATAATTACATTATTACTTCCCTCAAAAATGGGAACTATTCTAACCGTGAGAAAATCACCCTTCAAATTTGTTTCAGATCTTTACAATCCGAGGTCCCTAGATGTCGACAAACATGTTTTCTGGATTTCGTCATTGTGTCTGTCTCTCTTTCTGTGTTTTCGCGGCATAGCTAAAAAACTACTAAGCCCATTGACCAAATTTTAGTCAAAAATTAAGGATACACATGGGGTCGACCTACTAACATTCTGGTACAAATCCAATACAACGGAACAAAATGGCGACTCAAAATGGCGACTTGATGAAATGTGAAAAAACTATATATACTTTTTACCTCAAAATTTGCACATAAGCAAATATTACGTAAGAATCAACTGGTTAAATTTTAGTATACGAATCCAACATCGTGAAAGAAAATGGCTGCTTAATAAAATATTAAACATTCAGCCTGAAAAACTACTTATTAAGACTGATTTCAAATGTTGTGCAAGAATTAATTGCGATATAGAGATCAATCAACTTCCCAGGCTTTACATATCTTCAAGTTTTAGCCTTCCTAGACGTCCAAAATAGGGGGATGACCTGGTAATAATATATTGGTAAAAATCCACTATAGGGGAACAAAATGACGTCTTAGTGAAATGTAAATAAAATTATTACTAAAAAACTAAAGATAGTGCAAAATTTACCTCACATTTTGCACAAGAATCAAATGTTACATAGGAGTGAAGTGGTACCATTTTGGTATGAATCCAAGGTAATGAAATAAAATGGCGGCCTAATAAAAAGTTAAAGAAATCAGCTTGAAAAACTACTTAATAAATTTTGTGCAAGCATTAAGTGAGAAAGAAATAAAATAGTAAAATTGTAAGGCGAATTTAAGATGGTGAAACAAAATGGTGGCCAAGTTAGTTGTTCGACGTAAAAAATCTGCTTATTCCATTGACTTCAAATTTTGCAGAAAACTTGAATATAATATAGAGATAAACTGGTACGAATTCAACATGGCGGAACAAAATGGTCATCTTAAAGATCAGTGTAAAAACTTTATTTTAAATTATGCCCAAAAATCACGTGACATAGGTAGAAACTGGTAAAATATTGGTAGGAACCAAATATGGTGGAACTACCATATTTGATACTAAACGACTATAATGCGGAATTAAATTGGGTCACACTCCTCATAACGAGGGAAGTTCCGGGTAAAATAAATCTACCGATTTTTTTATTTATAAATGCCATGACCCCAATTAGATGGAATCTTTCTCATGTTAATTAAAAAGTTTTCTTGACCAAATAAGAGTTTACTTTTAAAACTCTTCCGTGCCATTTAAATAAAAAGTGTCTTTAATCTTTTAATTGAATGATATCAGGGGCGTAACTACAGCGGTGCGAGGGGAGCGGTTGCACCATGGCCCGAACCTCTGGGTTACAGTCTACAGAAAGAAACTATCGATAGAACTAAAATCTATCGATTTATAAAAGCGCACATTTATGTAAAGAAATTACGTTTACAAAACTAAGCGACTTTTATCGATAGGCGACAAAAACCGTGTCGCCGTGTGTATAGACTTTAACGCGCACCAAACAAGCAAACAGCCCTTTATTTTTACATGCCCTTCACCAGCATGTTCATTTCTTCAGCGGAGCGCTTTACGTCGGTAAAGGTCAATCGAATAAAATTTAAATAATAATAAAATTTTACATATCTTCAAGTTTTAGCTTCCCTAGACGTCAAAAATAGGGGGATGACCTGGTAATAATATGTTAGTAAAAACCCACTATGGGGGAACAAAATGACGTCTTAGTGAAATGTTAAAAAAATATTACTAAAAAAC
Organism: Kuschelorhynchus macadamiae; assembly: GCA_030620095.1. NCBI lineage: Eukaryota > Metazoa > Arthropoda > Insecta > Coleoptera > Curculionidae > Kuschelorhynchus > Kuschelorhynchus macadamiae. Next base: position 829,885 of record JAUTXW010000980.1, on the reverse strand, counting down.
TAAAAATAGTTCAAAATTTACCTCATATTTACCACAAAAATCAATTGTTACAATAGGAAAGAACTGGTAACATTTTAGTATAAATCCAAGATAGCAAAACAAAATGGCGGGTAATAACATGTTAAAAAATCAGCTTGAAAACTACTTATTAAATTAATTTAAAATTTTGTGCAAGCATTAAGTGTGACAGAAATAAAAGGGTAAAATTGTAAGACGAATTCAAAACGGTGAAACAAAATGGTGGCCAAGTTAGTTGTTTAAAAAATCAACGTAAAAAATTCTGTTTATTCTATTGACTTCAGATTTTGCAGAAAACTTGAATGTAATATAGCGATAAACTGGTACGAATTCAACATGGCGGAACCAAATGGTGTTCTTAAAGATCAGTGTAATCAGTTTATTTTAAATTATGCTCAAAAATCACCTATGACATAGGTAGAAACTGGTAAAATATTGGTATGAACCAAGTATGGTGGAAAATACTATCGATTTATATAACGTGGGAAATCTACCGATTTTTTTTATTATAAATACCATGACCACAATTTCATTAAGATGTCATTAAATGGCATCTTTGTCATGTTAAATAAAAAGTACTCTTGACTAAATAAGAGTTTACTTTTAAAACTCTTCCGTGCCATTTAAATATAAAAGTGTCTTTACTTTTAAAATATCCGTGTCGCCGTGTGTAAAGTCTACAGAAAAAAACTTTAGAATTAAAAACGATTTATAAAAGCGCACATTTAAGTAAGGAAATTACAAACAGCACTTTATTTTCACATGACCTTCACCAGTATGTTCATTTCTACAGCGGAGCGCTTTACGTCGGTAAAGGTCAATCAAATAAAATTTCTACAGGGAATAGGGAGCGAAGATGCAAAATAATTACTGAACTAATAGTTTATTTTAAATTATTTGCTATTTGCTTTGGGCAAGACAATGGCTCGTTTGATTTTCCAGCAGGAAATTTTTATATATTATTATATTAGTAAGGGACAAATGTCTGCTATATGAAAGATAGGACTAATTGATCCGCCACTGGCTACAAAGTTTTTAGGGGATAGAGCCGATAGGGGCCTGTAATCTCAAGTGGGTCTAGGGCCCCAAAAGTTGTAGATGCGGTAATGGCTTTGGGTGCTAATTTTGTGTGTTCTGCGTTGGGTGCTAGACTAAAATAGGCGTATAATTGCAGTGATACTGATTTTATAATATTTTGTTTTCTGAGAATTCAGCGTAGTAGTTGTTATAAAATAAATTACAGTATCAAGAGGGAGCAGCAAAAAAAAAGCTGCAAGCAAAATTGAAAAAGCATGTAAAAATATACAACTTTTGCAAGTTATTGACTTATTGAAAAGTAATACCAGTCTTCTAATCGTATGTCAATTAGAATTATTATTACAGTTTAGAATGTTTTTTTGTTTGTTTCTTTTTTTGTTAAGAATATTTAGAAGAGTTTATACGGAATATATTATGGTTTATATATAATCTTATTTCATTTTTTTGTAATACCTATCCGATTTGCTGTAGTTATTCTGAATGTTAAAATAAGATTTTAATATTTTTTGCGATTTATGAAATCTCGTAAATTTGTTTTATTTATATGTACTTATTACAGCCGGGGGGGGGGCCGGTTTTACGATTTGGCACCAGGGCCCCACGTTATCTTGTTACGCCACTGAATGATAGCAAAATAAAACTGGTGGTCATGTTATTTATAAATGATTATAATACCTAAGCCGTCAGATTTTCTGGTATTTGGTAACCTAAAGTTATATCATAAAACTAGCAATATATCTCAAACGGTGGCAAAAAAAGATAAATACAATGGCTGCAAAAAACACTAGAATGGGAAAAATGAGGGCTTTTCAAAAATGTAATTAAATAGCGCTCTATTACATTAAAAGTCAAATTGATTTTTATAAAGCATTTTCAAATTTTTCAAAAAAACCCACCGCTCGGCTATTTTGCTTTTTTTTAAATGGTTTTTTGGGCGAAAAAAGGGGGTTTATGCTGAATGACCCTGTACATCTAATGCAGTCAGATATAAAATTTAGTAAAAACTCTATGGCCTCCCAATATATTCTCATTTTCCTTTGAAAACAAAAGAAAACTGAATATTTCAGCAATTAATATAATGGTGACAAAAGCGCACAGGGTCTGATATAATTTCCATCTCATTCGCAAGTAAACTAAATATGACTAACGACCAATAAAAGGCGGGCAGAATGTGAATATTTGTTGATCCAGCGGCGGACTGATGATGTTAGCGTTGTTAACATGCGACCGTAATGCCGGAACATTACGAGACATTTACGACCGAGTTTACAGATCGTAAAAATCACTTTAACTACCCAGAAGTGTGTTAGGCCTTTATTACACGTTATTTCTTCATTCATTTTCGTTTTCGGTTTTATGGATCGCTCGTCACGATTTTATGGCTTTTTAAGTGGTTGGCATGCGTTTTTCGCTTGCGGCTTATTACCTTATGCAATTGCAGTATGATTTATGGTCGGAACAATACTTAAGTATTTCCATAACTCGCATTAAAGTGAAGACTGAATGGATGTGCGGTATGGTGAAATATGATATCTGATGACTTTAGGAATTACAACATTTATATTATCCAGAGTTTGAAATTCTGAATGGCGATAAAAAACGCGATTAAACCGATTAAATATATCAAATGCAAGCCACGCTTCAAATTTGCATCTCTCAGATTTTTAACTTTTTAAAGTTTTTAAAAGAAAATTAAATGTTTGCGGGAAGATTATGAGGCATTTACTACCGAATTTACAGATCGTAAAAATCACTTTAACTACGCAGAAGTATGTTATTTGCATAACATTTGTAATAATAATAATAATAATAATAATAATAATATTAGGAGGAGATACGAGTAATAGAACCACCGACCAAACAAGAGATCACAGAATACTGGAAAAGTATTTGGTAAGAACCGAAACTACACAATAATAACGCTTCATGGATTAAAGCGGAAGAAGACAGACACAAGTGCTTAGAAGCCTTAGAGGAACAAGAGGACTTTTCAATGACAACACAAGAAGTTGCAGAAACAATTAAATACACGCGTAACTGGAGATGTCCTGCAATAGATAATATTCATAACATCTGGTACAAACAGTTTACCTCCACACATGAAGCTCTCACTCGCCAAATTAATGAAATTATTTAAAAACCAAGCACACTCTCCAGTTTTCTCACCCAAGGCATAACATACCTTAAATCCAAAAATTCAGACAATAAGGACCCGTCAAATTACCGACCTATTACGTGCCTTGCGACCCTATATAAGATCATCACAGCCACAATTACCAGGAGAATAGAACATCTAGCACACAAAAACATTCTAATGGAAGAACATAAAGGGTGCAGGAAAAACAGCCGAGGATGCAAGGAGCAGCTCATTATAGACAGCGTCATCATGGAACAAACCAGGAAAAATTATAGAAACCTTCATACTGGTTACATAGATTATAAAAAAGCCTTTGATTCGATACCCAACAGTTGGCTAACCAGAGTACTAGAATTATATAAAGTCAATAAAAACATCAGGCAATTTCTTACGCAAATCATGGGTACGTGGAAAACTAATATCAACAAAAAGAGCACATCGAAACAGAAGAGATCTACATCAAACGAGGTATGGTGAAGGGAGATTCACTCAGCGCTTTGTGGTTCTGCCTCTGTCTCAATCCACTCTCAAACACACTGAATAACACAAACTTCGGATTCCAAATTAAACACCAAAAAATAACCTACACAAAATAAACCATCTCTTGAACATGGATGACATAAAATTATATGCAGGCACAAACAGCTAAAGGAACTCCTTAAAATCACAGAAACGTTTACCTTGACATCAACATGGAATTTGGTATAAGTAAATGCAAGCTACTTCATATCAACAAGGGACAGTGGAAAGGCCACCCTACGGGGGAAACAATCAACAATGAAACTGTAGATAACATGCTCAAAGAAGAAACCTACAGATACCTAGACTTCCATCAAAGCATCAAAATTAACCACAATCATATCAAATCAGAGCTCAAGACGGAATTTAAAACCAGACTCACAAGGCTACTAAAAACAAAACTGAATTCCAGAAATCTAACGAAAGCTATTAACACCTTCGCCATACCTATTCTTACGTATTCGTTTGGTATCATTAAATGGTCACACACAGACATAGAAAACATTCACATTCTCATACGCTCTGAATTCACTAAACACAGGAAGTTACATCCGAACTCATGCAAGGAAAGACTCACCATCGAGAGAAAAGAAGGAGGAATGGGAATTATAGATATACAATCGCTAAATAAAAAACAAATTTACGAACTCAGAAAATTCTTCCACAAGAAACAAACTAATCTCCACGAGGCAATAGTAAAGGCAGACAAGAATTATACACCGCTCGACCTGTCTCAAACGAGCCACGCAGTAGACGCACACAGTCACATCCAATCACGACTAGAAAAGATGAACACCTGGTCTGAAAAAACACTTCACGGAAGACACAGATATCACATAAAGCAAGACCATATTCATAAAAAGCTTTCATATACGTGGTTACAAGAAGGGCAGCTGTTCCCTGAAACAGAAGGCTTCCTGCTTGCCATCCAGGACAAAGTCATAGCAACCAGAAACTACCGAAAGCACATCATCAAGGACACAACCATTGAAGACGAGAGGCGTAGGAGATGTCACTAGCAGAGAGAAACGATCGATCACATAACGAGTGGATATAGAATAGCCGCGAAGGTCGTTCATCAAGCATTAGCCACAATATACAAACTAACGGAAAACACAGACCCTTACTACCATTATACACCAGCATCTATACTTGAAAACGAAAACTACAAGCTCTACTGGGACATTGACATTCACACAGATAAAACAATCCCCGCAAATAGACCCGATATCACCTTTCAATCCAGAAAAGAAAAAATCACTTATTTAATTGACATAGCTGTCCCCAACGACGAGAACATCCAAGCGAAATACAGTGAGAAGATCGCCAAATACACCGACTTAGCAATGGAAGTAAAAAGGGTGTGGAAACAGGAAAGAGTCATCATTGTTCCTCTCGTCATATCAGTAACAGGTCTCACCTCAACAACGTTTACACCGCATTTGGCTCAATTAGGACTTAATACAGACATTCACAGGAACATCCAGAAATCGGTCATTTGAAAACATGCAGCATAGTTAGATCATTTCTTAATATACAATAGTGGTTTCTTTTCCATTTCCTTTTTGTTATTTTTTGTACTAACTTGGTATAATCCCGTCAGTATAAAATACAACCACAGGAATACTGTGAGACAAGAAGTCATAAAAACAATAATAATAATAATATTTTTATTTCTTCAGTTAAAAAGTAATCCAAATATAATACATCACAATAACTACAGAAAAAGTCAAAACATACAGTCATGCACAAGTCGAAGCATGTCAAAGTCGAGTTGCTCCTCTGACACACAAAACTATATGGGCGTACTAACCAATTTTTTGATACTTTAGGTGCTTATGTAGTAAAAAAGTCATGAAAAGGTAGCAGTTCTTCTCCAATAGTAATTTCTTTAATTTGTTTTTAAATATATTGACAGATGGTGAGTCCCTGATACTTTTTTCACGAACATTATAAAATTTACATGCATTAAACAATATGCTTTTCTGATAAAAATTAATTCTATGAATACTTGGCAAGAGAAGATATCTTGTTGATGTTTTGGAGTAAATCGCGCTATTAACAATACCGCACCAAATAATGTTGCGTGAGTACTAATAATATTTTGGGCATTAAGCCAGTTTTTAAGAGAAAAATAAATGTTTACACCAAAATCATTTGACAAGGATTTATCTACAGACTGGCATGCCTACGGAGGAAGTGGACTAGATCAATAATTATAGTGAGTCGGCAAAATCGCAGGCTGCTATTAAAAACTGCAATTATTTAATTTGACCTCGGTTGAAAATGAAGGCACACAAGATGTGTGTTATTTGAGTGTTAGATGTTATAGTCGTAATAAAGATGTAAATAAAGAGTAGAGAAAGTAAAATAAATGAAATGAAATATAAAATTAAATGGAAAAATTCAAATTCATTTTCGAAAAAAGAAGGCCAACTTTGTTTTATTTTAATTGTAATATTTTACGAAATGTTTCCGATCTATGGAAAAAAACTGGGCAACTTTTATAAAACTGTTCTATATGTAAAAATACAAGCGTTTTTTAAATGTTTAAAGCAAATATCAAATTTTGCTTAACTTCTAATACGCCTTATAAAAAATCGGTACCTACAAGAAACACATGAAGCTTATGTTTTTATCTCACTTGTTTATAATATCTAGAAAAGAAAGAAAAAAAAATTAAATAAATAAAAATGATATAGTTCATATTAACATATGGATTAATATTTTAAGTAAACCTTGAAATAATTATTGATGTTAAGAAAAATTAAAAACTTTACTTTAAATATCTCGAGAATTGTTATATTTTTACATAGAATATTTACAAAATTTGCCTACTTTTTCGTAGATTCTAGAAATTCTATTCAGTTATTTTTTTGAAAAAAGTTTCAATTTGTTGCCAGTTGGCCTCAGGCAATGTTTTGAAATAGTGACTTTATAATATAGTTTATAATGTCAAATTCACGTATTCGTAGTTGACTAAGGTTGTAAGCAATAAAAACATTTAGTTTTGTCAATTTTATATATTTAGCTTTCAGTCGATAGTGATGTCAATACTTTACCAAAAATAAAAGAGGTTTTTATATAACATTCACTTAATAATTTTTGCTCACATATTTTCATAAATATAGTATTTTCTTTAAATTACTGAACAACGAAAAGTTCATTTTAATATTTTTTTTTACTTTTGCCAGTATCTGGAGTAAAAACTTGCTAATATACATTACTTATAAAAAGTGATTTTCTAGACAATGGTAGTTTTAATGATACTATATATATATATATATATATATATATATATATATATATATATATATATATATATATATATATATATATATATGGACTAACAATTTACAGACCTTGTATAAGACAAAGGTTCCATTGGGGACATATATTTAAAAAAAATACCCCTTTAAATTGAAGAAAATAACTAATGCCATTTAATATATCCCAACTGGTCGTAAGAAAAAAAAACTTTAAAAAATTCTACCAAAAAAATTCTCTCGACAATAAAACTTATATTCGGCGAAGGAGGCCATTTATAACATTCTTCTCGGTAACGATTTTCTTTCTCTTGATGGGGCGAGGGAGGGTGAACCCCGCATAAGGGGAAATGTTTTATTGATCAGCCCCTTTTTCTCTCTCCCGCCCTACTACCTTCTCTCCCTCTTTCTCTCGAGTCACGTGTTTCGCTTCGGACATAACTCAAGCTAGATAGTAGACAGTGGGCCATATTTTTTCCTTCTGAACCCTGTTTTGTGTTTTTAATTAATAGCAAGGAAAATCGCCAACGCGGGTTATTTAGTGATATATATATATATATATATATATATATATATATATATATATATATATATATATATATATATATATATATATATATATATATATATATATATATATATATATATATATATATATATATATATATATATATATATACAAACAATTTAATTGACTTAATAATATTTGATATATATGTATCTAGAGTTACATATAATACAAACGACAAAGACCTGTAGAAATTTTGGAAAAAAATGCTTGTTTAAAGCAGATGTTCTCTACGTAAAATTTTGATGTCAATCGTCAAATGACAATAAATTTTTTTTTGTCATTGAAGTATGACAAAAAATTGAAAATTTCAAATTTATAGGCTGAGAGAATGGTCGAATTTGAAAAAATATGTTTAAATTTTAGGTAAAAATAGAGTTTCTAAAGCAAACTTTAGAATCATTCATATAATTAATTATAATTCTTATTATTACCATTATTATCATTATTTGAACATTTTGTTTGATCTAAAAATAAAATATATCAATAAATTGAACTTAAATTTTCGATATCTGCTTTTTTATTGATTGCCAAATGTTCTTTTGGTGGTATTATGTTCAACGTGTAAGATTTTAGTTTGTTCGAAATCGAATCTGTGGTCAGTGTCAATTAAGTATATGTTACGAGAGTGCGTAAGATCTTTTGTTTAATATTGCGTCACTTTTATGTAATGCATTCCTGTTGGTAATTATTTAAGAAATTTGATCAACATATTTTTCATCCAATTATTCAAGGAATATTTGGTCTTTTAATTTACTATAAAGTGTTCCAATAGTTTTTATGTTTTTTTGAGATATTTTAATTTTTCATTTTTAAAAATTTTTGGATTGTAATTATGCATATAAGGAATTGATCCAAAGAAAAAACTATTTTCAGGATTTAAATTTTCTAGATTTTGAGGAATATTTGTATTATTGACCATGTGTAGCACTTTTCTTATTATATTTACAGGATAAGAATTATCTATACTTATAGATAATTCTTCATATTACTATATTATAATCGGACCTCTGTCTGTTTAGAAATTTTTAAGGTAGGTCAACTTAAAATATTTATCTCAAAACCATATACATATTTAAGTACATGCAAAGACACAGTTAAAGAAGTAAAAAAATCGGCAAATTTCTTTTACCCAGAACTTCCTTCGTTATGAATCTTTCTTTCGTTGGAAATAGGAGAGTGTAATCCAGTTTAGTCCAGCATATAGTAATTTAGTATATTATCATTTTAAACCAGTAAATGTAAATCGATATCATAATTTTTGCTGATTTAATGAAAATTGTTTAAAAGAAGCAAGTAATGATTGACCACCTAAAGAAAACCAGACCATATATATATATATATATATATATATATATATATATATATATATATATATATATATATATATATATATATACAATTTAATTGAGTTAATAATATTTGATATATATGTATCTAGAGTTACATATAATACAAACGACAAAGACCTGTAGGAATTTTGGAAAAAAATGCTTGTTTAAAGCAGATGTTTCTCTACGTAAAATTTTGATGTCAATCGTCAAATGACAATAAATATTTTTTTTTTGTTATTGAAGTATGACAAAAAATTGAAAATTTCAAATTTATAGGCTGAGAGAATGGTCGAATTTGAAAAAATATGTTTAAATTTTAGGTAAAAATAGTATGAGTATGTATAGGAAAGCAAACTTTAGAATCATTTATATAATTAATTATAATTCTTATTATTACCATTATTATCATTATTTGAACATTTTGTTTGATCTAAAAATAAAATATATCCATAAATTAACTTAAATTTTCGATATCTGCTTTTTTATTGATTGCCAAATGTTCTTTTGGTGGTATTATGTTCAACGTGTAAGATTTTAGTTTGTTCGAAATCGAATCTGTGGCCAGTGTCAATTAAGTATATGTTCTGAGAGTGCGTAAGATATTTTGTTTAATCTTGCGTCACTTTTATATAATGCATTCCTGTTGGTAATTATTTAAGAAATTTGATCAACATCATCATCCAATTATTCAAGGAATATTTGGTCTTTTAATTTACTATAAAGTGTTCCAATAGTTTTTATGTTTTTTTGAGATATTTTAATTTTTCATTTTTAAAAATTTTTGGATTGTAATTATGCGTATAAGGAATTGATGCAAAGAAAAAACTATTTTCAGGATTTAAATTTTCTAAATTTTGAGGAATATTTGTATTATTGACCATGTGTAGTACTTTTCTTATTATATTTACAGGATAAGAATTATCTATACTTATAGATAATTCTTCATATTACTATATTATAATCGGACCTCTGTCTGTTTAGAAATTTTTATAGTAGGTCAACTTAAAATATTTATCTCAAAACCATATACATATTTAAGTACATACAAAGACACAGTTAAAGAAGTAAAAAAATCGGCAAATTTCTTTTACCCAGAACTTCCTTCGTTATGAATCTTTCTTTCGTTGGAAATAGGAGAGTGTAATCCAGTTTAGTCCAGCATATAGTAATTTAGTATATTATCATTTTAAACCAGTAAATGTAAATCGATATCATAATTTTTGCTGATTTAATGAAAATTGTTTAAAAGAAGCAAGTAATGATTGACCACCTAAAAAAAACCAGGCTTTTAATGCAATACTATTGTTTCAGGTCCTCTAAGCAAGATAATACCTGACGGCCAAAAAATAATTAAAAAACGATTTCCTAAATCTGCAAAACCGTAAAAATATTAGATAATAAAATATAAATTTATGTTTAGTATTTTGGAAAGTTTATAGATAAAAACTAACGCATATTTTTTTGAACTCCCTCTTTTAAATTCGTTTTTTCAAAAAAGAAATAATTTTTTGTACTTTATTGTAAATTTAATTTGTGGGTTCCCAATTATCAGATTCTTCTCTTGGCATCTCAGTATTAGAAGTTTTAACTACAGTTTCCCATCAACTTATCTTAGTAACTACCATATTTAGGAAAAAATCAGACGCAGGACCATTGAGTCACTAGCATTTTAGTACATTTTCATGTTTTTTAGTTGAGACGATAAAAATTTTCAAAAACCAAAAAAAAAGTCTTCAGGTTTTGATTTTTACCTAATTGAATGTACATAATATGAAGAACTAAAAAAAAATGGTATTTCTATCATTTAGCTTAAATAAAAGAGCCTCTGTTTCAACCCTCCAGACCCCCTCCCTATATACGACACTGTCATGTAGCGGCGGGGAATACTTTTCTAATATTTTTTTGTGGATTCCTACCAAAATGTTACTATTCATCTCCATGAAGTCAATTGGGTATGTAGTTTTCAGCTATGCCGCGCACAGAGAGACAGACAGACCGAGAGAATTAAGAAAACATCGCATATCGGCATCTAAGGACCCTGAAACGTGAAAATTTGAGAAAAACATGATGGAAGATATTCTCACAATTACAATCTATGGAAGTAAAACAATGGTTAATGCGCCAGAAAAATATATGGCATTATTTTGAATACGAGACTATATGATCTCCTTTTGTTCTCCTTTGGAATTCTCCAGAGTTGGCAACCCTATGTATCACATTCAATTTTGCTGTAAAGGCCGTTTTACATGCAGCAATTCTTCTTTGCAATATGCAATTCTCTTGAACAAAGGCATGCGCAGTTTGACAAAAGGTACAAATGTCTTGCCACTGCTTTTGTTCAAGACTATTGCAACTTGCAAGAAAGAATTGCAGCATGTAAAACGGCCTTTAGATATGAAGTCAATTGAATAAGATTTTTCTTACAATGATATTTTACATTTTATTTGATCGCCATTTTGTTTCGCCATCTTGAATTCGTTCCACAATTTTACCAGCTCATCTATATATCACACAATTTAAAATTAATTTCTAAAATAGTTTTTCAGATCGATTTTTTGAAATTACTTATTAGGCAACCATTATGTTTTGCTGTCTTGGATTCGTACCAAAATATTGCAGGTTGATTCCTCTATCATACTTGATTTATGTGCCAAATTTGAGGTAAATTAAACAATTTATTTTATAGTAATATTTTTTTTAAGATTACACTAGACCGCCTATTGGATTTATACAAAATCATTACCAGGTCATCCCCACATAACCCTTAATTTTTGACCACAATTTCAAGTCAATGGGGTAAGTAATTTTTAGCTACGCCGCCAACCGTGACACAAACAGACAGACAGACCGATAAACACACCAGTGGAATTGAGAAAACATATTTTTCTGGCATCTAGGGATGTTAAAACGTAAAGATACGTAAAACCTGGAATTTTTACACGATTAAAAACATTTCATTTGGCCGCCATCTTTAATTCGTTCCACAGATTTACCATTTCCTATACCACAGTTATTTATTGCACAAAATTTGAAATCATTCTATTAAGTAGCTTTTTAGGCTGAATTTTCAAATATTTTATTGAGCCGCCATTTTGTTTCGCCATCTTGGGTTCGTACCAAAATTTTACTAGGTAATTATTAAGTAATACTTAATTTTTGTGCAAAATTTGAGGTAAATTGGATAAGTAGTTTTTGTAATTATTTTTTTAACATTTGACTTTGTCTAGACCATCATGTTTCCCTATATTGGATTCTCAACAAAATGTTTTATTCTAATTCAGGATCTACAATTCAGTGTAAAAAAGTCTAAAATAAGAAATATGTTATTTGCAGAAAACAGTCATCACTAGGCCTTTGGTTACTAACAGACCCATCTTATAGATATGTACGAGGCGGATCAAATTTAAGTACTGGCATTAATTATATTTGCGATGGTATAAAATATAAAACTCTTTGAATGTTTAACAAAGTAACAAAAATTATAACGTAAGTTATAAGAGCTTTTAGTTCTAAAAAGTTGTCCCTTTATATATTTTTCGATGCTTCAACATATTTATTTTGTTCTATTACAGACAGATTATTTCCTATTACCAGAAAAGCAAACTCAATACAAATTAGGCCTAACAATTTATGATACATACGAACAGCACAAAAGGGTTAATATGCATAGGTCCAATTATATAGGTAAACTAAAATCCGCAAACCAAACACGTGCCTTATCAGAAAGTTGGTTAAGCACTGAACGGACCAAAAACCTTATCGGAAAACTAATACCGTTCCCGAACTTTGTTTAAGTTTGTCGTTCCGAACATACATTGTTTAATTAGTATTTTATCTTAAGGTGTGAAACTTCAGTTTGTCTGTGCCTCTGACCCTGAATTTAAATCGTTTAATTATTTTTGTTTCCCGTGGAATAATTAATTATTTATTAACTGTTCTTAATAAACCGTCTGCAGTCATATGCGCCGGAATTTAAAATTAGGCAGGATTGCCTATGCAAGCCAAAATTAAAGAAAAATAACTAAGATAATTTCAAAAATAAACTGATTTTAATTTTTACGGTAAGCAGAGTAATTTTTGAGGCCAAACCTGAGGAAAATTAGGAAACAGCCCATTCTTACTTCTCCATATAACAGCTAATATATTGTATTAATAATTATTTATACACTAAGAAGTATTAGACATTTTCGAAAAATTTAAATTGGCTTTAATCGAAATTTTAGGTCTTCAAAAATACGAATAAACATGATTTTAGAAAAACAAATTGTGATGTCTGCACGGATGTGTGTGTGTATGTATTTATATAAAAAAATTGTCGAACAATAACTTGAGAAGGGTCAAACCAATTCGTTTCAAATTTACACCAAAAATAGTCTAGGTCATTGTCTCACGGGGACTAGATTTTGGATGGCATGAGTATAGATCTTCGGTATATTTAAGGGGTATGAAAAAGTAAAAAATCGCAACACAAACCTATGACAGTCAAATTGAGAACAGAAATAGTTGGGGTAAACATTAAAAAATTCTGAAAAAAAAACGTATTATATTATACACAATAATTGTTGTCTAGTATACAGGGTAGCTCAAAAAATCGGATACAGGTCACTGAAAATGAACAAAAAAACAATATCCAAAACGGTAAAACCTGTCAATCTTCCTTTATTTTTGTATATAAAAAAGCATTGTTTGAACTATACAAGGTAGCCCTAGGAGGATGGAGCAGCGAAGTGAAAATGGTAAGAATGTGTATTTCAGAAGTATTTAGCTTTCTTAAAAAATAGTGAAACAAGTTAAATTTCTTTTATCTTTTGTATACAAAAATGTTGTCAAGTGTACTGGTAGGGTAGCCCCTGAAAACGATCCGTCGTTCTGTTTGTATGCGTCATAGCTCAAAAAATTTTAGAAAAAAAAAATCAAGAGGTCATATAAAAATGGAATGGTTAGAATTTAGTATTTCAGTACTAAAAAAACAGTCTAAAGTCAGGTGTGAAACAGAGATAGTCTCCTAAAATTTTAGTGCGAATCCTCTATGGCAAAACATAATGGCGGCCAAATAAATTGTTTAAATATTCGGTAAAATTCAGTTCTTTGTATTAAACCCTTCTTTCTTAGGCGGAAGATAATTAATGACAATTTATTTTTAATAATATGTAGAGATATGAAAAATATTAATAAAAGCAATGATAATAAGAGTAAATAAATTAATAATTTAAAAAAATTCAGTTTATAGGATTGGTACAAAGTTACTGCCAAATAAGTATATGCATTTTTGGTCTACGTTGCGTAGTGGAATTTGTACAAGGAAAGTTGTAGCTAATCTAAAGGCGAATTTAACGTTTTTTTAAAGGGTGTAAAAAGTTAAATTTTAATAAATAACCTGATAATATTTTAAAAAGACGGCAAAACACGCAATTTTTTTTGGCATATATACCTAAACTTGAGAAACCCATTGACGTGCATACATATATAAGGGATTCACAAACATTTACATGTTTGCCTATTTGCACATTTTTTAATTGTAGCTCTTTTGAACTGGCTAAAATTTACATTGCTAGGCCTACCGCAAGTTAAAAAATGCAAATTTAATTAGATTTTGAGTTTATTAAATTTGCTCATAAACTCATATAGAGCATTGGTCATATATCGTATAAAATGACTCTGGTAATTTTTTTTTATTATAATTATGTTTTTAAATATGACTTCTGTACTCCATCTACCGAAAAAACGATGCTAAGTAGGTGTAATAGATGTAAACACCATGCATTTCTGTTTGATTTTTGCAGTCGCGAGAAATATTTAAAATTCTCAGAAACTGTAATACTTCTAAGAAAACACGAAAACACATGAATAAGTACACATTTTTAAGCTTTCCAAAAATACTTAATCAGAAGCGACGTTATAATTTGTGAGGATTTTAATTGCGGCTGGTCATGACATTTTAAAAATACTAAAAAGCAAAATGATCAAAGGTAATGATTATCTACCGCATAAAGAACATAAAGTTTCTAATGCAATAAGATGGCTCCAGATCCTCTAGAGGAAATAATAGTGTACGGGCAAAGTGAATCAAAAACTCTTTATCAAAAGACGATTAAATATCTAAAGCCGTAAAATTATTAGGCAAAAAACATTAAAAAATGATTTTGCATATTTTAGAAAGTTAACAAGCAAAAACAAATTATCACGCATTGTCGCCACGAAATTTAACTTTCAAATTAATTTTTCATTTATTAAAAGTTTTGGACGAGTTATCGCAAATTTAATACCCAGACGCGTTCATAATTTTCAGATTTTTATCTTAACAGAAGATAACACTGGAAGAAAATTAACTGTAGTTTCCAAACAATTTAGCTCAAAAGAAAGAAGAAAAATAATCATAAGGACCATTTTGTTCATAATATCCTTCTTTTTATACATTTGCATAATTGTTTTATCTAATATAATATTTTAACAAATATTGACAAAAAATATGTTTCTGCACTATTTTTAAACTTAAGTTTATCAATTTAAAGTTTGGCTAATATAAAAAAACTTTTAAAATGCTCTAATTAAAAAAAAATGGCCCGCTTCCCAATTTTCCTGAGGGTTGTCCTTCCAGATATTGAACCAAATTAAACAGAAAAGCAAAGTCGAGATCTCCTTAGCTGAAAAGGTATTACAGCATTTGAGATATTCTAGATAAATCCATTTGCGACATTAATTTTACATTATCTTAACAAATATGGAGATACTTTGGTTTCTCACTGAAAATACGAAGCCTTCACATTTTAGATAATGTAATTATTGAGAAAACGAAAAAAATATTAACATTCTGAATAGCAAGAGAATATATATTACAGTTTTGTTATGTTTAACAATTTAACTCGATTTTATATTGTAAAGAACTCTTTTTGTCATCGTGCACTGATTCCCTATTATCTATTTTGCTTAACTGCATAAAGACGAGTTAAACATTTTACCTGTATATGGTGACGTACGTAAGATAACCTCCTACCTTACCTGGAAAACTATAGAAGTTACGGAAAAAAATTAAATATAAGAGTTCATTGCTGTAAAACGCAGTTTTATTTTCATCCGGTTAAAATGAGATATTTAAAAACTAAGATAGTGCAAATCGTTTTGTTATAAATCAAACCGTTTAGATTTTATAAATGGCTAAATTGCCTAAAATGTCAAGTTTGAAAGTAAATGTCACGAAAACAAATGCATTTATATATAGGATATGCTACATAAAACATAGGAAGAATTCATTGTAAAATTTAAAAATATATAGGTTGTCCCATTTAAAATAACGAATTAATATTGACCCAAGGAAAACGACTCACCTCGTATATACAAAAATATAAAATAAAACTTCGTTTTACAGCAATAAACTTTTATAATTAATTTTTTCCGTAAATTGTATAGTTTTCCAGATAAGGTAGCGGGTTATGTTACTTATGTTAGGTGCGCCATCTTGTACACCACAAGAGCTATGAGCATGTCCTGCACATGCGGTTTTAAAGTATAATATGTTAAGCGCAGTACTGCGGATTGCCACAATAAAAATTAACAGAAAATAATAATCAGAAAATATTGTAGTGTCGGAAGTCTTTAACCTAATTCAACAGTATATTAAATTTTTAATAATTTAAGCATTGACAAGTTTACTCCTTACCGTCAGAATAATTGCCATGGGTATTGAATCTTCCACTGCACCCACCGTTCCGGCGCCTATGTCTGCAGTCTTAATTAAGTTTCTTTAAAAATAACAGTTGATATATCCAAATCCCATGCTATTTCCTTTTGAGTAACTTGTAAATATTTAGTAGAAACATTTACAATTTAATTTTTTCTTTATTATTTCATGGCACAGGGTTCAGTGCAATTCTTAAGAGAAATTGTTGCAATATTGGT
Source organism: Kuschelorhynchus macadamiae (assembly GCA_030620095.1). NCBI lineage: Eukaryota > Metazoa > Arthropoda > Insecta > Coleoptera > Curculionidae > Kuschelorhynchus > Kuschelorhynchus macadamiae. The sequence continues at coordinate 813,109 of JAUTXW010000980.1, read as the reverse complement.
AACTCCTTATTAACATAATATAAACGTAGTTTGAAATTTGCGTGAATTAAAGTTGCCCGTTTCCTTCATTGTATTAAAATTATTGTATTAATATTAAAAAAAAAACATAATTTTTGGCTTAAAATTGTTTATCACGAAATCAAATATGCACCCACAATCCATTGCAATACCTTTTTTATGATTGGAATCATTGGATTTTCTTAAACAGCTAGCATGCTTGGTTACCTTATACATTTTAGAAATTGCTTTCACCTTCGGCGTTTGTTTTATTAAATTTTATAAATTTTACGTATATTTTGGAAAATTCTAAAATGCCCAGCAGGAATTGCGCAGTATGAAAACATGTATGTGTATCTTTTAGAATCTGTTTTCTAGTCTATGAAAACTAAATCTTTATTAATGTCGTCATCTTGAAAAATTGTGAATTGTATAAAAAACTGTAAAGGTTAATTTTTTAAAAATGTTCGCTTTAATTTTCTAGAGCCACAATATAGTGCCATATGCGGATATTATGCGGGTCATTAGTTTGAGTATGAAATATTTATGGCTTAACCGATCTAAGAGTTTTTGTTGTCACTAGATTTCAGATCTGGATAAACACCCTACTTCGCAGCCCCACACCACCTTTTTCCAAATCGTCTCAGACTTGAGTGATTTAATAACTAATTCATTGATCATGACAATGCTTTATAGTATTTTCAACTAAACTGGAATACGAAAGTTCCCGCATGCCATAGGGGTATACTTATAAAAAGTTTAGTGCAAATCCAGTATGATGAAAAAAATGGCAGCCTAACTAAATGTAAAAAAGTACTAGCCTTTGTACACGTTTAACCTTCGTTTTTATAAAGTACATAAAAAGTAGCAGGAATTATATTATTGCGAGTTGAAAAGTTAAAATTAAAAAATTGTCAAACTCAATAGTTAAAAAAAATATACCTATAAATAGAGCTAAGAACATATCAAAGAAATTTAGAGTTTGGCTATTCGAAGGGCTACCTTTAAGAAATCATGCTTCTTGGGATTAGACCATGTCAAAATGGAATCACTTCCCGATGTTTCGCCTTCGACTGCACAAGGCATCTTCAGGAATATTCACTTCACGAGATCGAAACACTGAAATGCCTCGTGCAATCAAAGGCGAAACGTCGGAAAGTGATTCCACTTTGACCCGGTCTAATCCTGAGGACCATGATTTCTTAATAGACCACAGCCGTGAAAGCTTCCCTTCTATGTTAACTTTGTTAAAAAATTAAAAATCCTTAAAATCGTTTTGAATATTTTCCTTTTATCAAGTTTAGCTCAAAATGCAATATAGATATTTTTTGTTTATCTTCTAAAAAAAAAAGCTTTAAAATCAGATGCTTTTAAAAGCTTACAAAGAAGAGCCTTTTTTGGATTCATTTTTATAGATATATTTTTGGTACAACCTAATATTGTTGCTCATTAGTTCTAGACAGAAGAGCCCTAAAAACTATATATCTAATAAACAAAAGAGACGCTTAGTTATCAGAATGTGTAGATGCGGTAGTTTAGAACAAAATCCAAAAAAAATGTAAGTATTATTTAAATCATCTCTAGTGAAAAGATAATTCCAATGTAGAAGGCTTAGCAAACTAAGCAAATAAATACTTTACAGCCAACTTTTGGGTTTGAATATTACCTTTTATCAAGTTTAGCTAAAATGTGTCAAAATGCAATATAGATATTTTTTGTTTATCTCCTAAAAAAAAGGTTTGAAATCGGATGCTTTTAAAAGCTTACTAAGACGAGCCTTTTTTGGATTCATTTTTATAGATATATTTTTGGTACAACCTAATATTGTTGCTCATTAGTTCTAGACAGAAGAGCCCTAAAAACTATATATCTAATAAACAAAAGAGACGCTTAGTTATCAGAATGTGCAGATGCGGTAGTTTAGAACAAAACCAAAAAAAATGTAAGTATTATTTAAATCATCTCTAATGAAAAGATAATTCCAATGTAGAAGGCTTAGCAAACTAAGCAAATATATACTTTACAGCCAACTTTTGGGTTTGAATATTATCTTTTATCAAGTTTAGCTAAAATGTGTCAAAATGCAATATAGATATTTTTTGTGTATCTTCTAAAAAAAAGGTTTAAAATCGGATGCTTTTAAAAGCTTACTAAGAAGAGCCTTTTTTGGATTCATTTTTATAGATATACTTTTGGTACAACCTAATATTGTTGCTCATTAGTTCTAGACAGAAGAGCCCTAAAAACTATATATCTAATAAACAAAAGGAACGCAGATGCGGTGGTTTAGAACAATATCCAAAAAAATGTAAGTATTATTTAAATCATCTCTAGTTTAAAGATAATTCCATTGTAGAAGGCTTAGCAAACTAAGTAAATACATACTTTACAGCCAACTTTTGGGGTCATTTCGAGAGTTGTCAATCTTTGAATATTTTTTCTGTTTAGAAATATCTGTCAAAGTAGATGTTTAAATACAAAAAAAAATGAAGTATATATAAAATATTATTTTTAGTTGTGTACTTTTAAGTAGGCAAATTTCCAGCCACCTTTCAGAAAACATTAAAATAATTAAATATATAATAATAATTGTTCATTATTTAAAACAATTAGAGTAAAGTTGTCTAATAATACGTTATAGTATATTCATCAATCGTTAGTCATTAAATTCAATATGGATGTATCATTTGTTTTTAATTTAAAATAAACATTTGAACCTGATTTTCCATATAATGTTACTTGTTTACTGCCTATATATGTGAATGCATATACAGCTTTTGTTCGACAAAAATTTACTATGTTTATTAATACTAATCAAAACTTTTATTAAGTCATTGAAATTGCCGTTATACGGGCGAATACAGCATTGATCAAAACTATTAACTACATTTGAATCTACGTTTTTAATAATAAAATTTATTAATAATTTACCTAATCATTTTTGAAAAAAATATATATAACAACGGCACAAGCCCTATTTTTTTAAGTTTTAAGTAAATATAATTAAGTATTAACATATTGCTTACCTAGGCTGGGTCCATTACTTATATGTTTTATCACAGTTCGTCAAACGTCAGGATAGTAGGATTTTATATTCTCAACGGAAACACGACTTTATGTATATGTAGTTATTTGTATGGAAATAAAACCTAAAAAAGGACATTTATTATCTGTGATTTAAAAGACACTTTCACTCTAAACGTCTGATTAAATAAAATTTGCCAGTCCCAAGAGTTTTTTTTTGAAAATATCTTGTAGAAGTGTATATTCGTTACTTGAAATTATTTGTTTCCAGGAGTAACTAAAATAATAGTCTTGTGCGTAGTTAAAATGCTATTTATTACGTGTGTATATGTCTAGCAAAATAGTCAAAAATAACTAGTATGAGTGTAGTTAATTAAAAAGTAAGTAAAAACATGCAGAATTAATTATAACATGGAGGCAGCTTCATAAAATTCGTTTACAGCAAACGAGTACGAAGGCAGTACGTCGCGAACCTGCATATTAGTCTTGCCGTTGAGTTTCGTACAAATCTCTCGATGGATCCCAACTACAAATTGGGATCCATTTAGGGGTCTTTTATTTTTCAATTGTCTGGATTGCCTATTAAAAGTATAGTCGGTGATTTGAATAGTATAAAAATTATTCTCGTATCACTTAATGTAATAATATAATGGATGACTATTTGCATTTTCTATAGCGGCTAGACTTGCGCGCTGGTCAATTAATCGGTCAAATACTTGGTGAAAATATGTTGCGGATTGCAGCTCCTTGTCGGATAATTGTGGCTGCAAGTGATGCGTTAATAATCTCTGCTGTTTAGTTAGCTTATTTTATTTTAAATTAAAACGTTATAAAAGTTAATTCTGTAAAATAAACTTTTGTACCGTTTAAAAGTTGTTTGTTGATTTTTGTTATGTTACAAGATTTTTATAATATTTCCCCTTCATGTACGCCTGGTACAAATCCTAAGTCCAAAGGTTATTAATATATTTGACTTTCGGAAAAAGTTATTTCTATTTAAATAAATATTTTACCAAATTTCTTGATCAATTGACCGTTCAAATAACCCCTCACTTGACCAAACAGTTACTGGGCGGTCAAAAGCAAAACCCTAATAGTGGCTAAATATAACATTGTTTGTCCTTTTTACTAATATTTTTAATTTGAAATTTTCCTTCAGACTGCAAATTAATTTCGGTTATTTTTAAATTCAATTTATAGATGTTTCTTGTAAACTACGCTGAAATCGTCTTCAATAATTTTTACAAATCGTTCAAAACTAACAACTAACATTGTTGAAAACTATATATTTTATTCTTCTGTATAAATTTCATTAATATGTTTACTTCCGTTAAACGTTATATATCAAAATCTAATATTTTTAGATATTTCATGGTTTCCTCCTCATTTGCATTTAAAGATCTAAAGCTATTTATAAAGATTTCCTTCCTAGTTAACAAATTTTATGTTTTATACATAATTACGGTAAACAAGAAGAATTTATAATATGATAAATGCATTGTACATACAATATACATTTGGATATTTCCTAAAAATTCTAAATTACCTAGAGCATTTCCTGTAACTATAAAAAATACGAAGTTATTGTCCCTTTTTTATGGCTAAGGACCCAAATAACCGAACTTTTTTTTAAATTTGCTACTGAAATGCAGTGACCCAAAACCCAATAAATCTGTTTTGAATAACGTGATTGCTCCGGATGTTCTCAAGATTTTTAAGTGCTTGATAGTGATTTTCAAATTCTCACAAATGTTTACATTTGTTTAGAAGAAGATGTATATAAAGACACCGACAAATAGTATGGCCTGGCTGGCCAGATTTAGTGGCACCGCCACCTGCGTCTGAAAATAGCTCGACAAACCGTTAGAAAAGTAATGGCGAAAGAACAATTATTTATAAAAGTGAATATCTAAATTAAACCGAAGAAAATAGAAAGAATTGTTAAATTGGATTTCCCCGGAACTTTCTTTTTCCTTTCTAATAAGGAAAATGAATTTTGACCCAGTTTACTTTCGTACCCTGTTATTTTGCAATATGTACAGGGTGGCCATTTTATGGTGATACAGTACCTTATCTAGAAAACGGTAATAGTTACGACAAAAAGTTAAATACAAAAGTTGTTTGGATTCAATAAGATTTTTATTTTATTTCACTTTTGCTTATACAGGGTGTTTCGTTTTGACGTGACACATGTCAACTTTCTTAATTTAAATGGGATACCGTATATATTATTACATATTTCGATTCTACTGTTAATTTGCGAAAGTTTTTATAATAACATCTTTATTCTAAAAAAAAATTTTTAGCTATAAAACTTTAATGGAACTGACTAATATCCTAAACATACATTACTAAGGGTACAATTCAACGAGTTTCCATGCTGGTCTTACCAATTAATATACAGGGCGTTAAAAATGGAGAGCAAAACAAACAGAACTTTAAATGTAAAAATCTCCTGTTTTCAAATGGAACACCCTGTATATTTTTATTTCATCTGTTTCAGCGTTCAATTACCTATCATTACTCATATATATATATATATATATATATATATATATATATATATATATATATATATATATATATATATATATATATGTCCTATACCTAAAATGAACAGTTTCGACTTTGTTAGCCGTTTTCTGATTTGACCATTTTTTTTTTTAATATAAGTAAACAGATGAAGTGGGCTAAAATAAAAATGTCGTAAACTAAGCCTTATTCTTATTTCCTTAACACAGATAGCGACTATAAATAATGTTAGAAAATACAAATAAAAGTGAAATATTATGTAATTTATGTTCTTATTATTTAATGTTTAAGAAAATAAGGGAGAGACAAAAAAAATATCTTGTGCCACACGGTAAAACTAATAACTAACTGAGTATTAAACATGATTAAAACAGATTATAAAAAATTTTCAATATGGCCACCGTCCATTGCGATACATGAAGTGTAAATAGCCTCCATTTTTCGAATAGCGTTTCTTACCGAATTAGATGCAAAATTATTCATCTCTTCCCTGATTTTTATTTTTAACTTATTTCTATTATTAGATCTATTTTTATAAACTTTATTTTTTAGAGCACCCCACAAAAAGAAGTCTAAAAGGCTTAAATCAGAGCTTCGTGGTGGCCAGGATATTAAACCATGTCTTCCTATCCACAATGGAAAATGTTGATTAAGGAAATTTACTACCGGTGCAACCGTGTATTAAGGGGCGCTATCCTGCTGAAAAATGATATTTTCTGGAATATTTGCTGGCAAGTCGTTGATAAGGGGCATGATTTCATTCCTAAGAAGCTCCAAGTATCTTTCGCCATTTAAGGACCTGTCAAAAAATATTGGTCCGATAATACGGTCGCAATAATTACGCACCACACATTTACGGTTTGACGGCCTTGTTTTTTAATTGCTTTTATTAGATGTTTATTAGTTTGAGAGCAGTAATGAGTGTTTTTCCGATTAAAAATACCCGCCGTATTAAATGAGGCCTCATCAGTCCAAAGCACTTTTGAAAAAAATAAATTTTCGAACTGCCGGTCCATAATATCACAACAAAAAGTCAATCTTTCATTAAAGTCTAATTGTGATAATAATTGAGTTGGAAGAAATTTATAAGGATGATAACCATTCACCTGCAGTGTTTTTTGAATACTTTCTCTACTGACACCTGCAATGTCTCTGTCAGCATCTCTTTGTTATCTTTCATCATCTTCCTCGAAATAAAGTAAAATCTCCAGTTGTTTTTCCTCAGTGAGGACAAAATTGGGACGATTTTTCTTAGAGTTTTTAAGGACACCATTTTACAAATCACGCACAATTCGAAAAAATATAGTCCTGGAGGGAACTCGATTATTAGGATATTCCCTCGAATATTCTTTAAGGGCTAACCCTGGACTTTTATTATTTTTTATGAAACAGTTGCATAATTTCAAACGTTCATCTAAATTATATAAAGCCATTTTTTAACAACTTTCGCAGCAAAAATTTGACAAAAACGACAAACAGAGCAAATGTCAACTTAAGTCAACAATTGCGTTAGGTTATTTCCTAAGCCTATCTTGATTTTTTTAGTTTCTGATCTCATTTACTGGCAAAATTCCGGGATAAATCAGAAAACGGCTAATAAAATCGAAACTGTTCATTTTAGGTATACGACATATATATGAGTAATGATAGGTAATTGAACGCTGAATCAGATGAAATAAAAATATACAGGGTGTTCCATTTGAAAAACAGGAGATTTTTATATTTAAAGTTCTGTTTGTTTTGCTCTCCATTTCTAACACCCTGTATATTAATCGGTAAGACCAGCATGGAAACTCGTTGAATTGAACCCTTAGTAATGTATATTTAGGATATTAGTCAGTTCCATTAAAGTTTTATAGGTAAAATTGTTTTTTTAAAAAAATATGTTATTTAAAAAAAAATTCTAAAAACTCAATTTATTCAAAAACGATAAAGAATTCAAATATAGATGTTATTATAAAAACTTTCGCAAATTAACAGTAGAATGGAAACATTTAATAATATATAGGATGTCCTATTTAAATTAAGAAAGTTGACATGTGTCACGTCAAAACGAAACACCTTGTATAAACAAAAGTGAAATAAAATAAAAATTTAATTGAATCCAAACAACTTTTGTATTTAACTTTTTGTCGTAACTATTACCGTTTTCTAGATAAGGTAGTGTATCACCATAAAATGGCCACCCTGTACATATGGGTACAAATTGCATGATTTCACCGATTTTTTAATTTTCATTCTTTTTTTTTATCTTTTGAGTTTCTTTATTATTAAGTATGATATTTAATATTCTTTTATTATTTAAAGTTTTTTCCCCAATTTTTTTGTTTTTTTTTTTAATAAATTTATTTTTATGGATAAAGGTTGATATACTGATTTTTTATGTTTTGTTAGTCTATTCTTTTAGTATCCGTATTAGATTGAGAATAAAATTCCGCACCTGATTTTTGCGCGAAATTTAAAGTCAGCAATTAAATAAACTATTTAAACCCACTAAAATCTTCCCAATCACCCCGAAATCACACTAATTTTTTTAAAAGTGAATTGAAAAAATGTTTTTCTGTTTCTTTAAATATTTCACTAGGCAGCCATTTTGTTTAACTAGATTGAATTTTTACCAAAATATTACCAGTTCATTTCTTTGTCATACTTGTTTTTTGTACAAAATTGAAAGTCAATTGAGTAAGTAATTCTTTACAGTGATTTTTTAAACATTTTATTAGTCCGCCATTTTGTTCAGCCTTCTTTCAATTCAATTCAAACCAAAATCAGTCAGTTCCTTTCCAGGTTACATTTCTTTTTTGGGTAAAATTTGAAGTACAATTAGTTTTTTCATAGCGATTTTTTATAAAGGCGCTATCTTGTTTCACCATACTAGATTCTTACCTAGATATTACCAGTTCACCAAATTAAATTAGTAGCCTTTTTCTATGCCACGGAGGGATAGTGGCGTATTTCTTGGAGGTTAAATTCCCCCACAGCTACTTTTATTTAAGCGAAAATAATAGAAATAGTATAAAACCCCCCAGACCCAGAGCCAATTTGTACCTATAGTTAAAATAAGGTAATGACCTTTTTTTCGGTTGTTGATATTATTTACGCTCAAATAGACAGAAAACCTTTTTTTAGTTGTTGAAAAATTTTCATCGTCTCATGTTTCAAAAAAAATCTCACAGAAGCAATGGAGTCACTAGAGACAGACATACCATAAGACAAAGAAACCACCGGAAATGGAAGAATATGTTTTCAGCATTTTCTGGCTTTCGCCTTCCGGCGCCATTCGCCTTTTGGCACTCACTGTGACAAAAAATGAATTCAAAAATACCCAAGTGTTTTTTCTACGTGTTATGAAGTGATGACCTTCTTTTTCGTACTATCCAATCCAATTATTTTAGTGTAGTTTTACCTGAACTTATTTATGATTGTCCCCGCTCCTAAAAGCTGGCTACGCCACTGATGGAAATATGGGCAGCATAGTACAACATAATCATAGGACAGATTTGTATATAGGTGTTTGCATTCTGACAATTGTGATAAGACAACGAACAAAGGATATTAAGTAATTATAAACATATTTGCGTTATTACAGGGCCATCTTTTCAATTTCTTCTCATTTCGTCCATTAAGTGTATCAAAATGCCTGTGTGAGACTCTTCGTAAATAAGAAAACAAATATATTTGTCATTTTTTTGTTAACTATTATTGTTATAAAATTTCTGTTAATATATAGTAATTCTATAATAATTGATGTTATTCTTGTAGTTAATAATGATAAACGAACACTGCTCCCCTCTAGTGAACGGAAGCACTTATTAAAGTTTTAGTAATAAAGGACGATATAAAAGGAGCCATCGAAATGGCCCTTTAGGGTTTACTTGCAAGCAGGAGGGCCTTCATTGGGTATTTGAAGCTGAAATCAATGGGAATGAGAGTTTAATAGAAGATTTCTTTAGTGATATTTGCTGGGTATTTTTATTTCGATAAAAGGTGACAATCAAATATTATATACATGATCCGTGTCAATACTTTAGTTTATACAAAAATAAAAAATTTAGAGACATCAAGCATTTATAGAAATTTGTATTAACATACATATAGGTAGTATTTATTAGGAACCTGTTTAAAATAATTGAAATATAGTTACAAAATCATCAAGTTTCATATTAACATAGACATAAAAGATTTTTGTCTTCTAATATAATGTTAAAAAAGTAAATAAATAATGAATCTGTGAATATTTATTTTAGTTACAAGTTACAATAAAAAGACCTTAAATATTCAAGGAAAGGGAACGTTGAGAACATCAAAGGCGTACACAGTAATATTTTTTTGCTGCCGCCAGAACCAGTAATATGTCTCTGGAGAACTACCCTGACCTCCTTAGTTAAAACGTCCTAACTACATTTTTTGTCATTTTTGACTTATGGGCATATACTGGTTATCCTATGTCATATTTATCTAATATCACAAGTTAGAACGTCCTAACTTCACTTTATCCCCACGAGAATTACTTAAATTTATTGTCCTATATTCAGAAATTATGAATTTCCAAACACAAAACGTCCTATCTATGATTTACAAGACTAAATCGTCCTATATCTTATGTTAGAACATTTTAACTTAGCATTCATGGTAATAAAATCTATTTATTTACTACTGTTTTGATACTTAGGACAAATCTTTGCATGGGAGCAACCTAACCCAAAAAAATAATATCATGTTGACACGTGTTAGTTGTGGTGACAGTTAGTTCAGATCAGACGTAAAATCAAAGTTTAGGGGCTTAATATTAATATTGCAGTTGTATTAATAATCATAATTATCAAAGGTAAGTACCAATTTGTTTTATTTTTTATTGCGTGGATTCTTTTTTAAATAAAACCAGTAGACATTTTTCATCAATAATATATTTCGTGTGGTATGGCGCATGCACCATAATTATTATATTCTTATTATTTCAGACAGTGTAGGGACACCAAATTTTTTCATTCATTTTATTTTTCTACAGCTTTAAGGATTTAAAAACATTTATACAAGGTGTTTTAAAAAATGAGTCAGTGATTAATCACGGTTCTGTTCAAACCACTTTATATATAGAAAGTTGAATTTAGGTATACAGATTGATTTTATATAGGGTGTAGAGGTTCGATAAGAAAAGATTTTTTTAACTGAAATTGCAAGAATGTGAATCAACGCCCTAAAATTTTCAATATGTTTTCTTTAAAAAAACAATTAGTTGACACTCATTTGTTTATTTCAGAATGTCAAGCCGCGCTAAGAAAATAATAGCTTTAGCTTTAAACACCGAGCTCCAGCAAAAAATTGCAGATTATAAAAACAAGAATAAGACAAATCGACCTAAACATGACGATGATCCTGAATATTTACCCAGCCATGTGGATAATTCTGATCTTAGCAGCGATAGCGAGTTTAGCGATAAAGAAAACAAGTTACAAAAAAAGACAAAATACCCAATGGTAAAAACTGACTTGCAACAAGAAGAAAATGTGGAGAATCGGGTGCTAGATGATAATACGCAAGTAAGGGAAACTGCAACATACATAGTTAAATCTATTTTGTCAGACATATTAAAAAATGTTGCAGAAGAGTCTACAAGGAAAATGAGAAAAAGATACACAAAGAAAGGAAATCCCAGAAAACGAAGGTTATTTGACGAGCCTCTTGTCGAAAGAAAGGAGCAAAGACTAGAAAAAAAAGTAGCCTCACATGGCGTGCAATTACCTTGTAATGAAAAATGTAGGTTAAAATGTCCTAAAGCACTTAATTTTGAAAGACAGGTACAGATTAACAAACAATTTTGGGAAAAGAATAATTTTGAACAAAAGACCTTTGTATTAAGTTGCATAAAAAAATGTACAAAACAAAGTAAAAGAGTGGCTAATTCAAGAAGAGAAAATAGTTTTAAATATGTCCTTAAAGATTTAAATGGAAGGGAGAATTATGTTTGCAAAACTTTCTTGCTCGCTACTTTGGGGTTTCATCCTGCAAATGATAGATTGTTAAAGTCTGTGAGGGATACAGAACCAACAGCGGTTTTTCCAAAAAAAGACATGCGTGGTCACCATCCTAACGCTTCCAAGGTTGACAAAAATTTGCTAATAGAGCACATTAAAACTTTTCGGCCAGTTGTTTCGCATTACAGAAGAAAGCATGCCCCTAACCGGCTCTATTTGACAAGTGACATTTCAATCACTTTGATGCATAAAGACTTCTTAGAAAAGAATCCGCATATTAAAGCGTCTTACGAGTTGTACAGACAGGAAGTCGCCAGCATGAATATTTCGTTCGCCAATTTAGGAAACGAAGAATGCTTTGAGTGTGAGAAATTTGATTTGCATTCGAAAAGTTCTTTTCACCAAAAAGAAAATTTAAACATTGATTGTGAAGAATGTAGATTATGGAAACAGCACAAAGAGGACTATGACTCTGCAAGAGAGGAATATGAAAGAGATAAGACAAAAACGGCACCCGAGAAACTAATTGTTTCAGCTGACTTACAGAAGGTGATTTTTTTTTTGTTGTTTATTATTTAATATATTTAAACATTTTTTTAGGTAATAATGTTACCCCGGGCCGAAATGTTTAAAGAAGTCATTTTTACTCCAAGACTGATTGCCTTTAATGAATCATTTGTTCCAGTTGGTGCCTATTCAAAAGCTTACAAACCATTGGCGGTAATTTGGCATGAAGGTGTGAGTGGCCGAAAGAAAGAAGATATAATCTCCACATTTTACGCCTTTTTTTTAAATTACAGAGACGCACAATATATTACAATTTGGCTTGATAATTGTGCAGCCCAAAATAAGAACTGGGCTTTAATATCTTTTTTATTTTTATTGTGAACTCTGCCGACGTTGAATTAAAAGACTTAGATATTAAATATTTTCAGTCCGGTCACACCTTTATGTCCGCAGACGCTTTCCACCACCAAGTGGAACTTAGCTTAAAGAAGACGCGAAAGGTGTTTGATTTTAATGATTTTAAAGTAGCAGTTCAGAACTCAAACTCTTCAAAAGTTGAAGTAAAAGAAATGAACATTAAAGATTTTTTTCAATGGAAAGATTATTCTTCAAAATTTAAGTTGCAAAAAATAACCCCCAAGCCATACCTTAAAAACATGGTTCATTAAAGCTTCAAAAGAGGTGAAAATGTAATGTATTACAAGAATTCATTTAATGGGGAATTTATATTATTAAATTTTTTAACGGCAAAGGAACAAAAAGAAGGGATGAAAACACCTCCTTGCGTGACTAAACCTAGAGGTATCTCTGCAGATCGAAAAACAAATTTGATATCAAAACTTCAAGCAATTATGCCAAAAAATCGTCTAAAATTTTGGGAAGAATTAGCTACCTCAGAAACCGATGTGGATCTTCAAAATGAAACTGATTATTAACAAATATTTTTATTAGTTACTTGTGAAAATAGTATTTATTTAGTTGTCACATTCCATTATATGTGACGTTTCGTTTTGTTAAACTCAGGTTACAATAATAATAAATATTTTGAGACAAAAATTTGTTGTCTGTTTTTTCATCAGTTCCATAGTTAAAACGTCCTAAGTATTATTTTTTTGGATTATATCAAAATCTAATAAACATATACTATTTTTTGTTTTTGCATTAAATAAGTAATTACTTACCTAATCTCTTAAGAAAATAATAATTATCATTTTACATGAAACTTAGATTGCATAATTGAATTTATAAAAACTCAATTTTCTCAATTTTAAGAAAATGTTACTTAGGACGTTTTAACTAAGGACGGCAGTACCATACTAATTATTTCATTGTCATTGTAATTTGTTCACATTTTAATACAGTTATAGCTTTCGTGTTTTTCAGGATATCGAAATGATTTAAAAATGATAGGTAACTAACTTGGTTCTTTATAATATTAAAAAATATATAAAAATTGTCAGTTGTCAAATATATAAATATAACTTCCGTTTGTTTAAATAAGACCCTGTAGATTTAACTTTCAGTAGGTAGGCTTCTTTTTCTTGATTCTAAATATACCGGGCTTGATAACATAATCTTAGTAAATAAGCGAGAAAATAAAGTAAATCTGTGCCATAAGACAAAGGCGCCGAGTATAAGATTGCTGCGATACTGAGGGAACCCAAGGGACAATTTGTGGGGACATCATGTAAGAAACATAATTTAGAATTATAACTGATAATAAAAAACACTTTGAATCAGCCTCAAGAATTTTATTCCTGTTAGCTCGGACTAAAATGTATGTCACCTGATATAGACAACTAAACTTACGTAACCGAAACATCATCAACTGCTTTTATTTAGTTCTAGTCCGTCTTAAACCCACGACTAAAAAAATCATCACCGATTATGTCAGGAACACATAAGAATTTTAAATCCCGGCGCCTATGCCATAAGAGCAATTTGTTTAACCACGATTATCTTCCTCTATTCACAGCAGTTTATGGCGAAGTTTTTCATAATTTACTCGTTTATTTTTAAATATAAAGGTATTATACCCGGTATATCTAGAATAGGGTTGATTGTGTTTTTTTTGTCCTAAAATGTCCTATTTATTTACGTATTTTGCCTAATTAAATTATTTTCAGCAGCCAGCAGCTCGCCACTGCACTGATTATCCGTGATTTCGCCCGAAAACTATTTTTATGGCTTTGAAACCAAAGTTAAATTAAGCTGAAATATCATGACGAGACCAACAAGAATAAACTACAAAGTGATTTTAATGCATTTTATTAAAGATCTATTCAATACATTGAAAAATGGTATGACTTTTGTGAAGACAGTTGGTACAGTGAGGATGGCAAAATAAATTTAAAAATAAAATTTTCATTATTTTCATATTTTGAGGAGATTATTAATTTATTTTAATTTTAAAGAAAATTACTAGGAATTTTATGAGTACATAAAAATAATAATGCTGTTTTGGAGGCAGCAAAATCTAATAAACTATATTCCTTAAAATCTAATTAGGCCCCCCCAGGGGGCTAGTAGGATTGAAAATTTTACTAGTACGGGGGTGACGATCCCGGGGCCTCAGTTCGTTTGTGATGTTTAGTATTGTCCCAATTCATGTTAAACCCGGTACTCAAAATGGAAGTAGACCAAATTGATACAAAAATTACCGCACAGGGTGTCGGATACCCAGTGCCGGTCGGTGCTGAGAGTGGTAAAGCAGGCCCTCCCCGACCGTCAGCCAGCTACTGCGGGACTTATTTGGTAGGAAACCAGGCCAAAAAGTCTAACACAATTACTGGAGATCATACTAAAGAAATACATAGAGGTAAAAGATATAGAAGAGAAATTGATAGCAGTGACACGGAATATAGTTTTGAATTTAACAACACCCATACTGAAAAATTCTTTCTTTTAAAACCCACAGAAGGTTCATTTCAAACAATGTCCCCATTCATTATACATAGAACACTCACTGGGAAAGTTAGGAACTTGAAAAATGTAAAGAAACTCAGAGATGGTAGCATACTAGTAGAGCTGGAAAACCCAGAACAAGTAAGAAATTTAATGGAAATTAAACTAGTGGGAGATTTGTCAATAACAACTATACCACACCCAAAATTAAATATAACTAAGGGGACAATAAACTGTCCTGATCTTAGTTATTGCAGCAAAGAAGAAATAATAGAAAACTTATCAGACCAAAAAGTAGTAGACATATTAAGACTCAAAAAGAAAATAAAAGGTGAATTAATAGACACAAACATATATATAGTTTCATTTAAAACTACTAATCTACCAGAACACCTAATTGTTGGTTTTAATAGATGTAAAATTAGACCCTATATACCCAACCCCATAATATGCAACCAATGCCAGAAATTGGGTCATCTGGCAAAATTCTGCAAATCTGACCCAATCTGCCCATCATGCGGCAAAGATAAACATGAAGGAATTTGTAACCCACCTCCAATTTGCACCAACTGTAAAGGCGAACACTCGCCGAGATATAAAGGCTGTCCCAAATTTAAAATAGAATATCAGCTACAAAAGATAAAAATCATAGAAAAACTATCATATGCAGACGCCAAGAAATTCCTCAAAGATAACCCTTCAAAATATGGACACTCCTACGCTGCAATGGCAGCCAATAACTCTACCACATCCAACCCTAAATCCAAATCACCTGCCCCCTTGCTCTCCACTCCTTCTACACAACATATCCCCCTCACACCCTCAACCATAACTTCATCCTCTATCCAAATCTCCTCCACATCTAAACCCAAACAAACAATACACTACTCAAGTACCAATCCCAAAATACCCGCACAAAAAAGCAGCAAGAGCTGTGACGCCAAATCTCAGGAAATTAAAAGATCCTCATCATCCTTGTCAATAAAATCCAACAGCTCTTCTACCTCAACTAAATCACAAACATCCAATAATAATAAAAACAAAGTTTCAACAGAAAAAAACAAACCCAGTAGTAACAAGAATAATACAAATAAATAAATTAATAAAACATTTACATACAAATGGCTTCGCAAATTCTACAGTGGAATATTAATGGAATCAAACCTCGTCATCAAGAACTTCTGTAATTAATTAAAAACATAAAACCTCACTATTTCCTCTTACAAGAAACCAACTTAAAAATGAATGAAACTTACAATATTAAAAATTATAACATCATCAGAAATGATAGAAATAACCCCAATAGAGCTTCTGGTGGAGTTGCTATATTAATAAAAGAAAATATATTACACACAGAAATTCAACTTGACACCAATTTAGAAGCTGTGGCTATTAATACACATATACAAAAAAACAAAATTACCCTCTGTAATTTGTATCTTCCACCATCAACATCATTTAATAGAAATGACATCAAAAATATAATAGATCAGCTACCCCCTCCACTCATGTTGATGGGTGATTGGAACAGTCACAATGCTGACTGGGGCTCATCACATACTGATGGAAAAGGTAGATTGATAGCTGAAATTATAGAAGAATGCAATCTAGCTCTAATGAATGATGGATCACCCACATTTATTTCATCTGCAACAGGATCGCTATCACACATCGACCTATCCATATGTAGTCCTAACATATCAACAAACTTTCAATGGAGCACACTCAACGACACGCATGATAGTGATCATTTCCCGATAATCATAGAATGCCCCATCCTCAACCAGCAATCCTCTCATATAGATAAATACAACTATAATAAAACAAACTGGGATATTTTTAAAAGTTCACTTAATTTTCCTAACATCTCCAATAACATAGACTCAACAACAAATAACTTCATAATAGCCATTAAAAATGCAATAGATGCCAGTACTCCTAAAATAAAATTCTTCAAAGGCAAGCCACCAGCACCATGGTGGAACGATGAATGCAAACAAGCCATCAAACAAAGAAAACAGGCATTAAATAAATTTAAGAACAATCCAAGCACTAATGTATGCTTTAGATAGATGCAGGGATACATCCCCTGGAATGGACGGAATTAAAATTCCACACATCCGAAATCTAACATATGATGGTTTGGATCAACTGCTTGAAATTTATAATATCATATGGAAATCTGGACAAATCCCTGATACTTGGAAAATTTCTATCCTCATACCTATCCACAAACCTCAAAAACCTAGATTTAATATTAATACAAATAGTTACAGACCAGTTGCACTTACAAGTCATTTGTGTAAATTGATGGAACGTATAGTAAACAACCGACTAACATTCTTTCTGAATAAAAATAACCTAATCAGTAAACATCAGATAGGCTTCCTAAAGGGACACTCAACAATAGACCATATTATGGGCCTGCAAACGGATATAATTGCGGGATTCGATAAAAACAATCACACTACGGCCGTATTCCTTGACTTACGTAGGGCCTTTGATGCGGTTAAAAGATCATCAATCCTAAATGCGCTGATATCCTGGGGAATAAAGGGCAATATGCTAAAATTCATTTCATCATTTCTTAATAACCGAAAAATACTAGTCAGAATCAATGGCACCTTCTCATCATCATATGCCCAACATAATGGAGTACCACAAGGATCATCCATAAGTCCCACACTGTTTATAATAGCTATGAACTCCATAAACAACTTCATTCCACAAAGTCTAAAGTTCAGACTATTTGCGGATGACATAGTAATATATCACATGGGTAAGGATTACAAACAAAGTGAAAGACTTCTACAGAGCTGCCTAGACACCTTACCACTATGGGCATCTAATAACGGCCTAGAATTCTCCCCTGATAAATCAACAAGCGTGCATTTCTGTAGGAAAAGGAGATGTCCCCGCCTAAGCATTACCCACATTAATGGAGAGCAAATTCCATTCAAGGATAATCACAAATTTCTGGGAATAATATTCGACTCCAGACTAAGCTGGAACCCTCATATTACATATCTAAAAGATAAATGTACACTTGACATGCGCTTAATTAAAATGCTTTCACATACTAACTGGGGTTCACATAGAAGCAGCATTCTTAATATCTATAAGGCTATTATTTTATCAAAAATAGACTATGGTAGCCAATGCTACATCACAGCACCTAACTCGTATATCAAAAAACTTGATACTGTACATAATAGAGGACTTAGAATGGCGATGGGTGCTTTCCATACGAGCCCCGTCAATAGTCTATATTGTGAGGCTGAATGCCCGAGTCTACACATAAGACGCGAAACATTATTACACATGTATGCCAATAGTCTCAAATTCAAACCCCATTTGTCCCATTATAAAAACTTTTTCAAGCAGTCCAATAACACCCAGAATATAAAACATAAAGACCCATCCCACCTTTACCAGAACATTAATCATAGATTATCCCTAACATACGACCCTGTATATAAAACAAATACTGATACAGACCCCCCCTGGACCATGATAAATGTCAACATAGATCTGAGCCTATCCAAAACACCGAAGAAACTACAAACCGTATTACAAATTAAACAAGCCTATTTAGAAATGATAAACGACAAATACTTAGAATACAGATTTATTTACACAGATGGATCCAAAACTAAGAGCAATGTAGGTGCTGCATACACAGGAGATCACATTGAAGTTACCTATAAATTACCCCAACAAACTGGCATACTCACTGCTGAACTCATTGCCATCACAAAAGCCCTAGACCATATTATAAATAACTCATATAAAAAATGGATCATAGCAACAGACTCCTTAAACTCAATTAAATCTATACAGTCATACCAGCCTGAGCACCCACTAGGTGTAGAAATACAAAATAAAACTAAACTAATCATAAATCAAAACAAATTCATTACATATCTATGGATCCCATCACATAGTAAAATCCCAGGAAATGAAAGGGCGGATGAAATTGCCAAAAACTCCCATAATGCCCCTACTTCTCTTAATTATTCCTTTTGGAAAAAAGACTTGCATGTTGCGACCAAATCAACACTCCACAATCTATGTCAACTAAATTGGGACTTAATGGATGAAGATAACAAACTATCTGAAATAAAAAATATATTCTTCGAAAGAGAGGATTTAAGGAGCATATCCAGAAAGAACTTATGTATAATGACACGGCTTAGAATAGGACACACCAAGTTAACGCATGAATACCTGCTAAAACGAGAAAACCAACCCATCTGCATTGAGTGTAATAGTAATTTAACAGTAAAGCACATATTCACATGTAACAAATATAAAAACGAGAGAGAACTAGTCAACATTAACAACAACTTAAAAGACAATCTACAATATAAAAACACAGAAAACGTAATTAGATACTTAAAAATAATCAACCTTTTCGATAAAATATAAAAATATAATACGAGACACTAAATTTCGATAAAATATAAAAATACAATATGAGACACTAAAAAACCCAAGAGGTTGATGTGTCTATAATACATTTCATTCATTCATTCTAATTAGGCAATAACATGTTGTAAATAATTTTTTCCATGGATTCGGCAACATTATTTAGAAAACCCCGTTTAATCTCTAACAATAGGTTAGGCTTTATTTTAAACCATCTTGATCTTAAAAGAGCCTTTTAAAGTAGCGGTTTGTTATCGGCAGGCCGCACGCGGCACAACTGACCGTTGCCTCCCTCTCCCCCCTTTTCAAATTTTGGTAAAGTACAATGTCCTTTTTTCACTTTGCAAAAAGGTGGCAACCCTAATTTAGAATCCAGAAAATCTACTAAAATTAAAATCTGCAGGGTGTCTCATTAAAAAAAAAACAACAGTTATATTTGTATCTCTGACAATTGACACTTTTTTATACATATTTTTGTAACTAGTGACACAGTGGCGTAGCCAGACTTACCGCTTGGGAGGGATATAATTATTTTTCAACACGATCGCAAGTTGTTGAAGGGTATTAACCAAAGCGAATATGGAGAAACAACCAAAGTCGACAGATATTGAAAAAATTAAAATTAAAAAGATTTTTAAAATTTGACTATACTTAAAGTCTTGGCGGAATATATTTCTTTTGGACCACTTTGATATCTTTAAAAATAAGATAGTTATAGCATATTAAAATGTGGATAAGTTAAAAGGATCTTTATGTTACCAGAATCCTACCCTTAATCAACGTTACAAAAGCACTAAATTCTTGTAGTTATTTGTTGAATTTAGTAACGATAGGTATTTCACTGAAACGCAAATAGTAATAGTTGGCTTATATTCACATTTGTTTTTCCTTCAATTTCATGTAAATATTTAACTTGTACTTAAGTTATAAGAGTGACCCGTAATTGACATCAGAGATTGTTATAAATCCAAAATATCCAAATCTCTCCAGCCTGAAAATTAAATCATTTAAGTTCTACGTGCTGCGCCATCTATCCAATAACCGTTGACTTATACATTTAATATTGACCCATTACTTACTGCGACAGCCATCTAGCAGTTAGTGGCCCAACTATGACCCCATAAAGTTTTATGTTGGCATTCACGCGTAGTTTATAGCCGGTTTCAGAACCTCAGCGTGCGTCGTCAGGCCGTTCGCCTATAGAGTGAGTTACGAGTAGTTTAATAAACCTGGAGGGCTGAATAGCTGCGTTGCCGTTGTGAACTTGTTGTCTTAAAATATATAGGTTAACTATTTATATTAGTACATTTGCTCAGTAAAAACGAAGTTTTCAGGAGGATAAAGTATTTATATTCTCTGGGCAAGACAATAGAATAGACAATGCATAGCAGCAGAAGCAATCCCTGCAGAATTGAATTAGCTACTGATAAAAATAATTTTCACAAAATTTAAAGAATTTGGGATACTTGTTATGTGCTTTAAACTTTTTAGTTTACAAATTGAGAGAAATCAAAAAATAACTTTGTTCTGTTCGAACGGCGTGATGTTTATTTTTTGTTATTTTATTACCTTCAATTTTATTATAATTCGCTGTGGATTGTATATTAAATGGCTTAAAAACTGGTTTCATAATAATTATTATAACTGACTTTTAAAGCCGTCATGACGTACCACACTTAAACTTAACTAGATGACTACTCTTGTTTTTCTATCGAGCGTTAGGTACGTGTTGCTCTTCTTGGAGGGGAAGAGGGGAAACGCCATATCAATATTCTTAGATTACATAACAGTAGCGTACCCGGTTTGATTATGTGAAATTATATTGTAGAATTTAATTAATAAATTTAATTACTGCGACAAACTTATTGAAACTAAGTTTGTGGTTAAAGAATTTTATGTTCAAGATCTTTTTGTTATTTGCATCATCGCTGGTCAAACCGATTTGTTTTTTACATCAAAAATAGCAGTCACTATGTCACGGGGATTAGAATTTTGCTGTCATGGACGTTGCTACTCGATATTTTTAAAGGATATAAAAACGTAAAAATTCACATTTTGAGAATGCACAAACCGATAACAGTTCAATTGAAACCAGAAATAGTTGGAGTAAATATTCGGACATTGAAAAATTGTGCATGTTTCTATTTTTATATATTTAAATATATGTAATTTATAAGCTGCTCGGAAATATTTTTTGCTTTACAGCTTCAAATAAAAAGAAAACTATAGTGAAACATGTCAATATTTCTTTGTATAGAAAAAGAAAAATTCCACTATATGGGTTTTAAGGTCCCTAGATTCCAAAAAACATGTTTTGTCAATTCCGTCGATCTGTGTGTCTGTCTGTCTTTCGGTCTGTTGGCGGCATATCTAAAAAACTACTTATGCGATTGACTCCACATTTTGGTCAAAATTGAGGATTTTATGAGGATTGCATGGTAATATTTTGATAAAAATCCCATATAGCGGAAAAAATGGCGGCCTAGTGTAATATTTAAAAAAATATTACTAAAAAACTACTTACCCAGTTTAACTCAAAATTTGCACAAAAACTAAATGTGACATAGGAATAAACTGATAATTTTGGTACGAATCCAAGACTGTGTGACAAATTGGCAGTCTAATAAAATGTTTAAAAAATCAGTCTGAAAAATTACTTATGAACTGGAAAATTTTGGTATGAATTTAAGATGACGAAAAAAAAAAGAGCGTCAACAGAAAATGTAAAAAAATAAGCGTAAAAAAATATTTTATTTAATAGACTTCCAATTTTGTACAAAAATTAGATCTGATATAGGGATATACTGATACAATTTTGATACAAATTTAAGAGGGCGGAACAAAATGGCGTTTTAAGGAATCGGTGTAAAAAACTTATACAACTGATTTTAAATTTTGCCCAAAAAAAAATCGTTATTCGTGTTTTGGTTAGCGTGCCTTGAATATTAATTGAATAATGGAGAGTGTCAATAAAAGGGAGGCAATAAAACCAAATAATCTTTTTGTTTAAAAAATTAAATGTAACGTTTTATTTAGTAGTAAGCAAATATAAAGGAATCAAAACTCACAGCTAAGGACTAAAACTACTAATATTGGGTATTTCCACCTCTAGCTCGAAATACTGATATAATTCCAAACACGAATATTATTCTTGGCATATAATTTTTGTGGTAAATATTTTTTAAATATTGCCCCAGTTGATTCCCTAAAGGTTCTATTTGGTTTAAGTCAGTGCTCCTTGCAGGCCATGGCAAGCGTTCCATACCAGCATTATCCAAATAGTTTGTTACAACACGTGCAACGTGCAGTCGCGCTTCGTCATTTAT
The DNA here is from genome assembly GCA_030620095.1 of Kuschelorhynchus macadamiae. Classification (NCBI taxonomy): domain Eukaryota; kingdom Metazoa; phylum Arthropoda; class Insecta; order Coleoptera; family Curculionidae; genus Kuschelorhynchus; species Kuschelorhynchus macadamiae. The sequence goes on along the minus strand of JAUTXW010000980.1, from coordinate 790,416 downwards.
AAAAATTCTTTGCCTATTATGTTAAGAATTTCTGGGTAGCACGAAAAGTTCAGTAATATGATCTAAAGAAATCCCTGCCTATATTATTACAAAACCACCGGCTAACTTAAATATTTCTTGTTAATATCTTTCCACAGGCCATCTCCTAACTTTCTGTCTTCCATCACAAGATTTGAAATAGAAAAGTGACTCGTCAGAAAATAGAACTTTGAACCATTGCTCCCTATTTCACTGTGCTCGCCCATTAGCAAAATAAATAAAAAAAAAATCAACAAAATTCATGCGACTTCTTTGGTATTCGCGAAGTAATTTTTGACTAGTCGCGTTCAAGCCTACTCCTTCTAACCTTCGACGGTATCATCGCTTTTGGCCCTACGATTTACTTGTTGTAGTCATTGTCGCACTCTCTCAAATCGATTTCTTCATGCCTGGAGGACAATACATTTGACATCAGCCCTCCTCGTATACTGTCCAGTCTCAAGAAATCTTTTTCTCGCTGCCGCTTCTGGAATACGTACTATTGCCTTTCTATAGGCAATAATTTTTTCTACATTTTCTGGACGAATTTGTCTTGCTATTATCACTATTCAATGGCTCAAATTTTATTAAGACAACATATATGATGGTCTAGTTCACAGACTCAAAATGATGCCAGTTCATAAAAGTAAAAATACGAGTGAAGGCTCCTTGGATTCAGAATGAAATGTGGAGTTTAAAACCCACAATTTCAAAAGTTATTAACAAATGTGTAAGAGAAGTTTTAAACTTTTTGCACATAAACAATAAAATTTAACAATTAAAAGAGGTTATTAACAAATTACAGTCACAAATTTAAGATGATATTTTTAACGATTTAACAAATAATTTCTCTAAATGTCAAAATTACAAAATGAAAGTGATAAAACGAAACATAATAAAATTTAACCATGACAAGTAGACGTATTAAACCTTTTTAAAGAGGTTTAAATAAAGCTTAGACCAAACCAAAACAGGCCGTAACAAGTCTTTTTCTTTATAATATGAAATACTAATTTAAAAATTTAAAAAAAAACGTTATTATCTTGAAGGAATAATATCACGTTGAAACACATTTTTTTTATGAAATGAGCCTATTGCTAATTTCAAGACGGGTAATTATTAATTAAAAGACACTAAAATTATGTCGCTTCGTGGAGACTTTATCACAAATATACTATATAAGATTATGATATTGTGATGTTTTTAATCGTTATAGTCTATTAGTTATTAATCATTCAAACTAACAAAAAACTAAAAATTGTTAGCTTCAATAGTAAAAAACTAATAAATTATAACAATCAAAAACATCTCAGTACAATACTTTCATATAGTATAGTTGTGATGAATTGTCCACGAAGCGAAATAATTTTAATTAATTTTGTTTAACAATTATCTGACTTGAAATAAAAAAAGAAAACTCTAAAAAAAAATATTTTTTATGAAAAAATCTGTGTAAACATTTTTCAGAGGGATACTATTCTTCCGTAAAAATACCACATTTTTTTAAAAAAATTTATATTAAATTTATCATAAAAAAATCACATGATACGGTCATTTCTAGAGCATCGTAATATCTTGGGAGATCATTTATCTTTAAATTAAAATATATTAATAATAGAGATAGAGTCCCGGCATTTGGGTCTTTTTTATTGGCAATTTTTTCTTCGAGAATTTTTGTTATTTCTAAAAATGTTAATAGTTTTTTTGCACCAGACTATATTTATTTATTTGACATTTCAATGCACGCTAACAAAACTCAAGGCTACTAGACTTGTTTTGGGGAGTTGTGAGACTATATAAATGGTATGATAAAAATGTAGTGTTTTATGTTAACAATTGTATTTCCTTAATAATAAAATAAATATAAATAAAACTATTTTCTTAAACACAGAAGCACAGAACTTTTAAAAATTTGAATATTTTTAAGCTTTTAAAAAATAATCAAATTTTTAAAAGTTCTGTTCTTATGCAAGTTTAATTACTTTTTTGTTTTTTGGTTTAATAGTTTATTGATAAAAGCTTTGTTTCACATTTATTTTATTTTGTACTTTTTACACTGTTTTTTACGCAACCTGTATAAGATATTTACGACTGGACACCATAATATTGTATTGTCACCGGGTTTATGTAAGCATGTATACCCACTTTCAGAAAATTCCGATACCGGGAACTGTTTTGTATTTTTTAACATTATCTTTTACGCACCCTGTATAAGACATTCATGACTGGACACCATGATATTGTATTACTATCAAATTTATGTATGTATACTAAATCTCAGTCAATTTCGATAACGGGAACTGTTTTGTCTTTTTTAGCTTTATTTTTTACGTACCCGGTATAAGACACACACGACTAAATACCATAATACTGTATTGTCATCGGATAGCGGATTTATGTACGTATACCAAATTTTAGTCAATTCCGATAACGGGAACTGCTTCAAAAGTTACTTGCAAGATTTGATCCAAACATACATACTGACTAACTAACTATAACATACAAGTTAAATAAGCTTTTAAAATAAAGCTATGAATCAAAAATATAATATTCTTCAAAGGTATATCTGAATTAATAATTATTATAAACTATTTTTTGTTCAGTTGTAATATTCGCGCATTTTAAAAATTAAACAAAAGAAACACACTTTTATATGTGAATATGAAAAGGAGGGAATCAAATGATAAATTTATTTTCAACTGATGCATAGCCCAACAAAATGGTTAAAACGTTTAAAAGCTTTAAAATATACCTAAATATTTGGCTCGTCAATTTCTATGTCGGAGAGTGTATATTTCTCTTAGAAAAAACGCCCTGCACAAGGCAGAACATGTAGCCGCCACAGAAATGTAAAACTTTCGTCGTAATATAATTTTTGATCTCAGAGTTAATACATTAAATATGGAAGTCGTAGGTTCATCTGGCCAAATTTTTGTAGAGTAATGTTACATTAAATTGTGTTTCCGTTATTAAAATTTTGTAACAACACTTAAAAAGTTTTTACTGATATGAGTTTGATTTTACTATGTACCTATATTTATCTATGTTGGATGCACGCGGCCACAATACCTTCTTTAATTTAGATATACCTTTTGTATCCGACACGGGTACAAATGCCAATAACAAATCTTATAGAGCTTCTTGTCATAGTAACATTGTAAACGCCACCTAACGTAGCTGATACTAAACAGCAAAGCAAAACACAACTCCACATAATATAGAAGAAAGTCAGCTATAACAAAAAAAGACCGAGGCGTAACAATTAGAGAAGTGTGGAAAACTTTCGAGAAAATATTATTGTTTAACATGTTTTCCCAAGTGCATATAAATGTTATTCAATTGCAAGCGAAAATTATGAAATTAAATATAGTTCAATGATTTCCATGTACTGAGGGTCATATAGAAACACCTATTCGTTCAATACAACATTTTTATTGTTACTAAATGTTTAATTGATTTGGTATTTATATGGAATAAACCTCGTTTTGCTAGCCCACTGTGGAAAAACGTCCATAAAGATATTTACACATGCCCTAAAGTAGAAAAATACGTATCTCGCACATATACACTCGATCTTTATAACAATAGATTTTGTGTATCCATTTAAGATACATATGCCACATAAACTATTGTACGCTATATAGCAACATAATTGCTTAAACAAATTTTAACATTTGTGAAGGTAGGTTCATGATGACTTATGAAGGAAGTAGTACTAGTAGAAATGACTATGTTTGGATGGTTTTTATGCAATATCCTCAAAAACGAACATACTTGATTTAAAAATTAATGAGTGTGAGGGCTCTGGTACCTACATAGTAATAGGCATTTTCTTAAAGTGTCTGCCTTGATAGGATCGACCTGGATGATAACGAGCTAAATCTTACCAGAATATGGAGAGTAAGATTCGGTAAATATCCTAAATTTAGCGATATCCTGATAAATTGATAAACCCTCCTCCACCAATTTTTTTAGAAAGTCGCGAGCTGAGTCTGCCTGTTTTCATTAGGCTCTGCCAGCTGCGCTGCATGACAACGACTACTCAAAAACATCGTTACAGCAAACAGAGGCAAGCCTGGGACAACTTTAGGTAGATGCTGGTCTGATTGGGGTAGTCGAGAAACTTTCAGAAACAATTGAAATTTATCGCCTGGATCCGGCAAACGAAGTATCAAGAACTGCCTAGGAAACAGAAAGTCAAGCCTCAACATGGGATACTGGCTGATTTATCGTAGCATAAGGTTTGAAAGAGAGGTACATACCATAACCTTCTTAATAGATCCCTTTAAGTTGCCCTGATCCTTGAACTAGCTCTCTTTAGGGACGGAAGGCCAGTTTTCTTTTTCTTACCCAATGTAAACCTGAGGCCGATACCAAACTGAACAGGGGAGGTATTTTGTAAATATCTTTTTGTTAGATAAAACAACAATAATAATAATAATTAATTAATAGGTTTACTTTTATATGTTTAAATATACTCTTCGTTTGTTACTCATTGAAAAAATGCACCGGCCTTATTTTTGAGTTTATCTTAGACGGTTGTTATTTGATTATTTTCAAGGAAATGATTATTTGGCAATACAGCACCGCAAGTTAGTCCGGCTCCAGCTTTCAACCGAGCAAGCATATATTTCGGCATATATCGTATATCATATCTTTCAGATAAGAAAGTAAGTTTTAGATAAATTTAGTTCTTATTGTTCATATTATAATTACGATTTGCATATGTACAAATAAAATTATATTTCGTACCAGTGTTCTTTATTGTCACTGATTATGACACTTTTACACTCATTAGATCCGAGAACCTTCATAAGTTACTAAAGCTTTTTTCTGGAATTTTCGGTAGTAATAACTACTTTCTTTTGTCAAATATAGTATGAATCTTTTTATACAGTTATTACTAAATGCATTATGTGAATATTTAAAATTGTGTCATCATTTTAATAAATAGAAAAATTCGTTATGGGAACATGTGGCTGATAAGATAAAAACCTGTATTTAGTAATTAACGCGCTAATAATAAGAAGAAACATATGAATAGCACCTATACTTATATTGTTTTATTTTACACTACTAACATAATATTATAATTATTAAAAAGCGCGTTTCAAAGAAGCATGCGCTCAACGATATCAGCTAAACAAATTAATTATCAATGTCACTTGATAGGTTTAAATCGGATGATGATTCAATTATTATTTCCGCAATTTAAAAAACCGTATTTATATGTCTCATAAGTAAACAAAAACAATAATGGGACTGTGATTTTCTCATTAGGCATATTATTGCTATAATTATCCCATTACGCTAGCAAATAAATTACGGAGATAAAAGGCATAATTATAATGTTTTGCATTAAGTGAAACAAAAAATGTTGCCGCCACCATAAATTACTGTAGATATTGATAATTGAGTATACTTAGGCATTATGATGTAAATATGTGGTATTTGAAAGGGAGTCCATTTTATAATTAGTCAAGGAATGAGTACGATCATTACATTGCATTATTAAAAATGTGATATAGGTGAATTTGTCCTATTAATATAATTATATACTCTAGAACTTATAGGCTTCAAAATATAAAATATCAATTGGCTCTTGACCAAATGGCGAAGGAATACTTATTTGTTCGCAATAGTACCACACTTCTTTGTTTTTTGGTACCTGTTTCCTTCCTTCTCTTAAAGTATTTAACAGTAAAAATCTTCGAACTACAAAAAATAACATTATTTATAATTCGCAGTATATTATAGATTTTGCCGATAACAAAGATCGTTTAATAACATTATAACAAAGATCAAACCAACAAGTTCTGAGATCTATTAAATCAACAACGCACAACACTAGAATTAGTTCATTTTTTAACATTCTAAATTAATTTGTTCATAAGAGTAAATAGCTTGATATACATTATTTGTTAGGTCTCATAAAACGGATTGTTCTTTACAAAATATTATATATCTATCTTTCTGTTAATCTATTAAGTATTGATTTATATGTTGAAATAATTAAAATTTGCGAAAAATTATTTATAATAATACAGGTAAAATATTAATATGATATTGTAGGCAGGTTAGGTTAGGATAGGTGAAGTTAGACATTGAATTCTTGAATTAAATTAAGGTTGAACTTTGGTAGTCAGCAATATGCCGGAAAAAGCATGAGGTTATTTCCATCACAAGGCGGGTGTGTGACACGAGATGCAATCTCTTAATTAAATGTAGTCAAATTTCACAACTAGACATGCTAGTATATGAAACCGGGGACATTCAAGTCATTGATATGGTGTAGAAATGGTAGAAAAGTGGAACATGTATAACTGACATCTCAAAGGGCCAGGAATTTTTCTAACTTAAAGAGGTATTTCATTTACCCAGTTTACCACATATCCAAATACAAAAGTATTTGCCTCATTTACACAGGGCCCCACTAATAGCAGAGAACTTAATCCAGTTAAAGCGGTGCGGTTAATAACGAACAAGAATAAAAGATCAAAATAAAAAATTCCAGCATTTTAGTTTGTCTTTTGGTAGCATTTATCACAAGATGTATTTCAATATTATATATTTTATCAAATATGCTTTGGTTATCCATCGTTAACACTTTGGAACCATTTTGAATTCTTTTAAGTGCTAAAACCGCACGTTTTAGGACTTTTTCTTCAACATTCTTTTCAGCATTATTTAAATATACTTCAGAGTAAAAATTTTTAACTCTAAGTATTTTTAAATGCGGCATGTAAAAGTGGAAATAGAAATTACACTGTAAGCAAACACGCCACTACTAGAACAGAATTGCACCTTCATATTATTTTTTACATTTAGAAATTATTTTTGAATATAGTCTCAGTAATAGAAACGATCATTGCTCCCCATCTCAATTATGAAGGTAATTACCAACAAACAACTAAAAATAAACTCTCAGTTAAATAGGTTTATTTATTTCGCTAATAGAGATTATTCGATGCAAAAATGTCGGATACTAAGATCCAATCTTAGTTATAGATGATTTCCACTCCTCCAGGTCTTATTTGAGTTTAACTGTACTTTAATACTTATTTGATATGTTCTTATTATTTGGCATCTTAAATTGTGTCAGCGTTATCCAAGTACAGAAAGATATATCTCTATCTAACGGCACTTGTTACGGGAGTTACTGAAATTTCTACTACTGACTTCTTTTAGAAGCACATCTGAGGCTGATCCTTAGCTTGACGTTGCTTAACTTTGATTATTATCTCATCATATTGTAGGTTAAAAATTATAGTTAGACATTATATTGATTCTAAGTTACTTACTTATTAGCCTTACCGCATAAGTTAAAACTCGAAATACCCCTTAATTCTCAATATCTGTTTATTTATATTTATATTTTCTCGAAGAAACCCTAGTTATTGAGGATTTCCAATAGTTTAATACTTATTTGATGTTTTTTTTTATTTGCTAGATTATATAGGTTTATTTATTTCACGAATAGACACTATTCGATGCAAAAATGTAGAAGTCTCAGAAAGAATCCTAGGTATAGAAAATTTCCACTTCTCCAGGTGCCATTTAACAGAGTTTAACTGTACTTTAATACATATTACATTAGCCCAGTGAACCAGGTCAAATATACCGTTACATTGTATGGTGGAGGAATGGAGGATGCCAAAAAAACACATGTCATGGCATCTTAAATTTCGTCAGCGTTATCCAAGTACCTAAAGATATATTCCTATCTCACGGATAAGTGCCGGTACGGGAATTATTAAAATGTCTACTACTGACTTCTTTTAGCAGCACCTCTGAGATTGACCCTTAGCTTGACGTCGCTTAACTTTGATTATCTGATCATACTGCAGGTTAAAAATTATAGTAACACATTATATTGAATCCAAGTAGCATCAAAAAATATTTCAAGATCATATAATAATTGACTATTTAAATATAGCCAATAAAAATGTAAATTGTCAAATTGTCCCAACAGACAACAAATTTGCATAGTAATAATCGAGCATTTAAATGGACAATGCCTACAACCCCAAAACGCCATTAAAATCTCTGTAAACAAGTCAATGGCTGAAATGATCGGTGTTGTAAAAGTAACACCCTCTTGCAGAGCCATTTGAATGAATGGGGATAATCGTAATGATGTTTACGATCGTAAAGTTGCTCGTAAAATGGTGCAGGTTTACCATCTTGAGGTTTATGGCTCTTCCGACATTCCGAAATTTACTACAACGGAAGAATGAATTAAGGAGTGTATATTTTTCAATTTGTCGCTTAAGAATTTTGGAATCCTTGGAAATGCTTTACTTTGTAAAATATTTTATCAGAAAACGTATTATGGTTAAAAATTTTAAGTCAAGGCAAATACAACAAAAACTCTTTTATACTGATTTATTAGACTCCGGATTTTTTGATAATGCCAATTTGACCATTAGGTCGTTCGTGTAAGAATTATGACGTCATACATTTTATTTATTGCGACTCCCCGTATATTATTTTCCTTTTGAAATTTCGGAACATAGTTATAATCTAACTCGTTTTATACAACTTCTTTATTCAAAATTCGACACTGATGTCCATTTCCAGTTTAATCGGAAGTATCGAATTTTGACATTTATTTAATGTCAGCCAATAGATGTTAGAAAAATTAACACTGAAATGCGAGTTATATCGTTCTAGGTTTGACCCTTTCGAACAAAAGTGACCCTAAGTAGCTAAATGACAATTTGAAAAGCCAGTTTCTCGAAAACAGTTGAATTTCGCCATAGGAAATGTTCATAATACGTATTTAGTATGGCACGGTTACGTCATAATTCTTCTACAGATGTCATCATAATCAAATCGAAATATCAAAATATTGGGAGTCAAATAAATCAGTTTGAAAAGTGCATTTACAAATTATGAATAGTAATGTAATATGTCAGATACAAGTCACTTCAACGCTACATCAAAGTGTCCACCCCAGTCCAATACATTTTAATGTGTTTGTGAACGACATATATAAAGGGTGAAATATTTAACTAGAATAATTCGTTAATATTTAGTTGATGTCATCCAATAGATTTTTCAAAAGTTAAGTACGAAATGCAAGTCATATCGTTCTGGGTTTAACCTTTTCGACAGTAGATGACGCTAAGTAGCCCACAATGAAAATTTAAAAGGACAATTTCTGGAAAACAGTTGAATTTAGCCATAGGACATGTTATATAATATGTGTCTGACTTCATAATTCACGAATGTTGTCATGATCATGTCGATATTATCAAAAGATCGGGAATCAAATGAATCAATTTGATAACAGTTTTTACAAATTATGAATAGTTGTTAATTTATTGAATTTATTCTGGTTAGTTATTCACCCTGTATATGTAAATGTTTTTACATGCACAATTTGCTTTATATGCTGCTTATGAATTAAAATGTTGTCTGAAAATTAATTGTTAATTCTCTTTTAGCAGTGGAGGATTTGGGAGTAATATTTGGCCCTCAGTTGTTATTCCTTCAAAATATTTAAAATTAGTAAAAATAAAAATTAGGATTTATTTGTTGTAACAAATAATTTAAAAATATTTATTAATCTCATTATATGTCCTTATATTGCTTTAGTTAGACCTCACCACGAATTTTGCTGTAACGTATGGAACCACATATATCAAATAAATGTATATAAAATAGAATCGAACCACTCAAGAAACAGTTTTTCTGATATATGTTGCTTAAGTTGGCATTCGGCAGGAAAGCATTATTATTTGAGGATTTTCAGTACTTGTTTTGAATATGTATTTTTTTAACATTCGTTTCAATATCTTAAAAAAGCACTTAAAACATAAATATAATAAAACAGATAGAGCTTTAAATTAAACTATTAACTGGAGATGGAACAGACAGATATCCGGTCCGGTTGGATTTCTATTTTGTAACATAAAATTATTTTGGATAAATGATTATAAAATACAACTTGGCAGTAATTTAAAAACTGTTTTATTTGATGAAACAGTTAAAACATAAAAGCTATATGTCCTTAAAGCAAACAACATAAAAAAAACAACATTGTCAAAGTAAACATTAATATTAATTATTATAAAAACTCACGATAGTAATCACGATTTATATTTTTTTTAGTTATGGTGAATGAACAACACTTTTTTTTTAGAATTTTGCGAAGTTAATATGAAACGTTTACCTTCACAAATATTTCCAGTTTCAGAGAACCATGTCTCAAATACAGACTGAGACTGAGAGCACTTAAATATCGTTTGGCAACCTCGGCCAAACTAGGCCAAAACTGTTGATTTTGTTTCCACCACATAATTGAATCAGATTGTGTGTCTTATAAAGACTCGCTCAGATATTCGAGCAGTAGTTTCTGCTGCACGTTCAGACTGGCATAACATAAATCTGTTTGGTTTCAACGTTCTCAAACCCTCTTTCAATACATTTATATAGGGCTTCTTTTATTGTGCTCACACCATATAAAGCTGACTCCATAGAAAGATTTATTTTTAAGTAGACACTAGACTTTAAAAGTAGAACTTAACAATTCACAATTATTTGTTAAACTAAAGAAACCGAGATTTTCTTGTTCAGCATAATATAGAACAATAGACCTCTTCAACTCCTGTAATCTTTCTAACACATAGAAAGTCATGTTCCATCTATTTAGTTCGAACATGAGCCTACCCAACTTTTTATAGGCAAGCCGGTGAAGAGTGATAAATATGAGTAGCTATTCATTTTGCTTGCCAGAGTAATCATATCTGATACCACACGTTGTGTTTTAATACAGTCTGTGACTAACAACTGCAAAGTATGTTTGTGCCACTATTACGTAATATTATCTGCATACTCTCTTTAATTATATTCTATATATTTACTGACTATTATCGATACTTTACTTTTAGTGTACGACTCTTTTATATTTTGCACCCCTCCGTATCGTATTCGGTTATTTAAGAAGATAGCAAAAAAACTTTAAATGCAAAAGTTATAAGGTTTTTGTAGGATTTTTATAATATGATATCAGAAAAATTGACACAAACAATTGAATATAAAAAATCAGACAGTTACCAAACTTTTGTTTTTTCTTATGGATCACCCTGTACATTATATGTTTATCAAATGGGTCTCTTTTAGCTGATTATAAATATACTAGGTTTGATTAATTTTTTCTCTGAAAATACCCCAGAAATTTAAAAAAAACTTTGCCATAAGAGGCAATGTATATGAGAGAGAGGGAGAAGGCTCCACTCTATAGAGATAGAAGAGACCCATTTGAGGAACTCATAATATAAAAAACAAAAGTTTGGTAAATAAGTCCGATTTTTTATGTTCAATTGTTTTGTTGTATTGTGGTATTATGTTATAAAAATTCTGTAAAAACTCTAGAACTTTTGGATTTAGAGTTTTTTGCTATCTTCTTCGAGATACGGGAGCGTGCAAAATTTAAGAGATCACCCGGTACATTGAGACAAGTACCAGAGATATAAATACCGCAAGAGATCATATCATATAGTGAAGGGCAAACAAATCGATAATAAACTCACGCATAATCGATCAATGAAAAATAGTGATTTTGTCTTAATTGAAAGTTCGGCCGGACTTCCGGTGTTCGGTCCGGTAGCTCAGCCAGATGTTCGGCATCCGGTAATCCGGCCAAATGTAAGTCTATTCCATCGTAACTATTAACTTGACCTATTATTTATAGCATTTATACTATTTAAGCTTAGCTTTTCCCGTTGACAGAGTAAATAAATAAATAACAAGTAGTAGTAATAGTTAAGAGGAAGCTAAAGCCTTGGGGCCTGCCCCAAGAGTTCACCCAATCCATTTATCTAACTTCTCGCATTTCTTTAAACTTACTCAACCCATTTCTAAAGTTGGTTAATTGGCGTTCTAGAGACACCTTTGATAGATATGATGTTACATGGAGAATGTTTAAATCATTATAAAAATAAACAAATTCAATAAACCGAATGATTTTTAAATTTTTTTTTACTTTTTGGTACGAGCAAATTGAAGCTACATCACGTAGCTCCCATTGGGCCCCTTGTACATCCTTACCGGGAACATGACTTATTCTACGATATCAACCAGTATACTGTTATAAACTAGCTGTGATGTCACCTAAGAGACTTCCTTTGAACTGGCAATAGTTTGCCAGCAATCACCTGGAATAAATTCTCTTATTAATGTGACACAAGAGACTCACATAATAAATTAACTTATCGTCTTCTCCACAACCTCTTCAAAAGTGCTATTTAGCTCTATATTCTAAAGATGTGTACTTAGCTGATAAGGTCCAGTCCGGATTCTTGTTCCAAATCGCAAATTTTTTCGGAACATTATATCGACAATATAATTATATCTTATTTTAATATTATTATAATTAATTAATATCTTGGACCATTCTAAGAAGGTACTTGATGGAATTTGTCCATCCTGCATATGTAAGAAATAACTGAGGATATCGGCTTTTAATTAGCAAAAGATCACGGCTGAGCGCCTAAAAGGTCATTTTCACTGCTACATACAAATGAATACTTGGAAATTGAAATAATTTAAAGATTGTGGAAAATGCTAGCAAGTCGGAAATATAACGTGTAATCACACGATATACGTACGTATCATTGAAATATAGGCAGAAAAAGACGCATGGTTATGGTAAAACTAGATTTAAAAAAAAAGAAATACGAACGCTGACTAACATCAAAATCATATTTCAACAAATTATATCTGCAAGAGCAGTTGTGCCTTATGAAGCAATATATTGTAACAAGATACAACTACTCGTCTCAAAGCAGGATTGTTCTTTTACAATGACGTCACACCATGGTTCCCAATTTTACTTTATTTTGTATGATATAACTAATTTCTAAATAGATATTGTATTTTTTTTAAATTCCGTTTATATTTACCTCAATAATTGATTTTGTCATACTTTCCTTTACTTCCTTATTGAATATAACAGATTTCAATATCAAAACATTCAACCCGTCGATTGTCGTTTTACTCTTTTTTAAACTTCAACAAGTGCTCTGTCTGTTCCATGATAACTAAATGTTATTTTGGTATTCGTCAGCGTTTGTTCGTATTGATTGATTAACTTAACCATGTATTTTACTTACGAATTAATATATTGTTTAATCTACCTTTTTCTTTTCCCGCATTTTTACCAACATCTTTAATTAAAAGCGTTCATTGTTCGATGTAGGACTTATTTGTAGGTACTATTGAAAATGATTTGTTAGTCAAAAACGCTTTGCTATTATTTTTTGCTGATTGAGAGTTGAGATAATAAACATTATAAAGACAGATTGCTCTGCTTCAATATTGTGCAGTCAATTGCCGCTATTGCCATTTCTTTATTTATCTCTGGCAACCCTGTGGGCACTCGATGTTTCACCTCAAGTAAACCTCATGTATACCTCAACAATTGACAAGACCGTTGTCAGCCATTACAAATCATCATTGGCCATTGCAAACAATTACGCCCTCCACATGGAAATGTCTTTAAGGCTCTTCCACACAATAGACCATAATGTATTATCCAAATCTCAAATGCAATTGCCACTGTGTGGTGTGTTTGTTTCCTTAAAATTACACAATATAACTTACACTGACCGACAATGTCCTTGTTGTCGATTGTTGAGGCAGAAAACAAAGAGGTTGGCGCTTAATGTATTTGGGCATGTCCAAACGCTATATAAATAAAATAGGCTGCTGATCCGGCTTAAATCTTTTGATTTTCTGGCAACATTGAAACTGAAACGAATAATTGCAGTATTATCTGGAGGAACGTTATTTTTACTAAATAAATTATTTCTAATACCTCGGCCTTTACCTTTTTGTAACAAAAAATTAGTTTTATCATATCCATATAGCGACTTCAATATAGGTAACAAAACTCCTAAAAGCCATTAACAAATCCTGAGAAAAGGAAGGTTATCTTTTGTAATAAAATGTGGAGAAAACTGCAAGTGGTACTCAGTTCATAACAATTCTGTCTAAGAAAACACTGAATTCACTCTTCAAATCTCATGTAGTAAGAATCCCTGAAGATGCCTCGTGCAATCGAAGACGAAACGTCGGATAGTAATTCCAATTTGACAGGGTCTAAACCAAGAAACACGATTTGTTAATTGACCAAATCCGTGAAAGCTTCGGTTCTATGATAATTTTGGCTAAGTTTTAAGAACATTCTAGTCGCAATTGGAGAAGGTTAAATTTAGTTGTAGTGTACGAATTCGGTTTTAGTCGACCAATAATCGCTTTATGTGAGCGTTAAATTTTTTGCATTTTGATAATTGCATCTTATACGGTTAAAAGTTTTAGTACGATACAGTATACGTTCAGTATCCATTTTTAAATACAAAAAGGAAATCAAAATGCGTATATATACATATAATCAATATCTATCTCTAGCTAGAAGTGAAAATGTATATTATAAACCTTCTAGCATAGACGGCATTAATCCACATGTTTCTATTCGTGCTCCCAGAGTACTAGGTGTTAGTTAAAGCACAATCTGTATGTTTCACTAGTCGACCCATATGCAAGAAACCCATTACTAGCCAATTCAAAATCTTCATAGGGCATAGGAGATAGATTTTTACACAAGGTTTTAAGGTACTGTAACAGGACAACGATATTTAGAGATTATACAACATATCCTATTTTTTTACCCATTATACAACAACAAAATATTAAAATCGGTATAATGTTTTGTTCACAGGTATTTGAAAATTCGATAAAATAAAAAAAATTGATGAAGCAAAATTAAACTAAATGTTCTCGTAAAGAATTTCGCTACATACTTTTTTTCTTGGTTTTTGTCGCCTATTAAAGAGAAAAAAAATTATTTTTAAAAACCATTTTTTTATTTAAACTAACGTTTCGACTTATATTAAGTTGCTTGCTAGTCTTAATAACGGTGGGTTAGTTTATATTTTATCTCGTGACAATAGTAACTATATGTCTCAAATGTTTGTTTCAAGAATAAAAGGTAATATAATTTGTGTATATTTGTCTAGGATAATAAAATATTTACGTTCCTGATTTTGATAAAGATCGAAACGTTAATCGAAATAAAAATTGTTTCGAAAAATTAAAAATTTATTTCCTTTAAAAAATCAAGAAAAGTATATATATATATGTATATATTGCATTGGAAATAATTTAATTACTTTTTATATTGGTGTTATTAAAAATAAACTGTTATTTATTATTTTCTATCGTAAAAAGAAAGTCTCTTTTATTCCAAAAATATTTAAATATTTTATTAGGCCGTCATTTCGTTTGGCCACATCAAATTCGCAGTAAATTTTACCAGTTTATACTTGTTACACAATTAATTTTTGTGCAAAATTTCAAGGCAATTGGCTAATTAGCTATTTGCTACTGTATTTTTTAATATCTAGCTTGTTTTGCCATAATGGTTTCAAACCATTCCATCCCCACATGAATTCTTATTTTTTTGAGCTCTGCTCCTCGAACATGTTTTTCGGGATCCAGAGAAACTAAAACGAAAGATCTACAAAAATCTTAATGGGTGATTGTTTTACCATTACAATACTTCCCTTACGAAGGAACTAAAAAGGAGACAGGGTTAACTTTCAAGCATTGATAGAAACAGAACAAATTTAAGTGTGAAATTAGAAACTTTCTGAAAACCATCAAAACCTAATCGAATTTTTGCATGCCTATCAGCGGAGGTCTTATTTGTTCAGGACATTTTGGAAAACTATGTATAAATTATTACTCAGGAAAAATGTTTAATTTTGTTCTAAACAACAGAATAACAAGTTTAGCATCTTTCATTCAATAAGTAATCAAAACTTGTGTGAACGTAAGTATAACAGAAATTAATCTTACTTTTTTATTATCAACGTAGACAAAACAACATTTTTGTTACACCGGGTGATCATTTTTAATATACCACATTCCCATTATTTATGCCTCATTGTATACAAAAACATAAATACAGATCATATATCACTTTTAGAAACCTACCGATCCACTTGAGAGACGAAATCTTATCGTCGGGACGGAAAAAGGCGGGAAATAGCTTGGCCTCGCCTAAGTAGATTCTGACACGCTAGTTTGCTTTGATTTATATTGGTTAGATAAGAAAAGAACACAGCTCGGCTCCATTGAAATTTGGAATGAAAAGTATTTATGACATATACAGTTAGGTTGCAGGTTAGGGTTATTGCTACTGTACAATTTTAAGGGGGTTTAAGAATGTTCATACATGCTAAAACACAAAATAGGAAAAAAGAAACGGTTTAACCCTACATCTAGATAGTTAATAATGGCATAATATAATAATGAAGCTTATAAAAAAGAGCTATCCGAAATTCTTGGTTTAATAGCTAATGGAATCAGTGGCATACCTAAAGAGCCAGCAGGGCCTGCGGCGCCTGGGTGGAGGGCCGGATGCTAGGGGACTCCAAATTAAACAGGGTATTTAAATAAAATATTGTTTCCATAGTTAAAAAAATCAAGGATTTCGCAATTTTTGCAACCATCGGATAGATTGGATAGATAGAATTTCATATTTAGATGTAAGAGTAAATCAGCTAGATAAAAGATTGACTGCGTTTAAAACAGTATATTTAACATTTTTAATTCTAAATCCTCAGATATTGGTTAAAATTAACCTAAATTAGTGGATAAATATTTAAATGATTTGACTTCTGAACTAGCAACTGAGCTAATTCAGGTAAAATTATTATTGCATAACCAGGTTAAATACCTTAATACAACTCGTGAATACGTGGGCTTCTTATGAGGTTTGTTGTTTGAGTGTCTTATTATATTAGATTTTGTAATTATTAAAATGAATATTGATTCAAACTAGAAGTTCCCAGCCATTGGCCATATGGAGAAATGTATTTAAGCCTGGTTCACCTGTTTTTTGCTTGCATATATAAAGTGTTTGTGATGAATATGTAAATGACTATGACCGTAAATATCCTAAGTCTAAGTTTACTCCAAGAAAAGTTATTAAATATTGCACATTATTATATTGTGGTTTTATTTTGCTGAAAAGACAATATTTGTTCATGTCTTAGTGTACATTCAGCACCTTTATTTGAGGTAGAAGCTCTCTAAGATTAGCAGAAACTTTATTTTGTAGGCCTTCTTCAGTACATATTACATTACTAAATTCAGTTGGCATTCAGACAACTCTCATTAATCGCTTACACAAACATTGTTATTTGTTAAAAATCTAAATGAAAAAGTAAGTTTATACTAGATAGTTCGAATAGATTATTAAAGTAAAACATTAACATAGCCCTACATTTACGACTGACGCTGACAGAGGATGTCAATATAAGAGTAAATTAATTTAGTCATATTTTGCGAAAAACTAATGGTAATATGGGTGTCCCCATTTAAACCTTTAGAAATTTTGCATCAATTTGGCGGGTGGGCTTCTATTGTCGCCACTGTCCTTATAAAGTCATTGTAATTCGGTCTACAGCTATTAATTAGTTATGTATGTGTTGTGTTATCGTCTACCAGTAACAAATTAAAATGGTTCGCAATGGATTCACATACCATAAGAAAAAAAGTAGCTTTCCTCACTCAGCCACATTTTATAGAAAATTAAAAATATCACAACTTGGTTATGTCATACCTGAACAAAACAACCTAAAGCGGTATTTTAAGGAAACAAAAAATAAAAACGAAACAAAGAGTTATGGCTATGATACATGGCAAAATTATAGCAATGCAGTAAATTTTAAAGAACAGGCGGAATGTTCCCAAATCGTAACCGTTTGGTAATAATATACAGTATAGGTTTAATTGGAACTTTTGTTAATAACTTTATTCGTACCGCCTTAGTGTTCAAGACTTCAGTGTAATTGGGTATAACTGACAGTTAAAAAAGTATAAAAGCGTATGGGAGCAGTCGTAGACATTTGATGTTAAGTGATTTTCTCAGTAAATAAATGCAGCATGCAACCTAAAAGTAAAAGTCGAATAGAACGCCATTGTTTAATTTCATCTCCCCTATAAATATTTAGCTACGACCTTTGTTTTTGTGAGTATAAAGATTAAAAATGCATACAAATTAAAAATTACGTTAAAAAAAGAATCACTCTTTATAATAAGATATTTAATGATAATTACTATTTAAACCAAAGTCCAAAATTACATTTTTGGTATTTAAATTGGCCAATATATTTGACCAAAATGTATTGAAAATTAAGGAATTTTATTAAAGGCGCGTAATTTCTTTACGACTATCATCAGCATATTCAACAGAGAAAATGCCTGTGTTTTAATTTTAGGTTCTTAGCATAGCCAGAAAATTAAATGAAACGCATGTATCCTACCTCAAATACCAATAACGTATTCTATATGCTCTACACTATATTCCCAATTTGAGTCGCCATAACTGTTTTGTTTGTATTACAGACAGAAATAAGAAAGTGACGAATAGGGTGAATTATTACTATTCGGCTACTTAAATGGAACTACACAATTCCGTACTATCGACGTAATAGTCAAAGTCACAGTTACATGTTATTCACGAAATAGTTTCCCTAAAATTGTTCCCCATTTTAGTATTGACTACGTAGTCTCAGCTTAAACATAACGTGGCGACACCAAGTTCCGGTTACTTCAATGAAAATACTTGTGATAGCAATGACGTATTCATGACTAAAAGTGCTACTTGGGTTGTTAAGTATAGTGTACTAGAACTGAGTTCGGCATTCCGATTATTTCTTGTCCTTTCTCCTTCCTGTAACCTCAGCTCAATCGGAAAGACCATTTTCAAAATATGAAATTAATTAAAGATATCCTTAGGTCGACCATGACTAAAAGTCGTCTTAGTTCTCTAGCTCTTATCTAAATACAACACGAAAGGGCTAGAGAAGTAAATAGTGACAAACTAGTTTAGTATTGACTAGATAGGTATTTATCTAGTCGATACAAGAACAAAAAAATCTAGACTACCAAGACCGCCCAAGAAAACTGTTCTTGTACTCTTTGGATTTTATTATTTTTTTAGTTTTGCTTAAACAAGGCCAATGAAAATATCTGTGACACAAAAAACTTGACTTATTAGAAGTTTTAATGCATGCCAATCTATTCTATATATTTAAAATACTAAACCAGCTTTTTCAGCAAGTTCGTAAGAGAGTTCTACTGCTCCAAGAGACCTTTCAACACTATTTTTGTATTGCTTAATTGCGTATTTTGTCTATAAAACCAATATGTTTTTCGTCAATAACATTTCTGGACGACGTGGTGGATGCGCCCCATGTTCTTATAATTCAAATTCAAATTCAAATATTCCACTGGAAGCTCATCGTGACATCAAACGGAAAAGACAGAACAAGGTCTGCCAGGCCAGTTAGTTGATAATAATTAGGTAAGGTATTTAGTATGTAACGGTAAACAAAATTCCAATTTTTTTTTGTTTCAATTAAATTTTCTAGCAGTTACAAGTTTTCTTTTTTTAAGCATATTTAGCAAATTAAAACTGAAAACTTTTACAAAATTTCATAAACATTTATTTATAAATTGAAAATTGTAAAATTACCGGTGCTCTTATTACTATTAATTTATTTCAAGTCGCAAATTATTACTGCTAGAAAACTTAAAATTGCTTCAACAGGAATGCGTTTATTTCACTATCACAACAGAGATCTAATATCAATTCCCCAAAAAATTATGGTACCGCTGTACTGAATTAATCCGTGATGTCTGTGATTCCGCAAATTTGGTAAAAATTAAGAATTTAAAATAAACAAATGTACAATATAGGTTCAGTTCAGATTACTTATGTTCTTGATTTGTCGGGTTTTGTTTTTTCTTGTTACGATTAAATGCTTATCTAAACATTTAAGCGATTTTTGACAAAATAAACACGGCATGAATTATTTTAATCAAATTTATTAATTCATTTGGCAAAAAAATAACAAAACATTTTTATAATATATAAAATGGCTCGCATTTTCATGCAGGAAAACATATTAACAAAACAAGGTATAAATTACGTATACATGAATAACATCAGAGATCTTTATCTAATAATTAAATAATAAACATCACCGAACATAAATTAATTTTTCAAATTAAAAAAATCTAAAGAGTACATTTGCAGAGGTACCTATTTATAAACGCACGTCCATACAGTAATTTCTTTCAGGCTTATTCATTAGATAATTTCAAATTAACTAAATTTTTACATAGAACTAGGTATTGGCTAGAGAGATATTTACAAATTTAGCGACATCTAACAAATAAAACGGTACTAACTGTAACTAAGCTGTCTGCCTTAAAGCTTTAAATGAGCTTAAGACAAAATTATTGCAAAAAAAATTGGAATAGTATTTACATATTTAAAACAATAATTAACATTACTTTTAAAAACAGTATATGATCAATCTGAATTGTGAACTAACTGTTATCTGTCGCTAAAGTTGTAATTGTTATTTAAGAGGCTGAAGATCACTTACCTGTTAAGTAAATGAACTCAGCCATATCTCTTCATTATCACTGGGGTGGAGGAGGAGGGGGAGAATTAACTAATTTTGATCCACTTGTTGTGCCGCTGCCGCCGCCGCTGCTGCTGCCGCTTTTTGTGCTTGTGCTTGCTTTTCTTGTTCATTAAGTTCCTTTATGGCCTGAAAGAGTAAACGGTGATTAGCACTAAAGTAATGTAATCCATATTTTTACATATTAGTTTATTATCTGAAGGGTCAATTCGAGAATATCCTCAACAAAAATGTTCCTCATGATTTGTTTCATCTGAACTAAATCTAACGGAAACTATACTTAATTTTCTATTACTAACATCCTCTGAATCAAGAGAAAAATCTGAAAATTGTAAATCACTGGGCACTAAATTTACAATAAATCTATCGAAAGTGGTTAATTTTTTATGTAAAAAAAATAATTTTAAAAGGAAAATCCGCGTTTATAGTTAGGCCTCATCTAATAACTTTCCAGAATAGAGCAAAATTTGTTTGCCCAATATTTTGACTGTTTTGCAGATTTAATCGTCTTTTTATAAACAATCGTTTATTCACTTTGTCCGTATGGTAATATCTTTCTTACCTAGAACAATAGTTAATATAATGATAACCTCGCTTTGTTTATGTGGCAGAAGATCATTACTTTTGGTCATGTTGCTTTTTAGTACTTTGCTAACCTGCTAACTTTACCTAACCTCAAAAATTATACTACCGATTCATATTTAGTATTATTAGAAAGCTTAATTGTTGCTTTTTGTTCGGGTATTTTAAATATCCCTCACGAGTGTTAAAATTGTACTTTTTTTTATTGTCTTCTTTTTTTCTGGCGTTATTTTTTCCGGGTGTTTCATACCTAAAATCAAATAGGAATTCTCGATTTCCATTCATTATATTGAGCTTCATATTTTGCGCCCGTAAATAAGAGAAATCAGCCTCAAAATTGAATGAGAATGAATCACGCAGATAACACTTCAGCAGCTACCTCATTGTGTGCGCGTTAAAAAACTAATTACCACATATTGCATATTTTTTCTTTCGAATTAGTTTTCCAACATCAAAAAAATAATACATTTTGGTCAGATGTTTAATTTAACCGGACATATCAGTGGAAAACACTGTAGATCGATTTATCTCAGAAACTATTAAATTAAAAAAAAAACATAGCAGATTCATTTTGTATAGAATATATAGACCTTTATTTTTAAAATGTACATAATTGCTTTACATACAAAGTTTTAAAGAACAAGAGAAATAACTTTTGAAATTCTTTTAGTTTCGGAGGATCTAGCAATGTAAACCTTGACTAGTTCAAAAAAGCTATCAAAGAGTTACGATCTAAAAAATGGCCCTGCTTACTAGACTAATCACATCTCAGGAGTATGAATAATATTAATACATAATAAATAACCGATAGGTTTTCCTGTTAAAACTATGTCAACATCTAATCTTAACTAATATATCTTATTAAAGGAATGAAAAATAGAAAGTCCTATTGCACGAATTAACTTAAATTAATAATTTGGTGGATGCGCTAGAATACCGAAGATAGTCCTGATATTTTTAAGTCCTTATATTTAAAGATAAAATACATATTATGGAAACTGATTTTTTTTCACGGCAAAAAAAGGTATTTGATATTTGAACTCAAGTATTTAAAGGATGCATTAGAGTCATCCTCATCATCCTAGTCAAAATCTACATAAATTTGAATCTCCCCAAGTCAAATTTTTATTACAAAAAAAAGAACGTAACAGACAAACATTAACCTCCGGTTTCACTAAAAAGGTTTAAGAGTTAAACCAGATTTAGTTACCATGGGAATTAAAACTTTCAGATCGCCAGTTATGTTTTGCTTAAGTCACTTACTACGCTTTAGTGTATTACATATCGGTTTAAATCTAAAACGGTTTTATATTTAAGAAATTTTACTATCTGATTACTACATTCTTTTTAGGTTTTGATATTATTTTTATCTCTGGTACATTATTATTGTTTTTACCATTAGTTATATTATTAGTATTATTGATAATACTTCTCGCTTTCCCCAAACAAACTTGTATTAGGGCATCATATTTTAGAGAAACACTTGGTACACACCGTGCACCTAGGACGTTTCTTCTCTATTCAATATCATTGTTTCTCCTATAGTACTTTATGAACAACAACTGTAAGCTAAGGAGGTTGTGACTTCCAGGACATCTTTTATTGTCTCATAGGTTGCATGGGATGTAAGTCCTGTTGATCCAGTTACTATAGGTATGATTTTGGATTTCATGTTCCACAGAACTTGTATTTCTATTATTATTTTTATTATTACAATATGAATTTTAACAAAATAAGATTATGTCTCGCAATTATTACTCGACCCTAATCTAATAGGTATAGCAATGAATTTTTTCTAGCTCTTTAAGTATGTTTTTAATTTTAAAAGAATATCCGAGTAGCTTTAAAACGAGTCGAAGTTCTCTATTTAATAGGGTATATCATACTTTGAAGCTATTATTAAAATTCATCTAAAAAAACTATTAAATTTAATGACTTATATTCTCACTGTTTTTGGTCTTTTTTCTTTTCTTAATTTTGTCACCAAATACAGAAGTGTATATCATTATTTTTATGGCCTAGGTGCAATGTTATAAAATGGCGTATATTCAAATATAAATATGCCTTAATAGATTTGATCTGTCAAGTAAAATAACTCAAAACATTCTTAGTTCCAAAAAATTAAAACTAAACAATGTTAATTACCTGTATTTCTTTTTTAAGTTTCATCCGCCTATTCTGGAACCATATTTTAATTTGTCTTTCTGTGAGGCAGAGCGTATGCGCCATTTCTATCCTCCTCCGCCTGGTCAGGTAGTGATTTGTGTGGAACTCCTTTTCCAGTTCAAGCGTTTGGTACCGCGTGTACGTCTGACGACCCCGCCTCCTCAAGCCATTTGCACCTAGAACAGAAACGGAAAAGGTTAACTAGAGGTAGGCTAATAGACGCTTCAGGTAAATAACGTCGACATTATATTAAAAACATTATTGGACATTTGGCAGATTTAATTATAAAATATATATAATAAAACAATAAGATTTAGCATGATGAAAGGTGACAAACAAAAATATTTTATCGCTTTTTTGCAACTGAATAAAAATATTTAACTTTAAACTAATTGAATTACATATCTCAACATGTAGAATAGTCTGTCGATGGAATGTTTCGTAACAATATTATTTAAGTAAACATAAGAAACTGCATTATTTACTGCTCTACATGTCGAAATATGTAATTTTTTAAAATATTTTCTTTAATCAATTTAAACTTAGATAGTTTTATCCAGTTGCGAAAACGACAAAAAAATTTTTGTTTATCATTCCACGCGCAATAAATAATCTGAACACATTTAAAAACGATGAAAGGTGTTTACTATGGGTCTTTTTCTAAATTTTATAGTAGAACAGGACTTTTCATATGCATATTAAAGCATTTATTAATGGTTTGGCTTTAAAACCACTAACCAGTTGCAATGAAACGGCTCTATAATAAAACATCATACAGGGATGGTCAAATGGGAGGTTGGGGGGAGGGAGCGTCTCCCCAACATTTTATTTTGTTGGGAAAATGTTACTTTATCTGGGAAATAATTCATATTTAAATAAACTCTTAAACATTTTGTTAAGTAATTTAGTATATTATGGATATTTTGTCAAGTAAGTGGATCTGTATCATTAGGTGAGTCTGTACCAGGTTATCACTAGGTTAGCTGTTAAATCAATGTGAAAAACTGCCACGCAAATCAATAATTCGGATTTAACAACTAGCTTGATGCTAACACAAAAGCGCTTGAAACCAAATAGCATATATTAAAACAGTTTATTATCGATATTTTGTTAAATAAGTGGACAGGTACCATTTGGTGAATCTGTACCAGGTTATCACCAGGTTAGCTGTTAAAGCCATTGTCAAAGACTGTCATACAAATCAGAAATTCGGCTTTAACGATGGCTTTAACAACTAACTTGGTGCTAATATGGCACGGATCCGCAGAGAGTTTCTGATTCACCTATCTAACAATATATCCATCATAAACTCTGTCAATTAAAAGGTATGTCAATATTTTAATATGCTACTGTGCTAATTCGTCCTGCGCCGTTGTTTTACAAAGCAGTTAGAACACCAGCGATATTTTGTTATGGCACTCATTTGTACATCGCTGTTTTTTTTTGCAGAGCCAATGAAAAAATCCATTAAAAACTAACCTAAAAAACTTTTATATCGGAGAGTAGGAAAATCGACATTTTTGAAGAGTTTTCTTTCATCTTTAATTTAATGATGTTAAAATTATCATTTTCCGAGAAATTAACATTTTCGCATTTTACAGACTAGAATAATTAGTAAACATTATTTTTACTTTTTAGATCTCTGTTGTATTACTGTGGCATTGCCAATTGCCCCACAAAAATATGAGATATTTTTGAGACCAGATACACCAATTACACCTTTCTTCATGAATAGTAAATGTAATTTAGTATTGCAAATTGCAAGAAATATAAACAATTTGTTACGACCTACCGAGATATTTAAACGTGTATTTAATAACATCGTTATTGTAATGTATGATCACTTTCAAATAAGTAACCGTCCAAAAGGATGAAATATGCAATAAAATTATGCAAACCACCAATGTATATAAAACACTGTGCACAATAGCAGAAACCAAAGTGGAGGATAGGATCTTGGTAGAAAAGGTATCAACAGGGGTTCATTTTTTTTTAAGGTAAATATTTGAATTTTTTACTTTGTATGCTTATTAAAACATAATAACAATAAGTTCCTTCAGTTAAATAGCACAACCGTTTATATCATCTGCTGATGTTGCTAACTAAATGGTCACAATTACAAAATGACAGTGACATAACGAAACATAATTGGCGAACTAAGAATTTTAAGTACCATGTCAACTAGATCTGGTCTAACTCTTAAACCTTTTAAGTGAATGCGCGGGTAAGTGTTTTAAATTTTAGCCTCGCACCAAGTGGCGTTAAGTTTCGTCATTTTATTAATTGTATAACTTCTGCCGTTTATCTCGTCTACTTTCTTAAGCATTTTTCAGGTATCACTCACCTATTATTAGTCTGTTTATCAGAAATATGAAGTGGTTTATCCAAATAACTCTTAACACAAAATAGTACACTCCTATTTTACTAAATGATTTAAAAGTCCCCAGTAAAGAAGCAAAATGAATATTTTTGTGCCCAAAAAAAAATTAATAAAAGACTGTCCTTATATTTTATGGTTAAAACAGTAACAACATTTTGTTAAACACGTATTTCCCGTACCAAAATAGATAGGTAAATGTAAAATATTTCGAAAGATCATAATTCGATTTTCGCAAGAGAAAACCCAATAAAATGTAGAATTTTGTTCAGCGGCAGAACAATATTTTACATATTTTATAATTATCTGTGCGATACTATACCCAATTAAAATAACTGCCTCAATATTTGTTCTGTTTTTACAATAATAAAGTAATAAATAAATATTAGTATTTAATTTATGGAGAGCTCAAACAACGATAAAATTTATTTTATGCGTTATTCGATTGGATTTTAATGATATAATATGATTAATATTATTACTTTAATTCCGATATATTGCCAGTCCGTTCTTTTTCAGGTGGAATTAGTAAAATACGGTTGTTGTTTATTGCTTAGGGTGACTTCTTTTGCAAGAAATCAAAGCCGATTAGAAATCCTATTGTACAAACACGTACAAAAATTTTGTGTCAGGCTGATGATCTGTCTAAATAATTATTTATTAGTATATTGCTTGCCCAAAATTATCTAGAGAGAATCCCATTTTATACTATATAATAATGATTTTTTGTTAATATCATTTTAACGAATATTTCTTGTTTAATAGAATACATACTATCTAAAGTATGTTTTAATATTTCAAAATTAAATTTTAGTTTTTTTTGTTTATTCCTAAATATTGTCAGCTTTAACCATTTTTATAACATTTTCTAAATGACCCTGTATACATAAATATATACTTAATTTTTTTCTATAGTAAAATAACAATAAAGGTATAACTAAAAATTTCCATCATTTGCTAAATAACAACTGTAAGTATGCTGTCTGTCATTACTGGTAGTTTAATGATAATATAGTTGATATTTTAGTAAAATTAGTAGATTATAGCTCGTTTTAATTTGTAATTTGGTAAAGAGTGACTTATTTTTTGTGTTTAAAATGATAACAAAAATACTCTCTTTTAGAACTGTTAGCAGGTCTGTAATAGTTATTATTAACATATCACTATTTTTACCATTATTTAGTAGCAGTGGCGAGTTTAGGGGGTTGGGGTTGGAGGTTAAACCCCGCCAGAGCAGGTTTTATTTAAATTAAAATAATCTAAACGCTCACAAAAAGTGTAGACTTTTTTTTCATTCTTATTATTTTGTATTCATAAACAGAAAGTTTAGTTTAAAAAACCCCTGAAATAATTTCTAAATACGCCACTGTTTAATGGCACTTTATTGCATTACATGTTAGATATTTGTCTGGATTTCGATATATTCAAATGCATTATTTTCTGGGCTTCTATAATTTAATTCAACTTAATGTTTCCTTTTTAAATTAATAAATAAGAAAGTATAGTGTTAGTTTTTTCGTCCAGTATTTATTCGTAAAAAATTTGTTGCCTAGGATTAGTCATTGGTTTTCTGTCAAACTAAAATAAGTTGAGACGTTTGGTATTTCTTTTATACCGAAGTTACTGTTTATTTTAATAATGTTGTACCTTCAAAAAAGTATTACTTTTTTTATTAAAATTAAATGTCTTTGTATTATGTGAAATGTCTATATTATTTGTATTAAAATCTTCAAAAAATATAAGCTATATAACACTTCTGTTTGTAGAAGTATCCTGCAGTCTTAACAATCAGATCATCTCCTATTTTATACAACAAAGGGCGGATGTATAGTTTGTCTCACGTAAGCAGACCATTTGATTTTACTCCCTTATAATTTAGCTTAAACAAATATGTTAATATCTAACTTATGCAGTTTTCATGTAATCAATCCTTTGAATGAAGTACGATGTATTACTTTAAATTGCACCATATTAATTTTTATAACTAGACATCAAATACAGTATCCTTAAAAAATATAAGCTATGTAACACTTGTGTTTGTAGAAGTTTCCTGATTTATCAGTCAGAGAATACATTTTAGGAGAGCCCTGTTCTACATCATCACCCATATTATAAAACAAAGGAAGGATGTATAGGTTATTGTTGACTTACGTGGTTTTCTAGATCTGACAGCTAAAAAAAACAATGGAACGTCAAATAAAAAAATATGATAGAAAAAATTATTTTTGAAAAACCTCTCACTCTGTATATTAATAGGAGATTCAAGTGTTGGGGTTGTAAAAGCAACTTTTATGTATTTTGTTTTTAAATTTCCCTTTCAGGGAATATGTAGGTACCTACTAAAATTACATAGGATTATGCCAAATTCAAAAACCGAATTCTTTTTACAATCCTAGCAATCAGATTCCCCTATATATTTTGCAAGCAGACTTTTATTTGAGGCTCAACTGTTGCTTTTGACGTCATGTGCCGATAGTTCAGAGAAAAATATAAAAGTTTAGGTTTTTCAATATTTATTCTACTTAAACCATAGGGGCATGAGTGTAAAATCCAATGGTTAGCACACGTTATACTTCCTGTACAAGGAGACCAATACCGAATAGAGTATACCGTTTGGAAATATCGATAGCCTGACTATTAAAAAATCTAAAATTAAGATTTATATTATTATATATTGTATTGTCTTTATTTTTTTATTTTAAACCCAATACAGAATACAGTATGCAGTTTGAAAATAGCCCGATTGTTCAAAAATCTAAAATAATTTTTCATATTTCCTTCATATTTGAATTATTGTGAATATTTTTCTGGTAATATTCTTAAGTAACTTTTATATTATTCTCATTTTGTTGATATATATTTCCTTATGATAATAGGAATATTTGTTCTTCGGGCAATAAAACATGTTTTAACTTATACAGTAATATTACATATTATTTTTTCCTTTTTTTAATATTGCTTATCAGATTTTTTTTTGTAATTGCCGATTTTAGAATAATTTATTTATTGTGAAATATCTTAGGTCGATTATTGAAAAATACATGTAAACCCAAAGTTTTAAGATATAGAGTAAATTATACAAAATTAAATTAGTAAATTTGGCACTTTTCCTTCTAAAAAGAAAAAAAAAATAAATAGAAAATTAGTTGTTAAAGGTAAACAGTTCTTTATAAAAATTATAAATCCAACATTTATACAAATATTAAATATTGGTTGGTAGCATAGATATATAACCAAGCATTTGGTTGCATTTGTAGTTGCATTTCCGAAAATAGAAATATTATGTGTTTGTTGTTACGCAAATTATTATCATTAAATTAAATTGAAAGTTTTTCTTTATGGTAATAACTACTACTCATTTATTTTGAACTCGTGTTGTAAAAATTTAGCCCAACAGTGGCAACGTCGCGCGCATGTTTGTTCGCCGAATATATCACGATACCCAATATTAATTCATAAAAACTCCATAGAGTAGTATTTTGTGTGCATTGTTTTTTTTTAAGTCGGAATTTGTAATTTTTTCAGATATTTAGTGTGTTTTGTATTTTTTTGGTGAGATAACTCCTTGAAAGTCCTTAAAATGGTTCTCCAGTGTCAAGTTTGTAGAAAACTAGATACTTTTAAGCCGGAATTGTCCTTTCACAGGTTGGTTAAGCTAAGGTTAGAACGTCACCCTTTTAGTAGCGTAACGTTTAGCATCTTTAAAATGAAATGCAAATGATGAGAAATTATTATTCTTCACAAGTAGTTTGTTGTGCAATTATAATACCTATGCTAGTAGAAGATACAACTGCTAAGCTCTTTGATAAAATTTTCTACAATAAAAAAAAATTAAAGATTTTTTTATTTCGCGTCGGCCAGAGATAAGGGTTGAAAATATCAAATGTCATTTAGACATTTTTTTCAGGAGGGAGCAACCATCTTCAGATACTGGGGTGTAATACGCCTTTAGTAAGTTCAGCGATTATTTCCTAAATATAGGGGGGTTTGAGTCCCCTCTTGCCCTTACATAAGGGCAAGGCTCATGTAAGGCCTCCCATACTTACCATATCTTAAAAAGTTTATTTTATGTCATCAAGGGCAAAGCACATCCTATACCTTAAAAACTAATTATAAAATTAGATTGCGCCCAGGAAAAGTTTTGATCAGGATATCGAGAACTGCATTATATCGAAAAATTAGAAAAATCAGCCAAAAGCCATTTTCCAGTATCAGAAGTTATTTTGTAAGATATATATGGGGCGGCGTCATTCTCTAGTGTAAAATCTAATTAAATAGCACCTCATGAAACCTGCTGTAGTTCAAGTACCGGCCTTAAACGTAGTTTTCTAGGTAAAGGGTCCTTTATGATCCTTGAAACAATTTAACGAAAAAAAAAACATTCTTTCTGTTATACATATATTCAATGTTTTACTTAAAACAATCTAAAAAAATTGTGCCCTATTTTCTAAATTATTTTGGCTTCTTGAAAGATCAGGGGGAGGAGGGAGTATTGCTCAAATGTCAAATAACAGTTAACTTTGTGAAGATATTTTCATTATAATCTGCACCCTAACCCCATAATATACTATAAGCAACTGAGAGGCAAAAAATTATAGTAAAAATATTATGGTGGTGCTGTAAAAAGTTTGGTGAGTATTTAAAGAACGTAGTCCAAAATTGCAGTTCGGAAACAAATCGATATGGAATTCCTGTTAATTGTTATCGCAATGTGTGGTCTCTCGCTTGGCGCGATTGAACTTGCGCTGCGGCCAGTTAATAAAAGAAGAAGACTGGCAAAAACAAAGAAGTGAAATGAAAGATAGTTTATGGTGCCTCCGCAGTGATTTTTTGTTTCGAGAGAGTTTATCTGATATTGCGCTTTATCGGACTCAGGAAGGCTAATATTAAAACTGTTTGGTTGTTTATGGGTGTTGTACTTGGTCCGTATTTTTTAACTGATTCGAAATTACGTACACTGAGAAAATTAGCCTACTGAAACCATCAATTACAGTCCAAATATTCAAATTATGTAATACAAAAACGAATACATTTACTACATAAACAAGCAATAAAGCGGAATATATTATTATAATATTATTACTTACAAAATAATCGAAAAATCTAACACTTAATTTATAACAAAATGTAAGATATTGACAATGTTTTATAGTTTCTGATTTCATCCTTTCACGAACGAAACTGTTAGAATTTTTGCTTACTTTTTATGCTAATGGAACAAGTGAGGCATGTTTGTGCACTTTTTTACTATATGCATGTAAAAATAATCTTATTTTGTTTAAATCCGTATGTATAATGCTATTTCTTCATGTAGAAAATAAGCTAAGCTTTTGGAACTTTATATCTCTAACTTCGTATTAAGAGAACAAATTATACATTGTACAATTATTCCAATATTTGTAAATAACTTGTGTTTATTATATATTGTAAATATGTAATAAATCTGGTACAACCATTGAACAAAATAAATGCATTTTTAATTCAAAAAATACACAATATTTTCTACAAAAAATAATCAAAATTAATTTTATTGTTGTAAACAACAAATTGTAGAATTACTGCACTGAAGACGTGAAACATTTCGAGCAGAATTGATCTCAACTTTGGCCAAGTACATATTCTAACTTAGCATATGGATTTGAATGTTTCTTGAATTATTTCAATGCTATAATCTTTTTCTATGTTCTGACTACTCGCACTGTTTAATTTCTTGCAGCCACTGAAATATAGAGGCTTAAACCAATAATGTTGATTTGTTTGTAAATTTTAAACTGGCATATAGCTTTTCTTGAACCAAATGTCGATAATAAGAAAAACTAATCTATGGTCTTGTCTTTTGTTTTTTATGCCTAATAAAAGGTACAGGACCTTTTTGTCATAATACCGTGTACTACAGTAATTTCTTTGAAAATAAATGATTGCGGATTTACCATAACTTTGTTGCTGAATTTAAATCGAGTTGTATTTTCGAAGGATTGCTAAACATAGGTAATAAAGATCAAAAAATAATAAATGCTTTTAAAAACTAGTTTTAAGATGCGTTTAGCAATATGCTTTAGTTATCGTTGTTAATTTACTAAAAATATCTATCAAAAAATCAATATTTTAGCCATTACATTATTCTTGATATAGAAAAAGAAAGGTGAAAAACAATATTTTTTGGAACTGGGCAAAAACATATTGGTAAAATATAATATCTGAAATAAAGCTCTGTACATATCAAAATTATATAAGATAACAAAGAAAATTAAAAAACACTAAAGGACGCCACGAGTTTATATCTCTGTCGACATGTTTCTTCGGAAAAAACAGATGATAGTTTAAAACTTACAAACAAATGAACACTACATGTTCCAGCATGTAAATTTCAGAAGCCTCTCCAAGGAAATACACATTTTGAGGACTCCGAATATAGGCAAAGTTGGTGACCTCGGAAATATCCAAGAATTCTTAATAACCCAATACGAATACAAATGTTTGACGAATTTTTAGTATGGTTGAACTATTGAATCCAGCTGCAATGATTGTAATATATCTGATATGGTTGCTGCTCATATGTTGCTACCAAACTGTCATTCCAGGTTAAACATAATGTTCTGTCTTCTCTTCGACACCCAGTTATTTTTAAATTTCTAAACAATTAATTATATTGCAGTTCATATTTTTTGAAACCCATTTTTCCGTGTAACCTTAAAATCGTATATCAAATTTAATTACTGCTAGAAAATTAAAAATAGTTTGTTGTTGTGGACGGGACACAAAATTTAATTCTTTTGAAATTAATAGAGTAACACAAGTCTCATAAAACGCCCTTTTAGACACTGATAACCAAAGTTAAAGAATCTACTTATAATAACAACTGTGGAAAAAAATTCTTTTTTAAAAACTATATTTAAGCTATGCGTACAATGTTTGCACATTTAATTAAATATATAATTTGTACTTATTATTGTTTAAATTATTTACAAACATCATATATGTTTTATTTATTTCTTTGTTTACTTATTGTCACAAATTGTGACGATACTAAATTTGTAGGAGTAATTGTTTTAGAAACAAATGCCGTATAAAAAGCAACTTACAATTCAGAAGAATTAGAGCGTAGAGGCTACTACAATTACTATTACTGAGCATTGAAATAGTAGCAATAAATAGGTTTTCCAAACCGCTGGATGACCAAACCGAATTTATAAAATAATTTACGAACCTTATGAAGTGCTTAATTGATTTGTAGGTTTTACTGTAAAAAACTATACTTCAAAATAGTATATTCACTGAAACTAATTTTAATTCGATAATAGATATTCGTAATATTATTAATTTTGGCAAAATTCAGATTGTCGGGAAAAAAGGAATGCTTCTAAAAATGGAGAGTGGTGATTCTTTTTAACCATAATATTTTGCTGACAAAATACGATTTAAAATAATTTGCTAAGTACAAATAAAAAAAAATCTTTGTTGATTTACAGATTTTGCTGCTTGTGTAAAACACCGCCAACTCCACAAACATAATACTGTATTACAAACGTATACCAAATATTTACTTTTTAGCTAGCCAAATATAGTTACCAAACCTTGGAAGTTACTAACCGAAATGTTTCTAGGGGAATTTTCAATTTCATCTGACTTTATCTAACAAACTTATGAAAGAAGTACTAGGACGAAATTTAGAAGACAAAAAATATAAGGCAACCATCAGAAGATAATTCGCTTTACCAAAAACATTATGAAAGCATCCAATGTTAAAAACTTTGTGGTGTTAATTTGTTTTGGGCTATTTTTTTAGAACAAGGGCTTAAAGCTATTTAAATGTAAAGTGTTTATTTTGAACAATCGTTAAATTGAAATGGAATAGCGCCACTTTATTTTAGAGGCTCAATAAAAATATTATTTACTACACAGTGAAAAATTTGAGAACGTAGTCGAATTAAATGCTTAACTATTTAAAAACGATTTATTCTCCCTAATTATTATTTTCTTACGTGTTACGAAACACCCATTTAATCTTTGACACGTCTCTAGATATAGAGGTATAATTTAAAACTTCAAGTACAAAGAGAACGCGGACCAGATGATAAAAAGGACAGAGGGAGGAACGTATTGATGCTGAACGTATTATTATTTCTATATTGGGAGATGCACGAAAAAGTATATTCTTAATTTGTTTCTACGCGTATTCCAACGGTAAAGTAACGACAGTAAGTCGCCTAGTAATTCGTTAAGTGCAAACAATTTGCACATTTAGGTAATCTGACAACTTTACTGAATTTGAAATCATTTGCAAGTGACGTTTGAGCAACTATTAGAATATATTGGAGCAATAGACTTCGAGTTTAAAACAAAGTTCTTATCTATTGATGATATAGTTGGAGTTGTATTAACCCCCTGGGCTGCGATATCACTTTGTCACCGTAGAATTTCCTTCAAAATTCCCATGTAAAATTTTGTTTGAAAAATAATTTTTATTTTCTTCGAAGCATCCCTCAGCTACAGAGGTCGAACGCCACCCACGGTATCTTTTAAGGCCTAACATGTCTACTCCTTGATTTGTCAGAATAGTGCGTGTCCGGTATAAGTATTGTGCAGTTTTCTATAACAACTTCCTATGGTATTTTTCCCATCTCTCGTTGCCAAGAACAAATGAGCTAATTTTGGCTGTTTGGATAGTAATTCCAAATAATTAAATGTCTCGTTTCCTTGATTTGTTACTGTAAAAGTTCGTGATAATGCGTTTCAGTGTGGGGGATATTTACTATATTAAACGCACCTTGATCTTCAAAGTCATTCATTGTCATATTATATAATCTTCCCTTCTGCACGCTCCTGCTATTCCAAATATCAGTCCTACTTTTATATTTAAATAGACTTCTTCAGAAAAATTATTCATATAGAAATATTATTATGTGTTCTCTGGAGAAGGTTCTTGATTTTTTAAATTAATGTTGAATATTTTTCTTTTGAGGAAAGCGATTAACGCAGCAAATTTTAAGATATCAATATCTTTATGCAAAAATATTATGTTTTTAAATATAGATTATTCAATCCATAATCTTCCTGGAAACTCATTTCGTAAAACAAAAAATAGCCTAGTATTACCTTTTCTGTCATATTTTTCAATTTTTTTTTTACACCACCCTGCGATGAGCTTGAAGATTTTCTCATATGTGTCTTTGGACTTCTCGGGAATTATGGCTGAACATCCTACATGCCATGCATTTTCTAAGCTTGAATCGCTACTTTCATAGATTAAAATGGTAGCAAAAATCTTGAAGAAATGTCTAATGACAATAGATCATACTTGACAATCGATATTGAATCTCATAGCGACAACTTTTCATATCAGTCTTTGTTTTATGTACTTTTAGAATATTAAGTTTTAAATTTTGTTGGTTTTAATTGAATTTATTCAATATTTGAGCGTACAAGAAACGTCATAACTACTACAGTTATTAAGTGTTGGTTTCAGATAAACTGGAGATCTTGACTTTTTCTCCAAATACATCCTCAACTAGTAAAAAATTCTTACTTACTCACCTTATTACTTAATGTACTATTTTGAGCACTGCTTTTGAAAAATAAAAATTAGATTAAAGTAATATATGAAACCTAATACAGATAATACTTACTAATAGACGATTGATCGAATGTAAAAAAAATTACTTTAAAGTGGATTCCAACTTTGTAAGTCTAGTTGGGATCCATAGAGAAACTTGGCGTGGCACATCGCGTATTGCACCTGATCACCTAGTTAAATCCGTTTATAAATAACCATAATATTTGTATTGTATTTCTAATCAAGAAGACGCTTCTGGCAACCCAGAAGATTTTGAAATACAACTAGGTTGCCAAAATTTTTATTTTACTTTAGCTACCTGATTGCTACTATTTTAACAAATTAACCAGTTTTGGCAAAATGGAATGTACTAAGAATTTGGAAGAATCATCTGTTGGTATTTTTAAATAACCTACAAACCCCCCTTTAGCCTAATACGGAATAAATAAAATGACAAGTGAGTATTACTACTTAAACTGGTATTTAAATATATAAAAAAGTCGGTTATATTTGATCATTATTAAATTTTCAAATAGATGATTAATATAGAAATTAAAATTTTGTATCAATCCAAAACGAGAAATTACAAGCGTAATGGAAAATTTTAAAAACTTAAAATCTTAAGGTCAAAATTTGTTTTAAAAAATTATAATTACTCACTTTTTGACGCCAAAATATTATCTGCCAATAATGGAAATGTAAAGAAAGAGGTTTTGGTTTTATATTTTTTATTTAGTTTTGCTGAAAAATGCAGTATGGTCATAATTTTTCAGAACATACGGAAAGCTCACTGTAGAACATCTCTAAGTTAGGTTAGGTTAGGTTAGATTTGTTACTTTACTAAAGGTTTTATACCGTTAATCTCATGACAAAATTTCTCGTCTATAAACGCTGTCATAGAAGATTTCACCGGCGCAGTACCGTTATAAATGGAAATGTAAAGAAAGAGGTTTTGGTTTTATATTTTTTATTTAGTTTTGCTGAAAAATGCAGTATGGTCATAATTTTTCAGAACATACGGAAAGCTCACTGTAGAATATCTCTAAGTTAGGTTAGGTTAGGTTAGATTTGTTACTTTACTAAAGGTTTTATACCGTTAATCTCATGACACAATTTCTCGTCTATAAACGCTGTCATAGAAGATTCCACCGGCGCAGTACCGTTATAAAGCAATTTTAAAAATGACTATGGTGATATAAATACGCTAAACTATGAAAGTGTTTGAAAAGTATACCTTTTCTGTTTGGGAAAAATATTATCTATTGCTACTTTTAAATAACCCACAAACCTCTCTTTAGATTAATGCGGAATTAATTAAAAGAATATAAAAAATAGGACCGACTTCAAAAAAAACACTAAAAAGCAAAAAAAAAACATCTTAGGGTCTACCTGCTCATTTTTTGATGTTGGCTAAAAATGACAAGTAAATATTAATATTTAAACTAGTATTTAAATGTATAAAGAAGTCGATTAATGGTTGTTCAATCATAAATAAAGTATAAAGAAGTCGATTAATGGTTGTTCAATCATAAATCAATAGCAATATAATGTCCGTTTCCAAAAAAAAAATTTTTACAAATTAAAATTTTGTATCAATCCAAAACAAGAAATACAGGTGAACTAGTGGAAGATATGTAAAATTTTAAAAGCTTAAAATCCTCAGAATAAAATACCTTTAAGAAAATCACTTCTCATCGCTCAATCTAGGTCGCCAGTGAAACTGAGAATACTATCCTACATCATTTTTATATATTCATGAGTATTTGGTTGGGATTGCCCGGTTTCTATTCGTTTGATCAATGTTAAATTATTAATTCAATGATTAACCTAGCAATATAATGTGTCAGTTTCCTAAAAACAGCTTTTTTTTGGAAATTGAAATGTTGTATCATTGTAAAACTAGAAATTAGAGGCATACCAGCACGCTATGTGTAAATTTATTAATTAATACTAATTAAAAATAGATTTAAAAACGGCATGTACATGTCTCATATTTTGATTAATTACATTTGTACAACTGGTAATTTTTATATTCATATGACTTGTGGTATTTTTCACAGAAAGAACAGTAAGTACATATGACGTAAAAAATGAGATTCTACAGATGAAAGCTTGCTGTAATAATTCCAGAATTCAAAAAATTAAAAATTCAAATTTTTGAGCGAATAGATAAAATGTGCACAAAATATTAGACCAATATGATAAGATTTGCAATAACAAAAATAATCAATATCTAGAAAAGTAAATACCTCTACACTCTCGTATTTTTAAAGGAAAATATTAACCGGTTTTATATAATTAAATGCCAATGTAATGAAAAATCGTGACATTATTAGCAGCATCTTAGCAAAATAAGAGACATTCTCACCATAATGGTATCGTCAAACCGCTAGCAACCTGAAAAAAATGTGTCACAACTAGCACTCAAACCAAACTGACGCAGATATCTAAGAAATGGCCGTTGGACAGGCATCCTTTTCAAAGCTGAAGGAAGCAACATGATTGGTGTTCAGGTTTGACTTCCCGCTGTGGAATTCCAAGCCAGCTTGACAGAGATAAAGGTCTTTATATCTAGCTGGCCCGGTTAGGTAGGAAACCCTGTGTGTTTTGTGTTATGGCTACAGGTACGGCTTAAATGGATTTCAAAACTGAAATTCATGATTTAAGAGAAAATTGTTCTAATAAATGTATGCCTAAAAAGAAAAATTACAGACCTTTTGACAATTTCTTTTAAATATTAAGTCAGAACAGTTACAGTTGCCATATTTTAGAAGAGATTGGAATAGGAAAAGGGGTCTTGTGTCTGTGGAAAGAGCAATGTTCCTAACTTATTTATTTAGCTTAGACGCTATTTACAATATTTATGATCGTTTATTTTGTTAATGTTTATGTGTATAAAACTATCCTATATAAACCAATTTTGATAACATTTCTCTGAATTTAGTCTTGCACTTTCTGCCATGTGAAAAACTAACTGATTACTACTTGACTCAGATTAATTTCAATTTAAATAACTTTTACCGATGTCATTATTAGTAATTCAAACAATTTTCTCTGCTTAATATATTATTGTTTTAGAAGCAAAAATGTTTAATAATACCACTATATTGTTGGGGTCATCAGTTTTTGGATTTCTACTATAAAACCTCTTAAGTAGTTTTGTAACATTTTGGACACACATTTTAAGTTAAAAAAAACCGAAATATTTTAAAAAAGAGTTGCGCATACAATACCTGGTTATTCTTGAGGATTGCACTTAATTATATCAGTGAAGCTTCAGATTTGATTATACCTCCACACTCCACCTAGATACTATACTAGCTAATATTTCGAGGCATATATCACTAAAGACCACTACCGACCACGAATTAATAGTTGTGTGGAGTTGGGGACTGCTTGTGGGGTTTCAGATAAAATACATATAAAATATTGTGATCTCTAATTCTAATAATATTTAAATATTTACGAACGGATCTAATCTCCAAAAAAAAGTCAAAGTATATATTGTGAAAAAGACACAAAAACTACGCGCAGATAATCATGTTGGAAACATATGTCTCCCGAGGGCTTCCAATAACCAATAAACCAATATATCTAACCGCGTTTATATCCAATTTCTACCATTTTCTCTCTTATAATAACTTAGAGGGTGGTTGCTAAGGGTAACGAAACCGAACGCCTTATGTCACTCGGGTTTTTATTTTAGGCAAACCATAATGCATTTATACAGTCACTTTTATTTCTCGAGAGACCAAGGGGGAGGTGTTTTAATTGGGGAAAGCGCCTCGATGGCGAGATAAAAATAAAAAAGTTCTTAATTCGGGTATGGCTCGAGAGGGACTTTTTCCAGATGAGAAACACAAAAAATAAATTAGAACTGGATGTTGTTAGAAATAATATAATTAGTGCGTGGAGATATATTTTTTCTTTTATCTTTTGCAGACACGTGTTGGCTTAATTACTTGGGTTTCTATAAAGAAGCTGCATCGGGGGACCGCATTGGCGGAAGCAACGAAAACGTCATTAAACGTTTCTGGTACTATAAAGTTATATTTACCTTAAATATACTATCCGATTTATTAGCTGGAAAATATTTTACCTGCCCTGTTCAACCGTTATGGTATAAGTTTTGTTGAGAAGGGTCTTAAAAGGTCTAATGATTTTTAGTCAAATTTCTCGGTTTTATTAAAACATTTAATTACTTTATAGAAATAAGGAGAAATATAAAAATTTAAAAAACCCTATTACACTACTGTTCCAATATCAATAGTAAGACATGATGCTATTCACTTTATAAAAACGAATTTTTTTGTTTTCAAAGATTACGCCTCTAGACGACTCCCATGTGCTTATCGTAGACCGATTACTCAGTCATTACCAGCCTTTTGTCTTCTAAGTGACCTTCCGATCAACAAAAGTGTATTTGTACCAACTTTTCCTATCCACCTCACCAGATTCTTATGACCACATCCGGCTTCTAACGGGCGTGAATTGAAAGGTTTTCAATAAAGATACATTTTAAAATTTGCCTTTACCTAAGCGTTATAAAAAGAGGATAAGATCGTATACTTCCGGCGGGATTTGATCCCACTATGTATGCATATACAGTCAGTCGCCAAACCAGCTGGCAGTCTGTATATATGAATAATTATTATGTGAAATGTGTATTTTTTTACTTTTATTGTATTTTCATGAGCAAACGATTCTGAAAATAATTTCGGACTTTTAAACAGGAATGGCAGAAATATTCCCAGAAGCTTTTGTTGTTTGAGTTTGTCTTAAAAACTGTAGAGCTGTTAAATCCAAATCTGTCTGTTAAATGTATTTTAGTCCTGCTAATGCTTTTCTAAATTTTTTTAAACTATTTAATTTAGTTAGGACCTTACGAATAAAGTGAAGTAAATGGATTTACTGTAAAAAAAATTGATAAAAACCATCTTATAAGCAAAAATTATGTAAGTAAAAACTCATGTACTAATTGCTAGTTCAATGAATAACTAATTGAAGTCCTAGTTAAAATATTTATAAGAATAAATGGTTAATTATTGCCCGAAGTTGCTGACAAAATATGTTTGAGAATTATGAAAAGTATGATATGTTAAAATGTTACATATTATCCGGAAGCAGCTATGGTTAATACTATTTTTTAAGTACGTACAGGTAAAAATTTAGATTTTGATAGTCTTGGTGTAGACCAAAGAATAAACCAGTCGAGTGTACAAACATCCGGAAAACAAAAAGGGAGTATGGAACGCAACGAAGCCAACACTAGTATGTATTTATAAATCGAAATACTCACTAAAAGATGTACCTAACTTATTATTGACTAGATACAGAAGCTTCTGTCATAACCTGCCGATAAAAAAAAACAGAAAATACTACGAAAATAATAAAATGAGTTTACTTAAGACATTTTTCGAATTTCGTGTCAAGTTGTCACCTAGGAAAAGAAGTATGACACTAATAATAAACACTAATTCGCAGACACTGGTTTCTGGGTTTATATTACTGGAGGAAGCTATTGTTTTAATTGCTCAAATCGGGAGCTAAGAGACAGCAGTTGACAATAACGAGAAAAAAAGTTTACAAAAATAGTTTTTGTTTCAAACGCTCTTTTAATTAAGACAACAATATTCCTGCCAATTTTAGAATTTCTGTGTTTAAAAATGCAGCAACAGTTATGTCGCTTACGAAGTTTTGTCAAGAATCCATCGATACCATGTGAAATTTGCGGAAAAAATTGCTTTTGTTTACAACTACTGTTAGAATTAACAACTGATATGTTACACCAATAATTTTTCCAACATTTAGATTTTTTGTGAACGGAAAACAAATAGTTTTTAAAATTTCTCACGCGGTTATTTCAGAATTAAGGCAGAAAAAAGATTGAAACGTAAAAAGTGCAGACACCCCTTAAAGTAGTGTTAAAGGGTATACAACTAATATTAAATTTTCCAATTGTGAGTTCTTTTTGTTTAATTTAGTTGATATCTCTTTTTATATAGATAGTGACGCAATTTAATTTAGTTGATATCTATTGTTATATTTATGGTATATAATTACCATAAAAATTTAAAAATGGCGAAATGCACTCCACCGGAGTAATAGTTGTAATGTCGAATATGTTCCTTAATAACAGTTTAAGAAAGAAACAGTTGCCTCACTCCTTTGTTGTGCTCCCAAAAGCGGACTTTTTTGCGAGCGGTCGTAAATCACAGCGAACACCTGCAGCTTCATCTACGGGGAACGATCAATAACTGTATTAGTTACTTTAGGTATTTATATTAAGATTTGGAGTTGTAATGTTCAAATTAATATAAGATTAACTTTTGATAGGTATTAACAACAAATGTAAAAAATGTATTTTATATTTGCGAGATGATGCAAAGAACTTCCAACAATTAGTTTATTCTAATTTAAATTACAAAAATTATCCGAACGACAATCAATACGTTCTCGACAGGATATCAAAATCGATTGTACTTCAAAAACATTCTACGAAGTACTTTGAAATAGAGGATAGGCATGCATGTTCCCAAAAAAGGCAATATCCTAATAACATAACACTTAAATGGCTAATTCTTAAAACTAGTAGTCGTAAAACTCGTAAATCTAATAGGTGGTGTAACGGAAACTGGGTCTCGTTTAGCGCCGATTTTAAATGTTAAAATTCCAAGGGGATGATTGCTCACATATACGTAGAAACAAGATTATTTCCAACAAAAATCAATGTTTTTTAAATAACTGAAATTATCCACAAGATTAAACTGGTCTACATTTAATAAGTCAAACCAAGAGCCCAGCCCAAAAACCAGAAATTATAATCTAATAAGAACTGAAAGGCCCTTGCGCCATAAATACTACGAAGTAAATATGCCAGTACGCACGCAGTTTACATCACAGATTATTTGTAACACTATATAACTAACAAATAAACATTTTTCAAATGGATTCATGATAACTTTATCGCAGTTTTGAGTCGGTAACTTTATAGGTGTCTTAATATGAGTCAAAAATACTACAAGAGCTATTGATCCAATGCAAGGGTCTTAACGCTCACGCACATAAAACCAAACCGCCAAACTGTTATGCATTTATAATAAATAAGTTTTATATGAAAGCCCTATGGTTGCTATTAAATCCCTTTATTAAACAGCTCCTAACAGCTATCTTAAAACATTTTGGTTTTAATATTAACATCAAATAGTCATAAGTGCTTTAAAATATAAATTAAAATGTTTTATAAAGCTTTCTTAGAAATTTTTTTTTTGAATAAATACTGGTGCAGCACAGTGAGGAAACCTATTACTATTCCATATTACAAAAACGGATTTTCGTGAAAATAAGTGGTAAAATACGATTTAAATCGTTAATTTAAATATCAGAAGCAAGTTAAATATCTTAAAATAATGAATAGACAATTTACAACACAGTCTCAACAATGTAGCAAATCGTTTTTCTCTTCAAGTTGCATCGGACACTTAAGAGAAAAAACCTTTTCCCGTTAAGGCTGAGGCGTAAGAAAATTGGTTTTTCCATTTTTCCAAATAAACAACTCATGAACTACGGTTCATGCTAAGCTAGGTAGGAGCCGTTTATAGTTTTGAATGCTGAATGTAAATTTTTAGAGCAAAACTAGTAATGGTATATTATTAACATATAGAGAAAAATCGTTATTATGCCCATTTTACCGGAATTAAGTTCTTGACCAAATTTCAGAAGTAAAAATTAATACCTTGCTGGGTCTTGAGGAATTCGAAAAGATGACACATTTCTCCTATTTATGTTAACCTCACATCTATCAACACTGCAGTAAGAAGAATGACTAGCTTGAGAAGCCATTTTCAAAACTATCCCCAAAAAGTTACATTTAAATGCACTCTTGTTCCAAATTCTATATTTTTGCTTGCCGCGTACAACGCTCCGTAAACACGTAGGTTTATAATCTTAAGACACCGCGTACCTAACCACTGCGAAGTGACCTGCCGACTGACCGCTAGAAGCGGCAGTTCGTAGGTGCGGAAGGCGCGTCGGCAAGAGGGAAGTTTATTGCGAAATAGCCAAGTGCATGGACTATTTAGAATATATATAGACTCTGGTCTAATGCCGTTTAATTTCTATATCGCAGTAAACTAAGGAAGAGGAATATGGAGACAGGTGTAATGATCCAACATTGTTTACTGTGTTACAAACCACGACTGTTCTGCACCGCAATAAATATTACCAACATGAGAAAGAAGCACGTAGGAAATTAAGTGGATCTAATTTAAGGATAAATAATAAGTTTATATAAATTAGGAATAGATAATTATAAATATTTTAAAAATAAAACAAATTAGTATTCATATTTAGCCTTGCATTTTTGATAAAGCTTTACTTCGTAGTAAATGATTTTACTTAAATTGTGCACTTGTTAGTAAATTTATTTTTTAATTATACAACCCAATTTTTTGAAGTTGAAAACGGATTCTAAACTGACCAAACTATAACCCCAATCTAGATAAAGAAACACTATAAAATTATAATTTCCGTAAGTAAATGAGAAATAGTAATGTAAAATATCTTGTAAAATACACCGAATTGTCATTTTTTCTAACATTTGAAAACTAACCAAATAGGCAAAACCATCGCAGCAGATTATCTCCTAGATGAAGTTAAGGTACGCACATATTCACTACACCCGCAGCAACTCGTATATCACGGCAAAATCTAATAAATAAATTGCACTGTTGCCAATAAGGTAGCTGCCGCACCGTCTAGGTGAAATATCTCAATCAAGCAAGCTGGCTCATGCACGCAATTACCCGTGGACCCATAAAGATGGCGGATTCTATGCATGTCGAAGGAAAGACAGTAAATAAATTAACGGGGAGAAGTTATTAAAATACGAGGGTGAAGCACCGGCGAACTCGTCGTTTTTTTTTTCTGGAGGTACGATTTGCCGCACAGCTGGGTACTTAGGCTTGGCTCGTGGGTATCGCCATACATCTTGTGGCAATACAGCCTGACAATCCGATATAAATATATGCTCTGGATTTTTCATAATTTAAATTTGCATATTGACCTATATTTTGTTTAGGTTTGCTTAGCTATCAGTTTTTAGCTTA
This sequence comes from Kuschelorhynchus macadamiae, assembly GCA_030620095.1. Lineage (NCBI taxonomy): Eukaryota > Metazoa > Arthropoda > Insecta > Coleoptera > Curculionidae > Kuschelorhynchus > Kuschelorhynchus macadamiae. Next base: position 746,103 of record JAUTXW010000980.1, on the reverse strand, counting down.
TTTGTTTTTACGAGTTTTGAATTACGTCTACACAAAAATCGGTAAATTCGTCTTTTCCCAGAATTTCTTGTACATAATTTCATTACGTACTTACAAGTTATTACATAACTTTATTTAAAACCTACAAAACGTAATTTATTTAATTTATTTTTAAGTTTTTACAAAACAACTATACGAATTCATAAAATGTATTATCTGTCTGTAGTGATTTCTGTATGGAGAAAGTTGTGGATAAAGGCGAATTTACCAGTTTTTTTTTTGTTTGTAATTTTACTTTTATTTTATTATTGTGATTATATATTTTTCCTTACTTTATTTACATGATGCATAAAAATTTATAATAAAAAATGTTACTTGGAATAAAGTTCCTGTTTTGGAGAGTTGATGCAGCAGTCCTGTATATAAAATCAAATTTTGTTTTTTGATAACGTCGGACGGATGACTTGAAGAAAAAATTAAATTGGCCAGGCGGTCAGTGATGCACTATTTTATTTCTTGTTTTTTATTTAAAAGGAAATCTTAATATATTCTTAAACTCGTAAGGTTAAAGTTTCCTTGCATTAACAATGAAATGTACTTGTCATACTTATGTTTTCCATTTCTTTAGTAAATCATCTCCAATTCTGGAGGGAATATTAAGTGTGCCGTTCCTTCCTGCCTGAATACGGAAAAAATTATGACATGTTTTGGGTTTCCACTAACTTACCGGGTAAAGTTAAAAAGTTGAAAAGTGCTTTGTACTTAAAAAATTAGCGGGTTGGTCAGGAAAGCAAAATTTATAAAAAATCGAGACAGAATATTCCCCATTAGTTTGTTTAAAAGAATAATAAAAATTAGGGTTACTTAAATTTCCATTAGAAAAATCATTTAGTTTATTTATAAGACAAGAAACAAAATGTCTTACATTAAGATTCATGTCATCGTATTACTGGCAAAAATATTAAGTTTAGCAAAGCGCAAAAATAAGCAAACTGTGAAAAATTCCAGTTGTATAGCAGAAAAATTTACATTTGGTATAATTTTGTTATACATTTGTTGCAAAAATATTGAATCGATTTCTTAACAAGTGGTAAAAATTAAAAAGTAATTTTTTGAAATATAACAGATAATTATTAACCAAACTTTAACTACTTATTCCAATTATTCTGAGGTCGAATCAGTATATTTATTACACTTTGAGGAGTGTTACCTACGCGAAGTCTTGATCGAGGGAAATACCTTCGAACCCATTGTAGGCGTAGCACCAGAAAGAATAATATTATAATTCCTCCTCTTTGGAAGAGCTCAATTGTTGATGGGCTATGGTATATATATTATACCGACTTCAGGAGAATTCAAATTGCTGTAAAATTGTATTAATAATTCCTTATCACTGTTTCCAAAATAATATATAAGTTTTTAATTAAATTTATTTACAAAAAGACCTCTATTTTTAATGTATAGTGAATAAAACGGCTTGAGTTGAGTTTAGTGTTATTGAGTTATATCTTGAATTTGTTATTTATTTGCTTTTGAAATTGTAATGTAAATCCACATTAGTAACTGAAATTTGTCCTATATAATTCGCTTTTTTCATATTTCCCGATATCAAGCGACAAGAAATAGCAAAATTATAAATTTTTGCTACTAAATGTTGTATCTATCGACAACTTAAATGTAAAAAGTCATTTTTTTGTAGATTTCCTAACATTTCCACAAAAAATTGACTTGCCGATAAAAATCTCCACGTACTTTATCCGGGTAGAAAAAATCATAAATTAACAAATAGATTTTTTTCATTTTTGATAACTTTTAAAAATGCTTGTAATATAATGTAAATTCAAGATGAACTGCCTTAGGAAAATAAAGTTTTAAAGAATACGATGAGTTTTATTTGTTTACCACTTTACTTTATAAAAAAAAGGAAGACATTTAATTGTTAAAAATAAAAGCCAAAAACAAGTATTAACCTGCTGAGGTAAGATATGTATTATGAATAAGTGTGATCTGTACCTTAGATAAAAATTCTACTATAAACCTTATCGATATCGCTATATCCACTCCTCTGCATAATCTTGAATACTCTCTAGGTTGACGTCTATTAAGTTGAAATGTCTGTCAAGTTTTCTAAGCCAAAACAGCTATTTTATTTTATTTTATTTTATTTTAGCAAATGACAAAATTTATCTACCTTTTAAACTTATCATACCAATTTGGTCGCTTTTAACACTAGCTGTATCAACTTTGGAACTACAAGGTCTCTAATTTGGATATACTAACTATAATATCACAGTTTACTATTAAATAACATTTTGATATCTAAAGAGCTAACAGGTTTTCTATAGGTGAGTTTTTTGAGTTAATAACTGTTTTGAACTAGGTTCCGAAAATACAAAAAACACAGTGTCCCGTTTAGGATACTACGAGGCTAAAGAATTTGAAACGTTACATCTAACGACAATTTCGATCGGTGAAACGCTTAACAAACCGCAAGAGTAGAAGATGTACAAGGCAAAGCTAATAGAATTGGATTGTCCAAACCAGTAATTGCTGAATAATTTTATTTAGGACGCAAAGTCCAGTTCCGAAACTAAGTTTGCCCCTTCGAAATTTACGACGGGGGTAGTAAAGTTTGCAGGCGACATGTCACTTGGCCGGCCGTAGCGTGATGTAAACACAATTAGGGAATCGGTGCGGTCTCTCAGGGAGTAACTTACTATATATTGAGCTTTGTATTGGCTTTGGGCAGAGTCAATATAGGACTGTACACATAGAGATATGTCAAACGGGAGTAAATCGCGTTAGAGGGCATACGACCTGAATTACGATTATTAGGTTTGTATAAATACAGACTGTATTAATTCTGGTTTGATTTACAGGCTACTATGATTATCATTTTCCTGGAAAATAACATGAAATAATTATTAGCCCCTGGGTGAAATACATTTTATTGGTTCTAAACCCAACAAAACTAATAAAATATCATCCTGAACTTAGTTTGTTTTAACAGTAATATAGTTTTTTTTTCGAACTTCCGATTTTTGCAATTTTGACAATTTCTTACTACAAAATCAAAATATGTTGGATTCTTTCTATTAATCCAATCGAGAACAAAAAAAATAAATTTCTTTGTTTTTGCTTTCTTCATAAAAGGGAAGTATTATAATCGTGAAAAAAATATCTTCCAGGTTTTTACAGATCTTCACGTTTTAGGGTCCCTTGATGACAAAAATAGTATATTCTATAACAAGTTATTGAATGGGCACGAGTAAAATGTTTTGTACTGTTTACGAGTATGGAATATAGGGCATTCCAAACGTATTGTAGACTATACTTTCTCTAACATTAATTATAATGCAACAAAATAATTTTATTAAGGAACAAATATAAATACTACAAAAATTTAGACACCTATTATCTAGAAAACCGGTAATTTTAGCGCCTTTTGCAAGATACGCATTTCTTGTTGAGAAAATTCTATGTTCCCATTTGTCTATTAGAATTTTTGTACACTTAGGCCCAAAGAAGTTCCGACATTCTTAACCTATAAAATTGACTGCACATAGAGACCTCTAAGACCTGCGTTAAAGTTGGGACTATATTTGATTTTCTCATACCAAGAAACTCCCATATTCTTATGCCTTGAAAACCAGCAAACTTATGCCAGATAATTAAAATTTAAAAATTAATTTTGACTCCCTATGTCTCTGTTAATATCAATTCTAGCATTAAAGTAAGTTGGATTAGTTGAGCCATATTTTAACTTCAGGAATTTTTGGTAGTATTTTGTACATACACCCTGGAGAATTACATTTTGAAACAGCGTTTCAGAATGTTATCCATTTTGACATAATTTTTTATTGTGGAATATGTTGTATCTAAAGTAGTGTTAGAAACATGTTTTTTTTTTAATTCAAGACCGATAGACTGGTCTGCCTGTTAGTTAAAAAACTACTTTCGCGATTGACTTCAACTTCTAGGCAAAAATTAACGATCATATGGGGATGATCTGGTAACATTATGGTAAAAATCCAATATGGCCGAACAAAATGGGAGCCTAGTGAAATGTTAAAAACATTAATAAAAAACTATTTATCCAATTTACCTCAAATTTTGCAAAAAAATCAAGGATTACATAGGAACAAACTAGTTAAATTTTGGTACAAATCCAATACTGGCAGAATAAGATGCGGCTTAATAAATTGTTAAAAAAAAACAGCCTAAAAATTATTTATTATTAGATGGATTTTAAACTCACTGCAAGAATTATTTATAATATAGAGATAAACTGGTAAAATTTTGGTAGAATTCAAGATAACGGAACAAAATGGCGGCCACATAAATTGGTTCTAATCGTAAATGGCATTACCCTCTTATTATTTTACAGAACTTCTCGTTTTAGTACTCAAGATGTCAATTCCGTCGGTCCATCTGTCTCTCAGATCGTGGCATGCATAGCTAAAAAACTTATCCCATTATCGTTAAATTGTTTAACAAAAATTATGGATCATATGTGGGTGATCTGGCAACATTTCGGTAAAACTTAAATGGAGGCCTGGTGAAATGATAAAAAATTATTACCTATTAAAAAACTCATTATCAAATTTACTTCAACTTTTGCACAAAAATCAAGTGTTAAATAAAAATGAACTGATTAACATTTTAGTACGAATCCAACAAAGCAAAATAAAATGGCGGCCTAATAAATTATTTTAAAAAATCAACCTCAAGAAACCTATTTATTAGATTGTTTTCAAATTGTATTCAAGAAGATGTGATATAGAGACAAACCAGTAAAACCGTGATAACGAATTCAAGATCGCGAAGACAAATGGCGGACAAATAAAACATTGAAAATATCAAAAAAATTCTTCCTATTCAGCTGACTTCAGTTTTTGCACAAAAATGAGATGTGATATAGAGATGATTAGGAAGAATTTTGGTACGAATTTACCATGACGACACAAAATCAGTCTAAGAAACTACTTTTTCAGTTTATATTATATTATGCCCAAAAATCAAGTGAAATGGAAATTGATTCACAACGTGTTTGAAAAGACAGTATATATGTGTTACTAAATGTCGGAACTAAATTTGGCCATACTTTTCTATTCCTAGTAAATGGAAAGATTCACAACGTGGGAAGTTCGGGGTAAAGAAAATGCATCGATTTTTTAAATGTCTCATAACACTGCGCTGCTTTTAAAAAATGTTTGTTACATAACCTGCAACAAACTAACCTCGCATGGTATGGAACATTTTCCAATTTTTTTCATAATTTTACTTGTGTTTAGTGAATTGTAACGAAAACTTTTGCAAGGATAATTCTAGTTATGACTAATAAGCACATTTAATTTAAAGAATTTGTCTACTAGTTTACGGCTAAAAATTGTCTGTAGTGTTTGTACAAAGTTACTTTAAATTGTTGCCTTAAAAATATTATTTAAAAATAAAATTGTAATAACTATAAATTATTAGATTTTGTTTAAATATAAGCTTTTGTAATTGTTTGCTTCACCTTTTGAAAATAATTAATTTCTGTCTATTTTTGCTTATACAAATAAATATTAAAAATTAAAAAAAATCACTCCTTTTGGCGGTTTGTTGTAGAGAGAAATTAATTTTTTAATTCGATTGACATTTTTGGTCATACAATTTCGAATTTGTTGTGCTCACTTTAGTTATTATCTATTTTTGCAGGTTTTCAACTAAATTTACTAAAAACAAATAAATATATTATAAAAAAATCCAAAATTATCCCTGTTATGCGGCTTTTCGCTTTTTTTTGTAGGTTATGTATTGAACTAAAATCAATGTAGTCGTATTCAAAATTTTAAAACGAGCATAATTTTTCTTGTTTCGGTTCAACCAATAGAATCTCCTATACTTTTGCTTCTGTCAAAAAAAAAATTGTAAAAAATGCTATTTTTACAAAATTCAGAAAGCAAATCGCGTCCTCTGTGATGCCAATACATTTATACAAAAAATGACGAGATGAACAGTAGCTTCTTTTTCAACAAACACTAATTTTTATATCGAAGAATAATCTAATTGACATTTCAAACCAATTCTTCCGTGATTTGCCATACATCCACTTAACTTTAATTGTTCTAATTGCACTAGTCTATTTGCTTTAGAAAGGCATATTTCCTTCCTTTATACCAAACACGAAACTGGGAGTGTCTTAAGTGATTTGATTTAACCTTCAGGACAAGTAAATTTCGCTCATCTAACCATATGCAGGTAAAATATATAATATATGATTTTTTTTGGTAGTTATATGCTTATTTGAGAAATTAAAGAATTCGTTTTTACAACAAAGAAGCAATAAAAAACAAGCTGAGTAAAAGTTCATCTTTTAAATTCTTTAGGTATTTTTATACTGGCGACATAACAAAAGCTATTTAAAAAAAAAGCGTTTAATAGCCCATCACCATAACTTTCTAAAACATATTTTACATGTTATAAAAAAGAGAAACTGCACTTCCAAACAATAAACCACAAGGGTCGTAAAAAAATCACTTTCTAATCCTTTCGAATTGCAGGTAAAATATCCTTTGAATTTTACGCCGCACAAAAAATGTAAGAGTGTTCTGGCTTTTGCACTTGCATGTTCCTAGAAACAGTTTTTAAAAGATTTCACTACCATTCTGGGCAATTAGTTGGCACCTTTTTCATGGTAGTAAAAGTAAAAGTTTAGGACTAAAAAGGTTTCTTTGGAATACATAAACTATCAGAAATGTATACATTAATATAAGAAATACATGGCATGGCAAAAAGCGTATCCTGTTAAAGGTACGTTCTTTACTATATGTTCAAGACAGATTTATTAATTACTATCTGTATCTGAATTAAAGGGTTATGCAAATATTTTATATTTATATCAGAAATATTAATTATTGTAATTCCCACGAAAAAATATTGTAATCCAAAAAAAAATCATCTTCTGAGATTTTTTCAGATCTTCACGTTTTACTAGTTCTAGTCTAGTTCCTAGACGCCGAAAAAACGTTTTCTCAGCTGCGTCGGTCTGTCTCCAAATTTTGGTAAAACATTAAGGGTCCTATGGGGATGACATTTTGGTAAAAGTGCAATATGGCCGAACAAAATGGCGGCTTAGTAAGATGCCGAAAGAAGTTTTCTCAATTCCATCGGTCTGTCTTCAAATTTCAGTAAACAATTAAGGGTCCTATGGGGATGGCATTTTGGTAAAAATGCAATACGGCCGAACAAAATGGCAGCTTAGTAGGCAGCTTATGTTAAAAATCATAAGTATCAAATCTTTGCTTATAAAAATAAATATTAAAAATTAAAAAATCACTCCTTTTGGCGGATTGTTATAGAGAGAAATTAATTTTCTAATTCGAGTGACAATGATGAACAACTACTTATCCTATTTACTTCAAATTCCACACCAAAATCAAGTGTGACATAAGAATTTACCGGTAAAATTGTGATACGATTATAACAGCAAAATAATATGGCGACCTTATAAAATATTTAAAAAATTAGTCTGAAAAAAAATATGATCAATTTAAAATTTTGTGAAAAAATTAAGTGTCATATTAAAATGATTTGATAAATGTTTGGCAAGAATGATGGAAAAATAATGAATCCTACCAAATAAAATGTAATCGTGAAAAAGTCACCTCCCGAGACCGTTTTCAGATCTTCACGTTTCAAATTTTCTACCTGCCAAAAAAAAAATATTTTCTCAATTCCGTCGGTCTGCCTGTCTGTCCGTCTATTCGCAGCATAGCTAAAACTATTTACCCCATTGATATAATTTTAAAAAATCATTGTAAAAAACTATTTACTCAAATGATTTTAAATTTTTGACTGATAAAACATTTGTACGACTCCAGTATGCCAGTATGGTGAATCAAAATGGCGTTCTATTGAAATGTTTGCAAGCACTATAAAAAAATCCATATATTACTTTAGTAATAACTTATTAAAAATAATACAATAACTTAATTTACAGAATTTGTATAAAGTTGCCGCAACATAATTATATGCACGTGGTCGTATTTTATACTAGGGAAGTTCTGGGTAAAAGCAAATTTACCCATTTTTTTAAAGGTGAATGACACCAAAACGACACCACCTAAGCAACTAACTGTGAGTTTAAGTGCGTTAATCTAAAAACATTAACAGCATCCTCCTATTTAATATTACTCAAAGTATTATAAACTTACGAGTTTATTTTTCTCAAATTCAATTGAGGAGGAATTATATTTGAATATTTTTCACACTGAATTCCCCTACATGCCTATTAGTTTTTTAGCAATGTGATTTTTTTCTTAGTAAGTGTACCTACTTGTTATGTCTACTATTTTTTCTGTCGGTATTTTAAATAGGCACACTGTATATGTAAAATTTAGTTACATATCAAACAAGTGCATATTTGTCTAAGCTTAATTTTTTTAAATGACTTGAAAGTTCGTATCCAAAATATAGGAAAATCGTGTTTACTAGGAAACAAGTGCATGGTATGGACCAACCTAAACCTAATGCCATAAATACTTTTTTCCGCATTACATCTAGTCACTATGAACAAGGTATGTCTAATTAGGATAAGGACCAAAAATATTAATAGATGTAACCATTACACTTATAAGAAACGTGCAAAATGCTGGAGTAAGTAATAGGAGGAAACCATGACGTATTTTAAAATAAAATTAAATATAATTTTTCTGTTTTAGAAATATTTTAAAATAACGAAGTTAATAACGAGGAAATGAGGAAAGTATACTACTAATTTTTCTCATCCTGTACAATAGTGGACGGGAGTAGATGTTAATATTTATAGTTTTTAGTAACAAATAATACAAATGTAACTAACTTCTGATTTTAGGGTTATTATTCTTAACAAGAACCCCAGTAAAGTGCCTCTATTCTATGCATAATCCGCACATATTGTTATTGCTCGAATTTATTTATGTGTATATATGAAAACTATGGCTTTATTTGGTCAATAAGTTTATTGATTGGTACCCGTTTCGTCTGTGCCCATTTTTCCCGATGACTTACAAATTCTCTAACGCATACGAATTTCTCTAATTACCTGGTGCAGCAAGTTTTATATGCAATTGAACTGTGGCCCAAATGCAATCTTTCTTCGTGAGAATTAGAAAACGTAATATAATATAGCAAGTATGAATAATTTATTTATTTTAATAGTGTTACTGATTGAACGATGGTACCTTTCGTTATCGCGTTCCGATGCCTAACGTAGTGCTACCCTATTACCGATCCACCTAGTGCCTCCGCGCTGCCGCCATATGTATGATACTGGTCCACCTATGTAACGAAATATCCATAATAAACTCTACCAAAAAAAGAAAACTAGAACCGCTTTTCTTTATTGAGGCAAAATTGATCTATTTGAGTCTTGACTGCAGGTCATGCATTAAGGTCAGTTAAAACGACACAATCCTAATAATAATATTAATATTTAAATTATCTGACAATATGGAAAATGACTACTTAAAAAAAACTACTAATATTTTAAAAGATTGACCTCCCAGAAACCCGTAGATATCCCAACCAGCATTTTTCGTCACTCTTACCTATAGGGCATTAAATAAAAAACAAGTTGAAATTACTAGTAGTGAGAATCCTTTGGGCAGTTACCAAAATAAGGAATAATTTTGACATATTTCTGATGTTATTAGAATGAACATTTTTAAGTTTCGGTACTAGTTTGGAAACCATATTGAACCCAAAATATGTAGTATGCTGTTCAGTTTGCTTTTTTTTAAAATGCGATTATTATTATTCCACGTGTCCGTCTTCTCTATACAAATTGAAGTAACTGAAGTAAACTGTTGTAGTCAAAAAGTCTGCTTAGTTATGAATATTTATTACTTTCTCCTTCTCTAACCAACATTTTGAAGTTCAAACTAATGAAAATTTATTGAGAAAGTATACAGTGAAGAAGAAAAATATCAACACGCCCCAACATAACTTCTCTGAAATAAGAAAAATAATAACTAAAGTAATTACATATTTGAAGAATTTAGTGATATTACAAGATTACTATCTATACACATAACAGAATAAACCTTAACATTAATTAAAAATTCAGCTATATGGTAAAAAATTATATTTTCACAAAACCCAACCACTGGAGTAACCGGAAGATAAAAAAATGGCGTTTTATCTTTGATAGAAAACATGTCGACTAAGAAATAGAACTATTTTAAAGTTCCTTTGAGTCCTTCGAAGTTGAATTTACTTAACAAGGGGTGGTATATAGAAATATCTACGACCTAGTACCTTACAATGTTACTAAGTTCCTATACAATGAGGTTATTTTTCAAGTTCTTGTGTAGTCGTGCGTTCTTTCAATCAGGTTTAGTAACGCATACTTTGAATTTACCGTTCAGTTGTCACAGCCTCAACCATTTTTACTATAAATTATGTCTTTATTTAGGTAGGTAAATGTGGTAGGCATAATTCTGAGTCTACAATACCAATTTCTCACCAAGGTATAGTAAATGTGTCAATCTACATCCGTTTTTGGAATTTTAATGCTTCTTGGGTTGTATAAATAAATGAGCAATTGCTTTCCCATAGAACTGGTACATTCAACTGCTCTTAATAACATCATCAGGTGTACCCTATTACAAAATAAAGCCAATATTTATTTCAGAAACCATATGATCGTACCTATCCCCTAATGCCCCGCGCTTCCGCCTCACGGCTGATACTGATCCACCTATGTAACAAAATATCCATAATAAACGATACCAAAATAAAAATAGATTCGCCATTCTTTATTGGTGCAAAGTTTATTAGCCGATGGATATGCTATCTCAAAATTAATTGGTTTACTTTATACACAAAACTAATTAAGTATGACCTGGAAGTATTTAAAGAATCAAAACCATGGATCACAATTAACACTAAATAATGTATTTTAAAATAATAGATAAAAAACTAATGAAACATTTCCTGGATAATTTTCATCTGTGGGAAATTCTCGATAAAAGTCTCTTTTACATTCTACTCGTCGGAAACAGCGCTTAAACTATCTAATATAAAAAAAATTATTACCTAGCAATATGAAGAGGGACTACATAAAAAATTACTCAAATTTTTTTACAAGTTTTACATCTCTGATATATCGCAGATACATAAATATTGTAAAATCGCATTATTTCCCCATAGAGTACACACCCTACGCTTCCGACTGGTACATTCACCCGCTCCTAATAACATCATCAGGTCTACTTTATTACACTATAAAGCCAATGCATATTTCCGAAACGACATGAGTTGGGGGCATGCTACATATCAGCACGAGTATTATCGTGCATCTAGATATGTAAAAGAGAACATGCCGAAGCTTTGCAGTAATGAAGACCATATCTTTAATGTTCTCTCATCAATATGGACCATATCGGGATCTATATATCAGTAAATATTTAGCAATCATTAGTGCTGGTAGGGCACATAATGATCAGAACAATTTGCGACAGTCAGAACTTGATTTTTCGACGAGTTTCCCTTCTAATCCCTCTAGAGCTTGAATTATTTCTAGATATTTTTGGAGTGACCAATCTTTTAAAAATATTGGAAGAAGAAAAATTTCGTGAATATTAATTCAAGTGAGAGATTCGTTGAAAACATTTTTAAAAAAATTGAAAAAATTAATACATGCACTTTTTATTGTACTAATTAATGGCTTAGTAGGATCAAATATTTAATAGCTGATAAAAAGCGATCAAAAAATAAATGCTTATCTATGTTTTTCGTTTTAGGTCTCAGAGGAATATCATTCTTAAGTTATAAAATAAAGTAAAGTAAAATTAATACAAGTTATATCTATTTTTTAATATCCCTAAGCCTTAGTTGTATACAAAATAATATCGTCAATTAATATTGGCTGCAATAATTTATTCTGAAAAACAATTTTACACTACAGTAAAGGGAAATATATTTATATATGTATAGTGGTAGGAAGTTTAACGGCCATTCGGAGAAATAATTCTGCCTTTGACAAGCTTATTCAGGTATAGAGTCCAAAAATCATGGACCATTATACCGACAAGCCTTTAAGCGTTTTCCATCATCTCTGCCGGCAAAATTGACGACGTTTCGCTCTTTTGGGACTCATCAGGCCAATGCAGCCAAATGGTAGACATGATGGAAAACGTTCAACGGCAGTTATAAATTCAAAAGATGAAAATTTAGGGCAGTAAGAAATTAACCCAAAGAGTAAATATGTGCCATCTATGGGTATTAGTGTGAGGCTTGTTATTTGATTATTAGCCATGGAATTCATAAGTTTCTTGGCATACGTCATAAAAACAAACGTAAAAGTCACGTTGTAGAGAATTTAGGTATACTATTTTAATATAAATATATATCTCATCAAATGATGCGATTCACGCTGTCGATGTAAGAATTTTTTTTAATAATCACACCGGTGGCTAAAAATGACAGATAATAATATACAATTTTCATATGAATTACTACAATATTGTGAATAGACTGTTATAAGTTTTATAATAATTTTGAAATAATGTGAACTTGTGACTGCCCCGCCCCTTTGGAAGATTCTGGGTCCGCCCCTGGTTTGGAAATTAACTCAGTGCTCAAAAACTTGCAGAGTCAAAATCAATTGTTAAACATTGGGTTATTTAACCATTAACCAATAACCATATTTTTTATTATTTAAATTTTGGAAATAAATTACGTATTCCTTTTTTTTAGTTTTTAACATGGGTGATAGATTCTTCGCCGAACCGACACTAAAACAGCCTTGTAATTTTGCAGAAGGAAGTGAAGGATGATTGCACAAGCAATCAAGAACACTGTATTGATTAGCAAATTGAGCCTTTAATGATGAGGCTAACACACTTGGTAAATATAATTTTTTTGAAGCACTTTTCCACCGTGCATCTAGATATTTAAAAGAGAATATGCCGAAGCCTTGCAGTAACGAAAACAAACTCTTTAATATTCTCTCATCGATATGGATTATATCGAAATTTATATCAGTAAAGATTTTGCAATTTTTAGCAATGGCATGGCATAACTATATGTCACTAAATATCTACCAATTGTTAGTGTTGATATAGCACATAATGATCTGAACAATTTGAGTCAGTCAGAATTTTCGTTCCATTTTTCGACGACTTTCACTGATTCACTACAGTATTTTTTTTAATAATCTTGGATAAACACGACTGCTCCTGTGCCTTTAAAGACTCTGAATCCTCTTCTTATTTAGAAATTATTTCAATTATCAAAAACTGACAGATATAGATCTATTTAATAGCATTGTTATTTCACAATTTTTAGATTAATAACCCCAACTTTTTATTACTTACAATTTTAAAACTAAATGACATGTTTCTTTTTTTAGCTTAGGTCTGACCGCAATTAAATATCTGAAATTCAAGAAACAAACTCGCAAATAGAATAGTGAAGAGTGATTACACAAGCACCCAAGAAGACTGTATTAACAAGCAAATTTAGTTTTGATTGAAGATAGGGCAAAAACACTATGTAAATATAATTTTTGAAGCACTTTTCAGTGCCCCAATAAAAGTTATATTAAATGATTTTTTTGTAAGAATTACAAATACAAATATACAAAAGCTTTAACTTACAATATAATATATGTATGTATACATAGAAAAAGAACATGACACTTTTTAAATACAAAAGGGTATATTATATAAAATTGTATTAAGCCCTTGTTTTATAAACCAGTTTTGTACTCTAGTTCAGTAAAAATAGCGTACCCTAAAATCATGTTTAATGAAACTATAGTGTTTTGATCTAATAATCTAAAATTGTTAATTAATATTCATATCCAATCAGTATTTGAAGTCTCTTCTATAAGTTCAGAAAATGTTCATTTTTTGTTTTATTATTTCTATTAAAAAAAAAACGTTTCATATACTAAACACTTTTTTTGTTTCGAAAGCATGATAGTACAAAAGGGCAGATGTTTTGGGATACATTTCCGTATATAATTCCATAAACTTATCTAAGACTTTCACATGCTCTCTTTCGTTCAATTCTACCTAAAATTTGCCTAATTTAGTCACGGTTTCAGCTAATTAGAGCGGAAGTGATAGTTATGGCTTACAGAACATCTTTAATGATCTTATTAGTGGAAGTTATAACGAAAAACTATCCATTCCCAATTAAAAATAAGAAACATATATTTTGGCAGACCAAATATTATAGGATTTATAGTTTATAGTCTATTCATTTTTGGTTAATTAGGAATAGGATACAAGTTGACACGAAGATAATATTCGAACATTTTAATTTTGGTATGTAAATAAAGTCATAAACAAGACTCGATTTTTCGAAAAAGTATTACGTAATTTATCTAGGATCGCATTTTATTATTTATTTTGAGAGAAAATTTTACGATAAGCATAAATTCACAGGAAATAAATATATGTTAATATTAAAATGTCAATATGTCCGAAAATGCAGAAATGACCATATTTTTGTTTTAGTGAAAGTATATTAAAAATACAAATATTTAAAAGATGCGTCGAAAAATGTTAATAATTTTTAGGATAATAATAATAATAATTTAGGATAATTACAAAAAAAATGTTTATTCCAAGTTAATTTTGGGTCAATTTGCTCATTGCAATACCATGGATATCCCCAGGGAGAAAAAAGGATTTCACTTTTACTACTATTTAACATATTGTTTTTCGTTTTACAGCTTTAGGCACAAATTTGTAGATCCCAAGTTTTTCTACAAACAGACTAAAGAAGACGTAGTCAGAAGCATTTGTAGGATCACAAAAAACGCCCCAGTATGTTCACCCTCATTTATAGTTTCAATTAATTTATTTAATTCCATTACTATTGATTTTGAAATTTTGAAACCAAATTTAGGTTGAACAGGTCGCATATTTAAAAAAAATATTGTCTGGTGTTTTAGTGCATTTTCAAAAACTTTATAGAACATTGGTGTCCCAGATATATGTCTGTAGTTATTTACTATTTTTAATCGCAACTTAGGATGCTTTTTAAAGCTCCTTATGATGTCTCTGAGAAAGCTCAGATAATTTAAACGGCTGTTTAAGATTTTTAAGATGTGCCTTTTTGTAAAGTTCAGTGTACTGTCATAATTGGATATGTTGCCTACCAGCTGTCTAGCAGAGTACTACACAACAGTTTTTTTAGAGTTGAGTTTAGAATTCCACTGCCGTTAATGGATTTTCAGGTGGTTTTGTGCTTAAAAATGAAGTGTCTCATGTTTACGTTTAAAGTCAACATTAAACCATAATATTACTGGTTCGTTCATTATTTCTTATTTAAAAGTTTTTGACGAAAATGCCAAATCAACAGATTTTTTTATAAATGTAATAAAAAGTTTAAATTTATCATCAACATTGATTTCGCTATTATCAATAACTTCCCAATTTATATCATTTATAAAGTTAACCAGGTCATTTTAGCTCCTCTGAGTGATTGGTCTATAGTAAGTTTTCACTTTATCATATTCCACCTCCCATACCTCAAACTCTACAACAATTCCTAAATGGTCAGACACCATGAGTCGCATTTGTTCTGCATTTACCAATATTTGCCAATCCATATATGATACACCTCACGTACTGATGTTGACACGAATAGACAAAGGATAGAAATATATGAGGTCTTACTAACGATTATTGTGCTTAGATTATATTCTAAAGATTCTAATCTGGTTGCCAAAAAACAACCTGTCCAAAAAAAAATATGTTTTAAATGTATTTAATAAAACTTAGAAATAACAATTTTTGTGCTTAGCCCTCAGTTTTTTATGTAACCTTAAATTATGTAAGAACTATTTCGTTCTATAAAAGATTTAAAACGTAGGTAAAGTTTAATTTTTTTTTATACAGAGTCAATAGTATTGGATTAAAAACTATTTAATCTTGTGAATAAATTCATTAAATCTGATTAAATGGAGAAATATCTTAAAATATTCTATTTTAACATTTTATCTAAACTTTTGTATGAATAAAAACGCTAATATAACATCGCCCTAAAATCTAGTGCAATTCAGAAAGCATTAAATTTCTGGAAGATAAGTTAATACTTAATGCGTTTTTAATGGTGGTTGGACGTTCGCGCCACCTGCCCGCCTATCCTCCAAGCGTAAGTTACTAGACGAAATAACTTAAGAAAAATAAGCCCCACAGACTATACAGGGTGAGACGACTTTATTTTATTACACTCATCAGCGTTCATACTAATAAATGCTGAATAACGGGGATATCTTGGGATATTAATTCATAAAGCTCGTGGTGGGCAATATTCCAGTTATCATATAAAGTTCATTTCGAAAGATATAAAGGAAATAAAAATATTGTGCACGAAGAACTGAATATGTAGGATTGGAAAGATCTTTTGTGTTTCGTGCAAAATATTGTTCAAGGATTCACATCACAACGCTTTTGGCTTTCGTCATCATCAGTGGTACTCGTCAGGTTTGACACATATTAAAAGCATTAAGAAGGTACTGTTATATATTATGTAATATTTTCAATATTACATCATGTGTATTTTAAAATAAAATAGCCAAAAGTGTACACTACTCTCCCGTATAGAGTTTGATTTGTTTTAAATGTGAACTTTGACTTGTACTTTTTTAATGATTTTAACCTGTGCGAAACCTAACGAGTGGCAGTGATGATTTCGAAAGCCAAAAACGCTTTGCTATGAATTTCTAAATAAAATTTTTGCACGGAATACAAAATGGTTCTCCATTCCTTCTTGCCTTACTGATTATGGGTAACTCCACATGTTCTTTGGCTTGGAGAATTTTAAAACTGTATATACAGCTTTAAGGAAGCCCAGTTAAAGTTTAGTAGTACTTGTGATTCTACCAAAAGTCGCTGGTAAATTAAAATTGGAAAATTTCTATCTAAAACCTTTCGTTTGACAATCCCTTTAAAACTAAATTTTAAAATTATAATATTAATATTTCTATTTAAACTTTCTTTATACAACTAACTAATTAAACTCTCATCGGTAGTGCTTATTTACCGCAAACCTACTGCAATATTATGTCTTTTAATACAACCTTATGACTAAAACTTTCAGATTTTAATAAATTTGTCTTTACATGCTGAAATAAGCAAATTTAATTAAATATTAGTGTGATGTAATCAAAGTATTTGAAGGCGGTTAATTAGAACGATTAAGAAATTTAAGTACAAGTTACTATTTTGCGTCAAATTTCTAGGAGACTGTTCAGGCGTGTGTATATAAAGTAGCAGTTAGTATTTTACCATATGCTTTTATTATGAAAAATCCAGATAATTTTTTTGAAAAGTGAAAAATTTCAATAGAAGGTCTAAATATACAGCACTGGTATTTTTTTTTACTTTGGATAGACCGTATAAGGAGCAAAATCCAAAGGTAAAATGTATATTGATATGACAATATGACGTATCGCTAAATCAGGTAACGTTGTTGAGTAAACAGCCAGTACAACCTAAACAATATCCCTTATGAACTTGGCACACGATTTTCTAAAGTCTTTTTTCTTAACATTGGTTAACATTATAAAGCATTAATCTAGCCGAAGCCTATGAAAGGATAGGGTAATACTAATTTTGCACCACTTTGAAACAAAGATAACCATTAAAATATTCGAAAAATATTAAACACATTAATTAAGAAATTACTGATTCTATATAAAAAAAAATTGATAGATCTCGTTATGATTTTCTCCATTTGTTAGGAATAGTGAAGTGTGAACCAATTAAGGTCAGTATATAGTCGCAATATATATTGTCTTTTCAAACATTTTTATTGCTCTACATTTTGTTCCATCATATTGGATTCCTACCAATAGTTTACCAGTTTCTTTCTACCTAAGCCATAGTTGACATTTGGGCATAATTTAAAATAACTTCAATAAGTAGTTTTCACATTGACACATACTGCCATTTTGTTATGTCATGTTGAATTCGTACCAGTTTATACGATTTACACATTTAATTTTTCTGCATAATTTAGAGTCAATTGGACAAGATTTTTTACGCTGATTTTTTAAAAATTTTATTTGGCCGCCATTTTGTTTCTCCATCCTAAATTCGCACCACAACTTTACAGTTTATCTTTATATCACACTTAATTCTTGCACAAAAATTGAAATTAATTTAATAAGTATTATTTTCAGGCTGATAGTTTAAATATTTTATTAGGCCGCTTATTTATTTATAGTTTTGCTATCTTGGATTCGTATTAAAATATTACCAGTTCAATTCTATATAACACTTGAGATTTGGATTGGATAAATAGTTTTTTAATAATAATTTTTTTAACATTTCACTAAGCTGCCATTTTGTTTCGCCAATTTAGATTTTTACCAAAATGTTACCAGGTAATCCCCACATAACCCTTAATTTTTGACCAAATTTTTGAAGTCAATCGGGAAGTAGTTTTTAAGCTATGCGGCTAACGGACATACATACCGACGGATTTGAGAAAACATATTTTTTGATATCTAGGGACTCTGAAACGTGAATATCTACAAAAATCTGGGTTGGTGATTTTGCACAATTACAATACTTTTCTTTTACGAGGGAACTGAGGAAAGTAATATATTTATTCAAAATAGTTTTGAATTGCTATCGAAATTTTTGGTAGTTCGTTGTGAGATCTAGAATCATGATAATTTTACAGGTAATCTCCCTGTAATTTTTTAAAGGTCACGATTTTTGTTTAATTATCGTTATTAAAAATTTAATAAAAAATTATTTTTTCTGGGAGGGCAGATTTGTAAAAAAATATAATATATTAAAATCAGTCTATGGCATTTATTTTTAACAAAGAAGTCATCCTTCTTTGCTTGTCGGTTTTTACCTAATTAATACATATTTATAGTGCAAATAAAATGTATTTTTTGAGTTTTAGTTACCTGGAAAATTATAGAAAAGTTAAAATTGCTTTGAACTGTCTATTTCCGCCAAATATATTATGCGAAAATATACAGTACTCTGTGAAAACATTTTGTGAAAAGATATTTTTTTTTCATGTTCCATAACACATTTTAGATTTTTGTACCTTAAGGAGACAATAAAGTCGTGTAGCTAAAATTTTTAAAAAAATAAAAGACTTCTTGTATCATTACCTTAAAGGTAGAAAAACAACATGTTAGGTAAATGAGGAAGATAATTCCCAAAAAAAAAATAATAAATATTAAATAATCATTTTTGTCAAAAATTTACTAATACAAGTTAAGACAGTTATAGTACAAGAAGTGACAGCATACAGTCAATAATACACAAATTTATTGCAATGTGTCGTAAAGTATTCCATTCTCGCGACTGTGAACCACCCTGTATACAATGTGATTAATAAGTCCGGTTTTTTGGGTGCCACAGGTTATTTACTGGCCCGCTCGGCGTTGTCTAGATAAACGAATGAACCGGCAGTCCAACATGGCAGGTCAGAAAAACAGTAATTTATAAAAATAAAGCTGGAATGTTGCGTTTAGCCAAAAGATAAATGATATAAAATGGCCGATGATCCTCGAATTTTGTTTTCTCATTAATTTTAACTACTTAGAAGTATTTCATTATAGATATTGATAAAAAAATATGTAGTGCTATATAGTATGCTCTGTAATTGAATTTGATCAAGATATTAGTGGCGTGAGGAGGTACACCTCCTTAAACACCGAATCACATACAACGGGAAAAATATATAATTGCCCAGAATTTAAGGTTTAAACTTGTTTTAATTCAATTACTAGATAGGTTACGTAGATGTAAAGATAAATAGTTTAAAATAACCAGGAATAGTATTTAAAAATGTGTCATATCAATTTTCTAAAACGGGCTCACTCTGAGATATGTAAGCCCCTAGGCATTTAACTCACCCGCGTGGGGATCTAAAATCGGACCCATAAAGTAGCCTGAAATGGTTTATAAATATAAAGTATAAAGTTAAGATTGTCACTCAAATTAACAATGGTACCGTTAGGTGGATTCGCACCGCGTATAGTACCAGGATGGTCAATAAAACCATCGTTAAAGCCATAATAGGAATATGAATTTTTTTGCAATTTTAATTTAGCACTAGCAATGAAATCGATCATTTATATAAAACTAGTAATGTATAATTTAGTTATACACAATTTTTTTTTGTAAAATGTAGTAGATGCCATATGAAAGCACACAAATGAGAAAAAAATTTAGTTTTTTTTTTCAAATATTTTCAATATTTCAATAAGTATTTTAGTATTTTCACACCACCGAAATCCGGCATCATGCGCGTGAATATAATGTCAGAAATCGTAATGTTTGGCAATGGAGAAAGTCGAAAATGACATTTTTCCGAAATTCGAAATTAAGTGGCAACGTCAACTGTTATCCTCAATTTGAAGTTACTGGTTATCCAGGTTTTTCTAAATTTTATTTTTACGACAAATCTATAAAGCGACGGAAAAAAAGGTAAACAGGAGGATTACGAGTTGTTTTGTGTAACACTGCAAAAATACATCGACAAATTCGCCAGAAAAAAAAATTATCTTCCTCCCTAGTGAAAGCAATAAAAGAAAATCGTGGTTTGAATCAATTAAAAGCGAATTTCCAAATAGCAATACTTGTTTTTACTGTTATGAGGAACATCACGTGAGCTCCAGAACTTTAATATTTTTATGTATGCAATCAATTGGTTTTATTTGTTTTAAATTGTTTAAGCATTTGCAGTTTTTGCATTATATACTTAGAGGTAGGACTTCCTCAACGTGATATTAAATATCTTAAGTTAGATTTTATAAAATTAATATGTAAATAATAATTCACCTTCTTAGTAGAGGCATGTAAAGAAAAAATCTCGAAGGCCAGTTGCGACGTTTGTAAAAAAATATTTGATGAGACCGATAAAAAGTAGATTAAAAAACTTGTGAGGATAAAAAGTGGATACAGTGTGGTTCTTTAGGTGTTGGATTTTTATTAAAAGATTTAAAATGTATAGAAAGTAATTGTTAGTAAAGTTAAAATAATCTTGCAACAAATAAACAACACACCAGCAAAAAAAACAGCAACACATCCGTATTAAATTTGAAAACAAGTATTAATTATGAAATTTTTATATTTGAATTTGTAACAATTCTACAACACACTGCCGTTAAAATTATCATTAAGCTAGAGACAAACACAGAATAAATCTCAACCAAATTAAAAATAACTACTAGGTATGAAAGCAAAATATTTTTATAAGGTTTCTTATCATATTTGTAAAACTAGATGTTGAATGGTTTTTCCACATCTACTAAATAAAAAAAACTCAAAATAATGAAAGGTTATGTAATAAGTTTTTATTTTTAAGCCTCTAAAATTAGTTGAAGTTTCTCCTCTTTACTTAAAATATCCTTTAATATAACTAGTTAAATAATTTTTAATTTAAAAATAAAAATATCTGGACTCCAAATGGTTTATTAAATTTGGAGAAGGGGCCGATTATTAATCTCGATAACATAATTTGATGAAAAATTGATTTAAAAAGTAATTAAGTTCGAACCGAATTCGCAGCGCCGAAAGCGCTTGCAATTACTTCGATCCGGCATCGGTTCCGGGCAATTTCGGAAGTTTATCACTGTTCCGGGCGTGACCGGACGGAAGTTATAAGTAGATAGTCAATATTTCAGTCGGCAGCGCGTGCAGAGCGCCAAACACGGCCAAGTTGCCGCTAAATGCGTGCAGATGGTCCACCCTTACCATCTCTTCTAGCCCGTTCTGATTTATATTTCCACGTTGGTTTACAAGCTGCGAAATTTGAGGGGAGATTATAATTAACTGTGGTAATATTAGGTCTGCGACGGTAAATATTCATTCGAAAAGTTCATTACCGGTTTAACTCAGTAGGCATTTGTTGCGCTAGACATACAACAAATTGAGAGCCAAAAATATTTTATTAAATTCAGTTCTAGCAAGTTTAAATGTATCTATTTTTGATATTAAATGAGATTTTTTTAAATGTTCGAGCGACTAGAAAAAGTCAAACCCAAAGGGCGGTCAAATACCACGACGTGGAAAGCTCTTCATAGGTTCTGTCTTTACGATGTTTATATTAAGTGTAGATTAGGTTGGGATATTTGACGAATAATCAGCCTTTAGTAAAACATTAAATCTTAAATTTTGTATCACAAACTTTATACCTTTTTTTATTGGCGTTCACCTTCTGGAATTTTTCCGTAGACATGAGAAGGCCATACAGGTTGGTCGTCAAATCATACATTAAGTAGATCCCAAGTCGGTTCCCAGCTGCTTATTAGTAAAAATTATGGTACGAGCGGGGATCGAACCCGCACCTATGGATCTTTGGCCCATTGCTCTAACCAATTGCGCTATCGTACCACTGATATGCAATTTGTTAAAATTTGTACATATCCAAACCCACCAGTATCATTCCCATTGTTAATTTTGCGAAATATTCTAACTTAATGGGACGTACGTCAAATCAACAATGGTTATGATGGGTTTCAAAATGTACAAGTTCTAACGAATGCTTATCAGTGGTATGATAGCGCAGTTAGTTAGAATAATAGCTAGAGATGCGGGTTCGATCCCCGCTCGTACCATTTCTTTTACTATTGATCAAATATTTCCAAACATATTTCACAGTATAAAAAAAATCTCATGTACGGGAATATTGTCACTGCGTTGAAGTGCCTTAATAACTAGACACATGCATCTTTTCTTTAAAATAATACGGTGATTTACAACTTAAATTATGCAGTTCTATTTAAAATGAATATTGTGCCAAAATGAACACAAACACTAACTCTAAACAGTAATAATTTACTTGAAATAAATCAATATGGATAACATGAAATCATAATAAAATTGTTTCACATTAAAGCAAGACTCTGGTTTATCTATTAACGCTTATATTTTGGCAATTCAAACAAAAGCCGAATAAATTTCCTTTCTAAAAACAGTTGAATTCCTCCGTGAAATTGTCGCAAACTTTCCCATTGAAATTTACACATTTATGCTTGACATTCAATCTCGAAGTTATAACTGGCATGAACAATTCCGTCTAGACCAAAAGGGCAAACACGAAGAGAAGCAAGCAGTTTAAATGTTATGTCAACTGTAAAATTTTATTATTTCCACAGGCAAGTGCCTTGAATATTTATAGCAATTTAAATGTTGCCGATATACGAGTTCAGTAAATCAATCTATGTTTGCAAATAGCTTAAGTCTAATAGAGATTTATGTTTCCTTCAAGTGGTAACAATGATCTATTGTCTCATAATGGACATGTAGATTAATAACTTCATTTTGTTGCGAGGACGCCTAAGTAAAACAATGAAAATGAAATAGAAGTAACTGTTATAAAAAATTAAACATTCAGAGAAAGCAAATACTGATCGATTAAGTAGTTATATCTAGAGTTAATGATATAGACATACAGATACAAACAAGTTGTTATATAAATACTTAAAATCTCTTATTATCTAATTTTAAGAAAAGTTCGACATTTGCTTTATTTCAATTTCCTTAATAAAATGATACTAAATTAAAACAGAATACCAAATAACTATTTATAAAAAAGTAAGACAACTATTTGGAATAATTTTGTTTAAATAATTTCTAGGCGAAACAACTTAGAACGGCATTACGCAACCTTAGTTTATTAGAATGATTTTACAATAATTTTGTTTATAGCCGGAGAGCTTGTGACAAAAAACTGCAAGAGTTTTCTAATAGCTCATATGTAAATATGATATAGTATTATTATATGAGTGAGCACCCACTGCAAGATATGGTATTGAGTCATAGTAACGTGCGCTGGATATCCGCACTTCGAAGGACTGCTGACTACGTCTGTCGCATTAAACTGAGGTCTGACTGTTTTTTTCATTAATTGTATATAATAGTTAAGTTCCAATTAAACGTTTAACTGTTACAAAACTCTTGTACTGGCATCGTTATCGCGACAACATATTCAAAGTGTTGACACCCCGCGTCCCACAACTATGCGATCTGACTTATTTCCCACGTTTTTTTGTACTGTAAACAAGTTTACCGCCAATTTTCAACTATTACGAAACACTCGCAGTAGTGCACGTAATAATCTAACATACTTCAAAGCGAGTCGCCTCCAGGTGACCCACCATCCGACCTTGTCAGTGGGTGCTGACTCATGTACATCATCAATACTATATCATATTGAAATATGAGCCATTACAAAACTATTGCAGTTTCTTGTGATAATCACTTGGGCTATTTGCATTAATATGTTCAGATATTTTGATCAAATTTTATAACTAGCGCTCCCGCAATCTAAATCATGCATTACATTTATATTTTAAGCGAGTTTATTTGCAACTTTCATCTACAGAAATAGCAAATGTACAGCAATGAATTCCTATAACAAAACCCTGGCAAGTTTTGACAGAACAGAAGTTAATTGAGTGTCATTGTGATCAAGGGCTAGTAATTTCTTATAAAAGGAACAAACAGTTTACATCGATATCTAAATTTAAGAAATATGCAGTATTTCAGGATTCATAAAAAAATCTTGGATACTAATAAAATTTTGAATTTATAACTTAGTCTTGATCCAGATGTTTACATTGTTACATATTTTAATGTCAGATAATAATTATATATTTTTTGGTTCATGACGTATGTAAATACATTATTGTATAATGACATGTATAAATTATCTTTATCTTTATCTTACTAAGTCAATATTTATTGCCAAAACTGAATAAATGAAATAATTTGAAACAAATTTTAAAATGTTGGGCTACCAAATTCACTCTCATTCAATCACACATTATATATTTTAAGCTAAACATTGAGTGTAAAATAATGATGACCTTAAATAACTTTACCCGATAAAAGTAGATATGCGAAATTATATATAAATAATATAAAACCAGTGTCCTTTTAGATACTTTAGAAGAGTCCAGACGAGTGGATTTTTCTAATTTTTTCTTTATTTGAAGGAAATATTCCATGTTTAAGATAAACTAATTATTAATTAACCAAGTTCATTGCACCCCTTTTTATGAAAATAAATAAAGTAATTTCTTTCTAGCATAATAAATATGTACTGTCTATTACTAAATTATTTTAAAAAGTGTCAAAAATGTCAACATATACTCTATGTTGACATAGTATCCACTATATTTTTAAAATAAACGCAGGTACCGAGCGGTGGTGGTTTGTTAATAAGGCTACAGTGCTTCAACAGTGGTTACAAATTAAAAAAATAATAATAACTTCAACCGAGCTTTAACTTTTGTGTGCATAGTTTCGTTCACTCTAACAAAACGCTTACTTGATACCACAGACATTGTATAATATCCGCGTTCCCTCGTAAATTCGTCTTTCCACTGATACTACGTCAAGCAGCCGACGTCGCACTACCAAGTGACTTCTTTTTTGTCGCGGCGCATCCAATAGCAACTCGCAGCAAATACATGCGATATGCGTTTTGACCTCGAAGCAACCAATAAACGACATGCTTTATATGAAATGCAGAGCTGCAAAGAATTTACCCGCAGTGTTTCGTATTATAAGCGCATGTCGTATTTGCTTCCTACTTGGTTCTAAACATATGTCCCAGAAATAGAACGGGGGCTTGATACGAAGATTGTTGCAAGATAAATAATGTGTATTTTGGCTTACACTGTACACTGCTTAAACATATGTAAGGAGAATATAAGAGTTATTAGGAATCAGGAAACGTATGTATATAGTAGAGCAGGCAAAGGCGATGGAGGTTTTTTGAAACAAAAATAATTCTAAACGAGGAACATTGGAGCGTCAGCACATGATATTTGCGATGTTATGATTGGACCGTTTTCAATATACTCATCAGTTAAATCTAGCAAATTTATTTAGTTGAAAGTGAAAATCTGAAAAAATCATTATTTCAAATAATTTTCTTATTATTATTAACTCACGGCCACTCAAACACGTGTTAGCTCCTGTCTCTCGTTGGACTTGAATTCACTTGTTAGAATTTTTGTGGATACTGACTAATATATTGATGTTCTATAGGTTTTCAATGTAAGACTCTTTACAAATTTTAGACCTAACTGTACAAAAAACAATTAGTTTAATTAGGAGAAAGGCATGTCTATGTCAAGCTGTAATTTACAGCTCTGTTTGAGTGAAAATAGCTAAAATGACCGTAATTATTTAGTCTGCGAAAATTTCTATACTAGCAAAAATCACACCAAATCGTAATTTCCCGGATACGCCATATATTTAAATGTTAAAACTGTCGGTGCTCAATCTTGCCGCGCGGTCCAAACCTATTTGTTTATAGAGCAATTTAGTTAGGTAGCGGCGTTCAATTTATTTGCAAATTTCGTACATAAATTCGAGGGATCACTTGTACCTCGTTAACTAGGCGCGAGACCGTGGCTATTTCACACCGTTAATTTATGGTGTGGCGCAGACTAACACCCCATCTATACGGGGTGTCTTAATCTAGGTCCAATTTATTAGCGTAGCTAGTTACTGATAGACAATAACAAAAATCCTATCTACATCATTACCTTAGTTAAAATGTTAGTAAGCTTGGAAATTACTTCTTGGTAGAAACTCTTTCATTATAGTTAAATGTTAATTTTTTCTACCTTTTATATAATTCGTCACAAGAAACCACCGAATATCGTTAAATATATAATGTAAAGAGTTTTTGAAACGACGCACACTGGTCGAAATCACTTAATTCATGGCATTGATGTTAGTAAGCTAAACTAAAGGTCCAGTATGCATAAAATTTATTATTGCCACATAACCAAATACCAAATCTAGAAAATTTTTATGTTCGAGACTAAATGTAATATACAGGGTGAAGCTATTTGTCGAATATTATGTATTTTTGTAAAACGGAATCTTCATTTTAATTGCTTAAACATTTTAAAACTAATAACTAATGAAACACACAGAAGCAAAATTTACTGGTTTGATTAAATATACAAGGTGAACAAACATAATTAAAACTAAAGTATGGAAAAATTGGCTCAAAAATGTTATGTTTATCTAGTTAAATACAGATTCTTAATAAATTAAGTATAAACTATTGTTTTAAAATATAACTAGATGTTTAGATTAAAAAAACATAGGCATTCAGCTAACAGCAAAACGTTTCAAGTAAACATTACTTATCATCAGTGTTATTAAACTTTAAAACTAAGTTTATATGGTCGTTTTTAACTCCAAATTAAAAGAAACCTGCGCAATAGAAAGAACTATCACATTCGGTAAAATTGTCACATCCCGAAAAAAATGCCAAATTTTATATTAGTTATTACATAATACTTGTTTAATGATCACTAAAACTATTTCCTATATTTTAGGCAAAAATAAGTTTTATTCGTCATCATCAGTTGAACTTTCGTTTTCAATAAAATTTTGTTCAATAAATTCCACATTTGGAGATTTTAACAAATGTATAGATTCAGGGAACAAAGATTTTCTATTTTGGAAGGTGTTTTTCTAAAACTTGAAATAATAGGATCTGAGGAAACTAGAAGGCGCAGAAAAATGTCTGTTAAATTATCTTTTCTCGATGTTTTTCGTGAAAAATAACATCTAAATTTTTTGATGTCTTTATTTCTCGCCTCCTGGGCTTCCTCAGATAACTGACCTATAGGCACCAAAAAAGAGTTTGATACTTTTGAGCTATGAATGAGGATTCAATGTACGGATGTTGGCATCGGATACCACGGATACAAGGAACAAAATAAATTTGCTGTTTCTACAAAATATTCTTTAAATTTTTTTACATCAATATCATATCCAGATGATAAAGTTTGTAAGATTATATGAAATTGAAACATTAAATTATAGTTAACCTGTTGAATATCGGCAACCACAGCCGAATTTTCAAAAAATTTTCTGGCTGTGTTGCAATCGTTTGAAGATCCAAAGCCATGTTTCGGTTTATCTACAATTAATCCTAATTTTAAATGCAACTGTTCCTGGATATATTTTTTTCGGTCTGCTACTTTTGCCTTATCTTCCGTTTGTCTGACTTGCCACTTTTTAATTTCGATTTTGTACGACAAATGTAACAAACATTCAAAAAACCTGATCCAGGCATGCAAAGTTGATAACCCGAATTTCAAATAAGATATATTTAAAACTGGTCTTTTTATAACAATTTCAATATTATTAAAGTCTTTAGAAGTGGCTCCGCGTAAAAAATATTTTTGGTGGAATTGCTTTCCGCTAGAGCATTTCCCACTTTAACGTCGATCATAGTTAAGTACATTTCAAAATTAATTTCTCTTTTTATGTAACTAGAATAACCTACAAAATTCACAAGTTATCGATCTAAATTCTGTTTTTCCTGCAAAGTAAGTGTAGTTGTTTCTTTCGAAAAATGTACTTTAATAGGACGACAAAATCGGGTTGAGGCTGGCCGCGCATTCTGCCAGACTAAAGCATTATCTTCTTTATTTACAAGCCTTATGGGTACAAAAGATGTAAAAAATATGCTAGCATCGGATGTCAAGCTGTCTTGAAATCTTTGTTTATACTCTGACTGACCAGAGGTTCCGTCAAACCCATACTTACAAAACAAAGTTAATTTAATTTTGTTCTTCGATTTTGCTACACATTTTATTACATCTTTTTGCACTTCTATTAGTCGTTCACAGGTGTGGTTCAGCAAGGATTGTAATGGTACACTAGCCCTTTTTTCTGTTATGAAAATATCTTTGGGGTGACACCTTTTTTTGGCACACAAGACTTCATCGTACGAGGGATAAATATCACAATTTTTAGATTTTCTCTACAACTGACGAAAGCGCTTCATCTCCATTTAGTTTATTGTATTTTGTTTTGTTTAGTGCTTGGAAGTATTCTTTAGCTTTATTTGGTTCTTCATGTATTTTCACGATCATTTTAGATGCATCTATCTGACCCTGGGCACGAAGTTGCGTCTGGAGCGAATACGCAAGTTCTTGTGGAGTTGTAGAATGTCGCAATTTTTGAGTTCTTAATCTTTTGGTTCTTTCAGCGCAATTGTCGAAACTTAAAACTTTACGACCCACATTTGTTTTCTTCTTTAAAAATTGACATTTTGCATTATTAGCAGATTTGAAGCTTCCCATTTTTTTCTAAAGTTGCTCATGAATCTTGAAAGAGTTTTTTTGAGTTTACTCGTAAACAATCAAAGCCAGTGCTTTTCAAAATATCTTTTTGTAGTTGTTTGTATTTTGTAGTTTTTCTGAGAAGTCCTTATAAACATTTCACTTAGTTGCCTATTGCTCAGAACTATAGTTTCGTTTTTATCTATAAAAAAAATATTGTCTTAGCCTAAGTTAAACTTTTCAAATAAGAAGTATCAAAATATCTGAACTATTCTTGATTTTTTTTAATAATAAATTATAAATAAATAACTGATTTGAAATTTAAAACTTAAAGTAAAAAATAATATGGCATTGACAACGGATATTTAACAGTTTTGGCGCATACTATTTCAAAGTTTACGAAAAATGTTTAACTTCTACGATTATTTTTTTAGGGATACATCTACAAAATAATTATTCACCCTGTATCTATCTCCTGATTTTAAAAAAGTTGCCGTTTTTAGAAATTTCAGTTAAATAAGAACCTTTATCTGCCTAATATGCCTACTCAAGACTTTTTTCCGCAGATAAATAAAGTATTTTTAACAAAACACGGTTTTTTTATCAATTACTCCTCTATTTTAATTTGTTTTTTTTTGTAAAATGGCGCAAAAATGCGCAATGTTTTATTTAATATCTTTTAAGATAAATAAATAAGATTGTCAAAAAGGATATTCAACAAGCTGGGCAAGGAGTGGAACTTATTGAAATGTTAAATTAAAATACGATTTTTTCAGTAAAATAACAAAAAGCATGAATTATTATAGTTTTAATTTTTTTGCCTGCTTAAAGAATGTTATAAATCAATAATTTCTAATTGTTTTATAAAAGCATACCTGTAGAATGTGTTTCCATGTTTCACAAAATGGTTCTACTAATTAATGATAGAGTTAGACATAAAGCAAATTATCAGAAATTTATTACACAATGACAACAAGAATAAGTTTCATCGAACTTGACAACCTACTGCTGATCTTTGGCATCTTATAAAAATAAGTGATAAGTATCAAAATCACAGCCAACTATTTGTTGACACCGTGAAATATTATCGGGTGAATTTAGTTTAATTTGTTTGTGTTTTTTTAATTGCAATAAATGCCATGAATTAAGTGATTTCGACCAGTGTGACGCCGGGCATTACTGAAGTTAAACTTGGTAGAGCTTTCTATTTTACTACAACACATTGTGAACAATTAATCCAATCGACCGCGATAAAATGTGAATTTCCCAAATATTAACTTTGTGTCTCAATTTCGCTGTATCCTGTTCTTAACATACCCCTTTACAAAAGCGTACCAGTACATTTGAGTACCCCAGTACGCCAAGATAGCAAACAGGTTAAACAATGTGTTTAAAGAGTTTCTTTTAATACTTATACAGTGTGACTAGTAAAATCCGCATCATATGGCAATTTTTTAAATAACAGACCTAATTAAAATTGAGTTTTTGCTGAGAAAAAAAAATGCCCCAATAACACTAAAAAATTAGCTACAAGCTACCCGTAAAATTTCCATTTTTTTTCAAAAATAGCAGAAATTTGCTTTTTGAAAAATGGTAAAAAACGTTTTTTATAATTTCAATGCTATCGCTTGACCAGAAGCAACAATTGATCCTGTTTAGCCGAACGTGCCCGAATATGGAATGGCAACGGATATTTTGTTTGAATGTAGCTCAAGACATGAAATAATATAGAACTTTTAGTAGTGGCATATCAGTATATTAATCTAGGCATATCGGAGAATTTTCAACTTTTCGCCGATTTACTTCCAAGTATATGTGGGCACCTACAAAATGAATTTCCTGTGTTTTTCATAAAGTTGTATGTCGAAATAGG
Organism: Kuschelorhynchus macadamiae; assembly: GCA_030620095.1. Classification (NCBI taxonomy): domain Eukaryota; kingdom Metazoa; phylum Arthropoda; class Insecta; order Coleoptera; family Curculionidae; genus Kuschelorhynchus; species Kuschelorhynchus macadamiae. The sequence continues at coordinate 715,180 of JAUTXW010000980.1, read as the reverse complement.
ATAGAACATGCAAACATTTTTCATTGTTTATTGATATACATGTTTAATAATTATAATTTATTATATTATAAAAATTATATTTTTTAATAAAAATAATTTTGCTAAAAAAAAGCTTAAATTATCAAGAAGGGTATGGAAACAGTTGAATACATTTTTGATCTAACGACCCAATAAAGTGGCAGTGAGAGTTTAATTCAGTTAAATTAGCTGCAAAAGTATTAGGTTTAAAAATTGAGAAAATTTTGAAAGCAATCAAAAGTGAAAATTTAGGTATAAAATCAAAATGAAAACAAACTTTTCTTTACAAATTTTTAAAATTTTCAATTTCTCCAAAAAATATCGAATTTAGCAGTTAAGATAAATCACGTGACAATATTTTTAATGTCATTTTGCTTTATTGTTTAGGGAAAAGCTTTATGCAAATTTAAATTTTACTAACGTCGGTTCGTTTATTAAAAAAAATTATATGATCCAAATTTCTTGATATAATTTAACTGCTTTAGTTTAGAGTGTTTGGGTTCTGGGGGTTATTACCTTTCCCCTCTAGAGAGGCCAGGCCTTAAGTTGTATTTTGTAAATTTTAAAGTATAATTTTTAGTCGCTATTCCTTATGAACTATACTATATACAGTTCTTTCAATGTACGATTTATAATAGAATATATAGCAATAATTTTTATAACCACCTCTCCACAGGAAATGTTTTTAAAAACGTCCTTGGAACAGCGAAGTAAGTATTTTATCGCTACTTAGTACTCTATTACTTTATTGTTCCAAAACCTTTAATTAAATAATTCGGAAAGAAATTTCTTTTGGCAGTGGCATAATTACAAATTCTGCCCGTCCCCCCCGCAGTATTTGACAAACGGCCCCCTATAATCAAGTACTTGATAAAAAATAACTGATGACTAAAAAGAAAAAGTCATTGCTAGTTTCCTTCGGTTGGATTACATATTGTCGCTGCATCCCTAGCATTAGTGGGCTTCCTCGCATTGCTGTGGCTGGAAGAGGTGTGGCTACACCACCGTCTTTTAAAGAAGCTATATGCATCTATGCATCTCATTAAGATAAAAAAATGCAAAAAAAAATATTGTGTAATTTTTTTTTCTGAATAAGCTTTAGATCTTAGTTTTGTGACGGCAAACATATTTTGGCCCTTTTTGTCCCTTTACTAATTTTTTTTATATATTCGTTAGGCCCATCTTCAATAAAATATTTATCCCTAACTCTAAGTATTAGAAAAAAGTATTTAAAAATGTATTTTGGAACAGGGTTCACACGAAGACAATTGGTTGGAGAAGTGGAAATAATCAGGGGTGGTGGAACATTACAGATGTTTGATAAGCCAGTGCTAACTGCATATACTTTCAGAGTTATCTAACGTTGTACAGGATCCAAAGACCTGCAAAAAATTTTAGCGTGAAATGAACTGTCATTTGCCACTAATACTACCCCAAAATACAGGGCAAAACAAGTCCATGCGATTGCCAGAAAATTAAAATTCTCTGCTAATGTTGGTATGTTTTTATTAGGACACTTTTACTGATATCTTTAATGCTATAGATAGAAAACCTACTTTCAAGTTTCAGGAATTAAACCTATAAGGAACTCGTTGCAAGAACGTAGTTTTTCTTTTGAATGGTACTCTCCCGACATCCATAAAGCTAAAAAATGTTACAAAAATGATAAAACAAACATTTTATGTCAGATAATAGACTAATATAAATTAATTGTATCACTACAAAGAAAAACAAGCTCTTGAATATTTTTATAAACTTGCAGGAGTCAACAAAACTTTTGAGTCGCTTAAAAAGGGTCTTTTATCCAATTTACTAGGGCGCGCGCCCTTAAATTTACCGTCATCTAAATAACTTAGGAATGTCGTGGAAGCAATATTCCTTCCATACTTACTGTTGCATGGCGTAGAGTATAAGGAAGGGTGGAAGATGCTGCTGTTGCGGGGTCCGAGCAATTTGTCACCCTATTTTTGCCGGTCCTTGGACGCAATGGTGCTCTATTCCAGTGACGGGGATATATTTTTTGAATATACCGACTTAAGTGGAAAAGTAAAAATGTAAAGTAAAATATGCTCAAGTTTTTTTTATATAAATTATATTAAACAGCGAAATAAAATTTGCTAGAAGAGAACATCGAAAAAATTCTGTTTCCGACGAAACGATTTTTGTGGAGAGTTTTATTTTAGTGTTCTGAATATGTCCTAAAAAGTATCCTAAGGTTGAGACCTATCTTTTGGCTTTGAGGGATTAAAGAGGGCCAATTATAAATTTTTGGGCTTATCTCAAAAACTATCAATTTTTCAAGAAGAATAATTACAAGCATGTCATTTATAAAATTCTGTCAAAAAAAAAAAGATTTTAAAATTTTTTCTTTCTGTTTTTTTGTCAAAGAAATACGTTTTTTTTTATAGAGAAGATGTGATAGTAGAAGTATGTACTATTAAAAAAAACTAGCAAACAACTTTTGTATTTTTTGCAACCACAACTCGCATTATAGCGTCTAGTGCAGTTGCGAAAGTTATTACTAACTGATTACCAGCCGATGACAAGAAGTTTTCGAATGGTTCTAATCTATCTATGTTAATTTTTCGATCCCGAGAATTTAGGATTTAACTCCTAATCAAACTATTTTAAGACATGAAGAGAGAACTCAAATAAACGCTTCTCTAATACACTCAACCTGGGTGGTAGATCTGATAATTTTACTGGTTCCGGGACTTTGATAAAAAGAAATAGGTAATGTCTTTTTAACAGAGCATTTCTCTTATATAGCATTCCTTTTATAATAAATAGTATAAAATAATTCGAATTTTAAATACTATATAGAAACTATACTCATACATAAGTGTGGTAAAATTTCCTACAGTTACGAGGACGTTCATATTTAGAATAAATAAGGTCGATTTATGTTTAACTTTTCTTAAATGTTCTAAATGGAATGACGAGATCTATTGAATTACTATAAAAAACGCAAAAGAAAATACTAGTTTCATCTATAATTTTTAACTGGACACCTTGCTACTTCCACCAGTTTGATGTTATTTAACTATTATAAATAATTAATATTTTTTTAAAGATATAAATGTCATTCTTTCGTTATAACAATGTCGGTTACAATTTTATAGATGTTGCCACTAATAACAGAACCAAAACTATAACAGTCTCTAACTTTAAACTGCTATATAATTTGCCACGTACTTAAATCAGAGTTAAATGTGGTAACCATTCTATATATTTTGTTTATATTTTATAAAAATGTGAAGAAATAACTATGTTCAATAATTATGCTTCATTTAGTAAACAATTTTAGCTCCTATTTTAACGGATAATAATATTTAATGCACCAAGTTAAACTGATAAAACTTTATTTAGTTTCAAAAGAAAAATAATGCGTTGCAACTCTTGCAAAGCTATGTTCTATAACATAACACAACTAGAAAATATGGTAGTTATTAATTTTTCTTATATTGACTGAGAGTTAAAAAAATTATTATAACAGCGAAATTAAGTTTTAGTTTAAATTTTGCTATTATTTTCAAAAATATTACACAATGCCCGTCACTTTGATGTAGATTTCAAATTGATGCAAGAATCTTTCATTCTACTTCCTAAATCACAAACTATTTAGTATTAAAAGTCTTTCTTTAAAAAATAACTTGATTTAATTCATATAAACCGCAGAATAGACATATTTCGGAATTTGTACTTCTAACATAACAATTACTTCGCGATGATTAATACGTAAACGATGTTTCTGTTTTAAGTACCTATGTTTTAAACTCTGCATACTAGAGCGGACCACTCGATTTTACTCCCTTATTGTTGAGCTAGAGAAAACGTATGTAATTTTTTTCCAAACTATCACAATATGATACTAAAACTTATTTGTTAATATTAGGGAATTTGAAGGTTGGAATCGTAAGAAAAAAATTTATGCATATAATATCAGCACAGATCGATAAAGCTCTATCCTGATTTCAAAATTATAAAAGAATAATATATCTGTCTTTTCAGGTTTTTTAAGATATTCGTGTTTGAATATTGCCACAGCCTACTATTGCAATAGCAGACACACAACTATGGTAATATTTCAACCCAAATATTCTGAAAACTCTAGAATATAAATATGTAATACTACATATTTTTGAAGTTCGAAGGAAAAGCTCTATAAATAGATCTGTGCATCATTCCCTAGGATTATGTGCGAAAATTTGGCTTTCGGTTTCATTTCCAGTTAGATCGGGCTATTTACATACCAAGGAAGGAAAAGCATTTTTCTTCTTTATATATATATATATATATATATATATATATATATATATATATAGTTTTTTTTCTACTGTGATGTCATAGATACATATAGTTTAATAATTTTGCACCAACAATTGTAATACGAGCATTTTGACTTTTTTTTCTTATCTTGTCATATTGATGCTGATTCACTGGTCTATTGTTGTCAGCAATACTATGAATTTCATACGCGAAGGTTGTAGAAGGCAAGAGCGAAGACGGAGGTGAATTTTCCTTGGAATTTTCTTCTGAACATAGAATTTGGTTCGCGATGCGTTTTTTGTTCTCTATGGATTCGACCACATATGATTCTGCAACTTTTGTCTATTGCCATCCCTCGAGACGTTTTAAATTCTAATATCCACTCCAATGTCGGCCAACATAGTAGCCGAAGAGCGTCTTTAACAATATCCAGTAAAGGTCTCTCGATTTGGAAGTCTCAAAAAAGCAGCCACGTCCTATGGCATCTTACCAAACTTATTAGTTCCAACAGTTAGTGTTAACAGTTTGGAAATTGACAAAAAACCTTTGATGCGGTGTAATTTTGGGACGCAGATACATGTACTTCTTGACGAAATTAAGATGTTTTTCTTCAGTTATAACAAAGCTTCTACTCTGGTGAGTCTTACTAACTGGTATTTTCACCAGAAACAAACCTTCTTGTTCGACTACACTTTCAAACAACGGATGAGCTAATTCTTTACGCCTGCAAGCTCCAGCGATTCCAATTAGTGTTGCTACTTTGATTAGTAAATAATAATTGTCAGGCGCAATGCTTAAAATTTTTTCAACATGTTCGCGGTTTAAAATTTAAACTTTTTTGATCTAAAACTTACCATTTTCCTTTTTAAATAAGCAATAAATTTAAAATGCTCGCCAATATCAACGATTTTCCTAATTTTTAACATATAATTTATCTTTGAGTAATTGGACTATATTGTAAAAGGTTGAAAATTCTTTGAAATTTCTTGAAAGTAAACTAGAAGCACCTCTTCTTTACTAATGTTTTTCTGGAAGCAAATCCAAATCTAATTCTTTTGCTGCGGTCATAATATATTCTGGAACCTCGTCTTGCATGGCCAGATTCTCAAATTCACTTAAATTCATTGTAATAATTCAAAATTACGTAAAAGACGCACACATAAAAGCAATTAATGACAAATAAATATGTTGAATGTCAGTTTGTTGATTTCTAACAGTTGACTTTAAGCGTCCTTAGTAACCTGGACACCTGGTAGCTAACCAAAAGGAAATGCATTAAGCCTGCTACACACTCTGAGATATGTATCGGAAAATTGACTTTTCCGAACGGCTGTAGAAAAGAAATATTTCCCACAGTACAAAAATAAATGTTTCCCAATAGTTATTTTTCATTACCAGAAAATGACTAGTTACAAGGAAAAATTGACTTTTTCTTTCAAAAATGTTAACATTTTGACAGACCATTCTGCTTCCTTGTTTAAGTCGAAAATGATATTTTCTTGTAAGGTAGTGGAAAAAATTATTTGTCACAGCCTAAACTCTTATTTTTTTGTAATATAAAACGCAAAAATATTAAGTATTAAACACTTTTAATATATTAATAATTTTACAAGCCATCCAGTTTAAACAAAAATTTAAATAGACGACAAGAAAATAAAAAACCACGTAGTTTAAAAATATTACGGACATTTTACTCCGAAAGATCAAAAATGTTGTTTGTAGTTATAAGTGGTGTAGACGTCAAATATCAAAAATCTAGGAGATGAATTAGAAAAAGAAATAGATACCTGCGTAGACCCTTAATATCAAATTTGGTCCCATTTTCCAGCGTAAGCCACTGAACAATATCGCGAGGGATGGCTGCAGCTTGGAACGAATTTTGCGTCTGCCGATGGGGAAAAAGTGTGGGCAGGCGCGGATTTGGCGACGGCAGAGGGGCTTCCAATTAAACTGAACTCATAAATTCGGAAGCGTGCCGCCACGAGAAGACGGACGAGTGCGATAAGTTATTTGAAAAATACTTGGATCAAAGAAGCAAGAAAAAGAGAAAAAGTGGCAGTTTACGCTAATAAATAGCTTAAGAAAACTAACTAAAAACACATGTCCCCAATATTTTCTTATTAAGAAAAATCATACATTTGTAACCTGGTTTTAATTTTTGGGAAATTATTAGGACTTTAAAGCCGCCTGCAGCTACAGTCAGTCCAAAAAGTCTCCGTACACTATCTGTGTTGTACAGAATTTTTCTGTTGTATTAAATTAATTAATCACAACTAGGATCTAACATGTTTTTATTAATTTTTAAGACATATCTAATGATTTTCAGTAGTAATTGTAACAAGGGAACATTATATTTAAAAGTTATACAAATAATAGAAAAACATATACAAAATTAATGCCAAAAAAGTCTCCATACAGTTAATAATTTTTAGTAATACTTTAACAAAATAGGAAAACAAATGGAAACTAATATTTGGTCGGACCGCCCTTAGCCCTGATAATGGCTTGCAACCTTCTTGTCATGCTGGAAACCAGCTTTCTAGTCACTTCTGGTGTAATGTTCTCCCATTCGTACAATATTCTGTTCTTCAACGCTTCTTTGCTTGAAACGTTATGTTGGCGAACGCGGCGTTTAAGTTCCTCCCATAAATGCTCAATAGGGTTAACATCAGGTGACTGTGGGGGTGTATGAAGCTGCTGTCGCACATTATGGATCATCCATTCTCGCACCAAGTTTGCTGTGTGTTTTGGATCGTTGTCTTGTTGGAACATGTATCTCCCTTGGAGGCCCAATTTCTGCACACTTTCTGGTAAATTGTCGCGCAAAATGTTCATGTAGACATGCTGATCCATGGTCCCATTAATAAAATGCAGATTTCCAACTCCTCCAGCAGACATACAGCCCCATAGCATAACATTGCCGCCCCCGTGTCTAACTGTGGAACAAAGGTTCTTGATGTCAAAGGCGGTATTCTTCTTTCGCCAAACTTTAGCTCTACCATCAGACCCAAAAAGGTTAATTTTAGTTTCATCGCTAAAAATTACTGATTCCTAAAACTCCGGAGGCTAGTTAACGTGCTCTGTAGCAAAGGCCAATCGTTTTTTTCGATTAGCGTCCGAAATTAATGGTTTCTTCCTGGCCACACATCCCCTATAGCCAGCCCTGTGTATACAATTTCTCACCGTTTGTGAACAAATATTTTTTGAAAATAACTCTCGAACTTCTTCTTTGAATTTAGGAGCACTTTTCTTGGGATCTATAGTCACTTGCCTAACGATACTAGCTTCTTCACGTGGAGTCAGTTTTTTGGGACGTCCAGAGCGAGGTCGAATCTTGTAGGAACCCGTTAATTTATACTGATTCACAATGTACTGAATGGTAGTATGCGGCTTCTTCACAATTTTTCCGATATGTCGAATTGATTTTTTTTCTTTCCACATATCAATTATCAGTTTTCGAATTGGTATTGGAATCTCACGATTTCTTTCGCTCATTTTTACTGCTTTCTTAAAAACTAACAATAAATGTACCAACAACAATGTGACAGGTAATTCATTATGGCCGAAAATCATTCATTTGTTTTATGCTGGCCAGCCACAGGCACCTTGATTAAATGCAACTAACTATAACGTGCTTTTTTAAATAAGATTAAAAGTGTACGGAGACTTTTTTGACATTAATTTTACATGCATTTGTTTAATATTTAAGGAACTTTTGAATAAAATGTCGCTTTGAAAAGACGTTAGTTAAGCTTAAAATATTGAAAAAAACTTATTTTCGAGTCGTTTCAATTATCAAATAAAATACTATAGAAAAATATCATATAAACTACCTACTGTACTGAGACTTTTTGGACTGACTGTATATGTCTGAGCGCAGCACCAATTTCTGGGATTCATTCTAATACAAGATGAAACGTAGCGGCTAAGCCATGATAACCGTCAACGGTGTTTGTGACTAGATCTCAGCGGTAACTATGCTTTTCTTGGATTTCAATGCATGTAATTTTGTGCTTTTAGACTTTCGCATACGGTAAAGACATAATAAAAGAGCTCGTTTTAGGACAACTTTAAAAAAGACCTAACCTGGGCTAACCAAAAATACGATCTAATAATTATAAAAAACGATTACATTCTAAATTACTTGTATGGAAATTCGCGAAAGCATAGTTACCGCTGACAAAGTTTACTGAATATAATATTATATTCAGTAACCTTTACCGCTGAGCTCTCGTCCACTTAAAGAATGAATGCTTATGCGCCCAATTTCGTATATCGATATGATAGTATGTTTTATTACCACGCCCAATTTCGAGTATATCTAACTGTTCTACCCGTGTTGGCGTGCAATTTCGAACCGCCCAGTTTTTTAGTTTTTTGACTGTATTTTTAATGTTTTCCACCCTTTTAATTTCCACGATGAAAGTTTAATTGAACTTGGAACACTACTAAATAAAGAAAATAAAGTTTTTCCAAAACTGGTGTCTTAAGAATGATTAAAACATGTTTACCTGTTATCGCACTTAAAAAATTTGTTAATTTTAAATTAACAAAAATTAACAAAAGTAATCTATTTAATAATATATTCAACTTACTCAAAATCGTCGTATATCAACGAGTTCCGGAGGATTGTAATTACCTGAAAAAAAAAATAGTTGTTAATAACAAAATCACCATTTAAAAAGTTACAAAAAATTAAGATTTTTTTTGGAATCTTGAAAAGATTGACATTTATGGGGCAACTATATTAAATTTTACGTCCAAATGTTCCAAAGCACTAGATTACAACTTATTTTGTATAAGATACTCTAAAAAGTTTCAACTAATACTAGTTCTAATTGTAAGTAGTCAAGTATCAGTCAACTGAAAATTGTTTATTGTAATCATAAAAAATCTTATTTTTTAGGTGTTAAGAAGAACATGGTAAAAATATTTTTATATTTCTACATGCATTACAATATTAATTTACATTCAGCTAATATAATAGAAGACATACAGTGGGACCCATTTAAAAGCGGAACACCCCTGTATTTCAAGAATTAGTTACCAGATTAGTTTTAAATTTTGGTGCTATATATGAATTCAAAATATGATTGTTTCAACAGGCCCAACTTTGACATCGCTTATTGGAGGGGGGAAAAGAAGGGAACATTTTAAGAAAAAAATATTAGATATTAGATATTTTTATGGAAATGTGGATCTCAGTTTCTTATTTCAGCATCATCCCCTCTATACAAAATTTCATCAAAATATTAAATTGCTTTTTGAAAATACGAGCTTCCCAAAAATGCAATTTTTTACATTTCATAGGCAAAATTCTTGTAAACCATTACCTTTATCAAAAAACAACATTTATTGTATAATTTTACCATCTTCACTTAATTTAGGAAAGAAAATTGCTCTAAGATTTATTCTTGACTGCGTTCGAGTTCATCAAGGTTCTATGTTTGTTAAAAATGTCTTGCATTAAAATTATCACTTTTAATATCTTAGAGTAATTTGTGTACCTACATAGATTAAAGGTGGTTAAAAGAAACCAAAAATTGTAAAATAATGTTTTCTGGTAAAGAAAATGGTTGACGAGAATTTTGACATTGAAAGCTCGTATTTCCGAAAGCCAATGAAATAGTTTTTTGAAATTTGGTATACAGAGGTTCTTGAGTTGGGTTGAGTAACAATCTGAGAGCAAAATTTCTTTTAAAAAATCGCTAATAATTTTGCTCTGAAAATGGTTCCCTTTTTGTCCAAATAATCATATTTTAGACCTTTACCTATCACCAAAATTTGAAGCTGTAATCTGGTAAATAATTTCTAAGATACAGGGGTGTTCTGCTTTTAAATGAGTCACATTGTATATTTATCTATGGATTTTAACATATTACACTATACTTCTCCAGACGATATGCTTATAATTAAAAGTTATTTGAATAAAATTTAAATCTTCTGTTTAAAACTGAGACAACAAAAGAAATTACAGTTCTTTATTTTAATAAATAGATGCGGAAATGGCTTTTAAAATTTAATAATGAACGAGTTTCCTCTTTTTGAAAGAAATTTCCCCTATCTAATTCGTACATAAAGAAATGTTTCTCTCAGGGACGAATTGCGATTGTAATTAATAGAGGTAATTAAAACAGAGATTTAATATCGGAAGGGGGTAGCAGCAAGGCTATAACGAAAGCCAAATGGTAGTATACTGTAACGGCGATATTTACGTGTTGAGCATAACTTCCCAAGTTTGCCTAATTCCTTGGGCTCTAAACATGTCTGGAGCTTAAGCCGTCCGACATCTTTAGGAAAATTAGTTGGGTATCATGAAGGCGCATTTTTCTCCGGAAAGAGATGAGAACTTTTACACCAGGAGCCCATTAAAAGTTGAGAAATTGCTCTGGGCCGCGCTAAAACCATACGGAAGTTTCCCCATTTAGGGGGTGACCGCCAACATAAAGATATTATGGGAGTATTATTAGAATACGTAAGTAAGGGAGGGAAATCGAACATTTATAATAACCTGCCGTATTATTTACATTTCAATAAAACAATAATTTGACAGGTTTTGCTGTATGCACGTTGTCAGCGAGAATAAAGTCAATTTTCGCCTATTTGACAATCTATCTCATCATATTTAAAAACAGATCATGAGGACAATTTTTGTTCAATATATCCTTTTCTTCATTCCTTGTATTTACAAAATTACCCTGTCTATAGTAATTTAGTCATAAAAATTAATTTTTGCATTGTTATTTTAAAGTTTTTTCGTAAGGGTTAGTGGTTAGTATCGTCATCAGTCAACAGTTTTTGAGATCTTCACGATTCAGGGCCTCTAGATGCCAAAGAACAGGTTTTCTTAATTTCGTTAGTCTGTCTGTCTATCGAACGGTCTGTCTATTCGCGGCTTTAAAATACTTATCCAGTTGAGTTAAAATTTTGATCCAAAATTGAGGGTCATATGAATGACAATGATTTTGGTAAAAATCTAACATGACCCGACAAAATGGCTGCCTAATAAAGTACTAGAAAAATGATTACTAAAAAATCGAAGAAATTGTCCATATTTCTCTTAGTTTTAATAACAAACATAGAAAAAGTAAATTAATTAAATTATAATTATTAACATAACACGTGTTTCGTCCTTTCGAGCATCATCAGACCTACAAACAACAGAGAGAACCTTAGTAAATAATCACACTCACAAATCCAAAAACAATAATTTACAAATAAAACGAAACACACTAAAGTAAAACACAACAAATAACTACTAATACATATTTAATGTGGTTTTACTTATACTTTTTTTAATAATTTTTTTTTTGTTTATTCACGTGACACCCAAAATTTAGTGTCGATCAAATATGTATAAGTAGTTGTTTATTTTGTTGTACTTTAATGTATTTCATTTTATCTGTAAGTTATTGTTTTTGGACTTGTGAGTATGATTATTTACTAAGGTTCTTTCTGTTGTTTGTAGGTCTGATACTCGAAAGGGCAAAACACCTGCCCTGTTAGTAATTATAATTTACTGAGACCGAGACTGCGGGTCTTTTTCTACGTTTGTTATTTAAAAAATCGTCAAGTGGGAGATATCGTAAAATTTTGATGAGGAGCAATATGGAAAAAGGAAATGGCGGCTTAATTAAAAGTTTAAAACATCAGTAACAAAAAACTCCTTGTTCCTTTAAGTTTTTAAATTTTGTACGTACATACACCAAGTGCGGAACAAGGATGATCTAATAAAATTTTGTTAATTTTATGAGGCAACAAAATGGCGGCTAATTAATGTTTTATAATTGAATTTCTCATAATTCATGGTAAAATTAACATAGGTATCACGAATGTATTTTTTTTACTAAACTAATACTTATTTGTACTCGCAAAGAAAGATAATATTTTGAATAGATGATCCATCCAATGTTAAATAAATTTCTCCTTAATGGATCCTAACTTTGTATTGTTATTGGAGATCGACAATGTTGTCCTCGCACAACGCCCAGAGTTTTCAGTGCGCGGCTGTTAATATTAAAGTCGTTTAAAGATAAGCATAATTTTTGTATTGTATTTCTAAATAAGTAGACGCTTGTGGCAACACCGAACCACGTATTGCTGCGTGTAGTCTAAATAAACTGACAAACACGGATAGTTAATATAATGAATTTATTTGTATCTGATGAATCGGGTATTCGTAGTATAATCGTTTTTAGGTTTAGGTAAATTGGTCAATATTTTTTGTGACCCTAAGATAATTTTACCAACAATTGTTCTGATATATTACACTCAGGGTACAAATTAATTTTGAAGACAACTAAAAACTTCTTCCCATTAGCAGCCCAAAAATGTACTGAATAGTGAAAAGTATTTTGTATAATAAATTGATCCGTGAACATTAACCAGGGACTTACGCAGAATGTCAATTTACAAGACAAAACAAAATTATGATGAAATATTTAATTTTTCTGTCTTCTATGCAACTAAAAACGACTTGTATATAAACTGAAAAAAGAGCAAACTGCAGAAATTCATTGTGGATACTTAAGCACGAATTAGACGTTAATCATAACATACGCAAAACTGAAGTAAAAGCTAATATTCGGCAGCCGTCAAATTAAAGATAGAATATTATGAAACATTATTTTAAAAAAGATTAAATGATTAAAATTGAAATATGAACTTAAAAAGAATACCTGCTCATATGTTTCGAGCTTTAAAATATTTAGCGTTGGTTATAATATGTAAACAAAAACATGCTTTATTTTTAAATTTTATTTTCAAATTTCATTTTAATTTTATATTAAATATTGAACACTAGTCCCAAAGTATCAGTACTTTTATAAAGAAGGTTAATTTAAAAAATGTCCATATTAACCGAAATAAATTAGGTGTATGGGGGCCATCGAGTTTCACTTTAGCAAAGTTTTCAGCAATCTTTAATAAAACTAACTTTCCTTTCCTAAATAAATATTGTCATAATTCTCTCTCGCCACATTTCACCGAAGGACAATTTTGCCGTTTGTCAGCAGTCGGCAGTAGGGCTGTAAACTAATTTAGCAAAGTGAGCCCCAGGCCAATATCGTGCTCCATTGTTTTTGTTGATACAACCAAGCCCTAAATCTTAAAGCAAAGGGTAGACGTTTCATTATATTTACAGCAGGATATATTAGATTTCTTTACCCCGTTAATGGAGGAGAAATAAAATGCATTAGTTAAAACTTGGGTAATTAATGGGCGAATGAATATTATTTACCCAGTATAATTTATTATACTGGGTAACAACAATATTAAGATGTTGATTTAAGAGAGGTGTGGGTAAAAAGCGATATTTTGAAATTCAAATAGATTCAGTGCGTTTTGGGATAGACTTTTATATTTTAACTAGATATTTTTTGTGCATCGCTATTTTCCGCAATGTATCATTTTCAACAATGTTTTACAAATAACGTTTCAAAAAGATATGCCAAACGTAAGACTTAGTTAAGAAAAAATTAACATATTTAAAAACTAGTCGTAATTCTTTGGTAAAGAACCAAATTATATATGGTTATTTTTTTATAACAAATAAGCTAATATGATTTATTTAAAATTATTATTTAAAAAATACCCTGAGTGCTTAAAACTATTAAGTAGGCTAACATAGGAAAAGAAACCACAAAACATATTAAAACAAGCGACAATTTAAATAGGTACCCGGTATCCTCCATAAAACAAAAAATCCATTTACATTTGTTAGGAATAGTAAAGTGTGACCCAATTTATTTCAGTACATAGTCACAGTATATATATGTCAGATATACTGTCTTTTCAAAAATTTTTATTGGGCGTCATTTTGTTCCATCATATTGGTTTCTACCTAAGCAACACTTGATTTTTGGGCATAATTTAAAATAAATTCAATAATTAGTTTTTACATTAAGACACCGCCATTTTGTTGAATTCGAAAAAACGTATCCTTATATCACATCACATTTAATTTTTTTCTAAAATTTAAAGTCGATTGAATAAGACTTTTTACGCTTATTTTTTAAACATTTTATTTGGCTTCCATTTTGCTCTACCATCTTGAATTCGTACCACAACTTTACCAGTTTATCAATATAGAACACTTAACGCTTGCACAAATTTTCAAATTAATCTAATAAGTAGTAGATCTTCCGGCTGATTATATAAATATTTTATTAAGCCGCCATTTCGCTTTGCTATATTCATCAGAATGTTACCACTTCATTCCTATCTAACACTTGATTTTTGTGCTAAATTTGAGGTAAATTGAGGTAAAAAGTTTGACAGACAAACCGACAGACGGACCGATGGAATTGATAAAACATATTTTTTGTCATCTAGGGACGCTAAAACGTGAAAATATGTAAAGCCTGAAGGAGTGATTTCTCCACGATTACAAACATTACATTAGGCTGGATTTTGTTTCGCCATCTTGAATTAGCACCACAATTCGACTAGTTCATCTCTGTATCACAGTTAGTTATGGAACATAATTTGAAATTAGTCCATTAAGAAGTTTCTTCAGGCTGAATTTTTAAATATTTTATTAAGCCGCCATTTTGTTCCGCCATCTTCGATTCGTACCAAAATTTTACCAATTAAGACCTACATAATACTTGATTTTTGTGCAAAATTTAAGATAAATGGGATAAGTAGTTTTGTAGTAATAATTTTTTTAACATTTCACTAGGCCCCATTTTGGATTTTTACCAAAATGTTATCAAATCAAAATTTCAACTATTTATAGTAATCTATTTATGGTAATTGTTATTAGTAATATTAATTACACAGTTATGATAAATGGTTGATTGGTAACTTGAACTTTTGATTGGTTGATTACAAAGGTTTGTCGAAGAAGTTTTGGAGCTGTTGCTACCCATGGATACAATTATATCCTCGAATTTCTTTTATTGTAAAATTTTCTTACCGGATCCTCGGCGTGCATGAATTAATAACTGTAAATTTTTTCTAGGTCACGATTTTTTTAAGAAAATTTTCCCTCGTCGAGTTTTCAAAAAATTCATGCACTTGAAAAAATTACCGGCAATAATTCAACCATTGGGGATATTATAAGCGAGTATTTCTCTTGTGCAATTTAGACTGACGAGTTTCCATGGCAACCTGTACTGTTCAACTAGAAAAAAGAAATTTTTATTTATGCTATATTGACTGATGTCAAATTGTATATACATTTTATAAAATAAAACCCAGTGCCCAAGAATTGTTAGGTGAGTCTTCATACAAGAAATACTGTAACAGAATATAATGAATGACGTTGCAGTATATAATTTCAAAACCTCATACTACATAATGAACCTATTTCAAACACTTTTGGCTGAGAGGTCGTCTCTGCCTTTTCATGGGGCTCTAGTCTAAATCACTCATTTTATTTTATTATACGAGAAAAAATAAAAATTGACTAGGGGTCACATGACCCCTAATTTTTTACTAAAAATTAAACTGAATCGGGTAAGTAGTTTTTTAGCCATGCAGTCCCTAGATATTTTTCGGCATCTACTGACCCTGAAATGCAAAGATCTGAAAAAATCTAGAAGGGTGATTTTTTTCACGATTACAATATTTCCCTTTTACGAGGGAAGTAAAAATGAAAATAAAACTCCTTCTGAATCCCACGCATACCGAAGGGAGTATCTCCTGCAATTTCATATTTGCGCGACAAAATAGCGGTTTAATAAAATATTTAAAAATACAGCCTGAAAAAAAACTACTTAATGAACAGATTATAATTTGTGTGCTATAACTAATTGTAGTATAGAGATGAACTAGTAAAAGTGTGGTACTAATTCAAGATACCGGAATAAAATGGCGACCATTATAAAAAAAAATTATAATCTAAAAAAATCATCCTCTCAAGTTTCACAAATATTTGCGTTTTACCGTCCCTAGATGCCAAAAATATATCAATCAATATCAATTCCGTCGGTCGGTCTGTCGGTTTATCTGTCTGTCAGTTCGCGGCTAAGAACTCCTCATCAGATTGACTTCAAATTTTAGTCAAAAATTAAGCCTGTTATGATGATGGCCTGGTAATATGGTAGAAACTACTTAATTAGACTGATTTCAAATAGTGTGCCATAACTAGTCATGGTATAGAGATGAACTAGTAAAACTGTGGTACTCATTCAAGACGGCGAAGCAAGATGGCGGCCAAATAAAATTTTTATAATCTCAAAAAATCACGCTAGCAGGTTTTACATATCTTCGCGTTTTAGCGTCCCTAAATGCCAAAAAATATGTGTTATCAATTCCGTCGGTCCACCTGTCGGTTTGACTGTAAGTTGGCGGCATAGCTTAGAACTCATCAAATTGACCTCACATTTTGGACAAAAATTAAGGCTAATATGGGGATGATTTGATAACATTTTGGTAAAAATCCAAAATGCTGGAACAAGATGGCGGCCTAGTGAAACGTTAAACAAATATTACTAAAAAAACCAATTATCCAGTTTACTTCAAATATTGCAAAAAAATTAAATGTTACATAAGAATGAACTGGTAACATTCTGGTATTAATATAACATAGCAAAACAAAATGGCGGCCTAATAAAATATTTTAAAGAATCAGTCTATAAAAAACTACTAATTAGATCAATTGTCAATCATCAAAATTTCAGCCAAATAATATGTGAAAAAGATTAACGTAAAAAATCTTCTTCTTCTTGTTCAATTGACTGTAAATTTTGGAGAAAAATCAAGTATGATATAAGAATAAATTGGCGCGAATTCAACGTGACGTAACGAAATCGCGCTGTGGGTCAATGTAAAAACTTCTTATTGAACTCATTTTAAATTATGCACATAATTATGGGTGGCATAGATAGAAATTGTTAAAATATTGGTAGGGATCCAATGTACAGAAACAAAATGGCGTCCAATAAAATTGTTAGAACAGACAGTATATATGTGTTCCTAAATAACTAAGTACTGCACTAAATTGGTTAACACTTCACTTTTCCTAATAAAAGGAAATATTTATAATGAGGGAAGTTCCGGGTAAAAGAAATTTACCGATTTTTTGTATTATAATTATTTTAGTTTGGGAAACAAAATTCGGAATAAAATGTTAGAACTTTTAAAATTTTGGTAGGGTTAGTATAATTTATTCTCATCCTCTATTTTTATCAATTTCTAGAGCCCCTAAAATTATTTGAGGAAATTTGCGGACTGGACACATTTCCGTTTAAAAAGTTTGTCCTCTCAAAATTTCTATTCTGACATCATCTCTTCAGCAAAGCACGCATTTGAAAAAGTGATAGTTTTCTTTAAATATTAAAAATCTCTGCATATTTTTTAATTCGATGTTAAAAAATTTCTTGATATAACACAAAAAAAAAACGTTTGATCTGCACAATCGTTTTTTTGTACTCCAGTAGAACACTATTTACAGTATATCTTGTAATTGTGATGGTCGTGCCTGTGTAGAGCTGTAGTATACGATCAGAATAAAAGAATACTCAACAATGACTGGAGACATGGCTTGTTCCTTTAACAAGTCTGGAATAAAAATCATAGAAGTAGCACTAGAGTAACATTTTTTATAAATGCATGGAGAGGCATAAACAAATATACATAAACTTTATTGTCATATAAGCAACAATTCAAGTTTAAAAAAATAAGTTTAAATAATAAAATAGGTATGATTTTGTTTAAAATTTATATGAATTTTTTCTAGGCACTCCAATAAAAGACAGAGAACCATAATATATATGTTGTATATGTGGAAAATAAGTGAGATCAAAAAAATAATTTGTATATTTTAAAAATTAAGGTAATTCTAAGTGTGGTATCCATCTTCTTATATTTATTAAAAAAATTAACAAAAATATACCTAAAGAGTATAATTATATGTATAATTATAAGGAAATAACAAGTCATCCTACTAATTTTCTTCTACCCATAAAGAATTTACACTTTAGCCTGCTTAGTGCGTGGTTTATTTTCAAAAAAAGCCGACTTCAAAATACAAAATAATGACCAAAGCCTCTCCGCCCAAGAATCTGACATCACATTGATACATGGCCTATTCTTAGTGTAATTTCTCCTTTCTTTAAAGGTTGTCCGAAGATATATCGCATATGTTTACTAGTTATATCGGCCCTAATCACCTAGATATAAAAACCGTGTATAAAAGGTTATTTGTGATTGTCCACTTATCGCTGTTGTGGGAGTGAATACATGAGACTACGGTTCACGAAGAGGTTTCATTAGGGAAGGTGAAAATTCTAAAATCGATGTTTTGACGGGGTGTCGAGAAACAAAATGTTAAAATTTGGAAAATATTTAGAATTGTTAAAACATTAATTTTAATATTCCTTAAAAATAGTTAAGTGGCTTGTAAATAAGTAAGATTTTATAATTTGGTGTTTCGTATTGCTTATTGTAACTATATGTACAGGGAAGGTTGGCTGGTTTTATTTTAGATGGTGTCTATAAGCATTTAAAGTTATCATAAAATATTGTATATAAAAGTTTTAAGGTTTTCTATGAATCTTCAGGATTTGCTAAGAAAATAAACAAACGACAAATGGAAAATAAAAAATGATCGTCGACTTTGTTATTTTTAATTGACTACTTTGATTAATGAAATACTAGGTTTGATGCTTCTACCTTTAAATGCAACCCAGAAATATGACAAAAATTCCGTTATAAGAAACAACGTGTTTGAAAATATACAATTCGATACACTGTCTCTTATGGCAGAGTTATTGAGCATTTTCTCGGTTCTCTTTAAAGATAAGGTTATCAAACCTGGTATTTTTATAATCAGGAAGAAGATGCATTTATAGGCTTTAATTTATCAGCGATCAATTTTATTTGTTTAAATTATTTAAACATTATTTACTATTTTGTCATATACATTATTTACTATTTTATCATATACAGAATATCTTTCTTAATATGTAATAAATCCCATTCACTTTACAAGGTTTTGAATTGATTTTTTGGCTAGAAACATCAATATATTTGATTAAGATATCCTTTTTCTATTGAAAAAGCCGAACTCATGTAGCAAACATTTCCTAATCGCCAAGCTGACTCCGCAATGACACATTATATCCTATTCGAGTTACGACCAATACAAAATCACCGCTGACCAACGAAGTAGGCTGGTTCTCGATGTCATCAATCATCATGAATTATATCTCTTTCTAATATAAGCATTTTCCAGGATGTAACGTAACGTAATACTTTGTGAAATCAATATATGTAGAAAAAGTCCGATATGTGTGCATGCGAATACTGTAGCTAAAAGAGACCGACAAAGTTACGATTCAAATTGAGAATATTGACCTACTACTATTGCAATGACATATCTAGGTAAAACCGTGTACGCTTAATTAAATTAACAACACTCAGTCAATTCAACATTTAACTTATCTTTTACTGTTTGGTAGTTCATATCAGGAAAGTAAATTAATGAAAAAATTAAGTCGAAATTTTACTTCCAAGTTAACGTACATGGTGTCTCATAAGTACAGGTCACTAGTATGTAACCTCATGAATTTGTGCCAAAAAACAAATTAACATTTAATAAAAAGAACGTGACAGTAAATCCATGAAATGTTTGTTCTATTACACCTCTAGTTTCACTTTCCATAGAGTATAGTAAGCAAATTAAATCTGGAGTAAAAAATTTTGACAAATAAAAGTTGTGGAGGTGAAATATATATATGTATTATAATACATTCTTATATACAGGGTGGTGCAACCAAGATGGGGTGGACGATTGTGGGCAAACGGAGAGGAATTTGAAAAAACATTTTTGGGATATGATTGAGAGTCAAGAACGCTGTGTTTTAAAATTATACCCATTATACAGGGTGGTCTGAAAAGTTCGTGGTGAACCAAACTTGTGTTTTTTTAAATGAGACACCCGGTATATTATTATTTTAGTTGATTCTCCTATTCATTACGATCATTTTGATATGAGATTTGTTGGGTCTAAAATTTATACCAAGGGAATGGGACGAGGTTAAAGTGGAAAAAAGGGTTATACTCCGGCCATTTTTTGAAAACAATTGAGGCAGGTATGGAAAAACCAAATATTCTATAAAATGTATTGTATCTAAGATTACAATAATCGCTTGTAAGTCGTTCAAAATTATTCACTCTTATACAGGGTGGTCAAGTTTTGCAAATTTACCTTGGATTGAATTTTTTTAAATGGAACACCCCATATATTTTACTGTCATATTAAAGATAACATCGCCAGCTTTCAGAAAATACCCTATTTGATATCTTTCTAACCAACAGTTTTTTAGTAAATTAACCGTGAAACCTAAATTTACTCATTCTATCTGAATAGGTATTATTTAAGTTGTTTAAATTGACTACCTATAATATAAGGAGGCCATGATATAATCATAAATGAAAAGAAAAATTGACATTTTTGTCAAAACCGCAGTGTCAGAGAATTGGCATCAATTACCATTGTTTTTTGACGATAAGCCGAGAAATTGTTAAGTAACAATGAGTTTGAGTACTCCAGAGTTGATAAACATGACTTTTATGTTGGGCGAGTGTCAAAAAAACCCTTTACTAGCAAGCAGGGTTTATACGGTACGATATCCCGATGCCGAAACAAAAACCAAGACCTGAAGCTTTTGCAAGTTTATTAGGGAGGTTTCAAGAAACAGGCAATGTTGCTTTTAAGAAACGTAAAGTAATTAATAAACCAGTTACCAATGAAGATAATGCTTTGACAGTGTTATTAACAGTGCAAGAAAATCCACACACAAGTACCAGGGAAATTGAGAGAGCTACTGATATTGAACGCACTAGTATTAAACGGATTCTGAAACAACATAAATATCATGCCTACCACATTGAATTACACCAAGAACTGTATGATCGCGATTACGTCCAACGACAAGAGTTTTCAATTTGGTTTTTAAATACAATTTGGGATAATCCAGGTTTTGTAGATAGGGTGCTGTTTTCAGATGAAGCAACTTTTAAAAGCAACGGCTTGGTTAACAAACATAATATGCACTATTATTCAACCGAAAATCCACATTGGATTCGTCAGGTGGACCATCAAAATAAATGGTCAATTAATGTTTGGGGAGGTATAATTGGCTCTCATGTTATAAGACCATATTTCTTTGAAGGTCATTTAACGGGAGAAGTCTATTTAAATTTTTTGAGAAATGAGTTGCCCGTATTGCTCGAAGACTTACCTTTAATGTTAAGAAATTCCTTATGGTTTCATGATGGAGCACCTCCGCATTACCATAGGCATGTAAGACATTTTCTCAATAATTGGAAAGGAGAGCATTGGATTGGGCGAGGTGGACCAATTAAGTGGCCTGCGAGGTCACCCGATTTAACGCCACTAGATTTCTTTTTATGAGGACATGTTAAAGAAGAAGTTTATAAAGAGGTTCCAACCACAGTGGAAGATATGAAGTTGAGAATAATAAGCAGTTTTCGCAACATTTCAGACCTGACTTTGAGAAAAGTGAAACTTTCATTTATGGATAGACTCGAAATGTGCCTTCAGCAAAACGGTGGTTTAGTTGAACATCTTTTATAAGTTTTAATTACATTGTTTTTGTTGATTTATATTAAATTTATTTTTTTGTCAAAAAAGATCTGTTATTAATACTGTCAAAGCATTATCTTTATTGGTAACTGGTTTATTAATTACTTTACGTTTTTTTGAAAGCAACATTTCCTGTTTCTTGAAATCTCTATGATAAACTTGCAAAAGCTTCTATCTTGTTTTTATTCCGGCATCGCATCATCAAAGAACAATATTTATTTATTTACTGATGACAATATTCTAACACTTTGCTGTTTTGACAGGACTGTCAATCTTTTGTTCAATTTATGATGATATCATGGCCTCCTAATATTAAATTGTCAATTTTAACAACGTGAATTCAGAGTAATTCGTGTTAAAATGAAGAAATTTTGATTTCACAGCTAATTTACTGAAAAACTGTTGGTCAGAAAGGTATCAAATATGGTATTTTCTGAAAGCTAGTAATGTTATCTTTAACATGAAAGTAAAATATACAGGGTGCTCCATTAAAAAAAATTCAATCCAAGGTAAATTTGCAAAACTTGACCACACTGTATAACAGTGAATAATTTTGAACGACTTACAAGCGATTATTGTAGTCCTAGATACAATACAATTTATAGAATATTTGGTTTTTCCATACCTGCTTCAATTGTTTTCAAAAAATGGCCGGAGTATAACCCTTTTTTCCATTTTAACCCCGTCCCATTCCCTTGGTATAAATTTTAGACCCAACTAACCTTATATCAAAATGATCGCAACGAATAGGAGAATCAACTAAAACAATAATATACCGGGTATCCCATTTAAAAAAACACAAGTTTGGTTCACCACGAACTTTTCAGACCACCCTGTATAATGGGTATAATTTTAAAACACAGCGTTCTTGACTATCAATCACATCCCAATTTTTTTTTTCAAATTCCTCTCCGTTTTCCCACAATCGTCCACCCCATCTTGGTTGCACCACCCAGTATGTACGCAAAATATCGCTAGCACAAACATAAACGTACACCAACGTCATAACAAGGATATGATCCTGGTTTGGAATATGTTCTACATTACAGCAGACCCTATGATACATTTTGATCAAACGACGATCGCGATTTCGCTCTTATTAGAAATCATCAGACCGCCATAGACTAGCGAGCCCCGTGTAGGGCAAAGGCACAAAATGGCTCCCCTGGCTAATACCGCGACCGATAATGAATTACACCGTGACTCCTGACATTTGTTTGGAGCATTAAATGATAGTATATTTTTATTCCATGTACACCAACGTCACAACAATATAAATATACATATATATTGTCCTCGGCGTGGAAATTTCGTGGTGTCAAATTCCAGCAAACGTAGTGTATATTATATAGTTATATAGTTATTTGGTAAGCAGTTTATGCAAATTATTTAAATTGTAATACATTTTATTTCTAATAAAAGAGAAATTTCATTGTGAGGGAAGTTAAGATAGTTTAGCAAAAAAAATAAGAAAATTTTGCCAGTGTATCCCAATATTATAGCATTTTTAAACTGTTTATTCGATCATCATTTTATTACTCCATCTTGAATTGGTACTATTATTTTTACTAGTTTATCTCTATACCGTACTAAATTCTGCACAAAATTTACCTAATAAATAGTTTTTTTTTCAGGCTAATTTTGAAATATTTTATTAGGTCGCCAATTCATTTTGCCATCCTGGATTCCTACCAAAATAGGGCCAGTTTATTCTAGGATATACTTGGTTTTTGTGCGGTAAATTGAATAATTAGTTTTTAGTCACAATTTGTTTAAAAGTCCACTAGGCCCCTATCTTATTTCGCTAAATTGAATTTTTATCATAATGTCTCTAGGTCATCCTGATATGAAGGTTATTCCTCAGTGACGTAACTACAAAATTTGCTCCTCCCCCGCAATTTTCAACAAAGGACAGACAGTCCGTACCGACGAATTCTCACTATAAACAAAAAGATTATCATCAAAAATCATTATTAGTTTTGCATAATACTCTTATGAACATATTTCTACAACAGAGTGGGAAAATCTTTAGTTTTCTCCCTTTATCGGAGTACAGTAGCATCAGTGGACCTCCCTCCGCAATGCGGGGAATGTTGGGGTGTAGCTACGCCACTAGTCATCTCCATATGACTCGTAAAACTTGAGTAAAATTTGAAGCCAACCGGGTAGGTAGTTTTTTATATATGCGGGAAAGACAGGCAGAGCGATGGAGTTGAGAAAATATGTTTTTTTTGACATCTAGGGACCCTAAAACCTTAATAACTGATTTTTGTGCAAAATTGTATCTAAATTTGGTGAGTAGATCTTTAAAAATAATTTTTGTAACATCTTTTCCGCCATATTGGATTTTACCAACATTTCATTTTCATATGACCCTTAATTTTGTACCAAAATTTGAAGTTAATCGAGTAAATAGTTTTTTAGCCATGCCGCGAACAGGCAGACCAATGGAAAGAAGACCGATGGAATTGAGAAAACGTGTTTTTCGGCATCTAGGGACTCAGAAACGTGAGGATCTGAACAAATCTATAAATGTGTTTTTAACAAAATTACAATATTTTCCTTTAACGAGGGAAGTAATATTTTTACATAGTAACATATTTTTAGATAAATAACATCGAAAATACCTACTCTGAGCAAAAAAGGTTTTTTCTTTTTGCGTAAAATGTATTTTCCTATATTTCCTGCATGTAATATTAATTTATAACAAATTGGTCCTATAAGCAAAAAAAACCTTAAAAAAATCTCCCATATCTCTATACGTCGCACAGTGGGGCAAGGACGCCTATTGTGGGGAATTAAATGAAAACGTTAGGTTTAAGGGCTTAAGTGAAAATTGTTGTATTTTAAAATGATAAAAGCATTATTTGGTCAAGTATAACTTAAAATTATATATTTATATTATACAGGGTGGGCAATTTTGAAATTATTAACAAATAATTTTAATAATCATTGTTTTCAAACTAAAAAACCAGACGCATTTATATTTTTTTTTAATAAAAATTGTGTATTTATTTATTTTTGTAAGTAGTTGAACGACTGATTACAATTCCATTTTCACCTTTGCGTAATCAGATGTTGTTTAATATCAGTTATTCGCATGACAGACCAGTAGCTTAAGAAAGAGCTGTAATCAGAAATCTAGAACTAATGCCCATTGCGTAGACCCCCTTAACCACCTTGGGCGAGGTATGAGTATTGTAAGTATAATTATTTTTATTTTATTTCTTGTTAAAACTTATTTGGATTAAAAAAAATAAAAAGCTTTGTATAAGGTTAAATATGGAACTTTTATTTAAATGAATATTCGATAAACCTAAACAATTTTATAAAATACTAAACTCCAATTAATGAAAATAAAATCAACTTAAACATGAAAAAAAGCACAATTCAAAAGGCAATATTAAATTTTAATTAACAAAGACAAAGCCCTAAAACAAACTAAAAGTCAGAATCACTCCCGGAATATTCGTCATCAGTTTCGTTAATTGAAATGTCAGATAAGGAAACATCTGGACAATTTATTAAACTTAAAACCTGTTTCGGGAATTCTTTAAATTGTTTTTTTGGAAGTTTTCTAAAACCTTTTATGTAAGGATTCGAAGTTATTAGCATTAGATTAAAAACATCCTCATTGCACTTTTGTCGTGAACTTTTTATAGAATACCCCTCTCGAAATTTCTTAAAATCCTTGTTACGGGCCTCCTGAGCTTCCTCCGATAACTGTCCAATAGGAAGTAAAAACGAAAAAATAATGTCCGGACCATGGATAAACAATTTGCGCAATGTGGGAGGCGTAAAAACCATGGATATTTTTGCACAAATAACCTTGCTGTTTCGACAGCAAAAAACCTAATTTTTTCTAAAATTATATCAAAACCACTTGAAATTGAAATTAAAATATTATGCAGTCAATATATTAAATTTTGGTCAACTCCAGTTATTTCGGAAGATACATCTGCATTGTCGAAAAACCTCCTGGCCGTATTTCCATCGTTGGAATTTCCAAATCCAGGTTTTTGGACGATCAACGATTAGCCCCAGGAGATTTTTAAATTCGCTTTGTATTCGATCTTTGTTTTCAGCCAAAATAATCTTATTCTCATTTCAAACCTGCCATTTTATTTTTACTGGAAGTTTGTAACCATTATGCAAGGCATTTAAATATTCTAATCCGGCAATGCAAAATCGAAAGCTCCAATTCAAAATTTGAAGAGTTACAAGGTCTAGTCAATATTTTATCAATATTATTAAAATCTTTTGATGTTGGTCCGCATTTGAAGTAACGTTAAGTGGATGAGTTATCGGCTAATGCGTTGCATACTTTCATGTCTACCATAGTAAAATGAAGGGTATGAGATACATCAAATCCCCACTTGCAAACTAAAGTCAAATTATGTAGATCTTCAGGTCCTAATTCAAAAATAACCTCCTCTTGCGATTTTATCAAGCGTTCAACTATGGGGTTTAACACTGCCTGAATTGTTACCTGTGCAGTCTGAACGGTTTCATAAGATGGGAATCTTTCTGGATCTTTAGTTCTTATTATGTTGTACTGGTGTCTCGTGAATTTAGCTCCTACCTTTGTGGAAAGTGCTTCTTCGCCAGTCATTTGTTTATTAATTTGTTGTTTTGTAAACTGACTGTGCGCCTTTTGGAATTCTGATGCACAATTAAGTGACTGAACAAATTTTTGTACCAATTTAGAAGCGGTGTGGAATCCAGAAGCCTCTAAACCCATTTTGGTGGCATACCCCAACTCCAAAATCGACCAATTCCTTCTAAGTTCCTCTGTTTTCTGTCGCTTACTTCTTTCACAGCATTGTTCAAATGAAAGCTACGGCCTCCCCCGCTCTCGTTTTACCAAGATGCTATTCTTAAATTTAGGAAATTCAAGTGACGTTTCAAGCCACTCTTTGTTGTTTTTAATAAATCTTAACTCTTTTTGAAATGCTTTAATCCATTTTTCTTTAAATCAGGATGTAAAATGAGCAATTTTTTGATGGAGAGCATCTAACTCACTATCAGGGCAATTTAAAAGATTTTTCAAGTGTTCTTTTAAAAATGCACACTCTTCTTCAAAATTTTTACACTCCGAGGACTTCATTATATTCCATAATTCCATTCTTGTAATACAAAAATAACTTGAATTTGATTTGAATAAAACAATAACAATTAAAACTTAGCATTTTAAGAAATATTTTACACATTTTCCGAGTATGTACCGTTTCCGAAAAAAGTAAAAAAATTATTTTGACGTAAATTGGCGCAACCAAATATGGTAAACTTTGAGATTAGAATAGTCTGGCTATACTTGAGTATAAAAATCTTTTTGCGATAGTATGTAATAATAAACTTATTGCCTACATGTTTAAAAAAAATTAATATTTGTAGTTAATTTGGCGCTAATTTCACAAAAAAATTAATTTAGTTTATAGTAAGTAACTTCATGCATTGAAATATAATAAAATGTTAAGTACATACCTGATGCTACTTGATTCATTTAACAGAAATAATTGTTAATAGGCAAGACAAATTATTTGTTTGTAAGAAACTATACACAATTCCTGTCTCTTGTCGGTTTAAAAATGCACTGTCCATAAAGGCAGTCATTATTAACGCTGATGCAAACTTAAAAAATTATCACAAACATTCGAAAACGGAAGACATTTGTACCTTAGTATGTTTTGTTTAAAAATATATGATGTATGTGTGATCATGGCCAAATTGATTTTTTTATTAAATTCCGGGCTTTAGGTTCTCTTGCCCCAATGTGCATCGTCGGCATTTTGTTAGATCATATTGGATTCCTACCACTATTTTACCAGTCTGTACTTATGCTACACTTGATTTTTGAGCATAATTTAAAATAAATTCAATAAGTAGTTTTTGTGTTAACACTCACCGCCATATTGTTACGACATGTTGAATTCGTACCAGTTTATCCTTATATCACATTAAATTTTTCTACAAAATTTAAAGTCATTTTAATAAAAATATTTTTCCGTAGATTTTTTAAAACTTTTATTTAACCGCTGTTTTATTCCGCTATCTTGAATTCGTAACACAACTTTACTAGTTTATCTCTACATCAATGCTTGTACAAAATTTGAAATTAATCTAATAAGTAGTGTTTTCAGGCTGATTTTTTAAATATTTTAAAATGCCGATATTCTGTTTTGCTATCTTATATTCATACCTAAATGTTACCAGTCAATTTCATTATAACACTTGATTTTTGTGCAATATTTGAGGTAAATTGGATAATCAGTATTTCACTAAGCCACCATATTATTCCGGCATATTGGATATTTCCCAAAATATTACCAGAACATCCCCAGATGACCCTTAACTTTTGACCAAAATTTGAAATCAATCAGGGAAGTAGTTTTTAAGCTATGCCGTGAACTGACAGACAGACAAACAAACCGACGAAATTGGTAAAACATCTTTGTTGGCATCTAGGGACGCTAAAACGTGAAGATATTTAATACCTGACTTACTTATTTAACCGCCATTATGTTCCACTATGTATACCACAATTATTTTAGGCATACCCTTTGGAATCAATCCTTTAAATAGTTTATCAGGCTGAATTAAAAATTATAGCTTAAGGGACCAAAACATACCGCAATAGAACTGCAATAAAATTGCCAACGCAAATTATTTTTCTGTCATATTACTTCACTATAAAAAAGTTCTAATACTGAATGTTTTAACATTTTTTCTGGACATTTTTTTCACAAATGGGCTCAATAAATCCATATAAAAAGGGAATTTATAAGAATAGGCCATGCATCTTGGTCAGGAAGGCGAGGCATTCAAGCCTGAACAGGGCCGGAGGTTGGGGTGATTTATTAGCCCCTGCGATACGCGAGGCTGAGTGAGGCAAAGGGTATATTTAAACGAAAACTGTCACCGGGTTATGGTTCTTGAATGTCTTTTAGTACATGTAACATTTAGCTGTTTTTTCTTTCATTACCTTGAAAGTTAGATGTGTAATCATGACTTAAGAACAGGTTACCTTAGTAATTTACAACTTACTTCAGACAAAGTATAACAATGAGTTTTACACATATTTTAATTTAAAAATGACAACTCTGATGTATGCTTGTACTCTACTAAAGCATAATTTGTAAAACTTGCTATTTGCTTTAAGGCATGTTTTTAGAAAATTAAAAAAAAAATCGTTTGTTTACGTTAGCCTTATGTTTTTGATTATGTTTCTACTTCTATACTATTTTATTGTTTTATTAAAAAATACAAAAAAAGATTTTTAATAATTTGTATCTAATTATTAAACTTGTTGTTTTTACTCTGATTTTCAAAGATTGAACTACTGCTTCCCTCTCCCGCGTCAACAAGTCTGTCTGGAAAGCAGTAGCCTAAAAAACAATATTTGGATAATTTTTTGATTAACTACTTTTGATCTGAAGATATGTGAGTGAGGACAAATCTTGGTTTAATATCAATTTTTTTCTTTTAATAAAGCATGGTGTTGTTGGCTGTCAGGATAATCTCTCTTAAGTTCCATTTTCCGTTCCATGTATCATTACATTATTTTCGAATCGCACGCATAACATTTCTTGATACATCTCATCAATTCCCTGTTTTCTGACTTTCATTCGATTAAGGTACTACAATCTTATTTCTCATTCATTGGTACCATTAGGATTAGTTATTTATTTTCACCTTTTTTTATTACTTTCGAATTTGACATACATAAAGCGCGATCTCAAATATGTATTTTTAAAACTGTTCTTCTTGACGGTAACTATATTCAGTCAATTTTCTTTGTGGGTAAATACCGCTTAAAAAGTAAGGCGTTTCCGACATTTACCCGAGAATACACGTATTTGTTCGAGCATCTCGCTAGAAGTATGTCGCCCATTCATCTTCAGTTCTTTTTCTAAATTACACGCATATATTTTCATCCATGAATAGAGCAAAGTTGTTCTTTGAAGAAGAAATATCTTCTCGAGTATGATGCATTCATCGTGAGAGCGAAAAAAATAAATCCCGCCATGAGAAATGCATGCCGGACCACCCAAGATGAATGAATAAACTTGAGCGAATTAAGTTGCTGGTCCTTACCAGATAATTATATCAAAAATGTAACTGGTTTAAAATTTCACCAAAATTACTTTGAGTTTGGCAATTCCTGGTTGATTTTTTGCATTACAACACAAAAACGTTTAACGTTACTGCCCTCAAGGAATCAGCATTATAATATTAAAACTTATGAAACTCTTTTGCAGGTTTGGTAACTTTTTAATAACTTGGAGTATTTTGTATATTATATATATATATATATATATATATATATATATATATATATATATATATATATACATATATAATTTGCTTTAAGGTAACGGCCGTATACTACCAATAGTATAAAGAAATAAGAGGGATTCAGTCAAAAACTCTAGTATACTACATTTATTTTCTAATAGCCAAGCTTTCTAAATAATTCATTTCTTCTTCAGGGCTCTCTCTATAGCAGCATAATTATCAGAAAATTTAGGACTTTTTTACAATTAAAAAGTACTTACACTAACTAAAATGCAAAGACAATTATGACGGAATTTTCAGAAAATATAAAATATAAATCTGAAGGAAGAAATAAACAATTTAAAACCAATTGCTGTTCTATGAAATAGTAATGACAGGAATAAGTTAAATATGTCAAATGTATAATAGTAAAAAGGGGAGTATGTGCAAAAATCTTTTAAAACTAGATAATATGTTATACAGTATACGGAACAAAATATAGGAGGTAATTAGAAAAAAAATATTTATGTTTTTTAAGGAATTATTCATCGTGTAAATTTAAAATATAAGAATAAATGGAACTTAAGTTTCAGTATCGGTGTTTTTGTTCATTGTGAACAAAATCATTTTGCTAGTGTTGTAGTAGGTTCTGAAAGGGCACAAGATCGTTCATTAAGTCTTCCATCACTTTTACGTGATGGAAGGAATGGAATAAACCAAATAGGCTTGTTTAAAACACGATCTTTATCTTTTAATTTCCTATACAAAGTACCAATGGTTTTCGTTTTAACATTACGTAGTGCTATCTTTACATTTTCTGTTATAAACATTTCAATAATCCCAGGACTCAAATTTTGAATATAGGGAATTGAACCAAAAAGTAAACCATTATTAGGATTTATATTATTCCTTTCGTGTATGAGCTATCTAGTAAAATTTGTTGGAGGAATCTGAAATTTTTTTGCGTTAACCGTGGGTGTACTAATTTTTCAATTCTATTTTTTAAAGTCAATATAAATGAATTTTCATTTAATTACTATGATATGACTTATAATTAACCTAGCTACCTGATAATTGAAAATTTGGAATATAATCGTTAAAAATTTGATTAATCTCATCGCATTTATTAACTTACCTCTGCCACGACAAAACTTAAATACGCTCCACAAGGAAATAATTCCTAAATACTTATTATTTCGTCAAAAAATATGATATGGGTTTATGGGTACATAGTTTACCTGACATTACAATTTTACACTATGGTATATTAAAAATTCAAAATTCAAGAAGGCGAAGAAAAAAGAATGAGTCAAAAAAGATTATATTTACCATATAGTA
Organism: Kuschelorhynchus macadamiae; assembly: GCA_030620095.1. NCBI lineage: Eukaryota > Metazoa > Arthropoda > Insecta > Coleoptera > Curculionidae > Kuschelorhynchus > Kuschelorhynchus macadamiae. The sequence continues at coordinate 683,724 of JAUTXW010000980.1, read as the reverse complement.
CTTCTCAAAATAAAAAAGAAATCATATGAGGATCTTATATTGCAAACCTTATTTAGTAAATCTTTTGTCCTTATATCTGGGAAACAAAGCGTTTTCGAACCTTTGCCCACATAAAACTTTTTTCATATTTTGGGAGGTACAAAGCTAAATATGAAAAAAAAATAGTATTAAAAAATTCTTTTTTCCTTGTTTTCCCTCAAAGTTTAACACACTGTATCATAAAAACTAGTAACAGGATTAGGTTCTGCAAGTTGTAGATAAACCCATGAGAACTTTTGATCAAGGCATCCCGAACTACATAATATAAAAAAATTACCAAAAGACATTTTATATAAGAAATGTGTGGGGTCCTTTATGACAATAAATTTTGTGTCACAGAGACACAAATGTTTTAGGAAGTTCTTCATCTTACTATGGAACATGATCCTTGTAGGCTTTGTAGTTGTTTCACTCTTAAAGATAAGAGACAAATTTTCTATAAAAAACCAATTGAGTTAAGATTTACCGGTTTTATCGGAACCTCTACTTTTTTATTTTAAATAGGAATTTGTATATTTTATGAACTGTCGTATTCAGCCTAAAATCAGCTTTTCAACCGTATATTACAAGTTAAATTTTGTTTTCAAAATGACAGATTGGCAGCCATTTTTTGAAAATTCAACTTTGCCGCCTTATAAAAAAATACAGTCACTATTTATCATATAGTTGGTTTATACAGTTCATAATAAACTTGCTTCTTCATTTATTAGAACACTTCGATTCATAAATCGTTTTGGATACTAAGACAATTTAGACATTGACATTTTTTTTTCACTTCTTGTTCAATGGCAAGGGTATTTTACTCAAATATTTTTAATGGCATCTTGCATATTTTTTGTTGCAGTAATTTAAAAATTTCGTTTTTAAAGATATGTCGCATGCTAGTCTTCATTTTCAAGATCTCGATATGCCAGCCATTTTTGAAAAATCTGGATAGATTTTATTTAAAATAAATGGCTATTTTATACTAATTTTGAAAATAAAGATTAACATGATAGCATTTTTAAAAAGGTAATTGTAAAGCGAAAATAACTAATAAAATACCCAAGATAAATTGCTCTTCCGGTAAAACAAGAATTAAAAATAAAATCTGTTATCGCCCAAAACTATTTTTAAATCGAATTGTTCTAAAAATAAAAAAAAAAGAAGTTTAATTTGGACTCTTTAAAAAAAATAATTTTTTTAAATAGGAACAGTATTTTTAAAAAAGCAGCAATGTTTATTTCTCAAAAAATAGCTTTCCAGTCGTCATTTTGAAAAGTTAACTTGTGACTGAAGGGTTACTTCCTGTAAAACTGGAAGTAATTTTCAATTGTTTTTTTATAGAAAATTTGCCTTTTAAGAGGTTATAGAAATGCCTGAAATTTCAAATTGATATTTTCGAGAAATTGCAGCCCGTACACTGTCTCTTGTGTCACCAAGTATACTTCGATGTTACTCAACCTAATCTTACTTATAACATAAAATAAAAATAAATTTATTTTTGAGAGGAATAAGAATTATTAATTTTTACTATAAGGCTTATTTTATTTTTAGTATATATAAAAGTATAATAAAGTAATAGTCAAGATATGAATTAATAACAGAAACTATCAAAATTATACCTTTAAAAATAATAAAAATAATTTCCTGTAGTCGAATTCCCTTTAGTAATTTAAATACTTCTTGTGAATGTGATGTGAATTAAATGCTTTTTATCAATACAATTTTAGTTTAAAATGTAATTTAACTTAATTTATGTAATAATTACATTTTCCATTACATCTATTTGAGCGCTAATGCAATTACATTTACTTTTTTGATCAAATGTAATAAGATCACATAATGATCACATTTTGTAGTAATAACTTATCAGTTTTGGCATACCGGACATATTGAGAACAAACAAAACGATCAAAATTATAAAATTGATCAGATAGACATCTTCCATTTTTTTTATATTTTAAAGCCATTACAATACTTGTATCAATTTTTATCTCAAAGGAAGCCGTCATTATCTACCTATATTTACGTTATTAAGACCGAAACACGTGGAATATTATCGGTACAAAATCTTTGTAACATCGATCGAAATTACTCAACAATTTTCTCGACATTTTCCTTTAAATCACTCTTTTAGTCCATCAAAAGGCTTAAACGGTTTAGGTGATGAAATTGTAGGCTTACGACGAAAGATGATTGTCCATAGGCGTTTCTTAACCAGTTTAAGTGAAAATCATTTTTCAACCACGTATGAAAGGAGGACATAAATTGCGATAATATCTGGTGGGATAAATTTCGATATATCTAATTTTATAGGCAATTGTACTTTTATATAAAATCAATATATCAAAACTATACTATAAAACAAAGAATTAACAAGGTTTTTAATCATTATAAACAGACTTAGAAATTTAAAGTTCAAATTGCACCATGAATTGAACATATATTTAATAGACTAGAATATGGATAGCGGCAGTTATCTAGGCGACTCACATTTGTGTAGGGAATAGTTCCAATTCTGCACATGTGCTAATACGAATTTGCTAATGTCGTTTATATTTAAGTAATTTTATGCGCGAAACTCTTATTTAGTGACAGAATTTTGGAATTTACTATTTTTTTTAAAGCAATAAGCATGTCTTTTAAAAACTAACACACAACTAAAAAGCACTACTAGAAATCACAATATTTTCATTATTTTGTATTGAACTTGTAAAATTACAAGAAAGAGTAAAATATTAGCAAGTCGGCAACGTGGCATATTTCTCTCTTCTACCATTTACTTTTTTATTCTCACCCAACTTACAATCCGTTAAATCAAACATGTATTAATAAGTTTTAAATCGTCAGTAAATTAAGTTATAAAAAATAACTTCTTATTATCCTACTGCGATCGCATTTCATTGTTAGGCTACAAAAAAGAAAATCATCAGAAAAATGTCTGTAACACATTTGAAAGTTGAATAAAGTAAGTTTGTTATATATTATGGATGTCCTGAATTTATCAGTGTTTCGTTCATTTAAATGATATTTAAAGAAGGTAACTAGGAAGGTGAATATTAGAGAGCTATTAAAATTAAAATTATATACAAATAACCTAACTTTCTAGTTTTGACATCGTTGCCAAAACTGGGCCATGAGCGCTACGCAAATGTGCCTTAGACTTGAAAATGGGATTCGGGTCGCAAGGAATAGAAATACAAAAAATTAAAACAATTACCTTCATGCTATATATAATCTTCTATAGATACGAAATTACCCTAAAATTTAAAATAAAAACGAATAATAAGATTACAATTGGTAATTTTTCCGTTAAACTTTCCGAATTCAGAATCTTGTCAAAGCGTCAAAATTTATTTTTATCACTTTCAACTATTTGATATCTTTGAATTGGGTTTACATGCAAAACATACACACATTTTATTTATAATATTGAGAACATGTGTTTTTTTTTGATATTTTGTTCCACCATACCGATTACTTTCTTCTAATATTTTTTAAAATCAATTAATTGAATTCAAATCAAAATATGCTTTATTGTTAAAAATACAATGAATTATTATAGACATAGCTTAAGGTAGGTTAGGTAGATAATCATAAAATATACAAGTATTCAGATTAATAGGAGGTTAAATAAATAGAAAAACTACATTTCAATTACAAGTTAACATATAACATATGTCAAAAATAAACAACAACACAATAAATTAGATACCGGAGCAGAAAAAAAGGAACATACACAAATAAAAACCGGGTAATATTAAATATATTAAAAATATAAAGAATTAAAGTTCATATGCAATAATAATTAAATCATAAAATTCAACTAATTAATATATCATACCGGTAATATAAAATTAAAATCAGACAGTTAAATAACTTAAATAGTAAAATTTTAATAAGTAAGAAAATGGAAAGAACGGGAACACACCAGAGTGCCAGATGTTAAACAGAATCATTGAAAAGGGTAGTATTAGATCTGTGCTAATAAATTTTAGAAACTTTCAAACAAAAATTATCTTATTGTTATAGTAATATCTTCATATTTCAGCCTTTATTTAATTTAGAAATTTATTGTGTGCGCTACATTTCAGCGGTCTTTATTATTTCTTTAAACATTCGAATAAAGCAAGATAGAATTACAACGAGCTTTTTAAAGTTTTGAAATTCTTAATAAATATCTCAGAGATATTTACCAGTCTATACCTTCTCACGGAAAATTCACATTTTAAACAACTTCTTATACCTCTTTGTATTTGTTTTCTGCATTATATTGTTAATTTGTATCTTTGTTTTTGCCTGCTCATTTTACTTTAGCTTTTTTAACTACTTGTGATTGAATATTAGAGGCTGAAAAACACGATTGTGGCCTGTAGAACTGCAGACCCTGTTTTGCGATTGTTAGGTTGATCACCTTCCTGATTAATTTTGCCCTGTAAAATGTCTGGACTTAGATATTCTAATTGCCTTGGAGATACTACTACTGCATATTATATTAATTTGAGTAAGAGTCTTAATTAATAATTAATAGTTCCATTATTACTTTAGATAAATATTCAGTGGGGAAAGCAAAGGCTCCGTGGATCTCGTTTTGTGTACTAATGGAATCTAATAGAGCATATTTTCAACTTCGAACAAAATTATTTTTAAACATATTTAAAATGACTTATTGGTAAGTTAATTAATACTTTATTTAGTTATCCAGTAGGATTTATCTCTTTGGAGCAGGAGAGTATCTGCAAAAATATATTAGCGTTTTTATGGAGTTACGGGTGAGTGACTTTTCCTAGAGTGTGGTTAATTTAGAGCCACAACATTCATGGCGTCGCTATGGGGGGTAAAGGGTGTAATTACCCCTCCCCTAGATCGCAAAGATGTCAAAAAATCATCTATGCTTATGCATTTACTATGACTAAAAATATGAATAAAGACATTACCACAATTATTTGCTCAACACAAGAAATAAGATCTTCTTGTTTTTAGTTTCTAAAATTGTAACCTTTCGTCCCAGGAGATATTTTAAATACGTCTCTATCGTGGTGTCTACACCTAAACTAAATCCCATAACTAATTATACAAATTACAGAAAAATTACCCCTCCCCAGCATATTTTTGTATCGACGTCATTGACAGCCCTTACTTAAGCCTTATTGGGCCCCTTATACATCCCCTCTTGAAATTTCGCTTATCCCAAGCAATCTACTAGGAAAATAACACAAAATAAGTAAAGATTTCGTCTAGTGAGAGTTCTTCTTATTGAAATATCTCGCCGGATCTATTATGTTTATACCACAACTTTTCAGTTAAAAAGTATTATAGAATATTAATTTGACTTATAGAATGTTATTTTTAGATTAAAATGCATCACCAAACTAAAATATGGACAAGAAAAACGGTATTTTAGATTGCAGTTTTATTACATCTTAAAACAAAATGGTTATAGTTTATTACACAATATAACAAATGTACAGGGAATTTTTAATAAGCACTATCGGTGATGAAAAAAAGAAACAACAACTCCGCCCCCATAAAATGGCGGACGACACTGTCCCGTCAAAATTAACGAAGTTATGGGATGTTTAGCAAAACAATTACGAACTTTATGTAATGAATATCTAATGAAAACGTTGCCATTCAAATTACAGCAATCAACTTGCTGTAATTATAGGTTGTAATGGCGGTTCTGATGTAATTGTGAGCTGGTATTTTGCCTGGTTGTTCGCCGATTCTTCAAAGTGCCGAGCGAAATTATGCTTTATTAAGTATGTGACGGCATTGAGATTAAAACTTATAGTGTTTTTGCAAATTCCATTTTCCTTTTAACTCTAGTTTAGTTAAGCTAAGGTAAACGAGACAACTTTAACAAACCTTTATACTTATAAGTAGGACTTAAAAAAAATAATTAATTTTACATAGAAAATCTGTATAATTTATTAATGAACGTTTTTATTATATTTTCCAATTGAAACAGAATACTGCAAGCTTATGTTTAGACCTATTAAATTAACACTATAACAATAAAACTACTGTTCTACACGCTCATTTTAAAAATATTTTCTTCTTGGAATAATGATAAACTATAAACTGCATACATCTATTACATCAAATGCAAACAATATAAAAGTTTGATACTGTTATGAAACAGATATGTAAAGCGCCAGTCAGTTAAATAACTAACAACACAAAATATGTCTGATATAGTAGTCGAAGTATACACCTCTGTTTCTGTTTTGTGATATTGGTTTTGTTCTTGGAGATCGTATAACAGAAACATTTCAGTGCGAGTCAGTATCCATTCGTCTTGTTTTATATCAACATACAAGGCACTAAACTCTCGAGTAAACTGAAAAAATATTTCTACACAGCACCTTCTAGGAAAGTGGGTGTAATATTGCAGCTAGTTTGCATCTCCATTCGATTTACAGGGAGTAAAAGGTTTCTTCCGGTAAGCGCATTATAGTGTGAAGTATTAGCTTTTTTTAAATAATTTATTAATCGTAGACAAGATCTTAATTTTGACAATGTGTTCATAAAAACAGTTTTGAGAACTTCTACCATTATGATGGAGAGAGATGCGTGACTGTTATAAAACAGTAATTAATTAGCATGTAGGCTATTTGTATGTAGTATTTTTAATATCAATAGAAACGCGAAAAAATACCTGTAGACTTTTTACTATTTAATTGCGTCTGAATTATACATGATTTTTTTTTATTAGGTTGTGAAAGCTGAAATAACGATTTATTTAAAAACTGCTTTACATTTAGCGCTCCTACAAAAGGTGTTCAATAATAACTAAATATTATTGGTTACCTAGATTTTGACCTTTACGGTCACGTTTAAATATAAGCCTATTTTAAGAATTGTTACAAAATTGGGCAAGAATTAGTGTGTTACTTTTAAGGTTTAAGTACTAGGTACCATGGTTGCTTTAAGTGAAGAGAAGGAAATTTTATCGAAGCAAGATTTAAAGTCTTGTAGATGAGGAGAAGAAGAAAAGGCTTTTGCTGGTAATCCAAGAATAACAGTTTTCTTGTGTCCTAATAGTGTTGACACTTGTTCTTGGAATCGTGCCCTATTTGAGACCGTGTCTAGTTTTAAAAAATGTGCCGACATATTATCAACTCGATAGTGTTAACTCTGAGTTTGTGCTTAACTGGTAATCTTTTAGACATCATATACCTAGAACGTTCCCATATCGTCCTGCTTTGGACCCAGTAACAAAATTCGGTCACCATGGTGTCGACACTTTTCCAACACATTGTGTCCGAAAATCTGCGAGTTTAACAATAGTTTTTAAGAAAATGCCTAAAAATAGTAGAACCGCCTCGCGAAAAGTGTACAACACAACTTACTATAGTTGTGTGCAAGAGAAAAAAAAATTGAGAATCTCGAAAACCCATGTAGCAAAAATGTGTCCGAATCGAGCCCAAATTGGAACCGTCAATACACCCAAGGCGTATTTTAGACGCAACGTGTCTAAAAAAAGTCCGATTTTAGGTACTTTATGTACATGAAAGCCAAATAAATCCTGGATGGCTAAACAAACACATTTAAATAGATTTTTGGACAAAACAAAGTATTGGAACGAAAAATAATAATTAATAAATTGTGTCTATTGTACAACTAATTTGTTTTAAGTATAAATATATTTTGTGTCTGTAATGAGTTTAATTTTATATAAAATGGACACACAAATATAATTTTAGCCGCAAACATGATAAAAGTGTGTCGATTTTGCTATCATAAAGATGCATTTTGGTAAGATTTTGGGAAAAAGGCGGGCTAACACTGACATATTGTATAGTTGTTCCTAGTAAACGCATAAGAGAAAAATTAAACGATTGTCAAATCCTTATGGAATATTGACTTCTTTAGTTTATGTGCAGAGAATTTAGTCGTTTATATATACTAAATTATTAAATTTTATTGTTATTGTAAATATTAGTTTTCTAAACATCTAAGTTTATTTGATATATAGAAAAATAATCGATTTAGTTTAGTTAGTAAAGTAGCTTATAATTGGCATCATCGCATCCTCATATGACATAATTTTTTAAGATTCGAATATGGAAACTCTTAACCTTTAAAAGACAAAGCTGTCATTCAGAGAGGTATTGAATCAAGGTGTCAATCTCCATTTTTTCATGTTTTGAGATTTTGCAGCCATATTATTTACATTTCTTTTCTTCATCGAAATGAAATAAAAGTTTAAACCACAAACGACACCTTAACAAAATGCACTTTAAAATGGTCGTTCGGATCAACAGCGGCAATATCCACTTTCGCCAAAAAGGTGGTAGCGTGACCGTCACGTGATTTATAGCAGAAGATGACGAACGAGAGGGCGCTTAGAAAAATTTAATTCGTTTGCAATAGTTATTGTGTATTCTTCTCTTATGTGACAAAATTTAAAGCAAATCAGGATGCGTTTTTTTTTTAAGAAAATATTTTAACATATCTAGCAAGCTCCCAAAATGCAACAGATAAAATGTTCAATTCGTATCTAAGTTTATCTAGAAAACTCATTCCAGTTTTCCAGTGAACGTTTCTGAGAGTTTTAGAAAATCAAAACACAGAGTTGCGTAATGAAAACATTTACTCTTACTGGTCTATAGGTGGCGGGGTTTAAGTGTACAGTCCTTTGTGAGGTTATGTTGTCCAGAGCAGTTATATTTATTGAGTCTGCGCAATTTCAGCCAAATGTGAAAATTCTCTGTCTTTTTCAAAACTCGCAGTTTCCAGGAGATGGAAATAAGAACGGCATTCACCGAGTTTAGTCAATTAATTATTGACATATTAATACATATCCAGGTATAATTAGTAAAACAAATGTTGTCAAAGCTTATTTCTATAGTAAATTTAATTTCAGAATAAGTTTTGCGTTTCCAAATATTTCTATATATTAGCCAGCAAATAAAAGCCTTTTTTTTCATGTTCTAGTATAGGGCTTTTTTGAGGTTAAAGACTGTCGCGCCCAAATGTGAAAATAAGACGTACTGGGGCCCCATTTGTCAAGAAAAAAGGTAGGTTATCGTGGGTCCCTCATAGATGGCGTCGTTCTGGGGCTTTTATTATTAAAGACTGCGCCCCAAATGTGAAAATAAGACGTACTGGGGCCCCATTTGTCAAGAAAAAAGGTAGGTTATCGTGGGTCCCTCATAGATGGCGTCGTTCTGGGGCTTTTATTATTAAAGACTGCGCCCCAAATGTGAAAATAAGACGTACTGGGGCCCCATTTGTCAAGAAAACAGGTAGGTTACCGTGGGGCCCCCATAGGCGTCGTTCTGGGGCTTTTATTGTTAGTGTGTGTGTGTGTGTGTGTGGGGCCCCGTATTTTAGTAAAGGTTGGGCCCCATGTAGAAAATAAGATGTATTGGAGCCCCCTTCGTTAGAAAAAAAAAACAAAAAGGTAGCAACTAGATTTTGTAGAGGGGCTCCAGTGCCCCATTTGTTTTGACCAATCTATTATAGGTTGATGTTGCCCCCCTGTGCCCCTTATAGTACTTTTTTTGTTTGGACACATCTTGGTTGTGTGTGTGTGTGCGTACATTGACATTTTGGGGGGCCCCAATCCATGATGTGTTGAATGATTCATATTTGTGGTTATGTTCTATAGTAAATAATAGTTGTTTTGGTAATTCTAGAAAATATTTGAGGTTACGTTCTACTTTAGTAGATATTCGTTGACAGATCTGATGTAAGTCAAGGCGTGCCTATTGTTGCCCAGTGTGGTGCAGAGTAGTTATGACGGAGGAGAAAAAAAAACAGCTTAAATATTTTTTATTATTTTTATTTGATAACACTAAACCTTTCAATATACATTTTATTTCTATATTTTTCATCAAAAATTTTAGATAATAATGTTTCTGAATTCATGATTCTTCTTTCGAAACGAAGTCTATCCAAATAGGCCGATTGATAATTATTTTTTCGAGCTTGGTTATATGCAAAATTCCAAGCTACTAATAAATGTACAGTATTTTTATTCTCGTTAAATGTGACAGATTTCTTCATGGTATTTTTTTTTATCTGGAAAAAAACGAAATTATTAAGGTGGGTGGGGAAAGGTTATAAAAGGTGCACATTTTGTAAATTTTAAAAGTATTATACGATTACTGTTGTTACAAATTAGGTATCAAAAACAAAAAAAAAAAAAAAATGGCTTGCTCTAAAATGTGGGCTGATATTTCTGGCTTTCCTGATCTACCTTACAGTTTTATGATATATTTTCAAGAATATTTACAATGGGATATAATATCACGAAGACAGAAATTGGATACTGATTTCATAAGAACTTATTTGACGAAACTAAACTGGGATATCATATCAGAATACCAAAATTTATCTGAAGAACTTATTAGAGAATTTAGAGACTGGGTCAACTGGGATTCTATTTCGAAATGTCAAACTTTAACTGAAGATTTTATCAGAGAACACAAGAATAGAGTAAACTGGAAATTTATAATTAAATATCAGAAAGTGAGCAGAGAATTTTTGAATAAAATGAAGGAATATATTGAGAAGCAGAGCGTTGATGAAGTTGACGGATGAAGTTTAGAATAAAGATGTTTGTCTCCTAATAGCTACTTATTTGTAAATTATATTTTTGTTTTTTTTATTATTAATAAATAAAACTACAATGAAATGAATTATCTAGATTTATTTATTTGTAAATTATATTTTTGTTTTTTTATTATTAATAAATAAAACCACAATGAAATGAATTATCTAGATTTATTTTATTTGTTATTACCTTACAAAAAAAAATTATGCTATATTGGTTATATCTATCCAACTGTTATGTTTATTATTAAATCCCAGCCACTTTACGAAGACCTTATTGCCTTTGCGTCTTAGAACTTTTTCAACTAGATAAATATCTGGGTATTTAACTCTCTGCAACTGAAGTTCGTAGAAACCTCCTTGAATTTCTTGACCGGTAGTATCTTGTAATAGATAAGTTACAGGATTTGTAAGATTTACTTTTCTTATTAAAAATATTTCAGTAGACCAGTTAGGTTGATATTTTTTGTCAAATACACCTCTAAATTTGGAGATTCTTACATGATCACCCACACTAAATTTTGGCTTTGATGTTAACTTAATTCTATTATAAGCAGTGTTTAATAGGAACTGTTCATGTTTATGTGTTACTTCGGCAGGTTTTAAACCAATCGTTCTATGTTTTCTATTATTGTAAACTTTAACAATGTCACTTAGAATGTTTATCCATTTATATGATCCTTGAATACTAAATTGTTTCCACATAATGCCTTTAAGTGTTCTGTTCACTCGTTCAACAATAGATGCTTTTTTTTCACTATAAACTACATAATGAATTACGCTATATTTTTGCATTAATTTTTTCACTTCTTTTCCTATAAATTCGCCTCCTGAGTCTGTACAAAGATGAATAGGTGTTTGGATTTGAAAAACTTTTTCCAGTGCCTTACTTACTTCTTTAGCTGTTTTTGACCTCAACGGATGAGCCCAAACATATTTGGAAAAACAATTAATTACAATTAATATATATTTATAGCCGTTATTTTCGTTTTCATATTGTTTCATATCAACTAAATCTGCTTGCATAAGATCCAATAGAGACTTTATTACAACTCTACGTCTTTTGAAGTTTATTCTAGCAGGCTTGTGAATTTCATTAACAATTTGCTTTTTTATATCAGTAACAAAGTTGGTCATTCTTTTTTTTTATTTTTTTTTTCTTAATACTATTCTATAATGTTGGCTTCTCTTAATTCTTCAATAATGGAGTTGATTTCGTTTGTGTGGCCCGTATTGCCAGCAATTTCAGAGGCAAGTAATAATTTTAGTCGCTCGACTAACTCATTTGGATCATCCCAAAATACATAATCAACTGGGTGATTTGAAACTTTCATATACATTCCCTCTCCTTCTATATTTTTTTCAGGTTTATTTTGCTGTTCTAATATTGGTTCGATAATTTTTTTAAATTTTTCATTTTTACTTGATTTTGTATCTCTTATTGCATTTGTTTTAAATAAAATGGATGCATAATTTTTTGCATCCTCTTTAGTGTACACAGCTGGTACAGTTTTATTAAATAACAGACCGTATAGACCTTTGGTACCTTTGTACCTCTTGCCTGAAATTAATAGGTCGGGTCCATCAAAATTAATTGTTCTATTACCTATTGAAAATCTTTCAATATCATCTTCAAATTTTACACGAAATTTACCATCAGAATTTCGGTTTTTTGTATCCTTAATAAATTTTTTCACGTAGGCCAAAGGTAGACTATGGTATTGTTCATAATAATCCCTAAAAGACTTTTCTTGAATAGTTTTATTTAAATTATCTTCATATTCCCTCTGTTTTTCAATTTCCGACTCTTCCAGTTCCATTTGAAGATTTTTTAATAGATTTTTTCTTAGTACATTAGGTTTGCTAGTTGAAAATTTAAATTTTCCCTTTCTTCCTGGCACAGTTTGAGGGGACAAATAAGGAAATGTTCCCTTAGGAGTATTTTTGTCTTCTAAAGGGGTAGAGGTTGGTAACGGAACTGGGGGTTCAGACAATGTAGATTTTTCCATTTTTTCATCATTATCCTCATCATCATCATCATCATCATTAACATCATTATCATAATCAGTTTTTTTTATGTAATCTTTTACATCAAGATCCTCATCATCATCATCACTATAGTCATAATCCTCATAATTATCATATTCATAATTATTATCATCTTCTTTTAATGTAGCTTTATTTTTTTTTTGGGGGGTAAGAGGGTACGCTTGTACTTCTGATATGACATTTTTGCTGCTATTAATTGATAATGGTTTAAGTTTACTTTCAATATTCACCAGATGTTTAGTAAGAGGTTGAAATAAATCTTCATGTACTTCCTTACTGTGCTTTAAAACATTTAATTTATTTTTAATATTTTTTCTTGTGGTAATTAATTTTCTTTTACTAACTTTAGAGCTCATCTTCTTCTTCCTCTTCTTTAGACGGTAATGGTTAAAATGAAATAAAATGATTTAGACACAGTTAGATGTATATATAGTTGTCAAAACAGAATCGATATCGTCCATTTTTTAAATTACTATCTTTAAATATGGATAAGAATTTGAAAGGTGTTTTCCAACAATAGGAGCATATATTTTTGAAATTATCAAATGTCATATCTGTTCCCACATGATCCATATAAATATGTTTTAAATTCAAATCATCTTGTTTGAATAATATTAAAACATTAGCATTATCCCTTATTAAATGCTTCGGTATTTTTGTGTAGGTCTGACAAAGATAGAAGCAATCGATGTTATTGTGACGCCCCATACTGAAATACTCTCTAATTACATCCTGTTTATCACATGCCACATCATCGAATATAAAAATAGAGTTCGGTTTTGCTTCTGAAGGTGAAATTATGTTTTCACCGTTACTATAAGCATAATAGTTTAGACCTTTGATTGGTTTTAATAATTTTTCCAAATATACATACTTCGGTTGATATAACGATTTTGAATAGAGATAAACGTTTTCAAATTTTAACCCATTTGGATGTTCAAGTAAGCTTAGCATTGTATTCGTTTTACCGCAATTACTGGGGCCTGAAATGATACATCGTATGGTGGATGGTAATAATACACTATGTTTGTTTTTCTTATTTTTATCATTAACATCATGATTATCAATTTCCAAGCGTGTTTTTTGCTTTACAACTTTTTTCATTTTTTTTTTTTTTTTGACTGTTGTTGTGAAGGTAACATACAGAAATACCATATAAAAGTTTTTAACAAAGCAATATATACTTAGTCTATAAGTTACAGTATACATGATCAAACATCATGAAATACTATGTATATGATAAAAATACTTCTAAAGGAAAAGGTCTTTTAAATACATTAATCAATAAACTTCCTATGGAACTCCATTTACCTGGGTATAATTATTGCGGACCTGGAACAAAACTTGAAAAACGTCTAGAACGTGGCGACCGTGGAATAAACCCGTTAGATGATGCCTGTAAAGAGCATGATATAGAATATTCTCAGAAAAAAAATCTATCAGATAGACATAAAGCTGATCAAGTATTGTTGGAAAAGGCTTTGAAAAGGATAAGTGCATCAGATGCAACGTGGAAAGAAAAGGTTGCAGCTTTATTTACCTCAGGTGCTATGCATAGTAAAATCAAGTTAGGGATGGGTGGGAGAAACGTTTTAAATGATAAAATAGATAATAAATTCAATAGCAATCTTCAGTTGTCAAACAGAGTACAAAAGAAAAACATTGATAATCGTAGTCTTTATCAAAGTATAATCATAATGGAACGAAGTATAAAAGTCATGGAAAATTATTTAGAAAAAATGAAAAATTTGTTGACAAAAATAGACAGTAATAGTAGTAGTAGTAGTAGTAGTAGTACACAAAAAAGAAGTCAGTCAGGAGAGAAAAAAAAGAAACAAAAAAATAAAAGTTATGATCAAGAGAATATGGAAAATTACCATGAAAAAAGAATTCGTCAAAAAATGTTAGAATCTAATGCAGCAAAGAAGAGGAAATATATGAATAACGGTTTATCTGAAAATGAAGTTAGTAAAAAAAGGAAATTCTTTGAAAATAACATTGAAAATGATCTGCAGAGAGTATCATCACAACAACAAGGACAACAACCACAACAACAACAACAACAACAACAACAACAAGACGGATCAAGAAAAGCACCTTTGAAACGCAAAATAAGTTCCGATGAATATGATTCTGATTATGGGAAAAAATTAAAGGTTGATTTAGACACAATTCTAATAAACAATAATAATAATAAAAGAAAATTTGGTGAAAGTAGTGATTCTGATGAAGTTTTTTTCTTAAATAACCACTCGACTAAAAAAATCAAGAAGTAAAATTTTGTGTATATATAATACTGTAAATGAAAGATGTATTTAGTTACTTACAAGTATTTTAGACGAATAGTAATATGACTAGAGTAGGTAAAAAAAAATCAAAACACTTAAGTAGAAAAAAAAAACAGTGTAAAAACAAGATGAAGGTGAAAGTTAAAGGGAAAAAAAGAATTAGTTTCCAGTGCGTAACTAAAAAAATTAAAAATAGTTTATTGAAACATGCACCTAAAAACATTAGCACTGTTCTGAAAATAGCTAGGAAAACATTTAAAGATGAGAAAAATCAAGTGAAATCACCAAAAGTAATTGCAATTCCTAAAACTGGAGGCATTTTACCCTTAATTCCAATATTTGCAGGACTTAGTGCTTTAGGAGCATTAAGTGGAGGTGCAGCAGGAATAGCAAAAGCAGTAAACGACGCACGGGTTGCTAATCAACAACTGAAAGAAAATCAACGTCATAATCAAACTATGGAATCTATTGCAATTGGAAAGGGATTATATTTGAAACCCTACAAAAAAGGCATGGGTCTTTTCTTAAACAATAATGATGCTATTGTAAAAAAAAAATCCTGTAACTCTCCCGAAGCATGCATTAAGTAATATAGAGATAAACATTTATGCAAGGAAAATGAAGATACCACATTTTAGAGGAGTTTTCATGCGAGATTTTCTACCAAACCAAATTAGAAAATATGAATCAGGAGTGATAAATTTGGATAACTATTCCGGACCAGGAACTCATTGGACAGCATATAAGAAAGAGGGAAAAAATGTCCTATACTTTGATAGCTTCGGAAATCTACGGCCACCCTTAGAAGTACAAAATTATTTCAACTCTAAGCATCATTGTAATATCTTCTATAATCATTCTAGATATCAATCATTTAATTCTGTAAACTGTGGTTAACTCTGTTTAAAATTTTTAATAAATTCTAAACTTGATAACTAATAAATATATTGCAATAATAACATGAAGTTTATTTATATTAAATTAGTTGCTTTGTAGACATCATGTCGTACACATTTACTCTGTCAGGAAATGAATCAAGCCTTTCTACAAAAATACATCCTCCTATTATATTGGATGAAAATAATGAATATGTTCTGGGTTTGATAAATTTTGAAAGCTATAATTCAATTCCAAACGTTGATAGTAAAAACAATATGTTTTATTTCGATGAAGACAAACAAATTGAAATACCAGAAGGATCTTATGAAATTTCCGATATAAATAATTATATTGGAAACTTCATTCAATTAAATTTTCCAGATAGAAAGGACCCTGTAACAGTTAAATTACAAGCTAATCATAATACATTAAAAAGTGAAATCAAATGTAATAGACAAATTGATTTTAGTAAAGCAAATTCTATTGGTCCTCTACTGGGTTTTGATAAAAAACAACTTGTACCAAACAAAAGGCACACATCAGATAAACCTGTGGATATATTTAAAGTTAACGCTATTTGTATAGAATGTAATTTGGTAACAAATTCTTATAATAATGGAAAAGCAGTTCATATTATTCATATGTTTTATCCCACCTCCTCTCCTGGTTCTAAAATAGTAGAAAAAC
This sequence comes from Kuschelorhynchus macadamiae, assembly GCA_030620095.1. Classification (NCBI taxonomy): domain Eukaryota; kingdom Metazoa; phylum Arthropoda; class Insecta; order Coleoptera; family Curculionidae; genus Kuschelorhynchus; species Kuschelorhynchus macadamiae. Next base: position 667,234 of record JAUTXW010000980.1, on the reverse strand, counting down.
CATCAAATGTAATTTATTTACCCATAAATTCACGTTACATTGATGAGATAATACTTAAGGTAACCGATCAGTACGGTCACTTGATTAATTTTCGAGAAGAATTAATAACAATTCGATTACATTTAAAAAAAGTATCCTAAAAAAAAATGGTTTTTGTTTTTTCGACAAATCCTTTTTATCCGAGTGATATAAATCAAGAAGATTATGATTATGATAACACTGCTAACAATAATAAATATAACCTGTATAAATACGAAACAAGCAATGAAAAAAGGCTCAGTTCCAGAGATCGATTGAAAGAACTAACATCTGAAAATAAAAAGCTATTGGTATCTTTAGGATTTAAGATAAAAAAGAAAAATCAAAATTAAGAATAGAAATTGTCTAATTCATTGTTTTATTCGAATAGCAATAAATTTGCATCGAATTTGGATTCTAGTTAAATGTAAGTGTAGATATTCAAAGAGAGAGAAATAAAAAAGGAAAAAGGATGAGTTATAATATATTAAAAGTGAATGAAAATGTATTACATGATGACTCAATAACTAATTATCAATTTCACACTCATCTACCGTATTCATCAACAACTCTAAATAATAACGATGAGATAAGGATACCCATACAGACACAAGATTTGTACACGTTACCAAGTCAAAGTTTTTTATATATAGAAGGGAAATTAGTGAAAGAAGATGGTACTTCTTCAAAAAACGTTAATTTTATTAATAATGGAATTGCACATCTTTTTGAAGAAATTCGATACGAGCTAGCAGGAGTGGTTATTGATAGAGTAAGAAACCCAGGCATAACTTCAACCATGAAAGGTTACGTATCCTTTACAAAAGCTGAAGTTACATGTTTAGAAAACACAGGATGGATAACCGAAACCGAAAATTCGTCTACACTCCTAGATGACAAAGGAAATTTTAACGTATGTATACCTCTAAAAATGTTGTTAGGCTTTGCTGAGGATTTTCATAAAATTATAATGAATGTACGTCAAGAATTAATTTTAATTCGTAGCAATTCAGACTTAAATGCTATTTATGTAACCGAGGACAAAAAAGAAAAATATAAATTAATTCTTAATAAAATACTATGGAAAATGCCTCATGTAACAGTTAGTGACAGTCAAAAGCTACGGTTGCTAAAACAATTTGAAAGCAATAAAGACTTAAACATTGCGTTTAGAGCGTGGGAATTGCATGAATACCCTCAGTTACAGACCACAAAAATTCATACTTGGGCTGTTAAATCTTCAAATCAATTAGAAACACCCAGATTTATTATAATAGGCTTTCAAACTAATCTTAAGAATAAACTAACAAAAGACATGAGCTACTTCAATCACTTGAATTTGTTAAATCTAAAAGTCTATTTAAACTCTGACGTATTTCCATATGATAATCTAAATTTAGATATAGAGAACAATAAATATGCTATTATTTATAATATGTTCGTGCAATTTCAAAAATCCTACTACTATAAAAAGCAGAGTAGTCCTTTACTCAATCCTAAAAGTTTTAAAAATAAAGCACCTCTTGTAGTTATTGACTGTTCACGGCAAAGTGAAGATATACTTAAGGGCGGAGCAATAGACATTAGAATTGAATTTGAAACCAATACCGCTGTTCCAGCTAATACCAGTGCTTATTGTCTAATATTACATGACCGTTTAGTAAAATATAATCCGCTTACGAGTACTGTCAAAGTATTTTGAAAGAAAGAAAAAAACAAAATGTATATTCTAGATGTTCAAGGATTTCAGTACAAAGATAGTGGTTTTATATGTAAGGAGATTGCTATAATAAATATTAAAAATGGAAAAATGTTTCACCGTTATATCGATTTAAAACATTCATTGAATTGGTTTAATAATTCAGTTCAAAATCACATAGAATGGACAACTAGAAATATTCATGGTTTAAGTTGGAATAATGGCCCTTCTAATTTATATTTACCATATGAATGTATCTCTTTATTTATAAGAAATGTCATTAACAAGAGAAATGTAACAGTTTATGTTAAAGGGCTACAAAAGAAAGCCTGGCTAAGTAAACTTATTTCTAATAATATAGTTGATTTATTAGAATTAAATTGTAAAAATTTAAAAGAACTAAGGTCAGAATATTATAATATAGAATACCATTGTAAATATCATATGTATAATTATTTAAAATGTGCTAGACAAAATTTATATTTATTAAGAGATTGGTATATTATTAATAAAACGCTTTAGAGAAAAAAAATGTGTTTTATTTACAATATTTATAAAAAAACTTACATTTTAAAATCTTTGTGACTCTTCAAAATCCGAATCGTCCAATAATAATTCCAAAGGATTTGATATTTTTGTTTTCTTTGCAAGTTGATGACTTGTTTCGCCACGGTTGTTTTCTAAAGCCTCCTCCTCTTCCTCGACTTTTAATTTAAATTGATATTTTTTTGCTGCATCTTGGAATAATTGTAAGTCACTAGGGTTATCAATTTTAGTTTTAATATACTGAATCGGTAAATTTCCAAATTTTTTTAATAATGTTTCTGTTTTGGGGGTATAGGATAGCTCTATGAATATTTTTTCATCGTCTGCCAATGAAATCTTTTTGACTCCAAAACTAAAAAAAAAATAAAATGTTTTTTTAAGCAATTTGGGCCAAAGCCATGTAAGCTTCTGTTCTCTGTTTACATAATACTTTTTTTTTTTTTTTTTGGAACTATGAATAAAATAATAAATATGGTCTTTTTTACTCAAATTAAAAAATTAAATAGACATATTTAAAGAAATCTAATTTAAAAAAAAATAGTTAATGTTGTAGCAACAAAAATATCTAATGGAATAAGAAGAAAACATAAATGGACTTACCTGAATAATTCTTTCATTACAACAAATGCCATATCGGTCGGGAAATTCATTTTATCGATAGACTTTACTATTATACTAGCCGGTACATTAGACATGTTGTTTTCTTTAAACTTAGAAACAAACTGAATAAACTGAGCTGTAAAAATGAAAACACTGTGGTAACGTTTTTAATTTTAATTAGTTTTTTTTTCTGAAAATGATAAACACCCATGATTATTGTGAATATATAATGACACTGCAATTTGCATTGGAAATGATAATAGCACCAATTAGTTGAAAATTATTGGAAAAATAAATACTTAAAGATAATGATATAATTATAGCATAATTTATACGTTAGGAAAAACCAAGGTTTTTCAAGCCTACGTAATTATTTGATAAATACTGGAAAATACCTATCAGTAATTAGCACTGCTATTCTTGTTGTTGTTAATGATTAAAGCATAATTTATGCTTCTACGTACGAAATAATTAAACAAAAATAACGTTGCAAGTTTTGTTAGTCACGATAATTATACCATTAACTTTAAGTACTAACCATTTTTTTTTCGTATTCATTTTTCCAATAATTGTCAACTAATTGGTGTTATAATGCATTTAATGGTAAACATACATAAGATATAAAACATTAAGTGTCTGATCATTTGACTAGTTAAAGCATACAGTTTTGTTAGTAAATTTAATATTTAAAGGTATTCAGTTAACAAAACTACAGTTCCAAAAAAAAAAAAAAATGGCAGAAAGAAAAGTTTTTGTCAGTAAAGAAAATAAACTTGTTGTTTCCATTAAAAGGCAAGATGTTTTAGAAAACGAAGGGGAGAATAACACTCAAAATGTAAGTTTGCATTAAATATTTTTATTTTCCTTCATCTACATTTTGTTTGCTCCCCCAGTAATCTCCAAATGTTTTATATATATATAAAATATGTCACTTATATTTCTTTAGATTCTTACCATCCAACCTACAACATCAGCTAAATCGCAAACATTATTTCAAACAAAACAAGAGGAAGAAGAAATAGCCAACAGTATACCCGTAAATATTTTTTAAATTATTATTTGTTTGCTATCTATTAAAAAAATACAATATATTTAAATTTATTTTTTCTTGGTAAATAAGCTTATGAAAAAATTATTTTCATAACCACCAGTAAATCTGTAAATATTTTTTAAATTATTTGTTTGCTAGCTTTTGAAAAATTATTTTTTTAGAATATAATTTCCGTTTATAAATTATTGTGGTAATATACATAGATTTATTTTTTCTTGGTAAAAAAGCTTTTGAAATTTTAGACAACAGTATATTCGTTAATATTTTTTTAATTATTTGTTTTATAGCTTTTGAAAAATTTTTTTTTAGAATATAATTTCCGTTGGAAATTATTGTGATAATACCAATCATTGCCATCAACAACAACAACAACAACAACAACAACAACAACAACAACAACAACCACAACAAGACGGACTTAATCAGGGTGAAGTAATCGAAGAGCTAGATTTAGTGAATGAAGACGTTGATAGATGCTTTTTGGACTGCACATTAGATTGGTCTAATAACTGGCTGAAAGTACACAAAGAAAATTGTACGTCCATAGTTCAACCCTTAAGAACTCTATGCAACGGCACCAATTCGGGTAAAACATTTTTATCTAAAAACTTATACGAGTGTATTTTAAGAAAACATTTTTCAAACTTGTATCATGTTAAAAATTACGTAACATGCAACAGATATTATCTAATTTGGAGTAGTTTAAACTCTTTGGGGGCTATATTATGTGATGAATGTTTTAACGTAACATTAAAAACTAACAATTTATTATACAGTTTGATAGAGTATGTAAAACCATTAAGTGCATATACTGTCCACACCCATGATGAAGGGCATTATCATTGCTCGTGGTGTTTTATGGATACGGTTTATCATAAAAATATATGTGAACTATATAGGTGTCATTCTCTGAGATCAGTTTTTGAAATTTGGCATACAAACTGTGCATAATTTAAAAACATGAATACTGACATATTAGATAATATTTTAAATAGCGCAATTGAAAAAGTTCAATTAGCGTGTAGAATAGTTAAAACGTTAGATGAGTATAAAAATTGGTTACAACTTGTAAGAAAAACTATTTTAATTGTAAAACAAAGTATTAAAAATAAACCAAACTGCATTAAAAATATTTCGCGCATTGAAGCGAGCTTAGCTCTTCTAAAATATTATCAAAGTAATTTAAAAAACCAAAAAAGAATTAAGTTTAGTAAATCACTGAAATGTAGAACTTGTGTCAAAAATATAATATGGCAAGATGTTGAATCATGTTTTCAAAATAGAATTAAAACTGGCGTAATAACAAATTTGAATGTTAAAGAACCAAAAGATTTTTTTAAAAAGGCTTATAAAATTTTTGCTTTAAAAATAAAAAGAGAACTTAAACAATCTATACTGAAAGTTAATGCAATATTTTCGGCGAATTTTGTGAAACCTCAAAATGCTCAAACTGAAATAAAAACATTTACAACAAGAAATAATATTATCGATAGCAACACTAATTTAAAATCTTGGTATTTAGAACACATTCAGAATAGGTTATTATCAAAATTGGAAGAATTTCAAGAACGTGACAGTGGATTTGCGTTATACGAAATCATTTTTTTAAAAATTAATATTAATCAATATCATCCATTAGTGGGTGGTTTATCAACTTATATAGAAATGCCAAAATTTATTAAAAATACAAAATCTGTTATCAATATAAAAAATAACGATGAATATTGCTTTTTATGGTCAATAGTTAGTGCATTATATCCAGCTCCTCCTACTAAGAGTTCTAGTAAAACAAGTTCTTATCCTCATTTCAGCCTACTAAAAGAATTAAAATATAACGATTTAAAATTTCCACTTCGAATCAAAGATGTGCCTAAATTTGAAACGATGAACCAATTGTCAATAAATCTATACACAATTGAAAAAAATAAAGTACTACCAGTTAGTTTAAGCAAAAAAAAGTATCACCGCGTTATAAATTTATTAATTATACCTTTTGATAACGACGACGACGACGACGACGACGACGACAACTATGATGACGATGATGATTTCAACATAAACGAATATGTAAAAAATAGAATTTTTCACTACGCTTATATAAAAGATTTATCAAGATTAGTTAATAAACAAATAGGTAATGTACGTAATAAATCGTGGCTTTGTTGTCGATGTCTAAATCATTTTAAATCTGAAGAAAATTTAAAAAAACATTTATTAGACTGTGAAAATTTTAAAGAAACCAAAATAACTCTTCCGCATATACCTGATAATATTTTAAAATTTAAAAATTTTAAGAACAAAGAACAGGTTCCTTTTGTAATTTATGCTGACCTTGAATGTATTTTACAAAAACATATAGATAAAACACCTACAAATAAACAAAGAAAATACCAAAAACATATTCCGTGCAGCATAGCATTTTATCTAAAATGTTCATTTAATAAAGATTTGTCAACTTTTTATTGTAAAACAGGTAAAGATTGTGTAACTTCGTTTGTTCAAGAACTTAGAAATTTATCTCACAAGCTTTCTGATATTTTTTCTAATTCTTTACCAATGAAACCTTTAACAAATTCCGAAATCAAACAATTTATCTCTGAAACACATTGTCACATATGTTCTCAAGAATTTAAAAAAAATGATTTAAAAGTAAAAGATCACTCACATTTAACAGGTCTATACAGAGGTGCAGCTCATGTTAAATGTAATCTGAATTATCAGGATACTCATATAATACCGGTAGTTTTTCATAATTTATCTGGCTACGATAGTCATTTCCTTATAAGAGCACTAAGTACTGAAGTAAAAGGTAAAATTACATTACTTCCGGTAAACAAAAAAAAGTATATTTCGTTTTCAAAATATATAGAAAACACGAACATTTGTTTCAGGTTTATCGATTCCTATAGATTTTTGTCAACTAGTATAGAGAAACTATCTAGTTACTTACCAAGCAATAACAAAATAATAACTCAAAGTTTTTACACTAATAGTGCGGATTTTAATTTATTAACGCGTAAAGGTGTTTTCCCCTATGAATATTTAGACAATTGGGAAAAACTGAACGAAACCTGTCTACCACATATAGATTGTTTCTATAGCTCTCTTAATAATACGAATATATCACATGAAGACTATCAACATGCTTGTAATGTTTGGAAAATTTTTAAAATTAAAAATATTAAAGAATATTTAGAACTGTATCTTAAAACTGACGTCCTATTATTGGCGGACATTTTCGAAAATTTTAGGAAATCATGTCTTCAAACATATAAATTAGATAGTGCACATTATGTCAGTGCCCCTTCACTTGCTTTTGATGCATTTTTACATTTATCAAATGTGGAATTGGAATTATTAACCGATATTGATATGATTTTATTTTTAGAAAAGGGTATAAGGGGTGGAATTTCTCAATGCTCAAATCGATATGGTAAAGCTAATAATAAATATATGGGTAAAGAATTTGATCCCAATAAGCCCAATATATATTTAATGTATTTTGATGTAAATAACCTTTATGGGGCTGCTATGAGTTTACCGTTACCCGAAAAAGATTTTCATTGGGTTGATTTTTATCAGGAAAATACAACCATTTCAAATATATCAGATGATGGAATTTACGGGTATATCTTTGAGGCAGATCTCATATATCCCAAAGAACTCTCTGATTTTCATAGAGATCTACCTCTTTGTCCGGAACATTTAATACCACCAGTCTCAAAATCAAACATTCCAAAATTATTAACAACACTTTTAAATAAAAAGAAATACATTATTCACTACAGAAACTTAAAGCAAGCTCTTCAACTCGGTTTAAAAATTGAAAAAATTCATAGAACTCTTAAATTTAAACAAAGAGCCTATTTTAAGGATTTCATTAATTTAAACACAGAACTTAGGAAACAAAGTAAGAATGATTTTGATAAAAATTTTTATAAACTTATAAATAATGCTAATTTTGGTAAAACAATCGAAAATGTTCGCAAATATAAAGATGTTAAATTAGTTACCAAATGGTCTGGTAGATTTGGAGCTAATTACTATATTTCACAACCTAATTTTCATAGTCTTACCATTTTTGATCAAGATATGGTAATAATTGAAATGACAAAATTAAATGTAAATTTTAACAAACCAATATACACAGGTTTTTCAATACTTGACTTATCAAAAACATTTCTCTACGATTTTCATTACAATTACATTCAAAGAAAATTTGGGGAAAACGCACGCTTACTATATACCGATACTGACTCATTATTGTATAGTTTTAATGTCGATGACATATATGAACATATCAAACAAGATATTGAGAAATTTGATACATCAGATTATCCCGCCAGCAATATTTTTAACATTCCTCAGAGAAATAAAAAAGTTTTAGGCTTAATGAAAGATGAAAATAATGGTTGTATTATGACAGAATTTATAGGGCTTAGATCAAAAATGTATAGTTTTAAAGTTATTAATCAAAGTCCCATCAGCGAAGATTTAGTAAAAAAAGCTAAAGGTATAAAAACGTCGGCTTTAAAAGCTATAACTTTTGAGGACTACTACCAGTGCTTATTTAACAATAAAATTACTGAGTGTTCACAGAAAATAATTAAATCTATTAAACATAATGTATATACTATTGACCAAAGAAAAGTTGCTCTTAATGCTTGTGATGATAAACGCATAATTAACTTTCCTTACACCACTACATTACCATGGGGTTATAATAAACAAATTTGATTAAAATAGAATTTATCTTACTTATATTTTTTAATATTATGTTTTTCATATTTTTTCAGGCAAATACGTATGGAACTAGTTTTTGTATTAATTGTAACATGTATTTCTGTTTTTGTGCTTGGTCTATTTTTAAACATACTTCAAAATATAATTATTTACTTTGTAATGAAACTATGCCATACTCACCTATATAATTTTATTATATAAATATATGTATTATGTTACTTCATCAATATATGTTTCTATATATACTATAGTATTTTGATGTCTTTTTTTTCAATTGTAAAAACTAAAACTAGCTGGATACATTCAAATATCAGCTTTACTTACAAAACTGTATGCTTTAATCCGACAAATAAAACGATAAAAATATTTAAGCTGTTTTTTTTTCTCCTCCGTCATAACTACTCTGCACCACACTGGGCAACAATAGGCACGCCTTGACTTACATCAGATCTGTCAACGAATATCTACTAAAGTAGAACGTAACCTCAAATATTTTCTAGAATTACCAAAACAACTATTATTTACTATAGAACATAACCACAAATATGAATCATTCAACACATCATGGATTGGGGCCCCCCAAAATGTCAATGTACGCACACACACACAAACCAAGATGTGTCCAAACAAAAAAAGTACTATAAGGGGCACAGGGGGGCAACATCAACCTATAATAGATTGGTCAAAACAAATGGGGCACTGGAGCCCCTCTACAAAATCTAGTTGCTACCTTTTTGTTTTTTTTCTCTAACGAAGGGGGGCTCCAATACATCTTATTTTCTACATGGGGCCCAACCTTTACTAAAATACGGGGCCCCACACACACACACACAGTACCCCTCTAACAATAAAAGCCCCAGAACGACGCCATCTATGGGGGCCCCACACACCTACCTGTTTTCTTGACAAATGGGGCCCCAGTACGTCTTATTTTCACATTTGGGGCGCAGTCTTTAATAATAAAAGCCCCAGAACGACGCCATCTATGAGGGACCCACGATAACCTACCTTTTTTCTTGACAAATGGGGCCCCAGTACGTCTTATTTTCACATTTGGGGCGCAGTCTTTAATAATAAAAGCCCCAGAACGACGCCATCTATGAGGGACCCACGATAACCTACCTTTTTTCTTGACAAATGGGGCCCCAGTACGTCTTATTTTCACATTTGGGGCGCAGTCCCGGACAACATAACCTCACAAAGGACCCAGAACCCCGCCACCTATACTACTTTCGCTTTCTAGCAGATAATTTTGATTAAAAAATATTAAAAATGTGACTGAGTCACCGTATTAGAAGATGTCTTTCGAGGTTCTTAATGCAGTGTCTGTCAATGACATACAGCATATAAACAACTGACAGTGTTAGTTATATTTATAAACTAATGCTCGGCGAACTCCTAATGTAAATAAAATTTAAAGAAAACGAATTATAATGTCCTAGACAACGTTAATATTATCCCCTAACTTTAAGTAAACTTCTTAAACAGCTACATTTTAGAGATCTGCCTATGAATAAACTAAAATTAACGAAACTATTCGTCTTAGCTTAATTTTAAACACGCGTTTACAAGCACTGTCATGGAGTCAGCTTAGTTTTTTATAGAGAAAAGACGGATAGTTGTTTGGCCGGATATCGGATACCGAATATTCGGTGATCACTGAGGCCGGATGGCCGAATATCCGGCGGCCGGATATCCGGACATCGCGATGGGAACAGTTCGATTAACTCGACCTGAGAGATCATGTCATTGTGTGGCGAATGAAGCGGCGGTTGTCCATTGTTTCACGAAATTAGTTTACTTGCTGCGTCGTTTGCGTGCAATTGTTTGGTTATATTAATATTTTTGTTTTTTATTTTATTTATTATTATACTTTGTATAGTATGTAATATGTATCGTAAAAAATCATTGGAACATGTCATCAGTGTTGACACATAAGTTTGCTGATTGTTTGTTGTACGGGCTTCAAATTTCTCATTGTGGTGAATGGAAAAAGGCCTGTAATTTGGTGGTCGGAAAAATCAAAACACTATCCGAATTTTACGAGGTTTGTCAAAATAAACCTTGCTGCTATAAGATGCTGTTTTTCGAAGCTGATTTGGTTTACGCAAACAAGCGAAATCGCCTGTTGCCGGCACGGCACAATGTGGTCTTTATTCACTATAATTAGCCACGTGTTAATTTTAACTGTTAATTTTTAAATATTGTCTTTGATGAAAAAAAGAAGAACCAGAGAGCCAATTTTGAGAATCTCTTTGTATTTTTTACGTTTTTTGTTTATTATTGTGTCACTATATACCACTAATTCAATTTTTTGGTTTTAGTTTAAATATTTCGTAAATAATGAATATTTTTAGTTTTTTTTTGGAAGGTTTTTGCAACTTTTTCAGCTTTAAATAAAAGCCGTCATAACTGCAAGTCCATTATTTCTTGTTATTTATGTTACTTTTTGAATATACGGTATCCGACAGTAATTTAGGCCGGGTACCGGATAGTTACCGGATATTCGTTTCAACTGTAGTTTTTAGTTTACGAGGGAAGTAAATTACTTCTCTCGTCAAAGGAACGTAGTTTTCACATGCGGGAAATTATGTTTTTTTTTCTAGACAGCTTTAGGTTAATCAACATAATCAGCAAATTTGCTTTACCCAGAACTTTCCTTGTGATAATTCCACCGCACATATTAACAAAGTTTATACATGCATAGAGTTATTTGGTGATTGTATACTCTTGTTATCAAAAAGATAAAGTTCAATTGCAAGAATAGTTCTATTATTCTACCTATTTTTCTATTATAGTATCCAGAACTTACCAAACTAAAATTTTCGTTTTATTAAAAAAAGTAAAATACTACAGTTTACATAAGGCTAAATTATGATTCTCTTTTCTTTGTTGAATTTACTTTGCATATAATTTTTATTGTTTCTGGTACATTTTTATGTTGTTTGTGTCAAGACGTATGTCATTGTTCTCTGGAATATATGAAAATACAATTGTTTCATTCACATAGAAGGAATATAATATATATTTTTCATCACTTTTTGATATTTATATCTAGATTCAACATACATACATGCATACATATTTAACCAAGCCATTCATTCAACATACTTACTTAAAATCGCTACTTCAAATCTCCCACAAATATTTCGTTATTATTTTTTAAAATTTTAATATTATTAGAATTTTTTTATTTTTTATTATTTTATCTATAAAAAATAAATTATGTCACTTTATTTCCCCCATAAAAAAAAGGTTTTATTTCAAGAAATTGATTTTAACAGACATTTTAATCATTACATTAGACGGCAGCAGGATTCTCACTAAAAAATTACCAGTTCATCCCTGTTTCACACCTGATTTTAGTGCGAAATGTCAAGTCATTTGAATACGTTTTTTAGACATTTAACAAAGATTATTTCAACATTTTGACAAGTGTACGACCAGTGATTTTTGAATCTACCGCGCACAAAGAGAACTAAAGATCGACACAGCGTCGGAAATGGGAGAATATGTTTTTCGAGATCTAGGGGCCCTAGAACGCAAATATTTGCCGAAATTTGGGAGTGTGATTTTTTACGAATTCAAAAAGAATTGTCCGTTCAAATCTGCGGGTTACACAGAAATGACCAATCAACTTCCGAAGAGAAGTAACATACAATAAAAATCTTAGCATTTCGACGGGAATCATTAAGTAATCTAATAATTTTTGTGAGGAGTTTTCTCACTATAGGTTTATTCATGTTTTGTGATTCGTAAACGAGAAAAATCCATCTTATCAATGCGGTATGGCGTGGGTGCGAAATTACCTTTTATCGCGCTGTTTATGAACATCCATATAGATCTCGGCCGTTGTCTTGCAAATTGTGTGCAAAATCGCACCTCTAAGAATGGCCAATTATAATATCGGCTAGGGCTACTGCTCCTCGGCGTTTGATTAAAATTACATGTAAACTTGGTCCTGGCTTGTTTTACATTCCATTGTGTGCAGCCGAGAACAAAGGTTCTTCGTGCCGCATTTCTTTTCTCGTTGCCTTTGCAAGTCTTAATTTTTGTCCGCCTTTTCGCTGATAATTTATTATAGCAATCATGCATTATGCATTTCACTTATGTCTTTATTCGAAATTTTGCATATCGTTTCAATAGTTCGCTTACATTTTTCCCCTTCGTTGGTTCATTTGTTTGCGTTCCTTTCTCTGCCTAACTATAAAACCTAATAAAAATAACTATTCGGAATACGCAACGTCCAAAAGGAAGCGGGTGTTTGAGTTTAAAGTGACATTTCCTAGAGTACTTACTTATTTAGCATATTTGATGGTATAAAGAAATTTTACCTACAGCTTTATTCAGTATTTATTGGTTTATTTAGTATATAATAATTATTTATAAACATTTTAAACATATTTTTAAGTAAAAGTGAAAATATAAGATTAGTATCGCAAAGACAGTGGCGTAGCTACACCTCCCCAGTAATGTAGAGGACGCGGGATAAAATGCAGTGGAGTCTAAGAGGGATTATGAGAGTACGGTTTTTTTTTCAGTCATCAATTAGGTTTAAGGGACAAATTTATTTCTTTCTTTAGATGAATATAAACATTAGTACAATAATTTACAATATTAAATAATCAATTTGTTTCGTGGACAGTATGTTCAATAACGCTACTTGTAGCAGAACATGCCACAGTTCTAGATACTTCATTAGAACCTTGTCTGAAAGGGTTTCTTAAAGCTCTATTTGGAATGTATTTACAACACTATGTCCAAAAATGTTTCCGGCTATACTTTTTTTATTATTTATGGAGTTTTTGACGTAACCTTCGGCGACGGCTGCAGATCTCCATCCTTTATGCTTTTTTAAAACATCCACAGATGCACCAGCGTCAGCTAATATAGGGACAGATGTTCGTCGAAAACAATGCCCAGTATATAATGACGGATTTGGTAGATTAAAGAATGCTGCTAATTTCCGAGGTAGTTTTCCAAACGCATTTTTACCAGCTGCCTGCGTAGTACATTGATTGTTTTGGTAACTAACGCAAAATTGCAAATGAGGAGTCTTAGCTTTTCTTATAACCATATACTTGCGGCAAATTTCAGTAAAGTTGACAGTATTGCTTAATTAATTTAATTTTTAATATTAAAATTTTGTTTTTGGTACCTCAACTAAATCCTTAATTCTACAAGCACCTGCTACACCAACAAACCTTCATCATTGAAAACTGGTTGCTAGGGCATTCATTAAAAGTGCATCAACCTGGTCACCAGTCAGGATCGTGGCTTTTTTTACTTATATCCTTCGTTTCTTCTTTCCAGCAGGGCAATTAACTTGTGAAATTTGCTAATGTTGATATTATTTTTAACCTTAAGCATAGTCTTCAGCATAAAATAATGTGCCCAAAGCGTCGAAGGTAATAAAATCCTAGATTTCTCCGTCAAAAACACCCGTAGCGCATCTTCGTTTAAATTTTCCACGTTTCGACCACAGCACCATCTTACAAATATCTGATATTGCGCTTCATATATTCTCCTTGATTTGGACGGCAAAATATCTTCTAGCGCCTCTTCAGCTCACTATATAATAATCTGTTTTTTACTAAAGAAATTCTTTTTTACCAGTTTTTTTTAAAATGTGCTGCACCTATTGTTTAAAACTTATAGCAACTTCCTTTTTTTATTGAAGACGCGTTACTTTTACTGATCTCTTAGTAACGCTAACTTTGATTAGGTAATTATTTCACACTGCTAGTTAAAACGCTTCATTTTAATGCTTTTTGAATCGTTACTTGCCCTTTCCCACCATGGTTTCAAAGTTTCGATGCCTGTGCATACACTATACTCTTACTCCATTTCCAGATCAATAATAATCCAAAAGTCATGACTAAATATTTTTTTCATTATTGTGCCTCAATTTCGCAGTGGCAAACCGCCAATGTGTAAGCGAGTTATAAATATCTTTCTCATCAGTTACAATTGTCCACGTCGACATAGAACTAGACCCAAGGGGCAAATTATTTACCTCACCGGGTACAGAAATTTTGAGACTTTTGGGTGTAAGTACTCTATATACGTCCTAAAAAATCGCCCGTCTTCCGGGGCAAAGTTATCAACTTCAACCCGTGACTGTTTATGAAAAGTGAGATGAAAATCGATTAAGATACCTCATAAGTTACATACATGCTTAAAAATTTTGACAGTAGGTGGGAAAACGTGCTACAATTCATATTTCGTGCGGCAGACCATTTTTGGACGCTTTCATCTGACAGCCTCGTGGCGTCGCCTAAAAATCAGGCACAACTTACCTCATCCAGTACATGCGTGAATTTGGCCTCAAATGAAAGATTTTTTTTTGTGTTGATTACAGATATATCTTAAAAATTTGACGGTCAACTTAAAAAAACAAATGCTTTAGAAGGTCCGGCTTCACCGGGTTGTTTTTCCTTCTCTAAGCATATTGTTCTTGGGCAATGTTTGTACTATTTCTTTAAAGCTGATAATAATTAATATACATTCCATTTTAGAAAAAAAAATATCGACGTGATTCAACTGGGTATTAAAAAATAAACTGCTATTAAAACATTAATAAATGCAGTTTATAATATCTTTTATATATCTTTCTTTTTATGAATTTTTAAAAGTACATATCCTATTTAGAGGTAAATTTTGTTTATTTTTCAGGAACTGTAATTTCATATAGGCCCAGGAGCATACGCAGGATATTGATTAGAGGGAGGCAATTTTTAAAATTCTGCAAACTTTTGTAATGAACATTACAACAGACCACTTGAGAAGACTTTCTTAGCGAGGAAGAAGGAGTTTGGACAAAATGTTGTAAACATATATAAATTATTCTCTTCATTTGTTGCTATATTGGATTGCTCTAATCGTCACCTATCTCTACAATTTCCAGTCTCTTCAAATCGTTTGATAGTTTTTAAAACAGTGGATTTTTAAATGGGATTTCGATTTGGCATTGCATCATTAAATACATTTTTAACTTCTTCGTAAGACTTAACCCATAAGAATAGTAATTATTTCCCTTTCGGTTAAAGGAATGGAATGACACTTTTAGTGACTTTATTAGCGATGATGTTTAGATCTGGAGTTTCAATAATGGAGTCATATTAGCAATGATGGTAATAATGCAAACCTAAGGTGCTTCATGCATATTGATGTCTTAACATCCTAAAACGTCTTTATTTCAAAACCTATTGATATTAGGGAAAAGATATGTTATACCAACAATATTAAAAATTTACTGTTACGTGTAAAAACAAAAATATACGAGGTATTTTATTTAAAATATTAAAGTTTATTAGCATTTCTGAAAAACTAGACATGTGGCAATCACGCCGATACAATCATTGGGTGCATAATATCCCCTTACACTACATTATTCAATTTGGTTTAGATCGGCCAACAAATTAGGGAGATTTTAAGCTATTTCCAGATTTTTTACAAATCGTATATTAAATGCTTACACGCAAAAATCTCAAACCTTTTTTTAACTGATGGGGTAAAAGGTTTGCCCCTTGACTCTAGATCTGACAGATTCGAATAAATTTCAGAAAAGTTCTTATATCTGAACATGAATTGGCGGAGAAAAAGCTATGAGTATAATAATGTATAAGAATGAAACACGTTTAACAATTATAATAAAATATTATTTTTACGTACGTGATGCCCTGCAACAAACCGCAAACAAATCATAATTTATACCCTATAAATCTTTGTGCACATCCCGCTAGCGTTAAACCAAAGATCAATATTCATATGTTCTATGGGGTGTGATATTTCGTGGAGTGACAATAATAATTTTTCATCCAGAAACTCTCCTGAATAGAAATTCATAGCACCGTGTCACATATATAAACTGTGAGCAATTTCATAACAGAGACACAAACGTGGTTTATTTCGACACTAATCCCAACTTACAATATCATGCGATCGGCGTAACTCATGCAGGCCATACACACGCGTGCATAGTGTGCACATTTGCACTTCATTAATAAAATTACAATTCCAGATTTCCAGTAAAATACTACTGTCCTACGCTTTTATTTTCTCAAAGTGTTCCGGCCACTACTTCAAACGTTAACGAGCGGGACAACTCCAAACGTATATTTTATTTTAATACTGATTTATCATATGCGATAAGTCGCTTTACGTTTCGAACTGAATTTGCATTCTGATTTCTTGATAAACTGGGCCCGTATTCTCGATACTCCTTGAATGTGGGTGAAGAAAATACTAGCTTTACGATAATGTTTTAATATTTTTTCTGTGTAACCACTTAACTACTGGCAGGCAAAAGTATTAAATATATTAATTAGAATTAATCTACTGAGAAAAAGCTCTTGGTCACAGAAAGAAAAACGATCAATTAGAAAGGATACGTGCTCATAAATTGTTTTGTACAGTTTCTGTTTATATTTATTATTTTAAAAGGTAGCAAAAAGTGTTTATGTTTTTATTTGAATCGCTAATATTTACTAATAAAATGAACAATCAAATGTTGTGTAAAAAATTGTGTTTTTCTCAGATTTTATAATAAACGCGAAAGGAAAACAAAATGACATAAAATAAACATTAATAAAACCTTTTTAGACCCATGTTCATATACAACTTTTTTCAAATTTTAGAAACTACTATAAAGACGTTGAGAACTACAAAATACTAAACACATAAATACTTTTGCCACTTACTTGATAATTTTTTGGGGTGCACTTTTAATTTAAAAAATATGTATTCAAATTTTATACGGGACCTGAATTAAAAGAAAATATTTTAATGAGATACATTGACACATAAATAAACAAATAAACAGATAATTTATGTATATATATATATATATATATATATATATATATATATATATATATATATATATATATATATATATAATAAAGTCCGCATAATGGGATTTTTCTTAATAATTGATTTAAGTTAGCAAGTTTTTGCTCGAAAAACGATGAAAAATTATATTAAACAAGTTAGTAACGAGATTTAACCTACCTGCTAAATTTGACATTTATCTCATAAATTACAGAAAAGTGAGTTTTCCTCAAAATTTTGAAAAATGGTATATGAAAAAGGTTTTTTTTTCCTAATTTTATAGCTATATTCTAAAAGATCTTCTTTTAGGTTCTTTAAACAGGTTTTTTGGAAAAAATTGATGATTTTTATGAAACAAAAAAGGTGAAAAAATAGGCCACATTTACGTGGCAGACCTGATTTCAAAAAAGCAGTGGTAGACGTACATAACTACAATAGTGCTGTGCACAACCTTTTCTTTTGCATGTCTTTTGTTAAGTATTACAGCTCATATGCGTCATAGCACAAATACAAACACAAAAAAGCTTAATTTCAAGTAATTTGGACCTTACAAATGGTACATACCAATACTTTAATAGTGTCAGTAGAGATTTAGTTTACAGTGGGGTTTTCAAATATTCTCCATATAGCTCTAGACATACTTTCAACGTTCCTACTTTAATTTAAAACAATTTATATTATTTTCTAACATCTTTACTATTATTGGGTAATTTTTCAAATATTTTTAAAACTATTTAATAAATCAATTTAATCATATACACTTTTAGGTTTTTCACTAAAAGTGAGTCGATGAATTGGAAAATTTATGTTTGTACGTGTGTTATAATGTGTATTTAAATTATTTAGTGTTAATTCTTCCCTATTTTTATGAAAATAAGCCAATCATTCAAATAAATATACTAAATATACTCTAAGAATGTTTTTTTAGTTTGAATTATGATCTGTATGAGTCTCTAAATCCTAACTTAAATATTAAAGGAAACATTCTTTTTTACGCTTAAAATATTTTTTATAGGTTTTGATTATTGCCCCAGAAAATTACGCCATATACTGCTTGGTAACTTGCAAAAAAGTACTTAAAGTTTTTTTATTCATGTACCTTGCTGTACTGCTAATTACAAAACAAATCTTATTTAGTTTTTTTGAAAAATATTCGGAATGTTCCTGAAAGTTTAGGAATGTATCAATACATAGGCCCAAAAAAATTTGGCTATATATTGTGTCTGTATTTTAAATTCGTGAGATTGTAAAGTTATAACATCAAGTTGATTTAACTAATCTCAAATTTAACATTATTTCAAAAAATGGAAAACACTCTTTCTGAAATTTTTGAAAAATGATAAAGAAAATTTTATTTTGTCTATCAGTTGACCTAAAATTTTAATTTCTTTTTGTTTTTTCCTGAATTAATTTAGCACTGCACTATTAATAATAAAATCGTTGTGTGAAGAACTAACCATTTTAAAACGTAGGCTTTATCTGGTTATTGCAATAATTTAATAAAAAAATTCTATTAATTTTTAGAAAGTACGATATAGAACTAGAAAAAAGGTATTTTCTAGTTTTGCGGAAACTCCATAAACTTTGAATCAAGCTGACCTATTTGTTTTCACCAAAAAAATGCCGTTCAAAATAAAAAAAAAATAATTAAGGAAATGCATTTAGACGATGAAATTATCAAAAACAGATAGTTTAATTCAGAATTTCTTACAATCGGTAATGTAAAAAAGCATCAAAATAAGAAAAAATGTGAAATCAACCGCTAGCGCTAAAATTTGACATATTGCTCTATAATATCAAAAAAGAAACAACTTGTTTTACCATTTTTTGAGAAAAATGTCAAATTTGACACGTAGAATAAATCACTTGAGTAACTTTTTTTATTATTATTTGGCATTATTTTTTGAACAAAAATTTATTATTTAAAAAAATCAGATATGATATATATATATATATATATATATATATATATATATATATATATATATATTGTATATTTGTATATAGTTGACGTCTAATTATCTGTTCTTCTTCAATTCTTATTTTTAAGAGATACTTAAATCGTTGTAGAGAGGTTCTCTAAGAAAACTCAGGCATCAGCTACTAATTAACAATTAGCAAATTTGTGCGGCTACAACTGCTGGGAATGTTAATTCGCCTTATTTACGGCAAAAATCCGTCGTCTGTCAATTGTCTTTTTCGCGGCCGCGGCACCCAGAGTGGACATGGCTTGACGCTTGTCCGGCTTAGCTTGTAATTGGCCTCCCATTTCCGACGCATTCAGAATGGCGATAACGGCCGGCTTATTCTTTATATATCGAGAACCGCACTTAGAAAATTTTAATTGGCCACGTATGTCCGTCCTTTTTCGCAAGCCGTTGTGTTGTCGTGGTCGCCTGTCTTTTGCCTTTGGTATGGTGACAATCATTAGCGCCCAGTTGGTTTTTCTTAGAGATTTAAAGGGGGTGCCGTATAAGAATTGCAGAAATTCAATGACACTGTAACATAGACAATGGGTCCGACTAGTACCGAGGACAGTTCACGTCCAACGTTTATTGAGTGCCTTGGGAAAAAGTACGTTCAAAGGTAGCTTTACATATGCTTATTTATGTTACCTCTTATGGAAATCGAATTTAAAAATCTAATTTGTGATGGTGTGATTTTTTATTAACTATTTAGGTAAATATTATTAAATAACAAGTTAAGGAGTTGAAGGTTAGGTCATTTTTATATTTTTTTCTTTGATGGGCGACTTTAGCAAAGCTAGTTGTAATTAATATAATAATACTAACCTCTGCATATTAGAGAAATAGTGAGATATTTAGCAAGAGCTAGGAAATATTTGAAAACAAAATTAAAGTAACATCTCAGTTAAGCAAGGCTTCCAAATTTATTAAATGTTCTAACATTCTATAGAAACTTTTAATTGGTAATCATTATTCATAGCGCAGTTTTTAATATCATGAATGGCTCCATCGTACATGTCTCTTTTCAATACAAATATTTATTTTATTTAAAAATTATACCACGTTACACAAGCTGAGTTATTTGTGTATACATTTACAAAACAAGTATAAAAAAGATGGCCAATTAACAAAAAAAGTCCTTCCATATTTAGTAAATGGTCAAAGATGAGAGATAATATCGAAATACTGTTATAATTCGTAGCTAAATGAGACATCTAAAGGCCAATAAACTAAACAAAAAACAAATACTAACATACATCCCATATAATATCGCCGTATACAGAAACAAATTTCGGGCGGTGACCGCCAAAATATAAGATTATTGGGTTTAATTTTTTTGTTAAAAACATATATAATATTATTATACAAGATAAGTCCATTAAAAAGTATCCACTACTTTTATCACTAAGAAAATTCGAGAAAATTTAGGTGGGTACTATACCGGAATTTTCAAAAAATCATCCAGAAAATCAATAATAACAATGCCATAAGAAACAATACCTTAACATGGCATTACACATACATTATCCCTACATTTATAATCAGAAAACCAGAATTCTTTAATAAGCATGTAATATACAGGGTATTCCATTTGAAGAACAAAATGTGGTATATTTTAACAGCTTTTCAATGTTTAGATAGTCTTTGGCAGTTCAGAAAAAATTCTTCAAAAAATTTTTGAATTCTCTTTTAAAATAGAGGCTCCAAAATATATAAAAAAAACCCTGTACGACTATTTTCTAACATCTAAGGATACCTTATAAGTAGATGTCAAGAAATTATATTTTTGGGCCATTACATTTTCAACTTATATATATATAGTGTCTGTGAGAATCTAGTTGCCAACGTTCAAGAATGAATTATTAAGAAAAAAATCGTTGTTTTTATGTCTATTCAATTCTATAGCAGAATATCGGAAAGTCTACAGTTTTTCAGTGATCAAAAGACTAACTCTTTTAGACAAGAAAAAATTAAAATACGAAAAAATACTGACTTTCCAATAATCTTTGCAACATAACAACATACTTTTACTTGGGACATATTTTCCATCTTGCATTTCCATTATTATTAAGTATGCTGATTATTTGCGTGGAAATGTATTTCACTCGTTCAAAATAGCATTTCAAAAATGTTACAAATTGCTTTGATATTTAAAAGTAATTGTAAACTGTTAAAATAAGAAAGACTTTTAAAGAAATTTATACCCTGATAGCTTTGGATCGCTAAAATTCCTCCCAAGATTTTGATGACTGCATTTTTTTTATTTTCTCCACATCCGAGTTATTCCATTATTTCTACACGAACAAAACTCAAAAATTTTTTGGAATCTATTGTCAATACCAAAAACATTTTTAATGACTGTCTTAAAGGTCAGTACCACTAGTCTAGAAAATCAAAATAATTAACCTTGAATTGTCTTATTTCCTCCTGAATTTCGAATAAATCTGTCTTTACTTTATAAATTGGATGTCGTTTCGTTGCTTATACGGGACTAACTGATCAACCTATGTCAGCATATTGCAACGGATCTTAATAATTCATACTTTACTTAATTTTACAATAATAAAAAAATTATTGGACTAAAAAATTTTGCCTAATACCCATCTAGTCCAGCATCTGGAGGATCAAACCTCACCAAATTAGGAAGCAGGCTATTTTTTCATATTGTAGCTCTTGGAGAGATCTTTTGACACAGTCAATGTTTATATTGCTAGACCCTCCGTAAGTTAAAAAAATGCAAAAAATTTGCAAAAATTCAATTTTTTAGTCAATGTCGGCCAAATTGATGAGATAGAGTAACAATTTAAATATAAAAATTAAAGGTGAGAAGAGTTATTTTCCTGCTACTGATCTTTCTTATCAAGAGAAAGCTCTGGTATATTTAAAAGTGTCAAAGACCAATTTTACCATAACTTCACCAAACAATAATATATTTTGGTATTCAAAAAACAAATTAAAAAGGGAAAATCTGTAAATACAGTATGTGACAATTATTTTAGACTTCATAAAATATGGAAAAAAATTATAGATTTTTTTGCCTAATATGTTTAAGGTTTGGCAGATTTAATCGTCTTTCTTGTAAATGATTTTTTTTATTCATCTTAATACTGTCTTCCTTTAAGAACCTGAAATAATGGGATTGCTTAAAAACCTCGATTGGTTTATTTATCTTTGAACACCTTGCTTTTTACTAGGTACTTTCTGACTTCCCTGTCAAAATTGGACAATTTCTTTAAATCTTTTTATTTTTCTTTTAAGATTACTTTACCGCTGTGTTTCTTTGTAATATATAAGAGGAATTCACGATATCTCCATTCATTAAACTGAAAATGGTCTTTTGAATACATGGAGACTAGAAATCAACTTTTATATTCAATGAGAAAAACTAATTATCACATACTACACCCACGGATTATTCCTTTTGAAAAAAATAATGATTTTTAGTTGAACTTTTACGATGTTTATCTTCAGACGTGTTTACAGTTTTCAGATATTGAACATGACAGGAAATGTCAGTGGAAAAATAATAACTATAGATTCCAATCGATTTTTCTCAGAAACTTTCATATTTACTATGTTTGTATACGATATCCTGACCTTCATTTTATAAAATAACATAATTGCTCTATCTCTGCTTTTCAGATCCAGTCGAGTGAAGATCATTGAAGATGCTTTGTGAAATCGAAGGAAAAACGTTGGATAGTAGCTACTATTTAACGTCTAATCCCAAAAATCACGATTTCTTAAAAAAATTAAATTGCCTCGTATTTTTCGCAATTTTCTTGAACTTTCGAAGAGTCTAGAAATGTAAATATTGACTACTTCAAAAGAATTCTCAAAAACCTAATTCCCTGAGGCCCGGCATAAACAATTACTCGGCTTCCTGAACTATTCAGTTTCCAGAGTAAATTAGCTTTTCAAATACCTAATAGCAGCTCTTTCCATTTTTACAAAAAAAAACACTCGTTGCCCTGGAAGTTTGAAAGATGTAAGTTACATTCTTCTGGAAGTATTAAATACAATTCCGCAAGCTAATATAAATAACCTCACAGATGAGCAGTAGAATCAATCAATTCCGCATGTATGTACTTTCCGCTTATTTTCGCCTCATTAAAGTGTTATGTTGTAAAATTTTAAAATTAAGTTTTATTATTATTATTCTAATTTTCTTAAGTTAAGCATGTTTAGTTAACAGTAAATTTTCATCCAAAGTTAATATTATAACTGGTACTTTTGCTTGAGATCAAAACTAAAAAAAAAAGTTTAGATCTTCAGTAATATCTCTCTATGCTGATCTTGGATGACACGAAAAACTTATAAATATTGAACAGAAACAAATAGAGAAAACTAGAAACACCTATATTAGGTAATAATCACTTCGCCTAATTTGGTCTTGTTAGGAATTCCATGATTTGATGATTTTTCCTCAGCCACCAACCTTCTTACGCTTGTGATAAATTAAGGAGTTTAAAATATATATAATAAAATAAGTGTCTTTTTGCTTTTTCTTTGGGTATCCGCGAAATATAGATTTTGATATTTTGTAAAATAAATTTTTAGTCGAAAACTCCATATTAAACCACAGGTTTGATATAATAGTAATTTTTTCTTAAAACTAAAATATTAAAAATGCTTATTCGCTAAATTGATTCTACAAAAAAGTTTAGTTAAATTAACAAATTATTAAAATATATTTTCGATATAATAAAAGCAAGTATACACGCCACTGTATTCGATGCCGACCCTCAGAATTTTAAACAAGGCAATGTGGGCAATAAAGAGAAACACACATGACTTGTTCCTCTGAGTCGTCAGAATTATTTAATATTATTAAAATAATTGTTTGGGTAAAAACTGCTACTGTCTACACGACGACGACGTTTGATGTTCGGACAGGTGCAGATTCTTTGCTGTTTCTGACTACTGAAAAACTAGAAGGGGACATTTCTTAATAATTAAGGAATATATCTTCAAGACTTATTACGCAGCCCAAAACGAATTCTCCATAGAAACGAACGGGCACATCA
The DNA here is from genome assembly GCA_030620095.1 of Kuschelorhynchus macadamiae. Classification (NCBI taxonomy): domain Eukaryota; kingdom Metazoa; phylum Arthropoda; class Insecta; order Coleoptera; family Curculionidae; genus Kuschelorhynchus; species Kuschelorhynchus macadamiae. Next base: position 642,751 of record JAUTXW010000980.1, on the reverse strand, counting down.
AAGCTATGACAACTACACCACGAAAGAGCAGCTTTCTGTTAAAAATCAAGCGTTTTAGAAAGATTGAGATCTATTAACTATTTTTACCACCATTTTATTAGTTTCACTTCTTTGTGTGTTTGTTTGGATTTAAATTAATAATAGATTTTTCAGGAACTTCCACTTAACCGACCTCTAACACTTATGGAAAATGGTTGGTGATTTCTCTAATTATTTATATAATGCAGCTCTTGATCAAAATGTGTCATTGCCCCAACTTCATCCTTCGACTAGATTTTGACATACAAGGTGTCAAAATTTAGAATTCCATTTTTGTTATTTTAGTGACTCGACCAGGATTAATTAATTAGTTTTGGGAAAAGTAAATGTGCTAAGTTTTAGTTTAATATCTAGGCTTTTGATGGGAATAAAAGAGCTTTAAATATTTATTTATTAAAGTAGTGGAGGTATATATTTTCCGTAAATACAAAATTGTTGAAAATAAAAAAAAATTATAATTCTGCATGTTTACTAAAAAAATGATGTTTCTAAATTTTTTATATGTTGGAGGCAAAGACCGGTTTGAGAAAACAAATTCATTTTTTTGATTTTTTATTTTTCATCATTTTTATATTTACCGGAAATATTGATCTGCCACCACATTAACAAAGAACTGTTGTAAAACCTTTTTATACCTAATAAAATACTAAATATTATCTCAAATATACACACATTTCATTTTGTCAAAACTGGTTAATTTTATTGGTAAAAATAGTAGCAAATATTGTCTGGGTTGCTAAAACCCAATAAATATTAAAACGAAATTCTGACACCCTGTATCTCAAAATCACAGAAGATTTTGATGGTTTTAGGGAAAACGATTTTATGCGTTATTTACGACCTGATTCGACTCCAAATAAGTATATGGGGGTACGTTAGAGTGCAAATTATAATTTTATTTTAAACATAGAATGCTAAATATAATAAACAATCTAGAGATATCAAAATAAATAATATTATTTGCTTAAATTAAACTAAGAATTAGTAACTGAATGCTTTAAAACAACCTATAATCTATTAGTGACGGTTGAGAAGCCTTTTCCGTATGAACAATGGGAACCAGGGTGTTATTATTTATGGTACGTTTAATTCGAAAAATACCATCAGTTAACCTCATGACTATAACATTATATACGACTTACGTCATTTTACTAAACAAGCTTAAATTTAGCACTTTCAACTCTTAAAAAATTAAGATTAGGTTATTTCAAAGAAAATGGTCATTTATTTGTATAAACATGTATGTATAAGTCACATGTTTGTATAAACACTAAAGCCCCCTACTCACTATTCGGTTCGATTCGTAGGCTCAATTCGTTAATTCGTTTATTCAATTCATATAAATGGACAAATGGGCGAATCAACGAATGGACAAATATTTCGTCCACACTATTCACCAATCTATATGTTTAAAACACTAAGCCAGATTTTCAGCAAGTTCGTGATAGAGTTGTACAGCACCAATTTTCATGATTTTTTTTTTAAACTATGGTCTGGTTAACTTTCAAGACTATTTTTTGTATTGCTTTATTGCGTATTTTTTATATAAAATCAATATGTTTTACTTCAATAATATTTCTGGACGATATGGTGAATGCGCTTCATATTCTTGTAATTACTCGGGAAACTCATTGCGCCATCTAACGGAAAAGGCGGAACAAGGTCTGCCGGGCCAGCTAGTAGTTGTTTAAATCTGTTCGCTCAAATTTCATGCATTTCAGTGTTTGACAATACACAAAAAACAATAGATTTAATGTGGACAAAAAGGTTCGACGAAGTCAAAGCCTACTTGACTGTTTGCGGCGCAATTAGCTAGCTTGAAATTGTGCTCAAAAATGAAATAATAATATATTGATTAAAATATAATTTTCAAAAAACTATTAGTTATCGAGTTGCCTTTAGATTATAGAAGCAAGTCATGTGGGATGTAGGGATGAACTGGTAAAATTTTGGTCATTGTCCAATACGGCGGAACAAAATGTCTATTATAAATATATTAAATTGATATCGAAAACTTACTTAATATGATTTTAAATTTTGTACAAAAATCAAACTCACTATAGAAATAAACTAATATGATTTCACTGCAAATACAATAGGGCTGAACAAAAAGGCGACCTAACAAAATTAAAATTCAGTAACAAAGACTACTAATAGGATCAAAATGAAATTTTGCAGGCGCAAAACTTTAAAAATTAAAATAAAATTTTGATGTAAATTTAGTAAATCCACTATAGCGAAACAAAATGCCGGGCTAGTAAATATTTCATCAACGCAGCATGAAGAAACTAGTTTTCGTCGAATTGCATTAAAATTTTGAACGAAAATCAAAATAAATATGCAAAAAATATATTTAAAGTTACATATCCAAACGATTTCAAATTTTGAATAAAAATTATATAGGGGCGAATTGTTATGGTTTGGGTTCGATTCCAAAATGACAAATGTTTTAGCAATGATCTTAAAAGTGCTTATTCAGTTTATTCGATTTAGAACTAGGACTTTCTTATAAGCAAAATTGTTCTAAAAGATCAAAATATTCAAAAACATAAATAAATAAAAGAAAATATAACGGTAAATTTGCTTAATCCCGAAATTTCCTCGATGTGAAACCTTCCTTTAATAGATTTAGTAAATTATGACCCTTTTCAGTTGGACACGTGATTATCTAGCAATATGTATATTTTACGGAAAAAACATCAAAAGACCTTTCTTACACAACAATGGCCGTTCTTGTTTCAACAATAATTTGAAGGTCTTTATTTTACCTTTTAGGCTTCCAAAAATACCTTTCTAGCGATACAGCAGATAATAATAGTGATATAGCTTTAACGACGATGCATTCACGCACCTAACCGGGTGCCGACTTGGTACCGAGCTACTTATGTAATAAAAAAACATCCATAACAAATTGTATTAGAAACTGTTAGTTTAATAAAATCTGTCCACTATTTAAGTATCTCCCAACATGGACCGATTGTCTGTGATTACTCGCGACATCGTCCGGGCATTGACAATATTATTATGAATGGCCGAAATTCGTGGATATTGACATTAATGCCTGGCCATACACGTGAATATGCAACAACTAGAGGCTTTCACATCTATGACCGATAAAGGAAATGAATCGTAATAGGGGTAGTTTTCGTTTAATTCCTGTAAAGATCAGTTGTACCCAATCACTCGAAAGTATCCTTAAAATAAATATTTCCTTTTATCTAGAAAATTGAAAGCTAAAACAATTTTTATACCTACAAGTTATAAGGACTGCTAACTATTATTTGAATATCCTTAAATAATATCCCCTTTTTTGTATTATTTACATATGTTACATAAAATTTAACTTTTAACGCAACCGTACATTCGTTCGTGTGCATTAAATATTCTAGTTTTTTGGGCACAGGAAAAGAAAGCGTAGTTACTTAGACACACAATAGCACAAACTTAAACGGACTTAATATGTTTAATAAAAACCTACCATAAATCAGTCGCATAAATCATCATATTTATCTCTGTCGTTCCACAATTAAGAATTATTAAATATGACGTCTATAGGAAACAAAAACTTCATAGAGCCAGACAGACGCTAGATCATCTAATCCCCAAGTCTCAAAAGCGAATTGGTTCAATCTTACGAATTTCAAGTCTCGGGGGTGTACTAAACCTCCTTCTTCCCCTAACAACTAAACCAATATATCTTCCCCGCCCTAGGTTATGTTTTTTACATGTTTGTGCGAGATAAAGAAGGGAATAAATCAATAGCGTTCATGGGAATCAGATGTAGAAAGATAAAAATGCTCGCGTATATCTTTCAATACGACGTTTTTTAAATTTATTCTTCCACGTTGTTTGCTAGGTTTTTCTCCTTATCTTCGAGATGGGCCCGTATCTGATTTTAGATGCGCCTGGAGATCGATTGTAAATTACGAGAAAATGGTTGTCTTTTAGCAGGATACTAAGTACAAATCGGAGTAATGCTAAAAGAAAAATCTAAGAGTTACTCATAATGAAAGACTGCTTTCAGAAAATACTACGGAGAAAGTTGAATTTAATAACTGGTACATTAACAAACGTTGTATTTTCAGACATGTACATATATGGTGTAAAATTAGTAATAATATATTGTAAAAAAAATTGAAAGCCTTTGTAGTACAAATAGACATAGTTTAGAAGTTACCGGCCTTCGTAGAGTTTTAAAAATTCTTATTAAGCTTATTCTACACCGAGTATTTCTCAAATGTAGGCCTTTAAATGTTTTATATTTCTTATTAAACAGTTGGGTTAGCTTATATATTTTCCATTATATACACCCAAAATGTCATCTTATTCTTACCTCTTTTACCTTAGTGACAAAATAATTAAAAAAAAATTATATGTAGATTTAATAAATTTTGGATCGAGGACACAAAAAAATTAATTTAAATTAAATTAATATTTTTTTATTTATAAACATAATGCGGAGGTCTTGATTTAAACAAATATTTAAGCTTAATTATATACTTAATGCGAAATATAAAAAAAATAAAAGTTTGCATAATACTTGAAATGTTATTTTAAGTATTTATTATTATCACCGAAGTTGAATTAAATAGGTAGAAAATGTTTAAAAATGCCTAAGATTATTGAAAAATTAGAGCAACATAAAAAACAAACAAAATAACAGTGACGGTAGTTGAAATAATTTAAATCATAATGATACATTTTTAGATTGTAGTTATAAAAGTTTAATATTGCTTTTTACTGTATGATATAAATTGTGCTAGTCTTTCTGCATCATGGTATATAAAAACTTGCATTATCAATTAGAATTATAATTAAATAATAAAAACTTATGTCGTAAAAACCGGTTTAAAACACTTTGCTACTTTGTATTATCAAGCGGGTACCAACAGCTCATGGTTCTGAATTTCATTTGAACTAACAAGCAGCTTTATAAATACTCCATATTTTCAAAAAAAACACATTTTCATGTATATTTCTATCCATATCAGCAAATCCTATTAGTATCTAATTAGGGGAAATTAAAGGCAAAATTACTGAAGAATCTGAACTAATATAAATTAATGTTAAACTAAATCTTTGACATCAAATAATGTACTTCTCAGATAAATTAAAGGAAAAAAAATTAAATATATAATAAATTTCGTTAAAAAATCAACAAAAGACCGAAACTTATCTTAACATTACTCAAATTTGAAAAAGGACATACAATGAAAAGAACATAACGTATGGTTTAAAACTATTAATAATAATAATTCAAATCAAATGAAAATGTACTTACAATCTAATTTTAAAGTTATTAATTATTATACCATTAGATAAGTCGTGATTTTATTAATACTTTCGAAAAGTAGCGTGCTTGCGTAAAAAAAGGCGCAAGGAAGTTAGCCATTAAATTTTCCTTACACACAATAGCACAAACTTAAACGGAGTTAATATGTTTAATAAAAACCTACCATAAATCAGTCGCATAAATCATCATATTTATCTCTGTCGTTCCACAATTAAGAATTATTAAATATGACGTCTATAGGAAACAAAAACTTCATAGAGCCAGACAGACGCTAGATCATCTAATCCCCAAGTATCAAAAGCGAATTGGTTCAATCTTACGAATTTCAAGTCTCGGGGGTGTACTAAACCTCCTTCTTCCCCTAACAACTAAACCAATATATCTTCCCCGCCCTAGGTTATGTTTTTTACATGTTTGTGCGAGATAAAGAAGGGAATAAATCAATAGCGTTCATGGGAATCAGATGTAGAAAGATAAAAATGCTCGCGTATATCTTTCAATACGACGTTTTTTAAATTTATTCTTCCACGTTGTTTGCTAGGTTTTTCTCCTTATCTTCGAGATGGGCCCGTATCTGATTTTAGATGCGCCTGGAGATCGATTGTAAATTACGAGAAAATGGTTGTCTTTTAGCAGGATACTAAGTACAAATCGGAGTAATGCTAAAAGAAAAATCTAAGAGTTACTTATAATGAAAGACTGCTTTCAGAAAATACTACGGAGAAAGTTGAATTTAATAACTGGTACATTAACAAACGTTGTATTTTCAGACATGTACATATATAGTGTAAAATTAGTAATAATATATTGTAAAAAAAATTGAAAGCCTTTGTAGTACAAATAGACATAGTTTAGAAGTTACCGGCGTTCGTAGAGTTTTAAAAATTCTTATTAAGCTTATTCTACACCGAGTATTTCTCAAATGTAGGCCTTTAAATGTTTTATATTTCTTATTAAACAGTTGGGTTAGCTTATATATTTTCCATTATATACACCCAAAATGTCATCTTATTCTTACCTCTTTTACCTTAGTGACAAAATAATTTAAAAAAAATTATATGTGGATTTAATAAATTTTGGATCGAGGACACAAAAAAATTAATTTAAATTAAATTAATATTTTTTTATTTATAAACATAATGCGGAGGTCTTGATTTAAACAAATATTTAAGCTTAATTATATACTTAATGCGAAATATAAAAAAAATAAAAGTTTGCATAATACTTGAAATGTTATTTTAAGTATTTATTATTATCACCGAAGTTGAATTAAATAGGTAGAAAATGTTTAAAAATGCCTAAGATTATTGAAAAATTAGAGCAACATAAAAAACAAACAAAATAACAGTGACGGTAGTTAAAATAATTTAAATCATAATGATACATTTTTAGATTGTAGTTATAAAAGTTTAATATTGCTTTTTACTGTATGATATAAATTTTGCTAGTCTTTCTGCATCATGGTATATAAAAACTTGCATTATCAATTAGAATTATAATTAAATAATAAAAACTTATGTCGTAAAAACCGGTTTAAAACACTTTGCTACTTTGTATTATCAAGCGGGTACCAACAGCTCATGGTTCTGAATTTCATTTGAACTAACAAGCAGCTTTATAAATAGGTACTCCATATTTTCAAAAAAAACACATTTTCATGTATATTTCTATCCATATCAGCAAATCCTATTAGGATCTAATTAGGGGAAATTAAAGGCAAAATTACTGAAGAATCTGAACTAATATAAATTAATGTTAAACTAAATCTTTGACATCAAATAATGTACTTCTCAGATAAATTAAAGGAAAAAAAATTAAATATATAATAAATTTCGTTAAAAAATCAACAAAAGACCGAAACTTATCTTAACATTACTCAAATTTGAAAAAGGACATACAATGAAAAGAACATAATGTATGGTTTAAAACTATTAATAATAATAATTCAAATCAAATGAAAATTTACTTACAATCTAATTTTAAAGTTATTAATTATTATACCATTAGATAAGTCGTGATTTTATTAATACTTTCGAAAAGTAGCGTGCTTGCGTAAAAAAAGGCGCAAGGAAGTTAGCCATTAAATTTTCCTTACGATCTGAGTTAAGTTTGGGTTAAAAATAATAATATTGATAGAAACTCAAATAAAAACAAAATCTCTTCTTCCAAGTAGTCGATAAACGACATTCTTTTTTTTTAATTAAGTCATCCAGTCAGTGTTAAATGCTAATATATATATATATATATATATATATATATATATATATATATATATATATATATATATATATATATATATATATATATATATATATATATATATATATATATATACAGCGTGTCCTGAAAAGTTTTTAACAAATAGAAACTTTTTTTATTTTTCATTTTATAAAAAATGTTACTCTTCATAAAAAGTTCTACTGACACCAAAAGATTATTGAAATTAAAAAAACTTAAAAAAACATTATACAGGATTGCCAAAAACTTAGAAAATTTAAAATTGCCTGAATAGAAAACTATTCATAAGTCTAGTTGCAGAAAATTTAATGTTTTGCTATTACGCTAATTACTAAAAAAAGCTGAGTAGATTGAACATGCTGTTGTTACGGTAAACATAATCTTGCATTGTAGTAACAGTGGAAAATGGAAGTGTTTGGTTATTTTACTACATTGAATACTGTTCTGTTATTTTCATCATGGTAGTTAAATTAACAAAACAGGGAAAAATTGGGATTGTCTTGATTGTTGGGGATCATTATAAAACATGTCATGAGGCTGCTGAAATTTTGAAAAATAGACATCCAGATAAACAAATAAGCTATGTTAATGTAGTAAATGTCACGACCAAGTTTAAATCCACTGGGTCTGTTGATAATACGTTTAAAAGAAAACACCAAGCCTGTTCTACTACCGAAGAAAATCAAATGCAAATTTTGCAAGCGGTTGTTGAAAATAATAAAGTTTTGGTGACAAAAATATCAAAATCACTTCCAAGTAACGTAACAAAGTCAACAATCAGTTCGATTTTACGAACAAATAAATTCTATTCTTACAAATCTAGACATATCCATACACTTTTACCTAGAGATTTTAAGTTAGTTTCCTGTTCAGTGCATGGTTCCAATGAGAAGCTGTAGATGATTCTTTCTTCGCTAGAAAAATATCATTTACCAATGAGGCGAGATTAACGACATACGGAGTAGTATGTTCACAGAACTGCCGCTGGTTGTGTGACGAAAATCCTAATTTTCTTATAGAGTGTCGTAATCAATACTCATTTAAAACAAATGTTTGATGCGGTATTTTGGATAACCGAATAAAAAGGCCGTATTTCTTTCGTGAACACTTGACGAGCCAAACTTACTTGAATTTTTTAAATATTCAATTATTTAAATTTGTTGAAGAATTGCTATTAAACTATTAAATATCAGGCGTTTCCTTTGGTACCAACACGACGGAGCACTATGTCATAGTACACAGATAGTTTTCAATTTTTACAAAAGACTTTTTCAAATCGCTGGATAGGAAGGTATCCTGTAATTCCGTGGCCGGCCAGGTCTCCTGATCTAACGCCGTTGGCCTTTTTCCTTTGAGGACTGCTAAAAGAAAAGGTTTATCTTCACAGGCTAATCCAAAACGTCGATCATCTGGAAACAGTCATCAGGCAGTGTGTACAAGAAACTAAGGCAGCTATGGTAAGAGTGGCAATAGCAGAGTTCAGTAGAAGAACTATATGCATTTTGTATTGAATGGGATACCCCTCACGTAGAAGCATAATTTGTTCATTGTTCATTCTTAGTTGATTTTTTTATACGATATTGTTAAATAAAACTTTTTGTATACCCCATTGCATTCAGATTTGAATTTTTTTATGAAATTTAGTATGTTATCACACCTTGGAATACTCAGAATAATTCTCCTATGGCATTTTACTCGAAAACTAAACTTATGGGTAGTTTTCTCTTCAGGCAATTTAATTTTTTTTAAGTTTTTGGCAACAAGATTGTGATTTATACGAGGTATGATCCTTTGAAGTAGTTTCTTTGAAGATATCAAACGTCTCCATTTTCCGCCCATTTCAACTTGTTCTATGGGGCTGTTTTTATTCAAAGAAAACATTGAGCCATGTTTTACAAGAGACCTCCTAAATTTTAAATACTTAGCTTTGCGTATTTAGAAGTTACAAAGTTTTAAACAAGAATCGAAATTTAACCATTTTCGCAAAGATTGTATGCTAATAGTGTAATTTTGAATAAAATGAAATATCTTGTATATTATGCACCATAGCAAGCAGGGGTTTTTATAGATATATTTTTCTAGAGCGCCAACACAGAAAAAAGCTGCAATTCAAAACATAATCACTGCCAATTTTTGGCAGTGTTCATTAAAATATGATGTGTGGCATGATAAAGAAATATTATTTCAAATAATATAATATATAATTATAAACAAACTTCTATAAAACACTATACATTTTTAAGCAACTTAGTTTGCTAACTTCAATCGCATGTTACGTTAATATAATTATTATAGATGGAAATTATATGTTCACACACTACTTTGTTACCAAAATGTATTTATCATCAAATTTCATTATTTTGAAAAAATCGCCTCAGATTACTGTGGGCCAGATTTTAATTTATGTTATACCAACTGTCAAGCGATTGACATTATTACTTCAATCTAACAGGTTCGTTTGACATTTTGTTTAAAAAAATAAGAAGCCGTTTAAAAGGTAAAAAGAAAAAAAGTGCTGTTTTAATTGAGTTTGACGATACGGTGGCGGACCTTGTAACCATTAATCGCATTAGCGAAAAACATTAACTAATTTGTAAAGACTATATTTAATGTAGGCAATCTAACATGAAAGAAAGCAGCTGTGCTGTAGGTAGGCAAGCGTAAGGTACACCACGTGATAGCGGTAAGCTCCGCCTCGGCCATGCTTAATTATAGGTTGGGCTTAAAGTCAGTGCACCAACTAATAGTGCGCAATTACTTCGCTACCGTAAATTATAATTAATTAATCGGTGTGATTTTCCTTGGAATCGTTTATCTGCATTCCGTGAACGCGAAACAAACCGCAACGATATACATTCGGGTTTGCGATTGTTTGTTTCGAGGTAATCCTAACTGGACCAATTGTTTATCTTATAATGTTGCGGGTTGCATAAAATTGTACCTCAAGCGAAAGTTCCTGTTTCGAAAGGAAAATACCCACCTGTTAAAATGATGTTCGATATATGGCGATAAATCTAGAGGCTGAGAAAAAAATAACATATAATTAAAGTTGAGTTCTTTTAAAATCATAAACACGGCGTATATCTCAAGAATGGAATACGATTTCCTTCCTAGGTAGAGTAAAGGGTTAGTAGTATCAATTATGGCTTAGAAAATTGTGTAGAATGAAAAATAAGAACATTTAAATCAACGAGAAAAAACACATACAGCAATACATTGAATTTCAAAAAAGCAGCTGTTTAAAAATTTGAAAAAGATACATCTTTTTTCAAAAAAATCACTCACAACTTATTTACCAACTTGAAAATGGAGAAGTTGCTTTTGTGTGCATTTTTTCTAGAAGACTTGCGAATTGAAATAGAATACAATGTACTTAAGAAACATTGTAAAAAAAATAATTCGAAATATTATCAAAAAAGTTGTTCCTAATAAAAGACGTTGACGAAAGCGTTTCTTAGAGATTTCAAAACTTTTTCAAACGCTACAACATAGTCATTTATCAGCACAAAAATACTAGGATTTTAAAAGCAAAATAGGCACACGTGCATCGACATTGGCACTGTTTTAAATCGTCCTAATTAAAAAAAAAATAAAATAAGAATGTTTGTTTTGAATTTTCTTCTGGTGTTTTTAAACCTTCGTAATCCATGCAAAATAAAAAATTGGTAATCCTAGTTGTAAATTTGATTGAGAAAAATTTCCGAAAAATAAATAATTTGTACTTTTCAACTACTTTTTTTCGAAAGAGACATTCTAAAATGAGACTGTGTTTAAGGAAGTTTTTGCAATTTCGGAATATCAGTCAAACAGCTAGAATATAAATTATCTTAGTCCAATGTATTTAATTTTTCAATTAAATGTTTCATCAGATTTATAATAGATAAATAATATAAAAATAATAGATACCTACCTTCTGTTAATTGCTTTGCTGTGTTAAAATCGACTGCTGTCTTATTATGTTCCTAAATTTATTTGGACCATCTTTAGTTTCTATCTGTAATTTGAGTGAAATATGAAATTTTTAAATAATACAAAAGGATCCACGGTTAACTTTGGCCCAGCATGGCTTTCCTATGTTAATAAAAATAATCGGAATTCCCCCCAATGCTTCAAAAGATTTCTAAAAAGTTTACAACCTGGTTTTCTGAAATCTTTCTATGCGAAAAAACGTCTAAATATCGGCCTAAATAAAAATATATAGCAAAACAAATAATTTTTTGTGGTAGAACGGATTACGATGGTTGGTACGTCTAGTTGTTACATAAAATAAATTAGTACTCACCAACTCACTCACTCTATATCATAAACATTTAAATAATTAAACTAACATGTTGTAAAATGTAATTAGAAATAATATAATTTATTATTATTTTTAAACATCCTTCGAATTGCCTGGGAACTCCCCTTTCAGCTCAAATTATTTTTTACCGTATTGGAAAGTATTAAAAATATATCTTTTTGAGAAGATCTTAAACAGATTTTTAATAACTTAATAAGGTGCTTGGAATTTTCTTTAGGCCACATTCTCTTTTTAATAGTAGTTAGCCCGCTTTCAAAATAATTCTGGAGGTGTGTGTGGACCAGCTCACGAAAAGCTCCTATCTTATGTAAATCTTTGACTCGAAGGCCGGTCAAAACATTATTCAATTTGCCTCGACCTTTTCATTCGGTATTTTATGTTCTATACAGTGTATATAATAAATCTAAAGATTGTAGCACCTATAGGAAAGGTCGTGAATTATCCCTTCCTTTTTGAAAACATAGAAATAAATAACGATTTTTGATAAGTCAGAGAACGTGATATACAATCCTTTCTTGTGGTAAGGCCTGTTTACTCTTTAGGTCCTATAATCTACCTGTTTTGAGTTATGCATTTCGTTTAAGTGGCTGAGAACATTTGCTTAATTTATTGGTAATGAAGTTTAATTAATCTGAGCACCTTACAACATAAAAAGCTACAGGAAGTCTCAAAGAAAGGTCCGTTCAGTCTAGAGATAATTTTTAATTAAAGAAACACTTACCGAAAATTAAGTATTTATATAAAAGTCTATTTCTGGCTTCTATATCATTATCACAACTAGCCATTACTTTCTTCATAAGAATCCCTGAATATCACATAAACATAATAAAATAAACATGTTTTCCAATTTCCGTCAATTTCTCATTCTGTCTATCTATCTGTCTATATGTGACCTAGCTCAAAAACTACTTTTTTAAATTGACAAATGTTCGTCAAAAATCGAGGCTTTTTAGGGGATAAATTGGTACGAATCCAAGAAGGCGGAACAAAATGGTGGCTTAATAAAATATTTAAAAAATTCAGCCTGAAAAAACTAATTAATGGACTGATTGTGTGTCGTAATTAATTGTGGTATATAGATGAACTAGTAAAATTGTGGTATTAATTCAAGATGGTGGAAGAAAATGTTTGTAATCGTGAAAAATCACCCACTGAGATTTTGCAATATCTTCACGTTTCCCTTATGCCAAACATATGTTTTGCATTATGTCAAACATATGTTTTATTAACTTCGTCTGCCGGTTTGTTTGTCTGTCTGTCAGACATAGCTTAAAAACTACTTATCAGTTGACTTCAAATTTTTGTCGAAAATTAAGGATCATATGGAGATGATCTGGTAATATTTTGGTATGAATCCAATATGCCGGGACATCATGGAAAACCCTGAAAAATAATTCAAAATGGCGGCCAAATAAAATGTTAAAAATCAGCGTAAAAAAATCTTCTTCTGACTGACTTTAAATTTTGCAGAAAAATTAAACGCGATATAATTTTAAACGAATTCAATATGTCGTAACAAAATGGTGGTGTGTGTCAATGAAAAAACTGCTTTTTGAATTTATTTTAAATTATGCCAAAAAATTATGTGTTGCAATATTTTATAACTTTATTAATCTCTTAATGGCGCGCAAAGCAGTTGCAGGACTATCGAGAAGGGTGTTCCTAGGGCTCGATTTTGGGGCCGTTCCTTTTTCTGGTCTTTGGAAACGACCTCATAAATTTTACTAATAACTCTGCAGAAAATACTTTCGTCATTTCTTATGCCGAAGACACAAATGTTTTGATAGTTAAAGAAAATTCCGCATCCTTGAAGATAACTGCTGAAGAAACATATACAAACATTTTAAAATGGTCAGAAAAAAACAAACTTAATTTAAATAAAAATAAAATTGTTAATTTTTCCCTTAAGCCCATCAATGTACATTTAGAATTCTTTGAAGGTCGGGATTTGCATTTACGTTCAGGGGATCAATCTAAACTGCTGGGGGTCATTCTCGACGAAATCTTAAAATGGCATCCGGATATTAAGTCTTTTCAGTAAGTTGCGTAGCTGCTGTTATGCATTTAAGTTTATGTCTATGCCGTAAGAAAATACTTCTATCTCTTTATTACTCCAATATCCACTCAATAATTAGAATTAGGAATATTAAATTGGGGGATGAGTGCTAATGTCGATGGAGTTTTTGTATCTACCAGGTTTGCAGCTTTGTCTATCAACAAAAATCTGCTTTTCAGGAAGTAAGGTCAGACCACAATTATAATACCAGTTCAAAAATGCTTCTATTGTCTGTGAATCATGGATCTGCTCTTTTTCAAACATATATTTATTTTACCGGATGCAAATTTTTTAACAAGTTAATGTAAACATTTTTAAAAGAAGACTGAAAAATTACCTCCTAAGTAAAAATTATTTTAGTTACGGCGAGTTTTATATATAATGTTATTTGTTTAAATATTGGTTTTATAATAGTTTTAGAAATCACATGACCTTTTCTTCAATTTTTGTAATTATTTATTTGCATTTTAATTGAAGAAATTATTGTTTTGAATTTGCTTTTGAATATGATGGATCAAAATGGCGCCCAATAAAAATGTTTGACAGTATATATGTATTAATAAATGACTATGTACTGAACTAAATTGGCTCACACTTCACTATTCCTAATAAAATATTCCTAATAAAGGAAATTTACTGAATATAGATGGCCTCGTACCGGTTCAGTGAAAAAGAAGTTATTTTTTTTAATTTAATATATTCCGCCCATCGTTATTTTCAAATATTCTTATTAGGCGCCAATTTATTTTAAAACAAATTGATTTAGTACTTTTATACTGATTTTTTTTTAAAAACTCCATTTTGTTCCATCATGGTGTATTCGCACCAGTTTATACCTATTTCGCGTTTAATTTTTGTGCTAAATTTGAAGCCAATTGAATAAGGAGAATTTTTAAACTTTGTTTTGGCTATCTTGAATTCATATTCCAATTTGAAATTAATCTAATAAGTAGCTTTTCAGGCTGATTTTTTAAACATTTACTTAGGCCGCCATTTTCTTACCAGGTCATCTCCACGTGACGCTCAATTCTTGACCAAGATTTGAAGCCAATCGGATAAGTAGTTTTTACCTATGCCTCGAAATGGCAGACAGACACTCCCAGAGAGATCTGAAAACATCTCGGAGGGTGCTTTTTTCAGGATTACAATATTTCCTTTTTACCGGGAATATGAAAAACAATTTTTTTCATTCCAATTTTTCAAAAGTTTTCTGTCATTAAAAAAAAATTATATAACTCAAATATTTCAACAAACCTCCAATAGTGTGCGAACTGGTCACACTCTATATATGTATAGTTAAATTGGGGTAGATATATATCAAAAGAAAGCAATATACTCTTTCAGAATATTGGTATATTGAGATGTGGCAACAAGCAGTAAAGCAAAAAACTCAATTAATCTCTGCCGTTACCCGAGCCAGCAGATCTGTTATCTCTCTGCTCCTAAGACTCCCTTGTCCATATATTCACATGTGATTCACCCTATTTATTTCAAAGAATCTAGATGTCTCCTGCATTCTAGGCTTAAAAATGAGGTGACCCTGCTCTAAGATCGGAGCACTGACGCGAAACCTCTTAGGAGCAACTTCTGGCTAGAAGGTGGAATCTGATGATCAGCTTAGTTCAGATTCGACAATATCCAAAATTGAATTATCTTTGTAAAAAAGTTCCACAGGCATTTAAACGAATAGAAAATCTTTTTTTATAAGTAAGTGCAGATGACTTAATCACAGACTGACCTCCATAACTAGGGTCGTTCTGGTTTTTATGGCTGCATTTTTGCCCAGACAGACTCTAAGTATCTGGAGTGTACAAGCTTTCTTCAGTATGTCATCTCACGATTGTCGGGCCATTACACAAGATCACTGATTCTTGTGTAAGTTTAAAATAGTAATGGTTGTTTGTTTTGAAAATATTAATAAAAAATAAAAAACCCGTTTGTTATATTCGGTTTACCTAATCTGTTTTACCTTTTTTTTTATTGTTAAAATCTTGAACTGCTTGGCAGAAAGAAGAACATTTTTTTCGAGTTAAAATTTTACCGTGTAAGTTTGGGTTTTCTTATTGTTATAAGTCAAATTTAAGTCAAATGTAATTATATATAATGCAATTTTTGTAAGTTCCTAACTTTAAATTTTAATAATGGCTCTCACTCCATTTATATGTATAATATGTTTTGGCCTTCTCTATATCCAAATGAATATTAGATATTTCTTGCTTATATGGCATCCATAAAGCTTTTTTATAGCTCAAAATGTCGTCTTATGGGCCATTAGTAAAACGTTTAAAGCACATGAAGGGGTGCATTTTTATTTTTTAGATAATCCCCGTAAGTGTATTCCGAGTGAGGCTCTCCTGGCAATATGTGGGATTTGAAGAAATATACTTATGTATTTAAATTAAATTGTGGGCATTTAAGTGCTTATATGAGGGATTTGAATGATTTTAGAGCAGCTTACCAAGTTCAATTTCTAACTGCATTTTTTATATCTAAGATACTATGTATGTAAAATTTTGGTATGTGTATGTATAAAAGTCATAAAATAATAAAAAATTATGTAAATAAGGGGTTTAGTTAGCCCAAGGGCTCTAACTAACACCCCTCCCTATTATAGAGTACAGAATAACAACGAATGTACATTTTTTGTTATTCTGTACTCATAAAAACAAAATATGTTGTCTAAGTTATTACAAAAATGCACCTAATTATAAGGCTAGAGGTTTTTATGGTTGCAAAATGATAGCATTTAATAGATTTAAGAGTTGATTTATCGTATTAATTGCGTATATTTAAAAAAAAACAAAATTATATGATTGATATTAATTATATGATATGATAAAAACAAAATCTTGTGAGTGAGGTACGGTAATCATTCTTCATTATTATTCATTTAAATAGGTATAGAATAAAACAAACAAATTAATAGTTAGCGTGAAACTATACGTTTTCACTTTTCATTACTCCTAATAGTAATACGTGGATGCATTCCTTGCATTACACTGTAAACCCTAATTAATTGAATTAAACCCCCCGCGGTTAACTCATTAATATAATCCGATCGAGTGGAGAGATATATTCCGTTTTGTACAATGCACAACCAATTTATTGAACCCCGCTTTTTCATGCTTCTCTTCCGCACAAAGCTATACTTCCAAGCCACAGCGAAGAATTAAAATATATGTTTATTAGTTTATTTTAGAAAATTATTATTGCTGGTAATTCACACTATTTTTGTAGTTAAATCTAAACATACTCTTTAGAGACATGCGTAGTTAATTTTGGAATTTATGTGTTTATATAGTGTTAAACTAATATATTTATTTAGCTGTGTTTTTTATGGTGACATGTGTCTTAGATATAACGCTACTTAAGTATGTTCTATATGCTGGAACGTGCTTATAGTTTGTTAGTTATTTTTTTTTGACTTCTCATCACGTTTGCGAAGGATTAGGTTAGTTGAATTAGCACACAGTGTTACTCTGATACGCAGAATTGGAATCAACCAATCTAATTTAAAAGATGGAAAATATAAAAGGCTTATCATCTTAAGAACTAAAACTAAATTAATTGGTTTACATTTCAACGTCAAGTCAAACGTGGTTCGCAAAAATCTAGAAAATAAATATCTGAAAATAAAATAAGAATTAATAATTAAATAACTACACATCTTTTTATAACGGTTAGTTTTCCAATTTCAAAATAGCTTTTGAGGCGAATATTTAAAATTTGCTAATGTTTAGGACAGAGCTCAGCCTCCAGTAGGTTAGAGGCTTAAAAATGACCAGAATAATAATAAAGATTTGTCGAGTTCTACCAGAACGATCAAGGTTGAGTAATTTTAATTTGGTACAACTTTTGACGTCACATGTTCGAGCGGTTGCCTAAAGGGATAGGGTCAAATACTTTAACAAGTAATTAATATCCTGACTCTAAAAATAGCATGAGCGATGAAGATTTTTTTAAATATGTTACAATGTATTATCAACTAGCTACATAATCTGACTTCTTCGATTAATTCATTTGCAGGTAAAATCTAATTTAAATATATATTTTACCTTACATTTATATATTTAATTATATTTAGCTCTAGCTCTAAATATGAAGACGGACATAACGGTACTCCGATTATCATCTTAAATTTCGATTAGTAGTGGGTTTAGGACAAAAATGAAAATCTATTTTTCATTTAAAAAAAGGCGACGTTTCGGCTATAAATTTAGTCTTCTCAGGGCTATTTTAGTAGATAAATATATAGCTGAAACGTGGCATCGGCTGTTTTATAAGAAAAGAGATTTTCATTTCCATCGTAAACACTCTACCCCGTCTATTCTTGAAGTTATTAGGACGTTGAGTTTCACATTATTAGGTTTCATTTGGAATAAGGTAATTATTTAACATACATTTTTCACAAAAATGTTATTTTTTCTCTACAAATGATTAGATTCTACTTTAAAATATTATATTATAAAGCTATATATTGGCGGATATAATTTGTTGTTCAGAAATTAACCACCTTTGGACATAAGAGTGAACGACTTGTACTAAGTAGTTACTGCGGCTCTGGTGGGATTTAAGACCCATCGATTTTTGACATTTTCTTGGCTTTGTTAAGAAGCTTATTATAAATTGAATACACTAAAGCGAAAAAACTGTCGGATGGATTTTTTTTTAAATTAATGCAAATTAAAATGTATTGGCTACTCGCAGTTTGGCACTATATGAACATTTTATGTGAAATTCCATTACATATATGGAAACTACCTGCTCCACCGCCTCTACACAAACTGAGGTAACACCTACGGATATTCCCAGTACTACTGAAGGCTCCAGCAAGCTGGCTTGTAATAATACACAACGGTGGCACTATGTAGTCGTAAGAAATCTTCCTGCAGGGTTTACGCCTAACAACATAGTTCACTACGTTAAGGAAAAGCTTGGGACTACAGAGTTTATTCGATGCTACCACCTAATAAATCATATCTCAAACATTGATTTTAAAATTGGAACTCAGTCAAAAAAGTCAGCTGAAAAGCTTTTAGACAGCAATCTATGGCCACATGGCGTAGTAATAAAACGGTCAGCTGTATCCGAACTTACAGAAAAATCTACACCGAACCTCCCACCTCCCTCCACACCGAAAAAACTGCCCACCAACTCGAGCTCCGTCAGTTCACTGGTTGTCTCCTCTCCAATTTCTCAAAAGGGCACTATAATATCTTCTGACAAAGAGGCCATTGCTGCCTGCAAAGCAGATGTCTTGTTGAGCGACAACTGCTATAGTCTTTCCAAGAAAGCTCCTACTGACCAAGAACCTATTTTTGATCCAATGTCTCCCCCAACAGTGAAGCTTACGCGAACCGAAAAAAGTTCTGATAACCGTTTCCTCATGTCTAGACTAAGAGAACCAGCCATTTTAAAGGCCTTCAAGTTATATCTCGCCTTCCTGCACGACCAACCTGCGCCAATTCACTTTGAAGGGTTTACAAATACAAGCACCAGGCTGTT
Source organism: Kuschelorhynchus macadamiae (assembly GCA_030620095.1). NCBI lineage: Eukaryota > Metazoa > Arthropoda > Insecta > Coleoptera > Curculionidae > Kuschelorhynchus > Kuschelorhynchus macadamiae. The sequence goes on along the minus strand of JAUTXW010000980.1, from coordinate 623,320 downwards.
TTTGGCTTCTGAAGGCATTCCTATAGATTATAGAACCCTACACAAGATATATTTCGATTTTCATGCTGCTTACGGATTTAACGCAGCAGAAGTGGAAGCGGATCTTGCAGCCTATGGATCCTACATATCTTCGGAGAGATCGATTCATCTTCAGAGGACCAGAGAATGCCATAAAAATTATTTTACCAGCAATTCTCCCAAAAAAAATTTTTAGAAAACACGACGTGTCCTGAGGAACTAGATTCCTCAAAACTTCCTGTTGTTACTAGTCTTAATATGGTTCTAATTAATATTGCTTCTCTAAGAAATAAAACTGACGAGTTGTACCTATTTCTGGAAGAATTGGAGTTCCCCCAACTTGTTGCAATTACTGAGCACTGGCTGAATCTAAACGAACCCTTTTATATTGAGAGGTATACCACAGTAGCTAGATATGACAGAAAAAACTCAGCTCATGGGGGAACACTGATTCTATCCCTAAATGGAGATTTCATGTCGGTATCTAAATATGATCATTTGTTAGCGGATAGCTCTTTTGAATTCTCTATAGTATATAATCAAAACCTTGATCTTTATGTAATTTGTATTTATAGATCACCAAACTCTGATGTACAATCATTTTTAAATAGCCTGGTAAGTTTGCTAGACAGCCTACCGATTAAAGGTAAAAAAATTCTATGCGGAGACTTTAATATTGACTATGCTACTGTTTGTGCCATCCAGAAATATCTAATTTCTATATTCGACTCTTTCGGTCTTTCAATGCATGTATCCTCGCCAACTAGAATTTCAAAAAACTCTTCTTCTATCATCGATTACATGGCGTCTGATTTTTCTCCATCAGAGGTGCAATCACAGGTCTATAACTCAGGTCTTTCCGATCACGAGGCGGTAATTTCCAGGTTTAGTTTACCTATTAGGCCCTTACCAAGATCTCGCCATCGGGGCAGAATTTTCTCGGCCGCAAATTTCTCAGTATTTCATAATATTTGCTTTAACACCAATTGGAATTTTGAATCTGATAATGTCAACACAAACTTCAGAACTTTTTTAAATAAAACTTTAAGTGCTTTTAACAAGGCCTTCCCGCTTAAGAATATCAAACCTAAGCGGCATAAACCGTGGACCACGAAAGGAATACGAATTTCTGCTAAAAATATGCGCTCGCTCTCATATATAAAAAAATTCACCGACTCCTTTCTTATTCTCGACTATATCTCTAATTATAGGAGGATCTACACTACTCTTATTAAGTCAGCAAAAAAATTACACTACCGAAAACGTCTAACAAACTCTAATAACGTTTCAAAAGAAACCTGGTCCATCATCAATAACCTCAGAAACAAATCAAACCCTGTGACTCAGAACTTGCCAGGGGCTAATGATCTAAATGATTATTTTATTAATGTAAGCAAAAATGTTACCTCTAGTATCTCGCCAAGTTTGGACCCTCTTTCGTTTCTCCCTCCTTCAAAAAATTTAGCTGATAGCTTTTTCTTAAGTCCCGTTAGCAACACTGAACTATTGAAGGTAATACATAATATTAAAAGTAAATCTTCGTGTAGCACTGATGGCCTATCAATTAGAATACTCCTGAACTTGCCACTCCCAGTCATAGAGGCCCTTACAACATTAATAAATGAGTCCTTTATAAAAGGTGTATTCCCTGATTGCCTTAAGACAGCTATAATTATTCCACTTCATAAAGGCGGCGAAAAAACTAACTCTTGCAATTATCGCCCAATTGCACTACTACCAGTGCTATCAAAAATCATCGAAAGGCTACTGAAGAACCGTCTTATGCCATTTCTCCTGAAACATCAGATAATATCCCCGGAGCAGTTCGGATTTCTACCCAACAAGTGCACCAGTGACGCCATGTTCACGTTGCTTAGAGGCGTCTACTCATCTCTCAATAACAACCACCCAACTGCCTCAGTTTTTTGTGACTATGCGAAAGCCTTTGATTGTGTTAGTCATGAAATTCTGATAAACAAACTACATTTTTATGGAATTCGTGGTACTTCTTTAAATTGGTTCAAATCTTATCTTGGAGAAAGGCAACAACTTGTAAGGGCTAATGGTTCCGATTCTGATTGTAAGTTGATTACAAGTGGAGTTCGTCAAGGTTCAGTCTTGGGACCTATTCTTTTTTTGTTATACATTAATGATATCACGAACCTTAAAATTAATGGAAGAATCTCCCTTTTTGCTGATGACACAAGCATAACATGGAGTGATTTTGATACAACGTCTTTACACTCTAGTATCTCCAAAGACTTGGTTATAATTAAGGCTTGGTCCGATTCCAATATGCTTTGTTTTAACGTCGATAAAACGGTGGCGTTATCTTATAAGGGAACTTTACAACCACTTCAGGTACATAACAGCAATATTGAATACGTAGAGTCGGTTAAATTCCTGGGTTTAAATATAAATAGCAACCTAAAATGGTCTAATCATATTGACACCTTAACTAAAAAACTTTCTACCGCCTGCTTCGCCATTCGATCAGTTTCAAAAGAACTAGACGTTCCTTCTGCCAGACTTACTTATTTCTCTTTATTTGAATCCCACCTCCGCTATGGCCTTCCCTTTTGGGGCTGCTGTACCACCGAGCAATTTCGTAGTATTTTTATGCTTCAAAAGAGAGCCATTCGTTATTTGTTTGGTCTAAATAATAGAGCTCACTGCCAATACTATTTCAAAAAACATGAAATATTAACACTTCCTGCATTATTTATTTTGGAAACGGTATGTTTGCTGAGAAAACATATAAACACCCTCCCAGAAAGGCCACAACATGTATACCCTACCAGAAACTCTAGGCATGATATTTATCTTCCCATTCCTTCCACAGAATTAATAAAAAAATCAATTATTTACAACGCCATAAAACTTTACAACAATCTGCCAGTACATTTAAAATCTATCCCTATGCTTGCACAATTTCGAAAAAACACCAAAGCATACCTCATTGAGAGACCACTTTACAGCGTTAATGATTTTTTTTTTTCAGTGAGTAAGTCTCTTTAAATTGTCACTAAACTCGCTTGTTTACTTAAATTTTTTGTGAGTCATGTCCTAACTCATAGCATAGAATTTTGTAAATCATTATATAGGGAAAAGAACTGTCGAACATTCACTTAAAACTTAATTATTTTTGTTAGGTATTGGATTAAAAACAATTTAATTCTTTTTGTATACTACATTCTGCACTAGTTCAATATACCTTCTGTTTAACATCACAATTATTTGTATAACTATAATAACATAGAGTTTAAGGTCGCATAGTTGCAATTTTGATTTCAATGTCATCGAAATTATTCACCTCGTACATGTGTGTTTGTTTACTTTTATAAGGTTATCATGATTCATTTACTGTTTGCAGTGTTATGCTATATTCTAACGTGTGTTTTACGATTTGGTAAATTGATAATTTACATTTTAAAAAAAAAAGCACTGACTTGTCGAAATTATTTTCGATTAATGTTTTGATATGTCTTATTTTTAGGTATATTTTGCTTTGTCCATAAAATTGTAGAATTTTTCTGCGGCAATAAAGCATACTTTTGTTTGTTTGTTTGTTTGTGAGTTCCAACCCTGAAGACCCTTAATAACGGATCTTCGGTAAATAGACAAAATATTAAAAGGTTCATAATATGTATTCTTAAAAATCCCGCCATACCGATTTTTAACCGGATCGGATCACATTTAAGAATTTTTATTTATCAGCTGCTTTGGAGCCGCCATTTCGATAATTTGTAATATACGAAATAGTATTGCCATGCCAATTGTGTAAATGTGCCAAATTTGAAGTTCATCGGTTATCTAAAAGTAGGCGAAAATTAATTACAAATCGACCGCTATTTTGAGTTCCTGAATTTGTAGCAAAAATTTGTAATTTGCAATCTTAACAATCCCAAGTTACCTCTTTTCAGTCGAACCGGGTAACAAATATCATTTTTTTTCTGACCTTTTTGGGCCGCCCTTTTCATTCTTTCCATAGGATAGTGTAAAATTATACTATCACGCGATCTACAGTCTGAAGAACAAGTCGTGAGCTATGGAAACTACGCGGACAAAAAATTTTCACTTTAAATATTAAAGGTTTCGACATGTGAAAAAAAAATCACACATGGCGATGTCTTTTTATTCGTTCTATCGTAGGGCCTCTTTAGATGTGCAGCCCAAGATCCGTTCATCGTACTTATAATATAAGTCCAAAAATTCAAAATGTACACAGCTTTTTTTTAATACAGCAGTATTGCCGAATACAAATCAAGATTCACATGTGACGTAACACGCTAGCAGTTGCATGCATAAGAGCATGCCATATGAAACTTTTCTTTTATTAGGACTAGTGAAGAGTGACCCAGTCTAGTTTCGCAAATAGTCATAGTAACACACCTTTACTGTCTTTTCAACCATTATTATTGGGCGCCATTTTGTTCCACCATATTGGATTCCTACTAATAGTTTACCAGTTTCTAACTATGCCACACTTGATTTTTGAGCTTAATTAAAACAAATTGAATAGGCAGATGTTTTACTGATTTTTTACGACCGCTATTTTATTCTGTTATATATGCCATATGCCCAGTTTTCTGCAAAATTTAAAGTCAATCGAATAAAAAGTTTTTTTACGTTGATTTTTTAAACATTTTGTGATTTTCTTTCGCCATCTTGAATTCTTACCACAATATTACTAGTTTAATGCTTGCCCAAAATGTAAAATTGATACAATACGAATTATTTTTCAGGCTGTTTTTTTAACTACTTTATTAGGCCGCCATTTTATCTTGCTCTTGGATTCATACCAAAATATTACCAGTTCATTCCTATGTAACATTTGATTTGTTGCCATACTTGAGGCAAATTGGATAATTAGTTCTTTAGTAATATTTTTTTTAACGCTTCACTTATCTGCCATCTTGTTACACCATATTGGATTTTTACCAACCCTTAATTTTTGACCAAAATTCTAAGTCAATCGGCTAAGCCCTTTCTAAGTTGTGCTGCGAACTGGCAGACAAACAGACCGACAGATAAACCGACGAAATTGAGAAAATATATTTTTTTGGTATCTAGAAATTTTTAAAGGTGAAACCAAGGGAGGTGATTTTTTCATGAGCACAAAAATTTTATTTAGCCGCCATTTTGTTCCTCCATTTTTAGTTTGTTTCACAATTTTACCAGTTCATATCTACACCATAGTTAATTATTGCACGAAATTTGAAACGAATCCATTAAGAAGTTTTTTTAGACTGAATTTTTAAATAATTTATTAGGCAGCCATTTTGTTTTCACTTCTTGGATTCGTATCAAAATGTTACCAGTTTATTCTTACGTAATATTTGATTTTTGTGCAAATACATATAAAGTCAATAAATGTGATTTTTGATTTTTGATACTTGATCAATTTACATAAACCGTTCCTATAATCAAAACTGATAATTCACTAATAATGGAACACTTCGAGCTAATAAAAATGATAATATAATACTTGAAATAAGACTTGAGTGGTGGCGGAGAAAGAGCATCTCAGTAATTTAGTCCCATAAACGGAAACAAAAATTAAAAACGAGTTTTTTTGTGCTCGGAAAATAGAGCTTTAGTCCGGCTGCAGCGCGATAACTCGACCAGCACCGCGATGTGGTTTCCCAAGAGGGCCGAAATGCAAGGCCGGAGACCAATATTGTCCTCGCAAAGCACTATTTTAACAGGCCTACCGAGCCTGCTTTCGACCGAACTGCTATTTGACAATTACACTACAGTTTACATGAATAACTTTATCGGATCACTGATTTAAAACACTCTGATGTTACAGGGTTGTCCTAGGAATATGTTTAATACGTTGTGTTTTTAATATTATTTCTTCAATAATAATTTTAAATAACTATATCAGGTCTAAAAATCCACATAAAACGTAATTGTACAATAAGTAATTTGTTAGCCGCCGTAAAATGCTTTAAAATAATTGTAGTGATGTCGCGAGCCGAGACAAAATTTGTAATCTCGTCTCGGCACCATTCAATCTCGATACTCGAGACAAGACGAGAATCTCCATCATATTGCATAGTTACATACCCCTTTCTATTTCGGTCAAAGGCTATTACTAGATTAACAAAATTCTCCAGGTTTGCTTTATTAAAATGTTGCATCGCAAAAATTGACTGAGTTTAAAATTCTTTCTAATAAAACAACGTTCTTCAGAAAATGACATGTCTTTCTTATATTTTTTGATGATTTTAAAAATACTATTTTTTAAACGACATAATATACAGAGTTTTTGTTTATATTTCCAACGGGATATATAAGTTTTATTTTTAAAGATATAAACAATGTTAAATACAGAAACTGTTTTATCTAAACCAACAGGATTTGCTAAAAAATAGACAGATAACCATTGGAAAGTAAAAAAATGAGCATCAGCTTTGTTGTTATCAATATTTGTATGTATATTGTATTGTAAGTTCGTTAATTTTTTCGATGATCATAAGTAAGTATATTAGAGTCGATACCTAGGCAAAAAGTCGAACAAAACCCCGCCATAACAAACAGTGTATTCATATTGGCTTAAAATGTGTGTGTTAAAACTTAGAAGATTAGATTGCCCCTTATGGTAGGATTTTTGTACATTTTATCGGTTACTTTTAAGGACACAGATATTAAAGTTAATATAATTTTAATTCAAGAGAAGAAATACATTTAATTAAGCCATATCATAAAGGGTCTTCGATTTAAAATAACAGTCGATTGTTATTTTTACCAAACTTCATAAAAGGAGAAGGTTCGTTATTCATTACACAGAGTAGTGCCGTAGAAGTCTCATAACAAGCATATTAAAAAAAATGGCGGAATGGCCCCATTTCGAATCTTTTTCTACCTATAAGTTTCCGCGATAAAATTGAAATACTTTGATATATTGCCTTCAAATTTGGTGTATGCAGTGTAACTATCCAAAAAAATATATGTGCCGAACCCTGAGTTACATACCCCCCTTTGGATTATCCTAAATCTTAATGTATATTAAAAATTTCAAACATAAAGATGTTTATGTTTTATATATTTTATAGAAGATGAAGTCTAAATTTACTAATCATTTTAATTTTTGACAATATGTATTATTGATTCTACTACTGCAACTAATAGAGACACAAAATAAATATTATAGACATGGTATTCAAGACACTCAATACATTAATGTTAGTATGATGCTGACTTCAAATAGGCAAATTTTCAGAAAAGAATAAAATATTATTTTTTACTTTTATTGCTGGTCTCAGATAAAAACTTAAAACTTTTTGATTTCTCTATCGTTTAAAATATAAACAAAAACTTACCATGTTAGTTTTAGCTAACAATTTTTCGGTATAATGTCAACATCAGAACTCTTGGGCCCATCATAATTAAAAATGCATATCTTCCATAATTACTGATCTAGAAAAGTGATCAGAAAAACCTAGTGTCAACGAAAAACTGGGCTACCACTGCTTGTTAACTGGAGTATTCAACAGTTACCAGAATGCTTTACATATGTTTAAAACTGCTTTTTTAACAGAGCTTCTAATGTTAATTCAATGAATAGTTTTAGAATAAAAATTTTCAACATTATGTAAGGTATTTTAATCACAATGAATTTTCCAGTTAATGGACAGTGGTAGGCCTATTTTTTGTTGACACTAGGATTTTTCAATCACTTTTCTGGATTGGCCCCTTCATGAGATGCAATGCAATGCAATATGTTCTGTTTCAAGAATGCATATTTTCCCTAATAACTGATCCAGCGAAGTGATTAGAAAAACCTAGTGATAACGAAAAACAGGGCTTTCAATGTTTGTTATCTGGAGCATTCAACTGTTGCTATACTGATTTACATATGTTTAGAACTGCTTTTTTTAACACTGCTGCTAACGTGAATTCAATGGAAAGTTTTAGAACAAAAATTTTCAACATTAAGTATGCAATGCATTCTAAACACAATGCGTTTTCCAGTTAATGGACAGTGTTAGGCCTATTTTTAGTTGACACTAGGTTTTTTAACCACTTCTCTGGATCAGTTATTACTGAAGATATGCAATCTTGAAGCGGGGCATATTTACATTGCACATTATGAAGGGTCTAAGACATTTGGTAATGAGATTATTATTAAGGAATTTGATTCACACTTTCTTTTTCCTATATATGGTTCCATCTCAATCGGTTCTAATGATATTTTTGATGGAGAACTTCATCTCATCCCAAAGTGCCTAGGAACATCGTCACGATGTTACACGTTTGCAAGTTTATGGCTTTTCGTAGAGTAAAGTAAATGTATCATATTTCAGGAATTTCTAATTTTCTTAGGTTCTTTGTTAAGTTACGCTTGTTATTTTGTCAACTTTGTTCATCTTTCAGCGTAGCTTCACTTCTGTAGCTAGATCTTCATATTTGTTAAATTTTTCTGTTTCCATTTTAATGATGTTATACGTTAGTGGGAAGGACATGCCGATAATTTTAGCCTCGATTTTAGCAGACCTATTTGGTTAACTGTTCTCTCTGTTATCACCCTACAGTCTCAGTACAGGAGGTGTTCCCTTGGTTCCAGCATCGGTTTGGGCTCATAATTCTAATACTGTGGTAATGTTGCTTCTAGTAGTTTATACTTTTGGGCTAAGTACCTAGAAATGATTTTCGTAACACAGCTGTGTCTTTCCAGGTTACCATGTTTCGTGGACTATTGCTTAGTTAGGGACAAATTGTTTTCTAAATTAATATTCTATATCTACTTTTAAGTTTTTCTTATAATTTTATTAGGAATGACTTTATCATGGATAGCTTTCACCTGCATAGTTTAGCTATCAATCATCGGCTTGGCTGATGTCTTCGGAGGTAAACTTACTATTATTATTGTGATGTTGCGTTAACTAGCTTCTTTTGCGGTTTTTATTTATTTATATTCATAAGCAAGATGAATATTACTATGACAAATTAGGAAACTTGCGGGCAATGTTGCATATATTAAGGATAACTGACTTCTGTAGGGTAGTAGTAAGTTAAGAAGAAAGACCCAACAGAATGAGGTTTTCAGGGAGTAACTGGAAATCAATACCTGCTGTTGATATTACTACTGGGATAATTTGAATTAGGTTTTGTTTTCATTGCTACCTAATCTGTATACTTAGCTATCTTATTTTGAATGGTTTCCTGTAGATTATTTATATTTGGAACAGCAATATCTATGGGATATGTCTTCTTTTGAGTTTTGTTAACCAAGATTATGTCTGGTCTGTTTGATGGTATAGTTCTATGTGTTAAAACTGTTCTATTCCAATAAAGTCTAAAATTTTTATTTTCCGGAACGTTTTCAGGGATTGTTAATTAGCTGGTGAATTTCTGCTAACTTTTGATGAACAATTTCGGCAAAATAGTTATGTCGGTGTAGGTGTTCATTGGACGAAAGGTAAGTACAACCTGCAGTTATGGGTTGGATAGTCCCTAAGGTGCGAAGGAATTTTCTGCTTCGATCATTTGGTACTTATCCTTAACAATATACTAACGGTAATCTTTAGTTGCTATTATTCGGCCTTGAATAGCTATCATAAAACCCTCTGTCACAGGAAATAAATCCCCACAAGTCAACCAATAGTTCGACGCATTATGTTAGACATTTATTATTATTATTGTTATTATCACAATTGACAATCAATTTCTCAACAAATGTTGGATTCCAAGCCCATCCCGGATACATGCACCAAAAACAGTTAATTTCTATTAGTTCTATGTGTAGTACCGAGCAGGTCTGCCTTCTGAATGTCGATGAAGGTGTAAGTATGCAGTTCTATAATTTTCAGGTTCTGTTCTAGTTTTTTTGGAACTAGTCCATTTGGTGATAGGATGATTGGTATCACATGAACCTTATTCAATCGCCACATCTGTTGTATCTAGATGGCCAGCTCTGCATATTTGCTCTTTTTCTCTTGATATTTATCCAACACGTTATTATTGTTGGGTACAGCGACATCTACCAAATAAGCTGTCTTTGTTTCCTTGTTTAACAGTACCACATCAGGCCGATTATTCGTGACCCGGCTGTCGGTGATAATTGCCTGGTTGTAGTACAGTTTGAAGGCATTATATTTAAGCACTGAACTTGGTTGGTATTTATAATAGGGCACAAAAGAATATGAGGCGCATTCATCACATCGTCCAGAAATGTTATTGAAAGAAAACATGTTGGTTTTATAAAAAAATACGCAATAAAACAATATAAAATATAGAGTTGAAAGATCTCGGTAAGCAGACGATCATTTCAAAAAAAATTATGTAAATTGGTGCAGTACAACTCTCTCACGAACTTATTGATAATGTTTTAAATATATAGATTATCAATGTGATTATGATTATTACTAGTATATTTAGTTTAGTTTTACACAGATTGCGAGAAAATAATATTTTCCTTTCATAGTAACGAAGAAATATGATGTTTAATTTAAAATTTCACGTTAATTTAATAACGTTATTGATCCCATCCAAACTTGAAATGGGTGCCGCACATGACGACCCGTAAATTTCGCATCTGCTCTCAGACAAGAGCGAACTTTAGAAGTAATCAGAATCCACTTAAGTTTAACAAAGCCGGCGGACACTTTCAAAACGTCAAACATGATTTAGAGGGCCCAATACATGCCTCCGAAACCGTATCACCTTTTTCCAACCCTCCGCGACCCTTTTGAACCTATATGGTATTGGCAAAAATGCAAGATGGCCCTTATGACGGGTACATGCCAATGGCGGTAGGTCCTAGCCTCCTGATGTAAATCGTTTATTGATGGGTTGTACATACATAAAACTGTCTTGTTATGATTAATGCGAGATTTCTATTTCTATTATGTATTTGAAAATTAAGTTTGAAAAGTTACTGTATATGAAAGAGACATCACTTATATTGCCGGCAGTTTTATGTGAAATACAACATTATTGAATTTGTACAATAAAGTCCTTATATAAAAATAGTAATAGTAATGAAATAATTGAAGTTTCAGCTGAATAATAATGCACTTTATAACAGTTTATTCTTCGTATATAGATAATTGTACTATTTATATAAATTTGCTATTTTGACATGACCTTATTAGATTAAAGGTGCTCATTCTTTTTTGAACAAATGTCCGGCCGTAAATTCATTTTCGAGTTTTTTCACCTAATAGGTACTTGTACAAGTTGTTCGATACCTAAAATAAATACATATACCAATTTGATAATTGTAAATAATACATGGGTGAGTGAAACACGTTGAGTAATTCCAGATTGGTCAAAATAACTTTTATAGAAAGACAAGAAAAAAACTAAGTAAACTAGGAAATCATGGTTCTTGGAATTATACCATGTCAAAATGGAATAGCTTACCGACGTTTCGTTTTAATTGCATGGGGTATCTTTAGGGATCTTTGCGCAGATTAGATCACTTAACTCAGTGCTTTGATCTCGTGTAGGGAAGATCCCTGAAAATTCGTCGAGAACGTAAAAGTTGACCTGCTACAAAATTTAATTTTTTTTAAATTCTTTTTGTACTTTTTTCAAAAAAAAAAACAACTCCAAATCGCTATAAATAGTAATTCATTATTTTTGCTGTTGAAATTTTAGCCTTGTCACTGGGATCTTGAAAACCATTAGAGATAAGTTAAATAGAAGAAAGTTGCGTAGTTTAGGTGTTTTTAATATACTGACCAGAAATTTGAAGAATTTCGACTTATTACGGAGTTATTAAAAAAATCGGAATTACTGTTATTACTTTTTAATTTTTTTTTGAAAAATTTATAAAAATTTAAAAAAACTACGAACACTTTCTTTAAACCTTTTTTTAATAAGGCACTTAATGGCAAAAAATTTATCAATTTTTAGATATCATCAGGACTAAATTTTTAAATACATACCGGTGATTTTTATATCGTTTTGAACTTCTATGTCAACTAAAATCATAAATTAATTCTCGTGAACTTAAATTTTAACGGCCACCGCATTTATTAACCAATTATATTGGTTAGAGGGTTGGCATAATTTAAATCAAATCATTTAAATCATGATTTAAATCGTAATTTGAATCAAGTGACTTTTTTTTGAAAAACCTCAAGGAATTAAATCATTTTTCATAAATTTAGATATATTTCCGAATTTCTTAAACTTTTAGTAACCCGCGGTTTTTAATTTCAAGAGTTTGTAGACAGACCCGCCGAGAAAAGTGAAATGGGGAAGTTCCAGTGGTATGTTTTGTCGTACACTATCTCTTCACAAACTTTAACATAGGAACAGTAATAAAAATTAATTCACAAAATTAAATACTCAACAACGCACTAATTAACATGTATGTATTTGTAATGAAATCATTAAACATAAAATATGAATTTTGTAACAATAAAATTTTTATTATCACATTTTTATTTTTATAAAAATATTTTTTTATCTTAATTAGACTTATTTTTTGTTTATAATAAGTCTAGGTAAATGGTAATAAAGACCTACACCAACTTATTTTAAAGTATTATGTTTTTGTTTTTAGAAAGTATTGTTTGTTTTCGTTTATTTTTTAATTGTGTTACTCATCAATGTTATCATTGTTGTTAATATGCATTAATAATAAATTTGTGTCTGTATACTTCTTTGTATTAATATTTACTTACTGTCTTTTAGTAATGATTTACTCTTGTAACTGTTACAAATTAACAAAACATAATAAAATCGTAAAAATCCGATCTAGAAATTCAAAAAAATATGATTTAAATTAAAAAAACCCGATTTAATTCTCAAAAATCGGTTTTTTATTTATTTTTTTTAGAAAAATCATGATTTTTTGATTTAATTCTTGAGAAATTAAATAAGTTTTAACAATACGTCCAAAGGTTTATCTAGCAATATCTTTTCATACGATAAGAAACAATCTTGCAAGCGAAAAATTTATCTTAACATATCGTGAATCTCTTAAAAATCCACGCTGGCACAAGCGAGTCGTTTCTATTCATTGCAAAAGAGATATTTTGGCTCGAATATCGCCATATTTTGGCGCAGATATACATAGAAACTATTGTAGCACGATCTTATCGAAATGTATGCAGTGCGCTGTGATATTCCAGATCCGGACGTTATCTTTGGAACGTGGTTCTGGCTTCGGATTCCGGAAGGCGGGATTCTGAATCCTAGACTTTAGCCATTTTCGCTAAGACGCTGCAGGGTCGTAGCATAGATCGCGGCTTAAAACTTTTGTTTAAGTTAAGCCGCCTAGTAAATTTGGCCGAAAGTTTTAAGAAGTAAAGCTGGCACCGCCACAGTTCGAGAGTTTGTTCTAGGTCTGAATAGGTTTCTGGTTTAAATTTAGATATTTTTGAATGACATTATAGCTTGACAGAACAGTATAAAAAATCATTTTATTAAATTAAGTACCATATCAAAAATTAGTAATCTTTAAATATTTTAAGTGTTGTCTGTTCATTGAAATATACTTTTATGGACATTTCCCCCTCTCCCAAACTGTAAAAAGTTTATAGATTTATAGTTTTTTTAAGATCCCGAGCTATGATATCTGTATATAGATGGCATTTTAATTTTTTTTTTGATAATATTAAGTTGCCAAGAACATTTGATTTTATTCCAATTTAGTACTTTTTGTAGCTGCATATATAACTTATAATAACCACTCCTATATGCATTCTATTCCCTATGTTTCACCATATAATTCTAATGCTGGTATGTACATTATACTTTAATAAATTTAGAAAAAAAATTCTTTTCATCAAAAACTATATATAATCTAGGAATATTCAATTTTAAAATTTGAAAATAACTTCTGTGAATTTTCAACTAAGCAGAATTCTGGTAGGTTCGCCTGCAAAATTTCAGATACTTGGATTTACCTACATCTTTTAAAGAATTCGAACATTAGAAATAGCCCAAATTGTTCATAAAATTGAAGTTTCTGGTAAACAATGTATAATGACTAAAAATTTGGTTTTTGAAGACATTTATTATATTGCAACTATTTTTTTAATACCCAATTGCACGTAAACATTTATTATATTGCAAATTTTTTTAATATCTTATTGCACGTAAAATTTTGTCTAAATTTTCTTTTAACTTTGACGAATCTATAGTGAAAAATAAAATACGCGTCGTTCTTTTGGGTAGAAAAATTTTCTAGTTCGATTGATCTGAACAAAGTGAGCTACAAGGAATTTTTGAGGTTATTCGATTACAAATACAGCTGCCCTGCCTACTTTGCAGCACTTCAGGGTATTCATTTAAGGTGTCTGAAAGTACCATTGTAGATTAGTTCTTCACCCTACCTCTATACTGATATATCTCTTCATAGTAGAAGATTTTTAGATTAGGAGTACTCCAAAACTCTAGATTCCTATCTCTTTCCAGTTCAAAGAAAACTTTCTTTTATTTATCTTCAAGCTCATTAACAAAAGCGTTGCTAGAAGATCGAAATTTGTCATACTTATAGAGTTTAATATAAAAACAAAGAAAAAATTGTATGCTCGTTGAAAAGATTTCTGTTTCAATTTGTTTTGCTACAGTTTTATAGTTCAGAAGAAAACCTACAAAATTCAATTAAATAGCCATTTAAAATTTAGTTTTTCTAAAAACTAAATTTTATAAAACTAAGTTCTATGAACGCCCTAGTGGTAAGCTACTGAACTAAGATGGATATCAAAACTAGACCCTGATGGTGCAAACTATAAATATCACAAAAATGTTTCATAGATACTGCGCCTGGGACAGTTTAAGCTAAAAAGATTCCATACTCAACATAACGATAGGTATAATGTTCCTAAACTACAACAAAGCCATACAGTGTTGGCCATGTAAAAAACAGCAGTGATAAAAATTATAGACAATGAGATACCAAACCATTTTGACTTATCACTTAAATATATTATGTTAGACTAATTCAGATCCCAATTTAACCATTGTAATAATAACTATTAATAAACAAATGTATTATATACATACTATAATTATAAAGCTTATAATATTTCCAAGAGTTTTAACGTATTATACTCTGAGAAACACTATACCAGACAGTATGGCAATTAGCATAATAAAACTTTGCTTATGAATGCAGAACAGGGACATTTTAACTTGCAAATACGCTTGTTTAATTACAAGATGAAAGAAAACAAATGCTCTTAAAAAGTGAATGATAATGGATGGAATTTAATTATTTTAAGAGCCACTTGCAAAAATATGCCATTTTGCAGTTAATGGCTTTTTTAGGGAGATTTTATTTACCATTAATATTCCTGATGGGACGAAGATATGAATTTGTACAAAATACGAAGTTTTTATTATGAAACTAAGTAATTTGTTTTTCAAATGGCAGGTGTATTTTATATTCGCTGTTACAAGAAATCGATAAAAAGTGACAAAGAGTCAGCACAAAGCTCTTAAGGGAGTAACAGAAAGAGGTAAATGTAACCTGTTTATTCATTTTAATTACTTTTTTTATAAAACAGTTAGGAGGTTCCCAGATAGACCCTATGTTACACCATTAAAGGCAGACTCAAACGACCGGTGTACTTGACATATAATTGTCACTTGTGAACACTTGTCATGACGTGAGCATGAATTACTTGTACAAATATCGGACACTTGTTCATTTGCCATCGGTTATCGGTAAATATGACACAAGTCAAAGCAACCTTGTCATATAGTCAAATCCACACTTTCATATCTGAAGTTGCGGATAAACGACTCGACAAATATTAGCAATGAATTGTCGTTTTACTTCTTTTTAAATTATTAATTTTTTTAAATTTATAGTTTAGTATATTAAGTATTGTGTTGTAAAAATAGAGTGGTCTAATGGCGCAGTGCTGGAATTTCCAAGTTTATATGAAGGAGAATTTGTTATATCGCTGTTAACGATGCTTGGACGATAATTGAAAGCAAAAGACCCATTGAATGTTCAATAAAAGAATTTAAGAAAAAGAAAGAGATGATGATAGGAAGTTTCGTCCATTATTGGCGAAAGTTAAGGCTACGTCAGAAACGTAGTAATGCGGCTTCAATATTTAAGCCAACCTGGTCGAGTTTTGAAAAAATGCCGCAGAATAACTGTGTTCAACTTTTTGTCAAATATACAAATAGTCTGGTCGACAATTATTGATCATACCTGGACACTTGCGAATAGCACAATTATTTGTGAATTTGTTAAATACCCCAGTCGTTTGAGTCCCCGTTTAGAAGTTCAGCATACAGGAGTAAATCTGTAATATATAGGGTTATGCCGATATTGGTTTGTTCGGTTTTTAGGTTGTGTTGGTAAATATAACCTAAAAACCTAACTATAACTAATAACAATTAGTAATAGTTTAAGCTAAATGCGTACAGGGGGTTTAGAATTCTCTGTGGTATTCATGCTCAAATCATAAATAACTATTTACACTTTTTTTAAATCGTTTCAAAATATTAACCTAACCTAATAAATTTGCAAATGAATGTTGAAGAACAAGAAAGAGTTTTCCTTATTAGCTTTGTAGAGGTGATATTTTGATGTACCAAATAATAAAAAAAAATTGTATCACTTTTTTATTTTCCCAAAACTATAAGACAATTCATTTGATATATATGCAGAGAGATAGTACATATCTTATTCTATATCTCTGTTTGTGTTTTTTTTTGATAGTTTGTCTTATTTTACATTTCGATAGAGCTTGATGGAAACTAGAAACTTTCTACGAGGGAGGACCACTCTCTTGTCACGTGTGACGAGAGAAAGGTGCTCTCTCTTGTCTCGTCAAGACGACAGGCGAGAATCTCTTGTCTCGGTGGCTTCACTATAGGAAATATGTTGTTAAATTTAGTTAATGAAATGGTTTGGTATTTCTTTTTTTCTTGTTGTTTTTATCTGTACTCCAAAAAAATCGTATATTATAGTATTTTTGAACTTTATGTACGTTTATAATACATTTATTAAAAAATGGCATCTAGAAATTTGAGTTTAAAACTAAACAAAAAATATTAAGTAGGTAGAAATATACTGGACAATAAAGAAGCCATTAATTTAGATAACTGTTAAATTAATTTATTTCTATATCGTTATTCTTGCGATGCCATTGTATTTATTTAATAATAAAATTCATAGACACACATTATACATATTATTTACCCTTAACATACATTTCTGGTATTTATATGATTTAGGCCTTACTTTAGCCGGATTTTATGAAATTAAATTTAATCACATCATCTAAAATATATTGTAAAAAAACTGACTAACATTTATTCACTTTAGGAAAATCCCAAGAATATATGAACCACCTGCGATCGTTATTATGAGACAGATAATTCCATTATTTATATTAAGAATCGATACAGGCAAAGTGGGAACCAAATATGTGCTAATTTAATTTATATTTGCAAATTTATTTGATACTGGTGTTTGTGTTTTCTTATCAGCAGACGTATATCTTAAGTTCTAACTACATTCCATGTTTAGACTGGGATTCAAATTAAGGAAAAATAATTAAACTTGTATACAGACATAGGAAACAGAAGAGATATATCTACTCACGTCGCCATTCTGGTGGTTAATTAGCAACAAACCGGGTGCCCAAAAGATAAACTTCCATAGGTACTACGTTGCTCACCTGAAAACAAATGAAATGCATTAGTGTCCTGTCAGATTTCGCATTCGCACTATAATTACAGTCGCAGATTTATTATACGGGAGCTCAATTTAATTTTGGCGATTAATATGGAAAGATAAGACAAATCCTTTATTTTTGTATGATTTTTTTTTCTTGATATGCTCAATGTCGGGCAATTATATGGGCAGAGAGTGTAAAATTGGGCCTATTTGAAAATTCATAAGACGATCAGTTTTTTAAGCAATTTTCTCTTGTTTGTCCGCCTTTAATTTATTATGAATAACTTAATTTACTCGGTAAATTTGCATTTTAAGTTCCGAGCCTGCAAATGACTTAATTGTACTAAGGTATATTATATAGTATAATACAAAATACAATGTAATTGAGAAACACAATTTTTAAGAGCTTTTGAAGTGTAGCGCATAGCAATTTAATTTTTTTTCAAATACATTATTCATACAATGGTTATTAATTTAATTTATACCAATGTTTTGCGACACTATAAAAGTATATTATTTTAATATTTAAAGTTGCCACTTCCATATTAATGTGGATACCTTTTTCTCTTTTTTAGGTACAATATGCTAATTCTCAACCGCAGATTTTATCGGCACTTTAGCCTAATACATTCTCACATGTTAACCAGTCAGTCAATCATTGCCATCTTATTGCAGGATCAACGTCCCCAACAAAGTGCCTATCAACAAGAAAACAGCCAGGCAAAGCTATAGAAATGGTCCTTCCAATTTCAGGGTGGCAGACGGCTGCTAAGCTTTGAAGACTTCAGCAACGTCTAGGACAATCCAGCTAGAGTTAACATCGAAATAGGTTTACGGAGAGGATCTTAACGTCTGGAACAATCCGAAAAGAGTTAATATTAGAATTTTCTGACCTGGAGATAGGTTTAGGGAAGGATTTTATTGAGGTTTCCAAATTTATGATTTTTTGTTTAAAGTTGCTTTATTTATAGGTTGAGAATTTGTATTCTAAAAACTAAAAAAATAAGAAGTTATATTTAAATTAAACATTTACACAATAAATACGAAAAACAAAGCAAAAAACTTTAGCTCTAAAATAATTCAGAAAAAAACTTAGCACGTTTGTAGGAAGTCTTCACGTCAGTCTTCAGTTAGATATGTATATTATATTGTTTTTATTTTAAATATCATTCAAATGATAGAATTTTTAATGATACGGTGGTACTTATTGCATTATTCTGTAATCTCGTACTATATCTTTATTCTTATATTTATACGTAATTGTAAATTATAACTATAATAGGAACTTGCTCGTAAATAAATGAATAAATATCTGCGGACGCTCTATGATTTGTGTTCTCTTCTGTCAGGTTTAGAGTATTCTCTCTATTTTAGAAAATAACTTGTCCTAGAATCATTTTTAGGTTTAGACAGACAATGTTCGAAGCAATTTCTAGAGGATCTACCAGTACAATTTAGTGGTTCGATTTTTACAAGTGACGTATATTTAACTTCCTAATGGTTATTACAGAGACACTGGTACAAACTAAGTGAAAACTTCATTGTCGAAAATACATTCCATATCGGGCCAATTCTCAGCAAATTGATAATAAAGGGAAACACAATATTAACAAATCTGTAAATTTCCTTTATCGAGAACTTCCCTTGTTATGAATCTTTCCATTTATCGGGAAAAGTGAAGTGTAACCCAATTTAGTTTCGGTACATCACATTATCGGTGATTTAGTAACACATATATACTGTCTTCTTAAACATTTTTATTGGCCGCTAGTTTGTTCCATCATATTGGATATCTATCAATATTTTACCAGTTTCTATCTATGTCACACATAATTTTTGGGCATAATTTAGAATAAATTTAATAAGTAGTTGTCACATTCATATATACCGCCATTTTTTTACGTCATGATAAACTTGTACCAGTTCACACCTATATCACATTTAATTTATCTACAAAATATAGCCATTTGAATAAGATTTTTTTACCAACTTAAATTCGTACAAAACGTTAGCAGTTTGTCCCTATATCACTCTTAATGCTTGTACAAAATTTGAAATTAATTTAATAAGTAGTTTTTTTCAGGTTAAATTTATTTGCCGCCATTTTGTTTTGCTGTCATATATTCATACCTAAATGATATCTTTTCATTTTCATATAACCTTTGATTTTTGTGCAAATTTTGAGGTAAATTGGATAATTAGTTATTTTAGTAATAATTTTTTAACGTTTCACTAGGCCGCCATCTTGTTCCGGCATATTGAATTATTACCAAAATATTAGCAAATCATCCCGATATTACCTATAATTCTTGACTAAAATATGAAGTCAATCTGATAAGTAAGTTTAAAGTTTTAAAGTTAAAGGTTAAAACCGACATATATAAAACATATTTTTTGGGATTTAAAACTCTAAAAAGTGAAGATACGTGAAACCTGCGAGAGTAATTTTTTCAAGATTACCAACATTTAATTTGGCCGCCATTTTGTTCCGTCATCCTGAATTGGTACCACATTAGTTATTGCACACATTCGAAATCAGTCAATTAAGAAGTTTTTTCAGGGTGAAATTTTAAATAATTTATTAAGCCGTCATTTCATTCCGCCATCTTGGCTTCGTACCAAAATTGTTATCGCTTTATTCCTATATAATACCTTATTTTTGTGCAAAATTTGATATAAACAGTAATAATTTTTTGTAACATTTCACTAGGCCACCATTTTTCTTTGCCATATTGGATTTTTAACAAAATATTACCAGGTCATCCATATTTTGACCAGAACTTATGGAGTCAATCGGGCAAATAGTTTTTTAGCTATGCCCCGAACAGACAGACCGATCGAATAGAGAAAACATGTTTTCGGCATCTAGAGACCCTGAAACGTAAAGATTTGAAATAATCTCTGAGCAATTTTTTCACGATTACAAAACCTCCCCTTTACGAGGGAAGTAACTAGATTTGTCAACTAACATATCTTGTATGTTATTGCAGACTTGCGTATTGCATACAGCAGACAGGTATTTTAATATGGTAAGTAAAAAAAAAACAATTGGAATATAATCAATTGAGCAGAATGACAGATTTATATCAAATTTTCAAAGCTAGTTACACATAATGGCAGAGTATGTACTTTTAAAGACGATGTAGTATGTAGGTTAAAAAGGAACTTAAGAGAATTTAATATGCGACTTAAGGTCAAGATTATGAGCTTCTGTCAGAGGGTCGTCGATTGCCAGTTGCGATGTCTGCATAAACTATAAAAAACGCATACCTTGCGATTGTCCGATTCGAACAATAATCAATGTCAAACATAGTTGAGCGGGGCTAATATTTTAATAGATAACCACCTGTGAAAATCCCTGCATGCGCGATCACGCTACTAACAATCGGTAGTAGCTGCGACAATACAATACCGCCTTTGTCAATACTACCAAGTTCTCCATAGAAGTGGTATAAACTTCATGTATGGGTAAATAACTCCGACTCCGTGCTCTATAATACAGGGGGTGGAGTTATTAACGCAACCACGGTATAATGTAACGGTTTATTATACTTAAGGCTCAAACCCTGGTGTTCTATCCGCACATAAAAACAGGTGCGTAAATCGGTCTTAAAGAGTAAATTTATCTACTAAAACCAAATTGAATTTATTTTTTCTAACAAACCGAAAAGTATCCACGGCAGATCAGTAGCCAACAAAATTAATTAGCCAGCAACTATATAAACAAACAAAAAAACAATAAGCAATAAGTTAAGACATCCTGAATTGAATATTAAATAAAAAGTATATTATCTAAAAACAAATCAATAATGTGACAATATAAACTCACATGCTAATCTGACTGGTAACAACAAAAGAAAAGTAAACCAAAAACAATAAAACTTTTTGAACTAAGATGTAGTATAAAACCAGTAAGACAGAGATCTGGTTAAATAACTTAACGGTTCGAAGGAAGGCTCGCAAGGACAATAGAAAGAAACTCAAAATTATAAAGCGAATATGAGACCATAAAAAAACCAAAATATTAAAAAATAAATAAATCCGTATAACTATATTTGAAATATTATTTTAATGAATTTATATAAATTTAATAATGCGACTTGAATGTATCTTGCCTCATTTATGAAGTTCATTAGAGTAGGAAAGAGGTTTAAGACCTATGAGCTAGATAATGTAATTTAGCTTATCTGAATTTTAATAGATAATATGAAAAGTATCAAGGCCAAAGCCACAGTTTCATATAATTCTCAAAATCTTTTTCATCTCGAAACCAATAATCAGTAAAGTTCTTAGCCCTGTTGGGCATCTTGGGCCACGCTTTATTAACAGACCAGTGACATGTCACTTGCGTACAGTAGCATTTGCTCACAAGGTAATTTTAGTGGTAGTTATGCGGGTATATAGTATTAATTTGTTGCACTTGCGTTCATGATGGAAATTAATATATAATATAAAAGACAGATTATACTCCGAATAGAAAATCCGTCTAATGTTAAATAATAATTCCTTAATGGATCCGAACTTTGTACTGTATTTAGTACACTTGGGATTCATTAAGCATAATTTTTGTAGTTTTATTTTAAAGACGTAGACCCAAATCACGCCTCTGGCAACACTGTCCCAAATATTGTTACGTACATGCAAATAATACGTTAAACGGCATCAAGAGTGGCTGATGTGACAAATTTATGAAACTGCCTGGTGGATCATCTATTCGAAGTATAATCATTCTACGGTAACAGATAACAGAATGTAATTGTTAGTAACGTAACATGTTTTTTTGATAGTTTATTATAGATATTTTATTAGCTTAGTAGATCGGTACCATTACCCTTAAGCAAATAATAAAACAATTAAAATAAATAATAATTAATTTTTTCCATATATTGTTTTAATGTTTCTATGTTTACATCTTACCGCAGTTCGCAAGTGCCACTAAAATGTGTCACTAACTTTATGACACACAGTAACTGTAATTTGTCACAGATACGTAACTAGACTAATTTTAAATTATGATATTATAGTATATTAAAAAACTAACCTTAATACAATGAACTAAATCAAATTTGTATTATATTCTTCAGTAATAAACTTTCCAGCAAATCATTTTTCTTTTTTATTGCACGTTTGAAAAAAAACACACAAGCACAGACTCCTTAAAATATAACAGTTACGCGCCAAAACTAAATTAAACACTCGGTTGTTCTGAGACACATAAAACTCGACTTTCTATTAACAAGAAAAAGGAAATAATACTTTACTTTACCCTTCATAAAGTGCCGTTAGAAATCTCTCTTCACTAAACCTAAAAATTCTATAGAAAAGTTAATGGACATAAAGGTGCGAAAGTTGTAAAAGTCGACTTTCTATTTCCCTAAAAAATTGTTGTGCACCCTTTGTCGGTAAAGTTATACGATGAAAGAAAAGGGTCGCAGCTTTCTTTTTTATGGCCTTTCTATGCTTTTTAACGTCTCGTCGTCGGTTTCCAAAACTGCTTGTAATTCTAAGTGCCAATAAAAAAATAAACTGGATATTTACTGTAACACTAAAATTGGGCTGAGGTAGTGGTCAATAAGAAACCCTCCAACGGTAGGAGATAGATTTTCCTTATTTAATACAATTAATTTTACCTTAACAGAAGATTACAGGATTAATTTCGAATGTTTATACCTGTTAACAAACTTTTATATGTATCAAGATACTATTAAATACTGGACTGATCAAAACGATGATAAACACCTAATTTTAATAAGAATGTGATAAATAGTTTTTTTTTTAATAAAATTTATTAATGAATGCATTAGATTGGGCTGCTGTCACACATATAGATTGTGTACAACGTCTTCGATCATATACAACCGACTAAAAATAAAGTAAATTATTAACATTGATTTAAATTGATAATTATGATTAACCATAACATAACATCAGTCACGCCCCGATTGAGAACGACCAAGCGTCTCCGACCGGTTTGAATTTGAAAAATTGTTACTTTTTATTCAACAATTGTCATAGCAACTGCGGGTGATCGATCGTATTTGACAATGCCAATTTTCTGATGTTAAAGCATTTAAAACATCGTAAGGATGAAAATGAATAACAATCTAACAAATCAATTAGCACGTTATTTGGAACTGCTATTTTCATTGTAATTTATCTTTGGCTGAATGCCAGTGTCAAAATTGGTAAATATTAAACTACTGGTGGCATTCGATGCAATGTACCAATCATTTTAAAGTGGCAATCACACAAGATCATCCTCAGTTGTGATCGATCGCGTACAACCAAGTGCTGTCGACTAAAAATGCATGTTTTAGAAAGCATTGGCGCACGAGACCGCACACCACCAGTCGTTTAATAGTGCTCAATTTTGACATTGACATTCAAACTTCAAAACTAAATTATTAAAAAATGGTGTTTGAATTTTTACAGTATTCATATTTATACTTAAGCTATTTTAAAAGTTAAAATCGTCAAATAGGATCGAGCGGCCACAGTTGTTATGGCAACCGTGGAGCATTTAATAAACAAAATTGATTAATTTGAAACCGATCGCTGGCTCTTGGTTGTGCCCTATCCCGCGTGACTGAAGCTGTGTGACCGTTGTTTAAAACTTAGCAATCCAAAACAATATTGACATATTTTGCTTTATATTTAGTTGGCAGTAGTCGCTTGTACACGATCGATCTGTATGACTGCAGCTTTAACCATGTATGTTGAGTTGGTTGTATGATCGTCACACAGAATCAATCAATCAAACATTACGGTGGTTTGAAGTAAATAGATTGTACTGAATGGACATAAGGTTAACGCTAAAATCTTTGTAGGTTGTAGGCTTAAAAAGCAAAAATACGAAATTCAGATCAAACTAAATGAATAACAAAGACGTTTTTTTTGCCTAAAACACCAACGGCAGCCATTGAGGCTCCTCCTAAACGTTCCCTTTTTGACAGTTTTGCGTTCCAATCCCGGCAATGGGAAAGTTAGCTCGTGAATTTTGATAACATTTAATAGAGAAACTATATGCATATTTTACGCAATTAGCAGATAAAACTCCTTTTAATTTCTAGTGTTTTTTTTGCGACATGGGGTAACCCTGCCTTTCGTATTTATCAAGTGATGAAGTGACAAAGACTAATGTTTACTTTTTTAGTTATAAATATTTATAGGGTGCAACTTTTTCGAAGGCTACTCTTATGTGACTTGTTAACTTTGAAACGACCTATTTGTCACATAGAAAGTTTCAAATTTTAAATAGTCGATTTTTGCCACATTCTTGGAAGGTTCTCTAAAGCATTGTGTATTTGAAAGCCTCTATTTTTACATCGTGAGCTTTAAGAACCTAATAAACTCCTTAATTCTTGTAAGTACATGTGAATAAATGAGCTTAGATTTTATGTTATTTGAATGGCACATTTTGCATCATTAGTTAAATAGCGACTTTTTACACAAATTGTTATTCAAATATTAAACACATTTTCATTTCCAGATCAATTATAAAGTCAAAATTAACTTTAATAATTTTTCAAGAAAATCCTTTTATTACCTACGTACTATTGTGTTTCAGAGTTCAGACATTCAATTTCTATTCTTACCGATAGGTATATAAGTTATGTCAATTATGCTACGCCTCTGTTTTTTAAACTTCACTTTATCCCTTACAACACTGTCGTCCGTTCCCGAGAACGGAACAACTTTCAGCATCGGCTCACACACATGTTATAGGAATGCACGAGGCCAACGTCTTAATGCCAGCCCGCCAGATGCCTATGGAGATATCATACTCGATGAAAAAGGAATGACAACTGCGTCTTTGCCCTAAATCAAATGTATCACCAAGTTCTGTCAACTACTGAACAAAACAAAAGAATATCCAACTGTCAACTCGAAATATATATATACAATTAAGGAATCACTGGTTACTCTGTATTTCTTAAATAGTAGTGCTCTCATTAGCATAATTTAAGTGATTATATTTTCTATAAAGCTAGTAAATGTTAATGTTGTAGTAAAATCGCCTCACAAATATAAAAAATATATTTGACGGATTACAATATGATGTGGCCAAAAATAAATCTTTTAGCTTTGCTTATTGCCTGATGGAGGAAACTCTCAAAAATCTAAGATACATTTGGGTTAGCTCTGCTCAGAACAAATCTGAAGCAGTTTGAGAAGGCCTAGATGGCAGATTATGAAGATGGTGATAGTTGCAAACAGATTAAGTTGGCGCTAACACTATTATCAAATCCATATAAAAAGGTTAATGATGGCAAATGCTAAAGATAAGTTGCGTTTTTTATTAGGAACAAGGTAAAGTCCACATTTCAAATTATTTCTAAATCTGACCTGATAACTAACCCATGAAAATCCAAATGAATTTAACCTAAATATGTCTCCTAAATAATAATATATGTGCGCCTTAAAATATTCTAAAGGTTTTTATTTAACTCCTAAATAATGGAATAAAACATGCTAATGGCTAATTACAAGGTATTTAAAGTCGAATAAAAATTTTAGTATGTCAATAATTTACACCTTTTTGTTTTATTTCACTGGTAACGTTGTGACAGTAATCATTTATTTAGGCCGCGGTTTTATTTTGATATATAGGAATAACAGAACTTTGTCAGTTCAACCCTGTTTCATACATGATACCGATATTTTAAACATTTCATTAGACCATTTTGGGCCCCCATAATGGCTCTCCACCAAAATTTAACCGTTTAGTCCTAAATCATAATTCGCTTTGGTGCAAAAATTACTTATTTAAGTTCTCCCCTTAATATGAAATTGTTGACCAAATCTTCAAGTCACTCCGATAAGTAGTTTTTAAGTCGCAAAGAGATCATGAAAAGAGCTACATCTTTCTTTTAAACATAATTTGCTTTTGTAATTGTGGCGCGGGGTGTCCTAAGCATTCGAAAAAATTCCAATAATTTGATACAATTAGAAATTAGTACACATATTAGTACTTTGTTTTAAATCTTGGGTAAAATTGCTAGTGACTTTTTAATAATGCGATATTCAAAATTTAGTTTAGATCTTCGTTTAAGCTTGTATAATTTGTGTATTAATATTTCAATATTTCAGAGTTGTAGTCGAATTTTTGCATCGTCTTGTAGAATTGCCCAAGAGCAATAGCCACTTTCAATAAAAAGGAAAACATAATTTCATTACGCCTAGCATTTTATTTTTTGCACCACGTTAATAGCTCTTTAAAAAAATATGTGCAAGATCATAGCACTATCTGTTTAATTGCTTATAGAAGATTTTATTATTGTGGCTTCATGAAAAGTTGGTTTCACCTTGATTTATAAAAAACAGTTTCATAACGAGGATAAATCTGTTAGAGAGGTCTTCCCATTATAGTCAAATCAATATACTTATATTTATTTGACAATATTGTACAAAATTTAATATATTTCATGTTTCGTAATAAAGCGAAAGCTTTATTATAGTAATGCCCTTTTAACAGAATTTTCTCCGGAATGAAATTTTCTTCAAGAAACGTTAAACATAATAATAATTTATATAATATGTACAAAATTAATATCAAATAACGTTACGAGGGAGGTTCCGGGTAAAACCTAATTTACCGAAAATTAAATTAGATATATTAAAATAAATAACTTAATGTAGGCATGTCAATGTTTAGGAAGAACAGAAATATTTGTTTAGAATTTTAACTAATTTGACAATATTGCCAGTGAAATAAAATAAAAAATTTGTAAATTATTGGCATTCTAAAATATGTGTTCGACTTAAGCTCCTTGCAATGGGCCATAAGCATATTTCACAGTGACACGTACTCCATTATTAGTAGTCACATCAAATACTTTAGAATATTTGAAGGTGCACGTATATTATTATTTGGGAGATATATTTACGTTAAATTCATTTAGACTTTCGTGATTTGATTATCAGAGCAGTTTTTTAAAAAAATCTGAAATATGATCTTGACGGGATTGTTATGAACAGAGCGAGATATATACTATATATATATATATATATATATATATATATATATATATATATATATATATATATATATATATATATATATATATATATATATATATATAATTGTATATATATATAATATATATATATATATATATATATATATATATATATATATATATATATATATATATATATATATATATATATATATATACATATATACATATATATATATATATATATATATATATATATATATATATATATATATATATATATATATATATATACATATGTATATATATATATATATATATATATATATATATATATATAATATACAGTGTGTCCCAGATTCGCTTGTCTGTACAAGGATCTCGGCTCATATTATACCTACAGCAAAGGTTAAATGGGAAAAGTTTTAGAGGAAACTTACTGCATTCGATATCCGGCTTCAGATTTACGATCGATCAATTGTTTTTGGAAATCTCGGGGAAAACCGAAAATGGCGGATTCCGTTTTTGGCCAGTATATCCAGAACGGTAAATTTGACAGCTGCCAAAATGTGACATTATTCGGACACATTTTTAAGACAAATAAGACGGCGTATACGACACGTCTTTATTGTTTTTTGTTAACCCGCAACCCGCCTCAACTTTCATTTTTCTTATAGCCGCCATATTGGATTTTTCGATTTTTGGAAAGAGCCTAAAATTTCCAGTCTAGTGATATCTTAAACTTAAAGAGTACAGGGTACAGAAATACCCACAGACCAACTCTCACTTACCAGGAAAGTAAAAATAACATAAAAAGGGCCCAGAATAATAATAAAATATATACTATTTTTTTTTGTTTCGACTAAAAATATTCATCAAAACAGGTGTGAGTATGTTATTTTTGCATACGGCATCAAAACAAACATTAACTGGGAATCTAAGCACGACTTTCACTTAACCTCAAAAAAGTTCACTTTGTCGTTTTCTTAGATAACACATAGTTTAAGTTAATTTTAAGTTTAAAAGTGCAACTATCAAATACACGTTTTATTTAGGATAACCTTTAGTAATTTTGACTAGAAATAAAATTTTTATTTATTGCTCCACAAGCATAATTAGCTCCGCGATTCTAAAAGCGCAACTTCATCCTGAAAAATGCTTAATAAACTTGCGCCAAATTATACACTCTATACTCTCATGTACCACTTGCTTTATTAGAGGGAAACATCGGCGTAAATTAGCAAGCAAGCCCTTGTATTTAACAGAACGGGAGTTGTCGACCGCTGCTGCTGCCGTTGTTGCTGCGAGCTATGGTAACTCATGCCTTGAAACCGCAGCTTGAGTTACTACCGAGCTTAATATGGTCTAGTTTTCTCTACTATTGCCTTGACTACCCTAGGTTTTAAATTATTGTTTTCCTAAATTGAGTTGAAGAATGCTTTAAGGAGTCTTATTTAATTTAATTTAGTTTTTGTCTGAATTCATTTGATGTTTAGTGCACTGTGGTTTATGAAGAATATCCGGCTCGAAGGACTTAAAATATTTAAAAACACAAATAATTTAGCTATTATGCACAAAAAGAGAATAACGTTGGTTTTATTAAAGGTACTGTCCTACAATCAGCTAAAACAACAGTTTGAAATTTAAAAGACAACTTATCTATACACGTTTCGGTTTGTAAGTTAGGTAGTTAAAAATGTACATGTAATAATATTTAACATTAAACTGCAGTATCTCAACTTGCATTTGGTTTTTTAACCAACGAGTCATCATTTTTCTGCAACGTACTAAAATACTAATTTACGTAAAGTCCGGAAAATACTTTACTACTAATACTTTTTTTAATTTCCAGTCGTGTTACAAACACTATTTTTTCGGCAGCCGTGTGGAAAGTGCCTCACTTCCCGGTCGCTTTTGCTTTGAGAAAGTAGCACGTACTTCCCGGACTAGGTCAGAAATATACCATTGAACTTATGTAGTATAATCAACTTTTACGGTTGCATCTTGCATATTACACAAATATTTCATATTTTATATACGGTTGCCTGTTGCTATCTTTATAGATACTGTATATATTGTGTATATGTATGTATTTCTTTGTTTTTGAAATTTATAAGTAAATTTTTTTTTCTGGTCTGTGACACACAACGCCCGGTTGGGAAACTTTCAGCGAAAAAAAATCTTTACTGTCCACTCAGTTTAATTACTTAAAGTGCCATAAAAACAAACATCTTTGTCGGCTTAATCGTTGTTACTTTAACTGTGATACTGGGAAAAAATCTAATATCTCTCTTCTAAAACACAATTCAGAAATTAATAAAAAATCTCCTCTGTGAGTTACCGTTGTAAATACAAACTAAAATATATAAAATAGTACAATAATAATCACATCCACAAATAAATTTACACTCGAATTAAAAAAGAACTATTAACTGCTGATGCATTTTATTCCATAAATGTATCTTGTTCGTTATTTGGAGGGCCTTAGATAGTATGTTAGATTGGTATCATTTCCAGCAACCTTTTAATCAGAATTAATATTCATTCTTGAAATTGAATACTTTGTATTTGTGTGAACTGAAATTATTTCTAATTTTTATATTAATTATTTAAGTATATGTGTGATGTAGTTTGTTGATATGCTGAAACACAATTTTATTATTTTTTTAGGATTTAATGTAATATGCCGTTATGACTTGTTGTTTCTATCTAGACAGTGTAGTTCTCAAATTCAAAATATATTTTGAATTTAAATTTACGAATTCATTTTTTAAAAATAAAACTTTAAAACAGGTATCTCTTACAAAATAGTCCTAGTGTCAAGTTAATGTACTCTTAAAAACCACTAATTTTCAATTATTTATTAAGTACTAATTCATGTTTTACTTGCTTCAACTAGTCAATGCTTATTTTACGTTAAAATAGATATTTGGGATTTCAAATATAGAATTTATTGGTTTACTTTTTCAGAAAAAAATTGAAATTCTTTGTCTGTTATAAAAGGAGTAAATTTGGCAACAGCAGCATCTTACATCATATAAGTAATCTACCATCAAACCGTAGATCGCGAGCATGCCACGCCTTTTATGAAAAACTAACTTGCAACCGCATCAATCGGGAAACGGCAACTCTGCAGGGAAATGGTTTTTATTTGAACTGCATCGGGCCATAAATCGTATTTGTCGCATTAGTAAATCAAAGTAATAGAATGCCTACATTATAAGACCCTCTTATTGGAAAGTTGCTCACCCTTTTTATCGATGGAGATTGTACGAGAATGATTTATCGGCACTTTTATAAAATGAAATAGATGGGTTTTCGTTTATTAGATATGTAAGTTAAAGTTTCACGAGTAAATAACCAAGTATTAATAACGAACAAACCAATATGTATTAACGTACAAAATTCTACTTCAGTTCATCAGTTCTGTTGAAACAAGTAGAGTATCTTTTTAAATATTAACTGGATAATTCAGCAGCACAAAATGAACAATCAAAATTATGTTCATTAGTAAATGCTTCAAAATTTGTGCCCTCGGAATTTCCTTAAACATCCCCATCATCCGACCCGCAGAGGTCATCCTACAAAAATCTGAACATAGATTGAACAGTTTACTTCGGATTATAAGATTTCCCATAAGGAATGATAAACTTTCAGCATCTTTGGATTAATACAACGTTTAATTTTCGGCCAAAATTTTGACAATAATCCGTGTTATCCTCAGGGCTAGATAATATTTTAAACCGCAGAAAACATTTCGCCGTAACTGTCAAAGATTTCTCCAGTGATCGTCGATTTTATATACGTTTCCGAATTTTTTTTTTAGTTGGTAAATTATTGTAATTTTAGTTTGTAAATTAGAAAATCGAAACTCGGAGTTATTAAACAATAGGTAAAAATGATTTTTGACAGCATATGTAAATAACATTCTGTCACTCGTTTAGCCAGAAATGACCAAAACCTCTGACTTTTAAATAGAACATCCTGTTTTAAGCTTACTAATGATACTAAATGTAAAGCGATATAATATTATATTATCTGAGGTTTTGTTTACGGTTGGTTATGGGATTTTCGAAAAATCCGGAGAACTACAAAGCTAGGTGATCAAAGGTAATGGTTATTTATCAAATAAACAAGCAAAGTTTTTAATACAATTCTACTATATTCTCATACAATTCTAGGTACTTTATGGTACCATTACTAAAAGGACAAAGTAACTAAACAAGTATTAAAAAGACGAATAAATCTTTAAAACCATAAAAATTTAATTTTTTTCTTATTTTGGAAAGTTTACGGGTAAAAGCTAATTATAACATATTGTAGCAATGGATTTCACCGTTCAAATTCATTTTTTGAACATAAAAAAATAATAATTTTTGGTAGAATTATTGAATTTTAGTCCTCTGATGCGTTTACAATTTTCAGTATTTTCTTTTGCCACTTAGTAGTAGGCAATGAATTAGTTTCCGATCGATTTATCTTAGAAACTATCATATTTAAAACAAATAATAAGGCTAATTTTTGTTCAGGATATCATTGCCTTTAATTTTTACATAACTACTCTATCTACAATATTTTAGCCGATGAATTATTTTTTACACTTTTTTGCCTTTTTGAACCCTGCTTTGTAGTTTTTCTCTTCAGATTGTAACAGTAATTTATAAGTTAGACACGCCGCACACTGGTTTCTTTTGATAAAAACTTGGAAAATATTCGAAAAAATAGATCAGCGAATTTAAAGGGATGACATGGAAATTTTTAAAGTAAACATCATGGTTGATAAGTTGGCCATGGACATATTCACATTTTTCAATTGTTGTTGTCACAGCAATACGTCAAACAGACAGTTCGTTGCGTGTTATTTCCTAGCTTTTTTAATCAACTGAATTTTTATAAAAATTATTATTATTTATTGGAGAATCTTGTGCGAGAACCTATAATTCTCAGTTATGGAAACACATAATGAAGGTATGTATTTTCACTTAGCATAGGAAAAAATCATTACTCTGTTTTCCTTTTATATTTTTGACCGCAAATAAAAACTGGCTGCATTTTTGTGCCACTTATTATTTTTTTATCAAAGTTTAAATATGTTTTTGTTTATGTTCCGCCTGTTTCCCATCTTTATGTTACTGATCTTTGGTATAATTAGGGCTATAAAAAGACGTAAATGTATATAGATGTTGCAACTTTTTGCGTATTTTTGAATAAGGTTACAGTCACACATTTTAATAGAAAAAGGATCTGACATATTTCCTGTAAGTGAAATGAAAAACTTGTCTCGGTTCGCCTCCAGTTTAAAATGTAAATGGCTTCAAGTTAGTCGAAATAAAACGGTATTTCTCAAAAAATATTCCAATTGGCTCAATCAAACCTTAACATTTACAAAAAAACAGGCAAAAAAACAGTGTGTTGGACGACCGAAATCTAACTTTAATAGCAGTGGTGAGAGGTCAAAGAGACTAAAAACTTCCGATTTGCGGTGTAGTAAAACCGTAGAGGAACTGGCATACGCCACTCAAATGAAATTTAGAGAAGAGGGAAATGTAGACGCTTCAAAAATAATTAAAGAGATCACAAATATTGACACAAAAACAAAAAAATATAGAAAAGCACTAGAGAACTCAAAAAAATCAGCGTTGAAATTAAGTAGCGATGAAGCTGTTTCGCTTATAATAGAAGCTAAATTAAGCAAAAAGCAATATCATTTAATTAGAGAACAAGCAAAAGAAAAAAATTGTGATATATATCCCTCTTATAAAAGGGTTCTTCAAGCCAAACAAGAATGCTACCCAGCAGAAGTTGTTGTGAAATCGGATATCGAGGCAGAAGTGTCATTGCAGGCATTATTAGATCACACCAGTAAACGGTTATTAACTCTCCAACAAGAAGTTCTTCGTTCGTTAGATATTAAGAGCGTCGAAATACACTTATATTTAGTGTGTAAGTGGGGGTGTGATGGTTCATCCGGACAATCGGAATACAAGCAAAAATTTGAATCTGCAAACTTTTCAGATGCTAGTGTGTTTCTAATTTCTTTAGTTCCTATAAGGCTTTTCACAAAATATAACCAAAAAGAAATTATAATTTGGCAAAATTTAAGAACATCATCACCTCGATTTTGTCGCCCAATAAAATTGCTATTTAAAAAAGAAACCACTGAATTAACGATACAAGAAAAAAATTACATTGATTTACAAATTCAAACTCTTTCTCCATTTCACTATCATTTAAACAATAAAACTTATATAGTAAATTTTGAAATGCATTTTACCATGATAGATCTAAAAGTAGCAAATTCTTTAACAGCAAATAAATCTTCTCAAACATGTTATCTTTGCGGGGCATCTTCCAAAGATTTTAATAATATAAGTCAAGTTATTACTAGACCTCTTGTTGTCAGTCATTTAGCATATGGGCTATCTACTTTACATGCCTGGATTCGGTTCTTTGAGTGCCTATTGCATGTAGCTTACAAAATTAGTATTCAAAAGTGGCAGGCAAGAAGTCCAGAAGACAAGCAACTAGTGGCTGATGCAAAAAAAGGAATCCAGGAATCGTTGCATTTAAATTTAGGTCTCATTGTTGATAAGCCTAAGCCAGGCTTTGGCAGTTCAAATGATGGCAACACTGCGCGAAGGTTTTTTGAAAACTCGGAAATTGTTTCGAAAATTACTAAAGTTGACTTAGGTTTATTAAAAAAATTTCATGTTATATTACAAGTCTTATCATCAGGTTATGACGTACATGCTGAAAAATTTAACAGCTATTGTCTTGAAACTGCCCACCTATTTGTACGCTTGTATCCATGGTACCCAATGCCTACCACCTTGCATAAGGTACTAATTCATGGGTCAAAAATAATCCAGCATTTCCTAGTTCCTATAGGTCAACTATCTGAAGAAGCACAGGAGGCAAGAAACAAGGATATAAAGAAGTTCCGACAACAATTTTCAAGAAAAACTTCAAGGAAAGATAGTTTAAATGACATCTTTAATCGTCTCCTTGCTTCTTCAGATCCTTATATTTCTAGTTTGCGAAAATTGCCCTGCAAAGGTAACAAAATTTTTTCTGCTGAAGCTGTGGAATTATTTACTTCACCTAAAATTAATAAGGAAGATATATCTGACAGTTCAGATTCAGAATACATTTTTAATAAAATCGTATTTATTTATTTTTTTATTTATAAAACCATTCTTTCTAAATCTTATATTTCTACGAGTCCTAACAACTACATTGACCATTTTGGAATACAAGTAATAGTATATTCGACTTCGGCATGGGAAATATGTCATTTCTGCCAAGAGATAAAGTTTTTCGAGACGCGTTAGTGTCGAGATAAACTTTAATTCGAGACAGAAATGAAAATTTCCATCGATGATTAAAGTTAGTAATGTCAACATAACATAGGTACAGGGTTATCCAACGAGGACTAGACAGACCGATTTTTTGACTTTACCTGTACGCATAAAAAAATCGAAAATAGCCATCTTATGTATTTGCCTCCGTAGAATCCAAAAATGGCCCCGTAAGTTTTTTTGAACCAAAAACAAAAGACGTAAGTCTTTTGTTTTTGGATTAAGTTTTTTTGTAATGAAACACCCTGTATATTATTATATATTTGATAAGATCTTTTCATCGTGATATACTAAGGTTTGCACATCTATCTTGAAAAACAGCCGAATAAATGAGCAAAAACCTTTCCATAGGAAGCAGTGTGTT
Source organism: Kuschelorhynchus macadamiae (assembly GCA_030620095.1). NCBI lineage: Eukaryota > Metazoa > Arthropoda > Insecta > Coleoptera > Curculionidae > Kuschelorhynchus > Kuschelorhynchus macadamiae. Next base: position 588,010 of record JAUTXW010000980.1, on the reverse strand, counting down.
AGAAAGAGAATATTTTATTAATTCCCGTATCAAAGGTATCCACGTAAAATCAATTCTCTCTCTTACACATTTCTTGTGGAATGGTTTTTGCTCATTTATTCGTCTATTTTTCAAGATAGATATACAAACCATATATTTATATTCAGGATAAAAAGTTTTTTTAAAATATCTAGTAATATACAGGGTGTTCTATTTAAAAAGACTTCATCTATGCCGTAAGTCTTTGTTTATGTTTTTAAAAAAAAAATTGTGTCATTTTCTGGTTCTACGAAGCCAAATACATAAAATGGCTATTTTGGATTTTTTAAAAATGTACAGGTAAAGTCAAAAAGTCGGCCTGTCTAGTCCTCGTTGGATGACCCTGTAAATGGTTTTTATATTTTTATAAATGATCAACGATTCTTTGATTTTTTAAATCATAGCTATGGTGAACATTATTTACACATAAATTTCGAATCAGTCAAATATATCGTTGTTACGGCACGTACCTATTATATTTGTTGGTTTCTCAAATGCGATCGTCATACATTTAAAGGTACAAAAATTCTCAAGTAGCTAGTCTAGTATTTGGTTTCTTGTGTGGGTAATTCAAAACTTATTAGTTAAGGAATTCTAATTTTATAGGATAATTTTGACAGCTTTTAAAATGTAAATATATGCAAAATCACAAGAGATCACGATTACGGTGACACCAAGCGCTTTCTTATGGAATTTACCACTGGTGTCATTGTGACGAAATCGTCATCTTTTGTGATTTTGACTATATTTAGTTTTGTTATTCTAATATAATTAGTTAGGTTTTAGTATTGGTTTTTCTTATGTGGGTAAGAGCCTATAGGTAACATAGTAACTATAACAAAATTTCAATATTTAATTATGTTTTTCTAGTATAATAAGTACAGCCCTCTTACACAATAAATATAACTGTTTTTCTTATGTGGGTAATTTATAAGAGCCTATATCTAGCGTTATTTTAGCAGAATATTAAAATGTAAATATTTAATTATTTAATTCTACTGTAATAAGTTGCTTTTCCAATGGAATAGAACAGGATTTGATATAATACATAAAAGATTAAATATTTTTAAAGAAAAAAATATATTTTTTGTAGTGACCAGAATGTAATAATTTTACAGGGTGTCCGAGATAAGAAGGACCACCCTCTAATCTAGTAAACCATAGGAGAATGTGATATTTATTTTCCTCTACCTTCAACCGTTTTGCCACCAAAATAAGTCAAAGTGCTAAAACTGATGATTTTCAATTGTTTGTAGTTGAAAAACAGTTGAAGTTCGGTAAAGGGTATGCTACATCAAATATGCTTAGAATTTTACGTAGAATCCGAAAATTATAAAAAATAGGGTATTATATTTAAAATAACAAAGTTGACAGTTGGAGCACTTTTGTGACACACCCGTACATATACAAATATAATATTTTAAAAGATTAATTAATTTCAAGCAACTTTCGTATTTAACTTTCTTCTCCATCTCTTATGGTTTTCTAGATAAGGGAATGGTCCTTCTTATTTTGGACACCCTGTACATGTAATGACCATATAATTAGAATATACGAATATTATTAAGTCATAAATAAACATTTTTAATTTTTTTAATAACAGATTTTTAATAATAGTACATAAAATAATTTTTTCCGTGTTTTTGCAAAATGAAATCAGTTTCCGCCGCTATAAATTCGTCATGTAATTTCTCAAACACATCCAGGCTTAGAACTTAAATACCCAGTAGGTGTTACATGTAATCACTAGATATTATCAAGTGTAGCAAATTTATAGGTTTATCATGATAATCATATTAATAGAGTGTGCTTACCGGTAAATATGAAACAGCATAAATTTACATTATGTTTATGCGGGACCAAATGCAATATGTCAATATTTAATTGATGTACTGGCCGCGGTTAAATATGGCTGACTATAAATTTCACGTAAAACCAATATAATGGCCGGAGCTTGATTTTATTGTCCGAGAATCGAAATTTAAAATTGTTGAATTGTTATTAATTTCCAACAATTCTGCTTTAATATTTTTGGATTCTCAGTGGCAAAAAGGAAGCTCTCTATAGAGCTGTCAGTACTTCAAGTAAAGTACTTGGAAAAGGTAATTTAAATAGTTTTTGGTATTTGAAATACCATTTTATTTTATGGTAATTGTACTTGAAATTCAAATACTCGCTAAAGAGTATTTGGTATTTGGTACTTTATATCACAAAAAGTTTACTGAAGTACTATCAATAGCACTTCAAATAGCGCGCTCGTATTTTGAAAAAAGTACTTTCGTGTTTGCGAATTTAATTAAATATGAGTTCAAAAAATAGAGGCGATCCGTTTACATTTGCCACTGCTTCTCGTTTATTTGCGTCCACTTATGATTCCTCTTTGTCGCGTAGTTTCGTGAGGTGGCCAACATCGAAAAAGGAGATGGGGCGTCTTAGAATCTGACTTGTGGTTTTTGTTTTGCTTTCAGAGTGTGTTCTTACATTTTACACTACCAGTTTGCTAAATAATAAATTTATTTGACGTTTAGTTAACGGGGTTTTTGGTTATAAATGCTCCCATTGACTATCGTACTTGTACAGTGAAGTCTGCAGATATTATACACTGGGTCTAGTTTTTCTGCAATAGACATCAAATTTGTTTTTTTATGTTAAACCCTGTATATTATATATTCAGTAAATTGATCAATAGACAGCCGAGAAATTTGAGTCTTTTTTGTCATTACGTGTAGCAGCTCTACTCTCTGACAGTCTGTTAAAGGTAAGGAAATTCAAATTCAGTATCGATTTTACCTTAACAATTGTCTAAAAGGAAACGCCTACTTTAAACTAACTGTGAAGTACATAATTATTAGCAGGCTAAAAAGAAGAAATCAAGACAGCATATTTATGTAGAACCTTCTAATAAGTTCTAAGATTCTTTCGCAGTTGGTTCTAAGCAGTGGCGTTTTTTTGTTTTTTTGAATTAGTATATTTTATTGTTTTTGCTCATTAATAAATCTTTGAATGTCAAACACGTTTGAGAATTAGAATAAGAATCTACCAGTATAAAAGCCCACCGGAATTTCTCCAGCCTCATTCCTAAATACTGAATGAACTCGGAGAGATTCCGGAAGGTGTTTATACATGTCTTGTGCACATAGAGTTGGGATCTCGAGTTAAGATCAATTCCCACGTGTGAAGTAGATCGTAGCCCATATCTCTATTTAAGAGTTTTGTTCATTAAAATATTTCAATAGATTATCCCGTTATTTTGTATAAAGAATGACTTATTAACTTAACCAACTTCACGCCCAGATTGTATAGTGATATTTTGTTATTTTAATGTTTTGTTTTGCTATGTGCAAGTATTTATTCTTCTTCAAACAAATTGCACATTAAAGTAAAGACTGTCCTATTTTTATTCATCACTTAAATATATAATCTTTAAAATATCGCTGAGCTTAACGATGTCGAGCTTTTCCGAAGTTAATTACAGTAAATTCTAGCGCCAAATTCTAGCGTACAGCTCATAGATTTGGAATGTATTGTTCTTTGACCTCGAGGATCAAGCGCAATTCCAATCGTATTTCAGCCGGTCAGAAAATACGTTCAGTGCTTACTACTGCTGGATTAAGTGCCAGTTGTTAATGGAGAGATTATTGCGGCTATCGCCATTTTATCTATTGTTTTGAATAAGAGCCTTAATCTACTTTGTCTAGGGGTAAAGAGCCATACGTTCTCGGTCAAATTATTTTCAATTTTATTCGATAAACATTTCTTTTAAACCAAACAGAAAATAAGCAGATAGAGATTTATCCATTATATAAATTATTAAATTAAATAGAACAAATTATGGAATTTTACCCAATAGTTAAGCTAAGCCTTGATCTGAGCTATAAGAGCATCTGCGGGTCTGACTCTAATGGGTATTTCTATATTTTCTAGTTCAAAAACTCAAACTGGTGTTAATTCTTGCTACTGCTATTAAAATATGAGTGAGGACTCATTGGATTCGGAGTGACGTCTTGAAAAATGTGCAAAACTTCCAAGCCAGCACATAAACAATTTCAGAAGTTACTAACAAATTCAGATTAAAAAGAAGATTTTAGTTTTTTACAGATAATTTAGAAACTTAAAAATTTAGAAATTAAAAAAGAATTCTTATAAAATTATACATTTTAAAAATTATTGTATTATCTAGACACTTAAAGGAACAATATCCCCTGAACAATTTTTTTCGCTGATATTTCACAATTTTTAATTATTTCGCTTCGTGGAGACTTTATCACAACTATAATATGCAAGTTTAGTTTTTTGTTAGAGTTCGTAAGAGAGTTGTACTGCATTAATCTACATGATTTTTTTAATGATCGTCTGGTTACCGAGACATTATTTTTTGTATTGTTTTATTACGTATTTTTTCGATAAAACCAATATTTTTTCTTCAATAACATTTCTTGACGATGTGGTGAATGCACATCATATTCTTATAATTCACTGGAAACTCATCGCGCCATCTAACGGAAAAAGCAGAGTAAGGTCTGCCGGGCCAGCTTAGTTAATAGACTATAACCATTAAAAACATTCCAATATCACAATCTTATAAAGTGTAGTTGTGATAAAGTTTTCACGAAGCGAAATAATTTTAGTGGTTTTTTTTTAACAATTATCTGACCAAATAAAAACGAAAAATCTAAAAACGAAATGTTAATTAACAATAGGTTCATTTTATTATAAATCAGTGAATACAATTTTTTTCAGTGAGCTATCGTTCATTCAAGTGTCTAGATAATGCAATATTGTTTTAAATTTTATAAATTAGTATTTAATAATATAATCGAATTATCTTATTTGTTACGGCAGATATTAATTCATCGTAACGGCTTAGCGTTCGCCGCGCAGAACTCAATATTTAACATTAAATGAAAGTTATTAATAAAAGAGATAAAGTTCCAGGAGTGTAGACTTTTCATTGGAAATTTCTTCCTTTTAAGAATATTTTTTAAAAATTTCTTTTTTTGTTAATAATTTCGTGATTTATTAATAACTTTTGAAATTGTGTGAGTTTGAAACTTTAAATATTAGTTCCATGTACTGTCCGTGCTACTTCATTAATCCTTTTTGCTCCTGTCGGAATATAACAATCCAGTTAATGAAGGAATAAAATCGCTAGTCGCTTCTTAATCGTCAAAAACCGTTCCGACTTTAATCATTTTTGTTTGAAAATATTAATTGTTTTATATATTGTTTGAAATCAGAAACATTTTCGTAGGGACCTATAACTATTTATATTGTTTAAACAATAACGTTTTAATTGAAAATTTAAAAAAATAGGAGGTGCTCAATTTTCGTTGTTTTAACGGGTTACCGCCTTTATACAGGATTGCGATTTTTGCAGCTTGATGCTATTTTTTTGTGAAACTGACAATGCCGTATACAGAACGTTCATAGGCCACTTCGTTTCTGAGATACTTGAAAAAATTGCATTTTTGACAGCAGAAAAATAGTCTGATGTTTATTATGAGCTGTCGTTTTTCACCAATTTTTACCTTTAAAAAATTCTATTTAATAGAATTCCCAATGAGAGAAAATTTTTCCAAAAAAAAAGTCAAAATTTCCATTTGGTTTACCTTGTCGTAAAAACGTGTTTTTTCAGAACTAACTATGTATTATATTGTCTAAAGAGTATAAATATTTTGTGCCACCACAAAAATATTTCTAATTTTAAACGGTATATAAAGTATATAAAAACAATAATTTTAAAGCAAAAATCATGAAAATCTGAACTATTCTTGAGGATTGAAAAGTAAAAACCTTCATTGACTATAGTTCTTCCACCATTTGCACCGATATCGTGTATCTTTTTTGCTTGTGCCAATGTTTTGTTTACTGTGTCACTTTACAATTCATCGTCTCCATATTTCTTTTGATCATCTCTATTTTTTTGGCAAATAGACCTCAATTTAATAATTATATTGATATGTCAATGTGCGGCCTCCTTAGCGTAACTATAACTACTTCTATGAAGCATTATTTTGTTCTAACAGCTGTTTTCTCTATAGCCTCTTGGCTCGTTTTTTCGAAAATAATTAATTGATTATGACGACCGGGTATCTAATTTCGAGTATTTTCCAGTCATTTGTTGTCAAATATTTTACTTGGGCCGCCTTAGTGCTTCTCCACGTTTCTCATCCGTACAGAAGTATACTTTGTCATTGATGTTAAATATACGTAATTTAAGTTTTCTCGTAGCCTATACGAGGAAATCAAAAACAAACTGACCACGGAATCGTCGCACATCAAATGTAAAGTCCATACATCTTCTAGCAGATGAGATAAACTTGGAATCTTGCATATTGTTGTTATATGTCTTGTTCACTTCTTCAAATTTGATCTATTATGCTGCCCAGGTAGCAGATTTTTTCTTTGGTTTATAATTATATTGGCTTGTCTACCATCATTCATTGTCACTGCTTTGGTCTTGCTTTTGTTAATTTTTAATACCATATGTACTGTTTCACTAGTAACTTCGTCTGTGTTTCTTTACATTAGCTGGAATCTGATGGGAAATCTCATACCGTAGCCTAAGTTTAAACTTTAGATATAGTTTAAACTGACTTTGAAAAATCCGTTCTCTCTGAGTAATTTTAAATCTTCCTAGCCGGAAAACGATTTATTTCTTTTAAAAATATTTTTGCTTGAAAAAAAAGACAAATTTGTCTAGTCGGTCATACTTTTTTTCTAAGAACCAATTTTTGTTTTGGTGGGTAAATTGTGATATATAATCCAATGAATGGTTCAAAAATAAAACTAAGATTTGAATTAGACTTATATTATACAACCAATGAAAAATTACCAATTGTTTTCTATTAGGAGGAAAATCTGTATTAGAAATGGAGAGGGTAACAATTTTTAGTTTTAGGGTGAAGTTTATGGGTAAATAGTAAGTCTGTAACATATATTTGAGGTTATGTAAAGTAAATAGCTGTGGAAATGGTGCGTAATTAGTAATCGTTTACCTATAACATAGTACAAAATCTTTCACCGCTGGAGTCAAATAAGAAATCATGGTTCTTCGAGATCAAAACTCATTCAGTGTTTCGATCTTGTGCAGTGCAGATTCCTGAAGATGCCTCGTGCAATTGCAGGCAAAACATGGGAAAGTAATTCCAATTTGACATGGTCTAAACCCAAGAACCATGTTTTCTTACTTTACCTACAAGTTGATAAAACAAGAGCTCATGATGTATTCTGCTACATATTTGTCTTGTTTCATAGAAATATTGTAGTTTGTAAAAAACAAAAAATCAAAGCTCTAAATTTAAATGTGGTAGGGATAAAAGAAACATTTTTTCGGACATATTTTTTAAATTTGCAACATAAGAAGGGAAAAGAATATCAATTTTATCGCTAGTAAAAAATATATGAAAAAGCCTAGGTCAAATCAATCAAGAGCTTAATACAAATTTGTATGAATGAAATAATGTAGTTTTGCAATGAAAAAAGTACTAGAATATTTGAAATTTTACGTTTATATTTTTTAGTTAGTGTATAGAATTTGATATGACCAATTTAGAGAACAAAATTGATATAACCAATTTAGAGAACAAAATTGATATAACCAATTTAGAGACAAATTTGGAGTATGGAACCCATTTGTATAAAAATGTACATGCGTATCTTTGAACCAATATGTTTCTTTTTAAGCGTTTAGCACTTTTTCGTATATATCTTGTCGGGGTAGCCATCTAAAGGCACATTCTCTATTTAAGGACATTATCAATTAAATTTACAAATATACACATTTCGTTTTGAACAGTCGATTGAAATAAACGTAGTCTGTGAGATATACTTCTATAATATTATAATCTTAATTTTCTTTAACTACTGCCAATAAAAAAGATAATTTCATTACATATAATTACACACAAATGAAGACAGTAATAAAATGATTAACAACACTCTCGTGTTTGTACATTCAGAAAGTAAATTTAAAAAAATATAAGTATAAAAAGGGCATGTTTCATATTCTCCTAAACACATCATGATATTTCATACAATACAATGAATAAAATGGGAACTTGAAGCACATTACACTATCGGGTACTAAAAGAGAAGCCTGACGAATAAGAAAGAATTGATTCAAATGTACTATCAGGTTCAGATTCGGATCGTGATCGTAAATGCGTGAGTCGACTGGATCGATTCAAAAATTTTTTTATGGTACTGATTTTGCTTCTTAAACTTTTTCATAGAATTCCTGTCTGGCAATTAAAGCATAATATCTCACGATCTTATTTTTGTTTCAGGTTTTCATTGGGTGAATACTCTGACAGGCTTACCTTCAAAAGCATCACCTTGCCGATTAGGTTGATTTTTTCCAAATTTATTACCCTAGTAGATGACTTCTTCGGCTAAAAGGAGGGGTCAAACCTGAACCTGATGGTGTGTAGTAATAAATTTAAAGCGATACCTTACTACTTTTCAGGTTATTGTCTTATCTGAAACCAAAATTTAAAGTAGGTTCGTAGCCTAGGAAAGGTAAGTAGACCAGATAATTATTTTTTGCCAAGGTAGAGAAAGATGAGGACCTATTTATATATTCCTTGTGCTTGTAATTTTTGTTAAAAACAAGTATTATGTTCAATTTTGTTTGTTTTCCAAAATAAAAAGAAACGAAAATACGTTGTGTTTTTAACTTATAAAAGCTTAACTTTTGAGAAAACGGCGAATGCGCTTGTTTATTTTTTTTAAAGGCTGTCTCGGAATTTGGACTAGTGAATCTGGCAACCCTATCTGGGAAGCGAATTGTCTTCTGCTAGGTTAACATTAATATTAAAAAATAAAAGTATAGATTAGATAAAAAGTCTCGTCAAGCTATAAGCAAAGAGTTTTCATATTTATCTTGATGGGGTAGCTATCTAAAGAGACATTTTGAGTACAAAGAAATTATCAATTCGTTTTCTAAGCGTACACATTTCGTGTTAAGGAAAATATTGCAATATGTCTGTAAGATATACTTGTATATCATTAAATTCCTAATTTTCTTTAATTTCTGCAAATCAAAAAGATATCTTCAGTAACATATAATTACATAGAAATCTAAATTATTATTATTAAACACTTTAACATATCTTCTTTTGTCTTCTAATAGGCAAATAAATTTTCATTGATTCAACTAGCTGTTAGATTAAATATCGACAATGAAATATACACATTTCTAAAAATTAAAATATACATATCCACTGCGTTCACGCATAGAGCTTGTAAAGATGCTGATGGAGAAAATAAGAGCGAATGTTAATTTAGGAAACCAAAATCCGTAAAACTGGTTAATCCCAATTCGATTTTTATAATGTTGCTTAAATCATAAAAATCCATTTGAGCATCTATCTATCATTAACTGATCCCAAACTGCTTCCGCAAATCTCGAATACCATTTTACGCATCCACTGGCTTCGATATTAAAAGTTATTGAGCGCAGTTTGTCAGCATTTGGGACTCTAATATTGGCCGACAGGCAATATAGCTTTGTCTATAAGGGAAGTATTTTCAAAAATCCCATACTTTAGAAAGTCATAAAGAAGACTAAAGGGCTTTGGAAAATATCGGCTCCGAAATAGGGAGAAACCGTTTAAAATGCATGTCGGTATTTAATATTTGACCGGGGAAAGCAGAGAAAAGTCTGATACAATTTCATGCGATATTAATGTTATTTATTTATCTCCATAAATTTTTCGACCAAATTCAGAACAAATGTGCATTTATTTATGCGTCCATTATTTACGTTTAGATCAAAATTACGATTTGCAAAATGAACTTTCCAAGAGTTTATTGCTACAACGTAATTTATACGGCTGTAATTTTGTTCAGAAAATGTTCATTAAAGTTATGTTCTATAATAGATAATTTCATTTTGAGGTTAGGAACTCTGTATTTTTGGATAATGTGATTTATTTAGTACTTAGTGGTAATTTTTTCTTTAAATAAATGTTTAATATAAATAATAAAAAATTGTTTTATTAGTTTAATTGAAATTTATTGCAGAACTTAATGCGTGAAAATTAACATAGTCATAAAACCATGACTAATACAGCCCCCTTAATTTACTTATCGAGATATAAACGTTTGTTGATATGTGGATAAAATTATGCATGGCATTGTAGATGTTACTATTATTATTATTTTTTTTTTATTTTTTTCTTTTAGGTTTTTTAGAACCGTTTTTCAGGAACAATCGGCCTTTGGCAGGCAAGATTGCTTCTGTTATCTACGACTCCAGGAACGATCTGGCAATGTGTGTCGCATCTAGTACGACTGACTTCTGCATTTTGCGATATGTGTTCCATGGTATTCCAATTTGTTTGAGAGAAATGTGCAGAGTTTTAGGTGTTAGTCGATGTTATAGATGATAAAGTAACTGGGACGGTCCTGACTTCTAGGAGGCCCCACATTTGTTTAACCTCTCTTTGTAGTTCTGTGTATTTGTTCATTTTCTCCGCAAATTTGGTTTCTATGTTGTGATTATTCGGTATTGCAATGTCTATTAGCAGAGCGGTTTTATTTTTCTTATTTAGAACAACTATATCAGGTCTGTTATGAACAACTGTGACATCGGTTATAATGCCTTTATCCCAGTAGACCTTGGTGTTTTCGTTGTCTACCACAGGTGGAGGTTGAAATTTATAATAAGGATCGTCCGTCGGAGGTGGAATTTGCATGGTAGTCTTTTAAGATACTTGGTTCCAGCGAGAGATTTGCCACCCGAAAGGATGTGCTCGTTAGTTTCCTGACCACTGTCGCATTTCCTGCACCTATCAGTTGCAATGTTTTCCTTCTTAATATATTTCTGGTAGTTTCTGGTGTTCACCACTTGGTCCTGAATACCAATCATAAACCCTTCCGTCTCCGGTTATAGTGATCCGTTTTTGAGCCACTCTAGAGAAGGAAGAGGGTCTACCGCTTCCCTATTCAGGTTATGGAGGAATCTTGTAGCGCCTCGGAACTCTATGCTACCAGCTTATCATCCGTTGTTTCGGCAGGAAATATTATTATTATTATTATTATTATTACTAATGTCATTATAATGATTATATAACCGGCAATTTGGACGGCAAAATACTCACTGCGCTGGTTTAATTAGATTTTTCGAAAGCCTTTGACACTATTAGTCAAAGGATAATAATATCTAAACTAAAATGGTATGGTTTCTCTGATACTGCTGTTTCTCTTGTGACATTTTATTTGAGTAACAGGCTTCAGAAAGTACATTTCAAAAATATATTTTCGTTTTTGTCCCCTATTCTTTCTGGAGTGCCACAAGGTCGATCCTAGGGCCTAGGATATATATTCTCAATGTATACAGCCAACATCTTAAACAATGTTCAACATTCTTTAGTTTAAGCTTACGCTGAGGATAACCAGGTTTATCTTAGGTTCGAACGAAGGGACACTTTAACTGCAGTTGCAACTCAGCAAAACCCTGACTATCAAAAGTACGTTGCTAAGTCACAACTTACTCCTTGGTGCTTCTAAATGTAATCTTGTTGCTTTTCTTTTCAACAAAATCCCAGATCACCTCCTTGATCTATCAGTCAGTATTGGTTAATGTTTTAATACTATTTTAATACCAAACTTAAAAAAATGCTTTGTGATTATCTTGTCCTATCTCTTTTTAATTATGGTACAATAGTATATGTATACTAATTATCTGAATATTCTTGAAAAACGTCGAGTAAAACGAATTCAAAATGCTTGTTGTAGGTTCATTTTTGGATTTTCAGCTAGCTGTTCTCCACAGTAGATAGAACTCGAATAATTGTCAATTGAAGTTAAAATTCAATAATATACATGGTTTAACTTTAGATAGAAAAAAATGTCAAATGTTAGAGTTGCAGAGATTCTTACGTAGGTTATAGAAATAATTATTTATGTATACAGGAGGCGTCAAAAATGTGTAGTAGACACAACATATATTTTCTTAGTGGAATAACCTGTATATTATATGTTTGTAAAGTGGGACTCTTGTCCCTGATACTAGGTTTGATACATTTATCTTTAAAAACACCTGAGAAGTTTGAGAAAACCCTGCTATAAGAAGCAATGCATGCCCTGCTCATCTAGTCCACAATGCAACAGATCGTTTTCCGTTTAACTTTAACGCATTATTTCTTATAGCAGCCCATTGCACCAACATATAATATACAGGACGTTCCATTTCAAACATTATATTTTAAGTCTACCATAAATTTTGGGAATATCCTATAAACTTAACTAATAAACTTTCTATAAACAAACTACGTAAAAAAAACATACAATTTTTATTTTTAACATTTATTTCTATCTCTTAAAATTAAACCAATAGTGGATGTGTGGAAGAAAGACCCTGACCAATATTATTGGATCAATTTCGAATTTACTGTACAGTACTTCAAAGACAACTGTTCGGAATATACGCATTCCATTTTCCTTTTTTGATTCAAAGCAAAAAAAGTTTTATTCATTAAGAATATTAGATCATTTATGCGGAATTTCCATTGTCTTTCAATTCAGATATTATTAGAAATAATGTTATGCAGTTTTTAACGATGTATCTGTGGAAAGTGGCGAGCGGGGCAGGCAAACAGCTTCGGCTTGTCCTTCCAATTCTATCTCATTAGCGAAGGAAATGGCTCTGACAGCAGCCCGGAGACCTGTCGTGTAGGGACCGTATATAGAACCGGTTGACTTGCCAGCATGGTTTGGTTGCAATGAGCAGTGGCGGGCTACCAAATAGAGAAAAGCTCATATTAAAAATTAAATGTTCCTGCATCAGGTCCCAAACCATTCAGTACATACTCATGACCATTAGTCATAAACTCTTGTATTCATGTTGGAAACTGAATCAAATGCGGTCGATGTTGATTAATTCTACGACTGAAAACGCAAATAAAGCAAACTATTTGCATATTGGCATTTTAATTAAAAGTAACTTTAAATATGACCCTTTTCAATCCACCTTTGAAAAAAATATATAATCATGAGGATCAATAATGTGTCAAAATTGTCATACGTAATGGGTAGTTGATCTGGACTTTATCACGTTACTGACTTTCGTTTCTAATACCAAACAAATAATGTGTGCGTAAATCGGTATCAATTTGGACTTGACTTTATGGTTTACAATATGTCCATGTACAGAACAAGAAAACGATATCGAATTGGTTTTTAATACTTAATGTCAGATAGTTTGTTAAGCCGACGCCAGACGATGCGACGATTGCCCTAAAACGTTGATGATTAGTACGTGAGAACTGTAAAATAGTACGGCTATATAATAAGACAAATGTTATTGTTGAATATAAATGGTTTGATTGATGAAGCAAGTTTTGACTTTATTGAGTCTAACTATCCGAGTTAGTGTTTCTGGAATCGTAAGACAATATTTTACTGACGAGAAAACTGGTGCAATCTTAAGCAAGGATGTTATAACATTTCATTGTGCTATGTTCTAGACTACTTGTAGTTAATTCCTAAGATCTTTAACCTCAGCAAGAAGCTGCAATATCCCGCGTTAAATAATAACAAATCGTGCCAAAATGTGTGCGGTGTGGTGTAACTTATTTAATTAATGCAACTTACAAAAATTAAAATATCATTTCAAACGCCTTGTTTCGACGTAACTTTCATGTTGAAATCCAGGAGCCATTCGGTATAAATACAAATGTTTATTGCTGCTTTTATATCTCAGCAATTTGGTAACTTTTATATCAGCGTCTTGACGATTGTACCAGAGATTAATAAATGGAGGGGATAGATCACTCCCTTCCAAAAGAGTTAGAAGTTCATTCTAGTGAAATAGAAATTTAAAATGAAGTATGGATTGTCTTTTTGAGCCATTAAATTTGCTTTTAAGAAAAGGTTGTTACCGCAATACTGGATACATGCAAATTTATAACAGAAGATCTTGACGATGTAGACTCAGAAGTACATATATATTCAGTTGTTTCATTTTTAGCGCGAATAATCAATGTCAAGATTTCTTAAGAATGAAGTCTCATTCGCTTGTAATTTTCTGATTTTTTTATAAGCTGTAGTTCTTGACCTCCTGAACAAAAGATCTCGGGCACAATCTAACCATATGAGTAGTTTTTAACATATATGGTTTTAAACTTTCACCAAACCCCTTATAAAATATATAGGGAAAACAAAACGACATTAAATTAGCCTTTATAACGTATTTAACGTGTACCTTATACTTCTTAAAATAAAAAAAAGTTTTATATTAACACCGGTTTGCAAATGCTTTATCCTTGATATTCAGGGTGTTAATATTGTTAACGTTGTTCGTCCTATATCTCGGAGTTTTAGGATTTCCGAACCTATATTCAGAGAAATTCTGCATTTTTATGGGATTGGGACAAAATTTAATACCCTGTATATCAAAAACTAGTTATAAGATTAGATTGTGCTCAAGGTATCTTTAACTCAGGGATTCTATAACTGCAACATGTGTAAACTTTAGGTGGGACTTCTGAGGGTGGGGTAATTTGGAGTCCATTCCACCGTGGTATGACATGGCCTGGTTTCATATTCTTTCATAAACAGCCTGTATTTCACACGTAACGCAATTTTTTTTTTATTTGAGAGCATAAACAATACCTGAATAAAAAAAGAACATGGGGCACTGTCATGTCCCGGTTTTTAGGAGGTAATAGCAAAAAGCCTAGGGAATAGAAAAAAAATTATTTAAATGTACTAGCAGGTTCAGATTTGGCCAGTGCTTGCAACTGTAAGAGTCGTCTAGTGTGAACCAAGACATTTCTTGTACGGTACTGTTTTTGCCTTTGACTTTTTTATAGAAATACTACTTGGCAACTACAGAACTACGACTAAAGATAAAAAAGACCAGTTAAATTCGTAGGGCATTAAACTGAACTACTAAATACCTGTTTTAAATACTCGGTTCTTATTTTTGCTTCAGGTTTTCGTCAGGTCGAGGCCCTGAGATGCATACCTCCAAAAATCCTCTCACACTATCACCTTGCCGGTTGAGTTAAATTTTTTCCGAATTTATTACCCTTGTCGACGATTTCTTCGCCTAAAGTCATTTCCTGCCTGAAACCTGAGAGTAGGGTTGTCAGATGTCCGGGACATCCGGGATTTTCTCGGAATTTGTCGGTTTTTCCTCTATTCCCGAAATTAAATGCTTTGTCCCGGAAATTCAAAATTATATGTTATTTTTGTCATTTTCTATACTAATTTTTAAATTTCACTTTTTTGTTTTAATGGATATATTTTTGTTTTTTATTAAACTAATAATTTTTTTCTTTAATTGGCCTGCATTCCCCTTTCGAACCCCTTTCCATGGCAAACAACGATTTAAGGCATTCATTAAAAAGGGGTTGTACCATTCACATGACATTCTGAAAATATGAAAAATTTAATAGATGTTGGTGCATTTTACTTGCCCTTTGTATGTTTTACGACGTTACTCAACTACACACGATTTTGCCAACATGCCAAGATTTTTAAAAATTTAACAAAACAAGATTTCTTCCGTTTTTCAATATCCGCAAAATTTAAGAAATAAATAAAGAAATAGACTATGGCTACATTTAGTTAAAAGGAACCTTTGCCTAAATTATAATGAACATCTGACAGAATTGTTGGACTAAGCGTAATGGTAACAAAAATTAAAACACACTAGGTAGTTACAATACCAGGTTCGTATCCCAGGTAAGATGTCTAGCTTAGAATGTTTTAATTCGATTAGAAGAATACTAAAAATAACGTCTTATTTACGAATATAATTTGTCTATTTTAAACTTAACTATTGATTAAATGGTGAATGCGTTTTAAGTTTTAAGTACTGAATCTGGAAACCCCTTCTGAAAGGCGAGTTGTTTTCTGTTAAGTAAATAATAATATGAAAAAATAATCTATAAGATTTGACTTGACCCTATTGTTCAATATGAAAAATTTCACGTATTTTCAAAAAATTACTATCTAACAATAATTAGATGTTTTACTAACTTACTTACTAATGAACAAAAAGATTGGAGACGCCACTGACCTTATTACGTTAACCAATCTCGGGACGTTATTTTTCACGGGTATTCGATAAGGTTATCTGGGACTGTTAAGGTGCCGGGTTGGAGCTGGGAACAACCGTTATTGAGTGGTATAATGCCATAATTAGCAAAATCGCGTATCACCTACTTAAGAAAATGTAAAAGTCAACTGAAATTATTAGTAACAGAACTTAAACTGGATAAACTAGTCCCCAATTATTATTCCTTCATAGTAACTTTATGTGATTATCAGTACAAATAATATATTTAAAGAGAAATTTTACTATAATTATTATATAACATAACCTAGGAGCCTCACTTTCGGTGAAAAAATTGTCACATTTACAGTAATTCAGCTAATAAGAAGGATAATTGTTATATATTCATTCAAAATGAATGAAAATTATTTTTTCTTGTCCGTATTTTTTATGGGTCAGGCAACTTTAAGACTTACCTTACGAAATTTATATTATCAGTGAATCAATTTTTTGTTTAGTGATAAAAAGCATTAAACATTAGTGTTTTGCAACTGAGTTGCACCTAGGTAAAATATAACTATATTATTTTTCCACTTTAGCTTTAAGTCTTCGACTATATTTTCATGCCCACTTACATCCGTAATTATGGGGTATATCTATATATATATATATATATATATATATATATATATATATATATATATATATAAATTAAATTTAACTTTACAATTTAAAACAAATAAACAGCACATCAAAACAAACACATTTTAAAATAACTATTTGGACACCTGTATGGCCCCGTCACATATGCCCAATGGTTTACCTTGACGCCAACGCGTGAGAGAGATGGAGGTAATAAAGGCGGAAATCCCACTAAGTGCGAGAGATAAAATTCTACCGTAATTAGCTCCATCTCTCTTGCAACTACTAAAATTTGCGTTCTAATTAGCTCCATCTCTATTGCACCGTATGGAGTCAATGAAGCATCGTAGAGCCTAGTCCATTATCTTATTAGGTCTATGGGAAATATCCTAATTTCCTACAGGAGACAGGTTTGCACCTGCCGTATCCTGCAATAAAATCAATAATATATTATGCTAAAAGATGGGGTACATTTATATTGTCCAGTGATAAATCTGACATTTTTTTGATTCAGCTATTATGACTGGTTTTCTGCACAACCCACAATTTTCCATATTTCACCTTTGCATATTCAACGCCTAAGGACTATACAAAACATCGATATATTATATACTTTTTAAATCAGAAAAATAAGACCTTTGAAAAAATATATAAACTGTTAAATTTAGAAAAGTATCGTTGGCTGCTTGTTGGCAGCTTTGTGACGCTCATTTTTTTCGATCTAATAAAAAAATCTGGCTGTTCAGGGTTTAAGTATTGTGAGTTAAAAGATAAAAATAAGCAAACATAGAGACATATATTTTTAACTCATTGTATATTATTTTTACACCTTATAAATGAAGGGTGTTTTGAGAGTGAGTATTTTTTTAGAAATTTCGTTACAATTGCATGTACATGTCAATGGTTTACTTCAGTGACCGACAATGTTGTGAAGACATTTAACAGTGCATCTAAAAAATAAAAACGTGGTTGCAAGCCATTTTCAAATAGTTTTTTGTCATATTCTTTCAGTGCCATGAAATTTTGTGTGTTCAGATATACCGATCTGAGAAATAATACTTAACAAGATACTATGCGTCTTAAATATTAACGGAGAAAACAAGCGGTAACATTTTCTAAATATATAGAAAAATTAGACATTAGTTTCACAAACGTTTAATATTTAAGACTGCTATTTGTTCACCATCAAACAAACCTCTAGATATTTTGATTTCCCTTCATGCCACATCAAAAAAAGACTACAGTCCAACCATCAGAAAATTTTAATTAGTTTCCGTGAGGACTTGTTGGGATTTGCCGAACGATTTGAGACAAAAAGAAGTTCCTTTTGTGTTGGATAATGAAAGTAGACCGACACAGACAGCGACGGTGCAAAAAGCCCGGTTTGCAAGCCAATCAGTTCAGGTCGGTGATACATTTTTCATATCGGGGCTTGTCAAGATTCTGGCGGCATTCGAGCGCTTTATACTTCTTGAAACGGGTTTGTTTAATACGAAATCGCCATTAGAAGAAGACCATGCCATGTCATGGAGTTTCATTTCGAATGCACTTTTTTATCGATAGTATATTTAAATTGAAGGAGAAAATCCTGAAAACTGGTCCTATTGTTTGGCACTTGTTGGTTAAAGGTTAGCCAATGGCGCTGCAACAACTGAAACTGAATTATACTATGATCGAATATCCTGCAAAATATTACGTGGTATATAACTTTTTTAGAGATGTACGGGGTAAACAGTTTGTTGCCTCCCTTATTAGCAACGATACAGGAATACGGTTTTTGCGATACTGTGTTTTGTGAAACGGAAAATGCCGTAAGCGGAATTTTCATAGCACTCTTGCTTTCATAGAAAAGGGGTGAAATCGAAACTGTTGCACTTTGGGATACCCCTCGTATCTCTAGTATACTTTAGCTTCCGGAAAAAGTTAAAACCGCCTTTTACACAGATTTTGAATATAATCTAGTGGCCTACTCAGATTTTTGTTGCGAGCTATTATTTTTCAGATACAACAAGTAAATACAACGCGTCAGTTACCTTTTTTTTTAATATTTAATAGAATATATATTTATATTTTTCGTATGCTTTGGTTATTATTAAAAATATTATTAAAGTTATTATTAAAAACAAATGAATTATGACAATAATAATTCAATAAAGAGGGAGAAAGAAGAAAACTTTAGTTGCCGAGAGGTAGCTGCGAGATCTTTGAAAGTTTCCCAATCGCACACTAGGTTGTCGCAAGTTGTTCCGACATTTGTTTGACTGATTGTAAGAAACAAGTTCCGTCAAGCGAAAACATCATTATGGAAGGCCTATGCGAATTTTATCTGAAAAAGAAGAGGAGATGTTAGTTCGAATTGCCGGTGATCATAAAGCATGTACCTGCAAGATGTCTTTAACTACAAATGTTAGTAAGTTCACAATCCATAGAGCTATAAAATGAAAAAAACTTGTATTGGCACCACTTCACCCCCTACAAGAATTTTAACCACAAGATCTTCTAGCAACATACGAATTTTCTTAATTCATGATCGAAAAGTACTGACAACTTTTTCCTTAATAAAGTTCTTTTTCCGGGCGAAGTAACATTTACAAGAGGAGAAATGGCGACAATTATCAATAAATTTTTGGCATGCCATTCTAAATGATTCAATTGTGAGACCATTTCGACTTTCTCAAAAACTAAATGATCAAAGCTCAAAGTGACCTTCAGTTTTAACCAAACATTTTGCCGGAACTTTTAGAAGAAATTTCTTGAAATGTGAGATGAGAATTTTGCTTTATGCAGAACACCATCCTCATAATGTGGGGGAATAAAAGGTTTCGTCATCGTTAAATTGGAAAAGGAATGAATTTTCTCGACCAGCTAGATGCCCCTCAACCCTTTGGATTTAAATTATTAAAAAAATATCTAGTTTATAGTAGAGAGCCTACAAATAAAGCTGAGTAACTTTAGCAAAAACTCAAAATGGTGCCAATTCCATAATTATCAACATGAGCGTTTAATGTTAGTCGTAAATTACTTAAAGTGCTAAAAAAATGTATTAAAGTTCATGGTGGTCGTTTCAAAATCTTTTGTAAAAAACAAAATAAATAACATACAGTTAACATCAAATTAGTACTTTACTTTTTATTCGTTTTTCTCACTTTTATAAACCTATCTGTCAAAGGTTTATCTGGACAGTTCTTAAATTTTGTTGATGGGTCCTTGTTGCTAGCTAGACGCATATCGATAATATCAACTTGCGAATGAGGCAAGTTGGGTTATACGCCAATATTTTTGTGTAATGATAATTGGTTCAAAGTTTTGTGTAGTAATAATAAAATTGATCCAAACCATCTAATTTTCTACCTTTATGAATGTGTAGATTTTTTTCTCCTTTTTTATATTTTACAGATTAAAAAAGACTTAAGTCTCCTCCTCTATATGATAATTTAACACCATAATTATGATTTTTCTTAAGAGACTGATATTTTCGATTCGTTGCCGCAAATAGAGAAAACAACGAAAAATACATAGATGAATCGGTCTAGCTACTTAATGTCAAAGGCCCCCTTGAAGGAAAATGTAGCTTTATCTAATTTTCGGATTTGAACTTTTCGTTTTAAAACGTATTTTGTTTCTAGCGTAGCCTACAGATATTTTTCTCAGATTGTTTTTATTAGATTTATTTGATTCGGTAATCCAAATTATTATTACGCTTCAAGAAAAAACAAGCATACAAAATACGTTTCTTTTCAAAAGGAAAATGTAAGTTCGTTCAAGTTAAAGATGTTTTACTATACAAATTATCATTCATTTAGCTTAAAAAATGATGGTAGAAGAAGAAGGAAACTCAAAACAGATATTTTTCTCCATAACTAAACCAATTTTTTATATCAATCAAAGATTTAAAAAAAAGGTGTTAACTAAAATTACTTTAATCCACATTTCAGACAAATTAAGAATGGAAAAGGTAATTCATCTCCGCTGGGACTTAACTTTTCCAATTTTAATTTGTCTGAACTGCAGATTAAATAAATCAAGGAAATAATAATAATAAAATACAGACAATCAAAAAGCAACAACAAATTAAAATTATTGTATTGTAGCATTTTTAGCGAAATAACAATCAATTACTTTCCTCAGACAATGCATTCATTCTATCACAAACTGTAAATCAGTCAATCTGCATAAGTAAATCACTTATGTATTGCCTGTTGCAGCAAATAATTAACTATTGTCTGCAAAAAACAAATGCGTTGACCAATTAAAAGGAAAGAGTATATACGGTTACTCAATTCGTAGAAAAGAAATGGAAAAAATCTTAAATTCCTTGGCCGGACGGTGACTATTTATACGGAAACCTCTGTGAGTGCCGTTGGCTTAGCCTAGTCTCGCGATTTATGGAAGTTGGCGAAGTCGTTTCTTCTTAGAGCCTCTCATGTTACGGCATCGGATTATCCCGCCACGTAAATAAAAATGCACAATTTTTTCTCGTGTGATTTGATGCCATATTTGGTTTATTATTTAGGTAGTGAAGTTATTTCTATGCGAAATCTATACAAAGGATGTGGAGCTGTACGTATCTCTGTGGTGACAAAAGATATAACATCGTCTGTTTTGTCAAATGTCCACGTTTTATAACAGGTGATTCTGTGGATAACTAAACAATATTTGGCACAAAAATTAGTATATGTAGATGAACTGAAAATAAACAGGCAATGCAACAGAATTTTTAAAAAAATATGATTTCGAAAGCATTTAAAATAGATGATTATTACAATATTCCTAGTCATCATTTTGAACACTAACATAAAAATTATTTTAATTATAAAAAATAATAAAACTTCTTACCTTGTTTTAATTCGCTATATAATCTCAAGAGATAAATATCCATGGTCAAAAATTAAACATTATGATGATCAACCATATTTTTTTCTTAATTTCTAATGTAGTGGCTTACAGCATTAAAAATCCGCAATTGAAATTACTAAATTCGACAATTTCAACTTCCAGATAACAAAAGTACTGATTTGTTTCTAACTGAAATTATATAATATAATTATTTTTGGAAAACCATAAGGTGTCAATGTAGATTTAGTAAAGCTTATTCAAATAAGTATCATAATTTGTAGGGAATCGGTTAAATCCAATTTAAAATGTTTGTCGACATACGTGAATGCGTCACCTCATATCGATACTTTATCCAGAATTGGAATTATTTAAATGATTTTGTTTTCTTTAGTTTTGTATGCGAGTTTGTCTTAAGTTCAATAAGTTAAATAAGATGAATTTTTAGTTAGTTTTACTGCCACAGAGCTGTCTAGAGTCTGTTATATATTTTGTAATAATAATGCCACACTGGCTCACTGTAAATCCTTTCTGGCAACATAGTTCTTTCGAGACTATCAACCACTCTACTCTACTATACTAAGTAATGATATTGCCTAGGCCATTTTTCCTTGAAATTTCCTACATTGAATACACTGAGCTATGATGAAGTAGGGCAATTCCCAAGAAAATATAATGTAGCGTCATCTTTTCGTTGGCAATCCCTATAAAGAAACGTGTCACGTGTTTTATAAGAATTGACAGCATTCAGCCAATATTTCTATCTACAGATCGCATCGTCTTCTTGGTAGTTTCCAACCTACAGTCTTTAAATTCATATTAGATATCTTATTTAAATAATATTTATACCGTTGCTGAACTAACTACATCTTAAGAGCCTACGTCCCAAAATGTTTGTACTACTCCGGTGTTGTCAATGTATCAGCTTCCTTATTGATTCTGCGTTTCAAGTATTCTTAAAACCCGATAAATCGCAAGACCATTTGTCTGCGGGACATCTATTAGTGCCTACAGGCTGTAGCTATTTTGTAGCTAGCAACACTTGGGCATTGTAAGCGTACATTTTGGTAATTTTACGTGTCGGAGTGACACGGGGCACTAGTGGACAAGAGGCAAATTCTAATTCTGACTTTTCAATAAAAAGGTTTAAAACTCGAGGACTTCATCTTAAAGAAAATAAGTGCGGCAAGGTCTGGCCAAAAATTGGTAAAACGATTTTTGTGATGTACCAAAAGCAAAGCTGTTATTTCATTTCAGAAATTTTTTAAAGTTTCGGTTTCAAAGCCAAGTCGTGGTCAAAAGCAATTACATTAATCGAAACGTTTTATGTTGTTTTTCTATATTGAAAATTTTTAAATGCTTCATACCTACTGCTAGCTCCACACCGCTGAGCTTCACTTCCTCCAAGCACACAATTTACTTATAAATACAAGAGAGAAAATACTTTCTATGTATAATGAATTTAATATAATAGTTAGTTAATTAGAAAACTATTTTGAGTGCTAACTTGAATGAAAAGAAAATAAAATTTAGAACAATTAACTCATTTTGATTGAAAATCTCTCATGCATCGCCAAAAACAAAAAAAAAAACGATGCCAGGTGAGAACAGCAATGATTTTTAAATTTTTTTTATAGTATTTAGGTAGAAATGCATAAAATGACTCTGCATCAGGCAGGGATTAAATAAAAGGTTGATGTTTTATGAAGTTTCAGTACTGGATCAGCAAAATTTTCCAACCTTGTCCCAAAATCCAACTGTTTATAGACAAAATTGAAAATAAAAGCAAAATACTTACATAGGAAATATGTGAATATTTAAAAACACAACCTGGGCAAGATAATAACAGATCTGTTTTAATGAAACAGTAAGTCTTGCTCACGCTGAGGCAATAAAACATGCACATTTACAAACCTGTGTATAGCGTATCATTTTATTTTATTCCTTTCTCGAGCAGAATCTGCCTGCGAAAAGTCCTTTTCAATTTTACAGAATCGTTTGAGATCAGATCCCTTTTGAGCCAGGACCTTTCAAATATTATATTACAAAAACTAGCAAGGTCTCTTAAAGTTCTTTAGGAAATTTTTGCTTTTATTTTTAAATATATTTAAAATAACTTCCGCTTTCCTGTAATTTTTTTCGTCTGTTGCTGCTTTGTAGAAAAACTTTAGTAATATTTAAAAAAATGTTTTTAATAGTATTTAATTTGTATTTACGGAGGTGCAATAATTTTAAAAAGCATCATATTGTTCAAAGTTTGTTGAATAATACATATCCTAATAAATTTAACCTTTGGTGGCTTAGTTTTTAGTTTTTCTCTTCTTTGTTTTGATTTTCATGAAATAGGAATATGTAAAAGGAATGTGACAATCAAATTTATTTATGTGTTTAATTTTGTGGGTTGGAACATTTACAGACTCCGCAGCCAAAAAGCCCCAGTCCGGCACTTCTCTAACAACTTTTCTGACAACAATAACAATAATTATGCCTAAACCTGAAACAATACAGGTATGCTTGTTTATCCCTATGCTATACTTCTCTTCTAGTTTTTATTTTTTGTCCATATAAAGGAAAAATACATGTCAATTATTTAAATGACTATTTGTTGGTTTGAAAACCAAAATATAACACTAGCCATAGTACATTTTAAGCAAAAAAACGAATTATTCTTTCTGATTATAAAGTAGAATAACTTAATGAGGGCGGAGAAAGGGTAGGAGGTAAGTACACAATATCATGTTCAAAAATCTAAATTCTAGATACCATAGTTGCTTTAAGTGAACAGAAAAAATATTTACTTTACGGAATTTAAAGACCTAGAGATTAAGGAGAGGAATATTTATAAATAAAAACATAATTTATTTACGGATAAAACCATTAAAATAAATAAAATAATATCGGGGGACAGTATATAAATGAGTTCAAAAATTGTTCATAATTGTGTTTTCAATGTCAATCAAAAGAAATATTAAAAAAGTAAAATTTCTTTGAGTAACTCGGTTGCTAGCCTACCAAAACTAGATAAAGGGCTGTACATTCCATAGTTAGTCCTATGATAAGGTAAATTGAAGAGCTGAAGCTGCCTAGTATGTCTTGCTGGAACATGTAGTTTAACTAAATCCAGCAATTTAGGTGAATCGATCAAACTATTGACGATCTTAAACAAGAAGCATAAACTGCATGTTTAAAATGTTTAAATGTAATCCCAATTTATAAGCAATCAATCTCAGCAATTCTCTTTGAACCCTTTCAATGCTTTTACAATGAACTAAATAATATGGTGAGCAAACTGGACTGGCATACTCAAATACACAACGAACAATTGCACAATACACACCTTTTAGACTATTAATATTGTTAAAGTCATTCAAAGATGTGATCATGAAACCCAAAAACTTCAAAGTTTTATTACACATACATTGAATATGCTCTTAAAAAAAACTCCTAACTTATTATAACACCAAGATCTTTGATAGTTTCAACTCTAATAAATAGTTCATCACCTAACATGTAAAGGAACAATAATAGGGTTTTAGAACGGGAAAAACTTAAAACTGTGCATTTGCTGATATTATGATATAGCTTGTTCAATCTACACTAACTAACAAAGTTATGCAAATCAATGCAGTCATTATATAACTGTGCTGTACTAAAGATGTTCAAGTCATCTGCAAATAATAAAATCTCGTTATTAGTTATGCATTGATACAGATCATTGACAAAACAGTTGGAAAAAAAATGGCGATAGATGCCCACCTTGTTGAAATCCAGAATGAATCTTTTTAATCTTTACAAGTTGTGTCCTTTCCAAAAGATATGAATTCAACCAATTGAAGAGTTGGCCTCAAGATGCCTTATTTTTTTTAAAGTAGATTGTGACACATTTTGTCAAAAGCTTTAGTAAAATCTTTATAAACTGCATCAATTTTGCAATGAATCTCTAAGTTACTCAATACGTATGATTGGTTCTCTAATAGACTAGATGCTGTGGATTTTCCTTTTATAAAACAGTGCTGTTCAGGTATAAATATACTTTGAAAGTGAAAAGATAAAAACTTTTCAAGTAAGGATTTCAATATTTTAGGTATTATGAAAATTTTTGTTACTGCACGATAATTTTTAATGTCAATTCTGTCCCCATTTTGATAGCATATTTAATACACTCTAGGAGTCAAGGAACAAACAAACAAAGTGGAAGGTTCTTGGATTTGCTTGGAGGGTAAAGTGATGCATTCGAATCGTGTCTTTCTGATAAAATAATGATAACAAAATCCATGATAGTATCTAAAAAACAGTCACAGATCGTCCCAAATTCCGCATTGCAGCAGTGACCTAAAGCTCTGTTGTGGTCCATCATTAACACTAATAACTTTTCTTGGAACACATTCGAGGATATTAAGGGTTAAGAGAGGCTACTATGCAGATAAGAGAACAATACTTAAATCTCAATCTGTGATTATAAAGTGTATATATAAGTTAGCAAAAGAAAAGTATCTTCAGAAAAGCAATTTGTTGTCCAAGCAACAGCTACTTTAGAGGAAATTTTGGTTTGAATGACTTGATTATACATTTAAATATTCTGGAATAAATATAGTTGAACGGACCATGACTTTTAATTACATGATATATATTTCATATATCTTTAATCCACAAGATAAATATTATTGGTTATCCCCATGATAAAAGAATTGCACAGATAAAACCAAGAAAAAGTCAACTGTTTATAAGTGGATTGAAGTGGAAACACAATAAAACAGTGCGGAAAACGCGGTGTTAAATTTCACAACGACTATTTCATATTTAGTTATTGTAGCACGTTCGCTGGCCTGCCCAGCAATCGTATCGATTGGCTTTAGAAAAAATAAGTCCATGCGCGCCATAAACCTTCCACCGGGTGTGCGGACTGAACTTGCATAAAACAACGCTTTTCCTGTATGTTACGTTGCACTTCATAATTTTACAGCTCAGCGTGAGCCCTACTATTTTATTTCTCAATGTTTTTGACAAAATGTGATTTGTTATGCGCTTGAGCTAGTTCGGACTTCCTCTTTGAATAACACGGGGCAGTAATTATAGTTGAACTCAAACTAATTACATTTTAAGATCGTTCCCATAAAATTAATATTTGCCATTTGATTTAATGTACAGGGTTTTTCCTCATAATGTAGCATGCTTTCAAACGTATAAGTTGAAGAAATACAAAAAAAGCTTATAAAAAAGTTTTTAGATTTTTTATGATGATTTTAGATATAACATGTAAAAAACAACTGACAATCGGAAAATAGAAAATTCTGAAAAATCAATATTTTTTCAAATGGACTAGCCTATATTTTATTTAAAATATAAAATCTCCTCGTTTCCTCTTTTCCTCTTTCGTAATAATTCGATTTTAAACTTTTACTTTATTTGCAGCAGAGCATCTCTTTGGTCCAGCAAGCCATGAAAGCCAAACAGAATTTGGTGAATGTTAGATCTCTTTCATGGTTTGCTAGACCCAAGAAGGGATCCAAACATAGACAAACTACATATTTTTTAAAAGAGGAAAACGAGGAGATTTTATAATTTTAATAAAATATAGGGCATTCTATTTGAAAAAAAAATCGATTTTTCCGAGTTTTCTATTTCCCGATTGTCAGTTTTTTAAATGTTATATCTAAAATCTTCGTAAAAAATCTAAAAACTTTTGTATAATCTTTTTTGTTGCATTTACTTTTAAGAGCGAGCCAAATTATCAGAAAAAAACCTCTACACCCTTGTGGTAATAAGAATATCTGTGACCTGTGACTGTGATTTAAATCTAATTTAATCTTTTTATCTCAGGTTGCTATAATCGTAAAAATAGAATGAAATATTGTGTTTCTTCCCTCATAAGCTTGATTTAATAACTGACGACACATCGCTTATAAAAATTGGTGAAATTTAGTGATCTAAACAACAGATTCATAATAAACGTGAAAATACCTTGGAAAATAATTAAAATACGGATTATTAACATTTAATACCAATTTGTATGTATTGATAATCATAGATCCAATAAGTTTGTATGACTATTATCTTAGATATCTCTTTTTTTCAAATTTTTGTTCTCCCTATACAGAAAAAACGGTAAAGAGAGAGAGAGAGAGAGAGAGAGAGAGAGAGAGAGAGAGAGAGAGAGAGAGAGAGATATATATATAACTTCTGATTTATTTTTTCAATTTTCTCTGTCGACATTACGTTCAATAACAGAATCAAAAAAGTTTCCATTGCCTCTTGCTGATTTTCAAATTGAGAAAATTAATTAACTTACCACATTGGCTAAATATTTCCTCTTACCTGTAACAAAAGAAAAATAATGATTAATACTAGGATCATCTATATAACTAAAAAATATAAATATTTTGCCAATTTGTCTGGCGGGTATACTTTGCTCTTTAAAGGCAAATTATCGTTATTTTAACTATGGCTTTATTTTTTATTAATATTAATTTTTTTAAATTTATTTTTGAGTAATCTATAATATTCTTGCAAACAAAAATTGTTTTGAAAATAGTTTTAATATAAAATTAAAAAATAAGATTAATTTAGGTTAGCCTTAAGCTACATTACAGTCTTTTATTGGCTTTTTTATAATGAAAAATTTACATTTTACGCTACAAAAATATGTAGTCGTTTAGTTAGGTTTCTCCTAGTTATAATAGCTTAATACTACCAATTTCTTGGCTTTATTGTTTCTTATTTCTAGCTTCTTTATGTTATTGTAGTAAATCCTAATTATCTCAAATATCACTTTAAAAAACCGTCAATAAAAGAGAGTGAGTTAATTATTTTTTGTAGTTGTATTGCACTTTAATTACATATTTATTTGAGTAGCAATCTACCTTTAAAAAATAGGCACCGCTAACATGGAGGACAGGTCTAGAGCCTAATTTGCGTAACAGTACATATAGATCTATTACATTTTGACCATTTTGGTTAAAAATTTTGTTTTAAATAAAATTTATACATTCAAATAAGGCATTTTTTTAGAAATAAATTCGTTTTGATATACCTATGAACTCACACTACTACACCACAGCTTAAAAAGATACATTTATTTACACGTACTTTCTCTTTACCCTTCTAACATAACTGATATAGATAATAGATCAATATGGCAATCTAACCATTTAACTTTTCTTATTTAAATTAGCTGTGAATTATTTTCGTCTTTCAAATCAATTTACAGCAAATAACTTGAATTTCTTCAGCTAGTTAGTTTCAACCAACTGAAACAATTTAGTTACTCTTAATTTAATAAGAACAAACATAATTCATAAATCTATTGCTGTTTATTTAGCAAATATAAATTATTACGCCGTGCAATAATAACATATATTTATTTTCATTTTGCCAGTAGCTGCATTATTGCAAATAACCTTCATTGTCCGGTGGCTTTTAACACATTGTCTGTATTTATATTTTATTTACTTCCAATTTACATACAAAAAGTATTTATACTGGCTGATGATTATGGGTTCTTAACTACAAAAGCAAATAAATTATATTCTGTTACTATTTGTTTGTACACCGTAATAAATTCTATAATTATCTGAGTTGGAATTAACGTCATATTAATTTTGCAAAACTATTTATAATATTGCAAATTCTAGGGGTGTAGCTTTATCTATATTTGCTTTTAATGGCAAAAAGTGTCAATTGCCTATATATGTACGTATCAAACAATAGTATGTAATTAATTGATTATTACCGTTAATAATTTAAGAGCGATCAATAAATTGTTAATAAAACGATCTGAAAGTTGGTTTTGATGAATTAATTTATGGTAATAAAATAATTGCAACTAATAAATATAGCTTTACATGGTATTGTATTTATTTCCTGTAGATCTGCATCTAAATTATACCTAACAGTAGAAACATACATTGGTAATTTACCGCCAGTCTACGAAAAAAACCGAATATATGTGATTCTTGGCGGCTCTAGGACACAATATTAATTTTCTTAAATGTCTTTTTTATCAAGCTAGCCACCCTATAAAATTCATAAAATTTGAGCTTGCAGAAGGTTTTAACTCGGTCGGTTGAACCAGATTTGTTCTGCTTTTCTTCCAACTTAATGCTTTTTCCCCTTACTGACCGAATGTATCCAAACCTAAATTAAACTATCAGTGCACTATGATTAACAGAAACGTTGGATGGTTTTTTTGGTTTCATTTAGGCTTTCATCAATAAAATGTTGCTTAAAATAAAAATGTAATTAAGAAAATTCATTTAGGCTGAACTTAACAAAAATAAATAGTCTAATTCAGATTTGCTTACATTAAATAAAGTGAATAATCGTCATAAAAAACGTGAGAAAAATGTTGTAGTCGACCAGCAGCACTGAATTTTCTCAGCATAAAATCAAAAAAGAAAAACTTTTCCTTACCATTTTACAAAATACTTAGAAAATGACGGTAGTTTTTGCTATTTTCTTTTAAATATCAAATCTGACAGGTAAGATAAACCACGTGACTATAACACTTATATATATATATATATATATATATATATATATATATATATATATATATATATATATATATAGTGAAACAATTTTCTTGGGTATTTATTACGCGGACTTATATATATATATATATATATATATATATATATATATATATATATATATATATATATATATATATATATATATATATATATATATATATATATATATATATATATATATATATATATATATATATATATATATATATATATATATATATATATATATATATATATATATATATATATATATATATATATATATATATATATATATATATATATATATATATATATATATATATATATATATATATATATATATATATATATATATATATATATATATATTTATATATATATATATATATAGTGAAACTAATTTTTTATATATAAAACGATAAAACGAAGATTTAGTTTGTATGTAACTTTTTTTTGACAAACGTTTCGGCAAGTTTTTGCCTTCATCAGTGGTTCGAAAACAATAATTTTTATTGTAGAAAATACGTCAAGATGTTTAAAAAATATAAAACAAATATGATCTAAAGAAAACTACAATTTAATTTAGTTTTTAACTCACCTAACAAGGTAATCTCCGGCATCATAATACAATATCAACAAAAAAAACATTCTGGCACAGTATATGACATTTAGTTTTGAAACATCATATACATTAAAACATTCAAAAGTTAAATGGATTTTATGGATGGATTTAATGGATATTTTATGGATTATTTTCCGTATCATTCTACACCTGTACAGAATTTACTACCAGCTGATCTTCAACTTAGACTGGAGTTTTCTCATTTCTTACGAGACCAACAACGTACAAATCCATTGTTTTTAAATAATGTACTTTTTACAGATGAAGCCACTTTTACTCGTCGCGCTGTTTTCAGTTTCAGAAATATGCACATTTAACAACGGAGTGACATTTTCATTACCGCCAAATCCTAATGGAGTTTCTTATTCAAATTGTCTATAAAATAGACCTGGCAGCCTTTTCGATGAAATATCTCTAAATTTAAGAGAGAATATATTTTTTATGCAGGATGGAGCATTGGCTCACTTTTTTAAGCATGTGAGAAACTACCTTAACTGAATGTATTCCTCCACGAGCAAGCGCTTCCATGGCCTGCCCAGAGCCCGGTTTTTAATACAATGAGCTTTTGTATTTGGGGCTATATGAAATTAAATATTTATGACGTAATGATAAACGTGTGCGGCCAATTATGGAAAAGATTGTAAACGCTGCTAACTTATTAAGAAATGAAGAAATCCTTTTTAAGATTAGTCCATCATTAAATGTATTTCAAAATGTACCGATAGCCATTTTGAGCATTTGTTGCCTAAAAGGTACCTATTCCATTTCTTATATTTTATTTTAAATAATATGTTCTATAGTTCATAGAAAATAAATGTTGTCTTTTTTACTGCGCCAGTTTATGTCTGTGAAACATCATTTAAAGTCTTATGAGTAATATTTGCGAATTTCTGTGAACTATATAAACTTATTTTACAACTAAATGTACATCTAAAGTCTTTTTATACAAAGGTAAATAGCACGTACCATATTGTCATGTCATGGCAAGCAATAATTTACGAAACGGTTAACTTTAGCGAACGGATCATCTGTCGTCCTCTTCAGAGGTAACTACAAATAACGTGTATGTAGTTAGTGTCACAGAGTCTATAAAGGCATTTTTTGTAAATTAGGTACGCAACTGAGAACCATTTTGCCCTTTTATTTGTTCTTGTTTCATACCCTCTTTTTGCGATACTCGGCAGCGGTCAGGCGCAATCGTATATTTTGTTTTGGCATAATTTTACTTTTTATGATTTACTTACAATCCTCGAAGTGTAC
Source organism: Kuschelorhynchus macadamiae (assembly GCA_030620095.1). NCBI lineage: Eukaryota > Metazoa > Arthropoda > Insecta > Coleoptera > Curculionidae > Kuschelorhynchus > Kuschelorhynchus macadamiae. Next base: position 556,113 of record JAUTXW010000980.1, on the reverse strand, counting down.
ATAGCATTATGGAAAAATTAGTAAGTTCGCATAAAACGGGAACACGGTCAATGAAACATTAAATCGTAACAGTATGTGTTATAACGCTAATATATTAGATATTGCTTTTGTAGGCGTAACTATTAAGATAAAGATAATACACAGAAAATTTGTTAATACGTTTTGCCCGGAAATTCCCTCATTTTGAATATTATTTTCACAAAAAAACTAAAGAGTATTAGTATTTTAATATGCACGTATCAATGTGCAGACCTAAGCTGTTTCATTCTTGAGTTCCACGGACAAAAGGAAAGAAAAACTTACAAGGGAAATTTCCAGCAAAAGTAAATTCATCGATTTTAAAAATTTCTGTTCTGAATTTTATTTTATTTGTTTATTAATAAAACGAGATCTAATTGACGATAAAGGCGATATTAACTTTTGCAATATTTTGGCCGTCATTTTGATCTGTCATCGCGCCAAAATTTTAGCAGTTCATTCTTAAAGCACACTAAATTTTTGTACAAAATTTAAATGTAGTTTTTTTTAGAACTAAGGTCAAAATTCTTGCTTTAGCTATGCCACGGACACAGAAAAAAGCCAAACAGACAAACACACCTACAGAAATTAGAAAAACATGTTTATTGGGCATATACATACCCTAGAACGCAAACATAAAAACTTACTGTAACCCCGTTTTTTTTTTAATTTACAGTAAATACTAATAAAATGTTATATCTTGGTTTGATGAAGAGAACACTAATTAAAACAAGTTATTTCTAAATAAGAATACAGTTTACGACATATTTTTTAACGTCTTACTTCAGTTTAATTAAAAAAAACATATAGACAAAATAATTTATATTTTTATAGAAAGGATATATTATTTAGAAACTTATTTTAGTGTAATTTTTACCTTTTTTAATTGTGTTTTTAGTTCAATTTATTATTTTTTTATTTTCATTTAACTTCTTCATAACATAATTTAAACCATTACTTATCTATATTATATATATATATATATATATATATATATATATATATATATATATATATATATAATATATATATAAGATTTTTATAGATTATAATTATATAGCGAAACAGAATCTATTTAAGAGGGTATGACTATGAGAAGAATACTGGCTGGAAAAATTTTCAATTTGTAGAAAACTGCAGTGCATAATTTAAAGTGATTTTCTTATTTTCAATTTTTTTTTACGAAATCATAATTTTGCAAATTTGAAACTTTTCTAATAAACGATTCTGAAAGGTCCTACTGTAGGACATAATCAATTTCCGAATTTTTATTTAATTTCGTTTAGATCTTTCAACTATTATTCACTTTGGTTTTTAGGAGATGAAGGTATGTTATTTCCTGAGGTATAATTTTATTATACTATTCATAGCCATTTCGTAGTTCAGTGTGGGTTCTTTTTGATTTATAGGCACAGATAACCCATTTTTAGTGAATACCGAACTATACCAACAGTCCTAAAAATATTCTATTATTTCATGATATTAAGAGTTATTTTAATTTTATTAATAATTACAAATATGAAATTCAAATAATAAAAAATACACATTACAACACATTGTAGTATTAAGATAATATATCAAATAGTAAAAAATAGAATAGAAGATAATATTGAAATAATGATAGTTAACATAATTACATTTCGTTATTTGTAATTTGTAGAAACTGTTTTTATATTTTAAAAACGTGTGTTTGTTATTTACCGTTTTGTCCTAACCGTGACATAATGTCTTAATGAAACAGTGGTGTGTATGATTCATTAACAGTTCAACTGCTTTTTGCTCTGCACGTTATTTATGATAAATACACATGTCATATCGACACTCTACTCCATAGATTCGAATTTTGCATTATTTCAATTAATACGTTAAGGACAAAGTTAGGAACAAATATACAGACAGTCGTTAAACATTCCGTTTTAGTATGGTTCCCTTGTCATTTGTTACTGTTAATTCGGGTATGTGTCGTTCCCATGTTATTTTAATTTTTTTTTGGGTGTTTTAACTATATACAATATCGTTGAATTATTTTGTATATATTTTATATATATTAAGTCTCCCCATTTTCGTAAGGTAAATTTTTCATTTAGATAGGTAAATTGAAAACTGACTATTCGTATGTTTTCTGTTCTTTGCTGACCCTTGACAGTCTCAATACATAAAAGAAACTTGGAGAAGAATATAATTTTGGTTTTGATTACATAGTCCTGAGTTCCAATGTACTTTACATTTACACAATATATAAAGTATGTTACAAGATATAAAAACGTATCTAACTTTAGTTTCAATCCATAAATGACAAAATTGATTTAGTATCTTCTACTGGACTTTTTTATTTCCCTCTTAAGACTTAATATGTCGTGTCCCACCGTGTAGTAGCAAAAATAAATTATTTTATTAATTGATAAAAATCGAGCCTAGATCAGAAGAAATGACGGACACATGGCAAACGCTATACGTTTGTCACTTAATATTTAATTTTGAAATCGATATTTTAAATATTTAATAAGTTTTCCCAAGTATCCATTTGTTTTTGCTTATAAATATATTAGCAAAAAAATCCCCGAATTTTGCTTTTAAATAATCTTCAAAATTTTAGCTTTTCTCCAAAAAAAAAGTATACGCAATGAAAAGTGTAAAGTTTCTTTAGTGACACCCGTATTACTACGAAAAAAAGGTCGTTTCTAATTTGAAAATGTTAAACCTTAAAAGAACTTCAACTTTCTTTTTAAATTTAAGTATAACATATGAATAAAATTTTCAGAAGTGGGATTTTTTCCAGAGATTTTAGGTACATACAGGTGAAACCAAAAAGTTCCAAAAGCATATATTACGTATCTATTTTTCGGTCTTAATTTCATATTATATAGAGCTGTTTATGATTAATAAACTAACAAATAAATAAGTTTTAAAAATCAAATGCTGTGTGATTTTGAATTTTATTGCACTTTTTAATCTGTCAATTTAGTAAATCATTTAAAAGTAACATATCATAATTAAAAAAACTTGAAATATCGAATTGAGATATTTTAATACTAGAGAAAGAATTGGTCCATAATAACCAAAAAATTTCTTTACCTAAAAGCGACTGAATTGTAAATTGATTAAATGAAATTTAAATAAATATTCTAATTTTATATAGAAGCTACACCAGCTTTATGATTTCTACCTGAATTGTAAATCTCGCTATATACAAAGCGCAATCGCCATTCCACTCTTTCGTCCTCTTCAACCATACGTCCTTATAATACACACTGTGAAACCGTAGCATAGCCACCGACACCGATGATCCTGCGCGCCAGAGCAGCCATATTGAATCAACGACAGTGCTGCTCTCTTTAACCGGGTAATATATACAAAATTCGATGTTTTTTACCGCAAAATTAATGTTTTTTGGTTTCCGAAAGTATCTCCCTATCTACTTAATGTGTAGAGTGAAATATATTAACAGAAATATCTTAAAAATTGAAAGTTTGGACCGATACGACGTACGCGAGTCGATTGCGTAATGGCCGCGGCGTATTTGAATGTCGGGCGGGCAACATGGCTTGTGATGGCATGTGCGGGAATAAAATGGACAGTGAATGAGAAAATGTTATTCCCAATAATTTTAATTTTTGAAAGTATTTTATTGAATATTTATTTAAGAACTTATTGTAGTTAGTTCAGTGATATCCTGTGTTCAATGATAATGTTTTCTCCATTCATAACAACTTTGTTTACGTTTGTGTAATGGGGTAACATTAATTCCATGACATATTTACACGATTTGACTAATAAAAGTGATTTACTTAATATCTACATATATTGTTAAATATAGCGGTGTTAAAGTTAACTCATATTAAAAGCTAGTTGAAATTCAGATAAAGAAAAATGGAATGGGAAGTAAAATTGTAATATTTTTTAACAAAATAAAAAAAAAATACGTTAGACATTTTTCTGAAAGGCCACACCCTATACCAGCACAAAAAATAATATAGAGAATTAAATCTATATTTGTGAAATAGTTCGCTTAAACCCGCCATTTATTCGAGAAAAAAATATATATTTTCATTGGTACTTTCTCCGCTTATTATAAAATGATGCGATCCAAGCTCCAGTAGAGTAAATTTGTTGAGGAGGCTTAAGTCGGTATTACTAACAAACTAAACTAAAGTTATCTGGTAATTAATATTTTCTTTTGCCAAACACAGTAAATACAATATATATATATATATATATATATATATATATATATATATATATATATAGTAGTTAATGTCAAATGGTAAATAACTATTTACATATATAAATGTATCTTTAGTATAATTTATTATTATATATTTTACTTAATGTTTTCTCTTGATTGGCATAACAAAATATTTAATTTGGCCGCTATTTTGGTTCCATACTAAAATTGAAATAGTTTTGAGGTAAATCGCATGACAGATCGACAAAAATCAAAAATACATTAAGCAATATGATGCTCCGTTTCTAGTGACCATTAAGTAGATATATGAAAAAATATCTTAAAGGTAAAGGAAGAAGAAGCTACAGCTCATCACAATAAATATATTTTATTTGAAATGTTTTTTTTTATGTTAAATTTTACTAAAAAAAAAATTTTGCTTTTGATTTTATTATTTAGCAATGTTGCAAGTTGTCCTGAATCCAGAAAGATAGATTAAAATGGAACTTAACTAATTTACCCTTCAAACTGGCAAAATAAGTTTCGAGTTTTCACGTGTATTAAAAAATTAATAAAAACAGATAATTATTTATATTATTTTAAAAATTCAATTGAAGCTAACAGAAACTGATGCTATATATAATCATATATAAATTAAATGTTTTTTTGATTAAAACAGCAAGTGTGGTCAGATGTATAGTTTTTAATATTTTCACTTATTTTTGTCATTTTAATAATTTATTAGGAGACCATATTGAAAGCACTTTACTTAAGATGCCATTTAACTTTTTAGAAAATTATATTTAAAAACAAATTTGATATCAATAGTACTAAGTATATTTTCCCAAAATTAGTTATACAAAAATAGAAACGTCCCATAATTTGAAGCCGTGGAAGATATTCTGATCAGAAAACAATAAATAAAAAAAGGATATATTTATTAGTTCATAAAAAAACTCATTTCATTTAATATTAGGCTAACTCCAACCAGTTTGTGATTGGATCTATCATTTACTTAACTAAGCCGCTAAGAATACTCGATAGTAAATGTAATCAACAAACATGCACACTTAAAAAAATACTGTTGAACACATTACATTATTGAAGTGCTCCTTTTCATCGTTTATGCAATAATAAAAATTTTAATATTCGTTTCGACATGTAAAAAAATATTTTAAATGTTAACTATATTTTAAAAAATTGGCAATTATTTTATATCAAGTAAAAATAATTTGAGAAAATTAAATTTTTAGTCGATATCAAACATAATGTTTTCGTAACAAAATAACTGCTAATCGTTGTTGTTGCATAAGTACAAATTTCCAATACTTTGCATTAGCGCCCCTGATTAAAGATTAAAAATATATTTTCGGTTTTCAAAATTAAATATATGAACAAAAATTTTATTTTATATAAAATAAACAATCACCACAAATTACGTTTCCATAGTAAAATCGAAATTTTCTGATTAAATGATACTATTACGTTATCGTCACCAGCAAATGCAAAATAAGATGGGCAAGCTTCTCACGTAATAAACTCTTCAAAAACAAAAAAAAATCAAAAATTCAGAGTTATTAGATTAATTAAAAGTTCTTGATATTTCGTCTGCTAAAAATTTTTTTCAGTTTCAGCTACTTCCTTCATAACTAATACATTTTAGTATAAAATCACTTAAGTATAAAAACCTACCTTTACACAAATTTACACACACACACAAATTCTAATAAATCAAAAGTATATAAATATTTTATTGCTGCTATTATACAACATATACCTACTGTCAGTTTTTGTTTTGTTCGAAAATATTTAAAAATTTGATTGCTTTTTTTTATGAAAACTAGGTAAAATAATACAATAAGTTTTCTTACAACTTATAAATAAAATTTTTATAATTGTTATTTTTTATCAAAAATTATGGATAAGATATTGACACATTTCTTTTCCAAATTAATCAAAACCCTAGGAAATAATCGGAAACATTTTTTTATGTTTCACTGACTAGAAAACTGAAAACGTTTAAAAAGTTTACTTATCTAAATCGAATGTTTTTTATAGAGTTGCAAAAACTAATTAACATATTAGTAACTATTAGGCAAGTAGTATATTTCACAATCCAACAATCCCAAGGTTTTTAAAGTGGCAAACAGAAACAAAAGGGAGAGCCAGCCAAAGAAACCGCAAGGAGATTAGAATCTAACCCGTGAACTTTACACATGCATGCAAATATTTATTTATTTATGTATTTATTTCACTGTGTAAGTTACTTGGCAAGATAAGTAATGTATTTGCCGGGTGTACCTAGTCGCATAATTCAAAATGACAACTCTATTTTACTCTGTGTACACTATACGATAAATATTTATGAGCAAGAAAAATTTACAATTTTGAAAAGGGAAATAATAATCAATTTCGTTGTGTTAATGCTATATCTATTGCGTCCAATAAGCAAATATACATTTTCTCCTTAAAGACAGAGAAAACCTTTTTATTTGTCGTTTTTCGGGTTAATTATGTTTGTCATAAAATGTTTTTTGTTAAGTGAAACTGGGCTTCCGGGAACAGGACAATAAAAAAACACAAAAATATGAAAATAATAAACCACTAACCTATGTGCTTTTAACCCAAATCTAGCCAATGTTGAGGGAGGGTTTTTTGTATAATAAATAATAAACCTGCTTATTCGGCTTTCAGCTCAAAAAATAAAAAAAATCTACATATCTTTAATGCTTATAAAAGTAAGAAAAAAAACTACACAGAAGTGTGCAAATGGTTAACAAAAAATTTGAAATAATAAACTCTGGACTTCTTTAACAGCAATACCAGAAATTTATGCCCGAATTCGATCGATTGATTTTGAGGCCATATTGCGAACATTATATGGAATAGAAGCTATTAGTCTGAGATTAGGTGTATTAACATGTTGACTTTTCTATTTAGAATGTTCGAGGAAAAATATAAATCTTGACATTTTTGTTTAAACAAATACGCGTGCTTTACAAACTTATAACACAAAAAGGAAACATTTTAATACTGACATCGTAAATACATTTTTTTGACAGATACCATTTATAAGCACTGTTGGGTATTTTATTTTTTTAAGTAAAATTGTTGTTTTTCCACCATTTCGAAAACAAAAGCCAACTTATGATATGTCGTTGAAAAGAAAATTTTATACAGAATGCGATAATGTACAAAAATATACAGGGTTCCATTAAAAATAAGAAAAATATCTATCATCATATAGAATATCTAATTATATAAGTATACCAAGTTTTAAGTTGATACCTTCAAAGATAAAAACAGGATTGACTGCTACATGATTACGTAGTCACCGGGTATACGGTCTTTTCGACTATTTTTATTGGGCGCCATTTTGTTCCATATTGGATTCGTACCAATATTTTACCAGTTTCTACCTATGAATAATTAGTTTTTACACAGATTCTTTTTAAGACCGCCATTTTGTTCCGTCATGTTGAATTCGTACCAGTCTATCCTTATGTTACATTCCATTTTTTTTGCAAAATTTCAGTCAATTAAATAAAACGATTTTTTATGCTAATTTTTTGAACTTATTATACCGTTGTGGTTCGCCATAATAAATTCGTACCTCGGTTTTACCATTTTATCTCTATATCACACTTAATGCTTGCACAAAATGTGTTCTATTAAGTAGATGTTTAGACTACTTTTTAAACATTATATTAGGCCGCCATTTTGTTTTGCTATCTTGGATTTGTACCAAACTGTTACCAGTTCACTAGACCGCTATTTGGTGCCGCCATATTGGATTTTTACCAAAATATTGCTAGATCATCCCTATATAAATTCAGTTTTAACCAAAATTTCAATCAATCGGGTATATGAGTATGGCGAATAGATAGACATAAGGAATCGAGAAAACATGTTTTTCGTCATCTAGGGGCCTTGAAAAATCTCGGAGGATGTTTTTTTCACGATTAGAATACTTTTCTTTAACAAGGAAAGTGAAAAAATTGTTTTGGCAAACATAGTACTTCTCCCAAATATAAGATCGTCACAATTTTGGGTCTTTATATATATTTTTTTTTGTTTACGTTATAACAAAACAATAGGTCTACCCTAAGGTTGTGCATACCTTAAGTCGCTTTTTTTTAAATTACACCGTAAAAATAATAAATATTTACGCCAGTGACTCTCATAAATTCGCTTAAAACACTTACTATGGATATTTTTTCTTGACTTATCTTTTTTACTTTTTAGAGTAACAAAATTTATGTATAATTTGATTCAGATGGCTAAACCAATGTTCAAAATATAATTTTTTAACTCCTAAGAAAATCAGCTATTTACGCCAATGCCTTTCCCATTATTTGACTGAAAGAGATTAAAAATTCTGTTTTTGTTCTCAACCAATTTTACTGGAATCGATGCCCTTTGAAAATATTGAAGATCGATGATATCCAAAATCTAACTACCTTACTGAATTTTTTCCTCCAAGATTAGTGTTTCATCCTCTTAGCACTTTTAAAAGTTAAAAACCTCAATTTATGGCTCACAATTTAAAGATATGATATGTGGGCTGTTATACTGGCAAAGTAAAAATATATGCGTAAAGATTCCACTTTACGCGACATTCGGTGTTGTGATACAATAGTACGCTAGTAAATTTCATTTGTATACGTTTATATTTGAGCTGTACTACAATTACACGTCTTTTGTCTCGAACAATGTTGAAATTTGGTAATATTTTGAATCATACTTAATTTTAAGTTAGTTAACAAAAAATTACTTATTTTATAATAACAGGCACAGGCTTATAATAGATCTTGAGATATTTCACCTAAAGCTACTATACCGAGACTTACAAATCTAACCTAAAAGTAAGCTTATGTTAATTTTTTAAGTAAAGAAACAATAAAGTCTTAAGATATTTCACCTAAAGAGATCGTGAGCATTTTTTTAGGAGAGTCACGCGTCCGCCATATTGCACAGTTATTCCATAAATGTATATCAGAGAAACAAAAGCCCAATTTTAAGTTAGTGTCGTTATTTATTTTATTCTTTGCTGAAAGTTACATTATTTAACACAAAATTGACCACTATACGACATTTCAAGTAGCATCGCATAGCCAAACTAAAAATCGCCTAAATATGAATCGATCTTAAATAGCAAAATTGAATCAACAAATATGGCTCCGCAAAGTCCGTTTGTATTTTTAATGTGTGCAAATCCAGAAATAAACGTTCGCTAAATTATTAAACACGACATAACCTAATAATTTCCAAAAATAATTGAGTAGGTATATTAAGATAATGTATTTTTGGCAACGGAGAATTAAAACAAGTCCGACACACTCCTCGCTAGATGAATGATTGAGAATTCCACTACTGCATCCACAAAGGAAATTTGGTGACAGATTAAGCATTTCGTTGTCAGATTTATTGCCAGAAATGATATAAATCGTTGATGCTTTTCCGACTAAAAAATATTATGGTTTAAATGGTGTCATGTGAGAGTCGGACACTCCATTTTTTTCGCAGCATGAATGATTTACGGAAGGTTTAACAACAATGTTAATTGCTCTATACAGCAGGTATTACGAAGGAAGTATCGAATACAAAAGGAATATTCCAAATTTATTTATATTACCTGCTTGAACTTAGATTGTAAAAGACAAAATTTTACTTGGCTTGTTTTTATACAGGTCGAGTTTTAACTGAAAGGTCAAAAAATTGCCATGAGAAATCTTATCCTCATTACTAAAAATAGAGCGAACGATTTGGACAAAAAAATCAGAATTGAAAAAGACATCTAAATTCGAAAAATATAATTTTACATTACATTACTGATAAACAATTACGGCATCTATAGTATGCCACAATAATCCAAAATGGGATTTCCATTTTTCTTGCATATACAGAATTTTGTAACTTTCAAAAACAGTACGCTGTTAAAGAGTAGCCACATTATTAGTTACTCACTTTCTTTAAATAGTCTTAGATACATTTATAACATAACATTCTTAAGATTATAAAAAAAAAAACCATGAAAAATTATATTCAGTCCCGGTTTGCAAAATATTGTAGTATTAATTTCAATTATAAACTACTTTTTGTCATAATGAAAACATATGGTATTTTATTTTTGGTTTTCCTATGTTTGAGTAACTCCCCCTGTAGATTATTATTCTGAGTAAAAAAGTCTTTGTTTCAGTTTTGAATCACGCGGGGCATGTTCCTAAAGTGCCATTTCAAAAACCAACATTTTTCCATTTGTTTTTAAAACACCTATCCTGGGACACACTGTATGTAGCCGATCTTAAAGAAATTAAAAACTAAAGATAGATTTGACAATTCGCAAGTAATGTAGTGTTAAAAGCCCTTAATAACATACATTTTTAGTTACCAATAAATATGATAAAATGTGTTCAAGTTCAAAGTTCTAAACAATGTAACAATCGTAATGAAAAACGAATTAGAAAATAAAGCAATACAAATTTGTACACTTATAATAATCAGTGTTTCTATGGCAAACCAATATTAAACTAATTACAAATAATATATTTAAATGTTAGATTTGTATAAACATTATCAAGCATGTGATATAAACTTAATTAACCAAAATTTTTCATTTTATTTTAATATAGATATATTAATTCATGTTAAAAATTGTAACTTTATCCCTGACTCGCTGTCTGTTAAAGAAAAACTATTTATCTAGCTAAATTTTTTAAATATTTCTGCTTTGTAAATTACGGAGCTAGGAACCAGTGCTGAAGAAAGATTAGTCAGCATTTTCTTTTATGCCCGACCTATGCCATTATCACATTTTGAAACTGGAATTGCTTATGATATCATTATAAGCAGCATTTAAAAAAACAAGTGTGTTTCTAACTACTTTAAAGTCAACTTCTGTACCTTAGTTAAAAGTAGTTATTTGTCAGAAGACTGAAATAAACCACTCTGGGCTTTTAAAAATGCTACTTCAAACGAATCTTGTCCGTTCTTTTACCTGGTAAAAAATAACTTATTATACCGTTACCAAATTACCTTTACCTAGTGCCCCATATAACAATAAAAATACCGTTTTAGAAGCTTCTTGTGTAATTATTCAGTAAAAACCCACACAAAAAATATAAAATTACCAAACAACCACTATAATTTTTTTGGAAAGAGAAAGTTTTGGATACGCATCTTAAACTGAACATCCGTTAAGTTTAAGCTATTCCTAGAATAATAAAAAATACTGAATGTAAAGGGAAACACCCCTTGTAAAAATGTTTGTGAGTGTATCTTTAGTACTATGATGACATGCTTGTAGTGTATAGTGTGAATGTGTTAATGATTAAGTGAGAATTTTATTTTAATTTCTAGAAATATCATGGGGCATATAATAATAAGGAGAACGGATACGTCTATGTAAGTAAATTTTGAATGAATTTTAACTCGTCGAGTTAAGTTACGTGTATGTGTTGTTTATTTTATATATATATATATATATATATATATATATATATATATATATATATATATATATATATATATATATATATATATATATATATATATATATATATATATATATATATATATATTTATCTTAAAAACGCAATTATTTGAATGTTTATTAGCTTCATCAGAAATGTTAAAAATTATAAAGAATATTCAATTATCTTGTAATTTTTATAACATTAAAATGACAATCAAAAAAATAAAATTTTGTCTTTTATATACATAGTCAATACATACTTGAAAATTACTTACAAAATTAGAGTCAATAATATTTAAATTTTAACATTTCTACTTTACAACAGCTCAAATAATGTTGCAATTCAACTGCTGAGACATATATATATTATATATATATATATATATATATATATATATATATATATACATGTAATAGCAATTCCAAAGAATTTTAAAAAATTAAAAATATTTAGTCTACCATCTTGTAATAATTTTAAGTATGTTACAGACTATGTATATATATAAAATTTTATTCTTTTGATTGTCATTTTAATGTTATAATTCTTATTTTTTTCTAAGAACCTATTCTTTATAATTTATTAGCTACTAATACTGATGAAGCTAATAAACATTGACGAAATATTGAGCACTTAAGATAAAAAATGTTTCTTCTTTTTTTGTTTTTTACGGTTGGTACATTTCTACACCCTTTTGAAATAAAACCTCTTTGTATACATATATATACACATATATATATATATATATATATATATATATATATATATATATACATTGCTAATAGCAATTCCAAAGAATTTTATTAAAAATTAAATTATTTAGTTTATGCTCACATTAGTTTATCTTTTAATGTTAGGTACAGACTTTAGAATATATAAATCTGTTGCGTTAACTTTATGCATTTAATATAGCTATTTTTGCCACAAAAACCCATAAAAAAGGAACACATTAAATTTTTTTTTCTAAGAAACAAAACAAACATATTTTGTTATAGAGCCTTATTAGCTACTAATACTAATACTACCCATTAGCATGACTTTTCCCTAGCAAAAGCTTGGTTTTCAAGATATAGGGTGTTAAAATGCTTTCTTTCTTTGTTTTGTTTTTTACATTTGGTTGGTACATTTCTACAACGTCTTTTGAAAATTAAGTTTGGTACTCGAAATACTGTGACTAATCTCAATAAGCGATTGTTAATTTTTTGGAAAGATCTACAGGACAATTCCTGTAGATTTTTCCAAAAAAAATATTTCCGACAACTTTAACCCTCCGAATTCTGTTTTGTTCTGATTTATTCTGTGCTGTAACTTATTATTCTGTGAAATATTTTTAATATTTTTCTTTCTTTATAAGTTGTTTAGCAAAATGATTTTCTTTCTAATTTGTCACGGTGTATTATGGAACTGATAAAATCGTAATATTAATACATTATATCTTCAAATCAGGGAGCATGAATGAACAAAAGAGACAAAAAAATTAGAAGACAGACTAAGGAATTTTACTTTATTGTAAAAAAGGCTAGTGAGTTGTAATAAAAAGTACGGGAGATGACGATAGTTCGTTAGCCATAGTACATAGCGTACCAAATTTGATTTTTAAAATAGGAATGTGGTGTTTTTATAAAAAAAAAAACCAAAAAGGTAACTTCTTAAGACCCTGTAACTCGAAAACGAAATGATTGCAAACGTCTTTTTGTATGAACCATTTTTCTTATACCTTAAGGGATGATATACATATATCATCTCCTAGAGTCTTGGATATTGATTTTTTTCCGATTACATCTCTTTATTGAAATTACTAATTTTACATAATACAAATTTTATGCAGCTAATTTTAAAGTAAGGAAATGTTTCTTGTAAATACGACCTGTAAAGGACATCACACACATATACATGTTTGGGGACCAACCGATTTGAAATACATAGGTAAATATATTGTACTTTACAAAATAGGAATAAAGTTTTATATGGTTATATGCCGGCAAATGCTTTTTCTCTATATGCAGGTGTTATAATGTAAACGTTATTCACCCCGTACATAGAAAACAAGGCGTTTTTGGATTCATGTTCATATAAAATTTCTTATGTTTGTTTGAAGTTGGTAGGCAATGTAGAGTGTTCACTAAACTCGTTCTGTCTGACTTGGGTATTTTTTTGTTTGACCACTTTTCTATTGGTTGCTATCTCCAAACGTTGTCAGGTAAAAACCAAATACTAACTACTTAGATACTAGTCGTGTGCGGTGTTGCGTGAAGTTTTCGCTCTTGATTGTGTGAACCGTGAAGTTTAAGGTCCGTTTAGGCTAGAAGCGGCTTCCATTTGTTTGAAATATCTATACTAGCCTTACTAAAAATACCACGATTACTTCGTCAGTGCTGCTCCTTATGTAACATTTTAGACTCCAACCACTAAGTCTGGTGTTGGTTGATTATCATTATTGATGGTATGATTGACGGAGGAACGCTTGATTTTGACGTTTCTCCTTTTCGAGTATGATTATTATATTAGGAGGGCGTTTTGTTTCTCCAATATTCGATTCACCACACTTCTTATTAAGCCGGATGCAGTGATCGGAGGCTAAAATTGTACCTACGGAGCTGTAATGGAGAAAAAGAAAATTTACAGAAGTAGCTTTCATGGAAACTTCACAGTCCAGGTACCATAGGGGCTGAGTTTTCAAGCATCAACGCATACGACCAGCATATAAGCCTGTAGCTTTAAAGGTAATATTTAGTTTACATTTGCAAACGATTGGATATAGTTACCATTAGAAATGTTGTGAAACCAAAAAGAAATATGACAAGTCCGGATGTTAATTAATTATTAATAAAAATTAAGGTTTAATATCACTTAAGTGTAGTCATGTTAAGTTTTTGTTTCTTATTAGTTTATTTGTGAATAAGCTCCCAACTTAGATTTTTCTTTTATCTGTAATTCGTAAATTTATTTGACATATTTAGATTCTGTGAATGTTTTATTATGTATGTAGGTACGATTCGGCATGTCCGGCTGATATTGTAATAAATAAAAATAAATAATTGCTTACCTATTTAGATACTTGTTGCTTTCTGAAGATAAAGGTTTATTTTTCGAATGTGATGATAATTATGTTTGAAGTCTGATTTACTGTTTGACTTATTTTAATTTTGTTCTATTATTCTACAAAATATTTACGAAATGAGATAAAACGTTTTACATAATTTTTAAATTATGTTTACCGAATTTGGAAATAACATGGTACTTAATTCAAACCAATAATCAGCCATAAACAGGAAAATAAATAAAAACTAAAAAATAAATTCGCTTCTGGCGTTCTAGTGTAATTATAATTGCTTTGTACTCATTTTCGTTTAAATTTTTAATTTCTTCAACAGTTCTTCTCTGAATTTCTGTAGGCTGTATAATATTATTTCTTTCCCTGTAAACTGTATCTTTCAAATAGCCCAAAAGAATGATATCTATGGTGTTAAATCTGGGCTGTTTGCGGGCTAGCTGATTGTCCATATATCCCGATGAACACTTGATAATTATTTTGAAAAAAGTCTTTTAATTTGAGTTTGAAGATGGTAGTTTATTAAACGTTTTTCTTATTTGGAAAGCATGCTAAATATATTAAAAAAGCTTATTTTTTTCAACCTGTTTTTCTGTGTATTTTATATATGATGTGGTCAAAGCTGCCGTGTATATCAAAAACTAGTCGCAGGATAACGATTTTAAGAACTACAATTTATCAATATTTCAGAAAAGTCGGTTGGCCTCTTAAAACCTATTAGATGTGTATGATGTCATTTGGTGAAATGAGAATTATTAGCACCCAAAAATATTGTTTCAAATGGGGCAGCAGACTAAAAAACAGTCCTAGGTGTTCGAACAAACCGGTTAAATTCAATTTAGTATCATTTTAAACTTTTAACACACTACTGATAACATTATAACATAGGACAAAGTTTGACAGACAAAAGACAGAAGCATTAGAAAAATATGAATATTATCCAATATGAGTTTCAGTAAATCGCAAACACAAATGTGACTGTGCTAATACGAGTTTGATCCGACAACGCTCGGTTTTGTTTTCGTGTACCTCAATAGCTATCTTGCTTCCGGCATGCTCTCGCCCTCATATAAACGTTTTTTTTTATTATTGGGACCAAATATAAACAACTATATAAAGCACTCGTTGAAGGGAGAACTGAACGCAAAAAGTGAAAAACTACTACCGTATTAGAAAAAAATTCCTGCACGTCCGACCTCAAAAAAATGTGTTATGTATAGGCAATTTAAATTAAATTTCGTTTAAAAAAGGATTCACGCGCTGCAGAAATACAAAGACATGAGTACGATTTACCATTTCAAATTTTCCAGTTACGTAGACAAAGGATCAATGCAAGGCGGTAAAGAGCCATTTTGTGGAAAAAAAATTATATGCGACGGCATTTGCGTCAAAAAGTGGTCGAAAAATAGTCGAAAATGGACAAATCTACTTCTATTTTATAATTCTAGATTAGATTTTTTTCATAAAAAATCGCATTTAGCGCCCAACTATACGTATTTCCCTATTGAAATCACATTGAAGCTAATACATATCTCTTATAGTTTTAACATAATATTGCAGCGGCGGAAGGCTTGCAAATGATCCATAATACTGCATGCAGTTCCCCCTTAATAAAATATTTTAGCGCACTTGTTCATTAAAAACTCACCCTTAGAAGCCTCGTTTATTTTGTAACAAAGCGTGCGCCTGTCTTATGTCCCATATGACAATAGACGACTTTCTCTTCTTTTAAGTATTAAAACACAGGTAGGACGGTTAGATATATTCGAAACTGAGCGCGGTAATAAAACATACCCCCATATCTATATACGAAAATGTGCACGCAGTCATTCATTCTCTAAGTTGTCGGGATCTCGGTATTAACTATACTTTCGGGAATTTCAGTCCTCGTAATTGTGTATGCAACTGTGTTTTATAATTGTCAGGCTGCCTTTTTGGATAGCTGATATTAGACTTTTTTTCTGGGTTATCGTAAAACGAGTTCTATCAGAGATTTTGTGTCTTCATTGCATACAGAAGTCAGAAAATACAAAATTACGTGTACGGAAATTTGAAAGCATAGCTACCCCTAAGATCTACAAAAATTGGTGGCGCGAATTATCGTGGCCAGAGAGGTTAATAAAGAATTTGTGCCCAATTTCGTATTGCCCATGGTCATAGGTTGGGTATTGGTAAATTGGATATAGATTTTTTTTTTGTTTACCACGAATTTTTAAGAAACTTTAAATATAAATGTATGTAAGAAGTATTTTAAATTAGAATTTAGTATAAATAAATAATATCTAATTAACCACATCTAAGAAGAAAGACAAACTAATTTATTTTAACTAAACCATTCCTTTCAGTTAATCTTCAAATATGCAATAATATTTTGCAATAGACCGAAAGTAATTGCTTTGAGAAAAAATTGATTTAATATTAAGTTTAGTTTTATTTCTATTATGAACAAACACTACAAACTATTTTAAATATCGATAGTGACAATTATTATTCTTTAAATTGCCCTTTGTCTCCTGTAGTGGAATTCTTTTTAAATTAATCTCATTTAAAAAAGTATGTGATTTTACTTGTTTATTTCAACAAAAATTTCTACTTTTTTTCTTGTTTAATTCACAAATGTAGTAAATGAAACTCAGTAAACTGTAATGTACACTTGGCTATCATAAACCGGTAATATTACTTTATAGAAAGAGCGTGGACAAAAAACTGAAATCGCTTCCTTAAACCGCTTCTTTAAAGACATGATCTATGGTCTATACAATATACATTGAATGAAAAGCAAGAAGCCTAGTGAAATACTCTTGATCAACAAGGTTCTTTTTGCGTGACGCAAGTCATTTACACTGTCTGGATTTTATCTAGCAGCATTTAATTCAATTTAAACACTCATATTAGGAGTAAACAACCGATCTACCATATAATTAAAGTACCATAAGAGGCGTCGCACATCGCATTATACAATCAACTTTAATAACATTATTTCATTAAAATTCATATAAATGTAAGCAGGCTCTGGTCTTACCAGTTTGTCAGTATTTACGAGTTTTATAGTATAACGAGGGGGCAATAAATTTCAAGTATCGTTATTTAAAGAGGATCAAATTTAGATTATAATCGAGATTAGAGATATTTTGTAATTATTCCCGTTTTCATTAAGTCATATACATATAATTTATATCTTTTGCATTAATAGATGCTAATGCTAATGCTAATTGCCTTTTTGTGAGCTTTCCACGATTTATTCGTGGATAAAACATGGAGCTTTCAGGAAGAAAAAAATTAGCACTTACAATTTTTTTTACTGTATATTCTACGTAAGACATTAAGTGAAACATGTGTGATAAGAAAAATCATATTAGTCTTATTATTTGTTTGGGCTCTGTATATTTCCACCACCGGCATAATAAATGAAAAGGCTTATTTAAACGTCTAAAATATCTTACTAAACTTTCAACGTTACCATTCGAAACCAAAAATCCAAAAGTGTTTGCTGCTACATTTTTTATTTATGCTTGCGTAGTGCTTTGATGCACCTCTTAGAATAAAATGTTCTAATTTGCGTTTGTATTGTGGTTATAAAAAAAGCGTGAACAGGCGCTATTCTTAGAAAATGCCATAACCCTTATATTAGTTGGGGTAGAAAAAAAATAAAGCGTCCCGAGCTACAGGTTTGGACAATGCAAGCATGCCCCCTAAAATATTCTAGTTAGAATCAAAAGAATTATCAAAGGACTCCGCACAGAATTTGAAGTAATTAGCCCCCTGCATAATTTCATGCAGCGACATGGCATAAATTAAAGTTAATTTGTATTTCATGAAACTTCCTTTATTATTTTAGAATGTTGACATCGATGGTATAAGGAATTTTTTTCCAATTTCACGATACTTCGCAAACTTTACAAAGGTTTACCAACAACTTGCGAGACCCGCCATATGTGGATTCAAAAGTTGGTAAATCGGAAATATCAACTTTTGACCTTGGATTCTTAACATACCCTGTAGTTTACAAAGTATGGTGCAATCGCAAATTGATAAAAATTAGTAAATTAGAAATATACAACTTTTGGCCCTTGATTTCTAACTCACCTTGCAGTTTGCGAGGTATAGTCCAATGGCAAATTGGCAAAAATTGCTAAAATGGAAATATGCAGCTTTTGGCCCGTGATTTCTTTGGACTTTGTTAAAGGTTAATGCAAATGGAGTAGAGCTATAATTTAAAATTAGTTGAAAATATACAGGGGTCGCCAAAAATATGTAACAAATAAGTTATATTTTTAAACATGAAATAACGTAAAATACGTTAGAATAAACTATTGGTTTAATCGGCTTTGTGCTTTCGGAATTAAGGTCTCTTGTAATTTAATATTATACAGGGCTTATAAATATCAGTGGTAAACTTTAAATGAAACCCTCCAAATAAAATGTTTTCACCAAAAGAAAATATATTTGTTTCCCTAACAAGCTACATTAAGGTTTTAATTTCTGAATGCAATAGTGTTTTAGTAATTTGAGTTTTTTTAGTAAGTGAAGTAATTCGCTCTATTAAATAACGCGTATCACTATTAATAGTAAGCACAATCGGTACGTTTAATTACTTTATATTACGTAAAATTAAATTATCCATCAAAGTTTCTTATACCAACATATCTCTTGTAGTTTTGCAGAAAAAGGGCTCGATACTTAATTTCAAAAATTTGAGTTAGACTTAATTCCGCTACCTATCGTTATTTCAAATGTGTATTTAAAGTGTAGAATAGTCCCATTTGCTGTAAAACTGAATATGTTAGGTATAGGCAAACTTAAATACAGGTTATTGCATTATTAAATTCTACTCTGTACTGTCACTAAATACAAGGTGTCCTTATAGAGTTACTTACTAAGTATATAGCAAAATTTTAAATAACTGTTAGATTTAGTTTTTTCTAAGGTACTAAATATGCTTTCTTTTGGTGATAAATTGTACTGGCATCACTTTTAAAATAAAGAAGTAATTAATGATTGAATTTGGGAAAAGTATATTCCACTGGTTCTTGTATACTCCG
The DNA here is from genome assembly GCA_030620095.1 of Kuschelorhynchus macadamiae. Classification (NCBI taxonomy): domain Eukaryota; kingdom Metazoa; phylum Arthropoda; class Insecta; order Coleoptera; family Curculionidae; genus Kuschelorhynchus; species Kuschelorhynchus macadamiae. The sequence continues at coordinate 536,364 of JAUTXW010000980.1, read as the reverse complement.
TATAATATTGAAAAATAGGAGATCTAATAGATCAGAGCCTTCTCAAGTAGTGGTTTATTGTTCAGTTTATTTGGTTGGAAATTTTCCTTGTGATTCACACAATATTTTCAAACTAATTCAAATATTTTAAAAAATCTAAAAGTTAGGTATATATAATCCCTAAGAACTTTAATCGACGATTGAAATATGCGATCATTATCAGGGTATTTCACTTCGAACATTGAATTAGATAGAATTAGCATCAGCCACCGACTATAGACACTTGTGTCCACCAAATTTGTTATTGTTTTGGAAATTTGCTGCTATGTTGCCACGTAATATCGTAAACTTTACAATGGATAAATTAAAATGAAAATTTATTGTAAAAAAGAATTTCTTCATAACACCGTACACAATGCATATAAAAATAACAACTTTACTTCTGCTAACATAAATAAGTTTTTAAATTTGTTCAATTTTTCTTAAAAGACATCAACATTTTTTCTCTACTGACATGGCTGCAACCCAGAAAGTGCATACTTTCTCACCCCGTACTTTGGTTGGATAAAAACAAATTTGTTTATTGTTAATTCTATCTAGTTCCATGTTGTTTTTTTTTAAACGTGTAGCTTTTTTGATGCATTCTCTGTATAACTCCAAATAATTTTAAAATGCTGCACTATATAATAAGTTTATAGTTCAGATTTGGTTTAATTATATACGAAACCCCACAACATATTCAAATTTCATTAAATTCCACTGAGGGCCAATTGCCCATATTCTTTTCTTCCAAATGTTGCAAATCAGCTATCAACATTTTGTAGTATTGCACACAATACTAAGTGTTTAAGTATTCTGATGTATTTTCGATTATTCCATCTAATTTATAATGTTCTGCTGAATTATGATATCCTACTGATGAAATATTTTCTTGCCCAACTGGAACTGGATATTGATGACAGAGATTAAAATTTAAAAAAATTAACCGATATTTAAACACATACTTATCCTGAAGTCTGAATTTTAAGATTACTGTTTTGCACTAAAAATCAGCTATCAAAACTTTTTGAATTTTGTAATGTACAAATAATGATCTTTTTTCGTCTAAAAGCTTTGGCTTTTATTAGTAAATTACCAGTTTTATTGCCAAATTATGAAGAAGAACTTAGAAAAAGGGAAAATTTCTACAGGACATCACAAATGAACAGAACAGTCAATATTATATGAATAAGGTATTTTAAATAAATAGTCACCGATGAATTTGATAAAAACTAACTCACTAGTCGCTTGTATGAAAGGTATCAAGTTACTGAGTCTTTCCCAGTCTCGCACATTTATTAGAAATGTTTTCCCTAAAATAAATGAACTACATATATGAGAATATAATTTAATTATGCACAATTTAGCCGCCCGTTCCGGTCTATGACAGGCAGTTTTCATCAGATACCTCTTCTATAGGACTGGACGCTCCCAAGATTAATTTTCCGGACTTACTTAAAATTCCTTGACCCTATTCCATCCACCTTTAAACACTTTACGACAAAATCATGTTCATCCACCTTTAAATACTTTATGACAAAAGTACCCAAAAATTTTTGTGGCATGCATACTAGTTAAAATCCTGCGGAGTAGTTAGCCCCCTTTTGGGCTGTCTATTCATCTTCAAACACTGTATAACAAAAGTGCCCAACCGTCTTTGTGTGGCATGTGGCATGCCTGCGACAAGTTTAAGGATTATAGTTTTTTGGTGCTAAGAAGTGTGTTAATGTCTTACCCATGTTGGTGTTTCTCTTGCTTAAGGATAAGAAACTAAATCAAGTGAAAACATTGTTCCATGGCCAACATGATGTTCTTTTGTAGAGTCATTTTGATTTGTAAATTCTTTAAAGTATAGTATTTTTGATCATTATGTTTAGTTTAATTTCTGGAATTTTTAATCACTTTTCTGACACTCACACGAATTTTATTTTCACCTATTTTATAACTCTTTTACACTACTGGAGAGTAAAAAGACTTTTATTATATGGAAGGTTCATGCAAGGTATACCTTTTTCACATTCCACTATAATTCGATGTACGGTCCTAACTGATAAATAATGATTTCGGAAAATATGCATTATTTCAGATTGTCCATGTAAATTACACCTACTTTTTCAAATTTCTAGTTTGTAGGCCAATTTTTCCCTAAGTTACTTAAAATACCCATCCACAGCCACGGTTGATAAAAGCAACATAAAGTTTTTTGGGAAATGTGTTTACTTGTATCAAATTAGATTATGTAGATTATTTAATAGAGTTCATAATCACTAAAACTTATGAGAAATGTATTCAGTTAAAGCATAAACTAAAAACACTGTTGTTATCAATATGGTCTATTATATGGACCAAAAATTAATAAAAGCTGGAAAAGAAAATTCTGAAATTTAATTTTGCTTACAGTTCAATATATTTAATTTTAAACATTGTACCGATTTTTAAAATGCCATTGGCAAAATTCAATTTCAGCTTCATTATATAAATCCCTTCCGTAAAATACTCAAACCTATTTAATTAAACAAAACAAAAACAACACACCTAAAACTAAAACATGAACAACAAGCAAATGGCAAAAAACAAAACACGTTGCACACGAGCCCGTTAGTATTTGAGCAAACAAATCCGTTTCATCAATTGAATCTGAATGGAGGTGAACGGGCTAATAAATTGATAAGCGGGCAATTTTTACGTTCGGCAAATAGAACATAAAATGGCAACGGTATATAAAAATCATCCGGAATGAAGTGCAAATGCGGTGCCTGTACCGCCGAGAAGTTGAAACGATCGGGCCGAAATGAACGCTAGTTCGCTCATCAGGGACCGGTTGATAGTAACAAACACTGGGGAGATTTGCCATTGCCGCTTCGCGCCGTAACGTTTAACACTTAACGTATGTTTTTCGAAAAAAAAGAAAATAATTATGCTTATCTTTTAGAAGTAATCAGAAGTTGTAAGTCATTTTAGCAAACTTTGCGTATGATTTTTTCAAGAACATCAAAACAGAAATTTTCCATTTATTAAGGTTTGAAGTTTTTATGAAATTTGTGATGCAACATATTATTCCCTCATGGAAGAGGCCATCTACTTATTGGAAAAAAATATTTGCTTTATATTTTAAAACGATAGTATTTGCCGCCCCTTAAATTTATATAACATGTATTTGTATTTACATAAAAGTTTCGTAGTCAAACACTACTTACTGGTCTAATTCTAAGTCCTAGTAATATATTAATTCATCAATACCTATTGACGGATCTTTAATATTAGCCACCGCGCCACGCCGCCGAAGCGCCAAACAGTGCATAATTATTCCAGGCAATCCGTTTGGTCAATAGGCCTGGAAAGTATGAAATTAGGTTGATGCACCAATTGTCAAACAAAGATTTGCTGCATGTAAATCTCCATAAGAACATTTTGGAGCTTCGGTATTATCTCAATTAAGAATATTTAGTGAGTTTCCATCATAAAATGTGAAAATAAAAGGTAGAAGTGAAAATTAAAAAAAAAGAAATGGACAATAAGAGTGATATATTTTAAATTATTAATTTTTTTTTCTTCGATTCTACAGCCTTGTGCTGCTAGGACTATCCGGCCGAGACGTTTTATTTGGCATAGGCATGTCCGGATGGAGAGCACTTAAACTCCCAGCACATCCCGTTTATTTTAAATATCTTTTGTAGTTATTCTTCTTTTTAAATTTTTCCATATATTCTGAAGCTCTTGGCTTATACTAGCTGCCCCTTGAGAGTACTACTGGTAGCAGGAGATGACCCTCTCTCCTCACCGATCCTAGTCCCGCCTCATAGAGGCCATTAAGCTTATATTTTATGCAGAACTGGGCAGACGAATAGGATAGAATTCAGGAACAACTAGGCCTCGCACGTTCACAGCGGGGTCGTTAGTTTCCACCCTGAGCGGTTGAGTCTCCCGCCTCTCCCCGAACCAAAGCAGCTAAACCGAACACGTGGAACTACTTAGATTAAAAACACAGAGGTCCGCCTTCCGCGAGGCGATTCGAAAAACTCCTTATTTCTAATTTAATATTTAATTATATGTGAGGTTATGCCAGCTTGTTGTATACTTGCATTGCTTGAAAAAAATGTATGAATATTGACTTGCAACGTACCTTTGCGCCTTTATTTTGGCAAATTGGAATTTAAATATATTTTCTTTGTTATGCTCGAAAAGAATTGGTAAATTGTTTGTGCCACCCTAAACAAAATAGCAAGCACAAATTTACAAATAATTGGATAGTCCTTTATCTTGGCTTCTAAAATATATAACTTTTTTTTACAGTTTATGATAAAAACTCACTAAATAATCATAATTAAAAAAATATCGCTCTGAAATTTCTCTTATGGACAATTTACATAGAACAATTTGTTTTGAAACAGACCAGCAGTACTAACCTAAAAAATAACGTCAAGAATTTTCTCATCTACTGAATTGAAGTGTATTAGCTAACAAGTTGATAACCGGGCAATTTTTGTGCAGCGGCAATTAAAACATAAAGTATATATAGCAAGGTCTATAAAAATCATCTGAAATGGAAGGTAAAGCGGTCAAACCGAAATGAACCCTGGCTTGCTCATCAGGGCCCGGTTGATAGTAGGAGGCCTGGTTGATAGTAACAGGCCTGGTTGATAGTAACGCTTTCACGTATCATTTTCGACAGCTATATATATAAAAACAATCGATAAATTGGCTTTACACAGAGCTTTCCTAGTTATGAATCCTTCCCTTTATCAAGGTAAAATCAGTAGTGAGTTGGTAATATGTACGTATATACACAAATTATGCTATCTTTCATTCCTTAAATAAATAGAAAAACCTATCTCCAAACTACGTGCTGCACTTTCCATGACCAAACGAACCATTCATGGAGGGTGAAATTTTGGATGAAGCATTACTACCGAGTTTTTTTACATTGTTTTTCAAACATTTTAATTACCGATTTTTTTATATGTCAGACTTCGTTTTTGGGCAAAACTTAATATCACTTGGTTAAATGCGTATCAAAATTTTATCGGTTTATCTCTATTTCACACCAAAAATTTGATTTTTTATTTATTTTATATGACACTTTCTTTCTTTCTTCAGACTAACTTCTCGAACAGTCTATTAGACCGCTATTTTTTTGGGCCATATCAGACTTATACCAAAATTTTATCAGTTGATCCTTATATAACACTTAATTTTTGTCATTTAAAATCAATCGAATAAGGAGTTTTTTCAGACTGATTTTTTACAGTTTACTATATTACACTTGATTTTTGTGCAAAATTTAAAACCAATCGAATAAATAGCTTCTCAGACTGATTTTTTAAACAATATTATTTTGTTCCTTCCTCTTGGATTCGCACCAAATAGTTTACCGTTTCGTCTTATATCACGCCTGTTTGTCCTTATATCACGCCTGATTTGTGTGAAGGTCATTTGAGTAAGTAGTTTTTTACACTAATTTTTTTAGCACTTCATTTGTTTATTAGCTTTTTTTCCGCACTGTTATGTTTTTATCAAAATGTTACGGTTTCATTACCATATAACAATTAAATTTCAACAGAATTTAAAGTTAAACGATTAAGTAGATTTTTACCTATCCCGCCAGCAGACAGGAGGGGAAATAAACCGGAAATTGGAAAACTTGTGCCCTAGAACGCTAAAATCTGCAAAAATCTAAGAAGGTGATTTTTCAGGATAACAATTACTCTACATTACATTACAAAAAGGTAAAGGTAAAGAATATTTTCTTTCAAACTTTCAAATTACATTACAATATTTCGCAGCCCCTTATTTGCATATAATAAGTATTTATATTAAGGTTCATAGTCTAAAACTAAAAACGGCTCTCCACCCATGCGGTTTTCCGCACGGATTGTAAATATTTGTTCTGATTGGCTCTTGATTATTTAAATATGTTTTCCGGCCATGCGGATGCGAAAAATAAGTTCAAAAGAGTTATACTTTTTTGCGGATTTCACTAAAATTGGCGTTTTTTTCACCCTTAATTTTCGTATTTACTTATATTCCCGAGTATGTAGTAACATAATTATTTTGGATAGAATATTATAATACTTTAATTCAACAGAATAAATAGAGAAAAAAAATAATATAGTTGGTTTTCTGGCGATAAGTTCAAAAAGGCAAAAAAGAGCCGTAATTTAATTTAATGTAATGCAATTCCAAGGCCTAATAATATTTTAATTCCTTAATATCACAGGCGTATTTTTAATATTTGCCATCGCGCGACGGGGCCGAAGCCTACGGTAAAATTTTAACACCCATATTCACTAAAGAGGTTTAAATTTAGGCCAGGTCTAACTTGACAGTTACATGTTTAAGATGACAGTTTTAATTGAACAAATAATTTTTCTAAATGTCACAATTACAAAATGAGAGTGACGTAAGTGAAAACTGGCGAACTAAGAGTTTTAAGTATCATGGCAACTAGACCTGCCCTAACTCTTAAAGCTTTTTAGTGAATACGGTAATAATGTTGTAATATCGTAAATTTATTAAAAATAAAATAAAAAGAACATTGGTTAGTGAAGTATCCTATGAGTAATACAGTACTTGCATGAGGCTTCTAATTATTTTCCATCCGGACATAAAGGACGCTATAGATTTTAAATTTCATATAATTCAATAAAACAAAAATAAAAACTAAACTACCTACCTTATGATAATAAATCATAAAACATCTTTTCTTATTTTTTAGGACGCTTATCTTAAATATTTGAAAAAAAATTATGTTCCACTTTACAAAAAAACTATTTACTGACTCGGTTCACTAATTTCAAAAAACCTGCACATTTTTATTGTTTTAATTTTTTTCATAATTGAAGTGACCGTGTATATTTAAAACATAATATTTACGAGTTAAGAAAAAGTAAAAAACTATAAATAGGATAAATGGTTAGTTGATTTGCATTGTTTACACTTCCCAAAAAACCCTATTGATTATGTCATTAAATAAATTATTATTTAAAACAGGTTATGTATTTGTGGTACAGGTATCATTAAATATTGATTGGACCACTATTTTGACTAAAGCTCGCTACTCACTATTCATTGTCCATTCGTCCGTACTGTGCGGCGATACCGACTTTTGAGCGAATAGTCAAGTAGACTTGGTTTTTTTGTGTATTTTCAAACACTGAAACGTATGAAAGAAATAAAAATTCATGAATTGTGTGGATAAAATGGCCAATTCGCGAATTCGTTTATTCATATGAATTGACGATTCGAATGTATGCCGACGAATAATAGTGAGTAGCAGACTTAAGAGACTAAGCAGTTTTCTTTGCCCTCCTTTAGATTACTCTAGTTGGAAACCCTATATTTATAGTAAAGCATTTTTTTTCTTATCATATCGTGCGACCTATGATATTCGGACTTCTCCTCCTCCTCGGAACCAAATCCTAACACTGACCATTATTAAAGGCTCTGAATTAAGGCCAATTAAATTGACATCGTCTGCATTAATTAATTCTTAGAATCAAAGCGTAAACTAGAATATCAGACTATAAAGTAACGTTTTAAAAGATTTCTTCTTTTAAAAATTCGCGATCTCTATGGGGATGGTCTATCATATTTCAATTAAATTAGAGTGATAACTTTATATACAAAGTAATGCAGAAAATGTTGTGAAATATCCACTTTTTAAAATACATTTTTACGTCGCTATTAATCTAGCAGTCCGTATCTGTCAATCTTTAGGATTTTACCACCGACCTATACAAGCTATGAACTCTACCAACAATAAAAATTATAAACACCAATTATTAAGAATTTGATTCAGATTTTAGCCTTTTTAATACTTGAGTATGCTACAATGTAAATACATTCGTCCTTTAAAAAATAAAATAAAAAAATAATATTTTACTTACCTTTGTAATACCCTGAAAAGAAAAGAAAAATAATTGTTAGAAACATCAAAAGCTAAGCAAACTTAAAATTAGAAGCATGCAAATTAAGGATGTAAAGAAAGCGATAGACATAAAGCATTAGAGGAAAATCTAGACTAGAAGAAGAGTAAAAAATTCGAGAAGATGTCAATTAGTTCAAATTGCTAGGTGAAGAATTACAGGTAAAATATTTAGTCCACTATTTTAATAAAGTATATACCTTAAAAACTAAATGTTTTGAAATAAAATATTTATGTTTTTTTTGTATGTAAAAAAATCTATATTTTGTATATACATATATTCTTTTCTGTACTTCCTCTGTCCTTTTTTGGAAAAACCTAAAATACTGTAAAGATATCCATACCACATAAGATATGCCAAATTACATTTTACAACGTCAAATGGTTTTAATTTTTTTAAATCGCCATTTTAATATAAAAATTAAAGGTTAATTATATAAGCTTAAATTGTACAATTATTTTTTTATATAAAGCTGGATCTGTGCATAGTTTACAATTCTATTAGGTACCTAAATTAAAAATTTTATTAATCAAAAACTATTGTGAATCTTTTTACTAAATAACTTGCTCCAATGAAATTAACATATTTGAAGAGAAATGTCTTTTAGCTATTAAATGTGACTGGAATAAAGAAAGAAAATAGTTTTTTTTTGTATAATGTAATTTGGTTTTAGTATATATCCTAAAAAAGATAAAAGAAACACAAAGCATTACAGTAAAGGGTTGATCAGGTTAGGTAAACTATATTTCAACAGAATTTTCATTTCGGATGATTATTGCTATGAAAAATTAACCACGACATGGAAAATAGTCATTGCATAGAGAGTTCAAAAAACTCGCCCTGTGAGACTGATTTAGTAGTGAAATTGGCAATATGTACTTGTATAATATTTTAAATCATACTTTAACCTCCAAAAAAATTCAGGTTACATACGTCATTCCAATATGAGAACAGGATGTAACAAATTCCAGAAAATTCTAAGAATATTAAACAAACTCTAGATAAGGGTTAATATTTTTCCAATACTAGTAAGTCAATTCAATAATATTTTTTTTTATTTATTGTTTGTGTCCTGGAAACAATATATGTCAAACACTGGTTTTTTGTTTAAACAAATTAAGGCTGCTTTTGCATTTACTTTGATTTCCGGTCATTGAGCTGTTCTGGTAGAATTTCTTTGGTGTGCAGCTTTTTAATGGCGATTAGAAATTGTATATGACTTCTTATGTATAGTGTACCTGTAACTTCCGCCGATGAAATACGTTGAACTGTGTGCTTAATGTTTAATTTCAAATAAACCATAATGAGCTTAATCTAAAATGCAAGAATGTTAACACTATAACAAAGATTAAGCGAGCAGAAAAGATAAAAGGAAAAATATCATGACATATCAAAAAAGTGCTACTTAGCAGCCATTATTTATGGCTTCTATTAAATCAAAAAGCAGTTCACGTTTTTTTGCAACGTCTACTTGAAACACATAAAGCAGGATTTATTTCAGTTAGTTATAAATAAAAATGCAATCTATATTTATGCGTTCTAGCAAGTTTTTATCAGTCCATACAAAGATTTTTCTAAGGAGTCCGTTTTTTCCTTTCAAATTTAAAAAAATACATTCCGTTGACATGCTGGATTTTCAGTCAAACCAGCAAAAATTATATTTTTTGTAATATACTGGGTGACATATGAGGCAGAGTTAGGCCGCCATTTTTTTAGTTTCAGAAATATCAATTTGAAAATTAAGATATTTCTATAACTCCATAAGAAGAAAGTTTTCTAAGAATAACAATTAAGTTACTTCTGGTTTTCAATGTTGAATTTTCAAAAAATGGCTGGCCATTTTGAAAACAAAGTTAATTTGTAATATATCGTTCAAAAGGCAATTTTAGGCTGAATACAATTTACATAGAAAATTTGTCTGTTATGGAGTTATAGAAATATATCAAATTTCAAACAATAAAATAATGGCTGCCTATATATACTCTGTCTCCTGTGTCAGCCGGTATACCTGCCAATTTTAAATTGAGGTAAAAATAATATCGCCGTGTATAACTTACTGATTAGCAATATATTGCTCTTTATGTATCAAAATGTACTTCAAAAAATGTTGATATAAATGGGTTTCCTAAATAAGTACAAAAAATTTAAGAGCATATTCTTTAGCCAATTTTATGAAACAAAAAGTTCGTATCAACATTGTTGAAATTAGCTCAAAATATTATGTTACACCACTGTTTCTATTTAGTATTAATGTAGCTATAAGCTTTTGCTTGCATCAGCAATTCTTGTAAACTCTGCTTTGAGATAAATAATAAAGACAGTCTGTACTGAAAATTCGACGCAACGTGTTTGATTTCAATAGGTTATGGGCCCAGGCCGTTTTAGCCTGCGTGAATTATCGGGATACGCGATTTAGTGTCAGTATAATTTTCGAGTGAAAGTACAAGTATGGCTGCCAATTACATGGTTAATGTTCCGAGATTGAAGGGACGGGAAAACTATAGTGATTGGGCGTTCGCAGTGGAAAATTTCCTTATACTGGAAGGTTTGTCCAAGTGTATAACGGAAGTTGTGCCTGCAGATGACGCAAAAGCGAAAGCAAAAATAATTTTAACTATTGACACATCTTTATACATCCATATAAAAGATGCGGCGTCAACAGTTGAGTTATGGGATAAATTAAAATCGATGTTTGACGACAAAGGGTTTGCAAGAAAGATTAGTCTCCTACGAAATTTAATTTCTACACGACTAGAAAACTGCGACTCGATGGCAGGTTATGTAAACCAAGTTGTAGAGATAAGTCAGAAGTTACGAGGCACAGGGTTCAGTATCAACGATGAGTGGATCGGTTCGTTGCTGTTGGCTGGATTGCCGGAAAAGTTTTCGCCAATGATCATGGCAATCGAGCATTCTGGCATTGCTATTACAACGGATTCGATAAAAACTAAATTATTAGATATGGAAGTCGACATTGGTAGTACAGGAGGTGCGTTTGCCAGTAAACCAGGTTGGCGTGGTACTCGTAACGCAGGATTTAGCCAGAAAACGGGAAATAGTGATAAGAAAATTCTGAAATGTTTTAAGTGCAAAAAATTAGGGCATTTTCAGAATAAATGTCCTTATATTGACAAGAAAAACAATGGTGACCAACAAACTTCTCATGCATTCAGTGTAGCATTTATGAATGGATCATTCAACAAATCAGAATGGTACGTGGACTCGGGTGCGAGTGTTCATTTGTGTGCAAACGAGGAATGGCTACAAGACTCTAGAAATCCCGTTGAATTGCGAGAAATTATGGTTGCAAATAAGACGAAAATTCCAGTCCAGTGTTTAGGTAATGTAAAATTAAGTACTATTGTCGGTCAAAATACATATGACGTAATAGTTAATAATGTTTTATGTGTCCCTAGTTTAACGACAAACTTGTTATCGGTAAGCCAACTTATAAAGAACGGAAATGTTGTGAAATTTGATACCAGTCGTTGCTTGATTTATAATAAAGAAAACGAGCTTATTGGTATGGCAAATTTAAAAGATGGTGTTTATAAATTAAATACTGTGAGTTCTGATAAACATTTTTTGGCAGGATCAGCTGTAGTAACCGGTATAACATGGCATCGGCGTTTTGAACATATAAATAGCGATTACTTAAACAAAATGAAAAATGGACTTGTAGATGGATTAAATTATCAGGGTTTATTGAAAAGTGGCCAAAACAATTGTGAAATTTGTTGCGAGGGTAAACAAGCCAAATTACCTTTTACGCATAGAGGTACTCGAGCAAAAAATATTTTAGAAATTGTACACGCTGATGTATGTGGTCCTATGGAAAATCGTTCCATTGGCGGATCAAAATATTTTTTAATATTCGAGGATGATTTCACGAGAATGGCTTTTGTATATTTCTTAAAAACCAAAGACGAAGTATTCGACTGTTTTAAACAATTTAAAGTGATGGCAGAAAACCAAACTGGTCAAAAATTGAAAATATTTAGATCGGACAATGGTGGTGAATTTTGTAACGGAGATTTTAAAAGATTCCTAAATAACCATGGAATAATTCACCAGAAAACTAACCCATACACCCCACAGCAAAATGGAATGGTGGAAAGGTTGAACAGAACAGTCGTTGAAAAAGCAAAATGCTTGCTTTTTGATGCCAACTTACCAAAGAAGTTTTGGGCAGAAGCAGTACACACTGCGGTTTATTTAAGAAATAGATCGTTGGCTTCAGATTTGAATAAAACCCCATACGAAAAATGGACAGGCAAAAAGCCAAATGTCTCTAACCTTAGAATATTTGGGAGCACAATAATGGTTCATATTCCTAAAGAGAAAAGGTTAAAGTGGGACAAAAAGGCGGTGAAATGTATTTTGGTAGGGTATGATGATAATATCAAAGGTTATCGCATCTATGATGAAGAGAGAAACACAGTGTACACCAGTAGGGACGTAGTTGTGATGGAAAACAAGGATAACCAAGTCAGCATTATGGTGGAAAATGAAACAGATGCAAATTTGAACAATAGTAACGAAATACCAGCTCCAGTAGGAGATATCTTAGAAAGTGAAATAAACAACGAAGAAGACAGATCTTCTGAAAGTTCAGGTGAAATATGGGAAAATCACGATAGTGACGACAGTAGCCAAATCGAAGAAATTCCCACACAGTTGAGAAGATCAGAAAGAATCCCAAAACCCAGACAGTTTCAGGGCAGTGTTAGTTATTTTTGTCCAGATGATCCTGATTTAAGTGCTGATCCAGTTTCGGTGCAGAGTGCTTTATCAAGAGCGGATGGGGACAAATGGAGACGCGCCATGGAGGAAGAACTGCAGTCCTTCGAAGAAAACGAGGCATGGGAGTTAGTGGACATTCCTGAGAAGAGTACAATTGTTCAGTGCAAGTGGGTATTCAAAACAAAAAGTGAGAGTGATAACAAAGTGCGTTATAGAGCTAGATTAGTGGCAAAAGGTTTTTCTCAAAAACCTGGTATAGATTATGACGAAACTTTTTCACCCGTTGTGCGGCATTCTACCTTAAGATTATTGATAGCATTGTCAGTTAAGTTAGATTTAGAAATAACACACTTGGATGTGACAACTGCTTTCCTTAATGGAATCTTAGAAGAAGATGTTTATATGAATTTGCCTGAAGGCTTTGACACTTCCAATTCTAAAAATAAGGTGTTAAAATTAAAAAGAGCAATCTATGGTCTGAAACAATCTGCAAGAGCATGGTATACAAGGGTTGATGATTTTCTTAAAAAGTTGGATTACAAAAAATCAAAATTAGAACCTTGTTTGTATACAAAAATTACTGGAGATTGTTTCACATATGTAACAGTTTACGTTGATGACTTTTTTATTTTTTCAAACGATAATGTTGAAACTAATTTATTAAAGTATGAATTAGGACAGATGTTTAAGTTAAAAGATTTGGGTCAATTGAAAAATTGTTTAGGCATGAGGGTTCATATCGATAAAAATAAAAATGTTATTACTTTAGATCAAGAACAATATATTAATCAAGTATTAAAGCGATTTAATATGACCAATTGTAAAACAGTATGTACGCCCATGGAAACGAAACTAAATCTTTATAAGAAAGAAAATGCTAGCAGTGCTAAAGTGCCATATCAAGAACTTATTGGGAGCTTGATGTATCTAGCTGTTTTGACTAGGCCCGATATTGCTTTTTCAGTAAGCTATTTAAGTCAATTTAATAATTGTTTTGATGAAACACATTGGAAGCAAGCTAAGCATATTCTTAGATATTTACAAAAGACTAAACATTACGGTTTAAGGTTTTATAAAGATAAGCAAGACTTGAAAGGTTTTGTGGATGCCGACTGGGCAAGCGATATAAATGATAGAAAGTCATTTACGGGTTTCTGTTTTATATTTTCTGGTTCTGCTGTGTCATGGGAAAGTAGAAAACAGAAAACTGTGGCACTATCAAGTACCGAAGCCGAATATATGGGCTTGACAGAGGCTTCTAAAGAAGCTATTTATTTAAAAAACTTATTAAATGAATTAACAGGTTTTTCAAATTCAGTTGTTTTGTTTAATGATAGCCAGAGCGCGCAGAAGCTGTCGGTAAATCCTTCTTTTCATAGACGATCTAAGCATATAGATGTAAGACACCATTTTATTAGAGATGCTATCTCTCAAAACTTAGTTGAAATAAAATATTTACAGACAGCCGACATGCCTGCTGATATTCTAACAAAAAATTTATGTTCAGTGAAACATTATAAATTTTTAGATGAGTTAGGAGTTGTAAATTTTGAATAATATTTTGTGCTAGTGGGAGTGTTGAAATTAGCTCAAAATATTATGTTACACCACTGTTTCTATTTAGTATTAATGTAGCTATAAGCTTTTGCTTGCATCAGCAATTCTTGTAAACTCTGCTTTGAGATAAATAATAAAGACAGTCTGTACTGAAAATTCGACGCAACGTGTTTGATTTCAATAAACATATGGCCTCAAATGCTTCGTTTCCAACATACAGGGTGGTAAAGTTTATTTCTGTGCAAAATTTGTAACTTTTTTTTTTGTTAGACACAGAGTTTTTGTTTAATTAATTATTAATGGATTGATGTTTCAAATATTGCTAATATCTGATGCGATAATTAATGCGTAAAATTCCATACGCTACCGTAAATTTAAAAAAGTATGATTACCGACTGTCAAAATCATTTTTGACAATCATACATAATATATTAAGCTTGTATTTTCATTTGAGTTCGCATTTTAAACGCAATTTCTAATTTCTGTTGTTGTGTTTCCTGTTCATCAATACGTTTAATAATATCCTGACAATGGGTAACTACACAAACTCCGCGGTATAAATATTGCTATGAAAAATAATCACAACATGGAAAATAGTCATGGCACAGAAATAGTTAAAAAAGCACTCCGTGTGAAGTGGAATGTTGGTGAAATTTGCAATATTTACTTGTATAATATTTTAAATCATACTTCAAACTCCAAAAAAATTCAGGTCACATACGTCATTACATGGTAACTACACAAACTGCGAAATAGCAGTCTTCCACTTTGTTTATGGACTGGCTGATGGAAATTTTTTAGAAGTACAACGGATTTGCCAAAGAAGAATTCCCAACCCATCCTAAATGTGCACATATTTGCAAGAATTCACCATCGCTTGGAAGAAACGGATTCAGTTACAAAAGCGAGAGATATTTCAAGAGGCCCTACCACAACAAGAACTGCCCATTTGGCAGAAACAATTTTCAATGAAAATGGACGTCATCCAGAAACAAGCACGAGAAGCATTGCCAGCCAGGTTAATGTGAGTCATAAATTAGTATGGACCGTTCTTAGGGAATGCCAGTTGTATCTATATTATGTGCAGGCATTATTAGCTACAGATTATCTCCCACGTACATAATTCTGCCGATGGATTCAACAAGAAATTGTACAACATCCTAGATTCCTTGACTAAGTGCTATTTACGGATAAGGCTAACTTTATATTTATAAATGTTCATAACAACTAGAAGAATCATGGATGAAATTGTCCATTTCCAGCAATTCATTTGACATGAAATGTGTTTAATAAAACCATAGTGACTGTAAATGCTAATAAATTGGGATTTCATTTTTGAAGCATCAATTCATTATTAGTTAATTAAGTAAAAAATATGTGCCTGGTAAGTTACAAAATTTGCTCAGAAATTAATGAGGATTCCAAAAATAATTTTTATTTTATTAAAAAACAGTGGCGTACCATTTTTTCATTCCAATATATTTATATTATGTACGCCACTGGTAAAAATAGAAATAGTTGTTGTACATCGAAAAATGCCTCCAGATCCATAGAATGGGTGTACCAAATTTCACAAAAACATTTATAGTGATATCACTTTTTGCACTTACTTAAGAAACATCCTGTATAATTAGTACCATGTATTTTCTTTGTTATTTTAGGTTAAAAAAATTCGTATATACTCTGGAGTTTAAATGACTTCCAGTGGTTTTATTCACCGAAATATCCATATGCAAAGAAACCAAAAAACTCAGATTAAATTTAACAAATGACACGAAACAAATAACAGAATATATTCTGCTAAGGATCAATCTAATAGGAACATTAGAAACAGAAAATGTTACTTATTAGTAAAACAAAACAATATTCTTTAAAAACAAGATAAGAGGAAATTAGTATTGTTAGTTAGTTCTTCATTTTTAGATTTAAAAATAACTCAAATTTTTATGTTTTCAAAATCAGCTGATCGTCTTCATTATGATCAACTTCTTGCTAATTTGGTTTTCTTTGCCGCTACCAAAATTAACGAAAATGTATTGTCGCACATTATGAGTATGTTTACGAGTGTGCCAATAAGAACTTAAGAATTTAAATTAAGTAAGAATTTTAACACATTTTCTAGAGCTCTAACTATAGGAAATATGAAAAAAAAATTAAATACAGAAACTGTAGGGTCTTTCTTATATTATCTCCTAAGTGTATCCAAATTTAAATAAATTTATTAAAAATTAGAAGTATAAAGACAACCTATATATTTTAAATTGAACACTCTATATATAAATAAGTACTGGTATGTTTATAATCAGCGTTAATTTAAAAATTATAGGTTATGTCTTTATTTCTGATTTTTGGTATTTTTTTAAATTACTCATATTTTTATTAGGTAATACAAGAAAAACGTCCTATCTCCTAATTAAATCTAGTTAAACATATACAGTAAATTGAATTTTTGTAATATGGAAACTTTTTTTTTCAGCAGAGTTTTGCACATTTCTAACTGAAACGAATAATTATTTTTTCCCATTTTCAAACCTGTATAACTCTCCTATTTCTTTATATGCTGATTTCAATTTTGGCTATGTTAAGATGCACTCTCTATGTACTTTCTGCTAATACTAGGGAATAGTAATATTGGCTTAGCCAGCTATACAGGGCATAGTAAAGACGTGTATAAAAAGATAATATTTCACTGTGAGATAGAGAAATGTTTTATAAATCATGATTTATATGCCAGTGAATTACTATGAGCCATATCTCTAAAGCTTTTTGGCAATTTTAAATCTATCTGTATTTCAAGGCTTACATGATGATAATTCAGTTTTCACCTTTTCACGCTCAACTAATTTTTCTTTGTTTTCTATTTCATTTGTACTTTTCGTTAAAAAGAAAATGGCCTTTGTTTAATTTATTTTTTTAGATAGCCAGTCGCGTACAAGCCATAAAAATTATTAAAAAACTACTTGCTGGCTATTAATGTATAAGATAAATCGTTTTAGAAGAAATATATACAGGGTGCTGCCAAAATATGATCATAATCAAGATTTATGATTTTTTAATCGTTGCAAGCAATGGGATTTTTTTAAAATTATTTTCGCTAATTTATTTCCAACTTTGTACTGAATCAAATTAAACATTAAAATGATATAGTTGGGAAGCGTGTTTGTGTTCTAAAAGTTTATATTTAGTAAAATCGCTGCCCGGGCGGACATAACTATACCACAAACATTATTAATTTGAATTTTAAGAGAAAAATTTATTCTTCATATAAAGTTTTGCTTGCCTTGGAATTTCAAGAACTAATTTTGGAATCTGGCTCAATCTGCTCAAAAACTATAAAAATTAAAAATATCTTCACGAATAAAGTACCCTTATTATTAGAACATTTATTTGGAAAGCAATAAAGGTTTTAAATACTTTTGTTTACTTCAGACCACCTCTAATAAAATCTCTAAATATATTAATTGCCAATGTAAAATATTAATCGACAAGAAAGCTACCGTGGAAAAACGAAAATTCTATAAAGTCGGCTTAAAATTTCATAAACGTATTAGAACTCTCCATTTCTTTCCAAATAACCTTGTTCTTTATTAATCTCAAGGTAATTTTGGATTTTTATAATTTTTTGACAACCTGTATAAATAATTCACGTTCCAAGAATACTTTTCAAGGTTTCACGATAAGCATAACTTTTTATACAAAATTTTCTCCTAGAATGCAAGACAACAACGTTTACAGGTATGGCTTCGCCCATCCGGTTACACAGTGTATATTATGCATTTGCACTTTCCAAACAGATATGCTAGGTAGTCATAAAATAACAAAATATGCTTAGAAACCTTAACATAAACTCTAA
The DNA here is from genome assembly GCA_030620095.1 of Kuschelorhynchus macadamiae. Taxonomy (NCBI): domain Eukaryota; kingdom Metazoa; phylum Arthropoda; class Insecta; order Coleoptera; family Curculionidae; genus Kuschelorhynchus; species Kuschelorhynchus macadamiae. Next base: position 518,268 of record JAUTXW010000980.1, on the reverse strand, counting down.
ATCCTCATAGCGTCTAAAGCAGCCTAAAAGCTCTGGATGATACATGTTTATACTGTTATTTTAGTTCTATCTGCCGAATTTTATTTACATAAAGGATACTTGTTACTATAAGGTATAATTGTTAATTTGTCATTTTAGCATTGAACATGCTTCCGAGCATGCCCCATGCATATAATTGAGGTTAGCTTTCCTATTATTTCTTCTATTATCTCCCTACCTTTTCTGGGATTTATATTTGGTATCGAAAAAAGAAAGAATCTTTCGAACTACGAAGTTTTGTTATTTCCCTTGTAGAAAAAAAATCTTAAATGAATTGGTCATTTCGGAAACGACACATGTCAATAAAACCTTATTTTGAAAAAAATTAGAAGAACGTACATTAAAAACATGACATACGCTGTATCCCCACGAAAATAAATTTTTGACGGGGTATATTGCCTCTTAATACAACTCAGAAATAACAGATCTACCTTTAATTGAATACTATTTGACATAATCTTAAAATTACCGACAATGTGACATGTCGTTCCTGAAATATTCAAATATAGTATGCTATTACTTACAATTTTCGTATAACACCTATCACTTCGTTGTCAAGTAAAAAGAAACACCAGACTTTTTTTTTTTTTTAAATAAAAAACCAAAAAGCTTCCTTTGAGTATGCATATTTTGCAGACTTTAAAAAACTTTTTTACATAAGTTGTCGATCAAACACCAACAGTATTTAAAAAGAGGATGCGACAAACTATAGAAACGGTGCATTACTTATTGGCTAAAATTCTGCATTTCCATGGAAACGGCCTATTATTGAAAAATCTCCCCTTTCGTCGCGGCTTTAGACCTGCGTGATGTATTTTACCTGTATATATTTTAATGTCCATAATAATTTTCTTTCATTTGTTTAAACAAGTTTTATGTCTGACTACCTATTTAAAAATTAGAACGATAAGTGGATACAAAATATTGCTAAATTAATTTTTCTATTTATTAAGTGATTTTTTTTCAAACAGGTACAGAAATATTCGCGATTACGTTTTCATTATTTAATTGAGAATTATATTTTAAGTCAAATGATGAGATGTATTATAAAGATATACAATGGCAACGATTATAGAAATCCCTATCACATCAAAACTGCAGCTATATCAATTTTAAAAACCTTATTATCGAGCACTTTCTTGTTTATGTTATTGCTTGTCTCCTATCTAAAAACCGTTTAGACACTGAAATTCAATCTATTTTAATACTGCTTACATGTCTGAGAACAATATGTACAGAGATAGTATGGGATCTACTTACAGGTAGACCGGAATTTATTGGTGATTATAAAATATGATCGTTTTACACCACTCCACTTCGAGAAATACTTACAGTGGTATACGATATTCAGAACAATCGCTTACAATAAATAAAAGACGGCTTTTGTTATGCAACCATAAACAAAAAACTGTATACCTCAACAGTTACGACAAGCAATTGGATTTTAAATTTTGATATGCCTTTTTATTATTAATCAAATTTTATATACATAGTTAATCATTTAAAATATATATTTTTGTAGTAAACACATTATTTTATAGCAGTATTTCTAGCTAGAATTTCCCGTAATAGTACTACACTATTAGATACTATGTTTGTAACGGATAAGACTTTGGTCCATGATATAGGTATTATCTCATTAGAGATAAGATCACTGTTTGGTCTATTGCTACTTAAAGGAACCCGAAAGCTCATTACATACATATAGAAATTTTAACAACTTCAATGCTTACTATTTTTACATTGAACTTCAATTAATAAACTGGGATAGTTTAATTAATGAGCAATACATAGATAACAAAAATATATTATTTAATCAATATATTTTTTCTATTTTTGATAAACATGCCCTACTCAAAACGGCTAGGGTAACAAAACACTCTGGCTAATCAAATATTAAAGTTTTATGAACCAAAGGGACAGAGCACTTCGTGAGTTTAAAGAAACCAGGGAAACACAGAAGTAAGAGAGTTGCAAGAGACTAAGGAATTTTACGTTATCAATGGTAAGAAGGGATAAAAGGCAATACTTAAACAGTACACTTTCCGAAAAAAAAATGAAAAAAAAACTTGGAAAACCCGAAAATCTTTCAGTGTATGCCCAAGTAAAATTAATTCCTACAAATTTACTTGACTGCAATAATATAAGTTTATTTTTTAGTAAATTTTTACAAAATATACAAAATGTTTTTGATAATAATCTTTTATTTTCTTTTAATTTGGCAACTATCGCTGAAATAATAAAATTATTAATAATGATAATACAAACGCATCTGGGGTAGTCGGAATTAATGCCAAAATGTTTAAAAATTGTAGTCCTTTTTTAGATGTCTATATAACACATATAATCAACTCATGTATAGAGCAAAATTATTTCCCTGATCGGTGGAAAATATCTATAGGCAAAGCATTACCTAAACTAAAAAATCCAACTAATATTAGTGATTTAAGAATAATTAGTATCTTACCAGTTCTATCTAAAGTTAATAATAATAATAATAATTTGTATTTCAAAATCAGTCATTTGAACTTATAAGATCTTGTCTCCTAAATAGATCTCAAAAAATATATTTTAATAACACTTTTTCTGAGTTTTTTTATCCTTTTCTGTTTATTATCTACACTTCTGATATACTTAAGTCTATAAAATACTGTAAAGTACAGGCTTTTGCGGATGATACCCAGGATTATTTCCGCTTCACCCACCAAGACTATTTAAATGCTGCTACATTAGTAAATCATAACATAAATATATTAAAGCAACTCTCTTCTGAACACAACCTTAAGCTAAATCCTTTAAAGTAAAATCTTACGATCTTTAGTCCTAAAAAGGAATTTCTTACAAACAATCTTAATATTGTATAAAGAATTTGGGTCTTGTTTTGGATACTGAATTGAGTAAATTATTAATTAGGAAATCATTTTTTGTCATTAAAAATGTTGTATAATAACCGTCACATCCTGAGTTTTTACATGCGTAAAATGCGTTGCGAATCTCTTGTTCTGTCCAACCTTAATTATTGTGACTTCATTTATGGTCCGTGCTAATATATGGATTGCGAAAAATATGACTACATTTCATACACATTTAAAGAACTTAATTGGCTAAAAATGGAGAGGCGCAGGAAGTTACGTTTCGCAAACTTTTTGACTAAGGTCTTATCTAACCCCTCTTTCTTATTAGCTTTCAGAAATAAATGTATATCTTGTTTAAATATTCACTCCAGAGTCATCCGATTTCCAAATAATATAACAATGCCCCACCCTCTGACTGCTATGTTTCAAAGATCATTTACATATAATGCCAGTAAATTTTACAACTTTTTACCAACTGAACTGACTTTTAATGAAAAACAATTTAAAAACAGTTTAAACAATATTTATTAAACCTAATATAGACTTTTTATTTACGTTTATGTATTTTTAATCATTTATTTTCAATGATACTTTTTAATCTTTTTTTAATTTTGTATCATTTCTACAACTTTTGGAAAAACTACTATACACAATAGTTTTCATTTAGGTATATTTTAAGTTATGTGATTGTGTATTTTAGCTTAGTTAGCCGGATAAGTTGGGTTTACTAGAGTAGATCTCCAAGCTAGACTGCGCCTTGCTTTCCCGGTAATTTTTTTATGTTATAATTATTTGTAACAACATTGTATTTATCGTAATATAAGACATTTATTGTTATTATTATTATTTTAAATTAAATAACGTTCGCCTACGAGTACCTATAAAACTGACAAGAAAGGAAAAAATACCAAGACTGTTAACTGGGCTAGAAAGTGATATACAGCACATGCCAACAGGAATAACTATTTTCTTAAGAAATGCGGGAGAAAAATTTTCGCGGAAATTTTTGGCAGCAAATGTTAGGAACCATATTCTTTCTAAGAGCGTATGTTATTAATTGATACAATTTGCCCCTTTATAATTATTTTTGACAGTCAAAAACAACTTATAATCCTAGAAACCAAAGGTAACTTGGTGAATCAACAATACAATTATTCGACGTCACAGTGATTGTGACTCCTCCCGCACTAGTGAGGGAAAAATGTATTTCCACCCAGAAAATACATAGTGTAAAAAGAGCCATTTCCCACACACTCGAAGTTAAAAAATTTCAGCACCACAATCGTGTGTCAATGTCACAGCTGACGTAACGGGTGACAAGACCAGTGTTGAAATATACAAAAAATAAAATATTATAATTGTACTGAAAAGTGAGTGGTCGTAGAAAAAATAGTGTACATTATTCACGCTATCGTCTTCAAACTGGAAGGATTGTCGCACTAGGCTAACGCCTCGTGCTAAATACCTCCTCGTTTGAAAACTACCACTTTCAACACTTGTTATGTAATAGTCATATCATGGGCGCCCCTACTTAATAGCAAGCATTGATACCCCTCCTTTTAATTTTATTAGTGAACTCACATACTAAAAGCGTATCAGGTTCCTGTATCTAAACATTGTTGTCCTCCATTGAAAGTTTTTTAAGGACGTTGCCCTTGCCCTAGAAATTTTTCTAAAGTCATCCATGTTTCATGTCTATAAACAAATACGCAAAAATATATATTGATATATAATTTTGACATTTTTTTACAAATAATTTTCGTTGTTACTTTGTTGATGATGATTTACCAAGCTCGTTAAATGAACATAATACATAAATGCAAAATATCACCTAACGACTTCGGTATAAATAATATAAGCGTAAATAAGTGTTTTAGAACGTACCTATTCTTTTGGTTATTTTTTTATTAAGATTTATCTTTTACAGGGTCTTTTAAGTAGTAAAAATATTCGCAGAGCAAAGAAATCAGGGCTATGCATATACTTCTATAGCCATTAAAAGCTCGTAGTATCAGATAGCATGTAATAAAAATTACTCATTACTTATTAAATAAGTCTGATTACTTCCAAAGTACTGTATCTTTGTCTTGAAAAAACCAGCAGTAAGATGCGCTTCTGCAATGTCACCTTACTAAAATACTATGTTTAACAATTGGAATTTTTCCTTTCATTAAATAGTCTTGGAGTAACGTAAAGTTAATACGAATAAGTCATAAGACTTTGCTTTTTGCCAAAGAAACAATATAAATAATCACAAAATAATTCGTGCAAAGTCTTTAAGAAAAAGGAAGAGATTCTCCAACTTCTAAAAGGATTTTTTTCTTATTTTTAAGGCAATGGTGAAAATTTCAAGTATCATGACTACGGCAAAAAAAAAACAAATAAAGGCGTATCCTGAGCGCAAAACCATGATGCATGTTCAGGATAAAAATTAACATAGCAGAAGTGCAAAACGTCTGGTTAAAGTACTATAAATAACTGAGACTCTGACAGGGTTTAATTACTGAATCAAACGTGCTTTGGTGCTCAGGCAGTTGTTAAAGACAATTTCAATTAATTTGCATTCGATACCCTCCTTTTATTCTGTTTGACGCAAATTTAGAGTGCGCCAAATGTATGCGCGAACACCGTCTTGAATAAATTCAAAACCTTAGGAAGAGCCTGTCGAGCAGGTCCGTAATCATAGCTACGGTACCTACCTGAAACCTGAAATTAAAACAAAAGGCCCCACGCACTTGTTATATATTTTCGGTTTCTAGGAATTTTACCTTAATTTTAATACCATGAAAAATATGTCTTAAAAATAATGCAGAAAGTTGCATTTTATTTCTTACTTTCCAAAACCAAAAAATAAGCATGTTTGGGTCACCTAACATACTCCAATAAAAAAATAATAAACTAGTCAACACCCGAAGCGCAAACACTAAGTTCTTAAAAAGTAGCATGTGCATTTTAATGAATTTGAATTTTGTGGAACGCCTGGTTGTGCTTAATTGAGGCTATATTATGGTCTAGGATAGTTTTGCGTTCACTGCATTACCAAAACTGTTCACACAAAACCAGTGGCAGCTCGCGGGTGAAAAAAGTGCAAATGAAGCAAGAAAATATCGCAATATTTTTTTTTCCAGCATTTTTTTTATAAGTGGAAGGAGTAGAATATTTTTTTATGACTTAGCTAAATTTTGTATACTAAATCAATTCTCCTATCCTTCATAGCAGCAAATTTATTTATAACATCCTCATAAAATGGGTGAGTTGCCCTAATCACATTCAGACATTCCTTTTGAATTGAAATATTGCCTAGAGAAGTAAGTCTTTTTTGAGATATTGTATTTCATAAATAAATTTTTACTCGTTTGAGGCAAGAAAAACTTCTTTCCATTGAAGCACTTGTCGACGGTATTGTCAAAATAAACGAAAACACTTTATATGCTTCGGTTAAAATATCTTTATTTTCATTAATTTTTTTCACTTGCTCTTCTAGCGATATATCCCAATTACTGTCATTGGCAAAAATAAAACCAAGCTCATTTTTAAGTCGTTGACTTTTTGAAAATATTAACTCATATAACTGTAACAAATTTTCAAACGGGCCAGTCGGAAAATTTAAACTATATTCGGAAAATTTAGCAGAATCTACCAAACATAAAAATGTAAGTTTTTCAGAGTCTTGAAAGCTTAGTGCCATTTCCATTAAAACATGGTCCAATATTATAATATATATAAAAAAGGGTTCTATACTTAGCCCTAATTTCCTCAGGTGAAAGCTTAGCAAGCTCACGTTTGTAATGATGTATTTCTGCAATAGAATTTGCTTTATCAAACATGATATTAAAAAAAATGTTCATTTCTTTTTTTGCAGAACGCCTCACTTTATATTGGATATGCAAAAATGAATGTCAAACGATTTTTTTTTGAAGAACGCAACTTCAACAATCACATTTACTAACTTCGAATTTGAAGACCAACCAGTTTCTGTAATTGTTGGTATACGCCTCGTAGAAGCAGTTGTAAGAGCATACATTCGTTTGGCTGAGTAATAAAAAAAATGAGGGAATACCATTAAGGCTTGCAAAGAAATTCGACATTTAGAAATATTTTTAAACTTTGCTCCATCAGGACAAATACAGCCTGCGGCGTTTTTCTTTTTCTTTGAAGGCCATTTAGATGGCCAGACATCACAATTGCGCCATCGTAACATTGCCCTATTAGTTTATGTTTATAGTCAAATTAGTCCAAATTTAATCCGATAGAGAATATAAATTCTCCGACGTTCTGTCAGAGCTGACATTATAAAATCTTAAGAATCCCTCGACTACTGAACCTTCTGCATTAACGTATGTTAAAATTATGGGGCACTGGCAGGTTTGCGGAAAATCAGTGGTTTCATCCACTTGCACAGAGAAAAACTGTGTGTTCATTATTTCATTTTTTACATGATCATTTAAATAAACAGAAACGCATTTAATTAAATTCAATTACTTATTAATTACTTCGTTTTGAATAGTTTTCGAGTCACCAGTAAAAACATTTTTAATTTTTTTGTGATTATCTTTTAGTTCTCGGAAACTTCCTGATATTAATAAACCTAAAAGCTTTTTAAAATTCCCCCTATTTATTAACTGGCTGCTCTCATCATGGCCGCGAAAGACTAACTCTTGTTTTGCAAGGTATAAAACTGCGTCAATTACCAAGCACATAAATAGTCTATTTAATCGTAGGTGTTCATTAAAATGTATTTTATATAGTTCAGCATTTTCTTTTAAAGTATCAGCTATAGTGTTTTGATTTTTTACAAATATTTTTAGCATTCATTCGCATTTTAAATGCGCCGCCGAGTCTTCATGTTTATGTAAAGACCTTCATATATTTAACATACCTGCAAATCCTTCCTTATTCCACACTGAATATTTATTGGAAATTAGTAAACAAGGCCAGCAAAACAATTTTTGTAATATTTGACTACTACATAACCATTTGTACGCCGAGAACCAGGATGACGATTAAAACTCTGATCTTGTTCCTTTCATCGATTAAATGGTGTTTCCAACAAAATGCAAACCACATCAGTGATCGCATTCATCAATAATGTAAATTAATAAACCCGACACCAAATAAAGTTGTAACAACACCGTAAATAAATATAACACAAAACAGTCAAGTAAACTGCAAAGAAACTAACCGTTTGCAGCGAAATCCGCGAAAATAAAAGTAAACAACCACACCAAACTGAACGACACGTGGGTGTAGTGTACTGCGTTAGCAATTTACCGAGAGCGCTATATGGCGCTGGTTAACATTAATCTTCCATGCGGGCGACGTCATCGCGAACTAAACATAGCACCTTCAGCAAAGTCGAAGCGGTTTGCGCCACTGTTATAATTGTTATAATAAAGTTCGATTGAAAGTTTTAAAAAGTACAGTTTATTTTTTGCCAGTTAGGTGAATAAATGAATGTAAAAACTTAAATTTTAAGAGATACGTATAATAAATATAGTTAGATGTTTGCTTGTTTATTTTTCTTGGTGAAGTAGCACTTCAGCTACTTCACCTGAATAGCCGCCACTGCACAAAACATGTACATGTTTGCGATATACTAAAAATTGTGGACAGTCATTGAAAGCAAAACTCCCGTTTTTCTACGCAAATCTGCGGAGACTAAACTTTACCTGGACTTTCGCAATTTCTTAGTCATTGTCTTTCTTAAAGGGGATACATGCGATTTCCTGGCTAATTGAAAAATCGATCTTCATTCTTTTATTGCCTAAGTAGTCTTAACCGCATCTAAGGTAAAACTTTATATTAAAAAATATACATTGTGTTATCATTTAACGAATGAGTTTCAGTAGACAGTTTATTGTTTTCAAAATCAAAACTTTTCCAAACCAAACAGTAAAATAACAATGAAACAAAAGAATTATAGTGGAGTGGACCAATCTTTTGGCTATCAAAGATCATACTCGATTAGGGGTGCTGTCGGTTAGACGCTGAATGAATTGCAGGGAATAACTTCTCATATATTCCTATTGACATTCACATTCAGGATCTCATTGACACGAATTTCATTTTATTACAGATTTCTTCAAATGGATTCAAATCTGGAGACCTGGCAGGCCATTCTATTTTTTCAGTGTTGCTCTTCTTCAACTACTTGTTTTACGGACTTGAAAAGAACGAAATGTTCTTGCGCAATGTATAGCTCTTAACTGCCTCCCTCGTCGTGTTGTATATGTCACTGCTCCTGCGCTCAGGTGCCTCGTGCCAACATACTCCGAGTACTCCTTTTTTTTAGATAAAAATATAACTCCCATTTTTGAAAAGCTATAAAAATAATTAAATTAAAATAGTTGAAAGTATTCTGTTATGATTATAACTAAAAACCAATTCAGGTTTTATCCAAAGTTCAGATTGCATACACGCATCAGCCTAAACCATTAGAAGAATCCTGCATTTTAAGAGACCTCACGCAAGAAGAAAAGTAAGTTGCTCTCTGGTTACAAGACAACAAAAGCATTGCGAAGACCACTGGAATAGCAAAAGTGAGTAGTTATATTGATGGACACATTTTTAAGTTTAATATGCATGTGTGAGATGGTCGTGCTATGGTCTGGAGGGAAGATAATAAAAGATAATAAAAGTTTGGGGCCACGGAAATTTGAGAGATGGTAAAACGACAATGCTATACACAAAACTGTAATTGCTGAAGAATTAGTTAGAAAGGTACGTAAAAAAACTTTGGAAAAGATTTCGATATTGTTGATAAGAAAATGGATTGGGCTACCAGGTCTCCCGATCTGAATCTACCTGACTGACGTAGAACGAAATTACTGCTGAAACAGTGTGACCATAAGATCATGAATGTTGAAGATTTACTGAATGTCCTTACAATTTTTTATTGTTTTTCGTTTATGCTTATTTTTGTGTGTTTTTTTTTTTGGTAAAGTTGTAATATTTATTTAAACCTAAATGTTACTACTGGATACAATAAAATAATTTTCTACCGAAACACATTCGTTAGATGATAACCACTCAATATATTAGGGTAATGTTGTTTCACACACAGTTTTACTTCAGTTATCGTTGGGACCAAGACCGAGCATTTTTTCAGCAAAAAATGCATACCTTTAAAAAAACAGGAAATTTCAAATATCGGTAAAATAATTTTTTTTGCGATATATGCTAAAGATTCCTATTTCTAATACGACACCATTTTTAGAAAGTTCCAGTTCATCAGACTCCGCATGTTATAACAGACAGCTTTAAAAATGGGATTCTTACGGTGGGCGTTTCGACTGTTGAGCAGTTTAGTATATACGAAATTAAAACCTGAGAAATAATTCTTGAATTTAACTTTTCCATATATTTATTATATATCGAATTCGATCATAAAAGAAATACATAATGCAAAATGTAATAGAACATATGCCTTATACAAATTTGGAGACAAATACATTTTTATCTATAGCAATAATTAAGACAAAAATCCTGGTAGGTACGGCTCTGTATAAATTGGAATCAGGAGATACACGCGTGGCTTCAGCTGGTTTTCTAAAGGTATGCAAATGCGAAATCGGTAGCTGCTTTAATCTTGATCTGGAGGGAGAGAATAGTCGTAAATATGCCTACTTGCTCTTTTCGCGAAATTTCTTAGTTACATTAACCTATGCACCCCTGCGTGAAAATAAATTTGCTGTAAACACCCAGACGTATACTGATTAGGAAAAGCCAAAAAGCTTAGATATTCTAAGGCACTTCACTCTATTGTGGTGTTTTTACATAGCAAACCACTTTTTTTCAAAACAAAATTATCTAAACTTAAAATAAGAAATAACTTTATATTCCATCTTTATTTAAGTTTTTATGGTAATAATATGAACTACAATGAAAAACTATTTAATGATGTTACCGAAACGATTCTTTGCTTCTATTAAAAAGTTTGCTATTTATTCCCAATCTGCATATTTGCTAATCAGATGTATATTTTGGTTTCTAACCAATAATCTTGTACATGTAAAATTTACTTTTATTATTGTTTAAGCAACATATATAACAATAATTCTCTAATCATAATTTTTAATAATTAATAGTTATTTTATGGCATATACCACATATTTATTTCATAGGACAGGTAAACTTAAACTTTTTGCGCATTTATATTTTTCAATCCTTTTGGGTGTTTTTTTCATCACTTTGGGAAAAGTTCATTCCTGTCTAGAGGAACTATTAATAAAAATTAAACCCAATTTCATGGAATCTATTCATTTTGAAAATATCATTGACATCAGAGTTTAAGCTGTATAATGATATCATGGATAACTTATAAAAGTCAGAAACACTAAAGAAAACAGTAAATATAAGGCCAAACAAAAAAAAAACGGTATTAGAAAGGATATATTTTCAAGCATTCATTCAAAATGTTTTAAAACAAAAAATCTACTAAAAGACTAATACTTTACTCGAAACCTTACTGGGACATATCATTTAGTAAAATAATTTTAGTTAAATAGTCATGAGTTGATAAAATGTTTCAAATCAAATCATATATAGGAGAAACTATTTTAAATATATAATACGTTATTTTCATTTAGTAAATATATTTTTTTGTTTCTTTCTAGATGCCTAACTACTACGCAACCGCAGTTCGCTTAATATCAAAGTCCCTTAATTGACTGCTCATTTTGGGCGAACAATTCTTTTCCTTAAGAATAGTCGTTTCTCTATATATATCTCAACTGTATAAGAAAATGCAACGTTCTAGGGAAATTTATTGTTATAATTCTCTTGGAGTTTCTTCGCGAAAAACTTGTGCAGCTCGCCTGAAAATACGACTGGGGTTACTTTACGAATTGGCTTCAAAAACCCGAGGATTTATAGTTTAATTTAATTATTTTTACCACTTATACATAGAAATAAAAATGATATTTCAATTTAAAACAATAATTATTCTCGACAAAAAGCTTGCCTTGTATGACTAAAAAATGCAAATTTGCTATTACGAAGTAGGGATTTTGTTTGCTGAACAGATTATTCCTGACAATAATGTCTTAATACTTTCTACTAATATTAAAATTATTTGAGGAATTTTTCTCTAAGCCAGAAGTTTAAAAAAATGTATTAACATTTTTTAAGTGACATTTCAAACTTGCTAATTAGATATTGGAGAAATAATATTCGCTCATATGAAACAGATTCGTATTATAACCTTATTATAATACTTACTTCACATCTGAGCAGTTTAAAAAAAAAATGACAAATTTCCTTTATCCCAATCATCGTTATGGTTATTTCCATTTATTAGGAATATTGAAGGATCATGCTATTTAGTTCTGTATATTGTCATTAATTAGCACATATACAAATTTTGTTTAATTTTACAAAAAGGACCATTCAGGGGCGAATTTCCAGTTAAGTTCCTTTATATTTTACTTTTACCAATTTACCTAAAAAATCCCTTCTTTTGAATCTATGTGAAAAAATAAAATCTCAAACTTTACTATTCCTAATAAAAAGAATGACTAATGAAAAGAATATAGTTTTTTTATATTGTTTTTCAAATATTTTAATTTTTTGTACCAATATATTACCAGTTTATCCCTACTTTAACTCAAAGTGGTTGTGACGCTGATACTGTTGTTTTTTTTTAAATTTTAACATAGACAAAAAATATGTTTTTGGAATCAAGATTCTTAATAATTAAAAATATATAGGATGTTTTATTTGAAATAATTGGGTACTTTTTTCCCGTATAACCATGATGTCTGTACGGATGTGTGTGTGTGTGTGTACGGTCAAACCAATTTCGTTTGAATTTGGCCGTCATGGGTGTAAATTTTTGATATTTTTAAGGGATTTAAAAGCGTATAAAAGTTATATTTGGAGAACGCGAAACCGACATCAGTCAAATGAGAATTTGTACATACAAATATGTTTTTACTCTATAAGAAAACAAGTATATTTCAAAAACACTGAGTTTTTTTTAAAACGGTGAGACAGGTCAAATTTATTTTTTTTAATATATAAAACTATGAGGCAACACCCAAAAATATTTTTTTTAATTTTAAAGCAGTTGTATAAAAAACAAGGAAACAATTTATTTTCTCTGTATAAAATTTTTTCCTCTATACAGGATAGCCCTAGGGAAAAAAAGAGGCCACTAAACGGTAATACAGCAAATTCATTTTTCTGTTTTTGCAAACTAAAGATTTTTTTTTCTTAATTAGAGGGTGACACACCTACCTAAAAACAATTTAAACATCTTAGGTTTTTACTAAACGATGAATGTACATTATAAAAAAAACATGTTGTGACCTCAAAGGGACAAAACAGCTATCAAATTTTTTTTATTTCTCAAATTATTAATATTTTTTAAACAAACACGTTAAATTTATTATATTTTTTGTGCATATAAGCATGAACTTAAGAAAAGCACTGACATACAAACATATACGAGAAAGCACTACTTTGTTTGTCAAAACACATTTTTTTACAGAGCGATAAACAGACGCTGTACATATATAATTGTGGGAGTGTATTCACCGACAAAAGTGTTAGAAACGAAGCACTGCCAAAATGGCCGCTGGCCTTGTAATTATTTTCTTTGCTGCAAGTGATTAACTCGTTAGTTGATTTATGTGTATGGCAACCTTATTTACGACCGAACCGATCTGACATGTTGCATGCATGTAGGCAGAAAGCACGGTCTCAACGTTGCATGTTAATCGCGAATAGAGTCGAGCTTTTTAAAAAAGCTCACGTTTATAAGTATTCCTTTCCTTTATGTCAATAGGAAACTTTATTGCTTTTATTGATTTGGCGAATCGGTGATTTAGGAGAGCAATTATCTAAGACTAACTGAATTCCAAAAATATTATTTAATCGTTCACGATTAAGACTCTGTTAAAACTCGATAACAGCTATATATTTTTAAAATTACACCTAAAGACAATATAATAAAAGGCCTAGTGTGGATATTTACATATCACTTCTTATTTATTTATTTATTTACAAATACCTGCTTTACGAGTTAGGAGTAATCAAACCGACGACACTCTTGATAATCCCCTCTATCCAGGATTATTGATTGTTTTATATTACGGTAATGTTCCCTATTGATTGACCAGATAAGAAATTTAGAAAAGTTATACCACACGTAGGAGGTACTCTTCTACATAGGTGGCAACTCTGCACTGGATTTCTGCCAGCAGCACGGCATAAAATAATTTCATAATTTGTTTAATCTATATTTTTCGTGTAAAAATATAAATAATAACTAGTGATTACGAATGGGCAATGATTGAATTTTTCTATCGAGTGGCTATAGCAGCTCACCTATCGATAAATATTTGTTATCGATAGTTACTGCTACCCATCGATGGTTGTGACAAAGGCGATTTTGAAAGACACAGACTAAAGGGTAACGTCCTGCAAATAAATCAGCCAGCAGAAAAACCCTCTTTTATAAAGGTGTAACTCCTATACTAGTTTAAATATCGATAGTTATCGGACAACTATCGATGTATCGATATTTTTTATTCATCTCTATTGTTATTCGATATGTCGATAACTGTCGATAGATGCATAAAATGCCCATCACATAACATGTCTGTGGTGAGTAGAGAGTTATAATTAATGGAAAAAAATATCAAATTAGTGATGTAGCTCTGCCAAAAATGAGAAAATATTACTTTGTGTTTTAAATATATGGATTGTTCGCAGAGCGCTTGTGCTTAAAACTAACTCAATATAGAAAGAAAAAAGACCATTTTAGACTCTTAATATTGTAAGATATTGTCAATATTAGAATGTTATATATGTGAGCAAAGATTTGAAATCTTTATTAGAAAGATAAGGAAATGTAAGGTACTTTCAAAATAATCCAGCAATTAGTTTGCTGATATCACTATTGAAAATTATTTATATTCTACAATACAAGCAGACATGAAAATGCAACCATCCCACAGGAGAATGCCCTAGAAAGACTACAGACCACTGATATAACTGTGCAGAGTATCCAATTGGTTGATTTGCCAATAAAAAAAGAAAATATTACCGAATATTCGTTCCTGTTTGAGCGCTTGTTTTTTACTTCCCATGTAAAGGGAAGTATTGTAGTCGTGACAAAAAAGACTCTCTAAAATTTTTTCAGATCTTCACCAGTCCCTAGTTTCCGATATATAAGGATGACCTGCTAACATTTGATGAAACAAAATGGCGGCGTAGTGAAATGTTAAAAAAGTTAATAATACTAGAAAATTATCTATCCAATTTACCTCAAATTGAACTGAAAAATCAAGTATTGTGTAGAGATCAACTGGTAAAATATTGGTACTAATCCAACATGGCGAAACAAAATGGCGGCTTAATAACGCAAATTTTGTGCAATAATTAATAATGGTACAGAGATGAAGTGGTAAGATTGTGGTACGAATTCAAGATGGCGTAACAACATGGCGGTCTTTGGTAAGTCTGACATTTAGCGGCATAGCTTAAAAACTACTTACCCGATTGACTTCAAATTTTGGTTAAACATGAAGGATCATATGGGGGATGACCAGGTATATTCTTGTAAAAATCTAGTACAACGGAACAAGATGGCGGCCTTTTAAAGCGTTTAAAATATATGCTACTAAAAATCTAGTTATCCAATTTACCTCGAATTTTGCAGAAAAAACAGCCTGAATAACTCAAGTGAACTGGTATTATTTTGGAATTTATTCAAGCTAGCAAAACAAAATGGTAAAATCAATATGTGGTATGAATTCAAGATCGCGAAACATAATGGCGGTCAAATAAAATGTTTAAAAAATTAGCGTCAAAAATCTTCTTATTTAATTCATTTTCAATTTAACAGAAAAACTGAATGTGATATAGAGATAAACTGGTACGAAGTTTCAGTTGTGACTTTCAGTTGGTTTTGGATAAGGTTTAAGGTTAGTGTTCGTGTCAATATAGGTATTTGGTTTAAAGTAAAATATTTTAAAGTTATTATAAACATATTTTTAACACAAGTAATTTTTTTTGTAAGCTAGTCCAATACAAAGGAAGTCAGGATGTTTGTTTTACAGCATGTTAAATTTCACATGTCAAATAAACAATTTCAATATTTCATAAAATCAAATAACATAAAAGTATTATATTATTTGTTCGAGAATGTAGCTTATAGCACTCGTGGGATACAGAACAAAAGAATCTTTCAGTACCTCATTTATGAAAATCACTCCAGGCGTTTGGCTTGTAGGTGGTAACAAATAAATAAACTCATTACTACCCTCCCCCCCCCAACCCCTGAGCATGAGCAGTCGAGTAAGAATACAACATGCGGTTATAGGACAGTATATTTAAAAATAATTTGCACCTTAATAATTAATCGCCTAAATCATTTTGATTGAATTGTAGTAAGTATATATTCTGTTCAATCCTCCGAATGCATTCAGCTAACAGAAAACCGAAATGAACTCGAATGAAAAGACAAAGAAACTGCTAGAGCCAATATTTTTGTAGTGCTCGCGTCGACTGTCCTCATTCGTCTCCGGTTATCTGCGACCTCGGGGCGCAAAAAGTGCCGTTTCTAGAAAAGACAAAGGATGTGACACTCCAATTTCCATTTTAGATCGAAATTCTTCACCCCTTCGCTACTTTATCGCTCCCTCCCAGCCAAAATCATAAATCCGCCGGAAACTTAATTGTCTTGATAAAGTTGCGCTCGCGTTTGACAAAAAGCCTTATTTGTGTTGTTCGGATGCGGCTAAGAGAGAAAATTTCTAGACAATTTTCTTTAATCGATGAGAATTTATTTTAACTTTATGTTTTAGATAAACAACAATTAATGGCCGCGGAAAGATATATCTTGATGAAGATAAAGTTGTTCGGTAATTGAAAACCGCGATATAACCATTATATAATTTATATAGGTCCTTTTGTGAATGCGGCATTCTTTTATTTCCATTACAGTGGCGCACACAGCATTTTTTTCGAAGGAGGTTTTAATGTTTTTCTGACATAATAAAAATAAATATCTTTAATTGAATTTATTTAGTAGAAAAACAGAAACAAAATTTTATTACACATATTAAGCTTGTTTTTTGGGTTTATAAAGATTAATTTTTCTGTTTATTTTTTTCAGAAAGTTTGTATAATATATCATTAACCATCGATAGTTCATTTAGATAGACATGTAGTGGGGTTAAACCACTTAATCTATTTTCTGATGAAGAATTCCTGAGATAATTTTTTAACAATTTTAGCGTCGAAAATTAATTTTCATTTTCTACCGTTGAAACTGGTAAAACACATAGTATCTTCAGAAGTAATTTTATATTAGAAAAAAAATTCATTGCAGTGTTACGTCATAGTTCGGTCTTTTAGTTTTATCTAGTTAACGTTAAAGAACCAAGTAAAATACTTTTATGTATCGAGAAACCGTTCTCCAAACTTTATATAAACGAATCTAAAACAGGAATGTATATTGTTAATATTCGGCTGATTGACATTCAAACAGTCTTTCTATTTGTCGTTGGTTTATTCCGCGCTTGCATATAGGAAAGTCGTTTTAATTTGCAGTTTCTTGAGCTTTTGCAAAAAAAGTTTTATTCTTTCCTGGCATTACTTCTCAAAGACTTATTTTCTGTTAATGTATCATCAGCTAGTATATTTGCCCTTTCTAGGTCTATATGTTTCTGCTGCAGGTACTTACGCAATATGCTTCTGTAGCAAGATATTTTTTGACTTGGGAACATTCCGCCGGTTCTTTAAAGTTTAGTGCGTTGTGTCGTAGATCTGTCATAACCATAACCCTTTGTTTCGTTTTTATTTTTTGTTGCCTTAAAATACCGCATTAGGTTGTTTTGTTAATGTTTTACTTTAATAATCTATTCGAACTATTTAATACAAACTTACTTTTTCATTTAGATTTTTAACAAATAACAATGTTTGCGATTAATGAGAGTTGTCTGCCAAGTGAATTTAGTAATGTAATATGTGCTGAATAAGGCCTACAAAATAAAGTCTCTTTTATGCTAATCTTGGAGAGCTTCTACCTCAAATTGAGGTGCTAAATGAAGTAAAACATACACTAAGACATGAAACAATATTGTCTTTTACAGCAAAATGAAACCGAAATATAATAGTGTGCTATATTCAATAACTTTTCTTGGAGTAAACTTAAATTTAAGACATTTACGGTCAGAGTCATTTACACATTTATCATACTTTATAATTACAAGCAAAAAAAGGCGAACCAGGCTTAAATACATTTCTCCAGAATTTCTTGTTTGAATCAATTTTCATTTTAATAATCAAAAAAAACAAATAAAATGAGACACTAAAACAACAAACCTCATAAGAAACCCATGTAGGCAAAAAGTAAACAAAACGATTTTAGCAGCAATATGGCCGAACCAATCAAAAATTGGTTACTCTATTGTTGCCACTGTCCTTATAAAATCACCGCCGAATTCCGTACCAGCGCCAGCGCCTCGTATCTCCGGAACCTCAAATACAAGAGTTAATAGTTTACTTGTATTAATTAATTATTACTGTATTCTTACTTCTAAGTAGCAAGAGAAGAATAACGATTGGTAATAGTTAGAGTTTAATGTAGCAGTAGACGATAACTTTTTCTACTCTGCAAGGGCTCGTTTTGCTTTATAGTAATACGTTATAGGAGTACATTTGAATGTAATGGAGTAGTCTCTGCAAAGTTCAAGATGGTACTGATACTTAAAAGTTATTATTTAGTAAACAGATTAGAAACAGTAACTTTGAATAATTACTATTATGTCACGGAAAAAAAATGACGACCTTGGAGTTAATTCCTTAAGTAGTTTCTTGGCAGTAGTTATTATATAGTTACTTTAGGTGTAAAATTACTATTAAGTATTTTACGCAGTAACAAATGCGTATATAATACTTAGAAACGTGTAGCCCAAAGTGTTTGTTGATATATAGTAGGATTATTAGTAATAAATACGTAAAAACCCCTAAAGAGTAGTAGTGGAAACGGTTTTAGCTACTTTAGTGCTAGCTGGTCATTAACTCTATAAAAT
Organism: Kuschelorhynchus macadamiae; assembly: GCA_030620095.1. Taxonomy (NCBI): domain Eukaryota; kingdom Metazoa; phylum Arthropoda; class Insecta; order Coleoptera; family Curculionidae; genus Kuschelorhynchus; species Kuschelorhynchus macadamiae. The sequence continues at coordinate 499,331 of JAUTXW010000980.1, read as the reverse complement.
CGAGTTGCTACGTTTTGCATTTCAAAGTAAAGTTCAAGAAGTTTTTAATTTCAGATAATAATACTTTAAATATAAAAAATTTGCAATATTTTGAGCAGAATCCAAAAAAACAGAAATATAAGAAGGGTTCCTCGGGGGGTTGCTATAAAAAATCGACGTGTACAAAAGCCACTGGTTTACAAAATATAAAATGTTTTAAAACATTAAATTTATTTCTTATTTATCACAATCCTGATATCTAATTTTTTGTGTGTTTACTACATCCTGGTATTCTTAAAAACAAATATAACTAACTTAGCTCAATGTTGTGTCTAAAATCCACCGGATGTGTTTTCTCTCGAAGCCTTCTCAGATAAATCACCCTGGCATTTCGCGTGCGTGCTTCTTAATATCGTATTATATCTCCTACTTTCGGGTATATGCAACGTGCTTTTCCTCCACAAAATAAATTATATTTATTTTCTACAAATATCTGCCCCGCCATTAAATTACGGTCATAAATCTGACGGGGTTAGCACGTCAAATAAACTTAAATCAACTGTGCTCTCCTATTTTCTGTTGATTCGTCGGATGTTCATTTCATCAAAAAGTTCGCTTTCTTTTCCTTTATTTCCTAGAATTAAAATACAAAAGTATTTTGTCTTTTTGTTTATCGTGTCGGATATTTTTTTCCTTAGATTGATATAACAGACAATTTAAAAATTTCCTTAGCACATTTATGACTATATTTTTCTCTCAAATCTTGTTTAAACGCACAATACAATAAAATAGATCTTATAATTATTTCTCTAGTTACACTTGAGAAATAAGGATAATATTATTTTAATCAATAACAATTAGAAAAATATTTGAACTAAAAATAAACTTACATTATTTCTTTTTTAAAAAAATGTAGTATTATGAATTTCAATTAAAGATGACATAATTTATTTTTCAAATACAAATGGTAGATATTTATAGGTTCGTAAACATCAAAAATACTTAAAAGAGAATCACATACGGATGTACATATTATAGAAAGGCGTTGATGATAAAAAACTACCTATTTTTAGCATTCACTTTTAATACTTGGGCAATTTTAAAGGGTCCCTGTGATTATTAAACGTGCTGCTGCTTTATTTTTAAAAACCTTGTTGCAATTTCTGATCGGGTTCCTGACGGTATTTTAAGTCCAAGTGGATGAGCTCTGTAAAATCGGTATTACTAACTCACCTCTCCAACCAGCTGATATGTTTATTTGTTACTCTCCAGAAACATACATCTAAAAAAGACAAATTGTATTCATTTCACACAACTTCTTTAGAGTTTCCCTGTATTCGAATTTAAGCGAATAATGCAGATTCCGTTTGAATAAAGGAAAGTGGTGGAAAGTTAGGGGTAAATGCATTTCGGCCTTAACGTTCGGGTTAACACATTGTCTTAAGTTATAATTTTCTACAATTGTTTAAAACTTCTGCATTAGCTCCTTGAAGGTACATAAAAAATTCCTATAACTACAACAGAAGGAATGTCAACATTACCTTGAGCTTAAGAAGTAACCTATCAAAAACCAGACACGGCAAGAACGAAGAGGCGGAAAACCTCTGACAACAAACGAGCACAATGCCAGGCTCTCAAGAGATGATGCTATGAGTTTATTAAAATTTTAAAAATTTCAACCTTTATTCCAGAAACACATACACATAGAAACAAAAATATTGCTTCGAATAATAGAATAATAATTAGAAACATTCTAAGTTGTACGAACTAAGTTAAAATGAGATATTTACAAGCCTTTTTTCAAGTGTTTACAATACTCGCATTGGGTTTCCTTTTCTGAGCAGGAAAACACTTTCCTTCTGCCAACTTGTATACCCTTTACACTAACTTAAGCCCAGCCTTGCGTATTGCTTGGACATATTGCGAGCAGTCTCTCCGTCAATCCTCAATAGCCTTGACTCTGTCATCGAATGATGATCACAAGGAAGATTGCATCATTAGAGTGTCGTCGAATTGTTAGCAATCTGTCTCTGTTTTACAGATATTACCACGGATATTGTTTTGGTGAATTATCATCCATTATATCTACCTTAGTAATTCCTGCCAGAGAAATACGAGCATCAACTCACATGCATCTCTTCACCGTCCAACTGCATAGACCAAGGATACATTGTTCACTCCTTTATTCCCAGAATGTCTTAGTTATGGAATGTGTTACAAGCAAATGCTTTTCCCTCTACTCTAAATCTGCAAGTCTTGAAACCTCGCATCAAAAAACTTTTTAAGTTTTTCACTTAAAGCAACCATGGTAATCTCCAATATCTCTTACAATATTGTAGAATATTAAAATTTGTTACACGTGCCTTAAAAATTAACAATATTCGAAATTTTCCGATATTCTTGAAAATATACAATTATTAAATCTTATTAAGCTGCAGCAAGATTAGTTTAATTTTATTATTCGCCATTCAAACTGTAAAATTTTTCTGGCAATGATAAATTTTAATCAAATTTAAATTTCAAGTTTTCGACAAAGCGCCATCTGTAACTCCCGAATAGCAATCCGATTCAGATTTTAGGGTAAAATATAGTGTTGCCATCAGCAAAGGAAAAATCGCTCAGTTCTGCATATCAGCAGCTTGGCAATATGCAAATCCGGTGCCTAATGAGTTTTGAAACAACCCAATAGATTTCTTTTTCGCTTACTGCCCTTTTGGCTGACATCCAGAATAAATTTTTCGGCGTTCTTTTTTCATCTCATGCTCATGTTTAATCTTATTGAAAAGTCTCTACGATAGCTTATAATTATATTTAAAATGTAACTGAACGCACAAAAATTTAATTTCGACAAAATAACTTTAAAAAAATACGCCAAATCCCTTATTTAAGAAAAATATAGTGGGCTTTCTATTTTAAAAACATATTCGACCTTACGTCAGGTATCAAGGAATATGCATACTAAATTCTTGAAATGAATAATTTATGAAAATACACTCAAAAGAAAACATTTTATTTTGTGTCAGAGATAAGGACTTTCATTTCGTTGAAAAGCCAGTGGAGAAGTGACAGGGGACTTGCTAAAAGGACTTAGAGCCAGCAATACATCTTGCAGCTGTCATTGCGGAATTAACAACGAACTTAAAATTCCAAAAGTCTTCGCAAAAGACAAAATAATGCATATTCAGGCGGTTTAAACCAACGAGCGGCAACGGAGGAGTCACGCAACGATAAATCTGCAAATATTGGAACGTTCTTGGGATTTATGTCCCTAGATACAGGACAAGACAGAAGAAAAGGGGTTTTAAGGAAATATATTATTTTGACGCATCGCAAACCTTGTAAGGTAAATAAAGAATATCAATAAAATTATATGTTTTGGAGTTCCAGTAAAATAGAAAATAATTAATAGGAAATTTAACGGCCATTCGGACAAATAATTCTGCCTTTGATAAGCTAATTCAGGTATAGGGTCCAAATCTCATTGACCATACCGACAAGCCTTTAAGCATTTTTTCATCATCTCTAACGACAGAATTGACGATGTTTCGCCCTTTTGGAGCTCATCAGGCCAATGCAGCCATATGGTAGAGATGATGAAAAATATTCAACGGCAGTTTGACTATATACGATGGAAAGTTAAGACAGTAAGAAATTAACCCAAAGAGTAAAGAAGCGTCATCTATGGGTATAAGTGTGAGGCTTGTTATTTGAACCTCTAGTAGTAATGTAAAAGTTAAAAACACAAGCGCAATATGCGAAGGCTTTCAATTTTCTGTTCGCCGTGCGATACCAACTATTGTTGGCGAAACGACGGCGCCAAAGGATGAAAATCCATGATATCGGCTTTTTAGACCAAAGTTTCAATAAGAACAAAAAAGTAAATAACGTCCGTAGATAAATTAATAGGAAGTTTAATGGCCATTCGGACAAATAATTCCGCCTTTGATAAGCTAATTCAGGTATAGGGTCCAAATCTCATGGACCACTATACCGACAAGCCTTTAAGCATTTTTTCATCATCTCTACCGGCACAATTGACGACGTTTCGGTTATAAATTATTAAATAATTTCTAGTTTTTTAATTGTTATGTTTGTAATTGTATTCACAAGTTTAACAAAGTTTACGTGGTGATTGTTTATAAATAGGGCCTTTTCCCTAAACTCTTTAAATTTTGGATTAACAAAAAATATTTCATATGTAGAAAACCAAAAATAATTTTTTGGCGGGAAAACGGCCTACAAGAAGAATTGCTTTCGATTATATCACGGGATACCCTCCTGAGATCAATTTCTGGTCGGCCGAGGCTCAAGGCCAATCAAGAATGGTTTTACGGCGAGAGAGTAGTGAATTAATTACGCCCCCCCCCCCCCCCGGTCAAACATCATTTCTGTTACACATTTTTGTACGTGAAAATTGCGATTAGAACCTTTGTTACGAAACACTATAGTACAAGAGCGCCCTGTTAGATTAAGTCACTTGCATATCCATAGACAGAGTATTGATTTAAATATAAACAATGTAATTAGTAAATTTTTTTCACTTATGTCTCAACAAGTATGATACAAAATATAGGTATTTATGTTGCTCTCATACCATTTATAATAAAATATATTAAAACACTTTCTTATTTTTTTCTGTTTATTTCTTCAATGATAATTAGGTAGGTACCAACCTATATATAGTAAATCTGGGCTAAAGTATAAATTTGATAAATAAGAAAAACATTTGAGTAAAACGCTCTAGTCAGTCAGCTTAATTTTTTGACATCTTAATGTATCTTGCCTCAAGAGGAAAATAAAATAGGTGCCAAACAAAGTGAAAGCTACATATACTAACCAAAAAGTATATTGTCCAGCAAGAAATTGCAAATGATATTTTAAAATATTCACTCACACACATTTTTTTCGTTAACATAACACATTTAAACACGTAACATGAAGTAAATATTGCTAATATGATATATTAACCATCATTAGTCATGATTAAATCAAAGAACTAACTCAAAATAATTTAAAAATAAAAAGCATCATTTTAAAATAATTACAATTCCTACCTGTAAAATGGTAGTATTCAATTGGGAAAAATTCCGGGGGTACGGCCACCTGAAGACTGCGTGGATTAGTACAAGAAGTCTAGCATGTGAGATGACGGAATCGGCTAGCCGAGCCACCGTCTTATGTATATTAGAATATCTGTGGACGGTGGCCAGCGGACTGCTGTTAATGGAGTTATTTGTATGTTAGGCAAGTAATTATAATAGGGATACCTACCTATTTGGTATGTGCCCAGGAAATAATAAACTGCATTTGGGTTTTGTTCGTTGTTAGGATGTTTGCAACATTTTTTTTTAAATATTTACTATTTTAAAAGAGAACTTTCCCGGCCGGCCCTGCTGCCCCTGATGAGCCGTCACTCCTACGCAGGTATTTGAAGCTTTCGGTAATATACATTTTCGTGGAATTCAGATCAGCAAATATTACGTTAAAGCAATGTGCCTAAAAGTAGTTCTTACATTTTAACTTGCAAAAAAATATACAAGTTATATCTGGAGATCAAGGAGAATCTATTGTAACTCTGTTGTCAACATTAGTAATTTGAGACTATAGGAAACTAATAATTTAAGACAGAAAGTTTTGTCATAAAAATGAAAAGAAGCATTACCAGTAAATAATAGAATTTGACTTCATGAATGAAGTCGGCGTCAAAGTGATTCTTAACTATTTAGTGTATGGTGTGTCTTGAAGATAATGCGAGGAGCATTATGATTAATTATCGTTCTCTTTAGTTTGACGCCGATTTCATAAAATCAAATTTTCAAGATGGAATAAAATACTATTTTTTACATTTTAGTGTTTTTTTTTCTTGAAGTTGGTTTTATTTTTTTATACAATTCTATATTTAATTCTTTTTAGTTCTATTTATACAACATCTTATTGTAAAAGTCAGCTTTAAAGCCTCGAAGGCTTAAACCTAACAACCAATAAACGGGTAGCTACTCGATCCATTGCCATTTGCCAGAAACTAAATACAAAAAGCGCCATCTATAGAAGCAATACACAATATCAAGAAGTAAAATGACTAGTAAAATTGAGCCACGTGCTATTACAAATCCCGTATATCATATGAAACGCGATATTTATTTAATACTTAATATAATAATAGAATATTTTTTCCTATTAGTTCCCCCTACCACATGGACAAAAGAAATATTTTATGTTAAGAATAAATATATATAATATTTTCAACGTTCATTAAGTCGAGATAATCTGACGAGTAAATAGATTTACCCTTGTAGGTGAGGCAAATTTCAAGGTTAGGTATACATTAAAGCATTTGAACTATTTTGCAATATAGTTGCTTTATGACCACTCCGGCACTACTCCGAAAACTTCCTGAAAAAATCATCCAAATTTGTCAAACCATCCCCGGGTAATCGGTGTAAATACATAAAAAAATACATAGGATCGAATTGATAACCTACTTTTATGATGTCCGTTAAAAATGTATTTTTTTCGTTATAAGAACAACCCCAATTAAAAACATGTCGATAAAATAGGGTTTTAACTAATTCTAAAATGGGACAGCGAAATGAGCATTTCACCTTCAAAAACGAAAATAATAAAGAAAAGCTTTTTTATTCCTAGAAATTCACTAATACTTAACAGTAAATAAAGTTGACAATATAAGTATTGATTAATTTTAACAATAAAACACAAGACATAGTATAGGCAACCTTCAGACAAATAATGATCATAAATCCCCTCTACTGCCGTATTGTCATCGTGAATTTATCTGAGTCAATGGCTGCATCTTGACCTGCCGTTTATTTTTCCTAAGTTCCAATAAATATTTAAACATTGCTTTACTTTAAAAGTCTATGAAGGTAAAACGAAATACCATATATTGATAAAATTGACTAACTCGTTTTGTAAAACAATTTTTTTCTTATTTCAGACAGTCAAGTTGCCCTGCTTTATTTAACCCTAAGTGTTTAAAAGACATCTATAAGCACTCACCCTAAAAATCATTGTTCATCGCACTTTGTTCGCCATTTCTGGTGTCGTGGAGTTAGTTTATCACAGCAATTAAAAAAGGGGATCAGGCAATTTATTAACTTCCCTAAGGGTAAGATGAAAATTGGAATTCTTCAAATGTAGTTACTTTAGTTTTTATTTAATCCCGTTGGCTCCAAAGTGCTTCTATGACCTATACGTTTTTTGGATGCAATATCTAGAAAAGTTTTGGCTCTCATACAATTTGCTTGATTCTTTAATATAAAGCAAGGGAAATGCATGTATTGCTTTTTTGAAGTCAGTAGTTTCAAATAGTTGATATCATCTTAAGTATCTCACTTAAAAACTGACAATTTTTCTAATTTACTGTTACAATAAATGTTGCTAGGCCCTTTAAAATTGCAAGTTTTGTTTGTCCGAAAGAGTTTTCTGTTATTTTGAGAATTTCCAGATCGGACTATTCTCTGGGGTATTTTTTTCTAATCAAAGATAATTCACAATCTCCCTATTCATGATATTAAGCATCGTGTTTTTTAAAAATGTAGAGAAGAACCTCTAAATTGAGGGTAAATGAATTACGCGGAGAAACTTCACTAGGTACCGCTGATTTATTTGCAAGCCGCCGAATATGCTCAATTTGCAGGTCAAAGCTAATTATTACATGTTGTAGTCTTAGATTTAACCTTTCTAATTCATTTTTAGATCAAAATTTATAATTTTGTTCGAATCAATATAAATTTGGCCCCGGAGCGCATTAATAATTCTCAAATTTTTCTTTTAACAAGAGATCTTAGTGAAGGAAACTATCGTATTTAAGAAAAAATCATATGAATCGTTTTTGTTCTGGATATCCTCTCCTTCATTTTTTACATATTTGCTGGGCCTCAAAGAGCTGCCGTTAAAAAAATTGGCTTGCTTCCTAATTTCCTAAGGTTCGAATTAAAAAATGGCTATAGTAAGCAGAGCCAATACGAAACTGCTAATCAGCACTTGGAATGCAGCTTTAATACGTTAATGGTATATATAAGATAACATAAATTATGCTGGAAAATTGAAATATTGTTAGTTTTGGGGGGGGGGGGGCCGTGCCTGAACCCTTAACTTATACCCACGCATGCTAATGCACGAAACATTCTAGGATCAGTTCAAAATTAAATATTTATATTATTTTTATTTTTGATTAAAGAAAGGTAAATTAACCCGGGGTTTAAACAGATCAATAAAGATATGCCTAGTGTTATATTTTGGGATATTCGATTAATTAACAAAGTTTTAAAATCTCGACAGTTTTGTTTTAGTTTGTTATAAACGAATAAAAACTATATAATAAAAAAATAAAAGTTAATGATGAAACATTGATCGATAATTAAACTCAAGTTCAATTATCTATCAGTGTTTCCAAATACTGCAACAACATTCGCAGTTTCCTTAAAGGCACAAAGGGCGGCAAGCCGGGGGTGGCTGAGTCTCGCAGCTTCGCAGAAATTATGTACAAGGCTCAGGGAGCAATAAGTCCTGAAACGAGACGTGCCAGACAGAGCAGTCCCGGTATTATATACGAAGGAACTTGAGCGGGAGATCGAAAATTCCCCAGGCGATCGTCTATAGGAATGAGACAATGAGACACACAACCTCTTAAATTGTTATCTCTACGAAGAAAGTTCATTAGTTTGCTCTAGGGTAAACACGCCCACTAAAATGACTTCGTTGCTGGGTCATCGGATTAAAAATGTTACTCATCCAGTAATAGCAAGTTATTTAAGGGTAGTGGATGATTTGTTATATTCGCAGCATCCGCTTGTCTGCACCAAAATGTGTTCATAGGAAATAATTTAAGGAATGATGAAAAATAGCTGAAATATTCTAAAATTATATTTAGTCAAAACAAAAAATAGCAAAGTTTATTATAAAAATATGCTATAAAAATTATACAAAAATAATATAAGAGCCTTGATTAGCGTGAAATTATAAAATTCCAGGCTGATTGTATTTTTCAATAAAAAACTGACCATGGTGATTTTTTTCTGAAACGTGTAGCGTTGTGGGCTGTGAATAATATGTACAATAATTTAAATTTTTCCGAAGGGAGTGCTACTTGTATATACAAGGAGGGATTTTTAATTCGCAACAATATTATGTTTTAAAGAGGCTTAATATTTTATAAATACGATCGGACCAAAAACTGCTTTTATATTAATTTTTACCTGTTTTCAATATATGTAGAAATAGATGGTTGATTGTAGTATGAAAATGATTATATATGGTTTGAGTTCTATTCGAACTACAAATAATTATATGCCATAAGAGCTACTAAATATCATCCCTTGCAAATTGTTTGATGAGCTCTAAAGCGACTTTCAATTGTAGAAGTGTAAGATTATGGTGTTTTATTATCTGTAGAAATTTTAAGGACCATCTTGCAGAATTGTTGAAGGTTTAATTAAGAGATGCCATTGATTTGAACAAGATAGGAAATAATTAGATGTACTAGAAACAACTAACGAAGATTATGTGGAAGAAATAATCATATTATACGAATTACAAAATAATCCGACAAAATCAATAATTATGACACCTCATCACAATAGATTTTTTTCATTCAAATCAAGGGTTTGTATTTTTTGTTAGTCAAATAATATTGAAACAGTTACATTCTGTTATTAAAAAAATATATATATTTAATCAGAAATTGTTTATAATTTTTAACAGACAAGTAAAAGTCTACCGTTAACTATAAATGACTCCCACACTAAAAGTATTGGTATTACTTGAAAAATAGAAAATAGCTCCTTTTTTATAGATACTCTTATAAGCTTTCAGGTTGTATTTTAAAACTAACTTTAATTCCTTAAATGTTACATCCTGTGTATTATGGATCGCGTCTTGTTCATCATAAATATACCAAGTCTAATAGCCTTATCTTTAAATACACCCAAAAAATATGACAAAAGCCCGCAGAGTGTTAGATAGAGATGGAAAACGTTAAACGAAAACGAAAAACTTAGAGTATAAAAGACTAAAATAGTCCGTTTTTATTTTACCAGCCAAGGTTACTTTGCATTATAAAGATCAGATTGTCAGATTTGTATTTTAACGGGTGTTCAAAATTCAAATTTAAATTCAAAAGTATTTTTATTTGGAAAAAATAATTACAACCATAAACAATAATTTAAGAGGACAAATTAGGGCAACACCTCGATTATAAAACCGTTACATAAGCACATTGCAAAATATGCCTATGGGGTGCAGACCTTAGTACTACTATATTAAATTTAACATTAAGTTATTTTAGTATAGGTAATGGGCAAATACCAGGACAGGAGCTCCAAGCGACCACTCAGACGAGCCAAAAAACAAATGGACTTTTTGTTTATATTTGATATTTGGAATTTAGAATTTATAATTGGAATTTATATCTACCTATGCAGGCAACTCATCAGTTTAAATTCTGGTTTTGAAAATCAAGTTTTTACTATATTAAGCGTGTGACTATTTATTGAGTAATGAATAGACATAAAGTAAAAATATAATGCGGCATTCGTAAAAGTTAAAAAAAAATAAAGGAAAATAAGAGAACGAGTTTTTTTTTAAAGTAAATACAATTTAAATTTTTAAAAAATACAATTAAAAAAGCAGAAAAAATTAGTTATTTCATTGAGTATCTAGTAACATTTTTTTCGTATGTTTTCGAAAATTATTTAATGAAAATTCTTTAACATTGGCTGGAAGGCTATTCCACATTTGAATTGCAACGAAACTAAAGGACTTCTGAAAACAAGCTTTTTTATTTGCATTTCTGGTAAGATGAGGGTGTTCATATGAAGTAAATAACCGATATAGGTAAGGTGCTTGTCCAGTTTTTAAAATTCTATAAACAAATAACAACATATGATACCTACGACGGTTTTTCATGGAGAGTATAGAGTATTTATTAAGGTATGGTATAATATGATGTCTATAAGGTATATTGTAGGAGAAACGCATGCACGCATTTTGAACTTTTTGTATAGAATTGGCAATAGTTGAAGTCAATGGTGAATCGTAAACAATGTCTCCATAATCAAATAATGATAAAATGAGTGTGTTGCAAAGATAATATTTAGTTGCTGGAAGCAGATATTTTTTAAAAGTAGCTAACGTTTTTAAGCGCATATATGCAATGCTAAATTTCTTCGTAATATGTGTTTTAAATGATTTTTTGCTTCGGTGACCAGAGGCAATTTTATATTATTTATTTGTGCAGAAAATCTCTGATAAAATTGAGTTGTTTGATTTTTATTGCTTCCAAAAAATATAATACATGATTTAGATGCATTCAATTTTAAATTATGATTTTGTGCGAAATTATATATACTGTTTAATTCTTCATTAAAATTATTTTGCGAGATCTGCAAGTTGTCTAAAGTAAATGACAAATACGCCTGAGAATCGTCGGCATATTGTTGAAGTTTAGAGTATGCTACGCTTGTATACATATCTGCAACATATAACGAAAATAATAACGGGCCCAAGATTGAACCTTGGGGAACACCCGTTTTTAGGGGCCTATATTGTGATTTGTGTTTATCAGAATCCTTCATAATGTGCACACAATATGATCTATTAGTTAAATAAGATTCAAAAAACTTTACTGTACCATTAGAAAATCCAAAATACTGTAATTTTGCTAGCAACATTCTATGACTAAGCGTATCAAACGCCTTACTAAAGTCCAACAACCCCAAACACGTTATTTCTCTTTTTTCCTCACTAAACCGACAAGACACGTTGTAGTACTATAGTTTTTGCGAAAACCTGATTGACACGGAACGATCTTAAAAGAGTTAGCAAATAAAGAAATTTGGTTATAAATATGTCGTTCAAGAATTTTTGAAACGATAGGTAAAATACTTATCGGCCTTAAATCCTTGAAGTCGGAGGGATGAGAAACCTTTGGTAAGGGTATAATTATTGCTTTTTTCCAAAGATCAGGATAAACACTCTCTAAAATACAACTATTAATAATATTTATTAGCGGATTTTTACAGAAAGGTAAATATAATTTGAGATCTTTTATTGAGATGTTATCTTCTCCGGAAGCATTTGACTTTATAAAATGTATAATTTTATTTAAGGATAATTCATCAATAAGCTCGAAATTTAATACACTGGTTACATTTGAAAGTGTATTTTGTTGATAAAATAGTAATGTATCATTAGAAGTTGTGTCAGGACCAGCTGTACAATTAGCATAATAGTCATTAATCGATGTTGCGTCTGCAAGGCAAGGTCAGAGGGTATAGAAGCATTCAATTTATAAGTTAAATTTATCTTTTTAGCTTGATTCCAAAATTCCTTTCCCTTTCGAGTAGACATTAAGTTAAAATATGCAATTTTTTCTCTGGCAATAGCATGTTTTGTGTAATTTCGTAGTTCTCGATAGTACCTAAGATGTGAATCAGTTTTATTTTTCAAATATTTATTATGGGCTTTATCCCTTAATTTCATTAATAATTTTATGTTGTCGGTGATCCATGGTGTAAAGGGTTTGTCTTTAAATTTTTTTCTCTTTAAGGGTGCATGTTTATTAATTAAATACATTATATTTTTATTAAGCAATTTTAACTTTTCGTTTATATTTTGTGCATAGTAAATAAGATTCCATTGCAATTCCACTGCATCGCGCTCGAATTCCTCATATATTATGTTACTGTAATCTCTGTACTCTATAAATTTACGCGCACACTCTTCAATACTTAAATTAAAAATCGAAATAACTAAGCAGTGATCAGAAACTGTTTTCGAAATCGGTACAGAAGTACTTTTACTACAAGGAAGGTTATTATTTGTTATAATAAGGTCTATTAAACTAGATGTGTTTGTTGTTAAATTCAGGCGGGTGGGAGCGGTGATCGTTTGTAGGACATTAAAGGCATTTAACAGCCTATTAAATTTAATACTTTGTGGAGAGGCATGATTTGATAAATCGATATTAAAGTCACCCACAAGTATAACATAATCATAAAATGGAACCGACAAGCTCAAAAAATTTTCAAAAAAATCAAAAAAGTTTTCCAGATTTGAAGAGGGTGGGCGATAAATAGTTGTAAATAATAATTTTTTTTTGTTAATTTTACATTTTATACTAATATTCTCACAACTTTCAGATGCTATGTCATGTTGCGTTAATTGATATTTGATATGTTCTTTAATATAAATACCAACCCCTCCCCCTCTACCCGCTCTATCTTTCCTTACAAACTCGTAACCAGGAATATTAAAAAAACCAGAGTCATAATTGGGGGTTAGCCAAGTCTCGGTAATACCAAACACGTCAAATTTATAATCGTTAACATAATTTGTGAATTCATCAAATCCCGTATTAAGTGATCGAACGTTAAGATGCGCCACCACAAATTGGTTAGACTTACTATTAAAAGAAATAAACTGACGGTCACCTTCATCATTAAAATTATCCATTATACATGGCTAGCCCGCCAAGAAAACCGCGCAAAGCTCCGCCCTGATACCGCCCAGTGGCCTGTAAACAATAAATATTACCTAAAAATGAAACAGACATCCTAAACCTATAAAAATATAAAAATAAGTAATATAATTAGACCAATATAGCGCTCAAATTTAAGGGGTGTTGTTATAGACAACAATAATAAAAAAATTGGAAATAAAACAGATAACCAAAAAAGTATCGTATCAAAATATAATATCACATATATTTAGTCTACAGTAATGTCATTTTTAAAAACTAAAACAGAAAAATAATATTTGTAAAAAATTAGTACCTATTTAGTCGAACCTCTTAACAGAGAATTTATACAGGTGAAATCTTACAACGCCATCTAGGCCTAACGTAAACAATATAATAAAAAGGAAAGAGTCTGCAATGATATTTATTTGGCATTCGTAGTTGTAAGTTATCCAAAGTTCGGTTTTAGTGCTTTCCTAGTGATTTTATGTTTTGTTATAATCAATAAAAATTGTATTTTTTAATATCATTATGGCTAACCTATTTAAAAAATATATACAGAATGTTGCATTTAAAAAACCAAAGGTGATGTTGTTTTCAGAAACTTTAAACATTCTCTTTATAAGCAAACTAATAAACTAAATAACACACAATTTGAAGAATAAAATATACCATTTGAAGAAACTTTTTCATTTAACTTTTTTCATCTATCAAAATATGAAAAATGAATGTTATTGAAGAGTTGCATTTATAACCAAGCCCTGTATATTATTTATTTTTGATATGATTTTTAAACCGACCATCTGGACTATAAGCAAAACGTGCAAAATAATTTGTTTTATTACAGTATATTCAAAATATGAATGAATTATATTCTTGTTCAGCAATAATGTATATATATGTGATATTCTTAATGGGGTAACAACGTACTCTAATTAGGTATAACAAAGCAGAGCGCACACGCGTTTTGCGGTCAACCAGCTGATCGCTATCAGGTCGAGTGGTATTTCTTGATTTCGTTGGCTTTATATATGTTGTTCGTGTAATTGGATCCAGTAATCCGATAGAGCGACCGATAAGTTAGTACCTGGGGTTATCCCCTGTGGGAAATTGGTTTCGCTACCTAAAAATACGAGCGTACGGAGCGTATCAATGTTTGCGTGGTGGACAATTTTTTATTTACAAATTCAAACAAACGTTACTGCCTGCTCATTATTTAAGTAAATTACTGATCAAATAACTAAGAATACTTAAAATTTTGTTACCATTTTTAAAATCGAATACCTCTCTTTCAGATATTACAAATTAAAAGCGGTTTTTGCTTCGAATAAAGTATAGTCAGATACAGCTAGGTTTTATACATTATAATAAAAACATTTTTAACATGACCCCAGTTTTTCAGAGGTTGCTTTTTTATTTTTGTTTGGAGCCACTGCAATTTTTTTTCTTCCTCTTCGTTCCCTCAAGATAATCTCGCCAGTTTTGAAAATCTCAATATGACCATGAAAGAAATAATTTTTTCATGTAAATTTGCAGCTCTATTCGTTAAATTGACAAAAAGGGCAGATACGATGTTTTAAGCTAAACGGAAAAAACTTAAGTTTTTAATTTGTAAATATTATATACAGGGGGATATAATCCTATGTGAAGTCCAATTTATTGATTTCATTTTTTTAGGAACCCTGTATAGGTGTAAAAGTGGTACATCTGACGTATTTTGATCTGTACAAAAAAGCTAGGAAAATCTGCTATTGTGTAGAATAATCATATGAGGTAATCTTTTGTGTGCAGGTATTTTAATAAAAGGTAATACATTGAATTATAGATATTAGACCTTTATTTTTGCAAAATCTGTTGACTTTCATAAAAAGTGCCCTTAATAAAAAGTAATGATAATTTTACGCAGATTTTAAATAAGTAATATAATATAAGGTGTTTCATTAAAAAAATAATTTTCCTTTTATAACAGAAAGACGGTAAACTTCGCAGTAATACGGAATTTTTCATTGGATCCGGCATAATTTCATACCTAAGTGCACATAGTACATTGAATTCAAATAAGCGATACCTGAGATTTTTCGTTATTTCCTTACTTTTTTTAGACGATGTATACTATTTCGTAGCATTGCATTTAGCAACTTTTTTACTTCCCTCGTAAAAGGGAGGTATTGTAATCATGAAAAAATTACCCTCAAAGATTTTTTCAGATCTTTACGTTTCAAGGTCCTTAGATGTTGAAAAACATTTTTTATCGATTCCGACGGTCTGTTTGTCTGCCTGCCGGTCTGTTGGCAGCATAACAAGAAAAAACACTTACCCATTTGACTTTAAATTTTGCACACATATTAAGGTTCACATGGGCGTGATCTGGAAATATTTTGGTAAAAATCCAATATGACGGTCTAGTGAAATGTTGGAAAAAATATTTGCAAAATCAAATATTACATAGGAATCGTATGGTAAAATTTGGTACGATTCCAAGACACAAAATGGCGACTTAAAAAAATATTTAAAAATTCAGCCTTAAAAACTGTGGTATAGAGATGAACTGGTAAGACTATAAGAAATTCAAGGTGGCAGAACAAAATGGCGGCCAAATAACATTTTTGTGTCTTAAAAAACACTCTCCCAGGTTTTACATACCTTCACGTTTTATCGTCTCTAGATGCCAAAATTATATTTTCTCAATTTCGTTGGTCTGTCTGTCGGTATATCTGTCTGTCTGCCATTTCGAAACATAACAAAAAACTGATTACCCAATTTAGGTACTTCAAATTTTGCACAAAAATCAAGTGTTACATAGGAATGAACTGGTAACTTTTTTGTATAAATCCAAAAGAGCGAAAGAAAATTGCGTTTGGTAGCCAAAAGAAAAAGTAAGGAAAAAGAAATGCATTCGAACAACAGGTTTAATGTAAACATTATATAACAGTCTATATAATGACTATTTGGGAGTAGTCTCTCCTTTTTCTTTTGCTTGATATAGCCACCAACAATATTTCCTTTTTCACAAATTTTATCAGTCATTAATATCAACTTCCTATTGCAGTGATCCAATATATTGTATCTTTAGTGAAAAGTAAATATTATTTAAAATAAATGAATAACGATTTTATTAAAGAACATTTAATATATCTTTGTCAAAAAGCAATACCTAATTCTATTCACGCAGAAAATTATTTTTAATGCTTTAAGCATAACACAAACAATGTTACCAGCGGTTAACCGTAGTTTTTTCCTAAATTAAAATCCTACCGATTTCAAGTAATCCAAAACGCTGAACAGTTTTGACATGTCAAAGCCTGCAAACATGCCTCAGTAATTCAAAATTTTCACCTGTGCGAGCCTCTCTACCCCTTCTTTATCACATCAGTATCCCCGCATACAAGCGCTCATTTTAAAAGAAACAAGAAGAACAAATTAACTTTAAATTAACTCTCGTATGGGCCTGGCCCTCGTTTAGTAAAATGATGAAAAGGGCGCTTACGCGGACCAGACAAATAATAACCGGCCAACGTATTTTCGACCCAATTTAGAAATAAAGGGGATTTCGTACCCTGTAAATCGACCAGGCAAAATTTAGCTGGATTAACAGAGTTGAAGAACCGAAAGCGAATGAGGCTACTAACAAATCTTAATTTTATTGCATATGTCTAGATAACAACTATAAAACAGTTTCGTGACTGACTGACTGACTAACTGTCAGATAATACACAACCTTAATCGGTGGACATAGTGATTTGAAATTTGGAGGTTATATTCTTTGAGTAACCTAGGGGTGCACTAACAAGGGATTTTACAAAATAAAGTAAGTTTGTATGAAGAAAAGAAATTAAGTTACGATGATAACACTTTGTAAATAATAGTCTTCTGAATAAATAAAATAATACGTGTTTCATTATTTTTCAAAATACATTTTCTAAAGGGGCGAACGGAGGTGGTAAAACATTAACGTGTCTGACTGACATACAACTAGTGGACCTAGAGAAATAAAATTTGGAGGAAATATTGTTTGAGTAACTTAGGGGTGCACTAAGGAAGATTTTTGTAAAAGTTACATCCTTAAGGGGGTCTACACTTTGTAAATACAGTCTTCAAAAGAAATAAAATAACACATGTTTTATTATTTTTAAAAATGCATCTTTTGAGTGGATGAACGGGAGTGGTAAAACATCACCATGACTAACTGATAGACAACTCATAGCCTAAGCTTGTGGAGCTAGACATTTGAAATTTGGAGGAAACATTCCTTGACTGCCCTAGGAGTCACTAAAGAGAGATTCTTTTATTCTATCCGTAAAGGGGTGGTACAGTTTGTATAGAAAAAAATTAAGTTGCGATGATGATATTTTGTAAATATAACCTTCAAAAAGAAATAAAATAACATGTGTTTCATTGTTTTGAAAATTAAATTTAAAATTTAAATTAAAGGAGGTGAACGGGGTGGCAAAGTTTATGTGGAGAAACTTTGCAAGCGTACGTAATTTGGATGACCATACAATAATTTGGTAGCATCGAGCTGATCTGATGAAAGCAATAAGATGTTTGTTATCTTTTTACCTATAACATCTAGCTTGCAGGAGCAGACATCGAGCGTTTAATTATAATTTTGTGAACTTTCAATCAAAATCCCCAATTCAGTCACGTGCCGTATTGTCCAATCATAACGTACTATTATCTGCAATCAGTTTTTGGGTCCGCTCGTTATTCAGCCTATTCTAATATATCGGAACAGTAGCAGTTCTTACTTATTATTATTTGATTGTATACGCTTTAATGATTGCTCTACTGCAAGATTTTTATAATACAATATTTCTATTACATCATCATCTACGCGTACAAATTCCCGGTCAAAAAATGCTAGTTTCTTATTGTAAACAAATTAATTGTTTTTTTTTAATCTGCTGGATTATGTTAAAGATCAAATATTAAATTTACGCTATTCTATATAAATAGCATTCACTTGTTAAGGGTGTTCAACAAAAGTTAATGAGTTTAACAGTCATGGTTATATGTATGTGAGTTTGCATCTATGTATGTATGTATAATGGATGTATTTAAGTATGTATGTATGTACATATTTTGTATTTTATCCATTGTTTATTACCACCTACGAAATAAGACTTGGACCCATTTTTGTGAGAGAATCGGAGAGACAATTTTACGCTAAAATTTTGAATCTTAATGGATATTAATAATGTTTATATTATGTACTTTATTCTAGCAAATAAAATATTTCTTTTATCAGTAAATTATAGATATGAGAGATATACGAAAGGGGAGGGGGCAATTTTTAAAAATATTTTGTTACATTTTACGTTTGCTTTTATAGTTTGAGGACTGAGTTTCTCTCTAGGATGTACAGAACTTTAGTGGGTCTTATATGCCTTTTTAGTAATTTTTGGAAGATTGCTTTTAGTTTATATTTTAATTATAACTAAATCAAGCCTAGCTTTTTAAACAGTGCAATGCAGGCACGTATTTTATTACTTTAAGTCGGGGTTTAAGCTTCGAAAAAATTGAAACTGATTTCTATAATAAATGGAACCAGTATAAACATCAGATTATAAAAATATTATAAACCATTTTAGAAATTTGTTATTAAATAGCCTTTAATTGTGCATGAGGCAAACCTTCGTGAATAATTGTGTTTAAGAGTCTAAATTTTAAGAGAAAGGCATTAATATCAAATCCTCTATAGCCAAGGCACTCAATACATAAATATCTGTTTTGTAATGTATACTTAGTAGGTATTTTAAACGGACTACAAAAAGTTGAATTTTCATGATGATTTAAAAAATGATGTTTTTTTAACTTTTTAGTTTACGTTTATGCATTCTAACAGATTCCCGTTTTGAAAAGAACTGGACACGTCACTGATATTACTAAACATCAGTTTGTATAGGGGATTTTTCATAAATATATGAGTAATATCTCTTAGCAAAGATTAATTATAATTCGAATATACATTCCATCAAATACACATAAATTAACCACAATCGACTGCTAGTATTGCTCGTTTAATTAGAACGCCCTGAACAATATTTAACACGGTATTGCTAAAATACAATACAAAAATTAGGCTTGTCGATAAAAAAGTTAATAAATCGATCGGCTGCAGTAAATAGCGGACTGGTACCTTTCGACGTTTTGTTCCAAGGAAATGTCGAGGGATCCCAACTATACGGAATACAATACAATAAAATAATTGTATTATTTGCTTTTGCTACCAGATTTAATTAAAATACAAACTGAAGGAAAGGGAGCGTATTATACCTCGGACATATCCAAAACAAAAACAGAACCTCAAATTCACTAATCGTGTGATATGACAAAATTGGATTGTTTCCTAGAGTTTCTTAAAAACTCAAGTTTATCTGAAAAAGAGATATCGTTGGGTTCTCGACAAAATACCGTAAGCGACATAATTGCTGAAAATCGAATTTTTGAACCAAAATGTTGCTTATAATAATTTAGACATAATTGCAAAATTTTTTTATGTTCATTTTATCGTAATTGGTCTAAAATGTTATTTTTTTATTAACGTAAACGACAACTTATTAATATATCAATAGAGTCTTGTTTATATTGTAAGCGCCAGTATGTTACCCTCATTTAAGGGTAAGAGCCGTCGGTTATGATATTATTTCTGGCGCTTTGGATAATTTTCTACTCCCTAATGACCAAACAATGCCAAAATTTTTAGAATATACTAATTTCTAGAACGCGTCCACAGCGAATTTTCTAAGTGAAAACGGCTACTAAAACAATGTGTTACAGATTGTTTTAGGCGAAGATATTATTTATTATTGGTAACTTTACATTAGAAAAACCATTGTAATATTTGAAAGGTTACGCTTTAAAATGAAATAGGAATAAAATATTTGATTGCGTCCCTAAACGTTCATTTTCTAGATACAGACATTAAAAAATAAAATTTAATTCATTAAAATATGTTGGAATATAGATGATGCAAATTATAAGAGAAAAATATGTTTTACTCTAATATCAATGATAAAAGAATTTAGGCCTAGTAGTACAATACTTTTAACACTAAGTAATTCAATTCTACTGTTTTTCAAGTTTTCAAACATCTACAAATATAATAAGGTGGAGGGAATAAAAATATGATTAGAAGTATACATTTTTATTGAATGTGGCGTTTTAATTTTTGTTGTCACTATTTTCAAAATGGCTTTACAAGTGGACAGCCTATGGCTTTAGGAATTATTAATGCTCAGAATAAAAGCTAGCAAGTTAGTAATTATTGTATAATCATAACCTTTTTTCTTAATCAAAATTCAAGTGAATTATGTCAAATTTTTATTTCAATATCTGATACCTTGCACATTAGGTTATCAAATGATTAGTCGTATTAAGCATTGCAATGGTTTTTTTGTGTACCACTTTAATCGCGAATAAATATATTTATATTGGTACCCACAAAATATTGTAATATTGTCGCCTTACGACATAACTAAAGTTTTTCAGAAACAGTGCGGACAGCATGTAGCATGTTCCAATTCACAGTGCAAGATTAGTTTTATTATCTTAAAGGCTTTTTAAATAAAACCACAATATTCTTTTAAAAGTTCTACGTTTAAAAATACAGTTTCTATTGAAAAAGTAATTTCCTGTAAAATTTGATTCTTGGCGCTTACGACGTTTTGTCAAAAACTCAACGATACATTTTGGTCTTGAAAGTCGCTATGAAAAATATTGAACTCCCATTAGATGAACATGTTATACAAAATATCGATATTCGTATTTATGCTTGTCAACTTAGTAGTAGAAGAAATGTTATCTTATTTTACATTTAATTGTAAACGACTGAAATATTATTTATGATAAAAAAAATAAAATATATTTCTTACAATCGCTACATTTTCCCAAAATAACATTGCAAAGTCCTTTTAAGAATTCCCTTTACTGTCGATATTTTTAAAAATAGTGGATCTTTTAAGGCCAATGGATTAAATTAATCCAGTCGCTCACACAGCACACTACTACTACTGGCAATACAACCATGATGTATTATTTAATGATCGTTATCCAAAACCAATTCTTATTCAAACCATTTCTTGTCTGCACCTCTCAAGACTCTCAAGAGCAACTAAAAAAGATATCTTCTTCTCCATAACCACGCAATGCATGAAAGGAAGACGATTTTTTGCCCTGACCAGATTTTAGCAACATTTTTGGCCGGCATTGTTGAGCACGGTCGATGCATACAAAATAAATCACCCTGTGTAAATTATTCAGCGCGTCTGTCTGGGTTTTACTCTCAGCCAGAAGGATTTAAAACACGCATTACTAAACGCAAGGTTGCCGATTCTTTTTTGTTTACCCTAAAATGCGATATAGTTTCAATATTTTTGTAATATAATTTGTAATAACCTCTATTTTTTGTAGAGCAGGAAATCTAAAATTAACAGTTCTTCCAAATAAACAATATGGATTGACAATATCTTTTTTTTAAGCAATTCTTAAAAATAAATATTTAAGAAGATAACTAACCAATGCAAAAGATAAGTACTGAACGATATGTATTAGATGAAAATTTTCTCTGGCATCACAGTAACTATTATGTACCTTAGGTAGAAGCATTAAAACAATTGGTTTTCCGTTAATTAATTATAAATAGTAGTATCTCTATGGTAATTTTCCTATGAAGATACCAATTTATTTCATGTTTACCTATTTTATTAACTGCAGTACTATATGTGCAAGTTAAAAATCAGGTAGCCGATTAAAATCCAGAGTGCATACTGAAATGAATAAAATATATTTTTTATCGGGTCTTAGCCAAAATTGCAATATAGATGTAGATTAAATTTTGACGCTTAAAAAAAGTAAGGGAACATGAAAATATTCTGAAGAACTGCTACGGATGTTTTAGTATGGGTAAGCGAGGTAGGCTAGAGAAGGAACTATCCGCATTGTGCGACATTTTAAAAATAAGTGACACAAAGATAGTTCTAAAACAATAATTATATATAATAATATACATTTTTCGAAAAAGAGGTATTGCGGGAGAAAAGATTTGAAAGACTTAAAGCTATTGGTAGTACTATTAAATGATCAAATGTACGTGCATGCATTTTTAGTTTTTTTAACAATATATAAGTTTTACAAAAAATTACTGAAAAGCAATATATAATTTGTTTTCTTTCTTACCATTTAGTATTATTTACTGTAGATTCCACGAACATATCTTAATATTTCAAAAGTGTGTTATATACATGTTGCTCTGAAAAAATACAGCTGGATATCAAATTATTTATAGCAGCACATCTCTCAATTCTCTATACTTTAATATGTAAGTTTTATATGCCTAATATGAAGAATCTATTTATTTAATAAATTGAACTGCGCTTCTATAAGCGCAGAAAAGAAATTACGATGGTGATTTATTTTTTTGCGATGTTATTATCTATTGAATATTAATATCGGTTTGATTTTTATTTATTCCGTTAACTTATTTCTCCCATGACCTTAAACGACCATCCTTTCAAGAAATTAACAGCAATTAAATACCTGTACCGAATATCATATTACCAGTAATGTTTTTTAGTATTTTTAATATGAACTTCATGTGATTTTCCGGCTTTACTCATCGCGTCAGTCTATATTAGTGTATATGTGTGATAAGTTATAAGTATGTATTTTACCAAATAGATATTATTAACTATGAGTCCAATTTCAGCCTTTAGAAAAATTATACTTTGGAACACATAAAATTAAATCAATTTTCAAACGACTTCCGAAAGTAAGGGTTTCTCATCGATATATTAATAGTTATAGATAACTGTCGGATAGCTGTGTTACTATGGCCTAAAAGTACGTAAAATGTAATATTGCCCATCCCCATGCCTGTCGCAACTTAAAATAGCCCTGAACTTGCAGGAGCAACAGCAATATAAAACTAAATTTAAGCACAATTTATTTTAAGTTGGAATTATTGAATAAAGTAAAAAAAATCTACTATAATAGAGGAACAAAAAGTGTAAATGAAATATGAAAATTTTATAATTTGGCAACAGTGCGTGGAACATACAGAACAACTTCTAACTAACCAAAGTCCAAGTCGAGATACTGCAATGTCTTTATTTCTTTGAAACGGCAAAGAATGCTTATAGTTGGTAACCATTGCAGAAATGTTGGCTCAGATGAATTCCACGTTTTAGAACTTTTGAGTTTTATCATCACGTAAAGAAATATTTTATAACATAATTAATAATTATTTATTTCGTCAGGAAATGATTTGGTATTAAAAATAGGAGATTTTTAAATTGTTTAATACTGTTTGTATTCACCATTTGTATAAATCAAAATAGACGAAACGAGATTAGGTTGCGCATATTAACAAGAAATCTGTTAAATAAGGTTTTGATAATTTGTTCTTTTTTTTTTATTTATTCGTTACTTATAGCCGTTTTTAAAAAGTAATTTGTTTTTTTTGTCTTATTATTTGCAATAATGACAAGTAACTTTTTAAAGGTTTATTTTTAATAAATGACTTGCTTGAGATCGCAACGTTTGTTTAAACTATTAATATTTTAAAACAAGGTGAATGTTTTAGTACTGCTAAAGTAAATTAGTTACTAATACGAATAAGATTTATATATATTTTTATAAATAAATAAAATAAAAGAAAAATACATCTATATGACGATGGGTACTAACCATTAATATACTGGGCTCGCTACAGGTATACCTCTTTTCATATTATATAGTGGTTATAAAAACCTATTTGTAAATTAATATATTGCTAATCTGTTACATTTTTGATCCACGTAGAGAGAAAGAGAGACCTAGAAGAAAAAAATACCGTTTTAAGAAGCCTTTTTAAGACTTTTTTACCTTTCTAACAGCTGAAATAGTTAAAATTTACTGTTTGTCAATATTAACAAAATTGTATTATGAACTATAACTATTTGGTAAATTAACCAAATAATTTGAACATCAATATTATAAAATATTTACTTTGCAATGATCCTAGCAACAAACAGATATGGATTTACTTTCATCTTACAGTATTAAGTCACTCCGCTCACAGCAGATGAGTTCTGGGTATAATCTGGTTTATTTTACAGAATAGAATTTGTTTAAGATCAAAAACAAAGGGGTGTTTACTATGTTTAAGGTATCCCTAAAGTCGTCCTTAAACAACTAATTCAAATAGATAATAATTTTTTCTTCGATCTTTCAAATCAAGTATAATAATTTCTTAAATGATATTAGAGTTATATTATATTAATTCTTTGGTAAATCCAATATAAATATAGTGAAAACATCTATTCTAAACTGTCGTCTCCCACTCATAGGTGTTTATACCAAATTTGCCACTTAGGTGTCCACATGAATTAATTACAACTTAGGGGCGTACATACAAAAATTATAATAAAAAATGACCTTTTGCCTTCACATTCATCACGACCAAAACAGTAGAATAGGCCCGCTACTTTATTATAACACAGCTCGGAGAACACAGAAACACACAATAATATTTCACATTTACATTAATTTAAATAATTACTTAAATTAAAAATATATTTTCCATTTTAAATTATAAAAAAAATATTATTCCTGCAAGCTTGTTTTAATATCAAGTACGTATTAGTTAATACACATCGATAAAAAGAAATATTTTATTAAGGTGCTACAAATAAGTATTTTTTTTTAATAAAATACACCCCGAAAAGCACCTTTGTATATACCGTCAGTGCAAATATTCCATAAGTATAAACCGACCGCCAAAAAAAGCTTTGGTCTGCAATTAAATTTCGTCATTTTAAACCTAAAGCCAATAACTTATTTAAATCATGGATAATTTAGAAAATGATTTTATATCGTTTGTATTTTTATACATATAAGTCTGCGGACAAATAACCATATATCTACAAAATTAGTTAAAACCAGCTGGTCAGAATCCATAAATATACCCGGAAATCCCCCAAAATTTCCCCTAAAACCAGCGACCGTGAGTGCCGAAAGGCTCATAAAAGCGCTAAAGCAGTTAAAGAGCCCTCTCGCGGCGTAGATTAGCAGTTAGCCGCGTTTCAGCGTGATGAAACCACTTTTGTAATTTGTAAGGGTGCATAAAGCTCCAAAATGGCGGTCTAAATAACGCGAAACTGCGATTTAAGAATAAGCTTTGCCCAGATTTTCTCCATTTCGCTATGCAGTCAGCTCTTGGCTTTCATCCTGCGTTCCACTGAACACGTATGCAATAGAGATGGAATGGAATGCAAATTAGTTGTTATAGTTACGGTTAAATCGTAGTAAAAAATTTTTACTTAACGATGTTTTCTAAGACTAATAATTTTACAAACACTATCTTGTTTGTTGTAATACGAAACAAGCACCAATAGGTATCATTGATTTCCATTGAGTCCAGAGTACCTAAAATACAATTTCTTTTCAAAATCTAAATTCATTTTTCACTTAATATATACCATAAAATTATTTACAATTTGTTTTTGTTAAAAGTGCCGAAATCCAATATTACTATGTATGACTACCTTATATTTGGTCTAAATGGTTTGAAACATATCCACTGTGAACTATTAAGTGTTTGAGAAATACCTCAAAAAGACACACGGAAGGGAGCAATGCCCGCATAATATTAATAATGGCTATAGGCGAACAACAAACCAAATAATGAAGTATTTTACACTAATAATTGTTTCGTAGAAAAAGAGGAATTTAAAGGAGAGTGAGGTATAAAAAAGTGGCATGAGAGAAAATGCGTAACTAAAAGTGAAATGTTAATGAAAGACCAGGCGCGTAGCTAGGAGCGTCGATGGGATCTAGACCCCCCTCCGAAACTCTGAAAATATTTTGGTTTACAAAATTTAATCAACGAAAATAGGATTCCAATTACTGCTGATTAGAAGTTCCGAATTGGCTCTACTTCCTAGAGCCATTTTGAGAAAAATTAGGAAGCAGGATGAGCTTTTTTTTTATTGTTGCTTTTTGACAGCGTTTGATAGATAAAATGAACGTGACAGTATTCTAAAAAATGGCCCTGATAATGCTCTTCCAAACAAAAGTGTTTGTGAGATAAATCGATCGGAACATTCCATTAAGTTGAAAGAAAAACAAACAAAAATTATTATTTTTTGATATCTAAAAATCAATTTAACGGAAAATATGTGGCTAGAACATGTCATATTTAGTTTTTACCTGCAAACTGGGCCTATATAACAGCGGAAACTGCTGAAGCATTCTCCATGTGATCCATTTTCACTCGATTTAAAAGTTATTCTCTTAACGTATATAAAAATTGATTATCAATATAACGAATAGAAAGATTGTTAATTAACTATTAAATTAAAAAAATATCTCAAAGAAAAGTAATTAAAAGAAAAAAAACCCGATATTGACCAAAACCAATATCATACTTTCTAAGGTTTTTTATTATTGGTTAAACATGAGATTTCCGAGAATTTCGAAAAAAAAAAGACTAAAAAGTCAGCTGAATCAATGTATGGTTATTTAACACACAAACAAATCCAGATTTTCAGTTTAACAATTTTATCCCAAACACTCAATAAAAAAAACACCATACAGGCAAAGCAATGGAATTATAACTCAACAAAAAAACACCATACAGGCAAAGTAAAGGAATTATAACAAAGTAGGCCTGCTTCCAAACATTCTTGAGGTTGGTCTGGCCCTACAGTTTGGAACGTATTAACTCGGGCTTTTTTTTTAGTCATTGATTTATTTGGATCCCCTTCCCCCGAACTGAGTCTTTGGCTATGTGCCTATGAACGTCATTTGTCATTGTCAAAACCGTTGTAGAATATCCTGTTATTAATTTCCAAAATAAAAATTCGTATCTTTTATTGAAAGACTATCGCTTCTTTATTATTAATCTACCAAAGTATATGGCTTATTTTTGTAAAAATTAACAATTGTATTTTTTAATTTTTTATTTAACGTTTCTAATAGAACTTCAAATGTGTCATATTTAACTTTACAGGGTTTTCTTTGCAGTTTGAAAAAATCTATGTTTAAGGAGTTGAAAACATGTTTAGGTAAAAACGCAATAAATGGCGATCGCATTAGTTAATTGCTTGCAAATGTTTTTAAGTCAATTATTTTTACGTTAAAATTATTGTTTTTATCGATATATTTTCTGTTTGCTTACGATCAACTGTTGGGTCTTTTCTTAGCGTAGTCGTAAAAATAGTAGTTTTCAAACTGCTTAATTTACAATAAAGTAAGGTTTGCTAAGTTCTAAGATGATATATTTACATGGAAATTCACGAAATAACATGTATTTATTATCTTGTTCCAAAAGTAATTTGCATTTTCATTTCCTCGGAAGTGTTAAAAATTGTTACTCTGCAGAATAGCCTTTCATTAGAGGGAGGATTTAAAACCCTTAGAATTACTATAATCAAACAATATGGCGCCCAAAAAAATTGACGTGATGGTTAAGAAGCGTCGAAAATGGTTTCCTTGATTTTAATGTCGTTTGAAAGATGAAATTTAGAAGTGAATATGAGAACTTTATTCGATTTGTACACTTACTTTAAACTAGTTTTACCCGAAATTGGACAGTGTTGGTGCATAGAAGCTTGAGGACATATAAATAAAAAATGTCGATTCTTGTGTTAAAACTAATAAATATGTTTATTAAATATACCTAATCACGGCGGTGGTTTTCTTTATAAATGCAATAAAACCTTCTAAAACTAATTAATGGTTTCTAGCTCTTACCTTGTCTAAAAGACATTTTCCGAATGACGAAACACTTCTGATTTAAATGTTTGAAGGTCTACATACCTGAAATAAAAAAAAAAGTTGGTTTTGACAAATTATTCAGAAATCCAAAAAGAATGTCATATTTTCACATAAATAAAGATGATTGTGTGTTACGAGCATATGTATTTAACCATTAACATCCATTCATTTTCATAGGAATACATTAATCAAAAAGTAATTATACATTTAATTTAAATAATAAATCATATACTATTTAAAACCTGTATACCACAATTATTGAAATATAATATGCTTGTTCAATTTCAAACAACTTCATAAAGTCTGGTAAATGGCTCTCACATTATTAGTCGATAGGCGATTTTTGCATTTAAAGCCCAAATAGGTTGCAAGAAGGCCTTAATCTGACTTAGAAAAAGGTTTGCTTCAATTTTATAAAATTAATCTTGTATTTGTCGTTTAAGTAAAAATTTACTGGAAAAACAAAAAATACTGTAGCAACACACTTTTTAGGCTTTTTTAAATCATTTTAAAATCAAGGTGACACACAAAATATTGGAACAAACATTTTTCGAAATGTCATAATTACAAAGAATGGCAGTTACACAAAGAACCTATAACTAGTGGACTAAAAAACTCAATTGCAAATTGGATTCTAAAAAGCTTCAGCATTAAGCTACAGGAAAAATGTTTAAGCGAAAAATTTTGTTCCTAAAAAGTTAAGAAGTGTCTGTAGATTTATATTTGTTAGTGACAGAACCCCAAATAAAAACTACTTAAATATGTTTAATTATTCATATGTACTTTTAACAACAACTATGACTATCAATTAAAAATGCAGGTAGCATCTTAATCACTTGAAGTGGAATTAGTATATTGAATATAATGTGTCTAAGTTAACAGAAATTTTACCAGCTTCGTCAATGGCTTCCGAGAGCTTCTGTAATGAATGTATATTAGGAAGTGATTGTCGAATATGTGATTGAATATAGTACCTTTGTCTTATTGGAGTCACTGATTCAGCATTATATAAAAGGAATGTGTAGATCACTATTGCTGGGTAAATTATAATTGGAAATATCTAATTATATGTCAATAATAGATTTCACAACCTCGTTGTAACACCTCGCACATCTTACTCAGCTAATCTGAAAACTTTATACTATACAGCACCTTAAATTTTTAATTTGTAGCCTCTCAAGAGCAATTACCATAGAATAAAAAAAAACTTGTTCTAGACTGGTTGTTAATTAACCTTATAAACTCCTTTCTTTAACTTTACTAATAATTATATTAATGTACTCTGATATTTTGAGAATTTTTTCTTATTTTTTATGCTTTATTTTATCATTAAACAATAGTCCTCGATTGTTTTATATTTGTTTATTTTTAAAATTAATGTATTTTAATTGAATCACTAGATAAACATTGCGCATTTAACATATTTACTTATTGTACAAAATCACAAAATGTTAATTATTTAAATAAAGAAAATTAGCTGAAAATTACGTAACCTATGCGTATTCACCATCACGTGTGGTCCTTTCTAATATTCTTGGGTCACAGCTTGTACGAATATATATTTGCATTTTCCAAAGTGGCGCCCCATTTTTTAGAGAACCCTCAAACCTGCGGCAATCTGTTCTCGCAACCGCGCCGTATTTTAGATTAAATAAACAGAATGTTCATTACCAATAATTCAGCAGGGTGGTGGTGATATAGTTGAAGCCAGAACAGAGTTATGCCTGCGGCCGTGTGTGTTTCTCATTTCGCAGCTACAACTGCGCTTATTAAGCCTGGAGTAACGTGATTATGAATATGGGAACGGCTATGTACTGGATGCCATTTTCCGAAATTTACACGGCTTGGCTGCTGGAGCAAGTGAAATATTAGATTGCTACAACTTGTCTTCGTTGTTATTAGTTCTCTTGATATTTCGAGGTGGTTTTGTTTCATATCTGGCTGCGAATGCATCCGAGAGTAATTCATTCATTTTCATACTGTTAGTAGACATTTTGATAAAAAAGTCATTTAATGTTTAAATTTGTTTACAGTATTATGCTTGGATTTAAACGTAGCGGACTTATTTTCGTTTATCGAAAATATTCTTGCCACTGAACATCGATAAGCACACTTCAGATTAAAGAGAGAAATTATTAATTTTGATATTGTTAATTTAAAAAAATATATTTTGGTTTTAATTCTAAGTAGAGATAAAATGTCAATAGAATGTCTCAAAAACAAGAATTTCACAAGGCTTTGACCAGAAACTACCGATTTGGTCTAAGCGAATTAAAAAAAAATTAATACATGTTACTCTTTTCGATTTTGTTTGCCTGTTTTAAATTTCTATTTATGGGTCAACTTTTTTACTCATGTCTTTTGGAGGCTGTGCATTTTAAATAGTTTTAACTATAATCTGAAATTTAACATCTTAATAAATTTAAGAATAGATGTGTAGCTAGTTTAGGACAGAAACTGTCAAGTCAATGGTCCAGTCGATTTTTATTATACAGCCTAAATGCTGATATTCGCTACTCGCAGTAAAAGTAAAATAATTATAAAATATTTCAAAACGGGCCACTAAGGAGCACAAGGACACAATAATATCAAATAAGGACAAGGTAGCAAAATTAAGAAAAGAAGCAGATACAATAAAATAAAAAGACCCAACAAATAAGATGGGACAAAACTTTCAACAAATAATCTGAAAATAGAATAAGTGTATGTAGACTACAGAAAAGATCCCATCCGATAGTCAATAGGATCTAAAGATGATCCAGGCTAAGATGACTTGACTGGTAAAGAGCCGATTTTCTAATGTGAAGTGCCCTATGCGTTATTGATAGGCGGTAAAAAATCGAGGCATGTCGTAAAGTCAGGGTAACATTTCAGATTTAGAAAGACAGAGGGAAGAAAACTAGAAAACTAGGGGCAGAATCAAAATCTTGATTACTAATAATTCAGCAGAGTGGTGGCGATATAGTGTAAATAGTTTTATGTCTGCAGCCGAGTGTGTTTCTTATTGCACAGCTGCATGCTTTTATGCTCTTATTAATTGTGATTATGAATATGTGAACGATCATGTACTGAATGTTATTTTCAAAAATTTCCAGGACTTAACTGCTAGAGCAAATGAAATATTAGATTGCTGCAAATTGTCTTCGTTATTATTAGTTCTCCTTATATTTGGGGGTGGTTTTGTCTTTTATGGGTTGCGAATGCAATTTCAAATACATTGTTATGTTTGGAGTTAAATGTAGCGTGCTCATTTTCTTTTATCGAGAATCTGCTTCACATAAGTATAATTTTTTAATTTTGATCTTTATTTTGTTGCAAGAATTAAAATTTTGATTACAAGTGGTGATAAATATCTAAATGAAGTGTCCTAACAACAAGAAGTTTAAAAATTTTCAATTAGCAGCTACTCATATGGTCTAGATGAAAGAAGAATGAAAGAAAAAAAACAAACACTCATTCATTACATGTTGTAAAGTTAGCTACAAGCTACCCGGTTAACATATTATTACAAATAGAGAAAGAAGAAGAGAAAAGCCAGAGAACGAAGTAGGCGGAATAGAGAAAAAGACATAATCACAGACAATTTTGGGCCTATGTTGGCTATCAGGACATGTTTTAGATGTTCGGTTGGTAGAATATAGCGCTCTTTGCTAGTAATAATGGAACAAGTAAAACATTGCGACCAAAATATCTAAAAACAAAATTGATTGTGTTCAAAAAACAAACAATATTTAGTAAAACGTTGCTAAAGAGCACGCAAGAATAACACCTATAATACAGATCCGGGAATAATGTATGTAATGTATTATATTACAAATAGGTATATTTATTTGCTAAAATATAAAACCAAATTGCAAGAATTTTTTCCCTAAAATAAATTTAATCTTAATAAGAATAAAATTTACTTTTCGGGTTTGCTTAGTACTTCTATTCTTTAGCCGCTATCAAGGGCAAATTGAAAGTTTGTTTTAAGACTAATAGTTCGTAAATACACCAAATACAAAAAAAAAATTAGCACAAACAAAGGAATTTAATATAATTAAAAAAACTGATTATTTAAAAATTACAATACCTTTTATATGTTAGCGTAAAACGGAAAAGGGATTTAAAAAAATCGTATCTGAATTTGTGAAAAAATAAATGGGCCGTGAGTTAAAATCAAAATTTCTAACTATTTTGTGAGAGGTCGGAAAATTCATGAAAAAAAATGGGTGCAGCAGAATTTTATTTTTGATTTGATATTATATATTTATACCATTTTTTATGTTAGCGTAAAACAGAAAAGGGATTTAAAAAAATCTTATCTGAATTGGTGAAAAAATAAATGGGCCGTGAGTTAAAATCAAAATTTCTTACTAACTATTTTGTGAGAGGTCGGAAAATTAATAAAAAAAAAATGGGTGCAGCAGAATTTTATTTTTGGTTTGATATTATATATTTATACAATTTTTTGGCTCAAAAAATTGTAAAATTCGATTCAAAATTTCAAATCTGATAAATGCAGAGGGTGGAAACCACATCAGCATATTCTTTGTTGGCGATTGGTCACAATTTGAAAAACATGAAATTTTTTGAGGCATTAATAGGTATGTTTTTGCATACATAAATAAATTTTTAGTAAATTTTGTTCTTAAAATCCCTCTCATAACACCGTTTAACCATTTCTATTACATAATAGTGACAGTAATTAAGTTGGGTTTATGCCATTTTCCCCATTTTTCTATATTTAACTTACAAATAGATCTTAACGAACTAGGAAAATTAGGCCAGTCTTCCTTTTTGTAATTATACTTTGTCTTTCACTCTCAAAGAATCGATACTGGATTACGAGATCCTAAACTTTGAATCGTTTTAAAAGTATTTTTCAAACTAATAAAAGATGCTCGAAAAAAATATATAATTCTACAAATGGAGAATATACACTCTCTTATGAACCTAATCCTCCGGAATTTCTGATATATTACAGAAATCTGCTATATAGCTTGGCTACTTTCCATTACACTATATTTCCCGATAGATAGTATTTCCAATTTGTCGAACACAAAAATCCTAAAGATAAATAAAAAACGTATAAATTCGTGACCGAACAAAACATATTTCTGTGGAGTCAGCGCTCATTTATTAGGGTTTCCACCGAAAGTTTTTTCCGATGTTCGAATTCGAGAACGTTGTTTATGTACAGAGAAATGAAAGTTGAAATGGATTAATATCCATAAAACAAGGAAGCATCGATTTAATCAAGGTCACTATATTGTATTAGAATTTGTGGAAAATAAACTCTAATATCTAAACTTTAGAGATAGTAGATACAGCAAGGTGTTTTTCTAATTATTTATATTTCGTTTAGCTCAAAGTAAGGTTATAACTCAAATTAGAGATATAAACATTGGTTTCAATTTATGCTCTTCTAAAGCAAATAAGGCAAGATATTAACGATTTTTATTGCCAAACTCCTTACCATTTTCTCTTATTGTGTAATTATAACCTAATACAAATTACAATTAGATATAAAAAGTTGAGGTTCTTGGACTTGTGTTAAATTTAAATTCTCGGCGAAGTTTCGATTTCTATTGCTCGAGGCTTCTTCATACATTTGCACCCAAATTGTGTTTACCAACGTGTTTGCATAAACGCAAACGGTTTATTTAAACACTGCAATAAATCTAGCACTCAGTATCTGGCAGAGGCATAGACGACCAAAACCACAATATAGATAAAATATTAATAAATCTGTTTGTTTAACATTCGCACAGTACTTGCCAGGTTACCGAATACGTAGTTTGAAAGAGGTCCATTTTTCGGCAACTTTGTTCTCTCTCTTACGACTTTTGGATGAGACTGACCAATGCATGTCGTCACAAAGACGTCATTATTTCAACGTTTATAGCGTCACATTAAGGTCTTCAAGTTCTACGTAAAAAAATAAAACAAATAGGACCGTTCCATATACAATTACACAAGTCTATTCACCTTCTCTAGTTTTTTATTTTTTTGTTTAGTTAGTATCAATTAATCCACTATCGAAATTTCTGTACATATCGACATGAAACTATATAATAAATAATATGACCTATACAGAGATTTAACAGAAGCACAAAGTGTTAACTTATACATTAATAAATCATTATGGTGTGTCAGTTGTTTCTTTTACCACAGTGGTAAGTGTATATACTAAGCTTTTATAATAAATAATAATTAGACTTAATTAAAACAATTCAAATTTCCCGCCAAATATCAAAACATTTTAATTGGACAGCGACTGAAAACGGCCAGAGTAATCTGTTTCATCGTGCTGTCAAATGCAGACATGCGGCCATGGTTTTTATTAATTACTGTGATCGGTGCCGACTCAAACCGAAGTCTTTTTGAAAGTTCTTTCGAACTTCAACTTTAAGTGATTTTACTTAATCACTGTTTAATAGAAATTTACCGATTATCTAGTTGTTTTAGTTGCGTGTTACAGAGCAAATATCGTAATCATTCATCCAAATAGATTACAGCAGTTACGAGGTTTTCCGTAGTAGATGTCCATCCAATGTATGAAAAAGTAACAAAAGTCTAAAACTCAAGGTGATGTATTGTTTTCTGAAATTAAAAATATAATGGGTTGTTCCCATTTTCACCGTACAAAAAGATAAGGATGAAAGCAAAATAAAAACAAAATATCACCATGTATCTTTACTCTTTTTTCTAGTATAACTTGTTTTATTAGGTTCTGAATAGTTTCAAGCAAGGAAAATATTATTTAAATAATTAATTTGTTTATGTTAAATGTTAATTTTTAATAAGATTTAAAAATTAAAAAGATGTACAAATATATTTTTTTATTATAGGGCCAAGATGTTTATTTTAGTTTCTAGATTTTTTCGCCAAAATGTTTTCAACATATTGGAAACTGTTTTATAATTGATTTCTCAGAAAATTTCATTCTTTTCAAACATGCAGGATGATCAAGAAATAAAAAAACTGGATTTCCCAAATTAGTTATTTCAAAAAAAATTCTGTGACTGCAGTTTTAAAAACAACAAAAAATCGTAAATAAAAGCCAAGTAAAGCTTTTCCATATTAGTTATTCTTAAGGGGAGATTTAGGTTGAAAAATCGATAAAATATTTCTTTTTAGGTTATTTAGGTTTATATCGAACTCACAGTTCGATGTTCTCGAAGCAATTTTTTCTTCATTTTCCAACTTTTATCAGAAATTAGTATGAATTAGAATTAGTATGAATAATAATTATTGTTATTATAACTAAGTCTTTTATAAGTTTAATTTTTTTTTTTATATTTAAATACATATTAGAAATTTGAAAACTAAGTTTAAATATATTTTTGCAAAATCATCTTACTGAATTTTTAATACAAGCTTCGCCTATTTAAGAAAAATATAATGCTTACATTACCTTTAAAATACCCTTTTTATGCAATTCCGTTATTTTAAGGAGTACCTGGATTTAGGGTTTTCTTAAAATAGGCGGTGCAATCAACCTATATTTAAATATTTTTAACGTTGACGTCATTTAGCTGTGATTTTTGTTCGTCATAAAGATGTCTTATCTAATAAAAAATACGTCTTCTGTCTCAATGTGATGCTGTCTTTTAGACCTCGTTTAGACACCAGGTGTAACTTGGGTTAGTAGCTATTAAAAGCCTATAAAACTTAAGTTTACAGAAACGTGAAGTTTCTTTTTATATCGTAAGTAATTGCGTAAAGGAACTATGTACACTGGAGCTTATATTTCATGAATTGTCATCTGGTAATGAAAATACTTGGAGATGACGAACCATTGGATATTTATTTCAATCTGACACAGTCTTTAATAAATACATTTTCCTTGCAATATAAATACATTAATTTTACATAGTGTTTTCTTATATTTTAAACCTAAAACCTGCTAAGATTCAGAAATGTTGATATTTAAGGGATATTGAATCCAGTAACTAAATGTCTCTTTACCGTTTCCATCTAGCTTATATGTGATTGTTGATTGCTTGACATAGAATAGGAGGGTCTTCGGGCTTAAACCGGGAAAGAGATAAGACGCCAAGAAAATTGGATGGATTGAATTCAATGAGTTTATTTAATCAAAGTAATTCTGTTGCGTTGTATACAACCGGAGGGTTTTGCCAGGGTCTCAGATAAGGCACATTGAGAAAAGGGCTTGATATATTTTCGAATTTAGGTGTTTTAACAAAATTAGTTCCAGAAGTTAGGGTTTTTTATGTGACTTAACCAGAAAAAATGACTGTATAGAAACCCTAAAAAATAGTTCTAAACAAATTTTAATTATAAGAACTAAGTAAAGAGCTTCATTTTAGCAATATTTTAATCGTCCAGATAATTAAACTAAATAAATAGCGAATGCAACATATACTTATTGAATAATTTATTATTTATATGATAAAATTTAAGCTTGTTCATGATTTAGAGGAGCATATTGTTTTTTACAAAGCCGGTGCCGTAAAACTCAATTAAGAAAAGTTTTTTCATGTTTGCCTATTTATTTTAATGCAATGACATGGTGCACTGTAGTTTAATTAAAACAAATTTATCACACGCTTTACGCATAAATCAGGCGTATATGTAACTTTTAATTAATTATGTAAATTGTATTTGGTTTGTAATCAACACGAGTTACCTGATACATATTTTATATTACTCGTTTTAACAAAATTTATATAAATATTGTTGAAGAGGTTTTCTCAATTAAATTTTGCTTTTATGCAAAACCGTTGTGGCTTCTATTTAAATAATAAAAATTATACATTACATCCTCTTTTTCTGAGACCAGTTTCACCAAATTATTATTTCTGAATTCGTGACAATTATTGAAACGCCTTAACTAAATTAACCTAACTAAATTAGTTGTATAGTACATGTTATAATAATAAAGCATACGTTTTCGAAGTGATACTCCAACGAACATAATTACCGTTATTGGGTTGTTCAAAATATCCACCCGATTTAAGAAGTTCTACATATCAACCTCCTAAAAATAACTGTAAATTGAAATTAAGGTAAATTAAGCATTTAATCCATTTTTGTCAATGC
The DNA here is from genome assembly GCA_030620095.1 of Kuschelorhynchus macadamiae. Taxonomy (NCBI): domain Eukaryota; kingdom Metazoa; phylum Arthropoda; class Insecta; order Coleoptera; family Curculionidae; genus Kuschelorhynchus; species Kuschelorhynchus macadamiae. The sequence goes on along the minus strand of JAUTXW010000980.1, from coordinate 462,070 downwards.
AACTTTTGACAGAATCTTATACTGCTAGCTTCTGGAAGAAAATCTTACAGTTGCAATTATAACTAATTTTTAAGACGAGAGTTTCAACAACGCCAGTTTTCCGCAGGGCTGTGGGACCCACACATTTATTTAACCACCCAGGGAGTACCTTTATAATGAATTTATAGGGAACTGGGACGTTAAGGAGTTGTTGGACAGGACGAACACCAGACTTTGCTTCAGTTAATTTCTTATTTTGAGGTTACTTAAAAGATTAAGTGTTTCTTACAATAGCTTACAAAAGTTGCAACAAAGAATAACTGCCATAGATAAAATACTCCAAATACACGGCAAAAAGTCGCTATTCATTAATTCTCAATAATGTATTCAAAAAAAATTGTGTATTAATGTGACAATTGGGCAGAAAATACATACAGGAGTATTAAAGATAGATGACTTCATTTGTGTAGCGATTTTAACCAAAATTGTAATATTTTATCCAGAAAGCAATGCTAGAAAGGCTAATATTCACTGTGCATTACTAAACTACCACATTGTTCAGATTTTAAGAGTAAAACTTATATAGAAGTTTGTTTGGTTTATAGACTGCAGGGTTATCAAAAAAATATTTTCTTAGAGAGTAGTGTTGCGATTTTGTTTAATAAATATTCTACCCCGGGGAATCTGCAGTTTTGCACTCTTGAAGGCAAATAGGACTAAGCTATACACAGGTATGTACTTATACCTATTGGCAAAATATATATATATATATATATATATATATATATATATATATAAATACAACTATTTCTGAGAGGGTATAATAACTCTGAACTTAGAGACGATAAACTTAATAAAGTGTTGCTTTTAGGATTAATTTATATGGTATAATCCTATTAAATGTTTATAAAAATATTTCATAAAATCTTACATAAAAACAAAGAAGATATACAAGTTTAAGATACGTAATCCTTTTTAAAACATAATGAGTTCCCGAGTAACACATTAAAATATGAAAGAACTTGGATTTGTATTAAGAATGTCTTAAACTCTTACTCCCTTTATTTTTACAAAACGCAAATTATATTTGGCTCTCGTATAATTTAGAATATGGCAATTGCAGTAACCCGTTATGTTTTAAAATAAAAAAAAACTTAACTAACCTTACAAAACATTGTGTTTTGGATAAGTGCTATATTCACTCGTTAAAAAACCATATACTTTTACCTCGATTATTTTTGTTTTAGTTACGTAACATCGAGATTTCAAAAGAGATTTACCAAGAAATTTATATACATCTAGTTGGAGTTTCTACGATGAATAAAACCATTTTATTATTAAAAATTATTTTTTATTTGACATAATTTTTGACTAAAGTTTCTGTAGTTGATTGTGGTTTGGCCCCTTATTTCACATATTCTCATAGTTACCGAAAAATGATTAGAAAACATACACATTTTGTGTATAAAAAGTGTACAATATTATCCAGAAGAAAGTATTTTCTATCATAATGCACAATTTGTGCAAGAATTATGCATATATATATATATATATATATATATATATATACAATATCATTAAAAAAATATTTCTAATTTGTCGCACAACTTTGGGCTTAAAATGTTCACAATTTGTGCAATAATTATGCACAAGAAAATGCATATCGATATTATTAAAATATTTGCTATACAAAATTATCAAAAAAATATGCATTCTCTTGTGTAAAATCTTATATATTATTGTATGTCAATTCAACACAGTACTGTTCAAAAGAATTGCACAATTATTCAGAAAATATATACAATTCTGACCAACCATGTGTACATTTTCTGCATAAAGTTGTTCCAAGTACACCTTCAGACACAATTTGATACAATTTGTGCACCAGATCTACACAATTGTGCAGAATTTATGCACAATTTTTTAGAGTGATATATAAAAAGGATTTAACTGAATAATTTATTTTCAAAAAAATTGATAGTGCTCGCTGTCAGCGTGATAAAAATAAAAGCCAAAAATAACCAACCATAAAGATTTTTGCTTTTTTAAGGTTCCTAAATTAAAGTATACTAATAAATTCGAAACTTCATCCCTTACTTTAAATCAAAAGCTGTAGTTTCTAGACGCATGTTGCGGACTGCGCAATTATAGTTTTCGGTTATTTTATTTCAATGTTAATAATTTTTTAATCTTACGCTTCAATTCCTTTAAAAGTACTCGCGCACAACACACATGTTGAGATATTAATGCTTTTTGGATATGCTGTCTACTAAAATAAATTATTATGAGCTCGCATATGAATGCCAGATTACATGCAAGATATACAATGAGTACGCTTTCTTTTTTAAAAAAAATCTGCATTGATTACTTGTGAAAAATGTAAACATCAGGCTCTTGAGAATTAAAAAATTATTGCATTTTATTTAATGCACACATATAACATCTAAAGAATGAACTCAACACACTTTTCCTAATCCTCTAGTTATATGATAATTCAAACAAAAAAAAACTTATCTTTACTGTGAGAATGGGGTCTGCCCAGGAAGGGGTCTGGGGTCATTGCCTCATCGTCCCGTAGGTTAATCCTGGCCTGGGCACATTCTTTTTCTCCACCATTTAGTCCCAAAAGTATCTGGAGCACTCCTATAATTTTTAAATTCCCACAAAAAAATACAAAACAAAATCCAATTAACGGGAAAAAAATGCAAACGTGGCATTGTTAGATTGCGGCGCGTCCTGATATTTAGCGCAGCTTAGTTGGCCAATTTAAATCCCCAACGGGCTCTAGATCAGGCTGTTTGGTTTGTGCCTGCCTGAAGCGATAGAACATGCATGCCACTAAATTATTGGAAGTCCTGGCAATTTCCGAATCGGCGCTGTTAAATTTTGGCACTGTGTTTGTTGTTTGGCTTAGGAAGAGTTTTTATTGTTGTTGTATTGCCCTTCGTTGCCAAAACTTTAATACCTGCCCCTCATTCAATCGATTAACAATGATAAAAATTTTAAGCTGATAATAATTACAAAATTAATTTTAAGTGCCGACTACGCAAGAAATTTAGTGTTTTACTTCCCTAGTCTATGTCTGTCAGACGTCTCCCAAGTGAAATTATAGAGCGAACTTACCAGGCTTGGCAAAAACACAAAAAATTCCAGCACCGAACCTAAAAACGTATCTAAATTAAACAGTAGCAAGTATTAGTGCATATTTTTATATAGAAATTTGGTAAGGTGAGTTAAGCAAATTATTGGTTAATAATTTGCCTTTTGTTTTAAATAAGGTTTCTAACTCCTATTTGTTGTTTTTCAGTGTATTTTTTTATTAACGCATTCTGGCAATTAGAAAAATTTACATCAAAATTGCTATTTTAAGAATATATTTTTGCTATAATTTAATCCGAAACACTTTCGGACAAATTTTAGTTATTTAACGCCATTTTGATTCTTTAAAATCTGATTTTTACTTCCCTTAAAAAATGGAAGAAATGTTCGTCTGTCTGTCTGTCCTTTCGCGGCATAGCTATTAGATTAATTTCAAATTTTGTGCAAGCATTAAGTGTGATATAAAGATTAACTGGCAAAGTGGCAAATAACTTGTTAAAAAAATTAACGTAAAAAAATCTTATTCAATTGACTGTATATTTTGAAGAAATATTAAATATAATATAAGGATAAACTGTGGCGAATTCAAGATGACGTAATGAAATTGCGATGTATCTCAATGTAAAAACTTTCTGAAAAAATTCTTGAATTTATTTTAAATTATGCCAAATGCAAGCCTGACATAAGTAGAAACTGGTAAAATTTTGGTAGGGATTCAACAACATGGCGTCCGATAAAAATGTACTGAATTAAATCGGTTCGCCCTTCACTATTCCTAATAAAAGCAAATATTCATAATGGGGGAAGTTCCGGGTAAAGGAAACGATTTTCTTGTTATTAAAATCAAAAACTAGGTTGTATATTAAATTAGTTACGAAGTAAAATTTTATAAAAATATGAAAACAGCTGTTTATTTTCTAAATCTAAATGTTTCCAAAAACTGGTAGAAGTTAGCCTGTTATGTTGTTTACCAAATGATTTCCTAAAATGACTAAAAATTAAATTTAATTTCATGTATTCTAGTAGTTTTTAATTACCAAAAGAAAACTTACTTGGATATTAAAACATTTTTATTAGGTTGTTGATAGTAAAAACTGTTTTAACTATAAATATTTTCCAAAAAAATTCTGTTTAATATGTTTAAACTGGGTTTGATTAAAATTAAAAACTTTCATCTTATATTAAGTTGTTTTGTAACAAAATTGCATGAATAGCAACAAAACAATGACTTAAATGCAGAAAACTGGCCCTTGTAAAAACGGAGCAAAATATTCATCAGACCAAATAAATCTTCCACTTTTTGCCTTCACGGAAGGCAATAATTTCATATCGGATTAAACACTGTCTATCTGAAGGCAATAAACAAGCTGCATAAGCTAATATTTTACCCAATTGGTAATATTTCATTCTCTGATGGTCTAATTGAATTTACCCAGTGTTAACCCCGCCCATATGGTCGGCTCTTATACCAAGCGTGGTATTAAATGGTGTGCGGTTACCCGAAGCATAAAAGAACAATTGCAACAAGAACAAAAACAAGCGAATGTTGCATAAACTGGGAATCGCAGTGAGTCTATATACGGAGTGCAGCTAAATGAGGAATATTTAATAAACCAATACAAAGTATTTAGAGAATGTATTGTATTCATGAATAGGAACAGGATGAGAATGCCTGGCAGTTTATCGTTTCCTTGCAAAATTACAACTAAATTCTTATTCGCTTGGTTACATTTTGTATATTGAACTTACCTGTTAGTAAACGATTAAGTTTTAAAAAATTCGTCCTAATATGAATATAAATGAAAGACCGAAGTTTAATCTTTAATCACAAGCGTAAAGTTTAATATAAAAAGTATAAAGTTTTAAGCAAGAGCCCACGATAAAATATATACTGACAATTTAAAAAATAAAAATCCTTAAGCATCAAATCAAGTCCTTCTTCAAAGGATAGATCACCTAATTCTTAAACCTAGTGCAATACGTTTTTTTTTACTTTTAAAACTAAAATTAATATTTCGTTTTAAATCAAAGGTGACCCATTTTTTTCTAGTTTCTAGAAGCATTCATTACGTTGAATAATTTATTAACATTATATACTCATAGTATTGTCACATACGCGGCCTCATCTTGGATCCCGTATATATGTTCGTAGAGAGGGTTGTCACTCAGATGAAGATGTGAAAAGAAACTCGGCTTGTTCTAAACCCATGAAGCGTAATATAGAAACTCAATATATTTAAATTAGCATAGAAATAGGACGCGCATACTTTTCTTACTTTAGACTCTTTCGAGTAACCAGGGTTATAAGTATTATGATATGAGGGTATTGACAATTTAGAGTCAGATTTGGGATTAGACAGATTTAAGAAGGTGATTTCTCCGAACTGAGGTACTTTGCGAATGCCTCGTGAATTGGAAAAGTAGGGTGAATCTGAAAATATGTTTCATATAATTTTCGGGTTTTTTTAGGGACACGAAGTTCAATTCTGCTTACCATACTTACATTCGAAAAATTTGATTGCTGATTTGATATAAATAAGTATAGCTATATATATATAATACTTGTTATATATATTTTTTTATGAAATGAATGACAGAACTTGTTTATTTTTAATAGGAAGGTCAAAATTATAAAACTTACTATAAATGCACTATGCAAGATTATTAAAGCACAGCTAAAAATGGAACTTAATTTTGGTGTTTGTTTTCTCCCAAAGTATTAAATCGATTTTATTTTTTTTAGGTCGTAGTTTTATTTTTTGAATATTTAAGGAACCAGTATTATCTTAAAAATAATGAGTGTTCTACAATAAACAGGTATAGAGGTGTTATGATAATATTGTCTCTTCCTTAAAGTTTAAGCGCCCTGTAGATTAGGACAGTAACAATTACCAAACACATTTGGAACTCACTGGTTGTACTATGATTTATTACTAAAAGAGACTCGAGATTTTTTAAGGTATAACGATTTTTCCTAGTGGACAAAATAGGAATAAATAAAAAATTTACATTTTTTTTAATGAACTTACACAAAAATTAGAAACAGTAAGGTAATAAACAATAAAAGTAAAAAAAACAGTATCGGGTATTTTCACATCTTTTTTGAATCACCTGAAATCTTAGATTCATACTTAAAATAAGAGTTCTAATTTCGTTCTGATCCCACCAATCCCGTGTTTCCACCATACGCTGACCTAATTTTTGAAGGTTATGCGATTGCGCTCGGCTTGCTAGATGTCTGCGCCAAGATAATCCCAAACGTGTCCTCTGGGATTGAGATCAAGAGTACTCTCTGGCCATTGAATATAATCTATTCCAACTTCAGCATCGTTGTGCACAAAAGTTCTTCAAGAATGTCTAGTATGTACCGTTTGGAATTAAGGTTTCTATTAAAAATAACCAGTTTCGGCCGCACCTTTAGTGATTTTCCACCTCACACCATTATCGATCCAACACCGTATAGTGTGGTATGCATAAAATTGAGTGTATTGGTCATTTGGTCACCTGTATACGCAAATACGCCTATCGCAATTATAAAAACAGAACCGAGACCCATCTGTCCAAAACAGCCGTTCTCAATCAGCGTCCAGCCAGTGGATATGAACATTTGAAAAATGTCGTGTTCTTCGGTGGTCTGCCGTTAAAGCAGGACCTCCAGCCGGAAGACGTGGTCTTAAATTGTCTGTTCTCAGTCGTCTGCGTACAGACTGAGTGGATACAAAAGGACCATTTGCATCAGCAAGTTCCGTTTGGTGTTTTGTTGCTGTTATGAATCGCTACCTTACAACCGATACCCACAGAAAGCGGTCATCAGCTGCAGTCGTCTTGCAAGGTTACCTTGACCATTTCGCCTGGAATAGTCTCCTGTTTCTCGGTGTCTGGTAATGGTTCTCGATACAGTGATGTGATGTACTTCAATCTCTCAGGTATTTGACTGTAACTCCATCCTTCTCCTCTTAATGTAACTGCACACGCGATATATTTCTGGATTGCCTAGGCATTTTTTTAACATGTCATATAAAAACTAACGTATATGTCACACTCTAAATATTTTCGTGTTTACTATGACGAAAGAAAGTTACAGACCCTAATAAAATTAACAACTACATCTTTTGTCAGGTGCAATATATGGCAAGGTTTTACAGAAACATCTGATATAACCCTCTGTATCCCAGTTATTTATTATAACACTGAAATGAGTAAAAAAGGAAGATGTCAAGAAAGGATAAAACTACAATTGAGTCCTAAATGTGTTTGGTAATTATCACTGGTCTATTCTGCAAGGCGGCTCAAACTTCAAGGAAAAAACCACACTATTAAAACACCCCTGTATATTGTAGAACATTGATATTTACTAGACAATAGTGAATCCTTAAATTCTCAAAGAATAAGCCAATAAAAATAAGTTCTTTTAAATATGAAATAATACCTTGAGAGAAAACAAACACCAAAGTTAAGTTTCATTTTTAACTATGCTTTAATAATGTTGCGCAGTGTAGAATAAAAAAGTAAAATAAAAAAATAAAACCGGCTTCAAAAAAAAAACGCTGTCTAAAAATTCTATTTTACTCCATTTGAAACTTTATGCTCAACTAGTCAAAAACGGTAATGACGTTATACTTAAGGTGTTATAGATTGAGGCACTAAATACATATAATTTTTTTATGATTTATTTACTAATTAGGTATTAGTTTGACATAGATTTTATGACTTCAAATGTTCAAGAAAGAATTAAGTACAAATTTTTACTATATATTTCTTTAATAGGTTTTATTTTTTTGAAATTTTTTTTTATTATTTTCTTTTTTTTTTTCATTTCTGGCGACTGCCGTGATCAACACTGCATCAAATGCAGCTACTTTCGTAAGTTAAAGATATACCTAATATCTATCAATTGGTTTTTAATTAACCTCAAAATAGATGAAATGACATTTTATTGGGCTGTCCAGAATGCTGTCAAATTTGACATTCAAAATGGCCGCCTGTAGGCAGAAAATAAAATGTATTATACGCAAAATCAGTTAAAATACAAAAATATGTTTTAAAAAAATATAGTACAGACAGTCAATGACTGTCAGGGATTGTTTAGTTCCAAAGAAACGTGATTTTCATGATAATTTTATGAAAGTTCTCTATCGCATAGTTCTGCCAAACAGGCGGCCATTTTAGATGTGATATTTGACTGCATTCTCCGATAATCATTCGGACAGCCTAACAGTATATTCCAGGGGCGGTTTCAAGCAGTCAGATTCTTTAAAGTAAATATACATAAGAACACCCACTGGGTACACACATGATGCTTAACAAATCAAATGTTCAGTCGGGTAAAAAAGTTGAAACCTCTATAGTTTCTTTAACTTCCCATAGACAATTATTGTTATCGATTTTTAGAATTTCTAATGATTCATCTAATACCAAACAAACGTTGTATTTAATTTTTCTTTGTATCTGATATATGAAAGCCTGTAGATGGGTAGCGAAATATAAGTAATTACCCTGTACCTACCCTAAATGCTCAAAATTTCTCATAATAATAACTAACTACATATAACTAACATTATATGCATCCGTGAAAAGGACGTATTATCTCTTTTTATTTATTTTAAAAGATTTGTTAACTAAAATATCTTTTCAAAAGAATATAATTTACGGTTGTATTTTATTTAAATTATACCACACAACTTCTGCACTTATTTAATTCCGCCTCCAAGCAAGCATTACATCTTATAGTTTTCAATAAGCACAGCCTCAATACATCTCTGCAAAATACTTGTCTTAGTGTAGCAGGTTTCCTATTTGATTAACAAAATGACAGCGAGCTATAAATCTACATTAATAAAGCCGTATACTCAACATTGAATTTGCTGCAAGTCGCCAACATAAATTTATTTATTTTTGCCTTTTTTAGCGCGATTTTCAAACCGAGGCATTTGATATCGGATTGTATCGAGTTATTTTTCCGTAACTAGCATAATAGTTCGAGATTCCTTCAATAAATGAAACTGTTTATTTACAAATTATAAACCGCGATTATCTGTTTCTATAAATCAATGCCGCCTTGATGATATGCATGATGATATACAATTATGAAAATAATAATGATTAGGCTAAAGCAAAAAATATTTCATCCCTTTCTCTGTATATAAAGGATATTTCAAATAAATGGCTAGGAATGTGATTAGGGCGATGTTAGAGATGATTTTTATGAAGTCGCTTCGGAATAGAAAATTTTTTGGAAGTTCACCTCGACATAAATAATAGTAAGATGTATAATGAGGCCAATTAAAACTGTCCTTAATCTCCGGAGACAGCCAAAAAGAAAAGCACTAGTGTGACGACCCCAAATGAAGTCCGCATCATGAAATACAGGTTCAGCAGGTATAACGCCATCATTCATCTCTTTTATTTTGATTTTTCGATCGAGAAATCCTTCTTCTCCTGTTCTGGTTTTTGTTACCCTTGCATGCGACGAGAATACCATTCTACGCTGCGTTTCTTGTAATTTTTACCAATCAGGCCGAAGTATTATCTCTCTTTGTCCGGGTTTTTGTTCCGCGAGTATTTGCTACTGGTCAGCTTTGCTGGAATTTGCTTTTAAAGTATTATGAATAATTTATTTACCTTGTTTGTTTTTATACTTTGCACATTTTCAATGGCATCTTACAAAAACACTAATTAGATTAAAGTTACGCTTTGAGTTTTTTTCTAGACATGTGATACGCTGAGTATGAGATAATTGGAGTTTGTGAGAAATTTAGGTAAATTAAAATATATATTTAAGTAAATATTGGTAACGGAATTCAATGTTTCAATGTCTGCTAATAAACATAGCATACCTTTAAAGGAATACTAAAGTATTTTTTGTATGTTTTTATATTGCAGATTAAATTATATTTATTAACACAAGCAAGTTAAATAGTAAAAAGCCACTCAGTCTCGCTCAAATTTTATAAAACATCTACACGTGTTTTTCCCGATTTGAAATCATCAGACCTAACAAAAGAAATAATAAAAAACCTAATACATACAAAACTTTCTTAAAAATAATTACAATTAATGACAATATCTATAAAATTTGTATAGAACTTGACAGAGACCGAGATTTAGTATTTTTTTCTAGTATTTAATTTAAGAAACAGGCCTGGAAGAGAAAAATGGTGACATAAAAAATATTAACATAACCACAATTTTTTTTTCCTTTACAAAAAATGTATAAAAATATCTAGAACTTGCACAATTATATAACGGTTTCGTATGACAGTTTTATTTCTAGTATGTATTTATTACTTAAGTAATTAACTAGAATTATTTTTAATACAATATATATATATATATATATATATATATATATATATATATATATATATATATATATATATATGTTGTAGTAGTTGTATTCGAAATAAATAGAAATATATTAACTGCACCGTCTAAAATTGCAATAAGATGCCAAAGACTGCAAAGTTTTAAAAGTTTAATTTAAATTAACTAATATCATGTTGATAATTTTGTGAATATTTTGAATAAGTAGTTTTTTAAACTGATTTTTTTTTAAATTTCACCAGATTTGTTCCATCATAGGAATAGGGATAAAACATATAAAATCTAATCAAATGTATTCTGGACATCCGCTTGCCAATCTATTAAAAAAGGAAATTTACAGTCTGGACCAAGAAAATCAAACTGTGATCTTCATGTGGATCCCGTCCTATGCAGGCATACTTGGAAATGAAATAGCTGATAAAAGTGCCAAACGAGCCCTTATAAATGAACTTTCTGAACAACTGAACAAATCTGCTCTGATGGATGTAAAAACCTTTTTTAAAAATAAAGTTTTCGAATCGTGGCAAAATAAGTAGTCGGATTCTGCTAGCAAACTTTTAGAAATCAAGCCGTCGGTAACAATAAAAATAACTTTCCAAAAACGCGTAAAGACCACGTGACATTAACTCGACTACATATTGGTCATACAATCTTCTCTCATGGTTATCTCATTTCAAAGTGCATTCAACCTAAGTGTCTAAAGTGTCAAGTTCACCTCTCAGTAAAACACGTCCTCATAAACTGTCTTGAGTTTGTAAATTAAAGACTTCAGTACAAAATATCAAGTAACCTAAAATCTGCGTTAAGTGAAGACTGTGCATGAAAAAACTAAAATCATTTTTACAAATTGTTGGTCTTATTGCCTTAGTTATACCAAGGGAATTGAGAAAACATGTTTTTTTTTAATATAGGAAGCCTAAAACGTGAAAATATATAAAAACCTGTGATGGTGATTTTTTCACGATTACAAACATTTTATTTCACCGTCATTTTGTTCATCTTCAATTCATACCACAATTTTAACAGTTCATCTCCATATTACACTTAATTCATGCACAAAATTTGAAATAAATCGCCATCTTGAATTCGTACCACAATTTTAACATTTTTAGTTATAACTTTAGGCTACTATTTTGTTCCGCAATATTGGATTTTTACGAAAATATGACCCTCAATTTTTGACCAAAATTTGAAGTCAATCGGGTAAATAGTTTTTTTAGAATGTCCGACAAACCGACAGACTACAGACCGACGGAATGGAGAAAACATGTTTTTATGGCATTGAGGGACACTAAAACGTGAAAATCTATCAAAACCTGGTATATGAATAAATGCAATTTTAAAAGTTTTGTGTAATCCTTTTTATTTACTAATGCGTGGACTATTTATGTGCTTTGAAGATCTAACACAATGATTGTAAAGAGACCGCATCCCTAACTGGCAACTGTTTAATAGTTATTTGGTACATATCTGATTTAATTGTTGTATATTTTCTGATATTATAATTACTGTAATATACATTAAACAATTGTTGTGCATTGTTTTCCTGCATAATACCTGGAAATAGCAGAACGAATTTTGACAATTTGATGAAATACGTTACTTCATGAAATACAGATTATTAATGTTAGTCAGATTGTGTTACACGTAATACGTCAAAACTTTATTGGCTTTCCATGAGAAGATTACACAGATCCTGTAAGGTCATGTTTATACATAACATACCGAAGCTTCGTGAACTGACTAAGATTTTCGGGAAAAGGTAGATTTCACTATAAGACTACGGCATACACATATTGGGAAGTAAAAGACACTATACTTTAAGCGAATAAGTCTCAACGGACAAGATGTTTAATTACGACAGTCATCAGTCATTAGTACCACCAACATAACCGCTCGGCATGTACCTGTAATTGTACAAAAGAAAATTTATAGGAAAAATGTCTTTTGGCGGAGAGGTAATTAGGAGCAAATCTTTATCTTTGCAGAAATCAGAAAATTGCGCTCTCGATGCAGCAGCGGTGGGCAAAAAAGCCGGTAATGTATTGATAAATGCAGTAACGATGTGCTCGATAATTGAAAATGCTCCTTAATTAACCGGGATTCCTCGGCTACCGGAAAGTTATTCCCACGTCCGCGACACAAAGACAACGTAAGCAGAAGAGATAAGAAATAATACGTCAGTTCGACAGCTGTCAAGATGATAACGGAAAATGCTCTCGTTAAATATTCTGTTATTGTTGCTTTATATCTTCAGAAAATTTAAATGTAGGTCAGGGGCTGTCAAGCCCGAATTTACGGAGGGGGTAATGAGAGGGCGTAACTCTTACATGAAATAGTTTTCTAGCAAGATAAAAAAGTTGGCTTGCTTAAATAAATTATTTGGTAAATATGCCGTCTACCCTAGTCGATCTCAATCTCTTCTTGTTTGGCGTCTTGGTAGATTTTGGGACTGTGATCACAAATCCAAAATCACATATCTCGGCAACATTTCGTTTCCGAGACACACACCATAAAAGTTTACAATCTTTTAACACAGTTTTTCATCGTATTTTCTATTTCTTTCAGTCATTTTTATTTTTTTCTTTTATTTCAGTTAGCAAATCATATGTGTCAGTTGCTAAAATTGTGATATTTAATATAGAGTGTTTCTTGTTTTTGTGTTTGCTGTTGGTGATCGTTGTCATTTAAAGAAGAAAATGTAGTAAATATCTAATTTTTAAAATCAAGAAATTCTATTAAAGTACCAGTTTTATAAAACGGATTATTATGTATATTTTGCTAAATAGGTTAGAAGATGGTTCGGCCTTAGAGTGCGGTAGACATCATATTTAAGACTGCGTTAGTAAAATTCTTGTATTATAAGTATAACCCAGCACTAACTCACCTAGTGCCACAGCGCTCCGGCCCCTGACAATCTACATATTGCTGATCCACCTATGTAACAAAATATGCATATTAAACTGCACCAAAATTCCTACTATGATAAAGTTTATAGCAAAAAATAGCAATGACAGACTCAATTTTACTGATGTCATTTTCATATGAAGAAAAGAGAAAAGGTGAAATCTGTGTGTATAAGATTTTGAAATTTGATGGCGGATATCTCCGAAAGAAAACGTTTCAGAAAAATGTGACTTCGGATTCGTGATCAGCGTCCCAAAATCTAGAAGTGTACCAAAAATCGTTATCATCAGCGAGTGTACGACTAAATGTATATTAACCAAAATTTTTTTTTAAATCACGTAATGGCACAAATACAAAATGCTACAAATTAAATAACTTTTAACAATAAAATATGTTACGGTAGTACTAATGTTGCCCTTAGTAAAAATGTATCTTTTGAAAGATTGTTGCAAATTATTTTATCTATATATTTAGGAAGATCCTAAAATTACATTTAAATATTAAGAATAAGCAAGTAAATAGAGAGAGCAGACATGAATACTAATGAGCAAGAAAATTACTATAGAAGTGCCTGATTTGATGGATATTTAGTAAATTTATTAGTTTTTAATGTAGGGTTTAGGCAGTAGCATTTTCATATTTATAAAATGAATAACAAAACACATTCATAAAATAGTTGACCAAATTAATTTTCAAAAGCGTTATATCATGAAGAAACCTTATCTTAAATAAGGTTTAAATCTGAAATTGGACCTCGACAAAGTAATTTCAAAAACTTCTTTAGTAGACAAAAAACTTTACTCGTCGTAGCTCTTATTTAATGAAGAATATGTTCTGCAGTAATTCCAAGATATATATGAACATATTATTATCTGTTAATGAAGCTTCTGCAGAAAGGTGGTTTTCCATTTCAAAACGACTGACAATATGACTAAGAGCCAATATGGATTAACAAAGGTTATGCGTTAGTAGTTTGGATCAAGGATTTAGTGTTTCTGTATGAAAACTAACATATTTTAAACATAAAAAATAATATTTCGCCTATTCATGTTTTGAAGTTAAATTTATTTAGATATATAAAATGGTGGATATAGCGGTCTAAATTGGTAAACTCATCGTCACTTTAAATTAACACACCCGAAAATTCCATTGGTCTGTCTTTCTGTTTATAAATGGAATTGTTCAAAATTATTTATTTGATTTACTTTTCAAATTTTGGTCAAAGGTCATATGGGGTTGAATAAAAACATTTCAGAAAAAATCGGCATCACTGAATGTAAAAAATCATTACTAAGAAAAATGTGTACAAAAATCAAGTGTGATATAGGAAGTGATATAAGAGTAAACTGGTAAAGTTATGGAGTGAAGCCATTAGGGCGAAACAAAATGGCCGCCTAATAAAATGTTTAAAAATAAGTACCAAAAAACTACTTACTCAATTGCCTTGAAATTTTGCACAAAGAGCAACTGTGAATCAGGGGGAAAAGAATAAAATTTCAGGGCGACTCCTACAAAACACAAACAATGAATGTTTAATAAAAGGTTTAAATATTCGGTTAATTCAATGTCCAGGAAAATAACTGTTTTTATGTAGGAAAATAAAAAAACTACATAATTTTATTCTTATAGATTGTGTAAATAAAGTAAAGGAAAGTAAACAATAATAAAAATAATTGCAATAAATTAAAAATAAAAAAATCGGTAAATTTGTTTTTACTCACAACCTCCTTCGTACGAAACTGTGTAGTAGAAGCTCGGCAGCTCTGTTAAGGTAATAATGAAAATCTCGTTAAATATTCTGCTGCTGTTGTTCAATATCTTCAGAAAAGCGTAAAATAGGTTCATGACGGATTCAGAGCTTTGCTAAAGAGGGGGAGCGATTTTAGCCAAAGACGGAACATTATAGCAACCAAACAAAAACATTATATTTTTTTTAATTTTAAGTAAACCCTATTAAAATCCATGAAATAAAAGCAAAACTTATATTTTTTAAATATATTTATGACATTTTTAACGTATATATTTCATATAAGCTATAGTTCCTACCCCATAAAGAGATCCTGCGTTATACCAAAGACATATGATACCCCGAAAAGATGATCCAAAAAAATAAGATACACTCCACATGAATTCCAAATTTATATTTACGCTCTTACTAGGTACTATTTGTCTCTTAAAAGCATAAGTTTTATATTGGGTTTCAGAGGAAATTCACCTAATTCGCAACACCGCGCCAAATATTATTGCATACTTTTTCTATATCGGGTAAAAGAGAGATTGTATTGAAGTCCGGCATTTCGTTATCGATTGAGATATAAATTTCATATTTGGAGCGTGAAAATTCCGGTTTTCCTAGAAGTGAGAGTACATTTAGGCCTTTAGATAACAGCAATCTTTATACTGTTCTTTTATTAGATAGTACGTTTAAATCCCTAGAATTGTTTGCAAAAACACATTAGTCAAGTGCTGGTCGTTTCCATAATTGTACATTTACAATTTTTGTTTAATCGAGATTTATAAAAAATCAAGTTATCAGAATATATAACACAAACGCTGATGTTAAAAAGATAATAGATAATAAGCTTTGCTTAGCACGTACGTACTTTCTATAAAACACATAGATTTTAAAATATTATTGTAATTTAATTTTGTCATTTTTCAAATATATTTTTCATCCTTGACAATCTAAAAAATATTGGTAATCTAAACTATGTCCCAGACCATGGCTATAAACTTACAAAGTTCCATATTTAACAACCTCCGTAAATCAAGTCCCATTGTACGCAATCCAAGAAAATCTCATTCTAACATCCAGAAATACGATGAAATTCCCTACTCTTTTATACGCGAGCCAAGTACAACAATAACTTAACCCCGCAGCTAATGAAATATGAAGTTATAACTTACACAAAGTAACTTCTCGACTCTCTCCCTCCATGTACGTTCAAAAACTTTGCACTGGAGAAAAGAAAAAGTTTAATCAATAAATATCCTCTGCGCACAATAACTTCAACTTTGGAAGTTTCAAAAGAGGCAGTAAATTCTCGTAAGCTCACTAAAATTCATATAAGCTAATTTAGTGCGGGTTTAAATTTCAAATTAGCGTCAAGGAGACCCTAAACTGCCACTAACTTCTAATTTTGCATTTCAAGTTTTCTTACTTTACCACTTGTGGGCTTGGAGAGATATGCGCGACGACTCCACACGACCGGGGAGGGTCAGACTTGCAATTAGAACACCATACGTTCTGCTTCTGTAATTTATAGATTCAAATAATCTTGAACCCTAAGTTTATTTACTCCACATTATATTATTAGGGACAACAAAATAAATAAAAAATAAATTTTGTGCTGAATTTTATTTTATTTTAGGAATGCATTTAAGTGGTTCTGCTGTTAATTAATTAGTTTTATATAACTCATCCAATACGCAAGTAATTGCCACAATAGATAAAAGTTTAAATATAATTATTTACGGTTATTTACTTTTATTATTTATCTTATTATAGTTTTCAAAAGCAAAGGTTAAATTATTTATTTTAGACATGCCGGAACACCAGTCTACGGGTGTCGTCTGTGTGAAAGATAACGTATTTTATAAAATATGTGTATTTTACCAGTACTAGATCCAAAAATGTGTATATAAATATTCGTTTTTCCTCAGTATATTCCAAATCAAAATCGAGAAATAATTGTAGTAATTTCGCGCCTCAGGATTGGCGAAGTCCGGCAGATCTCGGTTATGGCCGCTGCCTGCTAATAACTGCTTCCGTATATTAAAATCAGAATATTAATAATAATCAATATAAGTAACAATATTCGTTTGGATTTTGCTTCAGTCTTCAGGCAATTGTATTATTTTTCATATAAGGCTTCAGTTAAAAATATTAAGGCAACGCAAAGTAAGGTTATTCTATTTGGAGTTGACAGGAGTTCATTATTGTTTCTGTTTTATTTCTGTTTTGGAGCATTAGTTTTATTGCACTATGTTAGTCACTATAAAATTATTATTAGGAGCTGATTGTGCGTCTATCTCTTTAAAGATCTAAAAATTGATATATGCTCTAATGGAAATACTTCTTTAAGTTATTTAGAAAACCCGTAAACAATTATCGTCTGATTTTAAATTTATAGTTGCCCTCCAATTTTGACAGTGCAAAACTCGAATAAGCTTAAGTTATTCATGCAGATGCAGATATATTGGGATAGGCTTTATATATCCAGCATTCGTGAAGATACGGAAAACTTTAAATATGGATATTGTGAATAGATTCATATTTTCTAAAAATCTCATTTAAACAAAATTGACAATAAACATTCAAAAAACGGTTAACTCAGCGCAACACTGTTATCTTATTACACTTTTCGAATTATATGCTAAATTATGCGCCTACCTTCAATGGTTTTTGAGATATTCATATACAAAAATATTCCTAGAGCGCAACGTCCCTTACTTAGTTTTTATTTTTTGATCTAAAATAAAAACAATAAGATATAAACCCTGTTCAAAACTAAATATGACGGGGTGTAACAGGATAAAAATAACAAGTGGGTTTGTTTCTTTTTAACGAGATTGTGACATAGCAGAAAGAGTGAAAATAAAACCGATTTAGGCAAATTCAAAAAGAAAATAAAATATATAAATTCGCGGAATTCCCCTTTATCCAAAATTCCAAACCGATGCTGATTTGATAATAACTAAATGCAAATCCTATAAACCATAATCATAATTTATTCCTTTTTTTAAGTTACTGCAAAACAATTATAGATTCATAAAGTATGTAATTTCTAGGTAGTGAAATTCTTTATTTACTTATTCTTAAATTTACCGATTTCTTTTTTTTTTGTTTCTAATTTAATTTTATGTTATTATTATTAATTTTTTGACTTTATTTACTTATGCTATAAAAAATAAATTATATAGTTTATTATTATCCTCCATAAGGACAAGGTTTTATTCCAGTAAATTGAATTTTACCTAAAATTTAAAGATTTTATTAAGGCTCCATTTTACCACTCTATCATTGTCCCAAACTTGATTTTTATGCAACATTTCAGGTATTTGGATAGGTTGTTTTTTTATACGGAATTTTTAAATATTTCGTTAGGCGACCATTTTGTTCCCCCATAATATAATGTTGTTTCACACCAAAATTATTTAAATTTTAATCTTATATTATAATCTATAATATAATTTTTGTGCATAATTTGGAGTATATTCCATACGTAGTTTTTTTAATATTGGCTTAACATTTTGTGATGCCGATATTTTATTCTGCCACATTGGATTTTTACCAAAATGTTACCATTTCATTTTCAAATGACCCCTATTTTTTTACCAGAATTTAAAGTCAATCGATTGAGTAATTTTTGAGCTACGCGAGTTAAAGAAAGACAGAACGACAGACTGACGGAAATGAGAGAACATGTTTTTCGAGGTCTAGGGACCCTAAAATTTTAAGGGGTATTTTTTTACGAATACCTTACTTCGCTCTTAGGAGGGAAGTAAAAAGTATAAATATAAATCATTATTCTTTAAAAGCAAAAGAACCTCTGGACAACGGGAAAAACTTCTAATTGGAAATGGTCTATCAAATGGTACAGGGTGATTTTGTTTATACTTATTTTGACATTTGACATACATTTTCACCATTTATTTTTTGAGTTAAAAAGTTAACGAATCGAAAAACTGAGAAATTTTGTTTTTTTTATTAAAATACTGAACCTTAAATATTTGTAAAATTTATTATAATAAAAATCAAAGCAACCATGAATGATGTTAAAAGGAAGAAAATGGGTCTGTTTTTCCACCGGATAAATTATGTGAGTTAAATTTCACCTACTTTGGTTGTACTACTGCCATATAATACAAACACTTTTTTTGTATCTCAGAAAATATATAGCGTAAATGCATGTCAAAGTATATAAAAACCGCCGTGTATCAAACACCCACGATATGTCTAGTTTACTAATTTGCTTCTTATGATAATTGTAATATGTGTATTACAGATATTACTATTATTATAGATATTAATGTAATTATTAACCACGTCGCCTAAAATAAATAAAAAAATAAATATAAAAAATAAAATTATTAAGGCGAAATTAAATAGAAATATAATAACTACTTACTGAAAATTTTACTTTGCTGTAGACGGCTTTCGTAAAGCTAATAACTCAATTTAAGGTTGATCTGCTACCTGTTAACCTTTAAGAAATAATTGAACTTAAATAAGTCAAGAAAATTGGCATTCTGGAGGGTATTATTTGCAAGCAATTTATAGAACAGAAGTAAATCATTAATAAGCCATAATGTAAGGTAACATTGTAAGACTTGATAAGAAATGTTCATTGCTATATCTGAAAACATATACATTTTTTGTACCTTGTACAACCTAAGTATACTTTTTTTTCTTTTCTTTGATAACCAATTTACACAGGTTTCGAAAAATAAAATATTAAGACAGCCCATATTTTGTTTCCTCTTTATCTCTAGAAGGGCAATGTATTTAGCAAGGCTGAATTCATCACATCGCAAATTAACTGAATACTATGTGTGAAAATTGATGGCAATTAACAAAGGTCAATTAAATAAAAGAAATAATTGAATTTATTTCACGTAATAAACTACTAAATATATCTAGTATAATATTTTTAATAGGTTTACAAAACTATACTTTTTTTGCATTTTTAGCACCTTTAAAGATATGAGTTCATCAGCAATTCACAGCGACTTTAATATGCTTAAGTTGACACTAAAGGACTTGGTTTTTCTAGAAATCAATTATTTTCGACCAGTGAGGAGAAACTACGAAGTGGGTTATATAGGAATACATCATGCAGTTCAACATGGTATGGTTTAATCACAATATATACAAACAAATTTAGGTAAGCCACTTTAAGAGTTTAATATACCAAAATATTGTTTTTACAAAACTATTAGAATTGTAGGCACTGAAAATCTAGAAAGTTGGGTGTTTTTGTAACAATTATCTTACTTTTGTCACAATCCACGAATTATTTAGTTATTCTTTACCCGAAATATGAAGATATGTCCACTTAAAACAACTCGACCGATAATATTTATTGCAAAAGAAATTATTTACGTAAAATGTGAAGTTTAAAGTTATGAATAAACCCTTACTATTCATTAGGTCACTTTTATGTCTTCTGTAATGATAAGTTTAACCAAAAAAAATTAAGAAACATGTATGAGCAATTTAAGGAAAATATTACTTTTCCTTAAATTACTCGCTATTTTTTCATTGAGAATAAAAATAATACACTTTGCAACAAAGCCGAATATATCGAATATTTTGATCCATTTTATTAGTTCAATAACTTAAAAATTAAAAATTAAAAATTAAACTTTCTCAGCTTATAAACAAAATTTTAATAACCACAGTTTCTTTACCCTTTTAAACCGCCTAAAAATGTTATGTAAAGCTATTTACTTAATTATCTACAGAGGATCTAAAAGGGATGAGCACAAATTAAGAAAAAGAAATGTCTGCATGTTAAAAAAAATTATGTAATAAAAGTGTTCTTTATATTTTGTACTAAAGAAGCTCTTTGCCTGCGTGCATTTTCAGATTATTCATTTATTAGTTTTATTCCAATTTATTTGTTATAGTTTTAACAAATCAAATTATTCTATCAACAGTGGCTCTGGTGTTAACAATTTGATTAGTTAGAGTAGTACCTCCAGTTTCATGGGAGCAAATACCACAATAAGTATTTCAAGAACGGTTGGGGCAGTTATCACAAAAGTGTAAAACGGACACCAAGTACTAGTGTTAAATCTTTTAACATTTTGTCTTGCTATTATTTACATTTATTTTCCCCCAGTTATTTTAATGGACATTTTTAATTAAGTTGGGTTAGCTTTAACTGTTTTAAATGGGTATATATTTTAGATAGATTTTCCTGTTTTATTTTAACGACTCATTCATTTCATTTTGATGTATTAATTGCAAATAAATTTTTATCATACCTTTTAAAATCCCTTATCGATGGCGTAGCTACACCCCGCTCGCCCTCACACCACGCCAGGGGCCCGTTGGCAATGGAGCTCAAGGGAAAATATGGTTTTAACTTCCGTCGTAAAAGAGAAGTATTGTAATCGTAAAAAAATCACCGTCCGAGATTTTTTCAGATCTGAATATTTCAGGATCCCTAGATGTCAAAAAACATATTTTCTCAATTTTGTCTGTCTGTGTGTTCGCGGCAACATGTTTGTAAAAATCAAATAAGGCAAAACAAAATGGCGGTCTAGTGAAATGTTATAAAAATTATTACTAAAAAACTGCTTATCCAATTTATCTCAAATATTACATTAAAAGCAAGTATTATGTAGGAATCAACTCGTACGAATCCAAGATGTCGAAACATAATGGCAGCTTTATAAAATATCTAAAAATTCGGTCTGAAAAACTACTTAATGGACTGGTTGTAAATTGTATACCATAACTAATTGTGGTATCGAGATGAACCAGTAAAACTGTGGTAGTAATTCAAGATGTCGGAACAAAATGACGGCCAAATAAAATGTTTGTAATCGTGAAAAAATTATCCTCTCAGGTTTTATATATTTTTTCAGGTTGGCGTCCCCAGATGCCAACAAATATGTTTTATCAATTCTGTCGGTTGGTCTGTCTGTCAGGTTCTGGCTTAGCTTAAAAACTACTCATCTGATTGACTTAAAATTTTAGTAAAAATTAAGAGACATATGGAGGTGAACTGGTAATATTTTGGTAAAATTCCAATATGCCTGAACAAGATGGCGGCCTACTGAAACATTGAAAACATTAATACTAAAAAACCTAATTATCCATTATACCTCAAATGTTGTCCAAAAAAATGTGTTATGTAGGAATGAACTGATAACATATTGGTATGAATAATAAGATAGCAGAATAAAATGGCTGCCTAATAAAATATTTAAAAAATTGGCCTGAAAAAACGACTTATTAGATTAATTTTAAAATATATGCAAGTATTAAGTGTGATATAGAGATAAACTGCTAAAGCTGTGGTACGAATTCAACATGGCGGTGTGCGCGAATGAAAAAAATACTTTATTAAGTTTGTTTTAGATTATGCCCAACAATCAAGCATGGGTCATACTTCACTATTCCTAATAAAAGGAAAGAATTCATAACGAGGGAAGTTCCGGATAAAGGAAATATACCGATTTTTTAAGAGAGGTGATCATAGGTTATTAGCAAAGTGCAAGACCAAAGACCTCTTTATTTATAATTGAATTATGTAGTATATGTATATATAATTGAATTTTGTACGATATGTATTTATAATTGGATTATGTACGAGCGTATCGTACGGATAAGGGGTCCTCTGTCGAAAACTTCAGGGGGTCCAAAATGTGTAGTTACTCTACTGCCCCTTGTATATTTTTTATATTTGTGTTTGTTAATTGGTCTTACAGAATTTGTATACATTTTGCCTCTCATTTTTTTATGTAAATTAAGATGAATATTAAATAAAAATATTTAAAGTATTTATAATTATAATTAATTATGAAAGTCCTAACATATTTTTTAACTACCACTTTATATGTAAATATATAATAAGACAAACACTTTTATTACGGCATTTGTCCTAAATCTGTACACCTTTAAAAAAAATACAATTTTTGTAGACCTTTATTATCGCCCTGTAGTTAAATACGTAACCAATTTAACATGACTTTTATCAGCGTTGTGAATGCTCAAGGGATCACACTAAGCAAAGGTAGAATACAAGTTACGAAAGGTTTATTTTTCAAAAAGTTCTTGAGGTTTAAATATGACTTTTCTTTCGCACAGGGTATTAAAAGGTTGATCCGAAATTTAAAATATCAACATGTTGGTTGTTATTATAAAATACGAAATGTATGCCTAACGATTAGAGGTATCTACTAAAGACGCCACTTCTATTTATATCGTTTCAACATCGTCAGATATTTTTCTTTAAACCTATTTTATTGAAGACATTTTGATTTGCAAATATGGCATAATATTTAAACCGTAACCATTATTACACGCTGCAAGTATGCTTTATTACATAAAATTAAGCGCCATTATATTTACTGCTTACTTAGAAGCATTTCTTTAACAACATGACGCGCTGGGAGTATCTAATCTCACTTTAACAATTCCAATTTTTTCTCGAAAAGGACAAATCCAAATAGAGAAACTAACTCCATGACAAAATAAAGTTCTTATGAGTTAGAAACCGCATAACCTGCGTTAATTGCCGATGCCACTGAAGAAAACAAAGATGAAAAGCTCGACAAAAACCACTAATTAGCAGACTAAAACAGCCCGGCCATATATAGATTGCAAAAATCCGGGTCCGGAATGTAGTCCATTAATATCAACAATTAAAACACATATAGATTCAAAGATGGACGCGACCCCACAGGACGAACATATCTGAAATGGTTCAGATTTCAGCTGAAAGAGTATTGCTCATAACAATGAAGGACAAATGGCGGCCATGTAGCCTTTTTCGTATTTCTAGGTACAGATAGTTGTTTGTGGTACTGGACTGGTCGGGACACAACCCGCGTGCCTTACCGTTAGCACTGGTACTATTGTAATCAGACTGAATCTTAATTAGTGGCCACCCGTGAGAATAGGTTTATCCGAGGCACAAGGAGAAATCAGTCCCGATGCAACACCTCGGCCATTAGCACGAGCTAATGGTGTACTGCCTATTTTTAGGCGTAGTGGAAAAAAACTACGAGAAATATACCATGTATTGCAAACCGATACATGAGAAAAGTTATATGAGTGGAAAATTCATCGTTGGTGTGCAACTATCTCAATTTTATACCAAATCATACCTACTTCTTTTGACTAATAGTAAGTAAAAATAACAGATGCAGTTTTGACTTGATAAATTCTTTTATTAAAAAAAATTAAATTTATCTTTACCCACAACTTCTCTCGTACAAAATTCCAAATCTATCAATAGAAATTCTATATTTTTTGCAGATTTTTATAATTATATATAGAATTTCATTAAACTGTATTTTATTTCAATTTGATTTTCTAATTTACTTATTTTAATTATCATTATTTATTTTTATAAAATTATTTATGTAGTCTTCAAGAAATAAATTTTGTCATTTTTTATTTTCCTCCATAAAAAGAAGGTTTGATTCCAGGAAATTGAATTATACCTGATATTTAAACAGTTTATGAGGCCACCATTTTATTTTACCATATACCTAGTATAATTCACAATAAAAATTTAACAGAATTTTTAAATATTTCATGACGCCCCCATTGTGTTTCGACTCATAGTATTTACACAAAACTTTATTTACCAGTCTATTTTTAGAGCATACCTTATTTTTGCATTTGAAGTTCATTTAATAAGCAAATTCTTAATCATGATCTTGTTTACATTTTGCGAGGCCGCCATTCTGTTTTGCATACTGCATTTTACTAAAATGTAATCATTTGATCTCCGTATCACCCTTGATTTTTAACCAAAATTTGAAGTCAATCGGACAAGTAGTATTTGAGCTATGCCGCGTAAAAACAGAACAACATACCGACAGACAGAGGAAAATAAGAGAATGTTTGTTTTGAATAGAAGTATTTTATTAGTTTGTTTTTAAACAGTGAAATATATTTTTTAGAAACATTTAATCAACAGCAAGAGTTGCGGTACGAGCGGGGATCGAACCCGCACCTCTGGATCTCTAGCCCATTGCTCTAATCAAATGCGCTATCTTACGACTGATAGCATGACAGCAATTCGTCAGAACTTGTTGATCCTGCCAAATATTCTAACCTTATGGTGTGGCGTTCCTGACCGGACGTCAAATCTGACATTGGCAGGATCAACAATAGTTATAATACTGGTGGGTTTGAATATGTACGAGTTCTAACGAATTGGTTATCAGTGGTATGCTAGCGCAATTGTTGGTTAGAACAATGGGCTAGACATCTAGAGGTGCGGGTGCGATGCCTGCTCGTACCATAACTTTTGCTGATGATTAAACATTTCTAAAAAAAAATTAAAAAAAAAAACGTTTGCTTTGTTTTGTTTTTGAAGGTCCAAAGACCCAAAAACGGATCTGCAATAATATCAGAGGGTGATTTTTCCCTCTTACGAGGGAGGTAGAAATTAACGTTTAACTGATAAAATAAATATAATATAAGTTTATTATTTAGTGTGAATAAATCAGCGGGTTAATGACTGATCTATGAATATCAACTAAATTTAATAACGATATTGATAAAATATTTTTCTACTTCTCGATAGTTCTGTTTAGACCGAGCTAAAGTGAAAACACTTTCTGATGTCTCGCCTTCGATTGATCGTGATCGTGATTGTATAGATAATACAATAAATTCAATGGTCCAATCTCTTGAAGTAAAGATTCCTAAAGATGTCTGGTGTAGTGGAAGGCAAAACGTCGGAAAGCTATTATAATTTGACAAGGTGTAAACCCAAAAAGCATGGTTTCTTAATCCCATTGTTTGTCAAGTACAGTTAAGTGTGGTCCAATTTAATTCCGCATGCAGCAGCTTAATTTAAAAATCTGTGTCATCTTTTACGTCTCTTGATAAAAAGGAAAGATTCTCAATCAGGAAAGTTTTGTGTAAAACCAATGTACAACCAACTAGCCCATTTGTTTGCCACAGTTTGTTTAAACCATAGGCTTAATAACACCTTACATCTCGCACTGTTTCATTCCTCATTCCTAAAATTGTATATGTAAGTGTGACAAAGAAAAATTATTTATCCTTCTTGTCAGACTTAAATTTAGAAAACCATGTAAATATATAATTTCTTCCCACCATATACATATAATACGTCAATACCCATGAACGTAATATAAGTAATATTTCTTAACCCACTAAAATGCCAATTAAAATTAAAAACTGTTATCACAGCGGGTATATTTAATAACAAATCTAATATAGAACGAAAGCTTTCACGGCTGTGGTCAATTAAGAAATCATGATTCTTGGCTGAGTGTTCCGATCTCGTGAAGTGAAGATCCCTGAAGATGCCTCGTGCAATCGAAGGCGAAACGTCGGAAAGTGATTCCATTTTGACACGGTCTCATCCCAAGAACCATGATTTCTTAACAAATCTAATCTTTTTTTTTTGCATTACGCAAAAACGTATACCTAAGCTCGTTTATTTTTTTAATTTCTTTATTCTGCCTGCAAAACAAGGAACCTACCTCTCAGTATTTTAAAATACTTTATTGTGAGAAATGTACATTTTTAAGTCAAATATGTGTAAACAGATATGCATATCCATATGTACTTCCTTCATAAAAGGGAAGAAATATACCAAATTATATTTCTTTGGACAGAAAGTAAGTTAAAATAGCAGGTAAAGTTTTCACTTCATAAATCGTTTTAGCATTATTAAAAAAAAAATAAATTCAATGTTTTTACTTTCTTCGTAAAAGGAAAGTATTGTATTCTCAATTCCGTCGGTCTGCCTGTTCGCGGCATAGCTAAAGAATTCAAATTTTGGTCATAAATTAAGGGTCATATTGGGATGTCCTGGTAACATTTTGGTATAGCAAAACAAAATGGCGGCCTAGCGAAATGCTAAGAAAATTAAAAAGTTTGTGGTATCAATTCAAGATAGTGGAGCAAAATGGCGCCCAATATTAAAAAAAAACTTATCAAGTTGACTTTAAATTTTGCAGAAAAATTAAATGTGATCTAGGTGTAAACTGGTACAAACAAAATGACGTAACAAAAAGGCGGTGTGCTTCAATCTAAAAACTACTTAATGAATTTACTACTTTCCTCGTAAAAGGGCGTGAAAAAATTACCCATCGAGATTATTTCAGATCTTCGTGTTTCGAAGTCCCTAGATGCCTGAAAATATGTTTTCTCAATTCCATCGGTCTGCCTGTCTGTCGGTCTGTCTGTTCGCAGCATAGCGGAAAACCTACTTACCCAAGTGACACGTTTTGATTAAAAATTAAAAGTCATATGGGAATGACCTGATAAAAACCTTGATAAAAATCCAATATGGCGAAAGAAAATGGCGACCTAGTCAAAGGTTAAAAAATTATTACTAAAAAACTACTTATCCAATTATTTTGCACAAAAATCAAATGTTAGGTAATGGTTAACTAGTAAAATTTTAGTATGAATCTAAGATGGCGAAATAAAATGGCGGCTTAATAAAATATTTAAAAATTCAGCCTGAAAAAACTACTTAATAGATTGATTTCATATTTTGTGTAAGAATTAATCGCGAAAAAAATTGGAGATTTTACGTATCTGTAGCTTTTAATGTCCCTAGATGCCAAAAATTTCGCGACGTAGCCAAAAACTACTTACTTGATTAATTTCAAATTATGGTCAAGAATTAAGGGTTATATGGGGATGACCTGGTGTTATTTTGGTAATATCCAATATAACGGACCCAATGGCGGCCTAATGAAATGTTAAAAAAAATATTACTAAAAAAGAAATTATCCACTTTATCTCAAATTTTGTATCTGTAATATTTTGGTATGAGTCTAAGACAGCAAAACATAATGGCGAGAATTATGGTATGGTAAAATGATGGTACGATTCCGATATGGGGGAGGAAACTAGGGCGCAATAAAAACGTTTGAAAACACAGTATACTAAATGACTATGTGCGGAGTTAAATTGGGTTACTTTACCATTCCTAATGAAAGGCAAGATTCCTAACGAGGGAAGTTCCGGGTAAAGGAAATTTACCCATCTTTTGTATCTACATTCATCGGTTTTACGTCGGAATTTATGTATAAATAGCTTAAGGAAAAAAGTGCACATATGTAATTTTGCTTTCTAAAGAACGCTAAAATAGCAATTGAAAAGTCCTATTACTCTTAAAATAATCAACCGTACTTGTAAATTACTAAAATATTTGGAAGAATCTCGTACCGCGTACGCCAATTAACACAGGAAAAGAATAACATTTTTAACTTACTGGAGAACAGAAATGTTAGGGCTTAAATAATACACATTTTTGCTCACTTCGCACCTACGCACCATAATGCCTAAGAACTCGTACAAAAATTACCAAAAATATTAGAAATACTCACACTTTACCAAAAACAATGTGCTTATGTGTCGACTCAACAAAGCAACAATGCTTGTTTAGCTGGCTTTACCGGGTTTTCAGTTCAAAATGCAGCGGTATTGTCGCTTTTTAAGAAACGACCGTGTATGGAATTAAAAAAGAAGTTATAATGTATTATAAAAAATAGTTATTTAGTAACTATATATAGTTAATGAAATATTACAGTACTGGAACCCCCTTAAAAATAAATTCAATATTATCAACAAAACAATTCGGTCTCCCTGTCGTTATGTTTACGCTTTAAACCTATTAGCACATAATTTTGTCTCTTATTATTGGGTTCGCAGTAAAATTTTATTGTTGATGGTTGATATGACGCATTTTATTTTAATACAAAATTTAAATACAGTTGAACTAGTAGTTTTTTGATGATAATTTTTTAAACGTATTTTTGGACCTCCATTTTGTTTCGTTATATAGAATTATTATTAAAATGTTACCAGTTTCTCTTCTTATGATCCAAATTTCTGAGCAAAATTTAAGTTTTTTTTGGCATCTAGGAACCCTGGTGGTATTTTTTCGTGATTGCAGTACGTCATTCTTACGAGGGAAGAATTTGAATGCAGTTATGCAATTCTACATCAAATGTTTTTTTTTAAGCTAAGGTTTTCTTAGTACATAAAGGAATAATATTTAATTTAAATAATTAAAATGCTTTCAGAAAAAAATTAAAATTTACTGATACATTTAAAAACAACCGTTTATAAAATTATTTTGAATAGAATTTTCATACTTACGTTTGTGCAGAAATATATCATGACGAAATGTACTGACCTAAAACAAACGAAAAAAATAAAATATATATATCACTACTAATCTAAATCATTAACACTATTTAGTACCTCACTGCTGACATCTTTTAAATAGCACAAAGCATTTCACAAAAAAAAAATTTAATCAAAAACTCCTAAGTTAACATCTCCGCTTTACTTTACATGGCGATCGTCCAAAAATTTCTTACCTAATTGTATAATAACATAATTTAAAGCAGCCTGTGGTAGCATTGACCTTTGAGAATTTAAATATTCGACGTTGAAAATCGTGATGGCCAGAACCCATGAATTGAGGTGGATGCCATAATAAGTAATTTCGAAAAAACAAACCAGTTTTTCGTAGTATTGATTAAGATGGATTGGTCGTGGAAGAGTTTTAGTGGATGAGTTATTCTTACTTAATTAACTGCATAGGATACAGTTATACCATACAGAATTATTCACAACGCAACTGTTACAAAAAACATTAGAATAAGTTTAAATTAAAGTAAAGACAGGATGAAAAGGAAAGAAATGTCAGGTAGGCCGTTTCCTTATATAATCAGTGTTTCCAAGAAAATTGTTTAATATTCAGCCATTGAAGGACTGTCTATAACGGTGGGTCAGGTGCTATTCATATTCATTCATGAATTTACCAAAACGTTTTGAAACGGATTTCTGCTTATATACTTTTAATTATAAAAAAGAAATATTGGTTTATTTACATTTTGGTGTCACATTATCAGCTGAGTTAGTGAAACAAGGATACAGACCTTGTGATAGATACAAGCTCATTTATAAGGAGAAATTTTCATTCTTTAGCATACAGTCTGTCCAGAATTCGGATGTGAACATTCACTTATCAGTGTGAAAATCCACTTATAGAGTGTAGAGAAAGATAAGCGATTAACTGACGAAAAATTTAAATAATTTTGTTTCAACAAAAGAATGCATTTTCGTAGGTCGGTACCTTTTTTTTCTCATAATTTGCTGTGTAGTCAAATTTTATTCCAGCGTTTGATAGACGGGCATATTTTTTTCAAATTGAGTGACACGATGTCAAGAGAATACAAAAGATGTAAAATGTCTGTTTATGTTTTAATATGGCAAAAGTGAGGCAGAACGCGCAGACGACGGTATCACATAAGCTGCCACATGCAGGACCGTCGCACCGTCTCCCAACAGCAATAACAGGTACTTCTTACTTTTTAATTAAAAGCCCATTTTACGTACAAGATAAAATTATTTTCTATCCTTTTTCCTTCTTTTCGTTTCTATCTCTCCTTTTGTATTTATGCCAATACCAATATTATTATCAATTTTTGTAAATAATTTCTGTCACCATTTATAAAAAAATATTCGTTCTTTAGGTATTTAACAAATTTTTATAGGTCAGTTCTCTTTAATTAGGCTTGAACAACCCCTTTAACTCAACCAACAACTCCTTATAGTAGTATTAGGGTAGATATATACATTATTTTTGTAAAATTTTCTGGGATATATTAACAATTTTACTATTTCCTAAAACCGACCATGTAATGCAATTAATGTTTGGACGGCAGATTTAAGATTTACAACAGTAATATTTCATTGGTACCGGAAATCAAATGCATGTAAAAACTTCTCTCGTTATAATTATCTCCTTTTCTTTGAAAAAGAGAAGTTTTTTTTGGACATTATATTGGGCACCATTTTTTTCACCATAATCGATTCCTACCAATATTTTTCCAGTTTCTACCTTCGCCACACTTGGTAGTAGCAGACTTTACAACTGATTTAAGACCACTATTTTTCTCCGTCAAGTTGAATTCGTACCAGTTTATTACTATATTATATTTAATTTTTGTAAAAATTTTAAAGACAATTGAATAAGAACATTTTTTACGTTGGTTTTTAAAACATTTTATTTGCCCGCCATTTTGTTTACCCA
Organism: Kuschelorhynchus macadamiae; assembly: GCA_030620095.1. Lineage (NCBI taxonomy): Eukaryota > Metazoa > Arthropoda > Insecta > Coleoptera > Curculionidae > Kuschelorhynchus > Kuschelorhynchus macadamiae. The sequence continues at coordinate 430,970 of JAUTXW010000980.1, read as the reverse complement.
TTTCGAATTCGCACTATAATTTTACTACTTTATCTCTATATCACACTTAATGCTTGGCAAAATTTGATTTTTCAGGTTGACTTTTTAACTATTTTATTAAGCTTAAATCTTGAATTCATACCAAAATGTTACCAATTCGTTTCCATATAACACTTGATTTTTGTGCCAAATTTGAGGTTGGATAATTTTTTTAACATTTCACCAAACCGCCATTTTGTTACAATGCCTGAAATTGGCAGACAGACAAATCGACAAAAACACCGACGGAATTGAGTAAACATGTCTTTGGGCATTAGAAACGCTAAAATTTGAAGCTGTGTAAAACTTTGTAGGGAGATTTTTTCACGATTACAAATTTTTTATTTGGTCTCTGTTTTGTGCCGCCAACTTCAAGAATTTTACCAGTTCATCTCTATATCACATTTAATTCTTCCATAAAATTTGAAAATCAAAATTTCAGCTAAATTGGATAAGTAGTTGTTTGGCAATAATTCATTCCACCAGGTCGCCATTTTGTTTCGCCATCTTCGATTCGTACCAAAATTTTACCAGATGATTTCTTAGTAATACTTAAATTGTCTCCATACTTCAGATAAATTGGATTAGTAGTTTTTTAGTAATACCTTTTTTCAACATTCCATCAGGCCGCTATTTTGTTTGGCCTTATTGGATTTGTACCAAAATTTTACCAGATAATTTTTACGTAATACTCGTTTTTTGTGCAAAATTTTATGTAAATGGGATAAGCAGTTTTTTAGTAATTTTTTAAAAATTTCACTAGGCCGCCATTTTGTTCAGCCATATTTTATTTTTACCAAATTGTAACATTTCATCCCCTTTTGACCCCTGAGCTTTTACTGAAATTTGAAGTCAATCGGGTAAGTTGTTATGAGCTATGCCGCGTATAAAGAGACCGACAGACCGACGGAACTGAGAAAACATGTTTTCGGCATCTATTGGTAATAATACCTTATTTACGAAACATCAGATTCAAAATCTGACAATACCCCAACATTTTGCCTAAGGAATTGGTATATTTTAATGAACCCCAAGGCTCTTTTTGTCTTAAAACAACATTGTTTATATAACTTGCTCTGTTTAGGTGGCAGTCACACAGGATGTTCTTTAATCGTCATCGACCCCGTACAAGCAAGTGAGGTTAACTAAAAATGGCCTTTTCAAAGGGTTGACACACTGCCCCTAGTGCCACCAGTTGTTCATTATTTTCCAATTTTGATATGGCATTCAAATTTCAAAGCCAAAGTATAAGTTATAATGAAAATAACAGTTACAAACGATGACGTCGGATTGATTTGCTTGATCTTCATCTTTCCGATATTATTTATATATAAATGTTTTAGCGTCACATGAAACGATTATGACAAAATATTCCAACTAAAAAAATTAATATTTTTCAAATTCAAACCGGTCAATAACGCTTGCTCACGTTCGATCTGACGTGATTGATGCCATGCAACTGTGAATTACAATTATCAATTTAAAACAATGTTAACATAATTTGCTTTATTTTTAGATAGATATGTGTGACTGCAGCCCTCTCTCTCTTAAAATAAACAAGATTCGCTTATACAGATTCCAATTTTGACTGAAATCCTGAAATTCCATCATAACTGACTATTAATGATTTATTATTGGGTAAAAAAAGAATAACTTAAATATTGAATTATGTTTACGCTGTTAATTAATTACTCTTTCCTACACCAATATTTGATTCTCATAAAACTATAAATAAGTAAATAAACAAAAATTCTACGAACACTTCAGCGCTACTAGTAAAGTTCATTAATTTCCTGTCTATAAAAAGAAGCCTCCCGTCAGCCATATTATCTACCACCCACCAGCTCTCACCCCAGGTGTCTCCCACTGACATATTGCTCCAACCAGGGGATGCCCACGTGATTTATTTCACCTGTGAAGAGGGTGCAATGAGCTCCTCCATAATTTATAAAGCTGCCAACGAAATATAACTTTAAAGCTCGCTTTCAGTAAGGACGAAATTTCGATAACGTTACGAGAGAAAACATGCGGCATTTAAAGACACCTACCTACCTGGGATGCCGTAGATGATTTACGAAGCAAGATGGAAATCTGGGATTAAATTCGGTAAAATAGCTTGACAGGGGGCCTGATGAATTTTTTCTTATTTTTATGGTGTGTGAAAATATGGAATGGGGTTTAAGGTTCGTTTTAAGTGTTGGATCGAATGTTATTGGTTTTTAATAGCTACTAATTTTATAGCCCCTTAAATGTAAATAGCATTAGCATACGGGGCCATGAAAGAAACGTGTTGAATGCTGTAATGTAGGTAGTGGTTTTGTTTTTTGTTATTTTGCTCGGTAGATTAACAAGTACTTTTTGCCGTTGTTCGAATTCAACAAGAAAGTTTTCTTTCGTAAAGCTAAACAATAACACGTAAAAGGCAATATTGTAATCAAATGTACATGCCTGAAGTTAAAAAATGGGCATACCTACTTCCTGTTTTAAGGGCTTTTAAATTAGGAGTTTTGATGCTATAGGTCAATTTGAATTCAGGTAAATTTTTGCTTGATAAGAAAGTGAGGCAAAAACAAGAAATTACTTCTCGTACGCATTTTATAAAAGTTTTTTGTCACATTTGAAGTTTGGAACCAAATTTTGTGATGTTTTGTCAAATTTTTAAAAAAATTACAAGCTTTAGCTGATGGTTGATTTTATAAATACCAACTTTAAAATTTAGTTTTAGTTTCTTCTCAATTACTTTAAAAAATTCGAGCTTACAAAAAAAGTTATATATTATATATGGCTATCCACAATAAAGCCGGTTATTACTAATAGTTTAGGAAATTTAATACTTTGTTTAAATAAATATTCTTTTTTTTTAAACTGTGATCAGTATCTTATCTATTTTTGTCAGTTTAAAAGTAAACTGCCTTCTTTATAAGTAAAACGTTATGTAAAAAGCTTTTTAAAATCACCCCCACAATCAACACACAGTGATGCTAAGCCATCTGCGATCAACAAGGACCATTTTCAACATCTACGGAATGAATCTGGTGAAAAATATTATAATAAAGCATATAAATGCTACTATAATTTTTATTTCACCTTGTCAGTTGTTTTTCACATATTCTAAAAAAATTATTTTTTTATAAAACTGCTATGAAAAAGTCCAAAAAACACACGACAAGCAAGGTCTGAAAATGACTTAGTTAGCTGTTATTGGAAATGATGTCAAATTGGTTCGTCATTTTTGCCACCTTAAGCAAAAAATGAAAAAAAAAAAGCAGTTTCGAGAAAAACAGCAAAACGTGTTATACTCTGGGCTTTCAGATTTAAATTATGTATGTGTTAATTATGAGGTACGTCAAGTAATTCTATACCAAAACGACTATATATACTGGATTACATAGATAAATTAACCCCTTATAGCTTTTTTTATTTATCGCTTATTAGAAACGTTGCTACAAGTAAAAAGGCGGCATATGTAATTATGCCACCTTCTTGCCTAAAATCCTTTGAAATGTCAGAATTGTTTTGATAAAGATTTGTGCTTTGTTTATTTTTGTATATAATAGGACTAAGAAGATATGGAAATATTTTGAAATATAAGAGGTTCACTCTTTAAAAAATGGATAAAACTAGACTATCAATGTATGCCATTATAATATTTAAGACTGGTAAATGAAATAACCTATTATTTCTCAGAAAAATACGAAATAAATCCGAAAAATACAAAATAAAATATCGTACGGGACACGCATTCGACATAAGCGTATAAGTAATCTAACATATTACTTGAAATGTTGTTTTTAAAAATAAATAAAATACTTTTAAACATGAAACATTAATAAACCTGTGAGTACTTATATATAGAAAATAAAAATAACATTTATTCATAAACAATAAAACATATCTGTTTCTAGAAAATTAAACACAAAATAAATAAAATATTATTATTGAAATAAAATTATAAAATATAGAAGCAAATAATGCTCAACTAAACATGTTTTTAATTGAAGTAATTAAAATTTGAATAAATAAAATGGAGTAATCTCGCGTAGTATGTTTGTGGTTAATATTTTGGAGATATTTAGTATTGATTTATATTATTTAAAAACATGAAAACTTTATATATATATATATATATATATATATATATATATATATATATATATATATATATATATTTTAGTTTTATCATGTTTCTATAATGTCATATAATGTTAAAAATATAATATTAAGCTGTTTAATGTAGTGTCGAAATCACGTATAGGCAGCTATTAAAACCAGAAAAAAAAATACGACTTCGGAAAAACCGGAAATACTGAGAAGTCGATTTTTATGTATGAGCAATAAATTAAAATATAACGAAAAAAGCCTGATTAATAAAATAAGTCACTTTAAAGTTGATCTTTAGAGCTAAACTTTGTATAAATAGAACTTAAAAAGACGAAATTAAAATTTTGATAAAAAAGTAAAACCTTTAATAAAAGAAAACACTAAAAAATAAAAAATAATATTTGATCCCAAGTCGAAAATTTCATTTTGTGAAGTCGGCGTCAAACTAGTAAAACTAGCAAATATACCTTACGCGAGTGATATTTAATATAAGACACTCAATACGTAATTCCCTTGTGATTAAAATATTGAAAATTAACTTGACGCCGACTTCATAAATTTATTTATTTTTACTCTTTAATGCTCCTTTTAAGTCGATTTTTTTTAACATCTATATTTGATAATTCGTATCTAATTATAAAAACCAATATTAAACAAACGAAAAAATTCTCAGGCTGCAAATGATCTTCACCTGGATCCCCATCGAGTGGACGTGCTATAAATTGGCAATCCGCGAAAAGGAACGCAATAATTTAGCGATTTCTTCCATAGTCTAGGTCACGTTCAGTACGGCCAGTGGTACCAATAAATAAGCGATATGGTCCGGAGCGCGTGCAAGTCCGCGTGGGCATAAACATGTCTGTCCGGCTCTGGAGAAGTTCATTAATGCAACTTTGGTTTCGTTGCTAAAACGGCACTGCCCTCTGGCAACCTTAAATGATGACTTTAAAATTGCATTTGCATAGCCTATCAACGTATTAAGTCTTTCTTTGGAATATATTATACATGTTCGAAATGAGAAAAATATATCGCTTTATTTATTACTGCAATTGGATACTTATTTGCGACTTAATTTGCAGCTTTACTGAACAATCAATTAAGCTATTTCGTTAACTTAATTTGAGTTACTGTTTAAAATTATTTTGTGATAGTACTGCTTTTCTCTTTAGAACTATGAAGCCTTACGAATCTTAGTAAGGGTTCCCGTTAAATAAAGTGACCAGATCTAAGATCATAATAAATTATACCAGATTTCGGAGAAGTGAATGGTGGACAATTTGGACAATAAAATACCTTTATCATGTTTTAAATAATTGTGTTAATATCTCAACACCTTTTGGCTTTTCGGGCATTTTTTAAGAAAATGACAAATATGTAGGTAGGTTTTCACATGTGTATCAAACGTTTATAAAATAAGCAAATCGAGATCTCCAGAGTATTTTTGTGGACAATTTTCGCAATACATGAATTAGTATTATTACATTCTATAAGTTAATCCACGATCTCTTAAAATTTGTATATTTGATCTTTATACCTATAATATAGGTTTAGTTTTTTACATATAGCGTGTCTGACAAGCCACTTGTTGTTTGGCTAGCACATCAAATAAAAAGAAGTATCGAAAACAATTTTTGTTTTTTTTTTTTTAAATTTGTTACCCCGTAGAATGCTTGGAGATTTGACGGTTGGAACCATCGAAATAATTTTTACCAATTCGGTTTTTAAATTTAATTTCCAATTCAGCCGGAAACGATGCTGGAAGCAACATTTTAATTCATAAACACATGAAGTTTTGACACAGTTCGATAGGACTCTTTACCCAGATTTAAAAAAATTATAATTAATTGTCTTCGACAGTTTTCAAATATTCGCCTGTGAATATTTTTGTGTATGCTATATTATATGACACAGCCTACTATTCCAATAGAAAGCTATTATAATAGTCAAAGGCAAATATTTCAAAAACTATAAAGATAAATATATAGTAAGTGTTCTATAGATATATTCAAAAACTTCGTGGAAATATGCAAAAAAGTTTCGCGTCTTGTTATTTCAGAAACGAAAATTACAAATTAGGAACACAAAAATCGCTTATATAACCACACCGTGAAATCCCCCTATACAGGGATAAAAAATTCAGAAAATCAGTTTTGTCAATGTATCTTTTTATCAAACGTTCATTTGTTTTTTTTTTGTCATATTCGGATATCCTGAAAAAAAAGACACAGTTTGTGCAATTATTTAAAAGCGTACATAACCTCCATAGTTTTTTGAGAATGCAGAATATATATATATATATATATATATATATATATATATATATATATATATATATATATATATATATATATATATATATATATATATATATATATATATATATATATATATATATATATATATAGAAGATAATATATATTGCCGCTTGTCGGCGCCGACTTTCTAGCAGTGACAAACAAACAGCCAGCTTCGTACGGGTATATATTTTAACTAAAATCCCTACCACTGACTTAGCCTTGAACTTACTGTTATACCAAAATCCGGTTATACTACAAACAGACGTTCTAACAAATGGAAATGGCCCTTTAATTGGATCTCAACTTTGCCGTTCTTTAGTAGTGTTAGGATTCATCCAGGGATTTTCGCGGAACTCGATTCATATCAAGACCAGAGTTGCCAGTCCGTAGCGGCGTTTGATCTATAATTATCATTCCTATTTGTCACTTTAAAACATAATTTTGTTTTGCGTTTTAATATCTAAGAATTTTGAAATACGCATTAGAATATTTCTAAAGAAGTAGACCTGAATCGTGATACCTTCAAGACCTTCATAATTCTTGCTGCATGCCATTGCGAGCTAATATGACAAACAGCCAGCTTCGTACGGGTACTTATTTTAACTAAAATCTCCACCACTGACTTAGCCTTGCACTTACTCTTATACCAAAATCCGGTAATACTACAAACAGACGTTCTAACAAATACAAAATAAAAGACCCTCTAATTGGATCTCAACTTTGCCGTTCTTTAATAGTGTTAGGATTCGTCCAGTGATTTCCGCGGAACTAAATTCATATCAAGACCAGAGTTGCCAGTCCGTAGCGACGTTCGATGATTGAGAAAAATCTAGTTTCAATAATAATAAACCAAATTATTATTTCTAGTGCCCTAGGGCCTGATTTTTCTATAATAATGCCCTAGGATGGTATTACTTGTATGAATAACATACTTTCATTGTTTGTCAAATAATGAACTAGTTGGACATTAAGAAAGTTTCAATCCCTGCTCAGTTAATTTGTTGGTGTAAAGTTAAACAAAACTACATTAATATTAAGAAATCTCAGTTACATTTCAAGGCGGTTAAATAGAAAAGGAGAGTTCTCAGCAGTGGCGTAGCGAAGGAAGGGGTGTGAGGGTTAACCCCACCCCCTAGAGTCTTAGCCTAATGTTCGTAGTTCAACTATGTATTTTAGTTCATATTGATAAGCTCGGGAAGAATAAATCAACTTGCAATACTGAAATAAGCCTCCCTTGGTCAACATCGTAACACCGCTGAAAATGTTTAACCCCACTGCTCCACGATGTGATTGCTCAGTACGTCACTAATTCTTAGAAAGGGAGAGGGTACATTATTTTTTTAATATTTTACCCTTTGTAAAAAACAAACAGATTTATGCTGTCTCGTTTGCTTTTATTACGGGACTAGCCTACTGAATAAGAATCAAATCTAACTATTACGCTGAATTAAAGTTATAAATATATAAAATAAGTGTGGGGTGCCATTGTTATGACCTAAAACATAAATAAATTCATAGGAATATAAAAAAAACATATATTCATTGCACCATATTTTTACAAAAAGGAACTTCTAAGCAAGCACAATGCGGAGTAAAAAATGTCAATGCGAATTTGGTTTGCATTGGCCAGTGTCTGGCTTACCTTCACTTTTTGACCGTACGTAATACGATGATACTCCGATGCAAATATATAGATCTTCTAGGAGTTGCTTGCCACTGACCACATTGGTCATTACTTTAAATACAAACACATTATCAAAATCAATGCTGCGCTGAGATTGCGCAGATAACTGACATGTTGATTTAAACACATTCAGTCCGTTGACGGCGAAATGCTAAATGTAGACAGGGCTTCCAAGGTGACTTCTTACCAAACTAGTTTAAAGCAGCATCTTTGAGATCTTTGGATCTTTAATAAAATCCAACAAATTGGTGATTTGTGCCAAGTATGTCAAGCTTGGGCAAGTAGAGTACCAAGGTGGCGTACACAGGTAACAGCCTCGATTTTTATGATCCCGTCGCACCACTTCTCAATTTTTAAGAGATCCACTGGGATGAACTAGAAGAATTTAAGGGTATTATAATTTTCCGACCATCTGCATATGGTAGAACATCAACCGTATTCACTAAAGAGGTTTAAATTTAGACCAGGCTAATTTCACAGTTATAGGTTAGGTAATAATTTGTCGTAAATATCACATTGCAAAATGACTGTGACATACGTAAAACACAACTGGCGAACTAATAGGTTCAATCGTTCCGGTCTAATTCTTCAACCTTTTTAGCGAATATGGGAGCAAAAGTTTGCAGGAATTAATAGTCTTCGTAAAATTTTGAAGCATAAATGTCAATTCTTATTATTATTATTTCGATATTGGATGTAATAAATGTATCCATTTTTTCTGAATACAGAGCGTATAGAATGCTTTAATACTTTTAATTTAAAAAAATACGCTCGTTCTTATCATTATTTTTAATGACACAGAACGTAATGCATTAAATAAATAATAGTCACAAATGCAGTTCATGCCCATATTATTATTTTATAGTGAAAAATTAAGCAATCCCCATTATATACGCACATGTCGTCTCGAGTGTTGATAATGATGTGCTTACACATATCCGTTCATTTGAATGCAGTGTCTACTAATTATTACCTGCTAGTATTATTTTCTTATTTAAGACAAATTCGTTATACGGCTAATTAGAAAAGCATAATTAACGCATATTACTCCTAAAGGACAGGCAATAAAATTAAGTTGTTTTGCATCGCGTTAGTAATTTTATGTTCTAGTTTATTGCCAGGAGATGTAATTATTGGTATGCGATACTTTTAAATACATATATATGGTAAATTACAGTGGGATGGAATTAGACTATTACACATTTAAATATGGCGCTGAAGTGAAATTAACCAATGTTGTTGTTTTTCATGGGACATATGCAGGCAATTCGATTACGCAAAAAATGTACTAAATGCAGAGGTATCCTTATCTTATCTTACCATTGATAAATAAATTAAACAACAAACGAATAATAACAGAATTAGTTGCATTTCTGTTGTGATACTTAGATGTATAGCAATGAAGAATGAAAAATTAAGAAAAAACCCTGAACATACTATGGAAAAATCGATAAATTTGCCTTTACCCAGAATTTTCCTGGTACAGAATTTCTCTAGGGCACATAACACAGTTTATATATCCTTAATAACTTATAACACAAATCCTTATAACACAGTTTATATATCCTTATAATTATAGAGAACTAATATATGCCTTAATATTACATATGTGTAGTGCTACTTTGTACTAGGAAAAATGTTATTATTATTTGTTTTTTTTACATAGTCTGTAAATACATAAATGATGTGATAATTTTACTGAATATTTAAACATTTCGCGCTATAAGTTTACCAGTTTATCCCTGCTTCACATTTGATTTTTGTATAACATTTCAGAACAATTGGATAAGTCCTTTGAAACTGAATTTCTAAGAATTTCATTACGCGGCTATTTTCTTCCCGCATAATGGCTTCATAACAAAATTTTACCAGTTTATGTTTATATCATACTTAATTTATCTATCTTAATAATGATTTTTTATCCATTTCTGTGGTCGCCATTTTGTTCTGCCGTACTGGATTTTTAGCAAAATGTTGTTATTTCATCCCCATATGGCCCTTGTTTTAGATCAAACTTTTATATCAATCGGATGATAGATTTTAAGCTAAGTAAAACGACAGATCGATGGAAATGGCGAAAAGATGAATATGGTTTTCGGGACCTAGGGACTCATAAAACGCAAAGACATGCAACAATACTTCTCTATTACTGATATCGAGAAAAGATCGAGGTATTGATTCGATATAGTTAAAAGCATTTTACACAAAGCTTTGTTCTAAGCAGCTGCACTCTATCTGCAATGTCATTGCCCCTTATGACTTCAGAAAAATGTTATTTTCGAAACATTTTTCCCAAAATATGGTTCTTTTTTATTTCATTTAAAACATGAAAAATAACATCCGCTACTAATGCTGCTTTTTACGTAGTTCTAATACAATTTGTAAACTAGTTAGTTACCTATTGTTTTATTTAACTTCCTTCGTAAGCTATAACAAAAACACTTTCCGAGATTTTTGAGATCTTCACCTTTCAGAATCGCAAGACGCCAATGAACTTGTCTCCCATTTATGTCAGTTATCTGTCTGACCGCTTCCATGTTGGCTTAGCCATGGTCAAAATTTGGGTACCAATTCAAAACAGGGGAATAAAATTTAGCCATTATGATAGGCAAAATTATTACAATAAATAATAATTTGTTGCATATTAAAAACAACATATTTCATGAATACTCGAATACCATCTATAATGGTGCGGACGATCTATGTCTCAATCTTCTTAACTCAGACCAAAACAACTATCCATCTCTCTTTTTCGCTTCCCCTACATTTCCCCACCAGCATAGATAGCTCTTTAAAGCTCCTCCCTTGAACAAGCCATGCTGCTTGCATGTGGAAAACTATGGCGAGGTCCGTCCTCTGCGTGGCAGATGGCGCTTCGATCAAAGCATCCATTTACAGTTTGCAATAAGAAGTACAGATGGCGATATATGAATGTTGTTTTTGAAACTTTAAAGGCATTAAGGTGTCCACAGATTTACGACTAACAGTTTAAAAGATAGAGCTTAAGAAATAAAAATAATATATATTTATATTATTTTTATTAAGAAGAGATTAAACATAAATTGTTCCATATTTAGTCATTCTTAAAAGTATTATACATAATCGCTATTAAAGTAATAAAATGTTGGACAAATGTTGATGACTGTATTTTCCTAAGATCATAAAAATAAGATAAGATATGCTTACTGGCAATATACGCTGTATTAAATTAGTGTGTAACTCAAATCTTGGTATTATTTTGGTTTGGTACTACGATTATTGTTAATATCATTTACACAGTTTACAATATTTTTCTCTCTGTAATAGTTTTATTTAATGCACCATATTTGAAAATTAAAAACTTATAATATTAAATTACGAATAATATGTGCTTTTGAAATATTTTGTAACAGAAATATGTAAAATTAAAATATAGAAGAAAAAAAAATAAACAGATACCTTAAACAAAAAATTTGTGGTTTGGCGGATTGGTAAATATGTTATAAATTTCGTTGAAAAAAGGCCCAATCCAAAAAATATATAATTTAATTAGTTAACGAAGTTATTCACTAATTTCTTACTTTTTTGCCTCCTGTACAAAATTCCTGAACATCTTGACATGTTAAAAACTTGTATGGCCTTTTCTATGAAAATAAATTAAAACATTTCTCTCTATAATTTTTAACTATTTCGATGTCATGTTCTAAAGACCCCTTTGCAGAGTATTTATTTTTACATGTTAAGTTTATTTATAAATTGAAAAAATGTGCGAGAAAATAAAAAAAATTCCTATAAAACTTACTGCTCCAACATATTTTATTATATATTTATATTTTTTAACTTTTTGAGCTTTCACCTCAATTGCCGGATCTATATAGCGGTACCAAATGATGATTTTGAGTATGGATATATGAAATGTCGACTAATACAAAAGCAGACAAAAAAATAATAAAGTATGATTCGCCAACATCATTAGGCAAGAAATTGATCTATTTATTAATGGTGGCAGTTGCCGCCGTAATCTTCAAAAAGGCTTCGAATGTTTAATAACTCTTCAGACCATAAGCGTGGATTATGAAAGATATTTTTCTTTTTCAGGGTTTTTATGTGACAAAATACCTTCGAAGTTTGGAGACGATTTTGTTAAGCGTTCGTAAACTTAGAACTTTTGTTTGTATTCAATTACACACATGTTAAAAAGTGTTTTCTGTTAATTTCTGCATTTTAACTTTTTACAAACAAAATTTAGTTATTATATGTCATTATTGTTTCTTTTCTTTTTCGATATCTAATCCAATAATTTAATCCCGGTATTACGTAAGGAGTCTCAAAAATTCCGGTATTAGAAAAACTCTCCGGGATTGACTTCCTTAATCCTCATCCTGAATATGAAACATTACATTTTTACTTGTATATAAAAATCTTATCTATATTATATGCAAACGAAAATTTGCGCCAATTTTTGCACCTGTATAGTACCAATCAATAATATTTAACAGTCATTGCCATACTTCTTCTGCTTCTTCTTCTTCGCTTTCGGCGTAATTTCACATATATTGTTTTTTCAAGAACGTACTAATTAACAAAACAACCTTAACGGCCCTCAAGGATCTTTTTGAGATCGGGTTTTTTTTTTAGTTATAAAAAATAACCCCTTACTATTAGCAGACAAAATTTAGACTTAAAAAGTGACATGTCAGATTCTAGATTACTATTCATGCTAACCAAAGCCTAGGGAAAAGCTGGATTAGAGGGTGCCTTTTTTAGCCTTTAAACATACAAAATAACTAAGAGCATTTTTTAATTTACTGCTATTTTTACGTAATAAAAGCAATGCTGGTTTGACCTACTGCCTGGGGGCAGCTGTTTGCGACATATTTTAAAATTAAAATAATGTGACAAATAATGTTTATCCTAAGAAGGGTTGCTTCTAGTATGTTAACTCAAGACAGTCTAGGTTTTTTTCAGTAAAAAACTATTGTTCCTGCTCTTCTTTCAGGCGAATGTCTTAGAAACAGAGCGTATGCGGAGTTTTTTGAAAATTTTTCTTCTTATATTCTTTAGATAAATAATCTCCTTAAAGATATAAGTGTATTCTAAATCAACGTTTGTATAAAAATAAAATTAATTAGCTAATTCATTTGGAAGTCGGTGGTCGCCGCAGCTGATAGATGACAAAAAAAAGTAATTGATTATTGATGTATAATAAGGAGAATATTTGCAGAATAATGTTTAAAATATTACGTTTGTGTCTAATGCCTATCTGTCAACCGAGAGCGAGAGTTAAAACCTTTTGACAAATCATTGTATTACAATAAAACATGGACCCAAGTTCGCCAAGGCCCTGTTGGATCTCGACACCAACTAGTTTAAATCATTAGCTGTTTGTGGTCATATTAAGATAATACATGGATTAGTGAATTTGATAGTGACTTGGTCGGGTTAAACTGGACAAAAATCTTCATTTATTACTTTCGGCTTCTTTGGAAATCCATGACTAGAGACATAAACATCGGCATTAACTACCAAGCAAAGATAAATCGTGTTTAGAAAATAACTAGTAACTAAATAATAACTTTATTTAGCACTAAATCAAAGTTTTCCGAATAAGATGAAAAGAATTTTCTATATGTATGTCTTATATTTACTGGCTTTCCAATGAAACTGCTGTGCACACATGTTAATAGTTTTAACATGTTATAGTATACATATTTCTTTCGAAAAATGTATTCTTATATTGAGCGAAAGACCACCATAAAAAATCTTGTGGGACATGTTTTCTGGTAAATTGGGTACCGCTTTACCCATAAGAGTAAAATTTTATTTAATTTAAAAAAAATCATGAAAAGGCCAATATATAATTAAAAAAGCAAAGATAATGACAACGCAACTAAAAAATATAAGATAGTATATATTGCACTTACATGTATATCAACTATAACATTTCCACACCCTTTATACAATGGTTAAATGTGCAGCTATGCTAGATCTCCTCACCCCTGGTAAATATTGGCTGCTAATTTTCGTATGAATTTGTTAAATACAGTATATTTATTATTATTGTTATAACCAAAATTGACAGTGAATTTCTCAACAAATGTTGGATTCCAAGTCCATCCAGGATGCATGCATCAAAGGGAGTGGGCTGGTTTCTATTGGCTCTATGAGTAGTCCTGTAAGAATTGTTTGTTTCACTATATGGAGTACTGAGCAGGACTGCCTTCTGGATGTCGATGAAGGTGTTAGTATGCAGTTAAATAATTTTCAGGTTCTCTTCTAGCATTTTTGCAGTTGAAGAAACGATGAGCGGTATCACATGAATCTGATTCAGTCGCCACATCTGCTGTATCTCGATGGCCAGCTCCGCATATTCGGCCTTTTTCTCTTGATATTTATCCGACAAGTTTTTATTGTTGGGTACAGCGACCTCCACCAAGTAAGTTGTATTTGTTTTCTTATTTAACAGTAACACATCAGGCCGATTATTCGTCACCTGTCTGTCGGTGATAATTGCCCGGTAGTAGTACAGTTTAAAGGCATTCTTTTGAAGCACTGAACTTGGTTGGAATTTATAATAGGGCACAAAGCTGTTCAGGAACTTGTATATATTGGCAAGCTTCTGTTGTATGATGTTACACACCTGGTTATGTCGCTGAAGGTAGTCCGTGTTTGCTAGGTAAGTACAGCCAGATGTTATATGCTGTATAGTCTCTGATCCCTCGCTACATTTTCGACACTTATCGGACTCAACGAACCGGTCTTTGATAATGAATTTCGTGTAATTCCGTGTGTTAATAATTTGGTCCTGTATTGCTATCACAAATCCTTCTGTCTCTGGAAATAGTGGTCTATCCTTCAGCCACCTGTTGGATGATTCCTTATCTATGTGTGGCTGATTCAAGTCATTGTGATGTCGGCCGTGCAGTGCTGTGCAGCCCACTGTTCTTGTTTGGCGGGGTCTGAAAGTGACTTTAGGATGATGTTGTCACTTGCGAGATTGACTGGAGAGTATGAGTTGCTTCTTAGCCACCTTCTTTTCGTGGAACGGTCATTCCGAGAGTTGATGACCTTGGGCGGTGTGACTTGTACTTGGTCACTATTACGCGAATAGTTTGTTGTAGTCCTTCTAGGTACGTGTCAGTCCATTTCAAGATTACGAAACTGTAAGTCAGCACGGGCTCAGCGAAGGTGTTAATTGCTGTAATGAGATTTCCGGCGTTCAATTTCGTCTTAAGCGAGCTTATTATTATTATTATTAAATTACGATTTATATATTCACATATAGTTCTTAGTAATTTTTGCGTCTGTCTTGACCCTTGAATGGGTTAAAGTCATTTGACAGCCTGCTCTCTGTATCAGCCCAATTTGTTCTGAAATTTTGTTCAGAAGTGCTGAACATGGTTCAAAACTGCAAGGAGGTTTGGAATATTGCTTATATTAAGACTTATAGGTAAATCTTGAAGAATAACTTGTGGGAAAATTTTTGAAATACTCCACAATATTTGGGTCTAGAAGATTAGAAAAATACGATATTGTCCAACAGAACTATGCGAATTGTCTGCAAATGCTGATTTACCATGTGTCATTTTTCCTATTACTTTACATTCTGCACCCGAATATTCATGTCACTCAACAATGTCTTAATAAATGCCATTCTGGAGAAGAAATTATATCAATGATTTTTGTGCTCCCTCATTAATGTAAATACGCCAGGGTGTAAGAATACGAAAACTGTCGTATTAATTTCTTTACCGGAATAGCAGTTATAGACGAGAGCTGTTAACACTTTGCTCAAACACATATCTTTAAAATTTGAAAAATTAAGTGAATATTGGGCTGCAAAATGTAGTGTAACGTGAGAAATAGCATATGGTGAACCAGCAGCATTTTCAGACAATTTATGTAAAATTTTGTTAAATAGCAGTATCCATATTTTACGGAAATATTGTATTCTAGAACATTTGCTACATGTTAATGATTTGCTGTTTTCCGCAAAGTCGTGAACTCGTGCTTCCCTGACATACTGTAGCCAAATTTTAAAGAATATGTCATGGTTACCGTATCAGTTATTTTTATTTACATATAAACGTAATTCCAAACTTCATGGAATTTTTCACCATGTCTCGCCTTTCTGTCGAAACTATTACAGTGAGCAGACCGTCATTTTAGAATACTTTCATTTTAGATGATTACGGATTAAATCTAAGGTTCATAAAAGTCACCCTGGGTACGGCAAAAAAATATCAAGAGCTATATGTAAATATAGCAGTCGTCATTATTGAAAATGTTCGAGTTGTTATTAATATATGTTTACCAAATTTTATATTTTTTAGTTGGGTTGTCATTATTTGTATGCAATAATATATTATAGTAAAAATTGATATCATACTATCCGTTTTATCAGTAAAAAAGCTATTAAGGTTAAAAGTAAATTGTAAGCCAAAATTTGACATAAAAAAACAGCTCATTTTCAGATTTAAATCCAAATAAGACATTTCGCAAGAGTTTTCATAATGTACGTTTTAATCACAATCTAAAATACCCTGTCAAATTTCCCTTACCTCACATGTTTTCTGTTATTCGTCATGCTGCTTGATGATCAAATAAATAATTTTGACCATTTAATATATTACTATAAAATTTACTCTTATCACCATTCCAAAACTCTCCGTGATTATAGTGAAACAGAAAATTAGAATTAGGCTTTAGTGTGAAAATTGAAATGTTTATATTTCGATTTCGTGTGTAGATCTATTTATGAGTTAGAAAATGGTTTTCGATAAATAACAGAATAAAGGGGTAATTTTACTAATAACGGTAATGCTCGCTTTCCAACTTCCCTTTGAATTTTTACTGAGTTTTAAAATTGATAAAATTATATGTAATTACAATTTGTTCGGAAGTTTACTTGTGTAGAATATTGGTGTTGAACATAACGTGCCACATACAATATGTTATTTTGCTGCTATCGATAGCCTTTAACTGTTTAGTTAATGTCTTAAATAAAGTTTCATCTACCATTTTTTTATTAAAGATAAATTTATTAGAAACCTTTCGTGGGTTGAACCTATGTTTATATGAGCGTATCGACTACACGTATTAGAAAACAACAATGTCTTAACATTTGAAAAAATTATACTCAAACTAGAAAAAAATGTTTTTCTGCTTCGGTAATACACCAATAAAAAAACACTATAATTTTTTAATATTTTTAGGCATTTTCCTTTTCTTTGTATTTTTCTCTCCAAAAAAGTATTGCTTATGTTATAGGTGTAAAAATATGTTCATTATGATGAAACGAAACATGATGTTTCACTTCAAAGCTCCACAGTTTGATTTCTGGAAAATAGTGTGTGATCCCCTTTGATGGAAATCTTACTAATATTTTTGTCAACGCTGCTATCCCATGAACTGGAAAAAGTAGGTCGATTCTTCGATGTACGCGGGGTTTTGAGGATTTCAGCTGATATTTCGAATACAAACGTCTAAGCACATAGATAGATATATAATTTATTTAAAATTTTGATGCAAAAATACTAGTGAATTTAAACGAGACAGGGTTAAAATTACTTTGTATGATCCGAAAAATAAATGTAATTTTTATGTTCTTCTTAACCCCTTGACAGCCAGTATGTAACTCTCTGGTTTCATTATCTTTGACCTCGTTTTAGGTTTTAGCAACCAGTGACGGCTCGTACTCTAAAATTTAGAGTCGGCCGAGGCTCAAGGCCAATCAAGGGCGGTTTTACGGTGAGGGGGTAATGATTTAATTACCCCCCTCCCCCCAGACAAGTCAAACATCATGTGTAATTTACGTAAAAATTACGATTAAAAGCTTGGCTAGGAAACATTATAGCACAAGAGCGACTTGTTGGATTGGCTCTCTTGCATATCCATAGATAAAGAATTGATGTAGATATAAACAATGTAATTAATAAATTTGCTGCAGAAAAAAAATGTAGGTTATTCTATAACTATTTATTAGAGGCTGATTTTTTTCACTTATGTCACTACAAGTATGGTAAAAAATATGGGTATTTATGTTGTTCTCATACCATTTATAATAAAACATATTAACACACTTTTTTTTTAATTAACCCCCCCAGAAAGGTTTCCTACAATCGCCCTTGAGGCCAATGTGGCGTTAATTGGTGCCGCGTTCAAATATGGTCAAATACTAGTCTTATTATTTTCCGTTTATTTCTTCAATGATAATTAGTTTCCTTTTTTTAGCGTATTTTAACACGGGTTTGCCATTTAAGAAGTTTTTTTTTTCTATTATTTTTTAGGACAACTATCCATCTTTTTCGAAGTTAGCAAAAATATAGAAATTATACAAAACATCTAAAACACTTAATATGCGCATCTCATTTGTACTTGGTGTGAATTATTATTGTAATGAACGCATTTTAACATATCATTAACGATAAAACAAACAGTCATATTAAAAGCAAATAAAAACCTACTTGCTTTCAGGAAAAATAATATTGTTTCCATTTTAAACGGAATTTAATAGGTATTGCCATTTGCACGCGATTTTGCCATTAATTGTATTTTGTTTAAGTTTAATGAGGTTATATCTTTGGTCATATGAATTTGCATTATCATGGTTATGCATTAAAGGATCGTTGTGCATTAAATTTAATAATTATGAAAATAAAACAAACAAAAATAATAAAAATTTATATTACAAATTAATTTAATATAACAAACAGCATCCTAGGTTCGTCAACTACAACGAAAAAAACTTAAATTTAGGAAGAGAGAGATTATTTATTGGATCATCCTTATACAGATTTTCTTTTATTATTTTTAAATTTTTCTAGGCAGGAACATATAAACATAAAGATATGAGGTAATTCAACGCGATACATACCATTATATTCTTATATATAAAGTATTTAAAGTCGCAGCATACTAAGTCAAATATTACATTTTTAAGGCATGTTTTATGAATAATGAGTTGCATATTTTTATATTTATATACTGCTAATTAAATTGTAAAATAACATATATATATATATATATATATATATATATATATATATATATATATATATATATATATATATATATATATATATATATATATATATATATATATATATATATATATATATATATATATATATATATATATATATATATATATATATATATATATATATATATATATATATATATATATATATATATATATATATATATATATATATATATATATATATATATATATATACCTATATACATTAAACAACATATTTTTTTTTTCAGAAAATTAACTCTGAAATACTTATCAAGTAGCAGGTTGAATGAAACTTAAAAAATACACTTACATTACCACAGTAAACTACTAGAATAAAAAACACACTATCGAAACTTTGCCCTAGTTTAAGTATTAATTTAGCAAACATATAACTGCTGTATATTTCGGGAACATGCGTTTTATTATAAATTGTCACGTAATATAACCATTCATATACACAGAAGGAAAACGACCCTTTAGTGTGCTAACAATTTTATGTGTACATCCATGCATTTTTGTTTCTTTTATTTTGATGTAAATTTTATGTGAGAGTATGTGCATATGATTGCGTTCATTTACACGTGAATCAATTACCTTGACCTATAGTGCAAAAATCTATACTTGAATATTAAACATTAGCTATTATATAATCTGAGGTTTGAAAATCAACGTTGATATGTAAAATGTCAGTTCATCTTGTTTTTAGAACAAACCAATTTGGGTAAGGTAAAGTTACTAGATATAAATAAAAAGAAAGTCATAAACTCTCAGTCACATTAAAAACCAAAAAAAGTTACTGATTACCACAGTAATCGTTTTCAAAAGATGCAAGAAAAGTAGCCTTTATGTTAGAATGCCTGCTAGTATTTTATGTATGCACCTTCTAACTCTTTTCAAGCTAGCTAAAGTTCTTGCATATAGGCCAAGAGCCGACTCTGCTAGGATCCGCAGAGAAATACGCTAGCTTCAAGACACTTTTTACATATGCGTAGCTTTTTTGAGGTTCTACCTACTTTTTAAGGAGTTTCATTAGTTCAGACCAACTCTAGGTACGTGTGATAGAGGACTGACTGGCCAACCTCATTCATAGTTTGTTTATTTTCAGATACTACCTGTATTATATACCTAAGCTCTAAATAAAATTCTCCACGTCGTGTACAAATAAAATCAACTCGTAACTTTCTGACAAAAAAATATCCTACTTTATTACAATATGTCTTATTTTGTGGTAGGTTACAATCCATGTACATGCCTTAGCATTCTAACAAGGCTCTAATGAAACGTACTAAACAAATAAATTTATCTATCTGCTACATATGACAGAATACTTGTCTGCGTCATTTAAAATTTGTTGTAGGCTATCTATATGGAATGGGTTAGTATTCAACCATGGCTGGAAAGAATGCCTTCCACAAGTAGTCCTCGAATAAAATTCATTAGTAGCTCTACGTGTACCTTAAAGTAAAGAACTTTAACTTTTTCCTATTAAAATATGCTTAATTTCAGGTAACTTGGAATCAATTATTTGCGATTTTATTAGAAATGAAAATGAAAAATACCTCTCGACGAGTACTTCACAAAAAAGATTGACCCACTTTACCTCTGCCACGTGGCCGGCCTGCCTCATATAAAATTGACAACGCTCTATCAATGCTCTTGACGAGTACAGTGATGTTAGATAGATACAACTGGAAGCAACAGTAAAACTACACAAAAATAACTATTTAACTAGGATAACTAAAATAAAAAAAAAAACAAATGAAATACTTTTTTTTTTTAGAATGACAATGATATCACTCAACAGTGGCATCGTGGTAACATTGCCACCTTTTATAGATTACAATCCGGAAAAAATTACAACCGTCAACTGGTGACTAAAAGAAGTCTCAAAATTCCTCGCTTGAAACCCTCTAGGAAGACAAGACTTATTTCCAAGTTTGTTAATTTTTTTTTTGATTTAAATCAAATCATTTCAACATCTTAGTATTTTTTTTAACTCAGCATTAAGAGATGGTGAGAGCCGTTGTTTATAGTAATATTTTATCTATAGTTCGGAATAATCTGCGATTCCAGGATAATCCCGCATCCCGTGTGAACCATTTTTTGATATGGATAGCCAGACCTCATTCCGAGATAATCTCGGCCAAATTGGAACCGGCGGCAGTTTAAAGCTTCACTGCCCAGTTTATTGAGTTTTTGGCTTTAAATCTGTTACCACCGAAAATGCTGCCTTTCACATCAACAAAACAAATAAACAATCTCCGAAAACAGAACGAAAGAAATGTTAAGTCATAACATATTTGTAATTCTCCGATGCCGATACACGGAAAGTCAAATAATTCTGCCAGTGTTGCTGGTTGCCATATTGATTTATTATCAATGCGTGCAATTTAATCACCTAAAAAACGTATTACATGCCAGACGTTCAATATAATATTCTATTAAGGCACACTTCAGCAACCAGCCAATGATAATTTTTTCGAATAAGTAGAGATCTACCATGGAAGGCAAAAAATCCCTAGCATTTCCTATTTTCCTAGCGGCAGTAATTATTGAAAATTTTCCCTAGAGAGATCTAGGGAGAATCCCCTAGACTTAACATCACAGAAGTAAAAATGTTTTAACCGACTTCAAAAAAGGAGAAGGTTATTAATTCGATCAAATGTACTTTTTCCACATGTTATGCACGATTACTCAGGGGGAGTTTGACCAACGTGGATGAATTTTTCGGGATTGTGCTGGAGTGGTCCCCTAGCAATTATATTAGAAAAATAATAAAAATGACAGAATGGCACTATTTTGAATCCGTTTTCTACTTAAGTTTCCGCGAAAATTTTGAAATGCTTTAAAATATTGTCCCAAAATTTTGTGCATGAAGTGTAATCAACCACAAAAGTAATTTTTCTGCACCTTCAGTTACAATACCCCCCACGGAGGATGTATTTTTTCGTTAGGTTATTCCGGTAATTATAAGGCCCGAGACTAAGGGAGAAAAAGAGGGTTATTATACAAATATCATGTTTTATATGGTTTTCGAGGTATTGAATGGCGCACAGTTCAATTTTATTATTCATTTCAATTTTTGGTGACGTGTGTTTTTGATTTTCTATAAACATATATAGATGAGGATTATTATCTATTATTAGTACCGTGATTCTGGCAATATATTATATGCAATAGACACCGTAGCCACTTGTTTATTTTATTAATTTTAACCTACATTTAGGCCCAGGAAACCTTAAAGCTGACCTTTAAAATCAAACTTTTTATAAATCGACCTTAAAAAGATGAAATAAATAAATTTTTAAAAATAATCCGACTTCAAAAAGAAAAAAATTGTATATTATTATATTTTCAAAAATTTACTTTTTGAAGTCGATGTCAAACTAATATACCCTAAACTAAACTTGTGGTAATACATTAGTGTTTTTTGTGAAGTAATTAAGAATCAGTTTGACGCTGACTTTATAAAGTAAAATTTTCGCGATGAAATAGAATATTATTTTCTACGTTTTATTGTTTTTTAGTTGGTTATATTTTTATAATTTTTTTTATTGATTCGTACTGAATAAAATTGACAGCTAATTTTCCACCTAATGGAAACTATTCTGCTTCTAAGAATATGAGGTTACAATTTACGCGTATTGGCTAACATTTTAATTAGGCTCAAACGAAAAGTACTATCATAGAAAATATAGCTATAGCAATATTTTCAGAGGTTCTACATAACAAATTAGACTACCAACTACATATAACTAAAGACTTGCATATCTAATTTAAAGTTTATACATTTCCGTAAGCTACCTTTAGAGAAAGCGTCCTGGATTGGATGAAAGCCCTCGACATGTAGCATAGAAATGAAATTGACTACTAACATTACGTGTATTACACCTCGTTGCAGTTAGAATTAAAACTTAAAAATAGTATTTACTGTGACATTGTAAGCAACATTCTTAGCAATATTTATTAAGAATCTATTAAAGGACAAAACCATAAACTTTTAATTTTTTCTCGATCTACTACATTTAAAATTAATATTTCTTAATTCCGCATGCAGCAACATTTAAGCATACTTAGAATCTTTATTAAAAAGTAATTTGGTTAATAAAAATTAAAGTTCAAAATAAATAAATATTTGTTTTAAACAAAAAATATTATTCCCAACTAAATTCGATATCAAATAATTATTTCTTATACTACTGTAATTGAAATTAAATTATGGTTGGTTAAACAAGCCATAATTGTCAAATTTTTTACTACGAAAAAGTAGCAATTTCTTCATTTATTTCTAATTTTTTACTACTAACTTATGTTTTTTAAATGAGACTCCCTATATTTCTTTGCCTATTTTGATATGTTATGATATTCTAAGTTCTATCATGTGTCAAAACAGAACCATGGTATATCGTCTGTGCCTAGGGATTGTTTGGACTTAAATGCATATTTAATTCCGATTTTTTCAGTGAATAAGAAAGGGAAAATTATTCGCTAATTAATCGTACTTTTGCTAAACCGTAGCACTCTATATTGTAAAATAAAAAATAGCTTTGCTTGTCATAATAATATAAATGACATATGGTTGTACTTGTCACAAGGAATCAATATTTGCAAACATATATAGGGTGTCTCATTTAAAAGTCAAAACTTAGTAGCAGAAGTTTAGAAATACAATAGAATGTGGCAACGCTGTCATAGTAAAAACATCTAAAATTAGGTCTTATTTAAATAATCAAAATGTATTTTAACATTGTTGCCATCGCCAATCATACTTCAATTTAGTTTTTATATATGGCCTTCTCTTGTGTACGTTGGAATAGTAACTTATCATATTATTATGCAAATAAAATGCTAGAATATTATATACAAATAAATTTAACATGTTTAGTTTGATAAAACGAAAGTGTCACGCGATTTGACAATAAATTTTCTAAATTTTGGTAAATTTTGAAGCCTTCACTTGTTTCCGTTTCACGATTTGAATGATTTACGATATGACATAATTAATGCTCAGTAAGTTCAGAACTTTAGAAGTTCTTTAATGGATAACGCAGAAGAAAGGAACATAAAATATACGATATTTCCATGTCGCCATAACATTTCGGTAAATTAAAATCAGTGCGTACTTATAATTAGGGACGACAGAAAATCGATGCAAAAGACACACTCAAAACGCGCTTTTCCCAAGCCCAAAGTGCTGCGGCCCCGCTGGAAACTGCCATCTAGCATGCCATTTGCACTAGATCGGACACAATAAAAATTCAAGAGACATCAGCGGCGTGTTCCAAAAATTAGAACTAATTAGAATCGCTTTTTGTTTAAATATATATTATATTGGATTTGTTTGAAAGTTTATAAACGTGAAAACAGCGCCGGATTAAGGGTTTTGGGGCCCCGGGCTCTCTGTAAATGAAATATTAAACACAATTTTAAATTTATTTTAATATTTGGAATTATTTAGTTAGGTCTCTGTCTGCCATCAAAAAACTATAGTTTATTTATTATACATATTATTTTTTACTTTTTCGCACATTAAAAATACTAAAATAGGTTAAAGAACTTCACCAATTTTGCCTCTAAAAGGGCTGGTGTATTGTCAAGATCCAAACAGAAAGTTTCGGTTTCAGCCAACAAATTCTAGGAGTTTAGTTGAAACGTACAACATTAAGACGAACAGATAGATATGTTCGCGAAGGGCCCAATGACCCAGAGGACCCACCATCCACCCGACCTCCCTCCTGGGAAGCCGCCTCTCGATGATAGGTACTACCGGTTTAACGGGCCTAGGGCCTTAGTAAACCATAAGTTATCGCTATCTTAGGTGTGTCAGCTCGTACACATCCGGATGTGTGTACTCACATCGCACCTCCTTCTATATTGTCGCGGTCAATATAGGAGAGTTGTCTGAAAACAGAAAAATCTGTGTATTGTCAGTGTAATGGTGTGTGATCGCGGGACCTACGGTAGTAGAAATTTGAACTAAAAAGTAAACAATAATATTTAGTGTTTGAAGATAAATAGTATAGCTACAGAAAAACCCCACCATCACTTAGTATCAAAAGAGTAACTTACATAAAAACAGAACTTTTAAAAATTTGAATATTTTCTTAAAAGCTAGAGGCTTTATTTCGAGTGTAATGACGCCTTACGTCTCAAGTTATAACGAAATATTCATATTTTTAAAAGTTCTCTGTTTATGTAAGTTACTGTACTGCTTGCGCTTTTGATCAATGAGGATGGGGTTTTTCTATGGCTTTACTATATATTTAACTTATATTCTGAATATTATCTTTTAATTTATATTTCAACAGTTTATGAATAAAAGCTGGTTTTTAAAAAGACTTTTTATGCTTCACTTATTTTGTACTTTTTAGCATTATAACTAGTCAATTATGTGTCTGAATTTCTTCATTTGTGCGTACTCATCTTTTTTTAATATTAAGTTTTAATAGCCAACGAGCCTAAACACGACGGGGATATGTTGTCAGAACCGAATTTTTATCCACACAACTAAGATAAATTTTATAAATTAAGGTTTAAAAAACGTATTAATTAGCAAATTCCTTCTCTATATTTGGCAGCCTAATTATATTTCATATTGACAAATTGGGGAGAGGACAACATAAATAATGCATCCAATGCTAAATAGAACCCCCCAAAAGGGCTCACAACGGTCAGTGTTATCCGTATTTACCAGGCTCGTACCACCTCCGAACTGAATTACGCTTACAAATATTTTTATTATTTAATAGTCCTAACTCACGCTCTGGACAACTCCGCGCCTGATCTTGTTGCGCTTGAGCTAATATTTCGAATAAACTGCGACACGAATGATTAAAAGTGGTAAATTTATTGTATATCTGATGGACCGAAAATGGTAAATCGATCTTTAGAATACCAAGCTTTTCGTACTCCCCGACAAAGTTTACTTTGCGTAATTTTAAATTCAAATATTTTATTTATTTATGGAGGCAGTCAAATGATGTTTTATATGATCCGGTTAGCGATCAATAGGGAAAGGTTGTCTCCAACGAGAACCAACTGCTGTGCCGACGAAACTAATTTATTGCTAAAACTGGTAGTTTAGACATTTTTCTACTACACATACTCAAAAATTCAAACATTTGAGGTTATCTTGTCCAAAACAACCATTCTTCGTTCGGGTTTCTCACTCGTGGACCGTTCACTCCGAGGTCACGTGTCCAAAAATCCACTGCTTCTCCACTTCTTTTGTTTAAAAGTTACATTTGGATGGTCACGAAAAAACAAACAAGAAGCTGGTTTTTGTGTAATAACCCGTTTTCTCTTTATCATAGGATAAATACTGTGGTATACAAAATAAAAACTTGTAAAAGTTCTATGCGCTTTTCAGGAAGCACGAGAACTATTGCCGTAGCAGCTACTTTAAACATTACCCGTGAATAAAAACTGTAATTAAAGATGCGCATCATTCAGCTTAAAGTGGCTGTTACGGCGATAATGCTGTTGTTATGAAGGTAATAAATAAGTGTTAAAATCTTTTTTGTAGATAATTTTAAAAGCTTTTATTTTGTATATAACATATTTATCATAATAAAAGACAAAACGAGTTATTGTACAAAAAACAACTTTTTGTACTTACCGCCTAGAGTATAAGTTATTGCTGTCTATTTACATCACAGATTCCTTCTACCACAGACCCATTTACCCCGGGTTCCAGATCACGATAATGCGCTATTATATCAAGCTCAGCAGTTCCACATAGGTATACAGATCAGCTATTGGTATATAACGCGCAACTTTCCTATCAGCTATCTAATGACGGCTTTCAAACTTCTTGCACACAATTTGATGGCATATGTATCTACTATTTCCTAGGTCTAAGATAATCGAAAGTGTCTGTTTCATAGTGTCTAGCTGCGTTTGATAATATCTAGTTATTATTCGTATAAATATTTTTATCATATCGACTGAGTCGATATGATTTCTACGGTATACATGGGCCAGACAACATGTTTAAATGTGTACGCATAGTAGCGTCCCTTATATATTATAAATTTTAAGTGTTATGTGACCCATTTGTAAATGGAAAAAAGAAATTATCTTCTTGGTTTTATTGGCGTTTTTAAACTCCACTGATGAAGGCATTTTAGCCGAAACGTTTTTAGAGCACATAAAATTAAACAAATGTATTCTAGGTAATTTATTAACATAATGGTACCCTTAGAATGTTTCTTTTTCAAAAAGAAAACACGAGAAAATTATTAATTTGGGTTCGTTTTCAGAGTCTACGAAAACTTCATTATCACTCCTATCATTTCTTATCTTCCAAGCCGTTTTGCTGGAGACATTCTTGATTTTTTATTAAAAAAATGGGTGGGTTTTATTTTGCGGAAGTAATGTTAATCGATATCAAAGTTAACTAAAAGGTATGGTCCAAACCGTACCCAAAGGATAAAATTGGTATTATGAGTATGTCTAAGAGTGTGCCAATATCCATCTAAAAATGTAGATGTGTGTTATGGTGCATCAGCTCTAACATCTAATGCAAAAAAAGTATTTTTTTTGTTATACAGGCTGTCCGCGAATAGAGATTATAAGAGAACAAAGGACAAAAAATATAATTTTTCACTTTGTAAAATTTTTGATTTTGTCAAGTGGTGGGTGCGCAGATTCTAAAAAATATAAAATATTCTTGAGACGTAACTAGCATTTTTCCATTTTAAAATGATACATGGAAAAAATATTTAATATTCGACAGAGAGCTCATATTGAAAAATCATTTAAATATTTACAAGAAATTAAACATTCCCTAATCCTCGTCATTTTGCATTGATAATGGGAAAATAACTGGAGACATGCAGAGTCGTCACTGAAGTGATATATTAATCCTGTCGTAAATTTGGAAGTGATTATAGCACCGGCAATTTCGTCACCATGGCTTCCACCAGGTAAATTTGTATTTTTTGACTTCCGCATATGGTGAAGACACATAATGTGTGAGAGGACTGGTTTTATGACAACCCAAAATAAGACCTAACCTGGGCTAATGAAGAAGGCAGCCTGATATTCTTGGATCGGGTTAATGAATTTACGACCCTGATGGCGTAAAAAAGAGTACTCAGACTTAGATACTGAGTTTATTTTTATTGTAATTCCTGAGTAATAAACTAATAATAAAAAAATAAATTTAGAAAGTAGATAGGAAATAAGATAAAACGCATCATCACGAAATTAACCGAATTTTATTTTTTTTACATATGTAACTTGTTATAAGTTGGATTTAATCAAACAACGAGGACTCGCGTCTCTGAAATACGAATCAAATATTTAAAAAAAAACATACAAGTTCTATACGAATGTTCTTGTAAGTGTGTATCTGCATGTAAACAATTTTTTTTCGATCCCTAACTAGGGAGCGCTCAAAACGATTCGTTCCAAATTCGCTTCAAATATAGACTAGTCCGATAATTGTAAGGGGTATGAAAGTTAAAAAAAATGTATTTTGAGAATGCACAAACCGATAACAGTTTAAATGAAAATAGAAAAAATTCCGGTAGTCTTACCCTAGAACGTAAAGTCAGTATCTCAGACCAAGGTATCGGGAACACAATATAAAAAACAGTTACAACAAACACGTTCAAACTGACCAACAAATTTTTAAAATCCAAATGTACATAACTTACTTTTTTTAAAATATTTACAGCTACATGTTATTGCTTTGGACAAGTAATTTTTATTAACTTAATATACCAACTGACCTTAAACCAACAAAAATACAACAACATATTTATTGAAGTAATAGGTCAAAGAAAAATAAATCTAATATATATATATATATATATATATATATATATATATATATATATATATATATATATATATATATATATATATATATATATATATATATATATATATATATATATATATATCCAAAAAGTAATAGGAAATATGTTTTTTATTTTCATATATGCAAAATAATTAGCCCAAGAAAAGGTGAGGCTGAAGACCCCTCAAGACGAAAAAACATGCCAAACTTCTTTTATTTTTTTGTGTATATAACCTATTTTTTTTTACTATTACTATTACTATTACTATGTTCTTTTATTTTTTGTATATAAATATTTTTTTCCTGTTATACAGGGTAGCCCTATAAATATGAAGCATTTCCTCAAAAAATGAAAATATATTTTATTTTAAAGCGGTTTGTTAAAAAAAAAACAAAGATTGAAATATGCCAATTTTTTTGTATTTTATTGTAAACTAATAAATTTTTTCATTATACCACTAGAGCTTACTGAATTTTACTTAAAAAAATCATTGACGTGGATACATATATTGGGAAGTACTATGTTTGCCAAAACACGTTTTTTTGCATCGAACCGGTTTTTTTGTAAAAAAGGCTTTTTTTTTCCTTTTCACCGGAAAAATGATAACAATAGATATTTTTCGATTAAGCCTAAAATATTTCTATATTTGGATTTATGGGTCTTTTAGTCTCTTATGTAGATAGTTTGTTAATGTCTTGGATTCCCAAATATGTTTCATATGGTTTGGTTTAAAATCCGTACACCAATGAGCAATAGCCAAGAGCACCTGACAAATGAAATACTGCTCCTTTGATTTACAGTCCCGTAAATTCTCGCTATATATTAAAAACGTACAAACAGGAATTATTAAAACGAATGCCATTTTAGTTATGGCCCCTACAACATTATATTTTCATTTTTTCGGCCGTTTCAGCTCATATACGCGTCAAGACGTCATCGTGAAATTTATTTTTTTCATAATTGTTTCGGAAGTAAATAACTAAAATTATGGTTTTTGAAAATAGTTTTTGCCAATTTTTATTTAGAATTCACAAATTTTACTTTAAAAATTAGGATTTGAGTCAGTCAGTCAGGAGTACCATTCATATTTTTGTTGGAAATAGGTTAAAAAAAATTTTGGGAACCGTTATACCGACCCAAAAAAAGCACCGAAAATAAAACATAACATTTAAAGGACCTCAAAAATGTGACTTATAAAGTTGTTGTCAAACTACTACGTAATTAAAAGGTACTAATAAAAGTCATGTATTTGAAATTTGCTGTTTTCTTTTAGAATTCATGCTTTTTAAAGACTAAATACGGTCTAATAGCTCAAAAAATATTTATTAAGTTAAATTTTCGAAGTCGTTTGAAATCTTATTATTATTTACTTTCGTGTTTTTTTGAACTCGGTTTTATTATCCTGCTTTTTTATTTTATTGTTTTTGTTTTATTTTTAATATTTTTATATTTTCCATTTTTAATTTTAATATACGAATAGATGCTTAGGAACTCTGTATATTCCGCACTATTTCTTAGCTATATTAACGGCGCCTAAAAATATTCAGATTAGTTGGTTTGATTAGTTTTTTTATTTGGAATTTAAAAGGGGTAGTGCACAAACTCTTTTTAACTATATTTTGCGTTTTAATAAATTATGTGTTCACGAACACAACTTCAGTATTATTATCGTTAAGAATACTTTCGATACAAGTAATTAAAGCAGTTGGTCAGATATTAACGTTTTTCCACATATTTTCTTCTTATTGCGCATGCCCCTCATAAATTAACGAGCAGTTTTCAGTGGTAAAATAACCTTACAAGGGGAAAACCTCATCACATACTTTCAGCCTTTGCAGAGAAAATCGCGGACATACACACATCCCCACATATAGGTCGACCACAGAAGCTCCTTTTTTTGAGGTCGGTTAAAAACAAATGAATATTTATTTGCTTTTCTTTCAATGTGACATCTTAATAATATATTCTATAACAAGTATTGAATCTGGAATTTTTCGAGATCGAAAATGATTACCTTCTCAAAAGTAACGCCCACGATGGCTTTCGACCCTCCACAGCTTTTATTTTAGAAACAGAAAAAACTTGAAATGTAAAAGTTATAAAATAAATAAATCGACTTCCCAAATCTATAGAAATAATACAAACTTACAATTTATTTTTTAACAGTGTCTCTCTATTAATTATTTTTTATTGGACTTTTCATAATCTCCTATTTGCAACAATATATATATATATATATATATATATATATATATATATATATATATATATATATATATATATATATATATATATATATATATATATATATATTATACTCTAACAGTTCTTTCAATATTCAACATCAAAGGAAAAAAATAGGCGTCCTAGAAAACTTGTGTGACCTGCAGGTGCAGTGCAATGATGACTGATTAAGTTAGAATGAATATCAATAATGTAGCAAATCAATTTTGTGAATTCTATTATTTTTAATAATTTATCATTTAGCCTTGAAGTTTGAATCCCAGTGTCAAAATTGCAAATATTAGATGACTGGCAGCCCTCGTTGCAGTATACTCACCCTTTTTAAAGCATGCAGAGCAGCTCTTAAGAGGTCTCCTCAGAGGTGAGTTTAAAGGTATTTGCCCATTGTGTATATCTTGCAATACTCCCAAAACAGTTGCAGAAATATTTGCTTTAATTGTAAAATAAAACTCCACTATGCTTTTCTGTTATGTTAAATATCGAAAGTTTAGAGTAAATATATAACATGTATAAATTGTTGAAATCCGGAGATTATGAGGATTTCAGTACAGAAATAAGAATTAGGGTGTTCCAGGTTGGTGTGTTTTGACATATTTATGATATTCGTTTGTTTATTCTGCTATAAAATCCTGGCAATTCAGAGAAAACCTTACAACTTCAGCACCTAAACTTTTTTTTATCTCTAAAAGTAAAAGCTGTAGGAGACGCAAAATATAAAGAGACAACCTTTACACTGGTTTTCCTACGAGCACAAATAATCTTCACTAAGACTTTTATTTTTACTTTTTGTTACATTTCAAAAATAGTGTTAGAAACTAAAAAGTAATTCTTTTAATTGTAAATAAAATAGGTTAAAAGTAAGCTCTACCTTTACAACTCTTTTTTGACTTACCGTCTTTCAAATAGTATCGTTGTTTTAATGTTATCTACATTTCCCTTAACTGAAAGCTCTTTTCAGAATATTCTCTTAATGTTTTATGATATTCTGTCAATGGCGGCCGTACGAATATTTAAAATAATGTTCTGATGATATCTGAATGAATATCTTCTTTATTAGAAAGTAAAACAGAAATATATTTTTTTACGGAATTCGAAAATGCACTTAGAAATATTAAATTTTTAATTGTATTAAGACCAGATCTCAAAGTTAGGTATAAAATCAAAACAAGGTCATTTGACTACCAGCTTCAAAGCTCATCTGAAACAGAGCAAGCTCGATTATATGATTACAAACGCTTAAATATTTAAAAGTGCTATTTTTATTAACATTTTAATTGGCAAAAGGTTAGAAATTACTCAAATTTTTTTTTACTCTATTTGAAAGAGCTTTTAAATAAATTTCTTCGCTAGAAACATGAATAATGACAAAACATGCTCAGCTACATAACCAATTAACTTGTTATAGCAATTTGCGGAAAACCCAGTCTTAGCAAAAATATCTATAATATTTCCATAGGCTTCGACTTTATATACGAGAAGCCAATGCCATAGGGTATAAACGTAATTTTGACGCGTTATCTCATTTCATTATAACAGCGTTTGTTATGTGCGGCAGAATTCGTTATAGAAAATAAAATAAACCACTGAGCCTTCATTACCAATTTTAATTTTGTTTATCCTTCGTTTAGTATTAATTTTATCGTTAGGTAATATATTAAAAATGTTAAAACTATTTAATATATTGACTGTAATATACCTATTTGCCATATAATATATATATATATATATATATATATATATATATATATATATATATATTTTTTTTTTTATTTACAACCAAAATAGTTTATTACGGCTACTTGATCGTCAAATAAGAAACAATTTTAATTTTTCTGCAGAATTTTATGGTTGAGCATGTAGGATCAATTCCCCATAATTAGCCTGTATTATTTATAACAACACCTGTCTTTTCTGATACAGCTTTGAAGAATATACCCGGGGCCAATCCACCTATTGCCCCTTCTACGCTCCAGATGAAACCTTTTCATCTATTACAAAATATTTATAATAAACCATACCGAAAACCTCACTCTAACTTTGTAATGAAAATTTAATTTTGTCGTAAAATATATATTTTAAAATATAAATACAAACAGTAAAAAAAATTAGACACACCTCAAGTTTGTTGGAAGCTGGTAGACAATGTAGAATGTTCTGTCAGACTAGCATTGTCTGTATGATTTTGGTTTCAAAGCATTTCAAATGGAACTATAACCAAGCGTTTTTAAGTGTCAACTAAAGGCTATCTCAAAAACTACAAGCTGAATAAGTCAGGGGGTGATGCGCAAAGTCTCCGCCAGAAGTTTTAGGAGTCGGTTTGTACAAGAAAGGGCTTCCATATGCTTAGAATATCGACGCTAGGCTAAAATTGCCTTGATTCCCTTTTATGAAAGCTGCTTCTATTAACTTTTGTTTTTCCCTATGCAAAATTTTAGCTTTCGGTAATTGCATCCAGTGTTGGTTTGATAAAACGTGTTTCACTCACTATACTCCTTTTGTCGTCTCTACCTTTTGAGTAAGATTAAAATGCTAAGAGGGCGCTTTGCCTCTCTATTGTACGATTCATCATATTCACACTAGATTTAGTAAATGCACTTGTGTTCTTGTCGATATTTTTTGGCTTAGTTTTTGTCAGAAGGCCTCTTAACGTATATCGCGATTTAAAAGCGGTTTTGCTGTTAAAATCACTGGCTATTCTCTGAATCTTTTCAGATGTTCCCTTAATGTAGGGTACTATGAGAACTAATGATGTTTCTTGTAGTGTGGTGGCCATTTTGTAATTTTGATATTGTATTTCTTATTAATACCTAAAATATTAATAAGTAATTATATGTTGCAAAATGCTTTATTCACATATTACATTTCGACATTTTATAGGAAAGTTACCGGTAGATGGTCCTTGGCGAGCTTGTTTTAAATTGTATGTATATATTTACCTTTTTAATGGATATTTTAGGATTTAGTTGCCTAGGAGGCTGTAAAAAAATGCCCATCTGGTTGCGATTTTCGATAATAAAAAAATCAGTTTTTGACCTAGAATGTTTTAAAACTTTTTTTTCATGTAACTTAGTTAAATTAAAATATAATAATAACTAATGAGTATTAATGTGTTACCGAGATAATCATACGATCCTTGTTAGAAAATATATCGTACCGTAAAAGTAATTAATCTGATAATATTGGATGTCAGTAATTACACTCCTGTTGACGAAAAAAATTAGCGAGATAATTAGTTCCATAATAAAAAAGCAAATACGTGACTGAGTGTTCATCAGATTTTCTAAAGAATTACTTAACTCAAGCATGATTGCTGGTACAATAGTCACTAGATGTAACGGATGTTTTGTGAGACTTTAAGGGACGCACTTGAACTGCGATCAAGATCCAAGAAAGCAAATTTCAGGGTAATATAGTCCCTGGCTAAACTGGGCTCGGTCAAGTTTTATGATCGGTTACTTTACAATTGAAATGGAGTAAAAAGGGCTCTTATCTGACCATGGTGATGAATCAGCTGCTGAAACTAGATTGGTAATGATTTGAGCCGTAGTTTTAAATTTACTGATACTTTCGCGCTCTCAGGCTCCGGTCCACAACCCACTGCCTACCTGATACCGATCTAATTATAGAGCAATATATACATAGTAAACTATATACAAAAAAAAACATATTACATGACTTAGAACTAATAAGATTTAATATCTTTTATTATTGTGAATTTTTCCTATAGGAATCTTGAGCACGGTTTATATATTTCATTTCAAGGGTTTGAAGTAGAGTGAGAGTCAAGAGTTAATTCAGTTGCACCTATATTGGGAATGACTAAAACCGAGGCAGAATCTATAGATAAACAAATTATGCTAAATGGCAGAACCGATTTAATAAAATATTTTTAATATGAATGGTTATAAAAAATACAAACAAATATATACAACAATAAAATGGTACAAGGAGAGCGAAAGTACAATCGTTTGCTATTCTAGGGTATATTTCGGTGATACAGGATACTCTACGATCGAATCGATGAAAATATGTGTTCTGACTTCTACTAAATCTTGGTATAATGAAATCTAAATGGTTTAGTAAGAACAATATCAAATGCACTTTTTTTCGTAATTTTCTGCATTGGAAGTATCTGCCTCTTTTTTTTTTAAGTAAAAAAATCTTTACTTTCGCTCAAACGAGAAGATGATAGCACAGAATTTTTTTAACTCATAAAAGGGCATTGATTTTGCTTTATGTTTGACATAAGTTAAATTCTATAAACTTTGTAAAAGCACGAAAATAATTATAGTTTGTTACGTTTTATCTAGATTTTCATTTCATTTAATTCCAAAAATTAAATAAACATAAAATTTGATTAAAAAACATTTAATCCTTGATTTAAAAACCAATCTGCTTAGATATTATCTTTTCTAATATAATGTAAATTTCTCTGAAAAACATTTATGTAAAATATTTTTTCACTTATACTGGTGAAAAAGTAACCGAAGATTGTCTCTTCGCAGACTAATTTTGTTTAGAGTGAGTTACGTCAAATACGTCACAATGATTCGGTTAGAGCTTAAGTGAAAATATTATTCAATATATTCCCTTGCTTTTTGCAGTTTATTCTAAATGAGAGTGATTATAACAAATGTATGCTACATTTTTTTGAAAAATTTTACTTAACTTACTTTACTTTCTCAGATTTAAATACTATGTCGATAGAACTCCTAGAAACATGGAATTACTTTTTTACTGGGAAATTTTTTAATATACACTTATAGGAAATGTTTTCAAATATTACTAAGTACTGTGCTACAAAAAAAAATGTTAAATTAGAACATAAAATAAGAAATATTTTTATAGTGCACTACTGTAGTTCTAAGAAGAACAGTTTTGCTGATGTTTCACAGAAATCAAATTTGGCATTTTCAAAGCTCCAAATAGAGATCTATACACACCAACCTATTTAGTTATTATTATTATCTTTTAAATATAATGCAAATGTCACCGAAAAAATTTTATGTAAAATATTTAATATTATAATAATAATATTTGGGTATTACTAGGGCAATTTACGTCAAAAACGTCACAATGATCCGCTTAAATCTTAAACTAAAATATTATCCAATACGTCTTCTAAAATTAGGACGCCAAAATTTTGTAAGTACAGTTGTATATTACAGTGCCTATAACAGGTCTTATAAACATTCAGATGGTTAACTCTAAAAGTAAGAAAAATATATTTAAAATCTATCATTAAAAGAATAAAATGTAATTTTCTCAAATTTAAGTACACTATTCAGGCAACTGATCCTAGAAACATAAAATTGGATGAATGATTTTTGCTATAATACAAATATTAAAGGATTATTAAAAAAAATATGTTTTTGTAGTTTCATGTGTACAGGGTGCTTTGTTATATTTTAACATGAGTTGAGTGAGCGTTTTATTTTTTGAGATACAAAACAGATGTAAATACAAAGCTTGAGGATCAAAATCTTGGGATATCTTTTAGAATATGGCGAAAAACACGAGGCGTCCAAAAGCTGTGAAAATTACACAATATGTGTTTTATCCCGAATTCAAAATCTTATAATATAGTGACAATTATTTGAACCGCTTTTTAAACACGAAGCCTTAAATATTATTAAGAAGTAATAGGTAGGTATAATAAAAGTTGACCTCTCTATGGATAATAAAATTAAAATAAACAAAATTAATTTATTTTAACACATAATTTATGCGGTGCCGAAATAGGCCCTTTTGTTTCATTTAAGGCTCTCCATGGATACTTCGATTTTTGTTACCTCACTTCTTAGCAATTTTTAAAGCTTAGTATTTCAAAACGATTAGGGGACTGAAAAACCTCTCCAACCGTCTTAAAAACCTATAGGGCGCTTAATTAAGAAAAAACCTAAATTGTATATCTTTCGCAGTTTTTCAATTTTTTTTAAGGCTATAACTAAAAAGTTCTGGTTTTTACAGCTTTACACCTTTGCATTAAAAGTTCTAAAAAAAGTCAACTTCCTTCAAAATTAACGAAAAGAGGCTTTTTATGTTTACATTCTTCCAACTACGACTAATTACGAAATAAAAAAATACTTGTTGTAAAATGGATTTTTAACGTATATTTGTTCAGAATTAAAACACGTTATAACTTTAGTTTTTTTTTTTTTAAATATATTGAATAGTAGTGAATTTATAAAATTTTTCTGGTTTAATAAGTTCTCCTATAACTCCTATGAAGATTATACTGATTTTAAACTCGAACTCATAATCTTTCCCGCTTGTTTTTTCATTTCTTGTCAAAAAATTCGTAGATAGATAATATGTACGTTCCTCTCAAACTGCAATCATTTTGCCCAAGCGCAACAAACGTCATTCTTTGGACAAATAATACAACGAAAACAATCCAGTTGCATGTTGAAAGCAATAATAATTCTTAGGCACATATAAATAAACATAAAAATGTGGTTTAATTTTTATCACAAGGGGAAATAAAAATATTCCTTGGACTCATTAAGGCTTATTACGCTGGAAACATTTCCAAGAAAATTTTAATCACCTGCATTGTATATAAGAAAAAGAATATGTGGTATTTTCTTTTTTACTTTTTAATTGTTATTTTATTCTCTGCTTGTGGTATCTGTTTTCCGTTAGACGGGACGATTTATACGATATAAGTGGGCATAGAAACCAGAAAGGGAATAAATTTAGCATATTTTATATATAACTTAAATTTAGTTTTAATTTTGACTTGCTGAAATATATGACGTATAATAATAGTAGGAATGATTTTTTTTTGTTTGGCGTCTATATTATAGTATACTGTGGACAGAAAACTAAATCTACCACTACACAATGTGAAATTCAAAAGTATACATTATGGTTCTTAATTCACCCTAATACAAAAGCAAGAAATCAGTTCTTTTTAACACATACTTATATACAAATTTCTTAAATATTACTTAACAGATTTAGAACAAATAATTGTTAAACGAATTTTTGTTAACTGGGAATAGAGAAGTTTTATAGGCAAGTAGTTTTTTATCGGGAATGAATAATCTATGTCCATCTTTGTTTAAAAATCTTTAATGAAACAAATCAGAAAAAAAATATATTTTACATAGGCTTTTTTGGCACATATTTGATTGATATACAAATAAATGTAAAAAAGTAATTCCTTTCTAAACAAATTTTAGACCTTTAGCTATGTGTAAATATGTGGGGAGGGGGTGGGAACATTAAATTATGTAGAGTTTTTTTAAAAGCGGGAGTCCGGATAACTACAAACGAATCAAATAAAAATTCGCCTTTAAAAACATATTTCGCATATTTTAATGCAATTTCGAATGAAATAGCCATCATTTTATCGAACCCTTCGACGTTTTACTTTAACAAAATGCCACAGGGTTTAGTGGATATATTCAATTATCAGACAAGTACATGGTAGACGCCCAAAAAGGATTGTTTTCGGCTTGCCTAAGCATGAACAATTGCATGGATCTGAACATCTGCTAAAAAACCCTGCCAATATTATGCTACTACCACTGTGCTTATAGAAAATCCAAACAATTTCCCGAAAACTAGCAAGTACTTTTTACTTCCTTCGTAAATTGGAAGCATTCTAATCGCAAAAAGAATCACCCTCAGAGATTTTTCAGATCTCTATGTTTCAGGGTCCTTAGGCGCCGAAAAACATGTTTTCTCAATTCCGTCGGTCTGTCTGTTTGCGGCATAGCTACTTATCCTATTGGCTTCAAATTTTGATCAAAAATTAAGAATCGTATGAGGATAACCCGGTAACATTTTAGTAAAAATCCGATA
The DNA here is from genome assembly GCA_030620095.1 of Kuschelorhynchus macadamiae. Taxonomy (NCBI): domain Eukaryota; kingdom Metazoa; phylum Arthropoda; class Insecta; order Coleoptera; family Curculionidae; genus Kuschelorhynchus; species Kuschelorhynchus macadamiae. Next base: position 392,000 of record JAUTXW010000980.1, on the reverse strand, counting down.
TAAAAAAAACGCTAGAGAAATGTTAAAAAATATATTAGTAAACACTAGTTATCCGGTTTTTCAAATTTTTCCACACAAAAATCAAGTATGTGGGAATCAACTGGCCCAATCCAAGATGGCGGATCAATATTCAGCCTAAAAAATAAGTTAATAGACTGATTTTAAATTGTGTGCCATAACTAATTATGGTATAGAGATGAACTGTTGACTTAAAATTTTTGTCAAAAATTAAGGATTTTAAAGAGATGACCTAGTAATATTTTCATAAAAATCCAATATGCGGGAACAAGATGGCGACCGTGTGAAACGTTAAAAAAATTATTACTAAAAAAACTAATTAACCAATTTATCTCAATCAAATTTTGCACAAAAATCAAGTAATACGTAGTAATGAATTGGTAACTTTGCCCAAAAATCAAGTGTTACAAAATAGCGGCCTACTAAAATGCTTAAAAATTTAGGCTCAAAAAACTAGATTATTTTAAAATTTTGTGCAAGCATTAGGTGTAATATAAAGGTAAACTAGTAAAGTTGTGGTATAAATTCAAGATAGCGGCCAAATGAAATGTTAAACAATCAATGTAAAAAAATCTTAATTAAGTGACTTTAAATTTTGCAGAAAAATTAAATGTGCTTTGGGGCAAACTGGTATTAATTCAACAAGATGTAACAAAATGGCGGTGTGTGTCAATATAAAAAGTTGAATGGGCAAGTTTTGTTTACCTGAAATGGGTTATTTGGAAAAAAAATATTTGATTGCCTTCTAGAAGCCCTTCTTAACAACGGAAATGAAAAATTTTCCTGCGGAAATGCGTTATTTCCATTGTACACCCCTTTTTTTTTTTAATTTAGAAGCTTGCGGGATCTTGAAGCGAATAGGGGTGCTGGGTGGGGTAAAAATACTTTAAAGGGAAAAGAAATCTTTTCTAGAAGTGTTTCTTAACAACGGAAATGAAAAAATTTATTGCAGAAACGCGTTATTTTCATTTTCATACACAGTTTAGTATACCTGAAATCAGTTACATGAAAACTTTGCTTGGCATCTCATCCCAAATGCTTTCCCAAGCACCAAAATGCCAAAATGTTAATGCGGAAATTTGTCGTTTTAATTTTCCGACAAAATTTTGTATAGTTTAGTTTACCTGAAATCAGTTACATAAAAAAGAAGCTTTGATTTATATTCTAAACTTTTTCCTCAAGATAAAAATGTAAAAATTTGTCTGCGGAAATTTGTCATTTACATTTTTCACGGAAATTTTGAGCGCTTTTCCAGGGCGCGGCACGATTGCGGACGAAACATTAGTATTCAGTTTTTCACAAAATGAAGTGAGGGCACGATTGCGGAATGTAAAAATAACGGCTGAACGCATCGTATTGTCAGCGACATTTTATACCCGTATACGTGACAGCCCGAAATTTTTTTTAGATAATCTCAATAATTTGTCTGAGTCACGAAGTTTCATATAAGTATCTGTCTGCATATCTTTGAGAACTTCAAGGAATATAAACAAAGAAGGATGATCCTTTCTTGAGTCAGGCAATCGAACAAATATATACGAGCATTCCGCAATAATGCCATCGATTATTTTGCCTCCATCCGCAATCATGCCTTCGTTTTCGTTACTTAAAAAATGTAGAAGAATTTAGAATGTAAATCAAAGTTTTTTTTTTGTGTAACTGATTTTAGATATTCTAAACTATACAAAATTTCCGCAGAAAATGAAAATGACAAATTTCCGCAGACACATTTTAACATTTTCGTGCTTGGGAAAGAGTTTGGGATGAGATGCAATGCAAAGTTTTCATGTAACTGATTTCAGGTATACTAAACTGTGCAGAACGGAAATGACGCATTTCCGCAGCAAAATTCTTATTTTCCGTTATTTAGAAAAGCTCCTAGAATATGTAAAACTAGATACTTTCCTTATAACCAATTTCAGGTAAACGAAACTTGAGCCAAAGTTCTCATTGAATTTATTTTAAAGTCCAAAAAACATGTGTGGCCAAGGTAGAATTTGGAACAAAATGGCATCCAATATAAATATTTGAAGATACTATAAATGGACTATTAAATGACAATGTATCATTGGGTTACACTTCCCTATTCCTAATAAAACGAAAGTTGCAAAACCAGGAAAGTTCCGAGTAAAGGAAATTTGGCAATTTTTTAAAATCTGTGTACAAATACCCGTTTTTTTATATTAGGGCCTTTTTATTGGCATCTTTAATTCTAATGAAAAAAGGCCTGCTTTTATTTTTAGCTGTAAGAATTGATTCTACTAGTAAAATAAAATAGGAAGAAAAACACGTTTTATAAATATTTTACTTGATATTTATTGAACTTAAAAAACATAAGTGCACGTTTTCTATTTAATAGTATTTCTACGGCTAATAACCAAGTACAAATAATGTTTTAACAGTTTTAAACTATGTCGCACTAGAAGCTAATTTTATCCTATATTGCGACGTAGGAGGGTTAACTATGGCTTCAAATATTTCTTAACGAATATATTTTACGTGTGCTAGAGATTTGAATATCAGAAAATAATCGAACGGAATAAACATTATGATTTTTGATTTTAGATCAAACATAATAGATAAATGTTATTCACAGATTTGATAATATCTTTGATATGTACACTAGACAGAAAGATATTGAAGGCGTCTGCAAAATTTTTAAAAGCAGCAATTCATTTCTTTAAATTGCATTAAACAGTTTTTTAAAAGAACTTGCTTAGAAAAAAAAATAGAGTATTTTCCAGAAACGAATTATTTAACATATAAACCCTGACTTTTTTGCAATATAAAAAATATTTATATGAAAAATATTTTAAGAAATTGTCAACGTGTGGACTAATTTACTTATGAGAGAGCGTTTTATATACATAATATCGTGAATGTACTTAACACATAATTTTATTGCCTATTACTTTACCTTTTAAAGCACCAGAACAGATTATATATAATTGCTTAGTGTAGCAACAATAACATTAAATTTTGTGATGCGTTTTAATCATAGTCACTTTTTTGTTTAACAAATTATCATTTGTAGTTACTACCAGGTTAGCTTGACATTAAAATGTATTTACAAAATATTGTATGCCTGCATAGAATAGAATTTTTAATGTTATTTTTTCTGAAATTATTATTTTTAACTATTAACGTCTTCTTTCCGTGACAAGACCTTAACTGGACTGGGACCTACAGCCGCATATATATATATATATATATATATATATATATATATATATATATATCTATATATCTAACGAAGATACTGTGCTACAGCTTAACGTAAACTTCCAGTCATTATGCGTGATTTCTAAAGGAATTTGAGTTGTGAAAGTCAAGGCTCCTCTTGGTCAGGAAGAACTGGATTTGTTGATATTCAATTCAATTGATTTAAAAAAAATATTTTATTGTCATAGAAAAAACATTCCGATGACAAAGCTGATTAAAGTAAATTAAATCTAAAAAAAGAATAAAAATGTAAAAACACTAAGAGTTCTCACACAAAATACACAAGAACAAGAACACACATATAAATTAAAGCAAAGTATAAAATCGGTATAACATATATATTTAGAAACAATTTTGCTTAATTTTAATTTAAATATTCTCTTAAATTTGCTTGAATATCTTAATAGATATTCTTGAATTCTTCTAAATAGTTTTACATCCGATGCTTCTTATAACGAGTATACTCAACCAACTGTAGCAAATAACTAAGTAGGCGATGGTATTTTTCAATGTCTAAACATTCTTTAAATAAATTACAAAATCCGTATTTTTTCAGCCCTGAATACATTTTTCATGCGTGGAATTTAGTTTTTTTGCGGGCATCAAGTATTAAAACTAATTAAAAATTAATCTGATATCGTGGGTTTGCCGTTACTATTTTAGCATTTTTTATTGTTCCATAAACGCCCTTAGTTTCTTTAATGAAGCGACATAATAATTTAATTATTAAACATTAAATCAATATTATCGTTAAAATTAATTGGTATTCCGCCAGTATTAGTAATTTAACATAAAATGAGAATATAAGATATATTTTTAGAATAAATTGACTATAGAAATAAAACTCGAATAAAGATGTATTGTAATCAAAGTCTTTATTAATATATCTATATATTTAAAACTCTAAGCCACATTTTTCAGCAAGTTCGTGAGAAAGTTGTACTGCACCAATTTACATGATTTGTAATTGATCGTCTGGGTAGCGAGATCTTTCAGCACTATTTTATGTATTGTTTTATTGCTAATCTTTTCTATAAAACCAATAAATTTTTTTTCAGTAGCATTTCTGGACGTTGTGGTGAATGCGCCCCATATTCTTATAATTCCACTTTAAACTCATCTCGCCATCTAACGGAAAAAGCAGAGCAGGATCTGCCGGGCCAGCTAGTATTTAATAACAAGAATATTTCACTTTAAACACATTTTAATTAAGATTTAAAAAATATATAAATAAAAATTAATTATAATCTAATTATTATTTATATATATTTAGTTGCAATAGTGTCTTTATCCAATGGGGCAATTTCTATACCAACCATTGGCATTCACTAACAAACATTTTCTGTTATATTTCTGGAAAAAAATCTTCTTCTAATTACTTCGTCACGGAATTAAACATATCTTTAACTATACTATACTATCATTTTTCTTTTCAAATTAAATACATATTCTTCTAAAATACGGGCCTGCACTTCAGTTGTAATATTGTGTTATCAGTAGTATTATCTGGAATTTTTGAACTTCATCTCTAATAATATCCTGGCTTTTTTTTTCCAGAATGGGACATAAGTGTAATAGTTTCTTGCTTGCCTATGGTTCACTAAGTTAACTTGAATTAGTATAAAATTTTAATATACCTTCATGATAATTATTTGTTCAACACACTGTACATTTAGCGAAATACAGTTGTCTTTCGGATTCAAACACCAAATTGACTGTATGCTGAATAATTTGGCGATTAATAACCGTGAAAGGCAGGTGACACAGTACAGTTGCATCGCGGCAAGCATTGCGCGCCCTTTCGTTCGGTCGGTTTGTCTGTCCGTTCCAGGACAACAGTGTATACGAGCCCTCCTCCTTTAAATGTTCCTGATGGCCATAACTCACGTCGCTACCGAACGTTGCCGTGGTTTGTTGAGGGCTTAGAACGGGCATATATTTATATATGTTTCTTTACGTAAAAAATACTACAACTTTTGAGCAAAATAATAAATAAATGAAATAAACGTGAACAAGCATTATATGTTCAATATATACAGTGTCTCCCTTTATCATCGCTCAATTTTGACGTGCTAAAATGGCTGAAAAATATAAAAGTGACCTTTAAAATTGGTAAACGTAGGGTTACGTAACGCGATATCAGAAAATGTTTAGGACTCTTTTTACTTGAAAATATTTTAATTTATTTTTTTTAATAAATTATAACCCAGAAAAAAATATTTATTTAAACCACATATGTAATGTTGACATTTCTGACATTTTAAAAGCTTGAAAAAAACATATCTCTGACTTTGGAAATTTATCCGAGTGAAAAGTGATCACATTCTACCCACCAATTTTATTCGATTATCTAATTTTCCAATTTTACAAACATTAAAACATTCAGAACAAACTTATTTCATATTAAGTATTACAAACTCTTTTACTAAGTTAATTGTAAAATTCTATTGGTTATAAGCGGCAACGGAAATTGTTAGTCCATGCTGAACATCCTGCGTAGAAATGGTAACGTTTCTAGTACTGCGGATATTCTTGTGGCAATTTTAACCTGAACATCTGTAGACTGGTAAACGTACCCTTCAGCTACGGTGGAAGATTTCCACCCCCTCTAATCTAATGATATAGTAGGCTTTATTAAAGTAAACATTGTGAATTTTTCGCTCTTCGTCAAATTTAAATTTTAAGAGCTTAACAGTAAAAATAATTCTTAAAAATCTTGTACATTAATAACTAAGTCACTAAAACTGAGTTGGATGTGTTAACAAATAAGTAAGTCCACTGTTTTACCATAAAATAGCTTGTATATCACATATAAATCTACACTTTATCAGTTCATAAATCCACACAAAGAACATTCCGACAAATATTCAGTGATAAGCAGCTCCCTTAAACGTTGGAATCAGGCCTACTATATAGCATTCCGACCGGAAAACAAATGGGAAGCGAAAATGTAACAAATGAGCAAATATTTACATTGCTTCAAAGCACTAGTCAGAATGTCCAGGATATTAAGCAAGAGTTAGCGGGCTATAAGGAAAAAATGGACGAATTGGAAGCCGTGACTCAACACCTACAAACGGAGAATATTCAACTAAAGCAAAAATTTTAATTCAGGAAGAGCAACTTAAAAGAAAAAATATTTTAATTTTTGGGCTTTCAGAAACTTCTGAAAAGTCATTGGAGGAAGACGTATTGGAATTTTTAAATAAAAAATTAAACATTAAAATTACACCTAGTGATCTAGATAACTTTTATAGGATTGGCGAGAAAAAAACAGACAAAATCAGACCAATTTTAATTAAATTTGTTAGGGAAATAACGACACAACTGGTGCTTAAAAGCTCTAAAAAACTGAAAGGCAGTGGGGTCAGTATTGCCCAAGATTTGCCGCTGGAAAAAAGAGAGGAAAGGAAAATCCTTTACGATTTCCTAAAAATAGCTAGAGAAAAGAAGTTTTCTGCCAAGATAGAAAAGAATAAATTAGTTGTTAACAAACACGAATATACGGTTGAAACTTTGAAAAATATTGAAAAGCAGACATTTTTTAGAACCAATTGTTAACAAGTCAACGTTATTTCCAAACAGTAGTGCACCTCCCACTCCCACAGTTGATAATATAGAACAGGAGAGCTCAGAAGACGAAAACGTGTTTGAATTGGAGGACCCACAGGAAAAAGATAAACATATTACTCAGAAAAAATCCGGACAGGAAGGCAAGGAGGGCAAAACAAAACCAAAACCAAGAAATTTGACTGCCTCCTTACTAACTCCAACTTCTGCTAGAACTAGAGCGGCATCAGGGGGTAACAACCAACAACCAGCCAGAAGAGGGCCACCGAGGAAATAGAAACGAATGAAGGCTAAGTGCCAAGACCATTTTATAAGTCCTGATACTATAAGCAGAGTATTGTATAATTTAAGTTTTGTGTCGTCGGTGTTTGTTCGTTTTTGCTCTTTGCAAGGCACATTTTATATCTACACCCCATATATATTTATATATTTTTTGAAATTTTTGTATGACTGGTATTCTATATTGTATTTAAAATTTTATTTTTTAGGTGTGTACACATTTATTTTAAATTTATAATATATAATCTCATCTTTGTTTCTACTCTGCTGCAGTTTCTGCTGACCTTAAATGGATAAACTTATGCTTGCCCACTTGAACGTCAGATCATTGACTGCACATTTTAATGAATTTCGAAATCTTGTTCTTGATCGTGAGTATGATGTTATAGGAATTAGTGAGTCATGGCTTAATTGCTCAATTTCAGATGACCTGTTGTATATAAATGGCTATAAATTAGAGCGTTGTGATAGACAAGGCAGGGGAGGCGGCGTCGCTATATATATTAAAAATTATATAAAATATTCAAAATTATCATCAAGTGCTCAAATTGAACAAATATGGATCAATTGAAAAAATTATCCCAATAACTCAGTCTGGCTTTAGAAGGGGACATGGCTGTTGCACGGCTTTGCTGACTGTTATTGATGACATAATTGGTAATATAGATAAAGGCAAATTAACCATTTTAGCGCTACTTGACTTTAGTAAGGCTTTTGACACGTTATCTCATGAAATAATGAGCGCAATATTTCACTATGTTGGTTTGTCCAAAAATACAGCATTATTTTTAAAAAATTACCTTAATAACAGGGAACAGGCAGTGACCTATAATGGCAAAACATCCTCTTTTATTAGAATGCTGAGTGGAGTGCCACAAGGTTCCATATTGGGACCTCTGTTATTTATTATGTACACGTCTTGTTTTCAAAAAGCATTTTTATCCTGTACAAGTCATTATTATGCTGATGACACACAAGTCTATCTTTCTTTTTCCCCGGAGGAAAGCAGCCAAGCTATCTCTGCTATTAACTATGATTTGGCGAGTTTTAGTATGGTGTCAAAGAACCACAACTTAATTCTAAACTCTGATAAGTCTGTTGTTGTTGTTTTTGGAAAAAAGAATGACAGGGAGAAATTTGCCAATGGGTATTCACATGCCATTAGTATTAATAATAATCCCTTGCAAATTAAAGAATCAGCAAGAAACTTAGGCCTTACGATAGACAATGAACTCCGATTTTTAGAGCATATCAACAAGTGCCTTCAAATAGCTTATATGAACCTAAAAATGATATTTCAACACCGGCGCGTTTTAAACCGACAATTGAAAACAACACTATGTGAAGCTTTTGTTTTATCCCAACTTAATTTCTGTGATGCTATATACGGACCCTGTATCTCTGCTCAAACGGCAGGGTGCATACAGAAATTACAAAATTCTTGTGTACGTTTAATCTTTGGGATAAGAAAGTACGATCATATAAGTAATGCATATGTGGAGTCAGGGTGGCTTTAAATGGAACAACGACGCTACCTTCATATGATGTGTCTATATCACAAGATCTTTATCGATAAATCTCCTCCCTATCTATACAACAAAATTAGATTCCGAACAGACGTTCACAATGTGAACATTAGATTTAAGGGTAAACTTACTATTCCAGCACACCATACAGCTCTGTTCGAACGTTCCTATTCCTACCTCATTGCAAAGTATTTAAATGACTTCCCTATTGACATCATACACCTGTCACAGATCAGATTTCGTAAGCTACTGCGGAACAATTTATTAGCAAGCTAACAGTTTTACATCTTTAGATATAATTAGTTACTTATTTTTTCTTTTTTAAACTTTACGATAGTAAATATTTTGTAATTTATTTGTATTATATTTGTTATAGGCACTAGGTTTAAGGTACTATTACTGGTTTACTATTATCAATGGTTAGCTGAACAGTTGGTTGGTCTCTAAGATCTACCAAACTGAAACTCGCCATTTTGTACAATAAATTTTTGTTGATTCTGTATATTAAATCTGTCTTACTCATAATGTACAAATAAAGACCTTTATTATTATTATTATTATTATTATTATTAATCTCTTCAACTGGAGAATGTTACCACCGCTATTTACCAATAGTTTTTCGGGAGCAGTGTTCCGTGTATATTTCACAATGCAGCTGTAATTTGCAGGATACAAGGACCGTGGTTCGGAACTCACGTTAAGCTGTAGGTCTCGTCCAGATTGGTCAATCCCATGGCGGAAAGAAGACGTTAAAACAAGCTAACAAGCAATAAATAATTTCTACACAATTGCTTTTCTAAGTTAGAAAACTATTTGATAGTTTTTCACAATGTTTATAATTAACTAAATGAAATAAACATGAATAAAAATTACATCTCTAATAACTGATAAATCAGTTTTGGGATGCTAAGATGGCAGGAAAATTTAAAAGTGAATTTTAAAATTGGTAAATGTATGGTTGCGTAATGAGGTACCAAAAATCTTTAGGAATAATTTTACTTAAAAATATTATAACTTATTTTTTAATAAATTGTAGCCGACGAAAAAAGTTATCAATATCTTTTATAAAATGAGTTAATTAAAGCATACATAATTTTCCTGTCAACTGTTTCACAAACTTAATTTCCAATTATTGTTTAAATAAATCATTGCTACAAATTACAATTTTTTTAATAATTTATTACAATATTGGTTGTAAAAGTTAATTGTTAGGCATCATATTTGCATTTTTCAAAATAACTTTTTTAAAAGTATATCATTTAGAATATTATATATTATTAAAATAACATGCATGTAGCTCATACTGAGCATAAAACAAAATACAAATCTAAAAGAGAAAACCGACTCTTCCATGGATATACAGATTTGTAGCCAACCGCGAATGATCATTGCACCGTTTCCATAGTTACTACTAGTTACATTCTTTTCATAGACTCACATTCGTGTGCCAAACTTAACTTGGTGCGCACAGAGTAATCCAAAGGATATGCTTTATCTACTGGCATGTCATATTGACATAAATTTGATCCTAATTTTTAGTGTCAAAATGACACCTTTTTCTGAATGTGTAAATGGAGTCGTTATAGCCTAGAAATAAGTACTCTAAAGGGTTCATTATTGCAATTTGCATATACTTTTTGTACAATACAATAAATATTTGAAAATATTTTCTTCCATCCTTACCCATGTTCTAGCCCTGTAACAGCCTTTACCTCTTAAGTCTCAACTCCATCACAAATTATTATCTATTTAATAATTGCCTCGACTTCAACAAAAGATAGAGTAGCTTAAATTAAATTGAAAATTAACCTACATACCATAACACGCCGCTGACAAAATTTGTAGCATATTATTATACAGGGTTGTGATTTAATAACGGACAAATTCATTTAAAGGGCGGGGGAATTTTTTTTTCAGTTAAATCCTCAGACACATTAATTTTTATTTTCATTTCTGAATTTTCATTATCTTATACTAGTATATACAGGGTATTGCGTAAATTTGATACAACGTCAGCGTAACTTTGTCGAATGGAATTGATTGAAATATTGAAAAGTAAAAATCGAGATATTTCAACTTTGACGTTACGTAAAATATTCAAAAATAATGAAAACAAGCAGACAAGTCAGACAAAAGTATTATGAGGAAACTAATATTTTAAGGAAAATAATATTTTATACTAATAATACAACTGCTAAGCGAACACAGTTGTTTATAATAATAATAACAAATTAAACGCAATAAACAAAAAAGGGAATCAACATAATTGTAAATATATATTTTCTATAGAAGTACAAACAAAAACAAATATTTAGTTAAATTTAAATAAATATAAAACGTACAAATAAACTCATACAAAATAACTAGATACCACATAATAATTTGTAATTATAATAATAATAATGTAATTGTATTAATCAAAATACATACAGAAAATAAATCATTAAAATATTATTCTTTTAATAATAATTTAATCCTTATTTATTTGATACTGGTTTCACTTCTATCAATACTATACCTGATCCTTTATGGTAACAAAAAGCGTACGTTTATATTAAGTTGATGATAAAGGAAAGATGTTTGGTATTTACACAAGATAAGCCGACCTTAGCCTTAGTTAATTAGCTATTTGGGTCAACTTGTGGCAAAATAGTTTTTGATCCAGCGAATTTTTTTTTTAAGAAAAATATTTCAATTTCTATGATTTTAACTTTTTCTTTTTTAAGATAAAAAGCTGAAAATTTTCAATTTTTTTTTTGTGATATGTTAAGTCTAATTTTCTATCTTTACAAAAATGTAAACCATTTTAAAATATGTTTAGGCGTGCCGGATCAGAAGCCCCTAAAAGTATGTTCCGTTTAGCAAGAAAATACACTCAAAAAGTAGTAATTTTTAATTCCAAAAACGATTTCTCCAAAAGTAATGCAAATTTTAAAATAATGGTATATGCTTAAAAGTCAAAAATTAATCTGTTATTTGAAATAAATTAAATTTTCTTAATTTATTGAATTTGAATTGAAGTATTTTTTTCCTACGCCTCAACCAGTATGCGCCGTTGTAATAAAATTCACGGCTAGTTTCATAATGATCGGTATTTCGATCCTTATAACATAAATAACTATTATATATCCGATGTTATAAGATACACAAAAAAATTCAAATTTATTTTGAAAAAAAAAACAATACATTTTTTTCTTATTTTGAAATGTAATCACCTATATTTTATTAAATTTTTTAGAATCAGCGGAAAAATTATATAACACGTTCTGAGTAAAAACATAATATTATTTAAAATATTTAAAGTAAAATACCCAATTGTTCTTAACTTCAAACACGCGTTATGAAAAATTGATACCTAAAAGAAACAAATGAATTCCAAGCTTTTTTTAAAAAACTGTTGTTAAATAAATAAAAATAATATACTTCATGTTAACATTTGTATAAAAATTTAGTAATTATAAGTTTATATGTATTATATTTTTATTTATTCAATATTTTTTTAAATTTTTTTGAGGGACTGTTGATCAGTAAGATAGAAATATGGGCTTCATTTGTTATGATATGGATTTTTTATAACAAGTTAAAATTTGTATCTTGCCTGGATCAAAAAATAAAAGAAGAGAAAGCGCCTAAAACTGTCCTCCATCCTGTTATTCATAATTCAGTTAAATTAAAGAAAAGTGATATTTGAAGCAGTTTCAACTTCAGTATTATGATCTTAGAAATAACTGGTAACAAAAAATAAAGGGTGGCTTGTCTTAAAAGAGACGCACTGTATAGTTGCTAAAAATATGTAAACGTGTCATCTCATTCTTAATCCAGTTAAATTAAATATAGTAAGACGTATAAAAATTCTCATAATCTATAAAGAGATAATTTATAGCATAGATTACATAAAATGGTCAATATTCTTGGTCAGCAGTTTTGCCTTCGGTATTAAGAATACCTAACGATTTGCATTTTGGCGTTGATTAAAATGTGAAATGTTTTGTCAACGTAAAATAATGTACTTAACTAGGCACGACCAAAAACTGTAAAGTAAAAATGCACATAATTATAAAATGACATCTAAGCGCTATGTACTGATTAAACAGAAATGTCGGGTTTTTTTTTCATCCCAAATACTACTTCATCTCGTAAAGTTGGGTGGTCTGCCATTTAATTCCGATGCATCAACGGACCCCTAGTGTTACATAAGATTAATTGATTCTGTCGATATATGTATTTATAATCCTATAAATGTAAATCATATTTATTAAAACATTTATTTCTTTGCGTACTTTTTATCTGCTTTTTTGCGTTGTGCGCGACAAAGCGTGTATACATATGCATTTTGGTAGCAAATAAGGTTTGTAAAGGTCAACTTAATAAAAACTAAAGTAATTATTGTGAAAGGACACCGAATTTTCCTTAGGTATAAAAATTGGCTTTTGATTAAATTAGCTGAAACTCTAAGAAATTGTAGATGAAGTTATTTGAGTAAATGTTCTCGTGAATTAAAACTTATTGCTGTGACTATGTCTTTAAATACGAGGTTTTGAAGCTGAACACTTTCAGTTTTCTGCTTTTCTCTAAATTTTCGATTGTAGTTGTTCTAGTGCTTAATTAAAAACAAACTACCTATGCCAAAATGTTCAGTAATATAAGCTCTAGTCAATTGCATGTAAGTAGTATTTTTTAAATTTTCTTTGTCTCAGGCAATATTTAAATATAATGTATTTTCAACGTGCAGTCAAAAATAAAGACGGTTTATTGTTTCTATATATGCTTTCTAATCATAACATTTTACCTAAATGCCTTTAAGGAATTTTCTCAAATTCTCGAGTATAGGAGAATATTTTAAATTTTTAAAAGTTAAACAAATTATGCGGAAACAACATCACATTTTTTAAGCCTGTAAAGTATATGAAAAAAATACAAGGAACATTGTGCTAAACTATATTTATCATTCAATTGTTATTAGAAATATTAGGCGTATTTAAGGTATTTAATTGTTTTTATTTAAACATTCACACTCTTTTTATATACTTGGCAAACAGGCCGCCATATAATATAATGGTACACTAATGCTAACATAGCTTTTACTACGACATACATCTATTCGATAACCCTTTGGTTCTACTTGTACCATACTATTTTTCATTTATGATGATCAGAAAATTTAAAAAAATAATAGTATTAAAAATGTCTTTAAAACTATCGTAAAACAGATTCTACACAGACTACGTAGCAAAAATAAAAGTACCAGCAACAACAGTTGAAGCCGCGTACTCACTTAGGGAATACTAACGAACGGACAGCATCGCACGAGTAGTGTTAAATATACTTAAGTTTGTTTCAAAATTTGTTTTGACTTCTACATTCAGCGAATGATGCGTAAGGTGTGCATAAATATTTATATTTCAAAACCTGCCTACAACCTTGATTTTCAAAATTCTATGAAGACGCCAGACTAGAGAAAAATCCGTATTCACAAAAATTTCCTTAAGGACCACAATACTGAATCATTATAATCTCGTAATTTTCGAGTCCAACATTACCTTCAACGACGTATAGAAGGTAAAATTCCTTTTTCCAAAATCGTGGTCAATTCTTTTTGGTCGCTTGCCAAAAACATTAACCAAAACTTCTGCAAAAGCTCTTTTCCACCCTTAACTTCTGATGATGAAATCGCCTCTAATGCAAAAGCCGAGCTTTTTGTAAAATAGTTCGCCACGAATTCCACTTTAGTCCCTCCTCTTCACTTCCCCCTTGCATTGTCTTGAAATTGTCCTCAGGATTAAAAAGGTACGACGTATTCGCAAAACACTTAATACCAAGAGGTCCTCTGGCCTTGATGAAATTCCAGTCGGAGTTTCGAGGAAAGTGCACTTCTGAAGAACTAACTTTTATGCTTACAAGGTTATTCCAAGGGTCCAGGGCATTTCCCGTGAAAGCTGGAAATATGTTCTTGTACAGTCTGTTTCCAAACTGGGATCCAAAACTCTTTCGTCTAATTACAGACCCATAGCCCTACACCGAATTATGAGTCAAACAATGGAGAAGTAGAATAATACAGATCTTTTAAATTACCTTGAGCAGTATAAAGTTATCCACGACGAGGCAATATGCTCCCGCCACCAACGGTTCACAGCACGTGAAAAAAGAGAGTTTCCAGAAGAAAGACGAATTGTGTCTTGCCCTGAATTGTCCAAATCCTAATTATTTATATATTTACTACTACAACAAACTATGTTTGTTTAGTATTTTCCATTAATTTATTTCAGTTTGACAGCTGTTTCGACACCCTGTGTCAAACCAACTCATGACTGACTGACAAGATTGATTGTGAAAAAGACACAGGATATCGAAACCGCTGTCAAACTGAAATAAATTAGTAGAAATTATTAAACAAAAATAGTTTATTTATTTATTATACGAATCATAATGAATTTCCATCAAGTAAAGGATAACTCTATTAATTATTTATGTTTTTATTTTAAGCTAGATCAATTAATTAGTTTATTTTAAAGAATGCTATACAAAAACCACGATATATACCGGGGTAGAAAGAAAAATTAATCACGTTTTCTAATAGAAATGCTGCTCTAAGGTCTAAAAGTAAAATGGCGGCATCTACCATTATGCCGCCTTCTTGCCTAAACTCCTTTAAATTACTACCGGGTTTGATGGAGATTTATACTCAGTTTATTATTAAATAAAAATAATGGAGAATAATTACAAACATTTTGGAATAAAAAAATTGTCATTTTTCAATAATCCATGAAACTAGAATTTGAACAAATATTATAGGATATTTTATTATAAATTCTGGAGCTTGATCAACAATAATTAACAGCATAATATTTAAGAATGGTAAAGAAATTCATTAGATTGTTGTTATCTAAGTATATTTGTTTCTCAGGAAAATGTAAAATAAATCCGAATATATAAATTTACGTACGAGAAACACATTCGATATAAATGTGCAAGTAATATAACATTACTTAAAATATTTTTTTCAAAAATAAATAAAAGCCTTTTAAACATAAAACACTATTAAACTTGTCAGTACTTACATTTATTCAAAAGCAATAAAAATATCTGTTTCTAGAAAAGTATACACAAAATAAATAAAAATTAGTAAATGTAATAAACTATTTAAATAAAATTTTAAAATATAGGGTTAAAAATACTCAAATATATATTTTTAGTCGATTGAATTAGTTTCAGGAATAATAAAAACTCTATATTGATTCTATTTTTGCTTAATATGCTGTGTATCTAGCAACCAAAATATTTAAAAACCCAATTTAAAAAAAATCGTTTCTTAACCCACAACTGGAACAAGTCCATCGAATTCCAAGAAGAAGCTCAAATTATTGTCGTCGACATACCCAAAGCATTTGATGAAGTCTGTCATGACGCACTTCTTACCAAACTTCCTGCCTATGATTTTCCTCCAAAACTTTCTACTTGGATTGCCATTTCTTTCCAACAGAAGTATTTCTGTAGTGGCTGATGGATATTCATTTGACTTTTACAAAATCAGCCCATTCCACAGAGTTCAGAGTTGGCGCCTACCTTATTCCTCCTGCACATCAATGACCTGCTTTCTTCTTCCAGCAAACCTATTCTCAGTTATGCTGACGATAGTATACTCTAGTTTTCCCAGACTGAAATTGATGATAAGCGTATATCTTCCTATAACCATATGCTGGAAACCAAAGATTCTCTAATTTCTTCTAATCTGAATTTAATTACTCCGCTTCCCCTTTCTTCATTTATAGCAACCGCAGTACTTACGCCTTTGGCTCCCGTGGTCTGCTTATAGATAAAAAAATTTTTCTCTTTAATATTTGTATTCGTCGTCCAAATACTTTACCTCCACATTAAGTGAACGCATGCGTATTTTTTGGCCAATTAAGTTAAGGCTTTAGAAGAAGAAGGGTCGTTTGTTTGTTTGACAGATCTGGTACTTTTTTGACAAGATATTTTAACAGAAAAATAGATATGCATTTGCTTATAATTTTTGTCGGTTGTTACTGTAATCAGCAATATATATTGTTTAATAGAAGATGTATTTAAATAAATAAAATTTATTGTTACATTTGGAATGTTGGTTTAATTTCAATCAATGGTACATAGAGCTGTTTAAAAATATATAGAGAAACAAGAAAAAGCGATAATTAAACGGAGCGAAGAAGGTAATGTACAGAACATTGAATCATTGAAATAATTGACGTATACTACAATAACAGCAATATATTTTTTGAATATGGACTAAAATTAATAGAAACTATTCCATTTGTTTTAAGTCTTCTTTTTAAATAGGCCTACAAAAATTAACCTAATAAATCATTATTGTTAGAGTACTATCATCTGCTCTTTTTTACATAAATCACTAATTTAATATCGTATACTCATAGTTAAAAATGTAAGTTACTTTCTATTGCAGAATTCCAACTAACTCCATTAATGCTTTGAGGAACAACCTTATTTATTATTAGACGTAAATCAACAAAAAGCTAGAAAAACTTTCCGTTTTTTAAGAATTACCTAAATTTTTTAAACACTTAGAACAAGAACAAGCCAGAGTGAAGCACAAAATCGAAAACTTGTAAATTCTTAAAAATTAGTAATATGACTGCGTTGTGCTTTTAAGAACATTTTAATCAAAGTGACTTCACCTACATTTTCGCAGCGTTACAGTCAATTTTACCGTAAAGATCCTTATAATGATGTAAAGATTTTTCTAGGTCTACAAGTAAGAGTAAAATGAGACTAGAATATTGTTTTTAGCGGATTAATAATCTTCATAATGCAGTACAGCAGACGCAGCTCGTTGTTAATAGCAATTAAGTATCTAAAATAAATCTGACCCTCTGCATTATAAGTAACACGACATTCGTGTGTTTTATGAATTCACTCAGGTTTATGTGAGTTTTACGCTCAGCTTTTAGGGGAGAGGATGATGAGTGTCCTATTATTAAAATTATTTTTTGGTCATCTGTTATGAGCTGGACTTCAATTCATGTGGATATTACCGGAAAGCATGCCATATTACGCGAACTTTATTGTACTGAGTGGTAGAAAAATTTTAAACAAATAACATAGGGGAAAAAAACTTATTCTTATTCTCTTTAATTTATATTTGTGTTTATACTATGTTTACAGAGCTATCAATAAATTATAAAATTATATACAATTTTGCGTATGTTAAGACTTATTTCTACTCACAAAAAATAAATTTAAAAACTATATTACTTGCCAGCAATATTTCCTGGCTTGAATCTATTTTTCTAGTAAAATAATAAGCATTTTAGTAAAGTAAGTAGTGAATTTCTTAATATGCAGCTACACTTAAAAAAATTGCATTTATCAAACAGCTTTTGAGTTAATAAAGTTAATGTAAGCCACAACAGATGAAAGAGTCCGAATGGAGAGCCGGATAAGTTCAGCTTTAAGTTGTAAAACGAGAACTGTATTTGTGACGAGAAGAAAATTTTATATCTGTTATATTGTATGTATGTATATATGTTATAACCTCGTGTGCATTAGTGCAGTTGGAAATTATGGATTTTAAGCACTCATTTTCGTATATTGTCTGTTTTCAACAAAGCTTGCAAAAATTTCAGCATAGTGAATTTTCCGTTTATTAGGAATAGTGAAGTGTGACTCAATTTAGTTCGGTTCATAGTAATTTATTAAGACAGATATTCTATTTTCAAACATTTTTATTCGGCGCCATTTTATTCCAACATATTGGATTCCTACTAATGATTTACCAATTTCGACCTATGCCACACTTGAGTTTTGGGCATAATGACTGACACACTCTGCCACTTTTTCCCGTCATGTTGTACTCGTACCATTTTAACCCTATATATAATTTAATTGTACTCTAAAATTTAAAATCAAGTGAATAAGAAGATTGTTTTACGTTTTTTTAATATTTTATTTAACTGGCGTTTTGTTTGCAATTTTGAATTCGCATTACAACTTTATCAGTTTATCTCCATAAACATTAAATGTGTAATGGTTGGACAAAATTTGAAATTAATCTCACAAGTTTTTTTTCGGGTTTTTTTATTATTTTAATAAGCCGCCACTATATTTTGATATCTTGGATTCATATCAAATTGCTAAAAGTTCATTTCTGCGTAACACTTGAATTTTGTGCAAAATCTGAGGTATACTGGATACTTAATTTTTTAGTAATATTTTTTAACGTTTCACTATGTCGCCATTTCGTCCCTCCATACTAAGTTTATCAAAATATTACAAGGCCATATTGACCAAAATTTATACCCAAATGTTTGACCAAAATGTGAAGATAATCGTATAAGCTATGCCGAGAACTCTCAGATAGACAGACCGACGGAATTGATAAAATATATTTTTTGGCATCTAGGGACGCTAAAACTTGAAGATATACGAAGCCTGAAGGTGATTTTTTTCCCGATTACAAACATTTTATTTGGCTGCCAGTTTGCACCGTCATCTTGAATTCGTATCACAATTTTACGAGTTCATTTTCAGTTATACTACAATTAATTATTGCTCAGAATTTGAAATAAATCCATTAAGCATTAAGGCTGAATTTTTAACTAATTCACTAAGCTGCCGTTTTGTCTCACCATCTTGGTTCATGTTAAAGTTTTACCAGTTGATTTCTACATATTACTTGATTTATGCGAAATTTGAAGTACGTTGGATAAGTAGTTTTTTAGTAATAGACCGCCATTTTGTTTCGACATACTGGGTTTTTACCAACATCTTACTGGGTCACATGACCCTTAATTTTTGACCAAAATTTGAAGTCAATGGCATAGGAAGTGTTTAGCTATGCCGAGAACAAACAGTTGGACAGACCGAAACAATCGAGAAGACATGTTTTTCAGTTTTTCATCGTCTAGGGACCCTGAAACGTAAAGTTCTGAAAAAAAACTCGGAGGGAGATTATTTCACCATTCTACAGAAGGGTTACATGGATTAACAAAGGGTTACTTTCCTTCTACGAGGGAAGTATTAAAAATGTCTTGTTATGCTACATACCTAGTTCTTACAATATTGTCAACAAAACACCTAAATTTATCTTATATAAACAAATATTACGTAATGACGATTCGAAATTATTACGTAAAAATTCAGATATGTTATAACCTTCTATTTCCAAGACAAAAATTATCATAATCAGTATATGTTTTTAAATAAATTATTTGACTAAGCCAAAGCATAATGTGCGTTGTAAATTTATTTTTCTCGAAAGAAAACTAAACATAACTTTGGCGGTATAGTTGTTTCAGACACTTTTGACATTTTTAAACTTAAAGCTTCAAAATATTTTATTGTGAGACAAGTAATAAAGTGGATACAAAATCTTTAAATTATGTTTCTATATCTCGATTAAAAAACCAGTTAAATCAGGTTCACTAATTTTCTGAACACTGACAGCGAACTGGGAACACACTGTACATGTGATAAGGAATCCTGGTAAAAGCAAAAGGTAAAATATACAATTTCATTCTTATATTATACAAATTTCCTTTTTGAATACAACTTTTTCCTAGCAGATATTTTACATAAATGCTTCTAGATCAATGAATATTCCAAAGAACAGGTAGAAAGTTAGACAGAGCGAAAAAATGTGAGTGTCATGAAGACAAAATATTTTTTGTAAAAAAAAAACAGGGAGAAAATGTTACCAGACAGGAGCACAACCATAGGAAAATACATTTTTAAACGCATGTTGTAAGAATAAGCAATACCCAGGAAAGCTATTTCATAAAAGAAATGTGTGCGATTCTACCAAATAGATAGTTTATAATGCTTTATATTTTTAAAAAATATTACTTTACGTCAGTTTTTATAAATTTTCATATATTAACTTTTATATAATGGGAAGATTGTTGGAAGTCCGCATGTCAATGGTGTGGTAGTTTATATAGACGGAGTTTCTTGTGTAATAATTAACTAACCGTTTTTTAATTAAACCAAATCTCTGAACTATGGAGTATAAACTTTTCGACGACTTTCCATATTAAAAATCTAATTTTGATTAAATAAATATATACAAATCGCATACAGGAATTAAATATTGTAAATTTATTGCTGTAATTTTAGATGCAGAACGGCACCCTAAACAATATAGCACCGTAATCAAACACAAACAAAATTAAGCTAAAATATTTTTTGGATTTTTCGCAACACTATAAATTAAATTATTCAGTTGCGAAAAAAAAGCAAAAAAAAGATTTTTGTTTGTCATTCTAAACGCAACAAATAATCTGAACACATTACAAAAAATTAAGCTATTGCATGGACTATATTTTGCTTAGGTTGGCATGTCTAGCTTATTTTATATAGTTTTTGCACTATATGCAAGGCTTTCATTTTACACATACAGTTGCGGCCGTAACAGGTCCTGATTAATAGACATTTTTATTATTATTGTTATTACTATGAGTAATATCCAAATTGTTATTTAGCTGATGCACTATTCACTGCCATCTACGCTACCAAGGTTTGAAAGAAGCCCTGTAAGATATTATTTGCAATCTGGTAGAAAATAGGCGACAAAATATGTGCTTTTAAACAAAATTTGAGCTAATGCATAAATAAATTAAAAAACTTAATTTGAGTGCTCCAAACGATGCAGAATATCTGAATACTTATATAGTACCACCCTCGCTGAACAGCTAATAAACTTAGGTTTGATGCCTAAATTAGTGTAACTATTCTTTATTGGGTCTCATTAAGGAAAATATCCTAAAAATTTAGATGTGAAACCGGTTGGTTCCCTCTACACGCATTCTAGATAATTTATAGTCGAAATATTTTATTGCCCATGAAGGACGTTACACACAATATACACTACCATGGTTTCGGAAAAAAGCTTTCTATTTGATGTTTAATTATAAGAATAGTAGTTTTAGTAAAACTAACTTCTAAATTTGTATATCAAAGCGAAATTTTAAAAAATCTCTAATATTAAGTACATATTATAGGGTCTCGGCTGTGTAATAAACCGAAAAATGTTTGAATCATTATTTTAGAGCTTAACAGCCAAATAAACAAGAATATAAATGTCTTGGAATGCTTTACAACCTAACTTGTTTCGTAAAAATGGTATATTTTGTGGAATGTCTACAATTATTAACTTGCCAATTAAAGCATAACTGTTAGTAAACCAAGGAAGTATAATTCGTCTATATTATTTTTCTTGAAAAAGAGCCATATTGAGAAGTGAATATTATCACCCTTCTCCAGAATATAATATATTATCAATAGAGAAATATATCATTCTAAAAAACGGATAAAAAAATATGGTTTTGTTCCTTTTTTTTCCTAAAAACATTGCATATCATTTCCTGATATTTTTTGTTATGAATCTGACTGGTGAGCACTTCAAAAGGTTATTTATCTCCAATTAAAATGCAAACTTTTTCGTTTAATTAAAAAGCTAAATAAAAATTGTAGACAGGTGATTTATAGCCTTAAATGATTTATGATGGACAGGATTTGAATATAGGGGTACTGCAATAATTAGTAAACTATGAATATAGAGATAATAAGAGAACAACTTCAAGAAAAATGAAAAACTAAACCTGAGGAACACCAACTTGAAAATGCAATATAAACTATCAATTGACTTTAATACTTAACTTAATTAGAAATAAAGGTACTTTAATTAGAAAATAAAGGCAACGTCTTTATAAATATGCCATATTTTTGTCTGTTTGTCCATTTTTAACAGACTATCTTGCATATTATACAATCACGATAAGGCTCTTCGTTTTACTTACCAATATAACAAGTTTTGTAGCTTGATGTTTAAAATAAGCAGAGAAAAAAACTAAAATGCATAATTATTAAGTATTATAAAGCCCAAGATGGAATAATTAATAACTTTATTTAATGCTCTTTCGATAAAGTCGGTTTTATTTTTTTAGTTGTTTTATACCTTTTAGTTCAATCTAAACAAAATTTTATTGCAAAGGTCAGCTTTAAAGTTTCCGGGTCCTAAACGTAGGTTAAAATTTTGCCTTTGCATTACGGTACTACTTATAAAAGGCGCCCTCTTTTGATTTTTATAAAAAAAAACAGCACACACATTTCAAATTTTAAATTTATTAGTAAAAACCACGATACTTAATATTATTATCATATCCTCTGTTCCCTTTAGTCCCTCCGTCTCCGTTATAAACTCCACTCATTATTACAAAAAATGTTTTGGGTTAAGAATAAAGATATTTGATATTTTCAACATTCTTTATATTACCCGAAATATTCTGAAGAAAAATAGATTAGCTGCCTTATGGCTGAAGAAAATTGGATTCGCTCTCAGTGATATCTATTTATTATAATTAATAAAAGTGCTGATAAGGTTGGGCTAGGACCGCTTTGCTATAAGGAAAGCGTGTGGTAGTGCTTCAACAAAATTTTTTCTTAACAAAACGTGTACTGTAAAGTGGATCTGTCCCATATGTGTGTGTGTGCGTGAGTTAAATGTATTTGACACTGGAATAAACTAACTAGCCAGTTTCTATTTTCTTAACAAACTATATCTAGATAGATACTTAAAACTAAATTCCATGCCATATTTTGATTTTTTTTTGCTTTTTTAAATGTTTTTAAGTTTCTGAATATTTTCTTTATTTTATTTATGTCTGTCCATTGGAGTTAGGTTAGCCAAGGTTCGATGATGAAACCATCATTAGCGTTATAAACCATCATTAATGCCATAAATTCACACCTTAAATAAAGCAAACAAAAACTCACTGGGAGCTGGCTAGACTCTTGTTGGGTTATATATATAGTTTTGAGTTAGTTTTTCTCTTGTTATATATAGTTATATATATATATATATATATATATATATATATATATATATATATATATATATATATATATATATATATATAACCCAAGAAAAATCTAGTAACATATATATATATATATATATATATATATATATATATATATATATATATATATATATATATATATATATATATATATATATATATATATATATATATATATATATATGATATAATACTTTCTAAAAAAAAATAAATGTAGCATATATTTTGAAGTCAGTTAAAAAATGGAAAAAATCCTGCCATAGGACGCAACGACTAGGAATATTCTCCTGTAATATATTTTTGGTTGCTTAATATGTATTATTGAACAGAAAACCGTTCAATGTTAATATCTCGGGGATTGAAGATCTGTGAAGATGCATCGGTGCAGTTGAAGACGAAACGTCATATACTTAATTTAAATAGATGTTCTATAAGAAAAGAAAGAAAAATGAGCCTGGGCTTTGAGGTGTGGGAACGGAAGCATTTAGTTGCGAAAGCAACACAAGGTTGGGAAATTATGTTCGTTTATGGTTTGACTTGCTTTCCCTCCTTTATCTCGGGTTTGATTTCACATCGAAATAAACAATATCTCAACAGAGAAGAAATTAAACAAATATAAATTAAACTTTTGTAACTGCGTGGGTGAAATGAAAGAATCAAAACGCACAATTCCTTAGTAGTAGATAATAATATATTAAATACTGTTAAATATGTGGGTGACTTGACGCGTCTATCGTAATATTATTTATATAAATGGTGTGTGTTATTCATTTATTCAAATTATATACGCATATAGCATTTTTATGTTGTTTATGTCAGAAATATTTCGGATGTAGAAATTTATTATTTATCGATGAATGGTTAGGTGTATTGTCCTTAATAAGGAATGTTGTCTCTTTGCCAAAATACAGATAACTATCACCGCGCTTAGCACTAGCTCTCAATAATATAAGATATAAGCTTATTAAAAGAAAAACAAAATAAACAAATAAACGAACTTTCAACATATTTTACTAATTTATTAGAACAGATGCGGTTAAGAACCGCAACTGTCAGTATCAATTACTATATTTTTGCATACAAAATTGTCTCAACACTCGCACTTAGGATTCCCGGATTCATTTCGGGATAACTCTTGGTAAAAACAAGTATACGCATTCGCCATTTTACAAAAAGTCAGGTTATTATATAGTTATTAAACACAAATTTTAGGTCGAATGAACAACATTCTAAGCAAGACTATATAGACATAAGGTAACTATCTTCCTAACATTCCTTCTAACGAATAAAATTGAACAAGATACCTGCTTATTTTTTAACAAAAATTATAAGCAAAAGGGACATACATATAAATAGGCTCCAGTCCTTCACTACCCCAGTAAAAAAAATTCCTAGAATATTTACCAAACTTCCAACCTACTACACTCTCTGCCTAGTTTGTTTTAATAATTTGGTACCGTTTGGCCTATTAGTCCAAAATTCTAGTCAGATCATTATAATTTAGGCGAGAGTCCTCTACCAAATGCAGCCATATCTCACTTATTATTTATTTCTTAAATGAAGCTTATTACGCAAATATAAAAGAACTCAAGTTTTATCGACATTTTTAAAATCTTGATATATTGACCAAATCTTTGGTAGTTCATTAACGTCTTAAGCCATACAAATGGCAAGTAAAATCAAAGACGGATAAATCTCCGTACATACGATCTATTTAATGTTAAATAAAACACCCTCAAATGAATCCCAAATGTGCATTGTTTCCCTATAGGAGAGACCCAGGGGAGAAATTGTCAATCGCAATTCCACGGCCAAAGCTGCCAGTACGTAGCACTCTCGTATCTCCAAACTGAATTACGCATACAAATATTTCTCAACAAATAGATCTAACTCCCGCTCTTGGCAACTTCGCTCCTAACATTGTTGCAAGTGAGTTAATATTTCGGTTAAACGACGACACAAAATTTGAAAAGTTACCTTAATCCGTATTTATGGTGGAAGAGTTATTAGAGAAAAAATTTGTAGTTTATTATCTAACTTGATTGAAATTTCATAATCATTTTTGAAAAGAGAAAACATAATATATTAGTCTGAATTTTCGGGACAGTGGACAGAGCGTTTAACTTCCGGGAAACGAAACAATCCTACAAATTCCGGGACTAATTATGAGACAATCTCGGAAGTCCCGGACGTCTGGCAACCCTACCTGCACTAAGTGTCTTTTGCCACACTT
This sequence comes from Kuschelorhynchus macadamiae, assembly GCA_030620095.1. Lineage (NCBI taxonomy): Eukaryota > Metazoa > Arthropoda > Insecta > Coleoptera > Curculionidae > Kuschelorhynchus > Kuschelorhynchus macadamiae. Next base: position 366,303 of record JAUTXW010000980.1, on the reverse strand, counting down.
TACTAACACACTTCCGGAAGTTGAATAAATTATGATGTCATCTCTGTCTGAAACAGACTACACCGTACACTAAAAATATCTACCGAGTAAAATGTATATAACATTGATAAATTACTTCAAGGAAGAATATAATAAATAGGGTTGAATCAGCCTAAAGAAATTAAACAATTAAATTTAAGAAAGGCAACTCGATGCTTTGGGGCAATTAAATTTGCATTCGGCAATGCATCTCAATTTGGCCTGGCGGTTTATCAACGCAGATTCTTGCTGTCGTATACAATGACGATGCATCAGCTTTTATTGTCTTACAACCGTTCGCTGGTGAGAAAACCTAAGAAAGTGCCGATCGAATGAGCTATAAAACACCGGGACGATTGTTTTCCACGGCAGTATTTTAAGGTCGTTTTATTTCTTGTCTGTGCCTATTTCCTAATTGATTTCTTCTTAATTACACTCGGTTTAGATACTGCTCAATTTGCTTGCTCACCGTCATTATTTTGAGTTAATCAAAATAAGATTATTAATTGAAAAAATGCTCTGGAAATGTAATAATAGAAAATAAAATGAATATAGGCCCTCGCACAGAACTTATATAAAACCAACTTCAATAAAATTCGCTGAACTTTTAATTCTTCTGAGTATGTTAAAATCGTACTAGTGGGTTTGGACATATAATTCACAGAAGGGACCTTTTTATGAGAAGCCTAGTAGCTACTGCAAAAAATAATAAAATGTTTGTTTTGGAAGGAAAGTTGCTGCTAAATTCTAGTAAATAACTTTTTAATTTCAATTTTATGGTGGAAATCATGGCAAACCCATACCATTGTCAATCGAAGAAATGCATATAAATAAGCTATAAATAACATTGATAACCTCTAGGGTATGAATCGCTTGATTTAAACTATTCTACAATTTCCTTCATACTATCTAAAGCATACATTAAAAATGAGGTCACATTTGCTTTCACAAATGACGCACAAATAAGCAATTAATATTTGTTTTTCTCAAAAAGAAAATGTCATTTAGAAAATTTTGATGATTACCTTACCCATATATATTTTTGCTTAAGAGTAATTATAGTTGTTTTAAACAAAAAATTTCTGATATTATTTCTGTTTATTTTAAATAATTTTTAACATTTTTATGGTCTATTGACTTATTTTTATCAAATATGACTTTTAAAATTTAGATTTTTCTATGAAAGAAAAATTTTAAAAAGTGCATAATATTTTATTGTATTTGTTTGTGAAAACTAATGTGATGCCAACTTTAGATGCATATTTTAGATAGTATGACAGAACTCTTTTAACAAACTAAATAAAGCTGTCCAGGCCCTAGAAATTATCAAAATTATTTTTGGCCAACTTAGTTTTACTTTATCGATTGACAATCATTTGGGTTTGCTTTGGTTTTTACCATAAAAAAGAATGAGAATAAGTCATTAATATTAATATTATTACTCAAAACAGTTATTTACTAGAATTTTTTTTAAACTGCTGGAACTTCGAACTGCACCAAGGAAATTTTATAAATATGGATGAAGGTTTTCGGCTCTTATTGAAGAATATAAAAATGAATTTTTATATTCTTCAACTTGGAAAACTGGACAGGAGGTAGACCATAAAAAACTAAGATAAAATGTGAAATTCGTTTTCCTCAAAGGCATGTTTTTTAGATTTTATAGCTCTCTATCTCTAAAATTATTTGTTGTAAAATATCAATAACTCGAAAACTAAAATAATATATGGAGTTTCTTTCAAAAATTCTAAGCTCTTATAAAGTCATGAAATCTTGCTGATATATCAGCTTAAAAATAATAGTTTTATCTATTTTTTTGCATTTTAAGCTTCTCTAAAGGAGGACCCTTCGGACGACTGTATGAACAAAACAGATAGTACGATTTCGACATGCCCAGGGTAACTTTGAATCAAGAGGTCAAAAAATACACCTCAAAAATTCAGCGAATTTTATTGGAGCTGGCTTATTATAAGGATCATGAGTGGTCCTTTCTTGTTTCTAATTTGTAAATATTTTTTAGGTGGTAACAACCGTTCTAAGATGCGGACATTAAATACCACTGTTTTTACTGTATAGCAATAAAACTAAGTTAGGTCTTATTGTAACAATGCCTTGTGCTTTAGCCTAAGTAAACAAGTGTTTTATATTAATCTAAATATTACGTAGGTACAAAAAAATCGTTATTAAGTAGGCACTTCAAAAAAAATCCTATTTATATTCAGAGTTGCTTGCTAAGCAGGGTTCAAAATGTAAAACCGACTTCATTACATCGATTTAAAAGCAATTTCCGTAGATGGGCTCAAACATTTCTTAGAATTAAATATTTATTACGTAATGCTTATTATACTATTAAAGACGGCGTTTCTTAAAAATGAAGATAAAAAAAGCAACTTTACAAATTACTCAGGACTGTAGTTATTATACGAAAACTTATAGAATACATATTATTTTCCCAAATTATCAAAGTGCCAGCCAGCTTTTGGAGTTTTCCTGTAATAGATATAGTACTTACTATACGCAACTTTCGATACAAGCAAAAAAGGAATATTTTATAAACTTGAAAGAATGCTAATAAAAATAAACAAAAAGTAATATTTTCTTCTGATACCATATTGTTGTTATTGATAATCAGTCTAATTATGTAGTTAAAAATTGCTAAGGCAAGTTGGATTTTCGTGCAATAAAGTTAAAAAAAAAACGTATTTTGGCACATATTACGTTTTGTTTATTAAATTGGGTACAATATTGTAAATATTTAATATTTGGTAGATCATAATATAATTAAATCAAACAGTTAACATTTTGCTTATTTTCAAACACAATCTTAAGATATTTAACTGATTTATATCTGGCATTGTAAGTGTCAAGGTAGTAATTATTTGCAAGGTAACCTAGGTATGTTATTAAGTTTTTAAATTAGATAAACTACCTATAAATAGAAATCTATCAGAAATATTTGATATTTTCATTTTATATGTCTTGCAAAATATTAATATTGCGTGTTTCTTTTAAAATATTTACTTTACTGGCAAGATCATTGAAGCGAGAAACGAAGGAAAATGGAATAACGATTAAGCGTCAAGTGCTTATTTCCTTGCGTATGACCCGTGAGGACGTACGCTACAGAAACCCGAGAAGATAACAAACGAACAAAAAATATCCTACGAAAATAAAAGTACTGAGGAATATAGCGGGATGTACACTAACAGACAGGAAAAGAAACAGCGACATAAGGAACGAGTGCCAGGTATAGGACCTAGTCAGATGGGGACGGAAGTGGTGTAGAGCTTGGATTGACCACGTTGCTAGAATGAACAGGGACAGGATAGCAAAAATTGCACAAGACGGTGTTCCACAGACACGCCGACTACTTGGCAGACCTCCTAAAAGATGGAAGGACTCCTGACGTCTACATCACAAGGGAATGAGAATTAGTGGGAAAATACAGGTCTAAGCCCTAAAATAAGAGGAAGAAGAAGAGAAGATTTCCTCAACATCAGACGAATGAAAAGAGGAAGTTCCATTTTTTCATAATGATCAAAACGATAAATTGAATCCGATCTAACAGGATTCTAGAGTTTGAAAGGTTCAGAAAAGTTTAAGAAATCTAATATACAGGTTGACTGCATTTCTTATACAGTGTGGTCCAAAAACTTGGATACTGCTTTTTATTGAAATTTTCATAAGGTAATCTAAGAAATCCAAGGTGGATTGCAAAAATATCTTGCAAGCAATGGTTAGATTGGAAAATGTTCTTCTAAAAATATTAAAACAAACTGCTATACGGGCGCTGACCAACCAACAATATAAAACTTTTACTGACATTGAATCTCAAATTATCACCTGGATTGTAAGGTGGGACAAGGTGAAATATTTTTAAAATATATAAAACTGTATATAGGTCAATTAATTTGCAAATATGTAATTATTGGGGTTACATAATAGGCGCGTACCCATAAATAAAATCATATCAAAGCAACAATACTTAAACTTCATAAAAAAAGAAAAACAATATACGAAGGTCAAACAAACACCTCCGTAATATATTTGCAATATCCAGTAGCAGTTATCGGTCAAATAAAAACAAAACTAATAACAGTTTATACGTCCAATTAAAAAGTAATAAACTATGGAAATTATCGGACTAGATATGCAAAGTTAATGAACAATTTAACGTTTAAGCGATGGTAAATTAAAATAATCGTAATGTGACGAATGCAAAATAAAAGCGTTTGAGTATCATAATGATGTTGCATTATAACTCATAATTGCCAGGGAAATCACATGTAATTATTCGCGATGGCAATTAGAGTGAGAATCGTGCGTTACGTCGCGCCATTCCGCGGTGTTTACGTAAAACTGATGGGATTTTATGTCAGAGTTTTCGGTGTTAGAATTTTTTCTCAGTTATAAGCTGACTTGTAAAACGTGACAGAACAATTTTTAAAATTAACCTTAAGTCGATGGGTTTTAGAAAAGTAAAGAATTTTCGTATTTAATAACTGTTTTTAAAAATTTCTACAATAGTGGAAAACCGGCATTTCGTCCGAATAAAGGAAGCAACAAACAAGGTAAACTTTTATTGATATTACTATTTTTTAATTTTAATTATATAAGTTCTATTAAGATTTAATGCTACAATACAACTAAATAACTTATCTTACTAACTAAAAAGAAAAATTAAAAATGTGTGTCATATTTTAGTTAGTAGTCTGTAGTGTACAGGGTGTCCCATTTTCGTAGGTTTTACGGGGTTTCCAGCTTAAGAGATACAACTTTTCGACGAAACTAAACAGGGTGATTTTGAAAATTTGTCATTTTCGAACCCCCTGTAACTCAATCGTAAAATATATTTAAAATGTTTCAACTGGTATTTATAGATTTTTTCACGTAGAATTCAGTGGCGTACTCAGATTTTTGCTGATATAGTTTTTGACATATTGGCATAACCTACTATTTTTTAAATGGGACACCCTATATATTATTTTTTCATCTTATTCTTCGTGTCGAGAGCTTTTCAAAAACATACCATAAGTCATATTTATTTTTATAAATAACATGAAAAAATGCATTTATCTTTAAACGGATTTATGGCATAGCAGATCAATCGAAATAAGAGAAGGTGGCTGTGGAGCCATGGAAAAAGTTAACAAATATTTATTAACGAAATAACAAAGTAACAGCCTCAGAAAAAATTAGGAAGTAGGTAAAAGGTAATAATTATAATTTCATTAAAACTACAAATATTGTTTAAATTGTAGACCATTATGTGTCCTACAAGTGTGACAAACTTTAAAAATTCTTTTTAATGCATTTTCTATTGTAAATGACTGTCTTTGTAACTCTGCAAAAGCGTTTTCGGTGGCCATTCTTAATTGTTCTAAGTTTTCGTATCGCCTTACATAAACCTTGTTTTCTAAATAACCCCACAAAAAGAAATCTAAAACTGAGAGGTCAAATCGAACAGGTCCGTGTGTTCCTATCCATCTTCCAGGAAAATGGTCGTTAAGCCAGTTTTGACTTATTCTGGCATTGTGGGCTGGAGCTCCGTCTTGCTGGAAATATTTAGTTGAGCCAAGGGAACATCATCCAAAATTCCTAATGCGTCTTCTAGGATTCGCACGTAACCAATCGAATTCAGATTTCCTTCATATATTTGGTAAACTATTTTTCGGTTGAAAATAAAACAGGAGACATTGAATCCAAATCTGCCCTGACGCTCCCTAGGAAAAATAACATGGTTGTTTTCTTGACTCCAAAATCGCGTGTTGTGTCTATTTAAAATCCCTGAACTAGTAAAATGTGCCTCGTCTGACCAAATAATCTTTTTTTCAAAATCGATATCTTCTGCCTTCATATTTATAAACCAATTGCAGAACTCCAATCTGCGCTCTGCATCACCAGGATGCAGATGATGCACAAGTTTGTATTTATAGGGTTTGAATTTGTGCTTTTTCAAAATTTTCTGCACTTTGGTTTTCGGTACACCCGCCTCTTCGTCTATTTTCCTGCAAGATGTTTCAGGAGCTGTCTGAACGAGGGCTAAAACGTTGACCTCAATTCTTCGTTGTCTTTATTGTAAGTTCGCGATCGAGGCTTGTTAAAAGATCCATATTGGCAAAGATTATTTTTAATTTTTTGAAAAATTCTTTTTTCTGGTTGTCTTCTCTCGGGATATCTAAGATAAAATAAAGCGAACCAATAAAGTCAAAATGCAGGAAGATAAAAAAGAACTAACCTGTTCAGATAAAGCTCTGCCGCCTGATCTGCATCTTCATTAGACAATATAAAACACGCGTTCATATCATATTTCTCAAAATATTCAAATTTTTGATTCTGAGCCATATTAAAAACAATAATTATAATAGACGTCAAGAAAAATTTAAACGCAATAATGCCAAAAATGACAGCAGTAATGGCTGCCTGATCATACTTTTGTTGGCGTTGTCATGGCTACCACAGCCACCTTCTCTTATTTCGATTGATCTGCTATGCCATAAATCCGAAAGAAAAATGCATTTTTTCATGTTATTTATGAAAATAAATATGACTTATGGTATATTTTTGAAAAGCTCTCGACACGAAGAATAAGATGAAAAAATAATATATAGGGTCTCCCATTTAAAAAATAGTAGGTTAGGTTAGGTTAGGTTAGGTTAGGTTAGATCTGATGCCAATATGTCAAAAACTATGACTCTCAACAAAAATCTGAGTATGCCACTGAATTCTACGTGAAAAAATCTATAAATAGCAGTTGAAACATTTTAAATATATTTTACGATAGCTGAGTTACAGGGGGTGTCCGAAAATGACAAATTTTCAAAATCACCCTGTAGCACGGAAACTAAAATGGTTAGGGCAAATCTGTTTGCGGCCTCTTTAGTTTCATCGAAAAGTAGCACGGTGTCGCGAAAACCGCATCTCTCTATCTCTACTCATAAGCTGGAAACCCCGTAAAACCTACGAAAATGGGACACCCTGTACTGTAAACATAAAAATCTAACAAACATGAAAACACTTTGAAAAAGAAGTTTTCTTAAGTAGTGTGAAAATATATACTATAAAACGAAGGGAATTGTCAAAATTTGCTAAAATGTATAACATCTTTCGACACGACGATAGATTTTCTTATCATTAATACAGAAAAACTGTTTTGTTAAAATTAGATACACAAAAATACATACATTTTCGCAATTTTTAATATTTTATTTTATCTAGAATATTAAATAAAATTGCAAAAACAGTAAATATTACAAAAAACACTACTTTTTAATTGCATCTTCTATTAAAACAGTTGACACTTGACTTATTACGTATCATACAATCTTAGATTAAAACCATATCAGGTTTCCTATTTAAAACTCTAACGTTTACTTTCGGTTTTACAAGAAGTCAAATTCAGATGTTTTATTTATCGAAAACGACACCATATGATATCATGTTATTATTCAATGTTGGATATAAATATATGTTAAATTGTACTAAAATGACAAGCTGCGATATCTGTGCCACAAGGTATACAGTGAGGAATAAAATAAAAAGATGTATTTAACTCGTATTTTCAGTTATCTGCACTTAAGTCAGCCACCATTACGAGGATGAAGCTATACTCAAGATCGAGCGTAGAATTATAAAAGTTGAATAAAATATTTAAAAGTTTAATTGTGTTTCTCTGTAATTATTTTTAATGCACAAAGTTATTCAGAAAGATATATATTAAATATATATTTATGGTTTTTTGAGCTCATTATGTTTTTAATTAGTTTACCGCAAGTACCAAAGGAACTATTTTCTGCTTTGATTTTAGCAGCTTAGAAGTATATTTTTTATTCCAAAAATTTTATTTTTAAAATTTTAAACTATTGAGTAAAAGGAGTAAAATAAAATAATTATTTAATAAAGAACTCCGACTGCTAAGAACATACTGTGAAAGATATTAGTTACGTTTTCATAAAATTGCATTTTATATTTTGTAAGGTTGACATAATCTAGGTATTAGGTATTAAGTAATTTAGGGTATCAGAGCAACTTTACAACCCCTTAACTTCTCAAAGTCTTATTAATCGTCGAATAAAAAATGTCCCCAGTAAAAGTATGTACTCTTTAAAAAAATGCTATTACTGTAACCATGAAAAGTCAACCTCGGAAATGTTTGTAGATCTTTGCGTTTTTCAAGGGTCTCTAGATCTCGAAAAACATGTTTTCCCTTTCCGTCGGCCTGTCGTTCTGTCTGTGCGGGGCAAAGAGTGGTTTGCAAAAGTCTGCGTACTCACATTATATGAAACCCTAAAAATATATTAGCCCAAATTCAAAATAATGAACATGTTATATATCAAATAATATTAAGAACAACTTAATATATTATTTTCCAAAAGTCTGCGTGAATTAAAGTTTTTATCAATTTAGACGAAATTTAATAAAAAGTGAGCTATAGTTATTTGTTAAAAAGTGAACTTGCTGAGTTGCGGAGAAAAATTTTATAGGGCCACAGCAAAGATAATTCTATGAAATCGATCAACGGTGGCAGCGCGAAGTAGAATAATATAAAAGAAATAATAACCTCAAAATTAAGCTGGAAAAAATTTATAATACGGGAAGTACGTAAAAAAACCTAGTGTTAGTCTTTCCAAATTATAAACAAGATTGGATAATTGTTTAGATACACCGGTACACTCTTCAACTATTTCCAGGGTCTTTCATGATGCTAAATATAATAGCCGCATTGCTAGAAAACCTTCACTTTTCAAAATAAATTTGAAAAAGCGTTTAGAATGTACCAAAAAACACGCAAACAAGGATTTCAACTCTTGGCAAAAAGTAATTTTCTCTGATGAGAGTCAATTTAATGTCATTGGTTCTGGCGGAAGAAGCCGTGTATGGAGAAGAAAATGTGAAGAATTTTTGCCGAAATACTTAAATTGTATAGGAAAAAATAGAGGTGGAGGGGTACTTTTATGGGTTGTAATCTGCAGCCGGACCGAGCAATCTACGTTTAATTTTAGGCATTATGGATAAACAGGTTTATTTCGATATATAACTTACATGCATAAAAAATGAGATTGCAACATAATTTTTATTTTCAACATTATGATGATCCAAAACATACAGCCCACAAAGTAAAGCAATCGTTTATTATGCCCCCCTTAGCCATTCCTGTCAGAAATCCAGGGTCATATGGGGATGGAATGGTAATTTTTATATAAATATAATTATATAATAGACCTGTGAAACCATTATGGCTGAACAAAATAGCTGTCTGACGAAATGTTAAAAAATTCAGTAGCAAAAACTACATATATTGCAGAAAACAGGGATTAACAGGTTAAACTTTAGTGCGAGTCCTATATGACAAAATTGTTTCAATATTCAGAAAAAATTTATTTCATGGAAACAAACTTTTATATATAGGAAAATGTCATTTTTTTATACACTACGTTTCTTCTCATTTAGTTCCAGCAAATATAAGGCATTGACTAAGTATATTTTTCCCTCAATTTTGCCTTGAAGATCCCTAAATATACCTCCTGCAATCGCAAGCGAGTAGAATAGAATAGACAGTTATTCCAGTTTAACACGGTCTAAACTTAAGAACTCTAATTTTGGTGTTCTAACAAAATTTTCTCATTTTAGCGGCACATGTTGTAAGCAAGATATCCAGACATTGATCTTAAAATAGAACTAGGCAATGAGATTCTTCAAGTCAGACATATTTCTAATATTTCTTTAGACCCGCAAAATGTATTAAAACTCTTAGGAAGAAAATTTTGGCTTGAAGCCTGAATATAGAGTTAACAAAAGCGGCGACCAACCGCTCAGGAAAAAGTTTGTTTCGGACCCTCAAAAGAGTTAAACGTTAATTGAGATCGACCCTTAATGAATGCTAAACTATGCAAATTGCCCTTTTTGACAATATAATCGGAGTTGCGTAGTAACCTAGAGATATGAGAATTCCGCAGAAAATGAATCCAAATGCAAAATGCATTATCTAACATTTATCATTATATACGTGTTAATGTTTGGAATATAGTACTGTTATTCTTGTGATTATATAAATATATTTATTTGTTATCTTTATTGTCAAATCTTTATTTTTTAGTGTTTCTTGTAGGTTTGAGATATTGTCTCGCAAACTGTGTCAATGATTTTCCTCACAAGAGGAAAGTCTTGTAATAATAAAAAGATCACCCCCAGATTTTTACAGATCTTCAAGTTTTAGAGCCTCTAGATCCCGAAGACATGTTTTTTTTTCAATTCTGTCGATCTCTCTGCCTGTTTGTTGGTGACATAGCTAAAAAAATAATTACCCGTTTAATTTCAAAGCTGGGTGAAAAATTAAGGGTTATAGAGGGCAGAAACCGTAATATTTTGATAAAAATACAACAGGGCGGGAAAAAATGGCATCTTAATAAACTGTTTAAAAAACAGTATAAAAAGCTACTGATTTAATTGACCTCAACTTTTACATAGACATTAAGTGTAATATAAGGAATTTAAAACGGCGTAGAAAGTTATGAAAAATAAATCATTATAAAAATAATACTAATAATAATATAAACGCGAATTAAAAATTGATAAACCAGCCTTTACCCACGACTTCGTGTACAATGTTGTAAACTGTACTATTTGTACCGGGTGATCTCTTATATTTAAGAAGAAAACCAAAAACTTCGAATACAAATGTTCTGGAATTTTTACAGAATTTTTATAACATGATATCACAAAAGACAATTTGAACATAAAATATCGGACTTATTTACCAAATTTCTGTTATAGATATACCAGGTTTAATACCTTTATCTCTAAAGATGCCTGAGTAATTTGAGAAAAACCTTGCCATAAGAGGCAAATGTATTCCATTTGACTTTCTATAAAGTGGAGCCTTCCCTCTCTCTCTCTCTCTCTCTCTCTCTCTCTCTCTCACACATTGCTTTTTATGGCGAGGTTTTTCTTAAATTTCTCGGGTATTTTTAGAGAAAAAGGTATCAACCTAGTATTCGTATATTTATAATCAGCTAGAAGACACCCTATTGATAAACATATAATATACAGGGTATTCCTTAAGATAAAACAAAAGTTTGGTAACTATGTCTGATGTTTCATGCTCAATTGTTTTTTCTGATATCATTATAAAAATTCTGTATAAAGTTTATAACTTTTGTATTTAAAGTTTTTTGCTATCTTCTTAAATAATCGAGATACTAGGACGGGGGGTGCAAAATATAAGAGATCACCCTTCACGTATCCTTTTGTTTATAGACCTTCTAAAATTCTGTTAGAAAATTTAGACTTTTTTTTAACCTTTATTTAAACACCGATTTTTTTCCAAATGATCACGCGTTTTTCCAGGTCAACTGCTATATTTATATTTGCATCAACATCGGGTTCGTTTGCTGAACTAATGAGATTTCTGTCTTTAACCCATATGGACTAGTCCCAGACTCATTGTAGATATGTGACCTATGTGTCGCAGCAGAATTGAGATTTTAAATTCGCTCCCATATCCTCTTAACTATAATCAGTGTTGATCACGGCAGGCGAGGATTAACACACGAAATAAAGCAAAGGGTCTCCAGCCGCAGTGATCAATACTTAAATACGAAAAAACTACTTATTTAAGTAAATGATAAACCTAATAACATCAAACATTTTTTTTAATGTGTTCAGATTATTTGTTGCGTATAGATTGACGAACAAAAATCTTTTTTGGCTTTTTCGCAACTGAATAAAAATATTTAATTTTAAATTAATTGAAGCAAATTTTTAATATAATTACATACCTCAACATGTAGACTAGTCTGTCTACGGAATGTTTCGATACATAATATAAACAATATTATTTAAGCAAGCATAGGAAATTATAACATTTACCTTAAGTTTTTATAGACACATAGTAATTGTACAAATACTTTCATCTTATCAGGACTCATCATTTAAATTTTTAAATCAATTCTTTTCTATTATTTAATGTTTTTCTCTTACGATCGGCGCACTGATGAGTCCCGATAGGATGAAAGTATTTATACAATTACTATGTGTCTATAAAAACGTAAGGTAAATGTTATAATTTCTTATGCTTGCTTAAATAATAATGTTTATATTATGTATCGAAACATTCCGTAGACAAACTAGTCTACATGTTGAGGTATGTAATTATATTAAAAATTTGCTTCAATTAATTTAAAGTTAAATATTTTTATTCAGTTGCGAAAAAGCCAAAAACGATTTTTGTCAATCAAAGTGCTTTGTGTTAACCGTAAAATAATGAAATGAAGTGTTATTGAAACTGGTTAGCATTCTTGTAAGTATACAAAATCCTAGAATTTATAAATTATTGCTTAATTACTTATGCTATTATGTTTCTTCTTTTCACTTAGCTAATCAGCAACTATTTCACAGTCGGGTGTTTTATTTCTTTTATATTAATTACTAATTCATTTATTTGCAATAAAAATATGCATTCCCTGATAAGGGTTTGGCTTCCTGGTATTACACGTGATTACTTCTCACTTCAAAACATCTTGTTGAATTTGAAAGTACAAGCACATATGTTAATTGGTTAGTGTCATTTGTAGAAAAATAAACAATGGTAATAAACTGTTAATTTTTTAATAAATATATGAAAAAAAATCCAAAAATTACCTTCGTTCGAAAATTGATGAAAATAATTAACCTAACCGAAAGTTTTTTAGTTCAAAAACAAGTCAGGTTTAATTCCTGGCAAAACCAAACCTAAGTTTGGTTAAAGGTAGATTAGTTTCAATGGGCAATCTGTCCTTCGAAGTAACCTAACGGTACCCTGTTCTTTACTATTTTTACAACCAACGATTACCTTGTAAAATACTTCTCATAATCGTATTGTCACATAAAAGCACAGAGCATTCTTTCAAAAGAATCTTAGGGGACTTTACTTTTTAAGCCTCCGAAATAAGTGTAAAGAAAAAAATCTCTGACGAAAATCGTAAAATTGCAAGGTCGGGTAGACAATAATTTCAATACGGGGCGCATACAATGTACAATTATGTCGGTAAATTTGCAGTTTTTTTAGGCAGTTGCCAAATTATTTAGGTAAAATAATAAATTTGGCCGTTCTTATATTGATTTGGCAAAGATTTCATCTTAGATTGGAAAATAATTTCATTCGTAAAAAACCAGTTGTGTTAATTGAATAATTTCGTAAAAGGCCAATTGAGTTAATTGAATAAACTCATTAATAATACAATTTTTAACTAAAATGTATTACCTTGCAGAAGTTGTAACTAAAGTAGCAATGAACTACTGCTGAGCATAATTAAAATTCTTTAACTATGTTTAAAACTGAATCTCTGCTCGAAATTAAGCAAATCGAATGCATTATTTTGTGTTAAAAAATTTTTTTTATTGCCTTGGCCTATTATAGAGGGTGTTATAAAATATCTTACCTAGCATTATATTTATTATTTTTACCACATCCTTGTCCATGGAAAAAACGGTTTTTTAAATGAAAATGTACAGCTTTATTTGTCAGAATTGTATAGATAAGTTTTTTATTTATGTCAAAGAAATTATAGCAATAATACTACTTTTTCACTTTTTTTGTAAAAATAATATATAGAATAGTCAAAATAGGATATACTAAAGAACAAATTGACGGTAAGTCAACATGCACTAAAATACGTGGAAGTTCGTATAATTATCGGCGGAATTTAAAAATGTTTCAGTATATTTTTCTGTAGTTTGAGATAATCAATTTCTGATGAAAAAATGTTTGTTGTTATAAGGATGAATAAAATAATAAAGATACAATATTACATAGTTGAGCTAACTCGGATCCGCGCCAGAGTCTTATGTGAAATCAAACTAAATAATTTTGAGCAACTTGCATTGATATAAAAGTGAAAACATGTTTTTTATCTGGATTTGTAGAAGAACATTATCCGAAAAATTAAATTTTTTTGATCAAAATAAGGAGTTAAAATTTTCGAAATTTAGGATAACGCACTCCCTGTGTAATATGCAGTGACAGTTTTATCTTCGCAAAAAAACGCATTCGATTTGCTAATTGAGTTTTAAAATAGAAGCAAAATTTTCATTATTCTTAGAAATTAACGAATAGTTTCTTATAAATGTTTCATAATAACAATATGATTTAAGAAACATCAAACAGAGAAAATGTTTTCAGTAATAATTAGTGTGCAGGGTCACTTGACACATTTCCCAACAAATTAAATTGAAATGGTTTATAGAGAAGCTTGAAATAAATATAAATAATAAATTGAAACTGCGATTAATTAATCATTTTAAAAGCGTTTATGTTTTTAAGCTATTCATAATATCAAATTGATAAAAATAAGTATTATTCGATAGTAACTTTAATTCATAATAATGTTAGTCACACGCCGAATTAAAAAAAAATTACTGGTTTCAGGGAATTTGTTTTCGATAATTCAGTCAATTTTTTAATCTATGAAAGAAATGTAAATTTAATATGGAAATCAACAGTGTAAATAATTACGAACAATATAATATGACATAACACATAACGTGCTACAAGCCATCTAATATGTATTATCCTTTAATTAATAATTTGTTTTTGCAAAATTCTATAAATACGTAAATGAGATTTATTATATGAATTTATTCACTAGCTGGTAAATAAATCGCATTATATAATTTATTGCTGGTTTCTTAAACCTAAAAACTACGAACAACTGTTATTAACTATGCAAATTGTTAGAAAAACATTTGTTGTTTTTTAAATACCCTGCTTTCATTTTATAGTTAATAATATGATAATTGTATCATTTTTGTTCCGAATAAATTAATAATTGTTATTTATTAACCAAACTAATGATGGTGATCGCAAAAAGCAAACTCCTCTTTATATTAACACATTAAAAAACACACATATATATATATATATATATATATATATATATATATATATATATATATATATATATATATATATATATATATATATATATATATATATATATATATATATATATATATATATATATATATATATATATATATATATATATATATATATATATATATATATATATATATATATATATATATATATATATATATATATATATATATATATATATATATATATATATATATATATATATATATATATATATATATATATATATATATATATATATATATATATATATATATATATATATATATATATATATATATATATATATATATATATATATATATATATATATATATATATATATATATATATATATATATATATATATATATATATATATATATATATATATATATATATATATATATATATATATATAGAATTTGAGTGATACCACCCATTACCAACCATCAGAGTTAAATTAGAATGAAGATCGATGTTATTGTATTTCTTTCTACATTTTTGTATAATTATTATTATAATATTAGGTTAAACAGAAAATTTTATCTGTATTCAAGCTTGGTTCCTCTGATTATGCAGTGCTTTATTTTACGCTATGGCTACGGATTTGCAGAATTTCGATTGCGGAACTGAATTAGCTAAACCCGGATATTTCAGACTCATCGGTCAAAATGAATTTATCCCGCTGTAGCCTACAGTTTCATGCCAACACTTTTTAAGCCCTAGACTAATTTACATCTACATTAATTTAGAATACTACTTAAAATATGTTTGTTTGTAAAATCAACTATGTTACACCGTAACAATAGATATTAATAAAGTTATTGAATTCTTTTTATTAAAAATAAGGCTGTCATGAGCTATTTCTATTTAAGTATACTTAAAAATATGAAGAGAGTGAATAAAAATATTAGTACAAAAAATACCTGGGACTTTACAAACTAAAACAGATGTTTCATTTTCTGTGTGTTTGTTTGCTGGTTTATATCTTACATAATTATGTAATGTATTTTTCACGAATTTTAAATTCTCGTTCAATTCGACTAAACGATAGGTATATAAGCTTGCAATTTATGAAATTAAAGTCTGTATTAAAGCGTTCAAAATGGCGCCCGTCAACATGGCAGACGGATTATGGTTTACGTGCAGATTCGACTAAAGTGGTGGCTGGGCTTGCTCCAGAGCGGAGATTATACATTTTTAATTGTATTGAAAAAATTAAATAGAATAAAATACAAATTTTTAAAACCACGCTTCTATGAAGTGAGCTAAAAATTAAAAAATAATATTTGGACATAGATGTATAAATTACTGACAGTACATGTTGGAGGACCGATATACATACACATTTACTACACGAGATAAAGCGTGGGGTAACATTCATAATATGTTCACAGGTAGCAACACCAAGGTGACGTACCTTGTATATATATATATATATATATATATATATATATATATATATATATATATATATATATATATATATATATATATATATATATATATATATATATATATATATATATATATATATATATATATATATATATATATAAATCTGTGCTTAAAAAAACAGATTGTTTCACTTTTTAATTTAATCCACTAAAGCGTGGATTTAAGTTTTTTTATTATATTATTTTTGTGACTCCACTGTACCATTCCTGTAGCGTTTTAGATTGATTTCTATAAAAACCATTTAAGTATATTAAGTTGTAACACAATTACCAGGCACATAACTTTTAATTAGAATGCCATTTTGGTAAACGCCATTATAGCGTACATTCACACACAAACCGACAAGGATGGTATTAATTACTGTAGAATTTATGTTTTATTGATCCGGCTCCTGAATTTCTATCCTGGAGGATTTGCATGGAAATTAAATTGTTTAAATTTCGGACGTTGGGTACAGGGCAATATTTTGACAGGGTCGCCATAAGAAAGAACCCTTAATAAAAATATAAAAAAAATTACTCATATATGTTCCAAAAATAATTAAATTGTTCATTCTGAGTGAATTTTGCCGACATTATCTTCACTTTAAATCATTCGCAATGTATCGGTCAGCGATAAATCTCTCATCGTTATTAAATATGTTTTACATCCCTGAACGAAATAAAAACAACATTTAAAATAAACACGGTACAAACCCGACAAGTGATTTGACTAAAAAGATAATATATTTGGGATATCACAAAACGCAGGCTTTCATCCGTATAGACAGTTTTAATTTTTTAAGACCGGATATATTCCTCAACTAAAAAACGGCAATTACAATTAACTGATTAAAGGGAAATAGCAATAATATAGTAAAATGGTATTCAGGGACAGATTACGCGTTATGCTATTATTGTATTTAGAAAAAAATAGGAAAAGTATAGCAAACTAAAAACTAAGTACTACTTTTTAAAATACAGTTAAGACTCTTGGTCTTACATTATACCAAGATTTGGGACTTTGTTACTTGAATTAGCCTTGGTGTCAAGTATCCCTAAATTTTATGTAATGTTACAAACCAATAATTTTTGGTCAAATATCGAACTGAATTTAATAGAGACATTTTACCCATTAGAAAAGTAGGCGGTTTAAAAAATCAGTCTCTCTCTATTTTTTTATGTTTCACAAAAGGATTATAAATGTTAGATCTAAGTAGGTAATGGTTTTCTAAAATATTGGAAATTCGGAAAAAAACAACAATATCTCGCCATATTAGTTTTCTAAATAAATAGGTTTCCAGTATGACGAGTTTTATAAAGTAATAATTACGAACAAACTAATTTTCTCTGGACCTAACTATTGAAATTGATATCACAAATATTTTCGATTTCAGTGATTAATGGTCAGGTTTTTGCGATGTTAATTAAACGCGTTGAATCAAACAGGAACCTCATAATCCTTTAAAATTATGAATACGAATGTGGGTCGGAGATTTCAAATGAATTCATGTTCACGGAACATGATTAATTTTCGTATCATTTTGTAACTCGGTATTTCGGTTAAAACAGGGAATATATAAATTTACTATTTTATGTTATGGAATCTCATACTCGATCTCATATAATTTTAAACATTAACGTGCCATCACCCTACTCTACAAGCGACTTTTAAAAAACCGTTATGCAGTGTAAGTATTTACACATACAATCTGTATCAAAATGGCGTGAACAATAAAACACTTGGGAATTGAATGTTAACAACTAAGTTAGAAGATGTATGTGTGGATACAAAAATTAAAAACAAAAGCTTTAGCATCGTTATCATTTCGAAAATATCAGTAAAGACCAGGTAAACTAAGTTTTGTATGCACATAAATATGAATTAATGAGAGAGAATCACTTTGCACGTTATAACGAATACCGTGGAGAATGAATAGTTAGGATCGGTGTAACATAACCACTTTTCTTGACTAACCGAACACTGTGACAATAGGAAATGGTGCTTAAAAATAGTAGTATTAAGAAAAATAATAATAATAATAATTATTATTATTATATTAAAAATCAAAGATTTAATGGAATGTAAGTCAATTTATCAAGGAACTACTAGGATGTACTAGGATTTATTGGAATGTAGTAGACTTTACTAAGGATTTCTAAGAATTTGGGGAATTATTTATGTGATTCACTCAAAAAAAGGATGTCCCCACGTACACTTGGCTTGCCAAAGACTTCTTTGTTACGTTCGATAAATACCGCTTCTTTAACATGGTTCATTAATTGATTGTTATCAATAATAGCATACCCGGATTATGTTTTTCCTTTAGGTTTCGAACTCTTAGTAATGTATTTTTAAACGTATATTAGTAGGTGCATTTACTTACTAACCACAGTAAAAACTGAAAAAATGTCAAGAAGCAAATTTTGTTTATCTTTTAGCTGGGAATACAGTAAATAGATCTGGTAGGTTCAAGGAATTAACAATTAACTTTGGCCTACCCGCTCGCACGTCCTTGGTGAAAATATCAGTGTCTACTTATAACTAAAAAGACGCAATATTAGTAGACTGAAATAAAATTGGGTAAATTAAGAACATGTTTAAAAATACATGTTTTAAAATCTCCTTAAAACTCCATTAATATTACGGCGTAAAGCGAGTATGGGTATGTATTTTTTGAAACCTTTATTCAGTAATAACTTTTTGGAACTGGCTTTTTGACATTTTAAAGTATTGAACGTATTCAGTGATTAATTTTACGTACAAAAGGTCCTCTTAATTCAACTCGATTAATCCAACCATCTCCAATAATTTTGAATAATGCCAAACATTATCAAAACTAATTCAATATCATTCAGCTGCCAAAAATAATAATTACTTGAGTACCCAAGGCAATTTAACTTTGATATTGCTTTTAGTATTCCAATGCATACTTTTACTAAGAATAACATATATTGCTTGAATTTTGAATTAATTTTAAAAATGTTCAACATTATTTCAAATTAAAATATCTCGGATATGGTTGGATTTATTGACTTGAACCAACAGGGCTTTTTACACAAATTGTTCAAAATGCCAATACTAAAAAAGTTATGACCGATTAATGGTTAAAGAAATCATAATCTAGCTCGTTTGTACGGCACTGGTCAGAAATACTGACAAAAATGTTTCATAAAAAATCTATTTTCACATGTTTTTGCTACACCGGGTTTCACTTGTCATATGGAAAACACCCTATATAAGTTCATCATTTTAGACATAGCCCTTAGTTACTTGAACGAAACCTGAATAATTATGTCAAACTGACGACAATGCAAATCGAACAACTAAATTTTATTCAAAATGCTCCATTCTCTACAACCTTCAGACAGACGTTAATAAAATGGGACTAATCACTCAGGTAAGCCATTGTAGGAGAACGCTGGCCTACTACCGCCAACTTAGGGAAAGTGTTTGCAGACTGATTGATGCCCTGGGATGTGCGACGTGGCCAGGAAGATGTACCGTTTTTTTTTACATTTTGACATGCATTTTCCCGTTTAATTTTTGAAGATACAAAAAAGTGTTAATGAAAATTTTGAAGATTTTGACGTAGACTATATACGAAAATTACACAAAATATGTTTTTCAAGAAAAGATACTATATATTTTTTAAGATGGGTAGAAAGTTCTTTTCTGTCTGATTTCAAAAATATATAATACGATGACATTTGGTTTAACAGTTTTTGTCTTGAAAATTGGTAAAAAATAATATAATACAAATCGGAGGAGCCATGGAAAATGTTAAAATAAACAAAAAGTATATATTTTTAGTCAGTATATCTTATACCATGGCAGAACAGACCAATTTTGCTTCTTTTTTATTTTTTTATAATTTATAATTTTATCCACGGCTACTTGTTTTTTTTATTATATTACCAATTTCCTCAGCAGTTTCATAAAATGTTGAACGTTAATTTATACACAGTAAATGTTTATATAGCAGCTATATTTATAAAATTATTTGAATAACAAATCAGCTTATCAATTATTGCAGCCTCCCAAATATTTATAGAGAGATTTAAAAACGTGAATATAGGTAAAACCTGAAAGGGTGACTTTTTCACGATTAGAAACACTTTATTTGGCCGCTATTTTGTTTGGCCATCTTGAATTAGTACCACAATTTTACTAGTTGAGCTCTATACCACAATTAGTTACTGCATAGAATTTAAAATTAATCCATTAAGCAGTTTTCAGTATGAATTTTTAAATAATTTATTAAGCCGCCATTTTGTTCGGCCATATTGGATTCGTACCAAAATATTACCAGTAGATTCTAACATAATACTTGATGTTTGTGAGATAAATTGGATAATTACTTTTTTTAATAATAATTTTTTTAACATTTCACTAGATCACCATTTAGTTTCGCCATATTGTTACCAAAATGTTACCAGATCATCTACATATGACCCTTAACTTTTGACCAAAATTTCAATCAGGTAGGTAGTTTTTAGCTACGCCTCCAACAGCAGACAGACCTGAAACGTGAAGATCAGAAAAAGTCTGGGAGGGTAATTTACCGATTTATTTTACGAAGAACGTAAAAATTATTTCTATAAAGTTCATAATTACATAGTCATTTTCATGCTGTGAAGTTTTTTCGATTTGCGTGAGCTAGCTATTAGATCACATAATTGCAAAAAATATATTATTGGAGGAAATTCATAAAATAAAAGGTGTTAGTGAGGTATGAAAAAAAATGGCCTGAGTAAAATCATTTCGTTTTCTCGTTATTGGAAAATCAGTATTTGTTCAATTTTTTTTCTGGTTGAAAATAATTAATCTTTTTTATTTTTATTGGAAAGCTGTAGTCTTCTCGATATTCCAATAAAAATAAATGTTAGCTTTTTTCAAAAAAACACAACTGTTTTTTTTACTTGACGATACATTTTTTAATGTCATATTGTATTTGGCTGGATATCCGACTCGTTCCCTAGACTAACAAGGTTTCTGTTGGTAACCCACATCAATCTGGGGTGAATTTTTTACAAAACAAAAAGTAGATATTCCTGTTTTGATAACAAATGCACTTGATAAACCATTATTCTTAAATATTGAATTATTATACCTAAAAAAACTACATTTTTTAACGGTTAAGGAAAAAACCATAAAAATGGATTTACAGAACGGAAAAGAGAGTTAATAGCATTTTGGTATTCGAAAACCTCGTAACAAATTTAATGTGAGCTCTTCATGTAGGGGTTTAAGAATTACTTAAATTACTGTTATTTCCTTATGCTTTAGCTGAAAGACTGTGTTTAAAAGATTCAGGCAAGGAAAGTTGATGCGTGTCTCCACTCAAATTCATACGCGATTTGCAATAGCTAAGGGCTCTGTAATTAGGCAAGAATAGTGATTTATATTATCCACAGTATCCACCTAAGCGACCATTAAAATTATAATTCCATCCGATTTAATTGTATAGATAAGAGATATCGGTTTAAGGTGTTACAATTAATTTCACGTTATGTCCGTATTTACTGATAGGCAATACTGCAGGAGTGGCTTTAACTAAAGAAAATCATGTGTTCGCTTTGTCGTGCTATGCAGGAAGATGATTGAAATCTAATATCGATGTTTAAACAATAACAATTTAAATTTATATTGTTCTCTGTAACAAAAGTGAGTACACGACCTGCATTTATTGGATATTATCCTTTATGTATTGTTTTTTTATTTTTTGGCTAGTTTGCAGCATTAAAATATATATTTATTTCTTTTTTCTTAAATAACTGAAAGAGATTTCAGAAATTAAGTATTCCAACAAGTAGTTTAATAAGTCTACGATAATAATGTACCGGGAAATATAATTTTATCTTGATCAATAATGGTTATAAAACGTACGTCGAAAATAATTCTTCCAAAGTTTGTTAGGTTAATAATCACATTGGCGTTCTCAGCTAAAGTGGCTCAAGAAATTGGATGATCTTATAGAACATGCAAACAATTGTTATCAGGAAAGAAAGACTTAAATGGCACCCATGTAACATTTTAACAGAATTTGTTTAACAACTAGAAGATGAGCACTTAAGCAGTGCTACTTACAACAGGATTGGGCAACTGTACATGCGACATGAGAAATTATAGATTGATTATTGAAGTTGAAGTTGAGGTTCTCCGAGGTCACCTAGTTTAACTTTCACGAAGTATTTTGTTTCTCCTTATCTAAAAAATAAAATACTTAAAATGTCCGTAAATCTTTTGCAAGAACTAAAACAATTCTGGAAGTATGTGAAATTCTCCGAAATGATTTTAACAGCATGGAGAGACGCGGAAATTCATGCATTTTAAAAAAAGGAGAACATTTTCAACAATTATTTTAATTTAGCTTTTTTGGTCAATATGATAATAGCAAAATTAGACTTTCCAGATTCTTCTATTATTAGTAACTCGGCTGCATTTTGTATGAGAACATCGGTATAACAACTAATCTTCTAACAAACTAAACAGCGAAAACGATTATTTTTTAATTTTAAAAATGCATTTTGGAAACATTCCTCGCTTGGTTCAAAACTCCTGCATTTTTAATACAAATTAATGTTAATGATTTTAATTTATTCTATGTTCTTGGAAAAGAAGGTATAATTTGCTACATGTATATTGTGGCTATTAAAAAATGCTGGTTGAAATTTAAACTTAGAAAAACAAAATGGCCCATTAATTTAAAAAAATGTTGGGTCTGATTGTTCAAACGGAACACCTATCCCGAGCCAGTCTCTTGCTGCTTAAATTTGTTCTGCAACTATCACAAAAAACACAAATAGTGGAAATCTAAATTAAGGAACTTGATTATACTCTATTTTTTAGTTATACCATTCTGACTATTTATTAGCATCCCATTTTTGTTATTGCATTTACTACACGTGTATGCTTAAACGTTTTGAGATATTGCCAATCTGGAAAATGGAAGACGCTAACAAGAAGGTGCTCGTATTTAATGCACGGATATCAGAGCTTTTAAAATATCTGGCATTGCTAATTGAAATTGCATTTTTCGAATTTTAATTGGATTTTTGATTCATTCCAGAACATTGTTTTTTTTTTTAATGTATTATATGCCCAGCTACAGTATAATATTTTGTTATACTAACACATAAGATGGAATAAAGATAGTTCAAATAAATAAACTGTAATGCTAAATTGTAAAAAAAATAAAATTTGTATATGGAATACATTTTCAACTACGAAAATATTTAAAAACAACGTAATTAGTAAACGATCCCTTTTTGAAGTTAAACAAAGTTTGTTTTAAAGAATACCTGACAAAAACTTGTGACCTACTGACAAATCACTATGATCGAGCGTGTAAGATGCTGAAACTTACCCGTTTGCTGGCAATTCGTGGATCCTCGACCCATACTGATTTTAGCAGTTAATAATTATCTCCATACTAATATCAAATGTTTTTTAAATTGTTATTGTTGCAATACTTTTGCCGCAGTCAGACAATCAATTTAAAATTAAATAGTTATATTTATTTCCGCTCTGGTGCTTAAAATTGGAACGTTTCAAAATAAGACCGCCATCTAAACAGTAATTTATTTTATTTTAAAATAGTTATACTGTAAAAATGATAGCATATAAATTTGGACAACCAACAATCAGATGATCTCGACCTCATTTTAAGTTTTTCCTATTGATCTCGGAACATCTACGAATGAAAACAAAACTACTACTGGCAAGTAAAAAAAGGGCCTCACCTTAAAGCTTTTCCTGGAGCCCAATTTAGGAAACCATTAATTATTTCAATTTTCGTTTAATAATGAAGAGGTCTTGAACCTCCAAAATCCCCCATTATCTCAGGCTTTGTTAGGTGATAAGGTAGGAGCTGGCTAGTAAACTAAGGCTATTGATAATTATTGATGTATATTCTAAAAAATTAAGAAATTTATTGTTATTTATTTTTGACATGCTTTAGAAACGGAACGTGAAGTCATTATTATTTAGAGAGTGAAAAGAAAAAGATTTACAGAACGTGGCAAAAACACAGCCACTGACGATGCAGTGATATATTATTTACCACCTGTCACTAACCAATGTTTGCCAACTGAGCAATAACTAAAAGTCGCATATTAGATTTTATTATAATTGATAATAAAGTTTCTGCAACAATGCTCCCTGATAGCTTAAACATCTATAAAATGGAGCTCTCAATGCTCATCGATATATACGGTGCGCAATCAAACGCGATAACATAAAAAGTAAATACGATAAAATGTTATCGTATTTACTTTTTATGTTATCGCGTTTGATCTTTCATTTAGTGTTTTAGTGTGGGTTAGTGAAAGATAGTAACCAAGAACTACACGTAAAAAACGCCATGAATGAATATGTGGCTGAGGTTAAAATTACGATTACATAGAACTGCATGCAGCCCGAACATTGATACTATTAATCAAATTAGAAATAAATTTTTGAGAGTCATTGTTCGCCCGTCTTGCTCTACCAGATATTCTGCGAGATCTGCGTGTCGCGCTTCAAACTGAATATGCAGCAAATCTTTAAGAACAGATTTTAAATTTAATTAATTTAATGCCGTGTCAATACGATGTTAGAGTCATCTAGTAAACAGGATTTGTGCATTATTTCGTTTAAATAGTGTGGCTGTGTGTTACAAGTGTGTTCAAAATTAAAATTAAACATTTCATCCAGGCCTCTTTTCAATCATTTAAATTACGACATAATTGAAATCTACTGATGATAGTAGGAATAACATCATATTCCACTTGTCCTGCTATACCATTGGGCAGATTCTTAGTAACCAATAAAATACTAAGTTAGTTAATTCCGTGGTTTTGGATTCGCCATAATTAATTAGGACTATCGATCTAGATACAATTTAATCTACGCAAAAACGTTTTTAGAACGCCGCTTTACAAGCGTAAACTGTCTCGCCGTTTTCAAAAGGTCGTGCCAAACGTTGCTTATCGTCACAATCACTGATACCAACCGAGCAGATCGACTCGATCGAAGAAACTTCGTTGGTGGTCGGCCATATATAAACGCCTATTATTAATAACAACACGTTTGTGAATGGGCCTGATTAAAAATGCATTACTTCTTATGTTTATCTTTTCGGTATGATCTGCAACGATATATGCAGTGTCTAGTTACAAACTGGAAATTAAAGACCAGTATCTGCCACGCGAAAAATGATTTATCTACATTTGTGTTCTCATTTAGAATATTTTTACCGCAGCATTGATTATTGTAATTATTTTATTTTTAGTTTGTGTAGATGTGGCTCTATAGTGATTTGCAACTGTCATTAGTTTTCTTTTAAATGCTGCTCGTAGTAAGGCAATCTTTTTTTACCAAATACCGGTGTTTTTAATACATCTTGTAGAAAATAGGAAGCAATAGTTAACGACAAAGTATTTTAGATCTTGAATATCTTGTAGCTCTTGGCCTATATTATATGAAATCTTTAAATCCAGTTTAACATATACGTACATAAAAAATCTATACAAGATACGACACAAATATCAGGAAAATAAATAAAAAAATCACAAAAAAAACAAAGTTTAGCGCAGCTATGTATCAAGTGGAAAACTACCGACATGATGTTTTTCTAAACTTGGGGAAGGCTTTGATTGCGTTCTTTTGTCGGGTCTTTACCCAATTAATAAAAAAAAACTCCTAGTAAACTAATAGGAGTGAGTCATATAGAATTATATTTTATTTTAATAGAAATTAAAGAAAAACAATTTCTCCATCCTTGTCCAATACGTAACCTGCAAAACAACAAAAGCTAAATGACAGATTTTGATTTTTCTTCATAATTTTACTTGTTTCTAATGAATCGACAGCGCCTTGTAAAAAGATACTTCTAATGTCCACTTGTAAGCGTATCAAATTTTAAGCCTTTTTATCTGATAAAACGGCTGAAAACTGCAATTTAATGTGAAAATTGAATAGTACATAGTTCTTGTGCAAACCCGCCGAACTAAATTGCTTTTTCAAATGGAAATTTTTATTCTTTTCTAAATGACCCTAAGAATAATTTGTTTAACAAGAAATTCTGTTTAGTGTTTTAATTTAAAAAAATGAAAGTTTTGGCAAAATTTGTTATTTTGTTTTAAATGTTTATTTTATAACTGAAATTTGAGAAAAAAAGCCATTAAACTTAAAACTAAAGCTAAAATATTACAATTTTATTAAAGTTTATTTTTAATAAAAAAAAAGAATTAATATAATTGTATTATTAAATAAAACAAATTTTATTGTTATTTAAAAAATAATTTTGAGAGAGAAAAAAATAACCTACATTTTAACATTTAAAAAAATAATACATCCAATTTGGCGAATTTCCACAAAAATTACAGAAAATTCAAGTTTCAAATTAAGTTTTTACCGTCTATTAGATACAAGCATCACAAATTTGGGAAATTTATTATTGAACACAAGAAGTAACTGTTTACAAATTTTTACCAACTTTATTAAACCCAAGTAAAACTTTTTGTTGTTTTGTCTTTGGCTTCTGGTCGTTTTGCAATGCAAAAACTTAGGATGATCTTCTTCTGTAATCCGACCAACATATTTATATAAAAAAAAAAACCAAGGACAAGAGCAATTTTTTTTTTTATGAATATTTCCGGTAGATTGTCTCCACTATTAAGATACCGACCGAAGTAGTGCTCAAAAAATAATGGCTGTAATATTTTTTTTAATTGAATTACCGATTAAATCGCAAGCTGTTGGCAGAATAAGTATCTAATGTGCAGATTTGCACAAAAATTACAAACGATTCAAGTTTCAATTTAAGTTTTTACAGTTTTACTACTATATTATTAGATACAAACACCAAAAATTTGGAAAACTTATTATTGAACACAAGAAGTAACTTTTCACAATTTTTTACCAAATTTATTAAACCCACATAAAACTGTTTGTTTTTTTGTTTTTGGCTTCTGATCGTTTTGCAATGCGAAAACTTAGGATGATCTTTTGTAATCCGACCAACATATTTATACAAAAAAAAACTAAGGGGAGGGGCAATTCTTTTTTTTTTATGAATATTACCGGTAGATTGTCTCCACTATTAAGATACCGACCGAAGTAGTGCCCAAAAAATAATAGCTGTAATATTTTTTTAAATTGAATTACCGATTAAATGGCAAGCTGTTGGCTGAATAAGTATGTAATGTGCGTTCGAATTAAAAGGACTAATAAGTCAAAAACGGCTGCGCTGACGGTACGGTGGATTTATCAACGAAATTTAACAAGTGAACGTGCCCTAACGAGAATTTCGGCCGTGTTAATAACCGTTAAAGTTGAATCATGGCGCCATTTCATTTATATAAACACGGTGCACCCGGTTAGATATGGCCTATCTCTGTTCTTGTTGATTCTTGCAGAAAAATACACAACCAAGCTTTATGACATCGCCTGAAGAAGGTAAAAGCCGTATCTGATGTGAAAATGATATATTTTTAATTAGATACGTATTTTACGCTACGTTTACTTAATGTCGTTTGGAAGCACGTACCGTCTACCTCCGGACCGAAATATTAGTTTGCTTCTTGGGCCTGGGGATAATTTAAAAACTGTGTAAAGTTTGGTCTCATTAAGTAATAAAAATAACCTTGCCATATTTACATTTAAGGAAAGTTTGGCTTATTTCTGCGAAAACTGCTGAGAAATGTTTTAATCCAAATTTGTGCTTACCATTAACAAGATAATTTTTATTTTAATCCGATCTTTAATTTGTTTTAATTAGTTCTTCATATAATTAAAAATGATATTTACTTTCCTCATAAGAGGGAAATATTATAATCATAAAAAAATCGTCTTCTCAGAGTTTTTCGATATTCACATTTCTGGGTCAAAAAAAAACATATTTTCTTAATTACGTCAGTCTGCCTGTCAATTCGTGGCATAGCTAAAAAATTGCTTTTCCTACGAGAATGCGCAAAATTAAACTTTGCATACGCATTTGCGTGCGATAAGTAATAATTTTATGCACGTCGTGCGCAAAATAATACAAGTAAAAGTGCTCAGAAAGCGCAAAAGTATGGCATATTTATAAGTATTTTACTAATAATACACTATGTTATGTGAAATGAGAAGCCGTAACAATCTTAGTATATTATACTTCACCTAAATTTATGCGCAATTCCCGATATTTCAGCTCAAACAAAAAAGCTTCCTGTAGGGTAGTAAATGACTAAAGTCAAGCAACAATAGATGCATTGTTCAATTCGACATTTAATGTCAAACTTTTTATTCTCGATTCATGTAAAAAAAAAATAACAAACACTGTAAAACGTCGGTCTCGCGTACCTCTTTTTCTTCAGATTATTATATAAATTATAAATATAATTTTTGAAATGAGCAGTTGTGATGATGAGTTACCAGATTCTATCCTAAAGCCTGCAAATATTAGAAGTTTAAATTTATTGCCGGCGAAATCTTAATATATATATATATATATATATATATATATATATATATATATATATATATATATATATATATATATATATATATATATATATATATATAATAATAATTTTAGAAACAATATAAGAATTTTGAAAACTACTGTCAAAACAAAGGAAAAAGTAATGTTAAGGAGGAGCTGTTTCTGCAAAAAATATCCCAGCAAAATACATTATGGAGTAAGTATTCCGTGTTAAAAAACGTCCTTAAAATAAAAAGAAACTTGAATTTAAGCTAAACTTATTTATAAAATGTAGGATACAAACCAAAAATGCCAAAATTTTCGAAAAAAAATGAAGTTTCAAGATTTATTAAAGAGGTCCCTAATGAAATTTAGTAGTACCTACTATTTTTGGGTTGGCCGGTACTTGTAGGAGAGAAGAGCTTTCAAAGATGACAATTGATGACAAAGAGGATAAGGGAAATTTAATAATCATCAAAATGCCTGACAGTCAAAACAACACTTCAAGAGTTTTTGCAGTCTGCGATGAAATAAATGAGGGATATTATTAACAACTGTATTGAAAGTATGCAAGTTTGCGAAAAACATGTACAGGGTATCCAAATTTCGATGCTTTTACGGGGTATCTCGGTTATTTGAAAAGATAGAGACTTTTTCGCAACACTGTGCTCGATTTTTGTGAAACTAAAGATGCCGTAAACAAAAATTTCCCAGCCCGCTTCGTTTCTGAGATACGGGATGATTTTGAAAATACTGCATTTTGGGACCCCCCTCGTAGCTCGCTTACCGTTCGAGATATCAAAAAGGTCAAAACTGCTTATTACGCAATTTTTTACGTAGAATCCAGTGGCGTAGCCAGATTTTGGTCAGAAAATATATAATTTGTAGTATTTATTTTAAAAAAACAACCCCAATTTTTACATTTTAAGGAAATTTAAACAAAAATCAAAGTGGCCATGGATAAAAAAATAAATAAACAATTGTATATGAATTGTTTACTACATGTCAAGTTTCGATAAGTAATACCTAATTGTTGAGTTTTAACCTCGTTATCTTACAATTTTTAGTATTTATTTACTGACTTATTTATTTCCAATGTATATTTTCTTTATTGCTAAAAATGGCTGAAAAACAAAGTTATGAAAATTTTGAAAAATATGATATGTAAGTTTGTTACATACAGTCAAATGAAAATAATGTTGAGGCTGCCGCCCTTTATTACAACAGGTATGTAGGTATCTAGTTAACTAGTAGTTAGTAAAATCTATTATAAAGCGTAGTAGGTATATTTAATTCGAAGGGGTAGGTGTTTTACCTCTGGGTATTTAAATTAATTTACGGATGTCATTGTCCTAACTATTGTTTTTCTGATAATTATTAAAAGAACAATTAGGATCTAAAAGGTGAAAATAATTTTGGGTATCCTGAGCGACGACAGCCTTTTGCCACAATATTTTCAAGACTGCTATTCAGCTACGACCAAAATCATATAATAAAGAAAATCGGGAAAATGATTAAATAAACGTCGTGGCTATGTCAAGGTGAACCCTTCAGTTTCATGTAGAGCTATTGAAGCTGGAGTCGGTGTTATTAAGTCTAGAGCACAGACAATATTAAAGAAATACAATTTTTTTCCGTACAAAGTAAAAATAGTGCAGCACTTGCATCCTGGCGATGCCGAAAGTCGATTAAATTTTTGCAATTGGTTCCAGCTAAAAGTTAGAGAAAATGTAAATTTTGCAAGGATGGTTATATAATCTGATGAAGCACACTAATCAAGTGATGGTATTTTTAATCGACAAAATACCAGAAACTGGCATCAGAAAAATAAACATTTAGTATTTGAGCGGGAGCAACAAGGTCGATTTGGCTTTAGTGTTGCATGCTACATTTTGGGCACACAACTCGTTTATCGAATATATGAAGGAGGTCTCTCAGGGGTTCGTTACGTAGAAATATTGCAGGAGGTAATACCGGAGTTGTTGGATAACGTTCCTCTGGCGCATTTAGATAATATCTTCTTTCAGCAAGATGGCGCACCTGCATATAGTTCTAATTTAGTACGCCCGTTTTTGGAAAATCAATTTCCTCAAAAGTGGATAGCCACTAATGGACCAGTAAAGTGGCCAGCGCGGTCTGCCGGTCTTTTGGCGCTGGATTTTTTCGTAGGGGGTATATACAAGATTTAAATCTATAAAACCCGCCACCGAACAATGGAAGAACTGCGAGAAGCTACCGAAACGGCATTTCGAGATTTACAAAGGCGATCAATTATATTATTGAATGCTCTTAATCGAATTTCAAAACTGACTGGATTATGTGTTAGAGAAAACGGAAATCATTTTAAGCAATTCTTATAAATAATAAATAAGAAGTAAACTAAACCATTAAGTATTTGCTTTGCTAAAGCTATTAAAGCTATATTTTAAAAAGTTTATGTTGAATTTTTAAATTGTTGAGTTGTAATGTTAACATTTTTCAATTTAAATTGTTAAAATGTTATGTCGAAATTGTTAAATTTAAATGGTTGAAATGTTGAATTGAATTGTTGTATACTTGTTACTTGTTTTTGATGTTTTCTTAAAATTGTTATTGATATTTGGTAATATATTTATATTACTTAAAAATTTAGGATAAAATCTTAATTGAAACTCCAATTTAAAGTATTGTATTAAGTAGTATTAGGTAGTGGAATAGATATAGCAAATGTTTTTCATGGCTATATGGGATATTTTAGAAAAAAATATTTAAAAATGTAAATTTTAGGCCAACGGATACAGATAAATACCACAAATTATATATTTGAAAAGCTAGAAAAAACCCTATCGAACTGTCAAGTAATATACAGAGTGTCCCATTTAAAAAACACAATATGGGTAAATAACTCAAAAATGGTAGGTGATAAAAAATATGACTTCGCCACTAGATTTTACGTAAAAAACTGCGTAATAAGCAGTTTTTACCTTTTTGATATCTCGAACGGTAAGCGAGCTACGAGGGGGGTTCCAAAATGCAGTATTTTCAAAATCACCCTGTATCTCAGAAACGAAGCGGGCTGGGAAATATTTGTTTACGGCATCTATAGTTTCACAAAAATCGAGCACAGTGTTGCGAAAACCGTAAGTCTCTATCTTTTCAAATAGCCGAGATACCTCGTAAAAGTATCGAAATTTGGACACCCTGTACTCAGCACATGCGGTTTTTTGTCCATTATAGAAAAGGAATGTGCAGTACACAATATGTTGGAATGAATTCATTTGGAAAAATGGCTGCATATCTACAACTCAAAAATCCAGAGCGGGACACGGGGCATAGTTTTCGTCGATCCTCGGCTACCATGTTTGCTGATTTTGGGGAAAAAATTACTAAAGTCAAGCGATTTGGGGGGTTGGAAATCAACGACTGTCGCAGAGAACTACATAGATGATTCCGCAAATCAAACAAAGGACATGTCGAATAAATATTAACCTTGCCCTCCTAAGTTAACTCAACCTTCATCAAGCCGAACCATAAGCGCTTCCAAAAGCCACCCATTGAATTAAATTACCGGTTCTACAATCAATTTGCAAAATGTCAGTAACTGTTCTTAATTGTTCTTTTGTTATAGATATTAATAACAAGTAGATAATTTTTTTATTTTTATTGTTTTTACATGTTTCAACTTGCATTCAATAGTCTTCAAAAATAATATGTATACTAATTGGTTTTATTTTCGTTGTAATCTAGATGCTCGTAGAAAAAATATTGTTCCTGAAACGTGCGCAAAGTGTCTTTCTCACACTTAAAGCATATTCGAAGTCCGCTGCGAGCCGTTCTGCTTTCGCGTGCGGGAAAGTAACACTTTGCGCACTTGGTAGGAAAATAACTAAACCCGATTGACTTCAAAATTTTGGCCAAAAATTAAATTATATGGGAACGTCATGAAAATTGGGTAGGAATCTAAAATGACGGCCTAATAAATTGTTTAAAAATCACACAGAAAACTGCTTTATCTGATTTATTTTAAATTTGCAGTACAATTAGTTGTAATAGAGATAGAAATGAACTGGAAAAATATACATATTCCAAATGTGGTGAAACAAAATAGCGGCCAAAAAAACAGGCGTAAAAAGCCCTCTTATTCAATTAACATCACATTTTGCACAATAATGTGATATAGGGATAAACTGGTCAAATAATGAGACATTTTTCAAAATTTAACAAAACTTTGAAAGCAATTCTTTTCTAATAGAGATGCTTTTCTCTTATAATTGGCACGCTGATGTCTGTGTCCCCACAAGATAAAGAAACTTGTGCAACTTCTGTGTATCTATTTCTTAAATACTTCTTTCAATCAATTTAAAGTTAGATATTTTTAATCAGTTGCGAAAAATCAAAAAAAAATTATTTATCGTTTTAACCGTAACAAATATTCTGAATACATTTAAAGAAATGTTAGCTGTAAATTATGAAATATATGGGTGAGTGTATTTAAATGTGAATTAGTACTTCTGAGAATACTCGTACGGGCTGGTCTGTTATCCGAAAAATAAATTGACATCCAAAATATTAACTTCTATATAAGGTGGCACAAAAATTATTTTTATACCATTCAGCTCAAAAAGTGACCCTTTAACCTCTCTTCATCTCGCATTTCCACGATGATCGTACACTTATCTGCCTAGCCGCTTGTTAGTCCGAATGAGCCAAACGGATACACCTCGCCCCGGCCGGCGGTGTCCTAAAATAGGACCAGTGGGTTGAGTTATAGCCTGTCGCCGCTTGGCTCAGTAATGGAGCTGGCCCCCCCTTCGCCCCTCTAAACAGTTACAGCTGGTCGCTGAAAGCTGCCGTCCCGAAAGTGTAAAATCCAAATAAGCTTTTCGGTATTTGGGGTGCCAGCCTTAACGTGGCCGTTAGATATGGATTTTTTGTGTTTCGAAGTAGGTCAGGGATTAGGTTTAAAGAACTTTTAAATGATTATGATGGCTATGAAAATGTTTTTGTAAAGTATATTATAAAAATATATTATTTGTTTTATTCCCTTATAGTCGAACTATTTGCTTCAGAAAATTTAGATATAAGGCGCGAAAAATACTACCATTTTTTTTTTTTTTTGGTTGAATGCAAATTTTATTTTGATTATATGAATGTGACATCGTGGTAACTTTGAGTAAGTCCTTTCAGTTCTTGAGAATTTCATCTAGTTTATTGGTCCATCGATATTTTGTATGAGGACCTATTAAAAACATTAAAATATTTCTACCTTTCAAAATTCAAAAATAATCTTTGACTTCTTAGATTCCTCGTATAATGACGACAATAATACTAAAATGCGTAAAGGCTTGATAAATGGCAGTGTTTTGTATTAAACATCACACAGACACAGCAAAACGGAAACTCCCACCCCTTGTTTCGATGATATTAAAAACGAAAGAGCAAACTGTCTAACTCTTACTTCATGCCGTTTTGATCGCATAAATAAGTACTACCTTAGCATAAATTTTTAATTTTTAAACTAATTTTACCAATGTTATTTGAATAAAAATGGAGGGAATGACGAAGAATTGCGAACTAACTAACTACAATCGTAAGGATATATGAAAGTATTACAGAACAATTTTTGAAAGTTCATTTGAAGTACTGCAGGACAACTCAGGAAATGAATATTAAATACTACTAAATATTAGTTATGAAATAAAGAATGGGAAGATATTTTAATTGTTTTTTAAGATATTTCTAAATCGGATAAGATTTGGTCAAAAATCAGCTAAAAAAATAGATTACGTTATTAATTTAAAGCATTTCTAGATATTAATTATAAAAATACATCAATAATTTGCGACTCTTTCTCGCAGCAGGACCTGAATTTAGCAAATGAATATTAATATTCCGAAATGCGAATAGACACAGTGGCGTCTATCGTATGCAGACTTTTCGAATACAAATTACACCGACATGTGTGTGAGGAGTGCTGATCACCAATAACAATTGGAACACACATTGGAAGCAGTCGAGTACATTGTCTGCTTATTGATTTGTCATGAATCACCAAAATTCCTCTCATATACAATATTCTGAAGCAATATCATCTACAAAATATTTATGCCATATTTACTAAAATACATTAGATTTTTGCAACTTGAATATGCGTGTATTTAAAATATTAATATAAGTTATTTTTTAAATAATTTAGATGCTTACTTATTTACATTTCATCGCTTATTATACCTGATTTCTTTTTATTAATACGGAAACGAACTTGTACCTATATTTTGAATATCTTAATCTAAACAAAGTTCGATGTTTCTGAAATAGGTGGCAGAGTTATTTTTTGTTCTTTTATCAGACAAAGATATTACAGAAAAAAATTTAGTTGTTCTATTAAAAATGTAGTTTTTTAAATTTGGTCCTAAATTTTTAGCTAGGCATTTTGGAATTTATCATATAAGATTTAAAAAATATACAAATATTGAAAAATATATTTAACAGATCTTTAAAAGGCACCGTTTGGTAACGAATTGTTTGAAAGGTTTTTCTCTAGAGATTTATAGCAAAAAATCTTGTATTTAAAGAAAATAGAATCCCTCCTAAAAAGTTGGCAAAGAGAAGAAAGTCAGAAATACATCATAACAGATAGTTTTAGACTCTATATATTTCACGTTTGTCCAATGTACAAAAGACGTCATATTTATGGAATACCTAGCTACGCATTACTTGAACCCTACTTTATCTGAATAAGAATTTGGCAATTATGGTATTTTTAAGAGGGATTAACAGCCTGTTAGAGAAGCAGATATCTTGCATCAAAATAAGGATTATTAATACAAACACAAATATTTAAAGGTTTATGACCAGAATTAATTAATCTAATACCAAAAAAGACTGCTTAATATTTGAGGCTTCCAATGACATACGGACCACGGTTTTTTATGGCAGGTTTTGGACTCGATATAATATGCCTTTGAAGTTGGCGGACAAGCCTTGCAGCCAAAGGGTACATTGAAACTTCCGTAAATAACAAAAGGACCCTTTCCAAAAGCATTTTTCGCAAAAATAAATATAAATTCATAAAGAAGAAACAAAAAATACAAGTATAGTTTAGGAAGCAAAGCCATTTTTTTAAGTTGTAGTTCTCTGAGGGCTCCTTTTAATTAGTAGTAGCCAAGTTTATATTGCTAGACGCTTCGGAAAAAAATCCAAAAAGATCTGCCAAAATGTGGTGGATAGAGAAATTATGGAAATGCAAAAAAATTAAGGTCAAAATATCGTGTAAACATGGTCGGGATGATTTTTTTAAGTAACATAGTTTCTCTGAAAAAATTATCTAAGTCTATAGTTCCAAAACCTCTTTCTGTGACAATTTATGTCAAGTTGAAAATCTGAGAATTCTGAGCGTATCCGTCGAACAAATTTGTAATAATTCCTCTAGAAAAAAAGAGTGTTTATCCGTAGCTACAATACAGGATGTTCAAATTCCATAGGATAGCATTGGCATCTCAATAACCGTAAGAGTTTGGTCAAATTAGTGCAAAATTGCGCAATTTAATGTCAAATAATTTGTCGTTAACAAAGTTGGAAAATTCCAACTACTTCCGTACAAAACAGAAATCGTTATCTTTCTTTTTATTATTTTCAGGCCGCATTTCAAGAGATATTACAAAATAAATGTTACATCTTTATAGCAACTTTTCCTCCTGTACAAAATAATGTTCAAAGATTTAAAACCCGATATTTCGTCTTCCAGGTCTCATCATCAACTTCACTTTTTTAAATACGCACTGGATTTTTGTTTCATATTTAACAAAAGTTTGATCTCACAAAACAGCGATGCATTTAATTAATTTTCTTTTAACAATTAACCCCGTTTGCACTAAAAAGGTTTAAGAGTTAAACCAGATCTAATTGTCATGACAAAAGAAGCTGTTAGTTCACCAGTTGTGTTTTGCTTACGACACTGTTAATTTGTAGTTGTGGCATTTACAAAAGATATTTGTTTAATCTTAGACCTGATCTAAATTCAAACCTATTTAGTGAATACGGGTATTAATGTTTAAACAGAAGATTTAGATTTTCCCATAAGAGAAAATATAAGGCATCTGAGCAATACTTTGAATGTATGAGTGCATTACATTATTGGTATTTAGTGGGTCAAGGGCCTGATAAAAATGGAATAAAAAATCCAGGACTGTATTTAAAAAAAATGAAGTTGGTGATGAAAGAAGACGAAACGTCGAATTTTAAATCCGAGTGCACCGTCTTGTAGAGGAGAAAAAGCGACG
Source organism: Kuschelorhynchus macadamiae (assembly GCA_030620095.1). Taxonomy (NCBI): domain Eukaryota; kingdom Metazoa; phylum Arthropoda; class Insecta; order Coleoptera; family Curculionidae; genus Kuschelorhynchus; species Kuschelorhynchus macadamiae. Next base: position 329,243 of record JAUTXW010000980.1, on the reverse strand, counting down.
ATAAAGATGTACAATTTATTTTGAAATATCTTTTTAAATGCAGCCCGAAAAAAATAAGAAAAGTGGGGATTTTGCATTTTTCACGAATATCTTCGGAAATGGTAGGAATTTTCCAACTTTATTAACAACATGTTATTCGACATTAAATTGCTAAACTTTGCCCTAATGTAACTAACCTCGCATTTCTTACGGTTTTTAAAATGCCATTGCATCCCATCGAATTTGTAACACACAAACGGATAACTCAGTGACATGTAAACTGAGAACAAACGAAAGCGCGCGCGCTAAATGCTACAGCTGCTGAAGCGTTCTCCACTTGATAGATTTTCATTCACTTTAGAAGTTAATTTCTTTTCTGTACGTATACAAAACACGATAATATAATGAGTGGAAATATCGTTGATTGTTCTTCAATTTTAAGTATAAAAACCGAAAAGAAACAAGCGGTTTAAAAAACGTCCCTCTTTTGGCAGTTGTGAGAGATATTTACCTTTTTCCAAAATATCTAATAAAAAAACGAAAACTCATTAAAAAGTGGCCATAAAAATCACATACCATATACCACAGAAAAAACTGACGTTTTAAATACAACATTGTTGTTCCAGGTCCTTTAAAGAATTTAGTACCAGACAGGCAAAGTGTATAAACTATAAACCGTAAACATATTACGCAAAATAATAAATTTAAATTATTTACAGATATAAAACCAATTGTTGTAGCCACATATTTCCCCTTTGAAACTAGGTTATGAAACATCAATAATTAATGCTTTTTAACAGATGTTAATGTAAGGAAACTAACTATAGTTTTCCATCGAATTATTTCAAGACCTATCATATTTAAAGGAAAAATCATAAAAATCTCCTTTTTAGGATACCCCATATTTAAATCCTCCGGAAGTAAACAAATATCCGAAATGACACAAAGGCTATTTTTTCAAGATCTGCCGAAATATCGTGTAAAAAATGGTTGTGGTGATCATTTTCTAAATAACATAGTTTCTCTGATAAATTGATACATTTTATTAACCGTAAAAATATTACGTAAAATAATAAATTTTAATTATTTTTCCATAGTATGAAAAGTTTACAGATAAAAACCAATTGTTGTAGCCACATATTTCTCCGTTTAAATTGGGTTTTAAGCATCAACAATTCATGATTTTTAGCGAAGTTATGGTAAATTTAGTATTTCCGTCGCTTTTAGAATGTTCAGATTTTTTTCTTGACAGCACATGTTAATAGAAGTAAATTAACTATAGTTTCCATTGATTAATCTTAAAATCTATCATATTTAGGGAAAAATCCCATTTTTTAGGATATCTTACATTAATTAATTAAATACAGATATTGGCAAAAAATTAACTTTGGCACTTTCTTTGTTTTCTTTTAACTTATTATTATTATCATTATTTACTTTTGACAAATTTACTTAAGTCTATAAAAGAAATGTCATTTATTATTTATAAGATGTTTTTTTTGCCGCATTTTTGTTTTGGCCCAATAGAATTCGCTTCGCCCTAAAATTTGACCAATTTATTTTGGTTTCACACCTAATTTTTGGTACTGTATTTTTAAGAATTTTACTGGGCACCCATTTTATTCCACCATAATGGCTTTACTCCAAAATTGTATCAGTATATTCCTATATCACACTTGGCTTTTGTACAAAGTTTAGGGTCCTTTCTGTAAGTAGATTTTTAATAATGACCTTTCTAACATTTAGTAAGGCAGCCACTTGATAAGAGATACTGCAAACATTTAATGTAGTAACTTAAATAGAAAATTTGCTATTACAAAACGTCATAAGGAATGGTGGAATAAGGTGTTGGGTAAAATGACGATAACAAGATAGTTAAAAAAATTATGGTTATTTGCCGATAAATTAGATCAACGTATTTGTATTAACAATCAGATGTTGGTCAGTTAATTAGATCCAATTAGAAAAATGTCACTAAGTCGACGAGTTTTTTCCTCCTGGAAAAACCGTTCTACTAAACTCATACCCATATCGATTACCGACCCAAACAAATAAAGCAGCCAACCTAATTGGCGCTGTAACAGAAACATTTCTGCGATAATTAAAAAAATGTAGTTCATGCGTAAAATGAAAAAGTCCGTGCCGATAACACGGTTGCATTAAACGTTTTAAATGTTTTATCTCAAACGGCTGCCAGAGAACGCATATTTCAAAATGTGTATGTATGGGTTTCGTAATGTGTTTGCCATTGTTTGGTGAGAGGCAAAAGCACGTATTGTTGTTGCTAATTGATTTCTAAAGGAAATAGGTGGCTTTTTGAAGAAGTTATTAGACGTGACATTTGACCGACTCAAGCTCCTACAATTGAAACATTACAGAAATGTTCTTAAATTGGCTTGGTTATGTTTAAAAACTCCGACTTTTTACTTCCTTCCTAAGAGCAAAATATTGTAATCCTAAAAAGCACCCTCTAAGATTTCTGCAGATGTTGATGTTTTTAGGTCTTTAACTATCGAAAAACATGCTTCCCAGTTCAGACGCATTCTGTCGGTCTGTCTTTGCGTGAACTAGCCTAAAAAGTACTTGCTGACTTCAAATTTTGATCTCAAAGTAACATAATATTGGGAAACCGCTAGTTGCATTCCTATATTGCGAAATAAATAAATTTTTTAAAATATAATCTGTATCAAAAACTTATTTGACTTTCAATTTTGCCTAAAAATGAAGGGTGAACTGGTAAAATAACAAAATGGCGGTCTCATTAAATGTTCTAAAATTCAATAAAATTTCATTCCCTTTATAGGGGAAAATTATGAATAGCAATTTTTTTTATTACAATATATAGCCTATATAAAAATAATTAAACATAAAAATAATTAATTTAATACAAAATAATACGTCAGCTGGAGTATTGAAGAAATGTTTTTATTTGAGTATGGTATGTAGACTTTGTGGAGATGAAAAAAATTTTATTCATACAAATTTACGCGTGCGCATAGTGACTATTTAGGAGATCTGCGACTTTCGGCATTACCTTAATACAAAATTACCTTAAATAATTTATTGTAGTGCTCTGTTGACACCCAACGAATAATAGTTATATCAGATGAGGTTCTAATAGTTTGGTAAAATTTGTCGAAACGTTTTGAGATTACCAATGGGAGGCAGACTTAGTGATATTGCCTAAATGTAAGAAGATATAGTAGAGAATGTAAAATGTTGTATATATTTCTTGATATATTAAATATTTTGTTAAATTAAGTTCGTTTTAATATGTTAAACATTTTATATTTTAATGTCAAAAAATAAATATTGTACTAGAAAAGTTGAAAATCTGTTGATATAATTTTAAGACTCCCCCCCTCAATAATTTCTCTTGCGCCCTCCCCTGTTTCCGCGTAAACGCTAATTTTCCTTTTTTATACTAAAGTTGCATTTCATATAGTTTAATTACAAGTGAACGCAGAGTGATTAGTTTTAGACTAAGTTTTCTTTTCAATAAGACATAAATATGAATATTAGACGCGTCTTTTGCTCGGAAGGAAAATACTCCATTAAAATCAATAAAACCACGTTTTTTTTTCTTTTTCTGCCACAAACCCTAAATCTTTTCCGTAAAATTCGGAAGTAAAGCGTTGAACGCATCGCGTAGATTAGGGCGTAATTCATCTTGCCAGAGGACGTTCTCTCTAAGTCTAGAATGATTTAGATCCTACCAGTTGTCAGACGAATGAAATTATTACTCTTTTTGGTTAATCCTGGCCCAGCGACACGGTTTACGGTTGTATATAAAACTTGTAGGGTGGATTTATGTATACAGTTTTAAAAAATAACCTAAACATTACCTTGAACGATTGTCACCAGTATTTTTAATAAAATGCATTTCGTGAGCGGTGTGTCGTCGAAATTGAAGGTCTTTTACATAAGCGCGCACAACCGCAAAATTTAGGGATATTTTAAAAATTTTTGTTGGATTTACTTTTTTTTTTAATTTTAGTTTCATGGGGGTTAAAACACAATAAAATAAAATTAGGTTACAGGAAATATAAAGACTAGATATACAGAAAATAAAAAATTTGTTGGATTCTTCTTATAAGTTGTATGAACTATCCATTATTCACAAATCCCTACATCGTCTGGTCATGCTCAATATCAGATTATCGATGACAGGCCGCAGAGCTTCATTCCAAGTATCTTGGAGGGCTCAAAGAAGGTTCCTTCTGTTGTCTCTAATCACTCCCGTACGAAATACTCTTCATTAAATCATATCCCATATGCGCGTAATGAGATTCAAGTCTGCAGGCTGCGGTGGCAATTTCAAAGCATCGATATTGTTGTTCTCTTGTGGCCTGACGTTGGTTGTCAAGCATACATAAAAAGTGAGAACCCATGGTTGCTGGAGTTTATTTCTTCCACCGGTGCTGATTCCAACCCAGACATCCTATGTAAAAGTACAGTTCCTGAGTATTCTGAAGAAGATTAACATTAGTTTCTGTCCACATGCAAACTCTTTTTGAGTGGATGAACGCTTTGTGTGGTGCCCATTTCCCTCGAAACAACATTTTGTGGTATACCCTCGTCAAAAAAGCCTATCATTCTATTCATTTCTTCTCGATTTAAATGACCTCCCTTCATACTTAACAACAGTATACTGATACAAAATTAAAATTTGAGGGATTATCATTTAGTCAAGTATCAGAAGGAAAATAGCAAATAGAAAAGAAACAATAAAATGTTTTGTTGTTTTTTCTTCACCTTGCAAAATTAGGAGAAAAAAAGCGAAGGAAGCGTAACGGTAAGATAAGATAATCGAAAAAATTTTCTTCCATGTGAATTTTACCGCTTACAAAAAAATATAAGACGAAAATTGAAATTTGCCGTCGTGTGAATGTTTCCTTAGACTTTGCCTAAAGTAGCCTAATGTATTAAAAACCGAAAGCAAGGAAAGCATTTATGGGTAAAATATATTTTTAAATAAATATTTCTCTGTGATATCCAAATGTATTAAAATATATATACAATAATAATTTTAACCTCTAAAATCAAGCTTTATAGTTAAAAAATATTATATATTCTCATTGCATTTAACACTACATATATTTTCTAAAAATATTGTTTTGTGTCTTAGACGTTGTATTCAATCTGAACTTTAATTCCTATTTTTTTTCTCAGATAATTGTTAAGATTTGACCGACATACCTACGGCAAGTTTATGTTTATTATTTAGATTTATTTATTTTCTTTTTAATATAGGTAAACTTAAAATATCGACAAATGAACATATCTATTAAAAGACCAAATTTTGTATGTCTTTGTGACAGTTAAGTACAGAAAATATCAATATCTTCTGTACTATGTTTTGTCTAACACTTTTATTCTGAATAATATATACATGCCGATAATGTATAATTTATCATTCTTTGATGATTGTCGTAACACTATTTTCAATATTAAAATAGCTTTTTGCATTTTTTACTAATGAAACATTTTTTAAATTAGGAGTGTTTAGTGACATTTACGCGGTGCAAGAAATGGTTAAATTATAGTTATACTGTAGAATTTGCATTAATTAGTCTTATATGGACATAATGCATAAAACAGAAATATATTATATATAAAATAGAAATATATTATACATAAAATAGAAATATATTTAGAGTGACGTATCAAGCGTCTTAAGATTTATCTACTTAAAACTATTTTTAGAAGTGTTCCCAAGCAATTTATAGGTTTTCCGGATTTTACATACCTCAGCAGAGATAGTCAGAATATAAACTGTTTATAGCACTCCATAATATTAACGGCGCAACAAGACTTCCACATAAACAAAGTAAAAATTTATGTATGTTTTGTTTTCTTCTTATTGTGCGTACGCAGGCACTAACTTCGCATATGAGAAGTGCATATAGAGACACGTTTATGGTAGATTTTAAACATCAATATTTTCAATAAAATCAACAGGAAAATGTATGCAAAATTTCATTTAATCAGGTGTAGAAAAAGTCTAAAGATCCTAAAGCAGTTACAACCTAATTACCAAATACGCTAAATACGTAATTAACATCACAGGTGACATTTGAAACACAGTACAATTTTGTATTGCAATGAAGTGCAGTATTTAAATGTATTGTTTTCTAGCGGACATTTTATTAAATCAAATTTATGAATCAAAAATGAATTTTAGTCTTTTCTTAGGAACAGTGAATTGTCATTCAATTTATTTTCGCACATGGTCATTTATTATCCTTTATATACTTTCTTTAATTGAACATTTTTATTGGGCGCCATTTTGTTCCACTATATTTGGTACTAAATCGTTTCTATCTACCTATGCTACACTTAATTTTTGGGCTTATTTTAAATTAATTGAATAAGTTGTTTGTGCTGATTTTTTAAGACCAATGCTGAATTCGTATTATAATTTTCCCAGTTTATCTCTATGCACAAAATTTGAACTCAATCTAAGGCAATTTTTTCAAGGTAATTTTTTAGATATTTTATTATGCCTCCAGTTTGTTTTGCCATCTTGGATTCGTACCAAGGTGTTATCATTTTCTTTTTATGTAATACTTATTTTTGTGCAACATTTGAAGTAAACCGGATAATTAGGTCTTTAATAATAGTTCTTTAGCAATTTACTAGGTTGCCGTATTGATCAACGATATTGAATTTTTACCAAAATATTCCCAGGTTATCCCCAAATCACCCTTAATTTTTTATTAAAATTTAAAACCAATCGGCTGAATATTTTTTAGTAATAAACTTTTTATTAGGTTGCCATTTTGTTCCGCCATTGAAATTTTACCAAAATATTACCAGGTTACTTCCATTTGACCTTTAATGATTGGCCAGATTTAAAGTGAATCCTGTAAGTAATTTTTCAGCCATACCGCGGAGAGACAGACAGGCAGACAGACAGCCAGATCGAGAGACAGACCGACGGAATTGAGAAACCATGATTTTCGGTATTCTGGGGCCCTAAAATGTGGAGAGTGATTTTTTCACGTAAACGATACTTCCCTTTTACGAGGAGAGTAAAAGATTTACTTTATGACATTCTTTGATTCGCTGGTTAATAAGAGGTTGAAAAGTCGACCTGTTTTAAAGTTACTCCAATATCGTCTTAATAGGATTGTGTCAGCGTATACACAATAGAATTCCATATTGTATAAAATGCAAGAATAAAAACTATATTTCACAAACGCGGCCACTATATTTGTATAACGTGAGATGATTCGCTACAAAGCAGCTTCTCAAATGAAAACACATTAATAGTAAAAAATAAATATTATTATTCTTAAAGTTTATTCATTTGAAATGAAGCGTCCAAAGAAACTAGTGTGTGGCCAGACATACCACGGTATTTTAAGCGAATATTTAGGAAACTTTTTCAAAAAAACGATTTTTATTTTTACATTTTAAATAATATGTAATTATTCATTAAGCTAAGACAAAAATGCCCTTTTGAAAGATGATCTCTCTTATTGCTATTTGCGACAGATTACATTGTACAATTGCAGGAATTTTGTTTAAATAAAACATTAGTACGCCTATTGTCTATAGAGATAGTGGATTTGCAATATTAAGATTTTAATAATTTGGAAAGTATATTTTTTTAAACGAACCTACTTTTAACGATTTTTAGTATTTTAAAAACACACCATTTGTCTAAATACAGAGTCTTCAAATTTTTTCCAGCCTGCAAAATATACCGGGTTATGTGTTTGTTTGTATATTTTAAACATTTTGTAGTTCTTTTGTAGCTCAATAATGAGTACAGCATCGTTTTGCCATTAATAAGGAGACATGTCAAACAACTGTATATCAAGAAAACCGCGTAAATATTTTTATTTAAAGAAGTTATATAATAAATAAAACGGTTGTTGTGTCATTAACGAACCGACGCATTTGTTGTTTTTTAATTTTAAATGATCTGGTTATGGTGTATATAGGAGATTAACACTAAAATAGTAACATTTCACATTTTTTTTTCCAGGAAAAAACAATCGAAATACTTTGCAAATTTTACTACTTTTCATTGGAAAAACTCTTTATGATTATGATTTTGACAAAATGAAGAAACAAGATTATGTACAGTGTTGAGAAACTCACCTGATTTTCTGAAAATATCTATCACAGACTTTAATGATGGTTTTATTGCCTAACTTTGGCTAGCCTAATACTAACGAGGTATATCTAGCAATATAAGTTTTGTAAAAAATATCTTTGTTTTATATAGACCCGAAATTTTGTTAGCGCCTTGCCGTGCGCTTTATTTACAATATATCTAACCAGTCATAACCTAACCAAATTAAACAACCTTTATTTATATTACGATATTTTAGAAAAGTAATTTCTTAAACACTCCCCAAATATAACAAATTTCCATAATAAACTGTTTGAAAATCTGCTTGTAGCTTGGCAACACTGACAAACATCTGACGAAATGAAATAATATTGTTATTGTTAGAAGTCCTTTAGAAATATAGAAACAAAATATATAAGTTATTTATTTTTTATTGACAATCAGAGTTAGTGAAAACTCAAATCACGGTACACTTTAAGTAAATAGGATCTGAAGACTTAGAATAAAACAATCCTTTTTTTGGAGATTATTGGTTTAAAAAACTGGAAAATGTTTTTTACTTTTAATCTAGTCTGTACACTTTAAATCTACTTCTATACACCATAGGATATCATTTAAAATAAAAAAAAAACTACAAATGGCTGGGTTCGTTAACGACAAAAGAACTAAACGCCCGCAATAACGTGTTTTTGATTGCCTTTATTAGGTATTGGACTATGGTATCTAAAGTTAGCAATTTATTTCGAAAATTTAATCACGTTATAGCTAAGCAGCAAAGTTACAGTAAATGCATGTTAGTTTATAAAAAAAATAGATTGGTTTTGCATAATTTTTTTCACTCTGTATATTTGTTTAATATGTCTCCGTATTGCAAAAAAGGTACTTTACACTTTATTGAGGCACAAAAAAAAATAAAAATCAAAAAGAAAATTATTACCAATAAAATTTGAAGTAAAGGCACATAAAAATGTTGGTAAAATGTAACGCGTCAAATAAAGCTCTCCAACTTTAAAACTATTTAGAATATCAAAAAAAAAATAAGTAAATAAAATGTGGACAGAAAATTAGTTTTATTGATATTTAGTCGAAGAGGTGTTCTTTAAAGAAACTTCATAACAGTTTTCAATGTAAGTAAAAGCCATTCAAATAACGTCTAAATAAATTATTTTCTAAAGTGGTTGTTAACGAGATGAAATGAAATTGTAAATGCGTTTTAAAATCTGCCTTGTATTATAGTCTTATCTACCTCTAACGCTTTTTACGTAGATTAATTTGTAGATGAACAATTAAACTAATTTATCAAAAAAAAAAGATTACTGTAAAACAAATACAATTTTGGTATAATTTGTATTGCCAAAACAACACTATTAGAAATATTTACTTTTAAAATATCTGTTTTAGTGAAAAAACTAATCGACAAGGAAGTAAATTTTATAAAAACGGTCATCCAAAGCGGCTTACTCAGCGTATAATCGTTATTTAATCAAAGCAAGGAGAGACTACTCACATTTAAAATTACAGTTAGTCTACCTAACCAGTCTTAGGAAATTTACTGAATAATTTTCCCAATACGCAATCTTCTCTTCTCGATAAAATATTGTAGGAATTCTATACTGCCCACTAATTACAATAATATAGATATTAGAAAACAGTAACATAATTAGAAGGCCATAATTAAATCTCGATAACTTTATAATAACTGACATATCTCCGTTAATATATGGACAATTAAACCAAATATGGTATTAGCATACAATGCATGTTAATGCGTTTATAGTGGTGTTGACATTTATTCGGATGGCGTCTCTCGGTAGCCATATTTGCAGGGCATTCGTACGTGGTTTGCACGGATGTTTCGTAATAGCTCTGCGATGAGTTGACCAATGGATGCTTCTTTTGAATTCGAAAAGTAAGCAGATGATAATTTATGACCGAAATAGTACAAACTGGCTGGCTAGCACTTGGCCTAATTCTTGGCAATGAACGCGATGCAAAAGCCTTAGTTTAGTTATATTTTGGCAACTTTTACCTAAGTTTATTTCAGATCATAAAAATTCTGTTTAAAATTGTTTTAATGACAGGCCTGTAAAGGAGCCGCTTTAATAGTAGGGAATTTAAGCAGAAATTTATTGGTCAAACAAAAGCTACCAAATACAAAAATAGGCCAAAATTTATTCCTAAAAATAATTTCTTGTGTACCACAGTTAACTGTTAGACAATAGAAAACACAGTACTAAAAGAACGCAGCATTCTTATAAATCAGCTATTTTTTTCTTGATGATTTTAACAGTTTTTTCACTTTTTATGGAGTAAAGAACATTGTATAAAATATATACTTATTGATTTTAAGAAGCTAATTTTACTTAATATATGCGCACATCTCTGTGTAAATTATGTGTCAAAATATAAAGTTTATAAAATTAATTTAATAAATATATACTTGTCATTTGTCACATGTATAGAACTACCATAAGAATTTATGAACTTTTCCGATTATATTGAAGTTCCTCAAAAGTGCACGGTAATCCCAAAGACAGTAAAAATGCTTTAAATCTCTAATGTTTTGTGACGTAGAATAAATATTAAAGTAATTGGGATTTTTATGAAGAAATTAAATTTAAAATTAAAAAACAATAATTTTTCACCCAATAAAAACAATATAATAAACTTATTAAAATATTTCTTAATTTAAATTAAATGTCTAATAATTTACTAAATAATAAAAATTGCAGAAAAAAACTAAGCAAATTTTATATTTCACGTTCTATATAAAAATATTACCGGTTTCGAGATACTTAAAATATAATGCCTAATAATATTTACAACATTGTCATTCCATTTTGTGCCTTTGCCCTGCACAGGGCTCACTAGTGTCTGGCGGCCTGGTGAGCTCTAAAAAGAGCGAAATCGCGATCGTCTTTTGAAATGGATCATTGCGCCTGCGGCATTGCAGGACATGTTCCAGACAAGGACCATAATGTCTTTGATATGACATTAATGTAACATGAAATAAAATATGTTAATATTTAGTCAAATATTTTAGGACCTACTTGAAATGTTAATATGCAGAGATTCTAAAAATGCAAAAAAAAGTATGGACTTTATTTGTTTCAACTAGGGATCGACTTTTTTATAACGCGAGTTTGAAGTTCAGTAAAATTGATTATTTAGCCTTAAGATGATATTAGGGTAACTCTAAAATGCTCTGTTTTCAAAGTCTTATTTACATTAAATCGGTAATATTTTCTTTACCCCGAGTGAAGTATAACCCGATTTAGTGGCGCACATAGTCATTAACACATATATAACTTTGTTTTCTTTAATTTTTTTGACAAAATCAAGGTTTCAGATGAGAATTTCCAGTTTAAGTGCCTTTACAAATAAACTTTACACAACTACCCTAAAACAAATCCTTTCTTTCGTCTACAAAAGTAAAAAATAACGGACTTTATGTACGTAACTACTAAATAAGTATATGCGAATTTTAATACTGATAATAAAAGAAAGGATAAATAATAACGTAAAGAAAATATATCGATTTCCTCAATATTGTTTTTTTTTTAATATTTTTATCTCCCGACATTTTGTTGCATCATATTGGATTAGCACCAGTATTTTACCAGTTTTCACCTGTCAACATCATTTTTAGGCAAAATTTAAAATAAATCGAAAAAGAAATTTTACACCGATTTTTTTCAAAATTTTATTAGGTCGCCATTTTGTTGCTTCATGTTGAATTTGTACAAAAAATTTTTATATTACATCCAAGACAATTGAAAAAGACGTTTTTTTTTACGCTGATTTGAAACATTTATTTGACCGCTATATTGTTTAACCATACCAAATTTTACGAATCCAATAAGTAGTTTTTTTAGACTGATTATTTAAACTTTTTATTTTCCATGTCACTGTTGATATTTTGTCAAATTTGAGGTAAATTGAATTAGTGGTTTTTTAGTAATATTTTTTTTAACAATATACTAGGTAAATTTTAACAATTTACTACCTCCATTATGTTCCGCTCTATTGGATTTTCACCAAAATATTATCATCTATCCCCAATGACCTTAAATTTTTGAACCAAATTTGAAGTCATTTAAGGAAGTAATTTTTAAGCTATGCCGTGAACACACAGACAGACAGACCGAGAGAATTTACAAAACATGTTTTTTTTTCGCAGCTAGGAACCCTGAAACGTGATCATCAGAACAAAAATATCGGAGGGAAATCTTTTCTCGATTACAACACTTTCCTCGAAAGTGGTTTATATAATTTCAACCATTTAGCTTCTTTATATTAAAGAGGTATATTTATCTCATAAAACTGTAATATAGGAATCATATTTCGCTAACCTTAAATGTTAAAAAATTGCGAATGGTGCTGTTATTGGGTGTTACTTCTTTCTGACATACTGAAAATACTGCTTGTGACGAAAGGTTACAAGCAGTATTTTCCAACATAGGTTAAGAAATAATTTTCGTACTAGTACGTTGACGACCTCCATTTAAAGTTCATCATCTATTTAAATTTGAGAAATTCGAAGGAACAGTCTGTAATAAAATGGTCTACATTTCCTAGGACAACATCAATGTTTAGTTTCTTTTCCTTATTGTAGCCCAAATTATGAAACATTTCAATAATTATTCTGTAACATTATTCTAAACACTATTTTCACATGTTCAATATTCGATTTTAGCATAACATATCTATGATAAAAGACGAAGTGGTGCAAAGCCCTAGACGACTTAAGTACTTTTAGATACTTTAAAATTCAGAGAAAGTATTTTTTACAATAAATTTGATATATTTAAGTTGAAAAGAGAGCTATGTTTTAAGTCATAAATATTTAACATAGTTTTAAAATACATAATATATGAATCGGTGAACCCCTACTAGATAAACATTTAAATCTTGTTATCAATACATTTACTCAATCGATGAGGAAATAGTATAATAATGGTTTCTTTTTATTTTATAATGTTTTGTGTAGCAAGTTTGTCTAGTTTTATTAACACTTTTAATACATGGAGCGATCCACAAAAACACATAACTATCGTATCTTAAGCAAATTCTATGGGAATATTATTAAATATGAACACTATCCAATAACAAAACCCAAATTAACTCTCATCCAACAATGAGAATGTCTTCATCACAACACAGTCAAAAACAACTCAATTATAACAGCACTTTGGCTTTCTCTCAACACCCACAAAAAACACGGCACCCTGAAACACTTTCTGGCACTTAAGTTGCTAAAAACAGAGACTAACAGAAATCATGTTTGCAATTCGAGATGCCGATGAAAACTAACGGTTGCGCAAGGGTAGCTATTGTGGCAAAGTTCAATGGGTCCCCTGTATAAATATGGACCTTTATTTCTCAGGGTCGCCATTAAAAACTGGCTTTAGTAATAGCAGGGTCTACCTTCGGCAGAAAGAGACCCATTATTACTTTAAAAGTTGCCCAACATCAACCCTGGCTTGTCGGCAGAATTGCTCAAAGTGTTTTAGACTTTAGGCTATGCAGACCTACGATAGTGCGTATAGGACGGAAATTACATTTATAAAGCTAATATTAGAAATAAAATTTGATTCTCTGAGTGATTTACTCAGTTGCAGTAATCGGTGTAATAATATATGTTTATTATTTTTTTAAATTCCATTTAAATTATTTTTTTAATATAATTTACCTGCACCTGCGATGAGTATTTCTTATAAATTTGTATTTTACAGCTTACCATAATATTTTTTTCTGTATACTATAATACAATATACTTCAATACTGTAACTCGTTTTAACTTATGTTACGACGATGTAATTAATAAAGTCCTATGGAATGGAACTGTCGTTTTAAGATTCTTTGTTTTTGAATCACTGTTAAAAACCTTTTGATAAACTGCTTGTAGTTTTAAAGCTAGTTCGGTTTAAGAGTTTTAATATAAAAAATTCCAAAAGTTTTTTAATAGAAGTATGTCTAGTTATTTCGTAGTAGCGACAGATATTTTTAATTAGCGGGCTAAAACTAAGATCATAATTACGAAAGTATCTAAAAAAATTTCGTTAAAATATGACTTAAATTAATTCTGGTTACATCTAAAGTCTAAATTTAAACTAAACCCCGAAAGTGGCCTATTTTGTTTTACGTGCCTCATACCGTTTCTATAACTTCGTAAGAAATGTATTGGCCACCACAAATTATACTTTAAAAAGTTTAAACTACAATGAAGTCAATGTTAGTCGTTGTATTTCCTATATAATTTCGTGGTGTAGCTTCTCTGAGTGTATTATAACTCAATGTAATTCTGATAAGTGCAGGAACAGTACGCCTACTCCCTTTAACTACCTAAATGAAACCAGAACTTTAAAATAAAATATGTTGGTGATTCTAACAATTAAACGGTAACATTAAAGTAAGCATTACTAAAAAGTTTGATTGAAAGAATCCAAGACTACCTAAGAATTTGAAACATTTTAGGAACTTTAAAGTAAGATTATAAGGTAACAAGTCATTTGTTGAGGTAACATTTTTATATAACTAGCCATTTCTTATTTAATTAACACAACTTAAATTGATTTAGAGGAACTTCTAAGCAGCTCTATTCAATATTCACCATGTTTTCTAGAGACATACAGCGCTATTTTCTATCTTTCAGCCACTTTAAGTTATGTGGAAATGTCATTTTTTGCCTTATATATAATCTTTTTAATTAATATTAAGGTTTATTTTGTTTTGTATGTAGAAAATCAACTTGTAAAACCACTAAACTCGTCAAATGTATAATAACCCAATTTAATTATTTTGCCTATTAAATTACTATTGGGTCGCGCAGTTATTTGTCGTCCTATATTTTATACTTTCTTTCACAATACTTTTTTATTTGAATTTAGAACATTGGTTAGCGACGTCGTAACTATAAGTTATCATGATTATAAGTACATCATATCAGACCGATCTTCTAAGTACAATAATTGACGTCATTTGTATAGAGGAGACCAAAACTTTTAATTCACAGTTGAAAGATGAAGAAAAAACTTGTCATCATATCATGGAAGAGGATTCTGCTAGGTGAATATTACCAGACACTTTGGGTTCAATAACTTTCCCGACTTAGCTTCGAAACGTGACAATCTCAGTTTCGATATCGTACCTTAAATGAAATATTTTACAAATTTCTAATATAAACTATTCTGGTGATTGTTAAATAGACACAAATTTTATTTTTATTGCTTCCCCTAAGATTACTAATCATTGAACTATAAATTTCGCAAATAGATACCAAATTTAATTTGAATTAAATGATTCTATTGAAAGTGTTATCTATCTTCGTTTTTTTTTCGTAAAGCTCATCTCTCATTTCTGAATAAAAATACATTTCTAAATGAATAAGGTGTCGGTTTTTGGGCTGCATCACATTCCGTTTTATTTGTGCGTTTTTAAATTATCTATTAAATGAAAATCCTGTTTTCTGTTCAAGGTTACTGAACAACAAAATAATTCCCTACAAAATCTATCAACAATCTCGTTATGTAATACCAAAGACCACTCAGAATAGGTGTTATAAATTCGCCGCATCAAACGTGCGAGTCGCCAAAATATGTATCTTGCCGGTATCAATATTTGGCGCATTTTAGTGAATCTATTTTTGATTTGTTGGCTTGACAATTCGGAGTATAAACGATTTTTGGTCTACGTAAATTTACGTACTTATTTTAGGCTTTTAGCCGAACCCCACTATCATATAATTCGAATTTAGAAGTCAATTCTAAACTTGTTGATTAATCTCTAGAAAAGTTGCCAGGAATGCTATTGGGGAAACAAACCAGAGGTCATCTAGAATGCTAATTCAAAGCTTTACCAGATAAAACTTTGGCATTGAAAGACAAAAAGTATGTAGGGGCAAAATGGCAAAAGAAAGATTAAACATATAGTTTTGTGCGAATGCGGTTAAGGAAAATGAGAAGCATTTGGTCATCGGAAAAGCTGTACGCATTAAAACTTATCGCCTAATAGGTTTGCGCGCTACATGAACCTTCAATAAGAAAGTAGTACTGAAGTTTCTAGACTTGGATGAAAGGGTGGCATTTCAAAAGGGAAAAATTTTGTTTGGCTGGACAATGCTGGTTTACATCCTAGAGAACTAAATCTAAAAAATAATAAATTCATTTTTGCACGTCATAATACGACATCTATGTATGACGTCATGAATCAAGCTCAATGCAAGTTTTTTTAACAGTTACTAATTTTTTAGGCATGTCCTCTTAAATATGGATTATGTTTCCCCTATTTCACATCTTTCTTTAAAAGAAGATGATTTTATGTAGAAAGAAGCGGAAACAGCTTTTAATCCTAGAAGTGCCTATATTCTTGCCTTAAAAGTTGTTGAAAGTCAAAAATGGTTATTCAAAAATGATTCTGTTGCGTTTGAACACCTGAAAAATATTGAGTCACATTTTCAAAACTGCCGTTCCCAAAAGAATGTAAAAAAAATAAAGTGGCTTTTTAAGTAATTTACGTATATGAACATACGTTAGTTGTTTTATGTTGTTACTTTTCCTATTTTTAAAATCTAGTTATTAAGGTATATATATATATATATATATATATATATATATATATATATATATATATATATATATATATATATATATATATATATATAATATAATAAATTCTATTGACATTTTGCTGGCTTTTTTGGGGACCTGCTATATACAGGACGTTAAATGTCACCTTTAGTACAATTCCGCGAAAACATATTGTTTGCGAAAATTCAAAATAATAATTTTAATTTATTCCCTAAACTTAAATGTTCATATGATCTCATTACTCTGTCCTACTTCAGAGATATTACAAAAGCACCGCAAAGACTGAAAGGATGCAATCCCATTAATCTTTAGGTAAAGAGAAAGATAGTTTATCGTTTATAAGTTGAAACATCACTTGACTAGAGGTTTAATGATCTCGAAAAAAATGAAATTATATACTGGTCAGTGGTCACTATCAGCGTATAATTAAAAATGTAAAAAGACTTCTATTATCCTCCTTGGAAAAGGACCCTATACAACGAGTACCAGAGAGTGGACTTAAACCGCCAGCAACCAAAGCCTCTACGAGTGATGGAATTTGGGAGAGGTATGTCAAATTTTGCTGCTTAGTGCCATATAGACTTTCCAATTTTCATAAAGACATTTTCAAATTAATTAGGGAAAATGCTACTTCTCTAACAATACTTTTCGTTATTTTCAGCCATTGGTTTCAAATGAGAGATTGAGAGATACCTAAGGTCACCTAATTTAGATCACACAGTAAATGTTTTCAAACATTGGTCTGAAAGAAGTTGGTTCCGAGAATTTGAAAATGTTATGTTTTCTTAATAAAAATTTAATCTCTCTACGTTTCCAATATTAAATGTCAAAAACAGGTAATTTTGCTTTTTTGCCGTTTAGTTTGCTTTTCTATTTTAGATTTTAAATGTTTTCGTTGTAATTTATTATTTTGTTTAGAATTTGTATTTATTTTCTTTAAAATTTCTTTAAAAAAAATAATAAATATATATTAAGTATATATTTTTACATTTTGTACTTGATAATTGTAATCGTAATCGTATTCGTACGATTATTTTGGTTCTAATCGTATTCGCAATTAATCGTATAACAATAATTGTTGCATCACTAATAAATTCTAATAAGGATTGTTTCTAAATAAACACTGTAAAAAAGTGGAATTTGATTTCTGTGTTTATTAAATGCTGATATATTATACAATTTACCTACTTATAAACATTGGTTTTAACGTGTTTTATATAGTGTGCGCTAACTTAATAAAATACTTTAATTGACGTTGTTTAAACGGAAATACAACTCAGACCTTCAATTTTTTCCGGGCATAACCAGTCCATTATATACATGACATGTAAGCTCGCATATACTGATCGACTCCGTTTCTTCTCTGACTTTTTTTCATTATTTCCATACCTGTCTACTTAAACCGTTGACGAGATACAGTAGCTTTGATTTCAAGAAGTGCATTTTTATTAAAATTGTCTGTCAGACGAACAAGAAAACCAACTTTACCATTTAGAGTACGAAATAAAACTGCGAACGCAAAAGTTTTTTCAGCTGGATGTAGGAAACGGGAGCACTCCACGGTATTAACTTTAATTTAATTAATTAAAGAATGTTAATTTCATAGAATTCAGTTCGAGATCTTTAATCTGTCGACTTTTTTTTATATAGGAATTGAGTTGGATATGTAACAAAAATATAAACAAATATCTCTCTGTGCTGGTAAAGCTCAGAATATCTATAAAAGGTGGGTTTGACGTGCCTTGCACTAAACGCACGGATAAAATTTTTTAATGCTTTGTTAATTTATTAACACCTTTTGCATATTGTGGGAATGCTACTCATTATATTATCAGTTAAAATTTACGACAGTTTTGTAGTTTGTAAGTTTGTAGTTTTGTAATATTGCCTGAATATAAAATGCATGAAAATAACTTTTTGAAACAAACTTCTTTTCATATCGTCATACCTTTTCAATTCTAACAATTTAACGTCTCTTTTTGTGTGACAATGCATTTATTTCATATTTCAATAAGAAAACTGGGCCTTTATAATAAAACTACATATATTGTTTGAAAATCTCCATGTCATCCCTGATTAAATAAAGTAGTAGTGGTTTGACAATGTTAGAAGTAATCATTATTTTGTAAGCTTTATTGGATAACTTGTTTATTTACTATCATTTGCATATTCTTGTTATGCCTGTTAGATATTGAAGTTAATAAAACAATACAAAGTACATTCTTTTAATAATAGGTAACATTTATATTACCTAGGGTCTGTCAGTCGTTAGAGTTCTAAAATTCACATTTCGCAATTTAAAATTATTGTTATAACAACGACCTATATTATTAGTATCAATTAATATTTTTTGGCATCAACAAACATTTAAAAACTCTGTAAAAATCTACTAATAAACTAAATAAGCTAAAATACAAAACTTCCTATAATAAAGTTATCAAAAGTCTATGACTGCTGACTCAAACTAACGGGAACAGAGACCATTACAAGTGTCATAAATTTAAAAAAGTTCGTTCACAGATACCTTTATATACCTGCCCGAGAAAACCGATAATTTACGAGCTCTATAATAAAATAATAACTTGATTTCCGACTATAGGATCTCTAGAATGAGATTTTTGGTTGATTGGTAATCGCCAGTGGCTTAGAAGAAACAAGAAAAAATATTTTGTAGACTGCATTTAATATATAAAATATACGTTGCGATTCGAGTTTTGTCTGAAAAAAATTATTTAACGCAATACAATATAAAACATTTAAGTCAAAGATCTGGTATACGGAGTCGGTTAAAATTTAGTAAAATAGAAAATCTTTTTGAAAAACAACTTTAGCTTTCTAAGCCTACCAACTTTTTTGATACAAGTTTTCATTTTTTTAAACAACATCAATTCGTTTTTTAATATATAACCGGATTTGTGTTTAATTTGATTGATATTCTATAAAAATTTAACCTTTTTATCAATATTATTGAGTTTATTTAGTATTTTGATCTGGCTAGGTATTTACCATCTAAAAAATATACTTTCAGTTTAAGTAGTCATGATTCCCAGTAATTTAATTTCTATCATAATATATTTATTTACTCATTATGTTTGCTTTATATTTCTTTCCTGGTAAAGTATTGTAATCGTAAAAAAACAACCTCCGAGATTTTTTCAGATCTCTACGTTTCATTATGCCTAGATGCCGAAAAACATGTTTTCTCAATTCCATCGGTTTGTCTGTCTGTTCGGCGCATGGCAGAAAACTACTTACCCAAATGGCTTCAAATTTTGGTCAAAACTTAAGGTCGTTGGATGACCTAGTAATATTTTGGTAAAAATCCAATATGGCACAACATAATGTTGGCTTAGTGAAATATTAAAAAAAATATTACTTAAAAACCACTTATCCAATTAATCTCAAACTTTGCAGAAAAATCAAGTATTATGTAAGAATAAACTGGTAAAATTTTGGTATGAATCAAAGATGACGGAACAAATTGGCGGTTTAATAAATTATTTAAAAATTCAGCCTGAAAAATATACTTAATAGATTGATTTCAAATTGAATGTAATAACTAATTACGGTATAGGAATAAACTAGTAAAATTCTGGTACTAAATCAAGATGGCCGGACAAAATGGCGGCCAAATAAAATGTTTGTAATTGTGAAAACAATCATCATCCAAGATTTTACATATCTTCTCATTTTAGCGTTCTCAGATGAGAAAAAATGTATTTTATCAATTCAATCAATCAAAATTTAAGTGTGATATGGGGGTGATCTGATAATATTTTGGTAAAAATCCAATGTGGTTGAACAAAATGGCAGTAAATAATTATTTCTAAAAAAACTAGTTATCCAATTGACTTTAAATTTTGCACAAAAGTGTTTCATAAGAATGAACTACTAGCGTTTTAGTATGAATCTAAGATAGCAAAATAAAATGGTGGCCTAATAAAATATTTAAAAAATCAGCCTGAAAAACTAATTATTTAATTAATTTTAAATTTTGTGGAAGCATTAAATGTGATATATAGATAAACTGGTAAAGTTGCGGTACAAATTCAAAACAAAATGGCGGCTAAATAATAAATTTTAAAAAATCTACGTAAAAAAATTTTGTTCAATTGACTTTAAATTTTGCAGAGTAATTAAATTTGATATAGGGATAAACTGGTAGGACTACAATATTATAGAACAGAATGGCGCCTAATAAAAATGTTTAAAACGACAGTATTATGTGCTACTAAATGACTATGTACTGAACGAAATTAGGTCACACTTCACTATTCCTAATAAAAGGAAAGATTCATAACGAGGGAATTCCCGGGTCAAGGAAATTTAACGATTTTTAATCTTTTACATACTAATTATTTATATAATTAAATGATTTTTCTTTGGACGTCCAGCTCCCATTAGGCACAATTTAAACTGTATTATATATTTTACTAGAGGTTTATATTTTGAAACTCGTGTTTACGGACGGTCAGAATGGGTGATGGTTCCCCCAATATATTATCCTGGTGGAAAAATCTCATCTTTGTGGTAATAATATGCTCTGCTTTTGACAGCAGTTAATGAATATATTTTATATTTTTATTTCTATTTATTTGGGTGCTGGATATTTTAAGAGAGAAATTTAAACGATGTTAAAGAGAATCCACATTTTTCATTCATTAGACTATTTTCTGCGCCCTGCAAAAATATTTATTTCCCATAATTAGTTTAAGCGGAATTTCAGATAAAATAAAATTGAAAAAGTTTATTCGTCTTCGCTGGGACTCGAACCCAGAACCTATTTGCATTCTAGACAAGCGCTCTGATCACTGAGCATATTACAATAATGCAGGCTTCGTCGGTCACAATTAGGGGGGTGTTAAAGGAGAATGAAACTCGTTCATCGTTACTCCTTAAAATCAATGTATCTATTTTCTGAATGCCACGACATATCGATATATACCGAATCTGTTATTAAATTAAGCCGGACTTTTTTTTTTAATTTTTGTTGCTTTTTGATTTTTTGTATTTTAATAATAAATTTCACATAAGTATTTTACCTAGAATGTAAAGAGTCCCAGCGAAGACAAGTTAACTTTTCAATAATAATTTGTGCCGATAAAAAATATATAATGAAAATCCAGACAATGAAAACGCAACAATAATTTATTGCGTATTTTTTCAATGAAACCAATATGTTTTTCTTCAAAAACATTTCAGGACGGTGCCGGTGTGGTGAATGCGCCCCATGTCCTTATAATGCCAATAGAAATTCATCACCCAATCTAACGGAAAAGGCAGAGCAAGGTTTGCCGGGCCAGCGAATTTATAATAAAAATATAGACAATCAAAAAGCAAGAAAATTTTAAAAAATAATAATTTTAATTTTTGTTTAGATCTGTAACATTTCTTTATAATGGATATCTTTCTGGTTATATCAGTTTTACGTTCTAATATTTTGTTAAATTTTGCGAAAAATGTTTTAAGCTTTTAATCATGAGGCGAAGATTGAAAATTAGTGATGTGGTTGCTTAAATGCAAAAATAAAATAATATTGGAATGTCAAAACTTATAACGATATATACTAAACTTCAAAATTATAAACTAAAAGTTGAAGAATATAAAAGATTTAAAAAATTTACCAGTTTTGTAAAAAATCATAATAATCCTAAAAGAAGAAAAATATGAAATTTAAAACTTATTTTATATTGAAATATTATTTTAGAAAATTACATTATTTTCCCTAGTTTATTTATATTTTTGTATTAATAAATATTGCGTTGACAAAGTTTAAAATCTGCTGGAAAAATTGTAATGCTCCTTCCTCCTCCTCGACAATTTGTCTTCGTTCCGTTCTTACCGCTCGTATTTACATTTTAGTACAAACAATTTATCTTTATTCTCATTTAAGGTTTCAAAAATGTTCATTTATTTAAATTTGCAAAACTTATAAGTATCTTAATGGCGTTGAAAAAATAATTTGGACAGCAGGGATTTCTTTTCATACGTACTTTTTGGATTTAGTTAATTTAAGGTTTATTATTTTTCTTAAAATTTATTGAAAAGAATTAGGAAGCTTAATAGGGTGAAAACGTTTTTGAGCAACTTTGGAAAAAACTGTTTTCATACAATTTCGAGAAATATATTGATTGAAAACCAACACTTAGTGGATTAGAGTAGTTGATAGAAACAAAGCACGGTCAAAAAAAATAAATAAATGTTCTAGAAAAACGAAACGTCGTTTAAAACAGTAATACAAGTTTTAAAGGAAAAGACAAACATTAAAAATTTGCTTTTAAATTTAGCACATCTCCAATAATATCGACAGAGGGTCGAAAATCATATTTGACTTTTCGGTTTCTTCAAGTGATTACAACACTTTTTATTCAATTCAAAAAATAGATATAATACTTCACCTCGAATTTGTAACACCCTATATAACATAAAGTATTCGGGAGTGTCAGTTATTAAATCAATTTTATCAGGATATCTCGCATATCATTATTATAATGAAAGCGTTTCTATATGGTTATTCCGAGAGTTATTCTGAGGCAACCTTCAAAGAGAAAATTGGCGTTTTGCATAAAAAATTTAATGTTTTACGACCATTAGTGTAATTTTAAGCATTAAGCACTACACATTAAGAATGTGTAGTGGTAGATTTGTAATATGAGTTGTTCTGTATAATTTACCTAAAACATCTAGTTAAAAAATAAAAATGAAAAATTAAAACTAAAATTTTCTAGTGTGAGAAAAAGCTGGGTCCTCATTTTTCACACTACCTGGCAACTACTTCTAAAACATGTATTAATGGCATAATGGCTAGTCAGTCCAATCCACTCCAAAGTAAACCGACTTAAACGTATATTTTATTACTAATTATTTATTGTAATTGGTATCACAAATATATCATAAATGTAATGTATGTATACCGTTCATCTCAATTTTCTATTCCAATGGAATATATATTGTAAGTAAAATACCAAAAATATGAACATTTTTTTAGGAAAAATTGGGTATGCGTACACTTTATTTATTAAAGATTCCTTATTAATATATTGGTGTTTAAATATCACCTCCAAGGTTCAATGTTTTAAGAAGAATGAAAAATAAGTCTCAACGTTTCTACCTCCTAATTTATTTGTCACTAGATCTGGAGGGGCAACATCTGGAAATCGAAGTGGCCATTTGTTTGAGCAATTTCGACTTTCTCTTGACTAGGAATGGTTTAGTCGTCAAGTTTTTAATTAAAAGAAATTTAATATGCCTAAAAACATTGGCGTTTCTTCAATAGCAGAAATATTGCTTTCTCTTTCAATTTATTACATGGATTAATATTATTACTTTTCAAAACGGCAACGGTATGAAAGGTATATGTAAATAGGTTGTAGATTTATGTCAAAAATATTGAAAAAGGCTAATTTGAAGACAATAAGTGGAAGAGCAAGTCTACTTGCTGAGGTCTATTTTCATATCACTCTATAACTCAATTATTTTCCTTTACATTTTCTACGAACAAATAATATATCTAACTTTTACTTGATGATTCAAGTTTTAATTATTATTTAACAGTTAAATAAAGTAAATACAAAAATATTTTCTTTGAAATGTGTAAAAAAATACTATTATTTTTTTAAAACCGTTCCAAAAAAATGCAGTATTATAAATATTGAATAAAAATAAAAAATCTAAAAATATATAATGTCTATCTTGAAGGAAATTTGTGGTACTTCCGGTTAAAACGAAAAGTGATACCAATTTTATTAGGGGTTTAATGTGCAATTTTGAAGTTTTTAGATTATATTTTGACGGAGATCCAGTGGAATGGACTAAAGTAACTAAAAAACTCGGTATATAGAATATTTAATCTGTTATGTAAACATTACAAACATTATTAAGCATGGACTTGGGGTGCAATTTTTATTGTATAAAAAGTCTAATGTTTAAAAAGCGTTGCATGTTTGGATTATAACGATAACGTTTACAACTCTGTCTACAATAATAAATATATTTCAAAAATACATATTCATATTTTACGTATTACGTTACATATGTCAAGGAGCTAAGAAGCATTTATTACTTAAAATAATCTGATGGTAACGGGGGCAATTGTTATATTAATAAACCGTAATATCATCGTACAGTCGTAAAAACCATTAGTTTTGATTGAAGCGATTTGATCAAGACCAGTGGTCGAACAGCACTCAATAAAATTATTAGCGATTGATGTAGCTGAATAAGCGGGAATAATAAAGTGAGTGGAAGTAATGAAACAGGTATAACAAAGCCATTACCCCGCCTTTATGGCATAATGGTGAGGACTTGCATAAGATTGCGTACGATTTAGATGATTCCGCAGTCACGCTGTGTTGTGCTTTGTAATTATTTGACTCTTTCGTTTTGCATACATTTCTTCTGCAAATATTGCTGATTTACTATCTTCCTGACGTAAACATTTATGGTAGAAGGGACGATGCACATAATGTTTTTTTATAATTTGTAGGATTTTTATTTTCAAAAATTTAGGATTTATTGGTTATAATAATATATTAACTATATGGGTTTTACACTTTAATATATAAGTAAATTTATTTTAGTCACGTTTTGGCATATTTAGGAAAAGAAAAATAAAAGCTGCGTTTTTTTTGCTATTTCAATTTTTCACGTATTTTAAGAACAAGGTTTTGTTCTAATATATAAAATTTTAAATATCATATCCTAAAAAGTCGAGATGTGTCGTTAATCAACGTATTGAAAATTAGACAGGAAGCGCCCGCCAAGGACAGCGTTTGGACTCGTTGGGGTTCACTGTTCTTTCCATCCAGTAATTAAAATCATATTTAGACTATACAACTTATAAAAGTAAAAGACGTCTTCTTTCGTAAATAAATTTACAATTTATCGCCTAATCTCAGCGAAAAAGTGTATGCATAGAACCAACTCTAAAGATATTGGTATATTATATTTAATTTTTGGAACAGGAATAGTATGGACTTCATTAGGAATGTTAATTCGTACCGAGCTTAGAAACCCAGAATCATTCACTGGAAATGACCAAATTTATAATTCAATTGCTTGTGCTTTTGTTACAATTTTTTTTGGTAGTCATACCAATTATAAATGAAGGATTTGGAAATTGATTAATACCTTTAATATTGGGAGCACCCGATATGGCTTTCCCACGGTTAAATAATATAAGATGAAGAAGATGACTTCTACCTGCCTCTCTTCTTTCTTTTTTTTTTCTTTTAATAGAAAGAACTATTGACAAAGGAGCTGGAAGAGGACGAATAGTGTATCCACCGTTACCCACAAATATTGCTCATGAAGGAATCTCAGTAGATCCAACATTCAGAGCTAGAGCTTTTTAACCTTCAAATTTAGGCGACGAATATTGGCTATAGCAGCATAGATATTTTTATCATGATTAGCTCTGTCTGATATGGTAGCAAATATCCCAGAGCAAGACTAGTTCTTGTTCTGGGTCGTTTGTTACATGTCGCCCCCATCTTTTATTTTTAGAGAGTGGTATGTATATCAACAGCAACCTAAAAAGGACTGCGTTCATTGAATTTTTGAATTTTTAAAATCGTGCTTAAGAACAACATTTTTAAAATTTCAGAAAGCTGCTAAACTCGCAACTAAAAAACTGAGTTGAAGCAAGTTTTTTCTTGCACATGACCTTTATAATTGATATGAAATACAACGTCCTACTAATATAATTGTATAATATACCGCCTTCATTAACGAGGAAATTGCCGTATAAAACACAATTGAAGTTGTGTGCCTAAACGGACTAAGTGACAAATTCTTCAAAATCATTTTTCTAAACGGGCTTATGTACTATATTGCATATCTAGAAAACATTATAAGTCCATATTTGATGGAGAAAGCAATTTTTCTTAAGCAACAACAAGTTGAAACCATGTGTAATATTTCACATTGCCTATAACTTTAGTTGTTAAAGGATTTGTTTGAAAACACAATAAATCTATTAAATAAATGAATATTTTAGATGTAGGGACGTCAGACATCGGGCCGATGCGCGATGCTTCTACCAAATCCTACCTTCCGGCCTTTTCACTGAACGTTCGGTCCGGCCGGATTTCTATTTTGTAGTAGAAAATCACGTCGGATGAATAATAATTATAAAACGCAACTTGGCAGTAATTTAAAAATAATAATATTATTAATTATTTTAAAAACTCAGTAACCAAAATTTATATGTTTTAAATTGTGATGAATAAACAGCAGTTTTTCAACATTTTGAGGAGTTAATCTCGAACGTTTAACCTTATAAACATTTCCAATTTAAGAGACTGATCTCTCACAATACAGATTACTTGCCGCAGCGCTTAAATATCGTTTAGCAACTTTGGCCAAACTAGGGAACAAGTGTTTCCACCACAAACACATACTTTACAATTTTCGAAAACGGTTCTGTTATTTCACATATAACAGTCTGCTTTACAAGTAAAATATTGTTGATTTTTTCAAACCTACTTTCAATATTTTCAAATAGGGCTTCTCTTGTTGTATCTACTCTACTACTATTAATCGAACTCCACAGAAAGATTATTTTAAGTGCCAACCATTGAAATCACTTCAGAGATTATTGACCTAATTGATCTTATTACCTCTTCAGTTTTAGAGTAAAATTCAACAATTTCCACTGGTTATTTATTAAACTAAAGAAACCAAGATTTGCTTGTTTAGCACAATATATATTAATAAACCTTTTCAACATCTGCAACCTTTCCAACATATATAAT
Source organism: Kuschelorhynchus macadamiae (assembly GCA_030620095.1). Lineage (NCBI taxonomy): Eukaryota > Metazoa > Arthropoda > Insecta > Coleoptera > Curculionidae > Kuschelorhynchus > Kuschelorhynchus macadamiae. The sequence continues at coordinate 301,836 of JAUTXW010000980.1, read as the reverse complement.
ATTAAGTTCTATCTAGTTGGAACATCATGCACAACTTTTTTATAAGGAAGATTGCATTCACTTTGAATTATTCTGAATTTATCATAAGCTAGTTAGAGAACGAAAATTAACATGACCAGTGGCGCTTCCACAACTCTGGTCTGGGGTGGTAGTGGTTGACAGAGGGGGGGCGAACACTCGTTTAGACAAATTTTAAACAAAGGTTAGGAAATTAAAGAATTATTATTTAGCAGTACTTAACATAATTTTTAAAATTCATAAACTAAAGTAATGATAGAATATTTGGAAATATAATAATAATTATTAATACTTTCAAAATTACGATAATATATCTAATATATAGTATATACCTTGTGAAAATTAAATGGAGATCTTGCAATTACAAATCTTAGTCTTTTTACTGGAGTAGATAAAATAAAAGCATTTATCGTTCCCGCTTCCCATCCCGCGTCGTGATTTTTCGTGTATAAATTCTGACAGTGGCGAGGTGGTAAGACCGCCAAACACCTTCGAAAACGTTGTTGCCATATCAGTCGAATATTATTCATACATCGAAAACTTATCACAATAATATCTATCAAATTTTCCGTTTAATAATTTATTGTTAAAAATATTAGAGGCAAAATAATTTTCAATATTTTCAATAATCAGTACTGGGTGTCTGGGGAGGGGTAATTACCACCTCTACCCCTCCCCCTTGGAAGCTCCCTTGAACATGACTAACTAGGTATTCGTTTTGTCACAGCAATCATATCTGTTACAGAATGCTGTATTTTACTTTTGTCTCTAACTACCAACTGCAAATTATGTTAAACAACTTTCGCCGCTTATGTCAGCATCTCTGTAGACTTTTATTGTATTTGCGCCTCTATTACGTAGCATTAAATTAATAATTTCTTTAATTATATTCCATATTTTCAGAAACATCGAATTTTTTCAGAAATCACGTTTCCACTATGACTATCTTAAAAGACATTTTCCTTTTTCCAGTTGCCTAAAACCCAGTGACCAGTTATGCTGATATAACTCACGTCTGAGTTTGTGTACGTCCAAATATCAATGCCACGCACTGACACGTTTATTTTAGTTTTTTCATAAATGTCGGGTATAATATATTATCTCGAAAAAATTTATTACTGGTATTTTATATTAAAATACTTTCAAATAATCGGCTGTATTTTCCACAATGGAGTAGAGCTGGTTATCCAAACAAATTATCTTCAGCTATTTTGTAGTCAATACCCAATATTTTGTTGAACTACTAAATTACTCCAACGAGGACTGCAACATCCTAATTCATTTATTTCGTGTTTTTTGGAACATAATACTATATTCATCACAGTTTACGAAGAAAGTCCATACTTCACTGACATTATCGGAAAATAACCACAATGCACAATGTATGACAAAGATCACTGAAACCTAAAACGCAAACGACTCTCAAGTATCATTCAAACTAAATATCTGCTTGTTGGTTTGTTGGTTATTATCCAGGATTTACAGAAGAAGGCCTTGAAACTTAGTATAGAATGATGTCACGTACATCGACTGTGAGTTCATGTTCTTGCGTTCAAAGCATAAGTAAGTGACAAGAACAGAGTGCAGACGTACATTGCACATTATTTTAGGAAGTACTCGAGGCAGAAATACTTAGAAAGGTCATTCTATATAGTGATGGGCCAGCTAACCGATAATAAACTCACGCCTAATCGCTCTTTTTTAATCTAGGTACTAGGTACGGGTATTGCTTTAAATAAAAATTGGGAACTTGCAGATTTAAGAGAAGACAGATTAGAGAAGACATCTATAATCGAGACACTCTGGGAATAAAGGAGCTAATAAAGTGGGAAGTCCTTGGTATTTGCAGTTGAACGGTGAAGGGATGAATGTGGGTCGATGAATATGTCTCCTTAGCAGGAATGACTAAGGATTGACATAATGGATGATAATTCATTTTAACAGAATTGGTGGTAGTACCTGTAAAACAGAGACAGATCGCCGACATTTCGACGATGCTTTAGTGATACAAGCTTTCTTGCGATGTTTGAATGATCAATCGGGCGAATAGTTCTTCTTTGGAGGAGAGACTGCTCACCATATATGTGAGCAATACTTAAGGTAGGGTCTGATTAGCTAAGTGTAAAGGGTAAACAATTTGGCAGATGCAAAGTATTTTCGAGCTCAGAAAAGAAAACCCAGTTTGTTCGCGGCTGCTGTGGCAATTGAGATGAAATGATCATACCAGCAAAGAGTGAAACCGACTAGGCTTAAGAAATCTTCTGCTTCAAGCATTTGAGTATTCATTTGAAACGTGATAATGGGGATAACTTGTGTACCTCAAAAGTGAATTGGGAAATAACCTTTAAGATGGGTCGGTCAACTTTGCTTCATTTGTCCGACAAGTCTCTATGCGACATTGTGGTTGGATTTCTATCATTCGTCACGCAAATCGGATTTGGAAATTTTTCGCATTAGTCATTTGTATTTATTATTGATTTCAATTTTAGGTTGAGATCAGTGAGATTCTCCTGTTTGGTTTCTCAATTTGTTGCTATAAAGGGGATTATTGTAAATATCTAGGGGTTTTAGTTTTATTGTACTAGGTTGCAGAATAATTAAGAATTTATTTATAAATTGTTCTTTAAATCCTAAGTATGTTACCGGCATTTTACTTTCAGTCAAATATACTAGACATCTGGAGAATTTCAATTCAATTCATTGTATTATTTAAGATATGCCGTGAAAAAATATATGAGCTCATTGCATCCTTAATTCGATGAAATTAACATTTGTTTGTTATTAAAAATGATAATATACTAAATAGTATGCTGAAAATTTTTAATTCGTGACATTGTATAATACATAAGTAGCGACCACCACCTTTGCAGAAGAGAAGAATTGATAAAGTTTATTTCCCGTTTTTGCAGGTCAAACCTTAAAGTGGCCGATAATTATTTCTAAAAATATTTATAAAAAAAATATGCTTTTCAAGCCGTTTATCATAAAATCTTCAATTACTTATTTAAATTACATGTAATAAACACAATTGCTTTTCAGTTACTTGGCGGTACTTCTGGAATAATTGATTTATTACAGGTGAAATTACAGTGTTTTATGCAAATTAAAACAAAATAATTTTACTTTAAGATTAATGTGATTTGTTCTGACACTGACACAGTTTAATAGTTCGAACGAAGATTTTAAAATTGCCTAATAATAGACACGCTATAAATTGTTAATAATTATTTAGTAGATATAGTTTTTTATGCTAGTGCAGCTAGTTTCAACCCTTCAAGAAATATTGCCAAAAGGTTAACGAACTGTTGGTTTCATTTTAGCGAGGTGATAAATGATTTTGTCTTGTTTTGACTATACTTTTTTTGACATAACTTCTTTGTAATTATCTGTTTAAAGTAGAAAGCATTTACGGTCATGTCATTTTCATTGTTAATAAATATATCTTAACAAATTGTCATAAAAAGTATTGATCTTAAAACTAATATTTTTACAAGTCCTTTAAATTAATTTAATTAATTTTTTCTAATATTTTACTGTTATTGCAGTGAAGATATTTTCTCATTTATGATAGTGTGTATAATTAATAGAAGCATGCTTTCAAAATAAATAGTTTTCGTTGCGTCTTGAGGTGCACATTTACTTGAATGGACTGTAAAAAATCGCCAAGCTAGACCGCAGATTGGCAATATGTATTAGGAAAGCTGCGATAAGTACGACATTCAAAAATCCCTGAACAGCGAATACAGCAAAAAGCATAACTTACATTTCTTTAATTTATTATTATATTACATATATATTATACAAACGAATAAATTAAATAAGTGCATTTTCATTCCATTTAAAAGGAATGGTTTACGGGATCTAAGATATGTATTGTGTATTTTTTAAACAAGACAAAATTTACAGGTATTTTTGACAGAGTATTTCACATAAATACTTAGTAAAAGCTTTATTGGAATAATATTATAAGTAGTTTTTAGCATTCATTAAGATAAAATTAAGTAAAACATGTAATCTCAAATTATATTTCATTACATCACATACCCAGATGCAAACCTGACCTACGACAAGCTCATTCGAAATACGTTATGACACTGCTGTGCCAATGATTTTCGACTTCCTGTTGCTCTACTTTGGGTCCCTTTCCCCGTAAGACTGCCCGAACGGCACAAAGGGTGTGGTAATACTTCGGAAGTATTTATCACTCCAATTCCGGATTTAGTAAAATTCAAGTATTTCAGTCTCCACCGAAATTAATATTGAATAACAAGGGTTTGTAGAAAACCGTGAATCATCCTATTGTTTTTTATGCCAAGGTATTACATATGTAGATATTTTGGCTGGTTAATTAAAATAGAACGAAAGGTTTTATGGCTGTGGTTAACTATGGAGCCTTGGTTTTTGAGATTAGACCGTGTCAAAATGGAATCGCTTTCCGATGTTTCGTCTTCGATTGCACGAGGCATCTTCAGGATTTTACGTCACGATATCAAAACAATTAATGAGCTCGGAGAGATCTAGGTCGACTGTTTATAGTCGACCTGTGTTCATCGAATCGTGACCCGTGTATTAATGATAGGTTTCGACGTATGATGTATACTGATGCCCGTGTCTCTATTAAAATTATTAGGATGTTTATAAATTTCAATAGTCCCTCTAATTTTCCGTTTATAGAAATCCGAGACCGTTGCCAGAAATTTGGTTTCTTTTTTATTTATGACATGTCCAGAGGAATGTTGGTGTTTAGATACAGCAGATTGTAAAATTTGTTTCTTCCTAATACATCGTTCATGTTTCTTAAGCTTAGTCGATATGGATCGTCAAGTTTCTCCAATATAGACATCGACACAGGAACGAGAATTGCATATACTCCTTCCGTTTGGATAGGAATAATGTCCTTTGGCGATCGCAAACATTGTCCAATTTTCTTGTGTCTTGAAGATTGTACGTATGTTGAACCAGCGAAGTAACCTTGCATTTTTATCTGTAGTTCCTTGTATAAATCCCATCGGTAACTCCTTATTAGTTTCATTTCGTGGAGTAGGATTGTTGTATTTTCTAACTGATCGTCGAATATCCTCAGTGCAGTATCCATTCTCTCTTAAAGCTAGAGACAGTTTCTCTGTTTCCGTTCGTAAAGACTTTTGGTCACAAATCGTAAGGCTCTGTTAACCAAACAAACATCCTAATATATAATTTACCATGGAAATTGAATCAGAAGGCACAATTCCCTTTCTAAATGTTCTCGCGATTTGTGACTGAAATTTTTTACTATCGGAAACACAGAAACTGACTCAAGCTTTAAGAGGAAATAGATAGATAGATGAGAAGATTAGATGATCAATTAGAAAATATAACAATCTTTCTCCACAAAATGAAACTAGCAGGCAGTTACCGATGGAAGTGTAGTTCTTCTATTAATACACGGAACCCCAGATAAAAGAAATTGCAAGGTTACTTCGTCGGTTCCACATAGGTACAATCTTCAATACACACGAGAAAATTGGACAATATCGGCGTTCGCCAAAAGGCATCACTCCTTTTCAAACGGAAGGAGTATATGAAATTCATTGTTCCTGTGGCGATATCAATATTGTAGAAACTGGACGATCCATATCGACTAGGCTTAAGGAACATAAACTATGTATTAGGAAGAAACAAATTGTATAAGCTGCTTTGACTGAACACCAACATTCCACTTGACATGTCATAAATGTAAAAGAAACCAAAGTTCTTGCGTTGGTCTCGGGATTCTATAAACGGAAAATTAGAGAATCTACTGAAATTTATAAGCATCCTTACAATTTTAATAGAAATACTGGCTTCAGTCTACATCATACGTGGAAACCGACCATTACACCCGGTGACGGTTCGGTGAACACAGACTATAAATAGCCGGCCTAGATCTCTCTGAGCCAGATTTGCCAGAAAAAAAGTCGTGTCGATGTTTTAGGGAAAACGATAGCAAGAGGAAATTTTTGGGGAAAACCTGGAGAGAAAAACTCAAGACATTTGTTCATTTAGTTTCGTTGATGAAAACAATAATTTAATAACGTCTTTTATATTGGCAAAACCTAAAATCCCCATAAGTTGTGAGGAAGATTCAGATCAAGAAATACTAGATGGTTTCAATTCCATGTAAATTTTATCAAAGGTATACGAGTTACTTATTTGAATTTGAAAGTTTTTACGGGCTTTTTTAGTATTTTTTATTAGGCTTACTGTTAGCAGCCTAGATAATGGAATCTCAACTTTTCTGTTATGCATATCATAATTAATTAACCTTACTTATATATATCGTATTGAAAACATCGTTCAATAAATAAAGTAAAAAACAGATAATTGATGCTGTATTATTAACTTTATCTATAAATTTTATTTTGGGGAAAAATTAATAAAATCGTGTCGTTTTGGAGAAAAATAAAATGTGATCTGGGGAAATTTCGAAATTGCCACCTCGCAACCCTCGGAGCAGGGTTGCCAGTGAAGTAAAGATCCTTAAAGATGCATCGTGCCATCGAAGGCGAAACGTCGGAAAGGAATTCCATTTTGATACTGTCTAACACCAGGAACCATGATTTCTTAATTGGTTAAGTAAAACATAATTCTGAATTTAAATAAAATCTAATTTTGCGGTTTTTCTACTATAACAACGTTGCCATATATTCCTTAATTTCTGAAATTCTGTTAATTACTTTCTATCTTCATCTGTTATATTATTTGATGTATTATGACATTCCAAATTCAACCACCAGAAAATAAGGTTTTTTTATAACATGGGTAACTAGAAGTTGTTTGACTTAAATGGATCTTTTAAACTGCTTAAATAGGATTTTATTATGCCGTATCAAATTACCCGAAAAAATGTTAGTTTTCGTCTGCCGATTTGTCTGCAACCGCTGAAATGTTTCATCTCAAAAGTATTATTTACAGCCTCCTGGTGAATTTAGGTGCAAACTACCATTATTTTGCATGATATACAACTTCTTACATTTAAAAATGGATTCGACATGGAAAGAAATGGAGGCAATAAGCGAAACGCATCCGTAATCTACAGGCTTATTTTCAATTTTTTTTTAAACAAGTCTAACGTTGTTTTGTAAAAAAAAACGCTTAAGTTAATATCACAATGTCATATGTTCTTACTTGATATATCAGAACGAATTAAAACAAACATTCACTCATAGAGGGTTCCATATAAATATTATAATTATGTTAGTAGTATAAACTTAAAAATAAAAGGATACGGCAACAGTGTTATGGCTAGGCTCAGAAAACATCACTATTATTTGTAAGAAATAGAGATAAGAGTGGCCAGTATAACATTCAGTATATAATAATAATTTAGTGGTTTTATTTAGCAAACTTGAAAATAGGACATTAGATAAAAGAACACATATTTATACAGACGGGAATATGTGAAAAATACAAAAACAATATTGCGCCAGGCACTAACGAAACCTCCAAATTTGCTGAAGTTACCTTCGGGCACTAACGAAATATGCTAATTTGCTGAAGTTACCTTGAGGAACTTGACATATTTTTTATATGATAATTCTATATATTACTAGCTGGCCCGGTAGAGCTTGTTCTACCTTTTCCGTTAGATGGCGCGATGAGTTTCCAGTGTAGTTATAAAAATACGGAGCGCATTCACCCCATCGTCCAGAAATGTTAGTGAAAAAAACATATTGGTTTTATAGAGAAAATACGCAATGAAACAATACAAAAAATATAGTGTTAAAAGGTCGTGGTAACCAGACAATCATTTAAAAAAAATCATGTAAATTGGTGCAGTACATCTCTCTCATGAACTGAAAAATAATGTTTTAAATATAGATTATGTAAAACTTATTTATTAGGTATTACATAACATTTTAAAATGATTTGGTGAATTTCATTTTATAATTAAACCAATATTTACACCAAGGTTTATATTTTTATATGTATTTATTAAACACGGACGTTGACAATGCTAAAAAGCTTTAAATACATGTTAAACGTATTTACCAAGCAGTAACTTATTCGCAACGCCAGACACAACAACCGTTGAAAACAAAGGGCAAAAAAATAGCTAAACTCTAAACTGCAACATTGTATAAAACAGTCAAAAGTAATGAGCCTCGATGCGGAAAAAAATGAGTGTAAATGAGCTGGCCATGCCAAATGAATTCTGTTGGCCCAGCTTTTAAACCGGCTAGTTTACGACTATGCCTTCGAGAAATATGATCGCTTTCTGAAGCTAAACAAAATACAATTTAACATTTCAAAACACCGGATTATTTTTGGCCGCTGTTAATGAGTGTTTCCTAAATATTTTCATTTGGTTCTTTTCTGTTCGGGCGATTTAGAAATACATTATAGCAAGGTTTACATATATTAAAATCACAAATTAACATTTATTTATAGTTTGTTTGGTTTACTGGTTAGATCACAAATTACGAATTTCAAAAATTGTATAAACGCGACATTTAAAAAAAAATTGCTTTATTAATATGCACAGACTAAAGTGTTGCACGAATTTAAAATTATCGGATGAGCTCCAGATATCCTGGGGATGGAATAAAACTACACAATCTATTCTGCTTAGGAACAGATGATGTTTATTTAACCAAAATATCAAAAACGTTGATGTCATAACCGCTTCCCCTACGTTAACTTTTCTTGCAGCAACTGAAAGAAAGCATAATCCCAATAAATCTTTAAAACCCCTTACTCACTATTCGGCGAGATTCGTTCGTGCGATTCGTTAATATGATTCGTCAGCTCATATGCATTAACCCATTGGCTCAACGAATTGACTAATATATTATCCAATCTGTATATTAATTTTTAAGTATTTAATTCGTTCGCATGGATCGTATGCTTTTGACAATACACAAAAGAAACAAAAGATTTGATGCGGACGTATTGGTTCGCCGATATCAAAGCCTAGTTTGATAATTCGACTCGCTACTCACTATAACCCGCCACTCACAGTTCGGTTCGCTTCGTTAATTGGATTCATCAATTCATATGAATGAATGAATAGACAATGCACATTATTCATCAATTTTTATTTAATTCGTTCGCATGGATTTCCTGCTTTTCAATGTTTGACGATACACATAAAACAAAAGATTTGATATGGAAGAATGCTTCGCCGTAGTCAGAGCTTACATACCTACTCTGATGATTCGTCGAATCAACGTATATATCGCGGCAAAAACCATATTGCTATTTCAATCGGATTCTCTTCGTCAAAATGTGCCCTTCGTTTTATTGGTTTGTAATCAATGCACAAATGTGTAATTTGAATAAGGATTACATATTTTAAAGTATAAATTTATTTGCAAGTTATTATGTTTTTAGGGTTCGTTGGTGTGTTCAATAGTTATATTATTAGGGGTTATAATATTATGTTGAGTTGACATGTCTGAAAAATATATTTTTTTATTTTTATTTAATTGCTGGATTATTGAATATGCGAACTATAACAGAAATGTCAAAACTGAATGACAGTGCGATGTCTGGTCAGTCTGAGTCTCGGTCTGAGTAACATAACGAGACTGTAGTATACTGCGCATCGTCTCGTGCCGTTTGCATTTGAGATTTTTTTGTATATTTTCAATTTAAATTTTTATGATTATGGCAAGTAGAACTTGTTATAGTATACGTATCTATTAAGAAAACGTTATATTATAGATATAAAATAATGCTGACAAAATTAATTGTTTTTAACCAGTATAGAGGTCTTGTTACAAAAGAATCCGTCGGATTTTCAGGATTTTTACATAATGTCCTCGAATGGACGTAACCGGTACCTGTAAACATAAATATTTAGAAGAACGCATTCTTCATAAAAAGTTTTGCTTGCCTTAAAACTTCAAAAATTAATATTGAAATCAGACTTACTTATACAGGTTGTCCAAAAATTTCATATGACCCCAGCAGTAAAGTGTTTCTATTTCTTTACTTTTTGAAATATTTTATAAAACAGGTTATCTGGAAAGTATAAGAAGTTTTAAGTTTATTTTGTTTATTTCAGACCACCTGTAATAAATCTTTAACCTAAACAAGTTTGAAAATAGGCAAAACTATTTATGACGAATAAAGTTTTCTCCTAAAATGCAATATAAAAATGTTTACAGATAGTTACGTCTATCCATCCATAGTTTATTTCCGAAAATATACCATATATTTCAAAAATTTTTTGATTCTAAAAATTGAGACTTCGAGTGAGGTAAAAAAAGACCCTACATAAAAAGGAGGACACATATCATTTAGGCCTGGATTTATACTAACAAACACTTAAAATGTCGAGAATAAAACATAACAGCCCAAGGGTTAAAACTCAAAAGGGGTTGTCGCCAGTTTTAGACAATTTTAAAATAAAAACTAAAAACCAAAACAGACAGAAAAACTCATCCTTTTGACTTATCATTATGATAAATATTTTAGTTGAATATGATGAATTAAACCACATTAAAGTGTAGCTATTTTATGTGACAAATTTGACTTTTTACAGCGAACATAATTTGTTTATGTCTATTTGAGCTGATTAAGCTAAAGCTAATATCTCACCACCTCATTCCTAGTTAATCGCCATATATCGCGAAAATGATTTTACGATGACAATACTAATTTTTCGTTTTGTTTTTATTTTTTAAACAGACTTGCTGGCCGTCCTGAAATACGCAAAATACCATAGTTTTAAGAAACTCAAACTCCTGATACAAGAAATTTCCATGAGACGTTTGGCGATATTAATTTTTCAGACCTACAAAACACGCCTAATTATAAGCCGCCATAACCTGCTTGGAAGCAGATTATGCTTGTTTAATCAAAATGTCAAAAACAAACATTGATGCCATAACCACTTCTCCTACGTTATCTTTTCTCGCAACGATGGAAAATAACCATAAATGACCGAGTAAATTTTAAAGACGAATATATCGCAGCAAAAAAACTTATTGTTTCATTTCAATCTGATTCTCTTCGTTAAAATTTGTGCTTTATTTCTTTAATTTGTAACCAAAGCACAAAATCTTTGTTTGCCTAATATTTACATAATCTGCTGCAAGCGAAATAATTTCAATATGTATGTTTTTTGGTATAATTTTTACACAATTTGCTGAATTATAGATAAAAAGATGTTTTGTAATAATTTTCCCAGCTCTTTTATATTGGCATGGTAGGAAAAACAGTAAAATATTTTTCAAAGCCGACCTTGCTCTTGTGAAAGAGTACGTGCAGCCTCTTAATGGCAACATGTTTTCTAGGACATTCTATCAATAAATGTTCCCTCTTTTCATTTAAGGCAACCACGGCACCTGGTGCTCAAGCCTTGGGCCTTCGCAGTCTGTTAATAGATATAAAAGCTGCTGTTCAAAAGACTTGCTTCTGTATGGAGGTCAATTAAGGAAGCCTAGGTCGTACAACATATATACAGGAAGAGAAAACACCCCTCTATATAATATGCGTATGTCCGGCACCGACAAATACATTTAGATTTGTTGACTGAGAAGTGCCAGAAGATTACAATGATGCTAGGGAAACAAAACCGATAATAAAGACTCAAGAGAGCATAGAAGTCCAGAAATTTTAATGATATTTAGTTTGAACCACAAACATAGATCAGATAAGATTGGAAATTTAAAATCAAAGTTAATTCCCATTATTTTTGTGGGTTACTTTGTTGATATACCTGCATTTTGTTTTTTTATCACTAAAATCAAAAAGTATGTAAATCAACCAGTAAATAGACAAGAATTCATCGTAACACCCAAAACAACGAGACAATTTAAGATCGGTCTAAAGATGACAGGTTACGAGATTTATGCAGAAAAAAAAATACTTTTTGCCCATTACGTTTTGCCTATTAAAAAGACATACAATATCGATTTTATCTACGTAATATATCTACTAGAGATAATTCAAAGATTTGTAAAAACTATCAGTTCATTTCTATATTCCGATTTAGGAAGAGAATAGTCATAGTTGACGGGAAAATGAATAAAGAAATAAGTTTTTCGACATAAAACAATAGAAGTTTGGAGATATCTGGCAACTGTTATGTGTTAACATAATAAAATTTTTCTAAAAATGCAAAATTTTAAATACAAAATGATTTTGACTGACTTTGAATTTAATATTGAAATAGTTGATACGAGACTACATACATTAATTTTTCACCGCAAAAAACTAATCGAAGAAAGCGAAAACTAATTTAAACCATTTTGACGAGATTCTTATAAACAAGCAAGTAGTAATTCTGCACGTATAGAGTAAATATAGGTAGTTATAAATGTTATGATAAAAACAGAAATTTAATATTTGCTCCACTGTAACGTGTTGTAATTGTCTTAGTTATTTTTAATTCCATGTGATGTTTTAACACAGGTTGCATTATAAGTAAATTAATGAGAAAACATAAATCAATTTTTAGTATATCGCTTAGGGACGATTGTGATCCCAATAAAATATAATAGATTTCTGTTATTCTTCTACAAAAAATATGTCAGCCTTACCAGATAAAACATAAATCACTGCGAGATGGATAATATATCGACATAATTATAACACGCAAAGTAATTTTTTGGAATAAATCCCTATCCTTTTTTACACATTATGTCAAATCGTGGTTTTTAAATACATTAAACAAAACATCGCTAAACGTTGTGATGATTTTTGGCATTAGCAAAATTGAAAATAGTAAAAAATTCGATCTTTTTAGAAGATCGTTTTTCTTATATTTTCTCTCTGACAAGTTATTTAAAATACTTGCGTAGGTTGATCAGTGGCTGCTCTTCAGAGGCAACACAACAGGCTAAATTTCTGTTTAATGTTTCATAAATATTTTAAAATATTTACTGCAATAACTAATAAAATTGCTTGTGGTTTATACAATAAATTATTAACTGTAATTAATATTAAAACCATTATTGTAATAAAATATATATGATAAATTGGCGATAAACATTTCTTGCCTTTTTTGGGAGACCGTTGTATAAATTAACGGTAGCGCATAGAGACATAATAAGGGACGTATGGTATTTAAAAGTTAATTAATTATGTTTTTATATTACTTTGACAAAAATAACATTTTTTACAAGAGCAATGTCTAATGGAACAAACAATCTAAATTTTAACATTACTTTAAAGCAACTTAATGAAAACTCAAAATATTATTATTTACCTAGACATGTCTCACATCACCTATATATCTAATTTTTTTTTTTCAAAAAAATGTTATCATTGTTATCATGTTATCAACCAACTCTCAATGAGGTTAAGCGGCTCAGGTAGAGTCATCCCTCTTGAAGCTACGGAACTAAAACATCTCTTAAAGTTCATTGATATGTCCCTAGATGGCGCAACATACATTCTAGGGTTACGTTATTTAAGGTCCCGAGAGCCGATGGCGGCAACTCGAGTCAACCGACCCATTATTTTGGAATACTATTGTATTTTATAACAGAAGTAAATAGAGGAAGTCTAAGCTCTGAAGCTTGTAGTTTTTCGATGTTTTTTATTTACCCCAGTAGGAATTTTTTTGCTCAGAATGATTGTAATTTAATCCTAGACGTACTGTTACACAACTCATATTGATATTATTATTTGTCCTAATAAATTGCAATTCAATGTATAATAACATATATGTAACAAATTAAATCGAGCGCGACATAGATTGATCGACATGATAACTGAAACCTTGCTGTTTGCTATTTGTTTGAAACATACTAATTAATTTTAAACCACACGGTAGTTTTGCCTTGGTGTTTTTTGTACAACTACAATAACTGCAAATTAATTTTAAGCAGATACCTAGATGGCACCTGTCGTCTCCACGTGGTCATCTTTTGAAATTTTAACCACATTGGAAGATGCTGCATATTACTGGACAAGTCGCCGACGGACTGATGATTATTAAGTAAACGTAAAAACCAACTTTGTCAGAGATTATATTTATTGAGAAGATAGTAAAAAAAAAGGAAATGCTTCTGAATAACGCTTTTCGAAACACTTTCTAAGTAGCCTTCTTATTTGGAATTATTGTTATAATAAAATGCAAATATTGTGTCAACAAAGATACCGTATATAATTAAATTGACATATCTTATGACTGCTTTTATTTAAGTTAGGTGAAGATGACCGGGCTAACAAATTAATAAGAAAAGCTAATTTGGTGGGCCTAATCACTAATTGGTAACCAAATAAAGGAACAGATAATGAAAAAATATTAATTTTAAAACGGACACTTGCCCAGTTGTATGTTTATATTAATAAAAGGATTTCTTATTGTTTCAATGGCATGCTTGATTACAAAACTTCCCAGAAAAAATATTTAAGAAGGGAGGCAATGTGTAATTTCTAACATATTTACCCTCGGATTTACCATATTTTCTTGCATACAAAATGCTAGAATGGAAATTGAGACAAGTATTTTTATATGTTAATATCAATAATTTTATTAACTTGCACTTAATATTGAATAAAGTGATATTTTTGATAGGTACAAATTGTTTTTTTAAGAGGATCAAGTTGCTGAAAATATCTGAATCTTTTTTTTTCTGAATGATATGGTTGAAGAAACCAGTTCTTTTTATTTGTATTTCTACTAATACTACTACTTATTCAAAAATTTTGTGTAGCTAATTGTCTGAAAAGATATATTTCGTTATGTAAAAGTAATATCCTGTATTAAGAAATTAGGCAAATAATGCATATTTTTATGAAAATTCGGATTTTACAAAATTACAATAAAATGAAACTAATACCCCGTTTTTTTCGCCCATATAAACATGAAAATTAGTCTCTGGTTATATTCAGAGAAAATAAACCCATGCGGCCTTTAACCCGCAATCAATTAGACTCCATCTGGCCTATATAATCGCTCACAATTCAGAGATGCTCGGGTCTATAGAAACACGAAATAGGCTATTCGAACAGCTGATCGCCTCGTGGACGGTTTCAAAAGGACCGGGCTATACGAAAATGCAACGTGCCGAAGTGAGCGCATCGTATAGCCATAAAAGTGCATCTGACTGAGACGGAGTTGGTTCGTTCAACCCTGATTATTCATGCACTTGACTTCCCGACACGGGGTTAAAAAGGAGTTTACCAACTTGATTATGTAACGATTTAGCCTTTCCTAATGGGTTTTCAGGTTGAGTAAATAATATTTATTATCTTTTCGACCAGTGCACGTAATTAATTACCATTTTTTTATTAGATGTTTACATAAAAGTTGCTAATTACTTTGAGAAAAATACCTTACGACTTGAGAATATATTAGAGATTAATAATTAATAAAAAACCTAAAAACCACTCTAAATTTTATTATTTCCAACGAGTAGACATTGATATTGCTTTACTATTAATCTATCAAAAGTTGTAGTACTCAGCAAATTAATTGCTGAATTCAAAGACCATTCGATATGTTTTTTTTTTCATCTAAATGTTATATGCAAATTGTAGATATTTATTTTTAAAACTTTCAGAGTTTCAGGTTGTAGACGTATCACCATCGACAGTGAACTAAAACCAAATATTTGAGCATATTTTAAATAAATATAAGATATCACCAACCATGTTTTTATGGACAGCATAAAAAATTGTAATAATCCATAATCCACAAGACTCTTAATTCTGTGAAATTTGGGAGAATGATACTATATATCATTTATTAATCACATCGACGGCTGTTTTAATCAAACACCACGTTCATGTTCTAGTCTTTATTTTTTTGAAATAACAACTGTCATGAATTAAATATGAAAAACGATATAGTTTTTCCCACCTAATGGGTAAATCTTGTTTTTATTGCTGCAGAATGAGGCAGGTAATCTTTTTTGATATCTTAGGTTGTCTTACATTTTTATTTCTTATTGCTATAATTAATTTAATATTTTGTTGACTAACCTGCTATTGCCATCCAAGGGTAGAATGTATGACTCGACTGCTGATGAATTTGCGTTCCAACAGGTTGCGAAGAAGAGGTATTTAGCGAACAAGGGTTATTCCACGATGATAAAGAATTTGATGTTCTCGTTCCGGAAGCAGCTCCAGGACTTGTGGAAGGATCTCCGCCAATTAAACCTGAAGACCCATAACCAACTCTAGAATCAGGTGTACACGCCGAGGGACGAACGGGTCCCGCAAGACTATTTGCCAAATTAGCTCCAGTTGCCGACGTAGCGTTTTGCCAAGCATTTTTAACAGCTTCTGATGCAGCCACCACGGCAGCATAACCATTTTGGTCAGCATTTCCTTTCGAACAGTCCGATTTTGTAACTGGATTGCTGTAACTGTTTTGCTGTCCGTCTGTAGTGGAGTATAGTTTGCATGTTGCTGCCACGGAGGCATCATATGGTGAATCTTGTGGTGGTCTGGCCTGGTGTAAGGAATGTGCAGCATGGTGATGTTGACTTGAGGCATACGGGGACATTCCTAAACTTAAAGGGAATGATCTGTAGGCCGCTGCAGCTGCAGCAGGGTCATGATGATGTGCCCCCGTTACCGAGCCGGTGCCCTGATGGTGGTGGCCTCCGTAGAAGCCACTCTGTTCGAAATAAGAGTTCATTATTGCGGCGTTAATTTTGGCTGATTATCTATGATCCCCCGAAGAGAGGGATACGTCCTTCTGCACAAATAAAACTATAACAAAAAATTGTCACTAGTCCACAAAATGTAAACAAACACACGCTGGCAGTTAATGGGCACTTGAATCACTAAAAAATGCAAATGACATTTTGAAACAATCAACGGTGCGAACGATGGGGCGATTTAATGATGATAAGTAAAATGATTATTGTTACGACGTAATTATAATAATGTGGGCAATAAAATGATCCGAGCACGAGCACACCGCGCGATTGTCAGATCGGCAATGCTAACGTTTACTGCTTAGATCGCGGATGGATCAAAACCCACTGTGCACTGGAGCACCCGAGCAGACTCCGGCCCACACATTCCCAGCCCATTCGCGCTTACGCTTTCCATCGCGCTTTCTCACTCTCCCCTCTCCCCACTCCGATACGGCAGCACGCGGCCGTTTTAATAGCCTATCATTATTACCTGCCGCTAAAACGCTACCTGTTTTTGACCATGTACTTTTTTAAAGTCAATTCGAAAGGGACTCGGTTCATTACCACTCCTTTAAACTTCAAGTACTTGCACCCCAGGTATAATAGCCCTTTTTATGGTCCACCTATCGATAGCTGCTGAATGTTTTTATTTGTCCTAAAAAATAGTTTTTAATCTAAATATATTATAAGAGAGGCTGTCAACTACAAAAGTTTGTATAATTTTATTTAATTTAAAAATAATAAAAAGAAAATCTAGAGTGCAGTGAGGGGAAGAGAGAAAGTTATCAGTTTTGCGAATAATAAAGACGCAAATAGGCACATACAAAGGAAGGGATCATAAAACGACCAATGGCGTCCACATTCGTCACGATGTCGGCGCCCACATTGAATGTTGCGCAAGGATAGCATCGTCCATCTCACAAACGTTCGCCCCACTTAAATCTGTTGCTCTCTCTTCAGCACACTGAAATCTGGCGGCTTGCCTGGTAACGTCCTCTCTCGGAAAACTGCCAAACTAAGTAAAACAGACTATTTTCAGGGCTCGAATGGGCCACATCAAGGAATATTGCCTGCTCGTAAAGGATAAAATTCGTTTCGGAATTAATACTTGAGGCCGTTTGGAATGAACTTCCTGTCGTTTTCGAGTTTTTCTTAAATCTGATTTAATAAATGAAATCTTTCGTGGGAAAATCGGATTATCGGTTTTTTTTTTATTGATATGGCGATACTTTAAGACAATTTTTAAAATATTTGATTTTTGTGGATCAAAAATGATTTGTCGGTAACAGAATTACGCAAGTTCTTACTGTGTTGCGGTTAAAAATGTCGATGTTCTTATTGTGTATAAATTAAACAGGTAGTTTTGTATTTATTGTTTAAAAAACGCGTTTTTTTTACAAGAAGAATTGAAACCTCCAAAAATAAAGCAAACAATATTTTAGATGAACTATGTATGCCTGTATGTTTTTGATTTATTTTTTTTCAATGTGTAAGAATTCTTCTAGTTCCTTAGTACAGCTTTTTTATTTTATGTCATCAAGACTTTATATGTAAAAAAATAAGCTACTACTTTATATAAACCAAAATAAAATAAAAAATAGCCCAAAACATCTTTTTTTATTTTCAGTCAATTTCAGACAGATTTAGGAGATAAATTATATAATTTACTAAAAATTAAACAAAAAATATCCCTTATAAAAAATATTAGATATTTATCTTGTTTCAATATCAATTTGCAGCAACATTTTATGGGTTTTTAATTTTTTAGTAGCTTTGTATTTGTTTCATTTAAAAAAGTTTACTCACAAATTTAATTTTTAAATGTTTTAGGAATATTTTAAATTATATGACGTTAATATCGACTTATGGGATGTTTTCCTAAATATAAATAATCATTAGATTTACTATTATTATAACCAATGTAGAACTAAATAAGAATATGTTCCGCATTCCACGTGTCAGCGTTGAATTTCTCAGTGTTCACTAAATATTTTTCGCCACAGCCCCAGCTTAATATCCAGTGTATAAAGCTACAACCATTTCACGATCCTGCTTCGAAGCTGGATTTGTTTTTTAACTTAAATTAAATAATTTTTGAGGCCAAATTTCGAAAGACTAAGGTATTAGCTCGAAACATTTTTAAGATTTTCTGAATACCCTGAATCACTGTGACTATATTACAATTTGTGTAAAATTTTTGAGCTACAGGACTTAAACTGGAAAATTACCAAAATATCTTACTTATTGATGAAGTGAATAAAAATATTCTTGTGCACGTATTTTGTCCTATAAATTATATAAATTAAGTTATTTCTCCGAAACAGCTCTTGTTTTATTGCCATAGCTTGCTTTGTTGCTAAAATATCTTAAAACAAAAAAATCCCTACAATAAAGTTGCACCGTCGTCTCTAAATGAGTTTAACTTGTCTATAGCACATAAACTGAAATCGGGAGAGTTTTCCAATATTCGGTGGGATTACTAAAAGGGTAAAAGCCTATTTATACAGGCCGTCTGAAAAAGATGTAACCTATGTTAATATGTATCACTGATAAATAAAAATTGCACGAATTGATTGAATCTGAGCTTTGTTGTTTATGAAACATTTTACAAGAATAATTAAAAAATAGGTATGAGCTTTTGATATGTTTCGATTCATTAAGAATTTAATTCTTAAACAATAAGCTCGATAAATTCAAACATAGCAAAAACTTTTTTAAAATTACAGGTATTGCGTATTCATTTAATTATATCACATTAAGTACACATCACAGCACAAATCATGTTAAAATCACAACTACAATTTAGTTTAGCAAACTACAGTTCTTTCGTATAATTATTAAAATGATTTTATTCTTATTTGTCCGGTTATGTAATTTAATAAACTTCATATTTTTTAAGTGCCCATACAAATCGGCTTTTACCCTTGAGGTAACCTCTGTGTTTTGGGAAACTTTCTGCATTGTAGTTTTTGTATATCAGTCAAGTTAATTCAGTCATACCCATCCTACAATTCCACTAATTTCGATTTTTTATTTTAGGATAGATTTACAACTAAGCAAACTATGGCAGAAAACTAAACTCATTTCAGGGAGAGACTATAATTTTTTATAAGTTTTAATAAAACGTTCGTATCCAGATAGACAAAGATGGTCCTCTTTAGTTAATAAACATGTTAATTGATTTTTTAAATATAGGTATTTAGCGAATCACTCCATATAAAGTATTCGAAAACTTATAGACATTTTTGAAGCACTATTAAGCCACTTAATTAATAATTTCTCCTTTTAATTTTTTGCGATGATGTTTTCTACAATTTCATAAAAATTGTAATGTAAACATGGTGAGCTAAAACTCAAAAACGTTTCATGTCAATATCTTACTCTTCAGAAAAGTGGTTCCTGAACCTATTTTATTTTGTCTTAATAGACCCAAATAAATTATACATTTTTCCAAAAATAATGCTTTGTCTAGTGTGCTCCGGAACAAACTTTAGCAAGCAAAAATAGAGAAAATTACTAAAATAATACATAGAAAATTATGTTTCGCCCAATTTTATTATTTGTTATATTTTTTATCTGACACTGAGTTGTGTAAAAAATATTATGGCCCATTCTCCTTAACCTTACGAAAACCTTAACCCAAATTTTAATAAATCCCCTATTTTACACTTTGAAGGTATCACTTTTAGTTAAAATGTTTCAATTTTTACAGCTAACTTGAATCGTATATGATCAGAAATCCCTGCAGAATGGGATAATAAAATAAATATTTTGGAATGGGAACTTTCGTTTTATTTAACTTTTTATTTATTATAATTTGCTTAACTCATACTTTAGCCTTAAATACGGTCAAGGTCTTTATTTCTAAAAGGGCTGGGCAACAACGAGTATCATGTGTACAAGATGTATTGAAATAATAAATGTCAAGGCATCTTCTGAAGTGGACCTAACTTAATGTGTATTTAATTAAAGGGTGCATGCATCTAGACAGTTTAAAAAAATGTAAGTGGCAGGCATAACTTAAATATTCAGATTGTATTACTATTTTTGTTTTTCATTTTTCAAATTAAGCCTTAAGCTGAAAAAAATATCAATAAAATGATAATGATAACCTGGATAATTATTGTCCCAGAGCGAACTTATAGATAAAAGAAAAAAAAGTAGGTAGTACCTAAACAAATGTTACTGTTTTCTTGACTTTTCAATTGATATTTATTTGATTAGTTAAAGTTAAAGCATTTTTAAATCAACATAATTTTTTTTTTGTTAGGAAATCAACCAATCCTCTACATATTAATACATTCGTTTTTAAACTATATTTTATAGAGCGAAGCTCACAAACTAAATATGTAACCTACTTACTACAGTTTTTTCCATGAAATGAGTTGAAACCATCTAAATCATACTAACTTGATTATATAAAGTAAACCAAATAATATTATTTTTGTCTTAACTGACAACATTATTTTTTTAGTTAAGATTCAACGTTAAAACTTACTAACATGTTGCTGTAAGCCATGCTTTTCACACATATCGAACGGGTTACGATGTAAGTAGCTTTCAGTTAACATTTTTTTTTGCAGGTTACAAAGGTTTTGTAAAATATTCAACTTAATTGTATAGAAAATTAATGGTAATCGAAATAGAAAGCATTCCGGATTTAAGAAGAATTTTTTAATGAAGCTTGTGAAGGTACATGTAAAATTTTGTTTTATTTTTCTAACATTACTTACTGCTGGGTAAATGGCATCCTGTACTAAAAATACATAAATATTGTATATTTAATAGCAAAAAGAAAGGTAGATGATAAATATGATAGGGTGTATAAAAAATAAGAAAACTTTAGGTTGGAGGTCGAGTAACATAACAGAAAATAGAATAACTTCGCAGATAAAAAAAAAGTGTCATGATTAAGCAAACAAAAGCATGCTAGAAAAAACTGAAATTGAAAAAGGACATACAAGCAACTAATTTTGATTCCGAAGATAAATGTGTCTTTTTTAC
This sequence comes from Kuschelorhynchus macadamiae, assembly GCA_030620095.1. Lineage (NCBI taxonomy): Eukaryota > Metazoa > Arthropoda > Insecta > Coleoptera > Curculionidae > Kuschelorhynchus > Kuschelorhynchus macadamiae. The sequence goes on along the minus strand of JAUTXW010000980.1, from coordinate 280,246 downwards.
TTCCGTTGTAATATTTTCCCAAAAAGGAATAAACAGTAGTTGTAGTAGTTATAGCAAAAGCAGTAGTAGGAGTAGTAGTAGTAATAGTAGTAGTATTTTTTTTAATATAAATTTATTTGTATTAGTTGTTTAGCAAAAAAGTATTAGGATCGTATTCATGGGCGTTCCTGTTTTTTTTTTGGTTAAAAAAAAATACTATATTAAGATATGTTTTTAGGTATATTAAAAAATTATATTAGTTCTTTAGGAAATAATAATTAGAGTTGCAGATCTGACCGGTCAATTTTATTTTGGTCAATGAACTGGTCAATTTGACCGGTTGGTTGAGAGAAGTATGATTTAAAATAAATTAAAATAGACCAATACGAATTGTTCTTAGATTTGCACTTATAAATTATATGTTTTTTTATTCTGTCAGCATGCGTAATATAAATGGCTTTAGAGTATTTTTCCTTTAACTTTGTTATCTTCTCGTATTTCTGAGAAACAATTCCATATGTTGGTCTTGGATTTACCCAAAAAACTCATTGAAAACTACGTGGCAATTCAGCATATTTAAATAGCAAAAATGTACTGCTAACTTTAGCGCTACCAAATGCGAAATGAATTGAAAGTGAAATATTTCCGTTCACTACTATTTCATCATTTTGTTCGTTCAGGGAAATACCTTAACCACGCACCGTCTCTTTGTTTCCCAGAATTAAATACGAGAAGTTTTCTTCATAACTAAATGGTTGTAAGTAAATTGTGCGGATTGCGATTCCGATAACTAGAGAAATAACATGACCCACAATATATCCCATTTGTAATAACTGAAATAAAAGATTTGAAATTTCGAGTTATTTGGACCAAATTAGATGGGTCAAATAGACCCAACTCTAATAATACACTACATCATACCTTTTACAGGGTTTTTAAATTTATTTTAATATTAAGATATTTTGCAACAAATTTAAATAGTTTTGAATTTTATTTAGCTCAGTTTTGCATCTGGATAATGTTGACCTAAATGTAAATGCCCCCTGGAAAATGCAAATATTTTCAATATTGTTTTTACAATATTACATTGATATGGTAAGAAAATCCGTTTTGTGCCCCCCCCCCTTTCTTCCGGCCGCTTTTGGGATTACATTTATATACTAAGTGGATTATGGATGACCTTTTTTCAGTTATCAGTTATTTTTGAGCATTGTTGTCCCCTCTGCAACTGATTCTGCAAGAACCTATGAATGTAATGTACTACTTATTACAAAACAATTCTTCTTATTTATATTATATTACTGCTCAAACCGGGATTGTTTAAATTAACAGTCTTGTTCTCACGAAACAAACAGTTATCTACAAACTGGTACGTGTGTATAAAGGCATATGATTTACTTTTTTAGGATAAATTGTTGGTTTTCGTTTTATATTTAATATGTGTAGTATTCGCCAAGGTATTAGAAAAAAAAATAAATCACAAACGACCTTCTTTTCACGTCTTTTAAAGGTAACTGATATAACTAAGGTTTAGTTCACGGAGGTAGCAAAAAACACCTAACATTAACCTTGTTGTTTTCGTTATATTTTTTGTATGGCTATCATCCTGTATATAAAAATGAAAAACAACTTCCATATGCACATCTACTTTTTATCAGTTAGATGAGAATTGGAGCATGTATTCAAATTTTGAAGCCAACTCAACATAACACTACCTTTATATACTGCCATTTTTCTCTTGTCTTCGAATATTATTTTTTTAAGACGACCAATATTCATAATATATAAATTATGAATAGCTTGCGAATTCTTAGATTATTTAAGACGTAAACAATAAATATTACAAAATTTTTGTCAATAAAAAAATCCAGATTATAAATAAAAGCAAGCAGAATAAATATTATCATAACCAGCATTACAGTAAACAAATGCGCCATAAAAAAGTCGTAAATTTTTTAATATCATTTTATAACGTAAACAAATCGTTGTGGTTTATGTAATTCGTTCATAAAATTTTTATGGCATTTGGCACGCGCCACTCTCACTTGTTAAGCTTTACGGTTTGCGAAAGCCATAAGTTCCTGTTGCTAGTATTGGTGACATTTACGATCACTTAAATACTAATAAAACGTTCCTTTTACAACTATATCTTTACCTCCTTGCATACAAAAACTGCCGAAGTGGATGCTCGTCAGCCTCACTTCGTTATGTCCCGGCGACGTAGAGTCGAGTTTCCCCTGCCGAAATTTTATAGTACTTTTACGATCTTATTGTGGCAACCATAATGAAATACTTAAAAGCCGGTAGGTTAGTAAAGCGACTTTATGACTTTATATAAGTCATTATTAGGCAAATAATCTGTTAATTTTATGACAAAACACTTGGTTTTACATGGCTGTTTGAATATAATGGTATTTACTAGATTATATTAAGTTTTATGGGCGTCAAGTCGGGCGTGACAGGCAATAAAAGTTAAAGGTGATACAAAATGATGACTTCATTAGAATACACTTTTATATTATTATTTATTTATATGTAGCAACCGGTCACAAAAGAATAAAATTTTCGAACCGTTGGCGTTGTTGGAAGTTAGGGCATAGTTTTGGGTTTATGGTAAACCACTATTTTGATGCTAATGATGAGCCTAATCATAATAATCATTAGTGGTATGAACTTTTCTTCTGGAAATTGGAGGCCAGTGGCATTTGGTATGATGCCACGAAAAACTGGAAAAGTTACTGAATTGCATAGCCTTACTTTTACTCTGTGACTACGTAACTTATGCATAATGGAACTAAGCACAAACATTTTAATTATAGACTGCTTTTAGACAGTTAGAATTGGGCCTCATTTGGGTTAGGGGTGACGAAGTTGTAAGTTTGATCTCTACTTGGCTTCATGCTACGCTTATACCGAGCGGTATAAGGTAAATGTAAAATGTATCCACATCATGCACCAACCCATTTACTTCAGTTAGTCGGCTGGATAGGGGTAGTTGGTATCGGTACCCTTGTTGGTCGGTAAAACACTTGAAAAAGATCAAATGATGCGACGTCACATGAGAGTTGACAGCAACAACCACAACACACAGCAACCAGTGATCTTGGTTTGAAGTCCACCTTGATCTGTAATACGTGTTTTATAAAGTTTACTAGGACCTACAGAAAACATAAGAAAACTGTAGAGCCCTGACCCCAGCGAGCTTAAAATGTGACAAAATTACTTTACTCTATTTATAGGATTTTTTGTGGTTTGACTATGATAAGTACATTAAAGTAATTGAAGAATTCTGTCCAAATCATGACGCTTTTGGCTATATAAAAGATATTTAAAAACAGCTATAAGAAGTGGCGGACAAATATCCGGACATTTCGATGCGGTCTTAGAGGCCAGGAGCCAAAAACGCTAAAATCCGAATTAGGCCACAAATACTATTAAAAAAATTACTTAACTTTCTAAAAACTCACTTCCACTTCTTTCTGGAATAACAAGGCTGCAATCTGTCACAGTCAAACCAATTCAGAAGAACGAAGAATTGGCTGAAATAAAGAAATTTCCGATTTTGAGAAACGTTTAATAGTAAGTTTACTCCCAATAAACCCAAACGCCCTTCTCGAAAGACCCGAAACAGAAAAATGTGAGCTTCAGTGAAATCTACTACTCGTCTGTTACACAGTATGGTATAGTTCATCGAGGATGGCTATGCTATTCGAAACTTTTATTGGGGATTGGAAGAATAGTTCGTACGAAATTGTTAGAGAAACGTAAGACTATTGATAAAGAAGTAGGATATTAGGCGGGATATGAAATTTCTTTTTGGAAATTAGTTTTAGAACGAATATTTCGCATAACTTAGACAAAAATATTGTATCATTTCGTAGTCAGTCGTCGAGAAAATATTAAAGATTTACATGGCTTTTTTTGGCAATAGTTTATATTAATAATTAATTATATTAATTTTAAAAATGCCTACTAGATCTATGCGTTACTTCAATAAGGTAATAAAGAGTGACTTAATTCACAATTATGTAAAATATGTCTTGGAAAAATTTATATCTAAAATAAATTTAACTATTTTTTTTATATAGGGTCGACCTCAAAAAATTCACAAAAAATACAGGGTGTCCCGAATTGCAGTGTTCAAACTTTAACAGCGCATTCTGCATTCAAAATAAGCCCTAATTTTCTGTATAAACATATATCGGCAAATGCTTCGTTTTCGAAATACAGGGTGTTAAAGTTTTAAGAAAAAAATTGTTTTTTAGTCATAACTTTTTTATTACTTGAGATATTGTTATTAAATTTGGTAAACAGTCTCGGAGTAACAAAAGGCATTTTTTGATTTGAAATATTTTTTAATTTTTCATCAGTGGCGTCCGTACGGGATTTTTTATTGAATATTCTTGAAGAAAAAATGGTACTATACTGCTTTTTCTGATAACAAAAATCATTCCTAAAATCCCCACTCAGTTTGGAGCAAATTTGATCCCTTGTCTTTTTTTCGTGCGGTGTAAGGATTTCGAGTAAAAAACTAAAAACCATTTTTATGTATGGCATAGTTAAAATTTCCATTATTGTTAATTTCAGTAGCAAAACCTTTAATTTGGGATTGTAACAGCAAGTTTTTAAAATTATTTGGTTTCCGATATTTATTTCGTACATTCCGGGTGAATTCATAATTTCTGAACAACGTATGTAGGGTTTCTAAAATAAAAGCTTGTCTGACAACTAAGGAGAGATGACGTCATCGACCCGTTGTAATGGAGATTTGCATTATGTTTGGGTTATCAGGGTGACATCGCAGAAGTTAGCAGGCAACCTATTAAAATCTAATGTCCTTGGTACTTACCATCATTCCTTCATTGTCGACTCTTGGTATGCCATGATTGCATTTTTGTGATAATTGAACAATTGCTAGGTTCGTCTTTAAAGTATGATAGATGAGTTTATAATTCTAAAAATTCTAAAAAGATGATACTTCATTTTACAGAAACTACTCTTTATTAACTAAGTTCGTAATTAATTTTACAAAAACTAGAATTCATAACTTTTATTAACTTAGATCGTGAAAAAAATTTATAGAGCACTTTAAATATCATTAAGGATTTATGTGGGCCTTAAAATTCACAATAATTGCTCAAAATGAGTTCCTCTAACTTCGACACATTTTCGGCATCTGCTCTTAACTGTGTCAGTGGCATGGCGTATAAAATTCGTATTGGCTCCCAAAGTTTCATAGGCTTGCTCTATCCTGAGCCGCTTCGGGTAAATGTGGCTTCATCAGTCCATAAATTTTTTTTTGAGAAGTTCTCGTTTTTCGGCATCACCAGGTTGTAAGTTTTGAACTGGCTGCATCTGAAATGGCTTCCTGTGATCTTTCCTCAAAACGGGATGAACCTTATTTTTAGAAACAAAAACTGCGTTGCCTTGTAAATTATGAGCTGTTAAACTTATTTAAAATTACGTTTCGATATTGTTCATTTCTCCTACCTTCGTTTCTCGGATTCTTTGTGAGTCCAAAATTCCTAAACATTAAATGCGTTTTAATGAAAACTTGTTTGCAAGGTAATCTTCTATTTGGAAATCTTCGTTGGTATTCCCGTACTGCTGCATTTGCATTTCCATTACAGAAACCATAAACGAAATGAATATCAGCAAACTCAAAGTTACTGAATAACACCATTTTGAAATCACTAGTTAGACTGATAATTGTATAAACTGTAATGTACCTGACATTTATTTACTCTAAAAACTCAAATGTCACACTTTAAAGACGAAACTAGCAATTGTTCAATTGTCACAAAAATGCAATCATGGCATACCAAGATGTTAAAGGTTTTGCCACTGAAATAATTAACAATAATGGAAATTTTAACTACGCCATACTTAAAAATAGTTTTTAGTTTTTAACTCGAAATCCTTGCATCGCACGAAAAAAAGGCAAGGGATCAAATTTGCTCCAAACTGAGTGGGGATTTTAGGAATGGTTTTTGTTTTCAGAAAAAGCAGTAGCGTACCATTTTTTCTTCAAGAATATTCAATAAAAAATCCTGTACGGACGCCACTGATAAAGAATTAACAAATATTTCAAATCAAAAAATGCCTTTTTTTACTCAAATGCTGTTTACCAAATTTAATAACAATATCTCAAGTACTAAAAAAGTTATGACTAAATACCAAATTTTTTCTTAAAACTTTAACACCCTGTATTTCGAAAACGAAGCATTTGCCGATATATGTTTATATAGAAAATTAGGGCTTATTTTAAATGCAGAATGCGCTGTTAAAGTTTGGACACTGCAATTCGGGACAGGCTTTTTAGGGTTTTAAGAATTAAAAGATCAATTTTCACGTAATATAAATTTATCGATTTTAATTACATATATTGAAAAATCCCAATATTCCAATGGTAAACTGAATAGGATGATGCGTTATAAGCGGTGTCCACATTAACGTTCAAGCAATAATGAAGCAGATTCAAACAAATGCTGGATATGTGCACTGTGCTGGTCATACCATTAATTTAGTAATTAGTGGTGCAGTGGCGAGATCCATTGAAACCACAGCATTTTTCTCTACACTAGATATTATTTATGGGTCAGATACACCTTTTAAGAAGCTTAACACCACCCGCGTGTCAGGAAGGATATATTCAATATCAGCAATAAATATTGGATATTTTGACATTTTAAAGGCTCTTACAGAAAATTAATTGAAATCGTCTAAAAAGGATGATATTCAAGACGCTTCAGTACTTTACAAAAAAATTGATTTGTAAAGTACTGGATACAAGGATTTGCTTGAAGCAGCATCAATTTTAGATACTATTCGACAAAACTTCTGCCTTAAAAGAAAAAAAGGGCTATAACAGTTTAAAATGCGGCCTAGTCGATCTGGCGTAGAAATTGAATAGACATAAAGCCATAATGTTATGTTCAAAAGCAACAAAAAAGAACTTTTGCTCGTACTTTCAGTTCAAAATTATATTATTACAATCAACTAAAAAAAGAAAAGAAGAGAGTTTCCGAAAGTTTTAAGTAATTGTTTTCCAAACCAGTTTGCTATGTTGGGGGAATTGGCTAAACCTAACCTTAAAAAGGACATAACAAATCTATTTCTCCTCGTGGGACTTTAGATCTGCTGTCTATGAGGGTCAATAGCGCCAAGCGTTTGATACATTTGCAAAAAAAGCAATGATTCTCACGGACATTCCACAAACAGCAGTAGTAGCACTAAAATATTATTTACAAAAAAAAATACAGAAACTGCACAAACATCCGTGAAAGTTGTGTAACCAAATACATCATATTCCGAATAGACTGACTAAATTCGTTTATAGATCGGTTTTACGTTATTAACCGGCAATATATTATATGTTTTTTTAAAGTATCATTTTTGTATTATATTTCTAAACAAGTGTGCCTAAATCCCGTTTTTTTTTAAACGGCGATACGGACAATTGCTGTGGTTAATTCATCTGTATTATGTATATGTTTGATATGAAATTGACTTTATAAGTTAATGGTCGGTCTTAAACGTCTTTTTGTAAGTTTTAGTTTAAACATTTTGATATATCTACAATAAAAAAAACTCCAGTGTTTGGTATTTAAGTTACCAGCTCCATGCCTAAATTCGGTAACGTTATTGATCACTTAATTTTCAGTGTTTACTAAATTTAGTTGTTACTTGAAAAACTGCGAGTTTTTATTTGGTTTAGCTATTTAAAGCAGCAGAGAGAAAGGGATATTGGTTGCCGATAGCGATATCTTCTTTTATTACATTTAATTAATAATAATGTAAGCAACGGGTCAAATTTTTATTAACTATTTCTAAATGAGATAAGTTAAATATTCGAAAAGAAGTTTGCTAAGGTATGCACTTTTATTTCCCTCGTAAAAGGAATGTATAGCAATAGTGAATAATAACCTTCTGGATTTTTACAGATTTTTACATTTTAGGGTCCTTAGACGCCAAAAAACACGTTTTCTCACTTTCGTTGGTCGCTCTGTCTTTCCGTTTGTATATTCACAGCATAGCTAAAAAGACTACTTAACCAATTGACTTTAAAGGGTCATATGGGAATAACCTTGTCACATTTTGGTAAAAATGCAATATGACCAAAACAAAATGGCAGCCTAGTCAAATGCTAAACAAATTTTGGCTAAACACTGTTTACCTAATTTATCTGAAATTGTACAAATATCAAGTATTAGATAAGAATTAACTGGTTTCAATTCCATTTTGGTACAAATCATAGATGTCGAAACAAAATGGTGGCCTAATAAAATATTTAAAAAATCAGCCTGAAGAATCTAGTTATTTGATTGCCTTCAAATTTTGTGCAAGAATTAAGTCTGATATAAAGTTGTTATCGTAAAGTAAGTCACCCACCCAGAAGCCAGAAAAAAAATGTTTTCTCAATTCCACCGTTCTATCTGTAGGCGTATCTGTCTGTCTGTCTGTCAGTACGTGGCATAGCTTAGTACTTACTCGATTGACAAATATTGTACAAAAATTAACATTTTGGCATGAATCCAAGATAAAATATTAAAAAATCAGCCTGGAAAAAGCTTTTTATTCTAATAATTTCAAATTTTGTGCAAGCATTAAGTGTGACATAGGAATAAACTAGAAGAAATTGTGGTATAAATTCAAATGGTGGAACAAAATGGCGACCAAATACATTTTTTTAAAAACCAAAAAATCTTCTTGTTGAATTGACTTTAAATTTTGCTCAAGAATTAAATGTAACATAAGGATAAACTGGGACGAATTCGACATGACGGAACAAAATGGCCGTCTTAGAAGAATCAATTTAAAAACTACTTATTCAATTTATTTTAAACAATACACAGAAGTCAAGTGTGACACAGGTAGAAACAGGTAAAATATTGATACGAATCCAATATTGTGGAACAAAATGAGTCACAATAAAAATAATTTTGAAGATTCAGAACGAGGGAAGTTCCGAGTAAAGAATATTTACCGATATTTTTACCTACTTAGCCTAAAGCAGTGTTCGTGGTTTAGTTTAATTTATTTGATGTTAAATAACGAATTTTTAACATCATCATCAGCCTTTTTTATCCACTGGTGGATATCGGTCTACCTCTCGTATATATGCAGCTTGTCTTAGTTGTTCCTTTACACCGAATTGAGACCTACTCACCTACAGTTTAACGTCGGATCCCATCGATACTATTTGAGAGATGATTTTTGCTTATTACTGATGGAGAATGATATCGCTTATCCATCAGATGGTGAGGGTTTTAATGTTTTAATTTTGGCAAAATTTGCTTCCTCTTGGGAACTATCAGGAGACCTTGAGCGTCAAAGGCAGACGCACAACCGTTGGCGCCACACTAGCCATTAATATAGCTACTAGTTGATGGTAATTAAACAACATTTTTTTTCATAATCTTTTGTATTAATATAAAAAGTATATTTTTGTACTGGTTTATAATATCAGTATATAAATCTATTATTTTCCAGAATACTTGTTGCTATGTCTTTGCGCCTGCTGCTGCATGTTTGGACCTTGCTAACTGAAGTAAACTCATAGCATTTTGGAACCAGTGATATCTCTGCACCTATCCGCCTAGAATTTTCTGCTGGGAATACAAACCAGTGCTCAGATAAGTTGCAGTACTTGAGAAAAAGCTATAAGATAACGAGCAAGCAAAGAATAAGTATTTTCAAAACGTAATTACATTATTATATTATGAATGCAACGTTTCTTTTGAGAGAGAAAAGTGAAAAGCCGAATAAAAAAAATCGGTAAATTCGCTTTTACCCACAACTTCGCACAAAATTACAATACTTACAATACACAGACTATATATGCAAATAATTATTTGATAATAATTGTATATAATTCCCATAAACTGTAAATTATTTCGATTTTTATTATTTATACTATTATTACTATTATTTATTTTTTGTAACATCATTTACGAAGTCTACCTTAGTATCAAGTCAATCGGATAAGTAGTTTTTAAGCATAGTCGCGTAAAGCAGAATGACAGACCGCCAGGCTGACTAAAATTAGAGAACATGTTTTTCGGCCTCAAGAGACCTTAAAACGCAAAGGTCTGCACAAATCTAAGATGGCGATTTTTCACGATTATAATACTTCCCTCCTATGAAGAAAGTAAAAAACTGTAAGCAATTGGTATATAAGAAAAAGCTACATCTCTTTCTGATGGTGATAATCTTACCCGCTTGTCTTAAAAATAAATTATGCTACTAAAATCTACATGGAACTGGAAAAATCGTAATTAAAAATGTCAAGCAGTTCAAAAGTTACGGTGAAAAACGGTTTTTGACACATGTCAAAATAATTTTTTCAAATAAATTACTCCACAATGAAACTACATGGAACTGTGAAACCCCTATTTAAATTTTTTAATTAATTTAGAATTTATCGAAAAAAATAGTTGTCAAAATATTTTTTTCAAATAAATTAAGCCACTAAAGTTACATGCAAATGCAAAAACCGTATTTAAAAATTTTATGCAGTTCAAAATTTACGGGGAAAACAGTTTTTGTTGATAGATGTCAAAATATTTATTTCAAATAAATTACGCAGCTAAAAGTTACATAAAACAATAAAAACCGTATTTAAAAATTTTAAGTAGTTCAAAAGTCACGGGGTAAAAACAATTTTTTTTGGCAGTTGTCAAAATATTTTTTAATAAATCACGCCATTAAAAGAAAACTTTTGATTTCCATTTTTAATGACAATGAGCAATCTGACATATTATTGTAAGGAAGTACCTGTAAAATTCTTATTTATCTTTCAAATTGAACGCAGAATTCTTTATCCTTATTGTTAATATTTCAGGTTGTCAATCAATTAGCAACAAGAGGTCTGCACATTTTTAAGAATTTTGTAGACTATTAAGAAGTTTTTCTAGTGAATACTCTTCTTCCTTATAAGAATGTGTCAGAAAATAATACAAGTAACTTCACAAAATGAATAATTGCGTGGACTGCCACAGCGTGTAATTAATATTCCTCGAAAATTTCAAGCAATGCCCTAAAAAAAGCAGTAAATTAACATTACCTGGAACTTTCCACGTTATAAATCTCTCCATTTATCAAGCAAACTAAAGTATGACCCAGTGTAATTCTGCAACTAGTTGTTAAGTGATTTGTGTAGGATGGATTCAGTGACGAACCTATTGCAGGGGGGGAGGGTATTTTAAATGTATTTACTTACCTATAAAATACAAAAAAACAAATTATTCACGAGCTTTGTTTTGAAGTAGAATAATGTTACACCGATTTGTGACTATAATATATTATAACCACAACCTACCTACCGCATAAATATAGCTATAACCGTTTAAAATGAAGTTGTGGGCGCATTAAACTAACAAATTGTCTAACAAATTATATTAATTAGGAAAGGCCATTAAATTGTTTACATGTTTTCTTCCCAGTTTAGGGCATTTCTCAATTTGTTAACCTACTCCTTGTTATCATCCTAAATCAGCTATTTGAAGGAATCATAAAGAGGGAACTTCCGGGTAAAGCCAATTTAGGGGAAGGTGTTCTAATATCGACCACTTAAGGCCTAACCTTACATAAAACAGCCAATTTTTAAAATTAAACTTTTTTTATTGATACAGCATATTGTTCGATATGTTATCTATCTATTATGGTATAAAAACGTACATGAATAACATAAAAAAAAGTCCTGATATATAAAAAAACAAAATTATGCTTTTGATCGAAATTGCCCTCCAGGGAGGGTAAAATCGACCAGTCAGTCGGGCAATATCGACCGTGAGCTTACATCGCTGTTTACTCACAAATGACACATTTTTGGAAGTTCTCAGCATTGTTTACTCCAGAACATGCAGAATGAGTCCATTCGCCACATCCCCGACATCTCCACCATAGTTCATTTTTGCCTGTGTCGCAACAAACTGGACAGATATCGGCTAACTTATCTCCCTCACTTGACTTTTGGCTTTTCACATATTTTTTAGAACCTCCTTTTTTATCCTCTAAGTCAACCTTTTTTTTAATTGTTTTAGCATCTTTTTTCTGCTTTCTCTTTTCTTTTTCTTCTAGCTCCTCTTTAAGCGGTGTCGAGGTCAAAATTTTTGATGATTGTTTTTTTCTGCCAGTGACTCTTGAACTTTTTCTAACAGGAACAGAGTGAATTTCTTCAAAGGTCTTATTTTTAATTTCTACAGTCCCATCTTCATCATCTGTATCTTGTGGGTGAAAGACAGTGACTATTTGCGATTCAGACTCATCGCTTGATGAAGATTCCTGACGAGCTCGTCCAAACTTCGCCATCGCCACATTATTTTGGATAATATTTTTATCTGGAGTAATTTCCCCAGCTTGCATCCCACTAGGACCAGGAGCTGCATAGTCAATAATGCTTTCCTCAAAAATTACGGGCGCTTCTTGATTTTGAGCTTCGCTGGGACGAGGAATTGCATCATCAATAGCAGTCTCTTCCATAGGTTCTTGCGCCTCTTCGACATTGTCTGCAAATTCTTCTTCCCCAAATATATGACGGTTAATGGGGTATATTCCTGTCCGTTCAAATCCATTAATACCCTTTTCAGCTGTGGTTATTCGGCGGTAGGCTTTAGCAAACAACTCGGCGATGTTCATAACGGAGATTTTATCAAAATGGTGAGTTTTCATATATTTGTCGCATTCTTGGTTATAGGCGGTTTTCAAAGAGCTAAAGAAGGTTAAGTCCAGGGGCTGAAGACGATGGGAAGTGTGAGGGGGCAAAGAGACTGCTACAATCCCCTTCTGGCGACAAAACTCGTATGATCTTAAAGTAGAATGTGTGCAGTGATTGTCTAAAATAAGTAAAATGGGGTCGTCGTTTGAAACTTTAACAAAACTTGCAAAATGTTTTAGCCATTCTAAAAATAGATCTTCGGTAATCCATCCTGAACTAGAACACCGATATATCGCTCCAACAGGACCATTTCGATCAAGGCCATCCTTCATTCTTTCCCTTTTAAAAATAAATAGTGGTGGAACATAGCAACCAGCAGCACTCATGCAGCAAACTACCGTTGTGGTTTGTCCCCGTTCCCCACTCGTTATAGCCCCAACCTGTTTTCTACCCTTTTGGGCAAGAATTCTTGAAGGCTTGTGTACCCCACTAATCCCCGTTTCATCGACATTAAATATTCGATGTGGGGCAAACTGATACTTCTGCATAACGGTTTCAAGATTATCGTAAAAAAGATTAACATCGGTCCGGTTGAAAGCAAGAACCCTATTAATGCTGGTCGCCTCTGGTTTTCTCAAGGATATTTCTGGATTTCTTCGTAAAAAGCCATACATCCATTCTTTCCCACACATTTTTTTATTTTTATTGAAGTTGTGTTTAATATTATTGGCCTCTGCATAGTCGTAAGCAATTTTTCGAACTTTCTGTGGAGTTAAACCGTAATATTTATTTGCTAATTTTAAAATATAATTCCGCAAATCTTTTTCTTGTTGATGCGAAAATACTGCTCTCCTTCCTAACTTTATTTTCTTCTCGGGGTAACGATTTTTTAAGCGGTCCTGTAGGGTAGCATAGGGGATGTTGTTTAATTTAGCTGCTTGTCTAATACTGCATTGTTTTTTATTTATAGCATCTAATGCTCTATGTAATGCCTCTTCCGTCCAAGTCGAACGTGTGGATTGGCGAATATAATTTCTTGGCATCTGAAAACAGAAAATAAGACATTTAAATTAGAAAAAAAAGTATGTGGGTAATATCGACCATTGCGGGGAATATCGATCACTCTGACCGATATTACCCAACGTAGCACTGATAACAATTTACTAAAAAAAAATGACCCTAACCTTTTTTTAAAATTATTATGTTTATAAGTTAGAATCCTTAATAGTTACACTAAACTTACGTACTATACTTCTAGATTAATACTGATGCGTATAGAATACATACCTTCTTGAAACTGGCCCGTGATTAATAAAAAACTGCCTATTCTCCGATTATATGCCGCCGACATCTAATCTGCTCTGCTATAACGATGCAACTGCGTGGCGTGATGCATTTCGGTTAGCCCAAGGTTTTGACATGTGTTGCGGGATTGCCAGCTCAATTAATGTTTGTCTTTGCGCGTGGTCGATTATACGCCGTTCCCCTACTGTTTTTCTTAATCTCCCTTCTTTGTATTATTTTCGTATTATGATATTATCATATATTTTAAGTTATTTTAATACAGATATATAGTGATACTGATTTTTTAAACAATTTGTTTGGATTAATTTTAAATTTACTATAACGCAAAAAAAAATTATCATTTTTGATAGTTAAATAATAGTTTGCAAAGAGGAAATCCGTGGCTACAATATATAGAGATTAGTTTTTACCTGTAATACTTCCAAAATCTGGAAATATGTTTGAGAATTCTTTGCGTAAAATTGTTATGGTTTTTACAGATGTATTTTTCTTTTTACAAATAATTATTTATTTACATGGTTTCCTGCTTATGTGTCAAATAATTATTAACTTAGATCTTTTTGCGTTTTAGCACCTTCCCAAAATTTTCGAAAATTTGATGTGCAGACGTAAATATATATATATATATATATATATATATATATATATATATATATATATATATATATATATATATATATATATATATATATATATATATATATATATATATATATATATATATATATATATATATATATATATATATATATATATATATATATATATATATATATATATATATATATATATATATATATATATATATATATATATATATATATCTGATATATATACATATATATATATATATATATATATATATATATATATATATATATATATATATATGCTTTTTAGGGCATTGCCTGAAATTTTCACACCGCACATATATATATATATATATATATATATATATATATATATATATATATATATATATGTATGCCGGTTTATGAGAATTTTAAACATCTCCCACGACTGTCAATATCGGACTTTTTTTCTTTAAATCAATTCTTTATTTTTCTGTAGTTATTTTTTTGGGGCGGCTTAAATATTTTTTATATCTATAATAAACACAGCCTTCTATGTACATGGAGAAGAAAAATCAAATTTCATTTTGAATGAAAACGGATCACGCGGAGAAAGCTTAGGCAACTGATTACCACATATGGTGGTCACGGATTTGTTCTTATTACATAATTTTTTTAATAAAAACTATAGTATTTAAAAAGAAAACCCTAGGGCAATTTTTGTACAGGATATTTTTTACGTTATAATTACGAAGGGTTTCGCAACATAATCTTTAACTACTTTTAAAAAAAATGGTCTGCTTTTTAATTTTCCTGCGGCCCGGCCTAAAAAATGGCTGTGCTTGGATTATAAATAATTTATAATAATTGCAAATTACACCAGTACTGAAATGTTATAACTGTATTTAGTCCTGTTGGAGGCGGATAAGGGTAATGTTTGTATAAGAACTAAAAAAACTAGTAAGAAATAAAAAGAACAAACTAGAAGATTAATTTCACTTTAATTGGAAAAACTAACTTGTAAAAAAATTTCACGAAAAATGGGATATTATAAAGTATCATTCAAAACGACTATATGTATTTTTCACTGTATTGTACAGGGTGTCCCATTTTGGGTACTTTTGCGGTGTATCTCCGTTATTTTTACAGATAGAGGGTTGCGGTTTTCGCGACAGTATGCTACTTTTTCGTAAAACTGAAGATACCGTTAACAAAATTATCATAGTCTTTTTAGTTTTTAAGATACAGGGATAAATTGAAAATGTTGTATTTTCAGGCACCTCTCGTGTCTCAACTGTTAGATAACTTATCGAAAATGTGAAAACTGTTTCTTATATAACTGTTCCCGTAGAACTCAATTCCACATTCGGAATTAGAATATAGGGTCAGGTCAAAAAGTTACACTACTGTACTTTTTTAAATGGAACATCCTGTATATTTATAGCCTAAAAAATGTGTCTTTTTTTAATCTTTTCAAAAATATATAATAGTGTGCACTTTTTCTCAGAAACACGAAAATAAATGACAATTTTCTGAAATTAAATGCATAATTTAATAGTGGGCCATGAATAACAATAATAAACAATCGAAAGTTACATATTGCTAACGAAGAATTGGATACCTTGCATATAGGTATCTTCTTATATAAAAATAACTATAGAGTTTTTTAACAACAGTAAGTTTGTAACAACAATTTTATAGCATAAAGTAACAATATAACAAACACAAAAAAATAATATTAGTTAAAAAAACAAATTTTTAAAGGTGTTGTTTAAATTGACGACCATTTTCTCTAATGCAAAATTGGCACATTTTTGTAATTCTTTGAATAACGTTAAAAAGAACTATTGGTCCCATTCGCAGATCTCGAAAGGCTAAATGAATTGACCCTCGAAGTTCTGCTATGCCGTCATATCGTGTCATTTTGTATAAAGCACCGTAAAAAAATCTAAAACAGAGATCTGAAGATCATGGAGACCATTTAACAGGTTGAGGAAAGTTATTATCAAAAAATTCTTTTAAGAGCCTAGAGTTGCGACTTAGGGCACCATCTTGCTGTAGGTAAACAGCATTATATTGGGCTAATGGAATATTTTCGAGCAGATCTGGAATAACTTCCTTAAGGATTTCTACGTTTCTACGTGCTGTAAGACCTCCTTCAATAATCATATAAACTATATGTTTTGCCAAAATAAAACATGACATCCCAACTCCAAAGCGTCCTTGTTGTGCCCTTTCAAATATTAAATGCTGATTTTCACTATGCCAGTTCTTGGTATTGTGACGCTTAAAAATTCCCGCATTTGAAAAAAAAGCATTCATTTGACCAGATAACAAGTCTGCCAAATAAATCGTTAGCATCGATTTGTTATAAATACCACTGGCAAAACAGTGTCCGGCGCTAGGCATCGACAGGATGCAAATGTTGCACTATATTAAATTTGTATGGGTGATACTTATATTTCTTCAAGATCCTCTGACCGTCAGTTTTTGGCACCCCAATTTCCTTCTCAATTTTTCTACATGAGGACGACGGTGTTGCTTCTATATGTCCCAAATCATCTATCTCTTTTCTTTGTATGTTCTCTTTGTTGTATGTTTTAGGACGCGGGTGAACAAATGATCCGTGCTCAACAAAATTTGCTTTTAAACGAGCAAATATCTCCAAAAAACGAGTTTCTTCTTTCTGGATATCTAAAAAGCAAAAACTCATAATGATAATACAGATTTTCATAGCCATAATAGCTTACTTACCTTTGGAAATACAATTCCGAGGCTTCTTCAGAATTTTAAATAATCATGTTTTATACAGATTAATGAAAATTTTGAACTTTCTATCTATAAAAATAATGGAGGTAACCCGCAGAAGTACCCAAAATGGGACACACTGTACAGTACTTTATACAATTATCCAGCATTTATTGTTCAGCTAACGTCTTTCATTCACAGAGTGAAGTTAATAAATGATACCAATGTTACCAGAGAGATGTGGCAATAATAGCAAAGGTCTTTATTTAATTTAAAAATTTGCTTCAGATCTATATCAATTATAAGATATTGAGTGAGTTTCAGTTGGATCAAGATATAAAAAATATTCCTTGGGAGTTGGGCGCCTATTTGGTTTAAATATTAATTTGTTATAAGTTTTATAAAAACCAGTTAAAACAACATCAAACAATAAATTATTTACTTGAAGCTAATATTTTATTGCAGTGACCAAATCCTCCTTGGGGAGGCAAGTCAACTTTTTTAATTTGAATATATTTGTCTGAAAGTCCTTTAACATATGAGAAGTTTATACAACTAAAAAACAAACCATTAAGTCGATAACAATTTATATTATACATTTTCTTAAATTTCCTGGTTAAGATATCTTATTATTTGAAGTCTTGGTCAGTTTTTTCACACATTTACTTGGTCCGTTATTCCACCATGTCAAACTTTACCAGTTTAAGACAATTGCCAATGGGTATTTTTGAGTATACCACAAAATAGAGACCAGCGAACATGGAAAATTGCGTTTCCGGCATCTAGGGACCCAAAAGTATTTAATTCAGTGTTGAAGTGGTTTGCCACTACAAACATTCCAAAATTTAATTTTATAATTTTTGACGTTGCTATTTTTTTGGCTGTTACTTAAATTAATTTTTTTTTTCTTTATTTAAAATAGAATCAGTTATAACTAGATAACATATTTTAATTAAAATCCTTGCGTATTCGCAAAAAAAATATTTTTTATTAGTAATCAGAACAAATGTATAAAGAAACACAATTCTTATCATATATTATTAAAAATGAACTTTGTACCCAATTAATTATAATCCTAATTTAAATTAAAATTCCTCTAGTTTACACGACATGTTTATGTTAAAAGCTTTATTTAAATTAATTAATTTAAACTATAACGATTTAATTAATGCAACGCTAAAATACCTAATAACCAAACAGAAATTTAATCAATTTAAATACGAATATCAAATTGATTTCTAACTTTAGGCAATCTTGATGACGAGCTCCCGTTATATTTGTCAGATATTTATGCATAAAAGCTTACCTTTCAAATTTCATGTCGACAAAAATGTTATGTTCAAAAGTCTCGCATTATCATACTTTTATCATTCGTTTCTCTCTTATCTAAAAATATTAACGAATCAGCGGATGACAGATGGCTTTATTGACTTTTAGGCATACCAGACATGTCCTTTTATCTCGTAGCACTTTTATCTTCTTTCATGTTTTAAAAAACACTTTACTAGTTGAGTAAGCAAGATTTGGTAAAATGACAAAATCAAAAATTTATAACTATTTAGAAGGGTCAGCAACGAAATTTCTCTTTTGTGTAAAACATCGTTTCTGGGTCATTTTTATGGGGTATATCTTTTGTATTGTTGAGAATATATCAAGATGTTTTGGCACATAAACAGCTGGGGCAATAGAACAGGAGAATACCATTTTAGACAGGGTGTCTTTTTAAAGAATAAAATAAACTTATTAGAAATTAATCTGATTACTGCAAGCGTTGTATAAAATTAGAGGAATAAAGACGTTTCCTAATATATTTCAGGTATAGTATTAAACTTTTTTGAAGACTACCGATATTTAAAAAAAACGTTTTCTATGAAGTAACATTAAGACAAGTCCATAAGTTAGCTAAAAAACACGAAAGTAACAAAATGCGGCCCGTCCAATTTCCCATTTTTAGTCTATTCTATTAAATCGGGGGACAAATTAACGAATAATATGGCCAATAAACGAAATATTTTTTTTATTTTTTTATAATGGCACTATTATTTTGAGTTTGCCGGTTGCAAATTTGAAGCACAGATATGGTGGTTCCAATATCAATAGCGATATAAATAACTTGCTCGTAAATAAATTAAAATATCTTCTGAAAATTTTCCCTTATGTTTTGTATACTTGATTGAAATTAAATATAATAAAATTCGGAGAATTTTGTTTAAGTTTAACAGTATTGTGGTAGTGGGCTATTCCATTTCAGTAAAAAAATCGCTTCGACTTAAACTTAACGAACAAACCAACAGTATTACTAGAAGTGGAGCTAGAAGTATTTGAACCGGTTTCATTCAATTTCCTCAAGGCTTTTGAAATGCGTGTTAAATATTTAAAACAAAAATAATATTCTCACGCCTCTCTAACCAACAAGTATTGCATAATACATTTAACTTTAATTTGTTTGTTAGGTAAGAAATTACCATCATATTTAACAGAAATATTTTTTATTAGTGATGGCTGGAAATGCATAACTCTAAGGAATGACTAAGACAGTCTGTATGTAGCTAATGGTTATCCAGACAGAGCCTATTATGTGTAAAGTAAAGTGAAGAACCTTTTTTTTTATAGTCGAATTTTATTAAGTTTATTTTATTTGTTTAAACACGTAAGATAGATAGAGTGGACCCATAGATCCCGCTTAGTGGGAAAAGGCAAATTACGATATTCAATTGAAGCAATACTTGTGTTATACATAGCATTATTACCACTGGGTAGGCTCAAGGGGGGCGATGCCCCTTTCGCATCCCCTTTAAATCCGTTACTGTGTCCAGATTTTCTAAGAGATCGAACTTCATTAAATCTTCCTGATATATCGTTGTGCGCATAGGTTAAATTTGCTTCAAACAGATACTCCATAGAGAGGCCTAGTTTACTTAACTTATCACGTATACCTTGCTTGATGTGACCAGTGGGGCGTTTGAACTGAAAACTATCATCAAGATATATTATAAATAACTATCATTTGTTCCTTAGTGCTTACGTCAGTTGTTTAAATATCGTCTACCATTGGTTTTCAATGTCTACACTTTCAATTGGTGCTACAGTATTCAAATTTTAGCTTTTCTGCAGAAGAAGTTAAAAACGAAGCAAGCAAAAGCATTACAAGCTGACCATCTCTTCACGGATTCCCGTAATTTAACGCCTAAAGCCGATTTTCGCCCTGTAGCCATTGCCCTATAATATAAAACCGTAACAAAAAATTAGATGGACTGCGTTGAATACAAGATGTATTCATTTTATATAAATAAAAGTGTATGCAAACTTAGTTAGATAATAGTAGTGATATTTTCACTAAAATCAACTAATATTTCTGCACAAATTAATGAATTCTAAAAGACTGGTACTTTGCTATACTCAAGTTGATGTTTATGGATGCTTTTTCTTACAAGAACATATTTACAAGTTCTGTTATTTTAGAATATTCAAAAAAGTGATACTGATGAAAAAATTGTAAAGTTAAATTATTACCACTAAAAATTGAAAAAATTTATGTAGATTTTAACAGAATTTTCGTGATTTATTGTCACTAATTAGCCTATTTAGAGGCAAATTTTTCTTATCAATTTTTTTTGTATACAGTAAAATCATGTTTGTCAAAAATGTCTTCGATTGCAAAAGTTTCTTTTGAAAAGGTAACAAAAGATAATGATACTAAAATTGAAGTTAGCACGGTTTCGTACGTTGGCTGCTTGGCTTCTCATTCTGAACTTGTGATCGCTTGTATGACTTGGATAAGCTAATATTGTTTATTTTTAAGTTTACTGTGGCTTACGATTTGCATTGCAATTGGTTACAAGCGGGTTGACTTGGATAAGCTAATATTGTTTATTTTTAAGTTTACTGTGGCTTACGATTTGCATTGCAATTGGTTACAAGCGGGTTGTGTGTACGGATTTTGTTACGAGTATGCAAGGGCTGTTGTAAGACAGTTTAGAGGATTTTCCAAGTATTCGATTATATCATACTTCAAAATGTACATAGGTGCTATTTTAAAAGCAAAATACAATTGCGGATGCCGATTATGTATTAGGGCAAGTGATGAACATTTCTAATATTTGATGTAAATTGAAAACTTTAATTTTTTAACTTTTTGATTTCGTCTCTTTTCTAATGAAACTTTAATTCTAATATTTGTATTTTAATTTAATTGTTTAATAAACATGACTTCCTCGTAAAAAATTGATTTTCAAAAATCTGATATAAGTATCTTCATGATTAATATTATTTCAAAATTAGTATTGAACGAATATCTGTCTGTAGTATGTTATATGTAGCATTAGGTTTTGATATAAATCACACGCTCAAACTTTTAACAACAATAAAATAGACAGATATCGAGATTTTCAAGTATCTACAGTTTATATAATCTAATTTCAAAAAGGGTACAATAACAGAATACCTCTAAAAGTGCCTAGGCCACAAGATCTCCTCAGAGCGAGTTTTCTTTTAAAGCTTAAATAGATAAATCCTAGAGCAGAAAAGTAAAAGCTTTCTAATTCGAGAATACTGTAAACCGACCGACCATCCAACAACCGGAGCAGCGAATAATCTGAACGATTACAATTTTGAATTGGGCACCTTAACATCCCAAATTTAAAGCCAGCTGACTAATAATCGAAGTGTATTTCAATAATCAAACTTTTCCTTACTAATCAAATCAAGAAAATCTATATCTACAAGATCAAGCAGAAAATTACTACCAACGCGCCATACATAAAAGCAGAAATAGAGCATTCTTAACAAAACAGGCAGTCCTCCTAGTCCTCTATATCAGAACTTTTGCAAAAGATCAATATTGTCAGTAAGTTCTGGTAATGAAACCATTTCCAATTCTAAATATAAGTTTCACAATTCACTTTCGTCATTACTCACTTTACCATATAAAATAAGACAGAAAGTGCATTTAGAACTAATTCTGCAAATTTTAAAAAACTACGTTAAATTTTTAAACTTGTGTATGCGGATTCCTATTTTAACGCGGTCATTTCAAGAGTCTCACTCTCAACATCTAGAAAATTCCTTGTTTACAGGTTTATCGACTGAATGATGACCACCCCCCCTTAACTTTCCTTTATAATTATTGAGATACAGTGTAGAATATTGTGGAGACTGAAAATAATATACAGGTTTTTTAGAAAAATAGATGAAACACGCTGTACATTTATAGATATTTTAAAATAATATTAAAAGAGCTTTATCATGTTTTAAGAAAATACAAAACACTTCGGATTCAACTTGTATTGTTAGTAGAAGCGTTAGTAGCTGTAGTAGACGCGTTAGTAGCTGTAGTCGAACCATTGTGAAAACATTAACTATAAAGGTAATACTAGACCGACAAATAAGTTTTTTATCATACCCTCACCACTTTCAAAATCGTAAAATACGAAATGTTTTTATCCTTTCAACAAGTGTTCATTCAATATTAGTTTCCTAAAAAATAATAGAAAAGTATTTCCAAATAAATTTAACAGAAACAATATTATATATACCTAATATTAGGCCGCGAACGAATATGGCTGCACGTTGAGGTGAGGAACCCACACGTTCCCTTACGCTTGCTGCATACTATACATCGATGCGGCAATTTCATGCGGGGACTCACAAATCTTTGTATAGTGTGGATCTATTCTCGTGATTTAAAGATGACATGTAAAACTAAAATTTTGCTGCACTAATGCGAATACATTATATCAATATCCAAGCATATGGATGGTGTATGCGCCATTTCGTTGATGCATATGAATTTTGAATATAGGGACAACGAATGTATGCGTTTACTTGCGGACATGTTTGCTCGCTTATCGGTGCTTTAAAAAAAAAGCTGTCAAGTGTTTATATTCTTTTGCACACCCCACGCACACGTTCGCTAAAGCTTGCTACACACTATTCGTAGATGCGACGATCTACTAATCCGCATAGGGCATGCATTGGCGGCGACCCTTGCCTCCGTATTAACTCATTTGTTTTTTGTATATTGGCTAGTCGGTCTAAATTTACAAGATAAACACTACGTAGATGAAGTGGATGAGCGAGAGAGTTTCAGATCTTAGAAAATTCGAAATCATTCCTGTTTATAGAATTCACGTGATTTCTCTTTATTCCTAGGAAAGTTAAAGAAAACACATTTTATGTGTGTAATAACTAAATAACTATATTCAAAAGTAAATAGAAATCTACTTTACTATCTCTAACAAAAGAAAGGTTTAGTAATGAGGAAAGCTCCGGGTATAGTACTATTTGTTTTATATTGTTTTTACAAACATTTTAATTTACTGCCATTTTGTTCCACCATATTGGATTCGTATCAATATTTTATCAACTTCTATTGTCACACTTCAGCTTTAGGTAAAATTGGACAATTAGTTTTTTCCAGTGATTTTTTTAGAATTTGGTTAAACCGTCATGTTGCGTTTGTACAAACATTTTACCAGTTTATCCCTATATCACACCTATTTTCCCAAATTTGAAGTCAATTGAATAACAATGTTTTTTTATGCTCTTTTTTTTATTTGGCCGTTATTTTCTTTCGCCATCTTCAAATCTTACTAGTTTCGCCATCTTACTAGTTCGTCTCCATATCAAACTTAAATCTTCCATAATATTTGAAATCAATCGAATATACAGTTTTTAAGACTGATTTTTTTAAAACGTTTTAATAGACCGCCACTTTGTCTACTACCTTGTATTAGTACTAAAATTTTACTAGTTCATCTCTATATCAACTTAATTTTTGATAAATTTGAAATCAATCGAATAAGTAGTTTTTTCAGACTGACTTTATTAAACATTTTATTAGTCCACTATGATGTTTGTGCAAAATCTGAGGTATATTGAGTAAGTACTTTTTTAGTAATACTTTTTTTATCATGTTAATTTACTGGGCTATCATACCATCACCATATGAACATTAATTTTTGATTAAAATTTAAAGTAAACCGTGTAGGTAGTTTTTAGCTATACCGTGAAAGACAGACACACAGACAGATAGACAGCCGGACTGACGGAATTGAGAAAACATGTTTTTCTTCCTCTAGGGACCCTGAGAATTAAAGATATTTCGGAGGGTGATTTTTTTACGACTCAAAAACTTTCCTCTTACCAGGGAATAATACAAAATACAAAATTTAGGTTTACAATGCAGGTTATCTTCCTTGTAGTTCAAGCTGAGATTTAAAGTGAAGTTGCAATTTATGCCAGCGAATTAAATATAAACTAATTTTGTATAAAAAATTGCAACAATAAAACAAAGAAAAGCGCCAGCAGAATATACAAAGCTTGGTACAGGTCAAAGATGTTTTACATGTTTTTTTCATCTTTTAAATATACATAAAAGTAAATGAGTCATAGTCATTATCGGTTGATAGGCAAAAGGTTTTAATAAATACACATACAAATAAAAATTACGTAAATGATTAACTTAATATATTCTAATAGTTAATAAAAATTAAAGGGAGAGGGTATCAGTAAATCGATTTCGAAATTGCTATTGTCGAAAATTATTTTTTCGTTAATAAAAAAAAACAATAAAGAACTTATAACTTATACCATATTTCCTGTTGAACAAAATATGTTTATTGCACCCAGAAACATATTATTCATCTAGACTTCTCATCATAGTATAAATTTATGCAAAGTGCAATAAACATGTACTTTTTGCACTAGTGGCATAACTATTAATGACATGTTAATAGTGCGTACTTTAAAAAATTATTTAATTTCCGGAGCATCATGTCCGTTTGATATATAAAGCTTCAGAAATGTTGATTAAAACATAGTACATAATACGGAACAAGATCATTGATTATTTAATAAAGTGTTATTTGATTGAACAATCAACAGCAATGGATGATAAATAGATAATATAATTTTAATAATAAAAAACTTAGAGGTAAATATTGAAATTATTTGGTAACAGAATAGCGGTACTATTGCCATAGCAACAAACTTTTTAAACCGAAATTTTCCTACTTGGCTGGTAAGATGCGTTGCTGTTTGGTAACCGGAAAATAGCCCAAACCGGGTTTTGGATACATTTTTGTAAAGCTTTTAAATGTTATAATCTGGGTAAATATCAAGACTTGAACAAGATTATATGAAATAATAATTATTGAAGAGATTAAACCTTTTAAACCTTGTAATCAAAGTTACGTCTTAACTGCTATCGAGAGGTAAAATGTATAAAAATGACATGTTGAGCAATTAATAATTTATTATTATTTATTTAATTTCTTTATATGTTTTGGTATTTTCTATTTGAATTCATATGAAACATGTTGTTTATCTTTCAGTTTTTTGTAATGGTTTTTTCAAATATATTTTTTAAATTATGTCTTTCATATTTTGAAATCTGTATTGATATTTTGAAATACTTACAATATTTAATTTATGGAACAAAGACAAACTAATTTAAAATTATTGAACAAATAGAAATTATAGTTTTCAATATTAGGTATGTTCAAAGATAAGTAATACTGCGAACAGACTCAACAATCAAGTTGAAATTACCAAAGTATAGATCGATATTTCTTAATCAGGACTAATTTAAATTTTTTAGATAAGAAATTTTTAAGGTTATGTATTTAGAAGAATGCGAAGAATGGGGAATTATTTCTATTTAGATAACTTCAAAAGTAAGTAAAGAATAGTTAGTACAAAATATTAAAAGGAACACCTATAAATAGGCCTAAAATTGAGTTGATATGAAGTAAATGTTAAGAGTATATATTCATAAATAAGGACCTGAAATATTACTTTGTGGTTCGATATATTTAAGGACAATTATAGTGGATAAAATTCCCAATTTTTGTCCGGGATTTGCCTTAATATTTGGATAAATATCCATTTTTAAAGTTCAAAATTATCTATTTCCGACTTATTATAATTGATTTTATTTAGTGATATGCAGTATTGGTTTATTTTAATAAGAACATTTTGAAGGACTTGAAATTCTTATTAGTATTTTTTTTGAAGTAATAATAACCGTAATGATTACTATTAAAGATTTTTATTTAGAAAGGCTTATATAGTATATAGTAGTAGTCGTTGTAGCTATGTGTTGTCTTACTTGTTCAAAAATGTCAACACCGAATAAGTGGTTACTTCCGAAATTTGCGAAAGTTACGCAAAGAAATTCAGTGCCTCAAAATCTGCGTTTAACAAATAACCCCTTAGGCTCACCGGATAATCTTGTTTCAGAAAGTCTTTTTTGAAATCTTCGGTTGATGAGCAAATTTTCAATCAAGATAGAGAAAATGAGGACGTCGTTTGGAGTGAAGAAAAAATCATAACGAACATTACCCTCACCGAAGATCTTAGGTAATGCGGTTTCTTTAAAAAGTTATAATAATTTATGAATCTGGTTATCTTCATATAATCGTAAAACAAATTTTATATCATATGTTGTCCATAGTTAATTTTTATCCACAAATTTAGGCAACTGTTACAAATAAAGGTTTGAAAACAAATACCGTTCATATCTGGAATACTGAAATTTGCAATTAATATTCATTAGCAATCAATATTTATTTATAGAAATGGTAAATAGATAATTATTATTAAATCAACTACCATTATTCTAAACAGACATGCAACATTCGGCAACCATGTGCGAATCTGTCAGTGACATGGCTTTGTTTATATATACATTTTTAACCCCATTTTAAAGACGCTGCCCTCAGTTGTGAAGGTATATAAAAATAGTTTTAAATTAAAA
Organism: Kuschelorhynchus macadamiae; assembly: GCA_030620095.1. Classification (NCBI taxonomy): domain Eukaryota; kingdom Metazoa; phylum Arthropoda; class Insecta; order Coleoptera; family Curculionidae; genus Kuschelorhynchus; species Kuschelorhynchus macadamiae. The sequence continues at coordinate 253,227 of JAUTXW010000980.1, read as the reverse complement.
AATACTAACATTAGCGCTCCTAAAAATATGTCCTATATAATTTTCAATGACATATATATATATATATATATATATATATATATATATATATATATATATATATATATATATATATATACACCTTATTATGACCTTTCCCTAATAGTCAGAAATGTTCTTGTTTTGTACGTCCATTATTGCAGATTGCATAAAATCTGTCGATGGCTCATCATAATACTGCTGGAATTCATTTAAAAGTTATTTATGTAACATTCCATGGATCTTTTATTCGGAGTATTATCTGTCTTAGGTATGATACAAAAAAATAAAAAATATTTCTTTGAATCTAAACATCACAAAAACTAACTAAGAGAAACACATCATATATATTGCATTTTTAAAAGCTCTTGCAATTCTGTGGAAATATCTATAAATATAGAGGATATGTCATGTATATTTGTTTGAAAAGTTACGTATAGGCTCTTACGTTCACAACCGGGTCACCAGATATATTGACTTATACCAAATTCCAAAACACAGTACCACATCCTTTGGAAACTCATACTCATATTTAGCGGCTAAAATATTTAACTCTGCCGAATCACATCAAGTCGTGTCACACATCGGTAACATTTAAAAAACACCTTAAGTCTATTTTCTAAAAGAATTTAAAATTAGAATTAATAATTATATACAATCATATTGTGTGTTCCTTTTTCACTGTGTATTGTTAGGTAAATATTATATTAGAAATAGTAATGTTAATAGTAAAACTTAAAGGTGGTTAGATGAGCAGCTCTGCTGGATCTCGCCACCCTTCTAGAATGTATTTTGTTTTGTAACTTAAATAGCCTAATAAAAGCCTTTTGAATTTGAAGTGAATTTAAAACTATATCAATTTATCTTACCATGTTTTATAAAGAACCCTGCATATTATATTCATCTACCACAAAAAATGATGAAAAATAATTGTTTTACCTTTAAAAACAAGAAAGTTACGGGGATAGTCAAGAGTCAGTCAGTATCTTGCTACAGCCTACGTCTCTTTACTGTTACTACAAAGAGCAAGGATCTTCCACTATTGTTGCTCCCTAATTCCCATTTTTATATACAAGATGCTTCAAAAATGTGTGGCAGATCCAACATACAGGGTGGTCGAAATTGGTCTGTTTTAACAGAGAAAACCTATTTCCTGACTAGATAGAGCAAAACTGACTTAGGTGTCATGGGCTCGATTTCTGAGAAATGTTTAATGGCAAAAACCGCCTGCCGATATTTTCACTGCCAACTGAGATATAGGGCGTTTTTCAATTTTCGGCCATTTTGAAAATTGTCCATAACTTTTTTATTTTGCGGAATATTAACATTCTGCAAAGACATTCTAAAGGCACTTTTTTATGTGCAATCCAGTGGCGTACTCAGATTTTTTCTATAGTTGTCCGTTTTATCATAAATAGGCAAAACTTTTTTTTTGCAAATGGAAATCATAGTTGGCTATAAATTATAAAAAATGCTCGCGTTTAGCCCTTTTCAGTGATATAAAGTTGTAGGTACTTATTTTCAAAAATAACGAAAATATTAGGTGTTTTTGGTTTACATCGAAGTAGGCTTTGATTTGTGATGACAATATCTCAATTATGTATTGTTAAGATTTATAGTTTGTTAGCAACTTAAACACAACTTTAAATAACACTAGCTAACGTTATTTTAATTATTTATTATTAATTTTTTTTATTTTTTTTTGTTTACATAGCAAAGTTGAACAAAATTAACAAACTAAACTACTATTTACAGCTACAAGTGAAAATAAAAAATAATTATGAAAATCTAGGTATTTAGTTAGATAGGTTTCTGATAAATATATTTAGAGAAGTTGTTCAAATTGAGCCCCTCCCTGTTGAATACAAACTAAGCATCTTTTGCGTACCGAGTTGCAACTATTTATTAGTTCAACTGGGCTAATAGATGCAAAAACTTGCCTAGTGGCCTCTTGCAATTCTTCTTTTGTGTGAAAGGTTCTTCCTTTAAATATCAAGTCCTTCAATCTTCCCCACAAAAAAAAATCTAAGGGAGTTAAGTCACAGGACCTAGCAGGCCAAGGTATGGGGCCCCACGTACCAATCCAATTTTCTCGAAATTCGAAGTTTAAAAGATCAGTTGTGATCCTTGCATTGTGCGGGGGACAACCATCTTGTTGATAGTAGATATTTCTGGCATCAGCTAAAGGTATGTCTTCCAACAAAGGGACAATATATGTGCGCAAAATATTTACATAATCATCTGCAGTTAAATTTCCATCGTAAAAATAAGGTCCCACAAATCTTCCTCGGAATATCCCCACCCATATATTGAATCCACACCGACCTTGCCGGTCTTGTTGCACAACTACGTGTGGATTTTCAGTGGACCAGTGATATGAATTATATCTATTAAATATACCAGAAGTATCTACTCTGGATTCATCACTCCAAATAATATTTAATGGAAAATTCTCATTCTCCATGAATTTTTGCTCATACCACTGACAAAATCTCAATCTTCTAGCCGCGTCCCCTTCACGGAGTTGATGAACTCTTCTCGTTCTGTACGGTTTGAATTTATGTTTTTTGAGTATTTTTAAAACGGTGGTCTTTGGAACATTCGTTATATTAGCCAATGTTCGAGAGGAGGTGCCAGGATGATCTAATACCTCACCAATTATATTTAGTTGCTGGATTTCCTTTTCTTCCTTTAGTTCATAATGTCTTGTTCTTAACTTTTTAAAACTTCCGTAATTTACTAAATTACTTTTTAATGTTTGATAAATTCGGTTATCCGGTTGACGTCGCTCGGGAAATGTATTAAAATATAATTCACTAGCTGCTTCAGGAACTTCGTTAGATAATATGTAACATTTTAACATATCATACTTTTCATAATTCTCAAACATATTTTGTCAGCAACTTAACACAACTTTATAAAGATAACACCAAAACGCAATAATTACACCAGACTACAGTAATCTGACAGCAATATATTCAAAATATTGAACGCGCGTCATTATTCCAAGGCCTACTTCGATGTAAACCAAAAACACCTAATATTTTCGTTATTTTTGAAAATAAGTACCTACAACTTTATATCACTGAAAAGGGCTAAACGCGAGCATTTTTTATAATTTATAGCCAACTATGATTTCCATTTGAAAAAAAAAAGTTTTGCCTATTTATGATAAAACGGACAACTATAGAAAAAATCTGAGTACGCCACTGGATTGCACATAAAAAAGTGCCTTTAGAATGTCTTTGCAGAATGTTAATATTCCGCAAAATAAAAAAGTTATGGACAATTTTCAAAATGGCCGAAAATTGAAAAACGCCCTATATCTCAGTTGGCAGTGAAAATATCGGCAGGCGGTTTTTGACATTAAACATTTCTCAGAAATCGAGCCCATGACACCTAAGTCAGTTTTGCTCTATCTAGTCAGGAAATAGGTTTTCTCTGTTAAAACAGACCAATTTCGACCACCCGGTACATTGTTTTAAAAGGGACACCCTGAAACTTATATGCTGGGCATTTTTGATGATTATAGGTATATCACTTTTGACACCTCTATTTTAAAGAAAAATTTAAGAAAAACGCTGTCATAAGAACTATATAATTAGCCATTTTTTGAAAATGAATGCATGTTAAGTAAAAAAAAATTAAATGCCTTTTTTATTTAACAGCTTTGGTAAGGTATAGATTGAAAGTGTAAGATAAAAGCAAATTTTAGGTACACTTTCGATCGTTTTTAGAAATGACCGTTTAAATGACCATAAGTTACCGAGCTATAATTGCCATAAGTGACGAATTTAAAAATTTGCCGACACTAGGCTTTAATGATTCTTTTATTGACAAACCTGGTGCTAACTTAACGGGATGAATTCACCTAACACTGTAGGTCTTGTGAGAACAGAAATCTAGGTTTTGTTAAAAAAAAAACTAAAACCAGACCTGTTAGCTATTTTTAATGAATATGTTTATTTCGGCGGAGTATAAACAAGGCCGTTTTATTCTCGGTGTGAAGCCTGGTAACGCTGTGGTAGGGTGGTCCAGTTGTATTTCAAAGGACGCCTATTCAAATCCCGGTTAGGGGGTTGACTCGTTAGTTCTTCTTTAATAAAATTTATAATTTTGTATTGTTTTATATTAAAAATCAGATTGCTTTTGGTTAGTTCGGCATAGGCTTTTTTTTAAGTGATGTAAAAAAGTGTTCCTTTTTCTTCAGGTAACGTAAATAAGGGAAAATTGGGGTTAGAATGCTTATGAATTTTGATGAATAACTTAAAATACAAACGTGAAAAAAATAACTCCGGATTCGCGATGAGGACCTCAATCCACCTATATGCCAAAAATTATCATGATCGGCAATTATGTAAAAAAGTAAATAATTATCAAATATTCTTTTAATATTTATATTACATACATTTTTCTTCGAATATAGTCTGGAAATTTTCTTCCTAATGAACATCCTACTTTTTTTCTAAAAGAAAAGCAAATAATAATTTTAAAATAGGATAGTTTTTGTCAATATTGTCTGTGTACCTGTACGTTTTGTCCAAATCTCATTTCTGGAATTTATAACATGGGCAGCTAAATATGATTTTTAAAATCGAACTAAAACTTTGTAAATTCTCCTGAACTGTGTTGTTGTTCTATTATTCAACAATCTCAATTTGTAAAAAAATAAATGGTTTTCTAGAAATATCTATACTATTATTACATTTCAAAAAGTGATCTCAGGTCTTCACTTTCTACACTTGTAAAAAATAAATTTGGGTTTATGATGGTTCCCGATTTCACCATTAAATATAAACGTGTCTTATTTCTTTCTTTATTTATGAATAGACATTTCTGTCAGTCTGCTGATGTCTCTCAGTATATCTGTTGGGGGTTTTAGAATTATATAACTACAGTATTACTGTAGTTGTTTAGTAAATAATACGCATTTTATCAAAAACTTGACCATTATTCTGTTTAGTAAGAGAAATATTATATTGGCATTCTGAGCTAGATAAAAAGTTAATTAACGTTGTCCTTAGAGAATAATATTTAGCTTTTGTAAATTACAGGTTTAATCTACACAGTGTTACATGTCATTGCGATTTCTTTGCTGGAAGGTTTTAGTTAGCATAATGGTAGTTATTAGTTTCATCTCACGTATTTTAAAATTCGCTATGTATTTTTTATACATTGCTTCGTAGCATTCCTATTCCTGGAAGAGAACATAATAAGGTGGGGCACAAAAATATTTAGAAGGGTCGTCGCGGTCGTCCTGATCATCGTCCATAAATATACTAATTATTTCTCTTAACTGTGTCCTGCCCAGTTTGTTAGTTGCAAATTTCCTGTTAACAAATCGGTAAATTGGCTTTTACCCGGAATTTCCCTTGTAACGGATTTTTGTAAGTTCATATTTTGCTATTTATTAATAAATATATGCATATACATACAGAGTGGGGAGGAAATAACTGGCAATATTTTATCAGGTAAAAGTACAAGTAATTTAGAGCAAAAAAAGTTTTTCTTTAGCGTTAGAGACATTTTAAAACAAATGAATTAAAAACTTCTACATTTTTTTGTTACACAGTTACATAACGAAATCTACACGGACATCATCGACGAATGAAGTTTTTTACGAACCACCGGTACACTAATGCTTACTAAATTAGTTCGCTGGAATTAAGTTTCCTGTTTCTGGTACCCACTGATAGCGATACAAATATTTTGTCGTTTCTTTATCTAAAAATCTTTAGCTATAAATTGATGCAGCCACCTAAATAGAGGATTATTACTCTAGTACAAATTTTACCGTCCTAATAAATAGGTACAACTAAAATAGTTTTTTGCTCAACAACGTAATATTTTTGTCCGCTTACAGTAACAATAGCAACTTGTGCGACAAGTGAGAATTATTTCTTGTTGCCGGATAATACGTTTTAAAATAAGGATCATTCAGTGGTTAAATACATATTTTTAAATTCTAAACAAGAACATTAATTACTGAATTAATAATGATGTAATTAATAGTTCTGGATAATAAATTGAATAACAATTTAGAATACATTTCTTAAACTAAATGGTTGTATATGATTGTTGCCTTAAGTGATCCCTAAATTTCTGGTTAAAATATTTGTAGTTATTTCTTTTTACTTGACACAGGGAAAATGTCATTACAAGAAAAAGTTAAAAGGGTTTTTTTCCGATGTCCTTCTCAAGTACCCGAAATTTTCCTTATAATAAATCATTTTCTGAAGAAAAGGGAAATATATATATATATATATATATATATATATATATATATATATATATATATATATATATATATATATATATATATATATATATATATATATATATATATATATATATATATATATATATATATATATATATATATATATATATATATATATATATATATATATATATATATATATATATATATATATATATATATATATATATATATATTGGGATTTAATATGTCACATGCTTATGTTGTTTTTCAAGTCGAAAGTCCTCATTGTTTTAAAAAGTTTTTTTTCGCATTCGCAAATAAAAATTTATGACAACACATCTATTTGTTTCACATATTTAACATTCATTTAGATGAGGGGGGGCTGCTACTAGGAGTCCCCGAATTAGACAGGGCATTAACTAAAATATTTTTCCATAGTTAAATTAGAATTGATAATAATAAGATCGTAATATATAAACCCTATGAAACATTTGGAAGTGACGGTACTCAATGTGTATTTATATGTAATACTGTAATAGTAGGTCAAAAGATTTAGGTACTGTTGTACTCAGTTGCGGAAGTATTTAAATGATTTAACTTCTCAACTAGCAACTGAGCTATTTCAGATAAAATCATTATTGTATAATAACATTAAAAATCTTAATACAAGTCGTGAATTCGCAAACCGTATTTTCGAAAAAAATGATTTATTGTTAAGTAGTATGCAGAACACATCCGCATTCCAATTATTTTTTGTCCTTCCTGCAACCTCAGCTCAATCGGAATGATCATTTTCAAAGCTGCAATTTTTTGTTATTAAATTTGTGAAAATTTTTGGAGAAAATATGCACGAGGTTTCCCAGGAAAAGTCTTGCAGGGGGACTCCCCTAAAAACTCGGCACATCACTGTTTAGATGGGACGAATAAATATTTTTCGTCTCATCACATTTTATCTGTAAACATTTTTAAATCCAAATCGAACGTCCTTTTTTCTCGTTGGAATACTAATTGCCCGACGTCAACTGGTAGTGTCGGACTCCCGCGGAATACCGACCCAAAACCATAACCTGGCACTGAAGCATTGCAGCTTATTGTGCCAGTATGAAGTATGAATTTTATTTTGATTTTATTGGTTTTTCTATTTTAATTTGTTGTTCTTAATATAATTATTTATGCATTTTCATAACGTTACTAACATAGTCTTAAAAAAAATAATTTATGCATTTTATTATTTTATCCCATAAGAAAAATTTTACTTCAGGAAATGGAGTTTATCGAATTTTTAAACAAGTTATTGGGCAGCTATTTTGTTTTTACATATAGGATTTTACCAAAATTTTACCATCATTGTTATACTTGGTACCTATGCAAAATTCAATTGGATTCGTAGGTTTTGGCACTGATTTTCAATATGTCATCATTTTATTCCGCCACAAGACTTAATTATTGTCCAAAATTTGAGCTCAATTCGATAAGCAGTTTTTAAATTTTGATTTTTTAATATTTTTTTTGGCCGTCATTTTAAATTTTTGCAGAAATGTTGTCATCACATTACCACATGACCTTTGATTTTTGAGCCAAATTTGAAGCAAATCCCATAATGCAAAGACCTGCAAAAATATCGGAGGATGATTTTCTCGCGATTGCAAGACTTCCCTTTTACGTGGGAAGTAAAAAGAATAATTAGAAACTATTTGTTTGGCAGATAACTCTGTTGCTAAACATCAGAGCCCTTTTTCAATAAGAGTGATCAGTTGGTGTTTGTGAAATGTAGGAAGTAGTAGGCAGTTTTTCAAATGCATGCCAACAAATTGAAGTCAATAAATTGAATGACATTGTCTTATGATATTTTCGGTACTATGTATTTCTTTTGTTCTTTATTTACTAACTTTAAACAAAGTTTGCGATTTCCTTACCCTATCTAGTACTACAACCGAAAGAAATATCAATATTTTTGCCCAACAGACTCGCATAAAAAATAGTCACTATATGGCTCAAGTGTATTTAATAATCCTGTTTATCAAAACATTCTCAAATCATCCAAATTAGTCTGAGCAATTTAAAATTCAGCCTCCATAGCTGTCGTTAATTGTACCTAATAAACTGCTAAATTAGCAGTGAATATCGCAATTATTTATTTACATTATGCTAATTTGCAAATCATTAGCGACATATTAAGCCAATCATAGTTTTTAATTCAGTGGTGTGGAAATGTTAATATCTTTGCGTTTTGCCATATTGAATTTGTGCTATGACAGCATTGTTTTAACAAATCGTCAAATTAAGTGTGCAAAATTTACAAAGTTGGAACACGAAAATAATGATATAAAGATAATTTCCCAAATGAAGTACATCGGGAAAAATATAGTAGTGAATTTTGCTCAATATAAAGATATATATTATATAAACAACTCTGTGTTTGTTGCTAAAAATGTTCGACGTCTCGACCTTTGCATTGTCCATGTTATGACCATACAAGTCAACGCCAACGTTGATGTGGTGATGAGAATAGCTGCGATCGAAAATTACTGTAAAATATTTATGTGGAAGTTTTGAATCTGCGCTGGCGGACACCATTTGGTCAAAAGTTTTATCCATAAATATAAGCAATTGTTACAATTTAACGTTTTAAAAAAACTACTATTTATAACAAAACTACCACCTGCGTACACACTATATATGAGAGACCCATTTAATGGACATACAATATTCGTATTTACCTTTTATTTCATTAAACCAAATAGTTAAATAGTGAAATATAAACTTACTTTGTGTACGGAATTATTAGTGAAGGAACGCTACTGCTTGAATGCAACAAATTAACAAAATTATGTAAACAAATTACTCTTTAATAATTACAATCGTAATATATGGTGCTAAAAGCATCTACAACTCGTTATAATTCATAAAGATTATTTATGCTAAATATTATGGCGCAGCTCGTTAATTACACTGGGAGTTAAGTGCCTGACTAATGAGCTAATAGAAATCTACCATTTTATCAAAAAGTAATACTATTTATATAAATTTTAAAATATTGCTTAAAAAGTGTGTCAGTTAAGTAAATTATGGTAAAGAAAAAACTTCCCTTGTTATACAGATTTTCCAAAATCCCATTCCGATATTTTGATGTGGCTATTCCACATAAGGATTTTTTTTTTAAATTTCTTCAAAAATGGGTTTTACAAATATATGTATGTTAATGTTTTAATCTTTTTTAGTTCTGTGTGTCCCTCCTATATTTCTAGAAATATTTAATTTAAATTTGGCATACGGTAAATGCTGAATGCCAAGATTTTAATAAAGCGCATTTTTAAAACTACTTGCTTGTTTCCTTGTTTAATTAGTAGAAAGGAGCGTTGAAAAGAGACTTCAGCTTCTTAGCCCTAAGTTTTCTTAATTTAATTATACACTTAATAGTACTTTGTAAGTATATGTTTAATGTCCGGTACTATTTGCATTTAACAAACCAGATTTTTTTTGGTGATACAAATGAAGCAAAAACTGACAAATAAATAGTTTATTAAAAAAATACATCGAATTGGTGATATCAACCACAAAACAAAAATAAACCAAATTTTGCTACGATGTTAAGAAACTAAATAAAAAATTGTTGGAACAGCCCTCTCAGTAAATATCGTCCGTACAAGCAACTGCTTTCTTGAGATAGTCGCTCTAATTACAAGGAATTTGAAGGATTCAATTTCTGAAAAAAAAAAAGATAAACTTAAAGGTCGATGTCACACTTAAATATTATTAATTAAATATAATAGATATGTTTAACTGCCCTTAAACTCTACTGTATAAGGTATTTTCTAGGTCTAGGCGTTATTTTATCACAGATCTTTATAAAATTAATATATTGGCATGTGTAGAACCCCATAATGACACTATTTGCATGTAAAAATTATAGAGTTAATGTTATAATTAATCACTATTTAACGGAAACATTTTTCAAAGAAATTATAGTTTTATTAAAAATAAGCATTGCATGAAGCCAGAATCTAGGAGCGAGTGTATATAAATTTAAAAATCAAATTAGTATTAATAAACGTGTATCATTATTAGTTCTTTACTCGTTTATTCCAGTTATAAGGTCTCGTATCAATATTTGCAGAAGGGCGTCAATTTGAGTAGGCGCGGCTTTCTATGAAGTTTCAAATACGATTCAAACATCAAATAAACAAGTCAAAATAAAACAGATAAAAATGCAATCTCCTATAGAGCTAACGCTATTTTCATCATACTAGTGATAAAAGGCAACATGTTACAATATTTTTAATGTGAACAGTTTCATTTTATATTCATTTAAATATATTTATACTACAGGACCCGCTGTCCATATGTGCAAAAAAGCGCAGGGCACGATAGTGCTGGCGCGAAACCCTAAAGGCGCCAAGAGGCATGCTAAAGAGAGACGACTTTTCTTAAAATGTTTGTTTAGTCGTTGCTTTAAAAAGATGCTATTTTTTGTGTAGGTAATATATTACACATAAAATAAAAAGCAGAAATATTTCTTTTTTCAGTAAGGTAAACGCGCAAATTAATATTTGCACGAGGGCGTCAATTTGCGGTGTTGCTTCCGGTCTTCAAATGAAATGTATATAGAGCTAAACTAAGCGAAACTAAAAAACGAAAGGATCCAGAATTAATCCATAAAAGCTTCAATCAACCCGGAGGGAAAGACTGTTAAAAAATGCTAGAAATGTACAAATTTTCATTTTTTGCTCTATATCTCAAAAGCTATGCAAAATCTTATCAAAGTTGTACAGTACTTTCCTTCTATTTATTTGTTATCAAAGGCAATGGCTGATGGCAGACCTCGATGCAATAAATAGTTTCGGCGGTTCAAAATTGGAAGAAAATACGGAAAAATTGTTTCAAAACCATTGTTTTTCATATATTGCTTGTGCAATCGTTCCCGATGCATCAAGCAAAAAATATATAGAATATTAAAAGTAGACTTTAATGTGAAAAAAATTAGGCTCTGCTGAATTTTCTGCGATTAATAGGACCGGAGATATAAAGTCGTCTACTTTGAGCTACAAGATCGCAGTGTAACCTAAATGCCCCATTTATTTTTTCAATATAATATTCGGACTAATTTCATGTTTACTTTAGTAACTTAATATATATGGATTGTATATTCTTCGCTCCAAAGTTGATACTAAACAGCAAATCGGTCTCCAAACCGTCATATTCCTCATCGCTAATATAGGTAATATTCTCGAACTTTTCACAACCTTTGCCCGGGCATTCATGAGAAAGAATTTTAAACATAAAATACCTACTTGTCGATAGCCATATTGTCTTTTGCACACGAAATAGAGTTAGGTAATTGTAGTAATTGCACTGGTGCTATTCATTGTGATTCTTCCAACCCCATTTTAAGTAATCCAGCTGGTTACCGTTCAACATTGGAGGGTATAAAATTATCGACATCCATGGAGGTGGGTAGTATGTTGCAGTTGGTAGTAAACTGACCAAGGGCACATTAACTTTTAAGTGCGGATATTTAAATCAAGTATTTTATATATATTATCAAGTCTTTGTTGAGTACCATATAGCAGCGCAATAAATATCTATGTTGCTTTATTGATACCTAAGAGATGGCTATCTTTATTTAAAAAAAAACCCTTATTGATTTTTGCAGCTCAGCAACATTGAAGTGCGGTCCTATATTATATTTCAAATAAAGCACTCCAATTATAAAAAAGAATGCATCACGAATCACAACGATTAAAGATGCGCAGAGGCCATTATTCGCGACTTTATATCTCCGGTCCTATTATTCGTATAAAGTTTGTCAAAGTCGCACTTTCTTCAGTGTAAACTATACTCTAAATAATGTTCTTAACATTTTTCTCGCATGAGGTATCGGAACAGTTACACAAGCAAATAACAAAAAATAACTAGTCTTGAGCGATTTTTCTACATTTCTGACCCTCTTTGAAGCGCTATATTTTCGAAAGTAAGTTTTGGGAAACATTTTCTTGGTTATTAAATAATGAAAAGATACGTACTGCACTACTTTATCGAATTTTCGATTAGCTTTGGAGATATAGTGCCAAAAGAGAAAAAAAAAACCTTTCTAGCGTATTTTAACAGTTTTGTCCTCTGACCATCTCTATTTCTAATTGTAAAATATTTCATATCTCTGAGAATTGGCCTATAAAAGATAATTCCGTAAACTTAGACCTTACATTCGGACGAGTAAGATGTGGAAATAATGTATTAATATTGCAAAAATGTTAGGGAATTTACTGCATTAGTAGGTGGAAGTTTAATTAAAAAGCTTTAAAAGAAAAATATGGACAAATAATTTAAAAAAATGTTGTGGCGGATCCATGATTTTAAACCAAATGGTTACCGAGTTTTACGCCACACTAACAAGAACAAAATAAATAAAAAAAATCAAAACTTCACCCTTCATTATTAATGCTTGAGTTCTAGTTCCGCAGTGAAGGTATCCGAGGAACGAATCTGTAAAAAACCCAATTTTCTCTACATTCCGGGGGAAGTCTTCCTTAGTCTTCAACAACTAGAATAAAGTTAGATAAGGTTAAAATCTCATAAAAATAAACAATGTAAGATAAAAAAAAATATATATATATATATATATATATATATATATATATATATATATATATATATATATATATATATATATATATATATATATATATATATATATATATATATATATATATATATATATATATATATATATATATATATACTGTCTTTTTAAATATTTTAAATCTGATTGCTTTGACATAGTCAAATTTGAAGTTGTTCACTGTCGTGCAAAACTAGGTTGGGTTAAAAGGGCCGATTTTCTTAAAAGAAAATCAGCGATTTTTTTATGGATCTTTGATTGATTCTTATTCTTATTCATTAAGAAATTGCTAATTCAAAAAGCTTTAAAAATTTACATTTGAATCTTTTTTTGAGTTTTAGGAAAGAAAATTGCTCTAAGACGTTCTATAAAATACGTCCGAGTACTTCAAGGTTCTGCTATTGTGTTTGTTAATAATGTCTTGTCATTAAAATTATCATTTAGTGTTTTAGAGCAAATATTGTTACCTAAATTCAATAAATATTAAAAATTTAAAATACTGGTTTTTGGTAAATTTTGAGAATTTAATTTTTTGAAAACCAGTAAAATATTTTGTTGAAATTTGGTAAAGAGGTGCTCTTGATGATACTGAATAAGAATCTTAGATCAACATTTCAATAAAGGAACCGCTAATATTTATTTCAAAAAATTGACTCCGCTTTTCCCACCTAAGTTGGCACATTAATGAGGGATGTCCAAGTTGAGTGTGTTAAAACAGCCATCGAGGAACTTAAATTTTTAACTAATCTAGCAAGTAGTATCTGAGATACAGGGTGTACTTATGAAAAGTGGATCACATTGTATATGGAAGCGGTGTATGAACATTCTTACAATATTTTTTATGATATCAAGGTTTAATAAAAATGATTCGTAAACTTGTTAATACAATCTTTCTTGGTACATATATATTACATAATTTTTATCACCCATTTACTATTCAAAAATCTGGTTTTACATATCTACAACACAATAAAAATAATTAATAATGGCCATATATAAGAGGCAGCTTAATTTCTTTGATCTCTATAAACAGTAATGATATTTAGTTGGTATTTAAGTTCAAACGCATTCGCAAATTTTAATTCCAACATTGACTGTTATTTTCTTTTCTAAATAAAAAATAGAATCATATTTCATCAATCCTCATTTTGACGTATTTTGTGTTTCAGATTAGTTTGCTTCATGCAAACCATCCCAGGACCATTAAAATATAGAAAAGCTCAGTACACGATGTCTGGCGCCATCTGTTTAGCGGAAGCCCAAGTCAGTAGAGCTTTACGGACTGCAGGGCACGCCAGCACAGTATAATGATCCCTAAGCGTAAGACGCTCAATAATCCTACTGCTTCGAACATCTCTCTGTTTCGCTCGGATGCAACACGAATGACGAAGAGAATCTGATCCAGCATTGAAGATTGCAGTATATATAAGAACCCATTAACAATCAATACGATGGGAGTTTTACGACCAATAAGCAACCGTTTCAGAACGAAAATGGCTTGTAGAATGAGGCACAAATGTTCCTACTTACGATAAGGTTACCGAATAACTTTCGGTTATGTTGTTTATATGCCATCAGGCAGACGTTTCTTTTACCTTTGCTTTCCTTTTACCTCTGGGGAAAACTCACTTTATTATGAAACTGTATTACGAGATTGAAGTAGTGTTTTATGAAGTTTTTTTGTATACTATGCCAGTCTGGTTTTAAGTTATGACATACTTTGTTTCATTGATATTTATAAACTAATACATGATGTTCTTTTAGCTTTAATATAAATTTATTAGGTAGCAAATAAGTAGTTTGTATGTTACACAGATCAGATAAAGCAGAATGTCAATTTGCTAATGTTAAAGAAAAACCGGTTTGTATATTTTTAAGTAATTACTAACTACGTTTTGCATATACTATTTAAAGTAATATTATATAGCTTTTGTTAAAAATAATTTAACACCAGAGTTACTGACTTTTGAATTTAATGTAACTAATACTTTTCAATCATTTTTTTTTAACAAAATCAAATTAAAAATTAAATATTACGCTTTTTGTGTTTTTTATCGTCCTCCAAATACTAACTCTATTTCAAATGATTTTGACAACATTTTCTCCAGTATTTAGCCTACTGTAGAACATATAATATATTTAGGAGATTTTAATATTAGTTTAATAAACTTAGATAATCCCTTAGTTCCTCTCTTTGAAAATTACATCTTGATGCAAATATTAAACGAACCAACAAGAATATCGAAAACTGGCGTACCTCTTTTATTCCAATATTTGTAAGTGATGAATCATTAATTAAACAATTCGACACTGTTCCTATGTGTAATATCTCAGGTCATTGTTTAGTATACTCTTATTTAAAAATAGAAAAACCTCCTGTTCAGCCGATGATTATTACTTATCTTATTTTGACAATTTTGACGTAAACTCATTTCTTCATGATCTTCATTTGCTTCACTGGAATGACTGATATGTTTTACGAAAACAATATAAATAATAAAATAAATCTTTTTAACGACCTTTAGTCCCACTTTTTGACAAACATGCTCTATTAAAAACGGCAAGAGTTACAAAGTCTAAGGCGCCTTGGCTAAAGAGATAAAGAGATCAGGCTTAACGGGAATTTAAACGAGCTAGGAATGCTCCTGTCTGGGAAAGTTTTAAACGGTTAAAACATTTTATTGTTGTATTGAGACTAATTATTTTTCAGATCAATGGAAAATGTCTATTGGAAAGCCTTTATCTAAAAGCAAGTATCCAAACTCGCGATCTCAGGATAATCACCATTACTGCTGATTATCATTTTACCACTTCTTTCTAAAATTTTATATAATCAATTGTTAAATTACTATATTGTTAATAATATAATTCCGGAAAGTCAATGTGGCTTTAGAAAAGACTTTAGTACGTCTGTTGCCTTAATTAGTCTAACCCATGATATTATGACTGATGTTGATAAGAAATTAAATACCGCATTAGTCCTCCTTGATTTTTCAAACGCTTTCGATACTATTAATCACGAACTTTTGCTATCAAAATTAAAATATTACGGATTTGAGTTAGTTAATATAATAAAATCATGTTTTTCTAGTCGCCATCAAACAATTTTTTGTAATAACACATTTTCAGATGAAGTCCAGATCTTGTCAGGTGTGCCCCATGTTTCGATCCTTGGACAACTTCTTTTTGTTATTTGCACTTCAGATATTTCCAAATCTTTAAAACAGTGTAAAATTCAGGCGTACGCAGATGATACTCACATTTTAGTTATGAAGACTACTTAAATGCATCAAATAAAATAAATGAAGATTTAAATGTATTAAAAAAGTTTTCTTTCGAACACAACTTAAAATTGGAACCCTTTAAAATCAATTTTTATGATTTTTGGTCTAAAAAACACAGATATTTCTTGAGCCAAAATCTTAACATAATCTTGTCAGTATCAGTGTGTTCTGTAGTTGCGTAAGCTCGTAACTTGGGAATTGTATTGGATTCAGAGTTACGGTTTAGGGAATAATAAAACATTTACAAAACCCTGTGCTACCTGCATCCCTTAAAAATTGGTTTATATTACGTTTAAATATCCACTCACGTAACCAGTGGCGGCTCGCGGGTCAAAAAAATAAAGTGAAGTAGTAAGTGAAGTGCAAATGAAGCAAGAAAATATCGCAATAATTTTTTTCCAGAATTTTTTTATATGTGGAGGGGTAGAACATTTTTTTACGACTTACGTAAATTTTGTATACTAAATCAATTATCCTATCCTTCATAGCAGCAAATTTATTTATAATATACTCATAAAATAGATGGGTTGCCCTAATCTCCTCCAGAAATTCCTTTTGAACCGAAATATTGCCAAGAGGTAAGTCTTCACTTGAGATATTGTATTTCTTAAATAAGTTTTTACACATTTGAAGCAAGAAAAACTTCTTTCCACTTAAGCACTTGTCGACGGTATTGTCAAAAGAAGGGAAAACAATTTATATGCTTCGGTAAAAATATATTTATTTTCATTAATTTTTTCACTTGCTCTTGCACTGATATATTCCACTTACTCTCATTGGCAAAAATAAGACCAAGCTCATTTTTAAGTCGTGGATCTTTTGAAGATATTTCCCCATATAAATGTAACAAATTTTCAAACGGGCCAGTCGGAAAATTTAAATTATATTCGGAAAATTTAAATTATATTCGGAAAATTTAGCAGAACCTGCCAAACATGAAAATGTAAGTTTTTCTTGAAATCTTAGTGTCATTTCCATTAAAATATGGTCCAATATCTCATAAAAAAGGGTTCTATACTTAGCCCTAATTTCTTCAGATGAAAGCTTAGCAAGCTCACGTTTGTAATGATTTATTTCTGTAATAGAATTTGCTTTATCAAACATGGTATTAAAAAAATGTTCATTTCTTTTTTTACAGAGCGCCTCACGACAGTGTTTTATATTTTGTATGCAAAAATGACTGTCAAGCGATTTTTTTTGAAGAACGTCAAATAGTATATCCGTGATTGAGAAAATGTCATTAAACAATAATGCCAGAAACGTGAATTAAAAATCGTTCATCTCGCCTAAAAATCCTTTCGCAAGGCGGATTGATTTTTCATCAGATTTGTCACAGTTTGTAATAAATTCAAAGACGTCTTCTAATTTATTCCAGTCTTGAACAATCCCATTTATTAACTTCGAATTTGAAGTTGTTACAACACCATAAATAAATATAACATAAAATAACCAAACTGCAAAAGAACTCAGCGGTTGCAGCAAAATCCGCGAAAATAAAAGTAAACAACCACCGCAAACTGAACGACACGTGGGTTTAGTGTACTGCGCCTGCAATTCACCGAGAGCGTTGTATGCCGCTGGTTAACATGATTCTTGCATGCGGTCGACGTCATCGCGAACGCGTTGTCATGGCAACATAATAGGAAAATCGTAAACTAAACATAGCACCTCCAGCAAAGTCGAAGCGGTTTGCGCCACTGTTATAGTTGTTATAATAAAGTTCGATTGAAAGTTTTAAAAAGACATGTCGCCAACTGCCAAGTAAAATGTTTATTCGAGATGTACGGTTTATTTTTTACCAATTAGCTAAATAAATGAATGTAAAAACTAAAATGTTAAGAGATATATAATGAATATAGTTAGATGTTTGCTTGTTTATTTTTCCTGGTGAAGTAGCACTTCACCTACTTCACTTGAATAGCCGCCACTGCACGTAACATCATTAGATGCTGCAATAAGTTAATGATGTCTTATCATGAGACCTCCGTGTTTCAGAGATCTCTTACTTATAATGCCATAATATTATATAACTCATTACCCTCTGAGCTAATGTTGTTAAATGATACCAAATATAAAACTTTACCTAAAAATATCTCCTTAATATTCGAAACTTTATTTAAAATTAAAATCATTATAATTTGAATTACTATTATTTTTATTTTTAGTTCTTATCTGTTTTTTTGTGTTTCTCCAATGTCACAGGTATGAACATGACTCCTAATACGGGTAGCTTTTATATGTATTTTGATATAATTATTTGCTTTGTGTGTTTAGTTTGTATTAATATTTTAACTGTATTTTCAGCAAAACGGGGTTTAGTGGAGTAGCCTATTTGGCTAGACTACGCCCTGTTTTTACCTGGAAGTTTTTTTTTATTGTATTGTAATTCTAAACAAATATTATAAATAATGCAATAAGTCATTTATTATTATAATTATTATTATCATAACATTAATCGAGGTCTCCTATAACATTTGAATTTGTTGCTCTTTTACATCTGGAATATAGTTGAGAAATTAATTGATTGAAAATGACTTTATTCAATAAAACTTCTCCATTAAGATGGGCGTTTCATAAAAATAAAAAACTATAAAACAACAAATATTAAATAAAATATTATAATCAAATTTTTGTTTAACCTACTTAAATATTAAAAATATCTAATTTCATCACCCGCATTCAATAAAGAGGTTAAAATATATTCTAACTTGACAGTCATTTCATAGGTTTAAAATACCATAAGCAACAACTGAAAAAATATTTTTTTAATGTCAGAATTACCGAATGACAGTGACATAAGAAAAACCATAATTAGTGAACTGACAGTTTTAATTGCCATGGCAACTGGATCTAGTTTAACTTTTAAGCCTTTTTAGTGAATATGCGAGTTAATGTCTATTTCCTCGCAAAACCGCAGACTTGGGTACATTGCTTTATATGCAGACATGATACTGTATTGCCGAATGAAACTAGATATTGATTCAAGTCTAAAAGCTTGCCCTAGTCACTAGTTATATCTCTGCTCTATAGAATTTTAAGAGTCAAAAAGGCGCATTACTACATATCCTTTTCTTATAGCAGATATCTCATCCAAAATTGATATATATAATACATAGTTTATCTTTAAAAACTACGAAATTTTGATAAAGCTCACTCTTCGTGCAGCTATAGAGACATTATCTGATCTCGCCACATATTTTTTTTACTTACTTCACTTGGCATTTATGATAAATAGATGTAATAAAATAAAACTCTCCAAATGTTAAACAATTGTTAGTGGTAATATCAGATGTTACTTATCAGAATCAAATTTAAATAGCCCGCGCCGAGGCAGAAAACATACTGTTATTATCCAAACAAAGCACGAATTTTGCCGGATAGCCGTGCCATAATATTATCCGCCATATGTGAATTAAAATGGTGATCAAATCTGGTGATCAATTCATAAAAAATATACTATATAAAATATTGTACCTAATATAAATATTTATGTCTGTCTGTATCGATATCGGTAGGTTATTCATGCGGTTTATTAAAGCTGTCTCAGGTGTGATAAATAGCCTTACTAGCAAAGTGGTGGCTTAATTTAGTTGGCTAGAAAAAAGCCATGACAACAATTTATAATTTAGAATTCTCAACAATTACAAATAATAAAAAATATACATTTTTTTTTTTTTGCTGTTGAAACTGGCAGTAGCAAAGATATACTAAGAAAAATACTTGACGCTACAGCGGATGACAGGCAGGTGTTTTTATACCTAGAATATATTACAATCCGGCTCTCTCAACTATTGTTGTTTGTTTATTGTCATGCTCTTATCTGCACAATGAGAACGAACAGATAGTTTTATTGCAGTCCTTAAGTCAAAACCATTTAACGTGAAATTAACTTTAAATGGGTAGAAGATGTTGATAAAAACTGGGTAATCCATTTTCGCCAATTTTTCTAACACATTTTCTCGTTAAAGCTCACTGTAAAGTTGTGTTCTTAATTGGGCGTGGACTTACATTGCTATATATGGAGTCGACCTGTGGACGAAAAGTCGTCATACTCTAAAAATACTTAAGCTCAACAAAAACATTTATATTTCCTGCAATGGAAAGAGTAAATCTTCGGCATACTCTCTAAGAACATCTCTCATCTCATAATATTTTCCTTAAGGAGCAGATAGACAGGTAAGGGTAGATATACTGGTAAACCAATTGCTGCTTTGTTTGTCTAGATATCACTGAACCGGAAAAATATATTATTCATAAGATCTGTCGGAAAGCTATTTGCATATTTTTCCTAGATTTTCTATATAACACACATTTATTAACCATATTGAAGACACACTGATAAATGCATCAAAAGGTATGAGTTTTATTTTGCATAATTCAAGGGAGTTTCAATAGCCCGCTACACTGTTTCCTCTTTACTCGACCTTTGTAAGATCTCGTTTTGACTACGCCTCTATAGTATGGTGTCCAATATACCAGACTCATATTTATAGCCTTGAAAGAATTCAGCGTAAATTCCTTAAAACTGCATGCTTTATATTGGACGGTGTGTAGCGGGCTGTTGGATGTCCTCATGAAGATTTGCTGGTTAGGTTCGGCCTTACTGAGTTGGCGGCTAGACGATCATGTAACTCAGTTATATTTTTGTATAAATTATTAAACAATAAGATTAATGTTATCCGTTTGCTCGATCGTATTAGATTTAGAGTGCCTAGATTGGAACCAAGACGCTTGAGCTTTATTCAAACCCCAGCTCCACGAACTAACATCCTTATATCTTCTCCAATATACCAGATTTCAAAAAACTACAATAAAATTGAAAATTGTAGTATTGACATATTACACCGCAGCACTCAACAAATTAGAAGGATGTTTGTTTAACTAAATTTTTAATTTTCATTGTTCAACCCCTTTTTTTATTTGTATTCTAATTTTAACCTTTACTTTTTCTTGTCCTAAAAATGTAAATTCTGTTATTGTGTGTTGTACTGTAGTTGTTGTTATAAATTTTATACTGCATGTTATGTTTAATATGTATATCTTTTTCCTTATCCTGTAATTGGCTAGCAGGTTGGATATTGTATGTATTTTTCACTCTGGGAAAATAAAATATTCAAGACCGAATTTAGGTAATTAAATAGCACGGCGATCAAAATTAATACTAAATAAATAGCAATTTAATAAAAAAATAAAACCGACTTAAAAAATGCACCAAGAAGTAAAAAATTATATTTTACTCCATCTTGAAAAGTCGGCTCCAATTTTATTCTTAATTACGTAATCACAAAAATATATTTATGTGTTGAGTATTTTAATGTCTTCTACCACGAATATGACTTACTCTTTTAGTTTTAGTTTGATGCCGAGTTCACAGATTCAAATTTTCAAAATAGAACAAAATATTATTTCTCACTTTTTAGTTCAATAATTTGATGTTGGTTTTATTTTCTAATAGAAATTCTTATTCCATCACTATTAGTTCTATGTATACGAGTTTTATCTTAAGAGTTAGATTAAAAAAATACCTTTTTCCTGATAATAAGGTGAGCGCAAAGTACTGCCTATATTGCGTTGCGTAAACAATTAAAAATGGTGCCATTCCGCCAGGTTAAACATTTTTTCAATATGCTTGCCATGGGAGGACTCCAGTTATATCTTGAATACATGTTTTCATCCAAATTGGTCATATCGTCGTGACGTAAGCGATGTATGTATATAAAAAGAATACATAGGACGCCAATTGATGTGCTAAGCATATTCCAAGAATTACCCTAAAATTTGAACTGTTGGTTTTTCTATTTCAGGGAGTGAAAGGGGACGTAATCTAGTTTTTTGCATCTTCCTCAGAAAGTATAATTTTCTCAAAGTAGTTAGAAGGAAAGAAACAAAGGTTACTAGATTTTACATAGTAGAATTTTTTTTTTATAATATCTGCTTTTGGCTAAAAAAAATTTTTTTTACGTCACCACACCAAACTAGAACTATTAAAAAAAAATTTCTTAATGGCAACATCGTATTTTTAGAAAAATCCCATAGATCTCATTATTTTATTTAAAATATTTAAGGGAAGTTAACATAAATCAATGTATTATATTCAAATTCTAAAAAAAGAAATTTGCCTTTTACGGGGAACGTCTTTCACAGTCATCACAAATTCTTTTACATGTAAATTACGTATTTATATATGCTTACAATTAATTGGTAATAACGTTAAACATAATGGTTAAACGGTAATTATTTTACTTCGTATTGCAAAAGTTAAACTTCATAAAGAGAAATGTTCTGTTAAAAGGGCTTTATTTATTTTCACCAAAGTGCCCCAAACACTTTCAACTTTGAACTAGACAAGGTAAAACCCATTAAAATTATCAGATCTATCACCCACATTCAATGCATCACAACAGTATTTATTTAGAGGTATCTTCTGGTCTAAAAATAGTTTGTTAAAGGGTTAATTCCCGAAAACTGGTGGTGGACAATTAACAAATATGAAATAAAACTTGATGTCATCGTTTCTTGATCTGTTAATAAGTATTATATATTTTGCACTGCACTTAATGATGTAATGCCAGTTGTTGGGGTGCCAGAAAAATAGACCACTACTGTTTTTCGGTAAGCAGGCATTGCCATGGGCAATTTTGTTGAAGGTGAAGAAAAAAACAGTAAATATCAATAACCAAATAGAGAAGCTTTCTTATTTCAAGAAATGGTAGAATTAACAGTCAAGCGCTTTGCACGCAGTCATTGAGGAAGATGAGAAAGTCCTAATAGAAATAGATCTTTATTGTATGTCGACGTAGATTAAGCATGCTGGGGATATTACATAAAACATCCGTAAATTATTCTTCACTTGGAACTTTTCTCACAACGAATTTCACAACACTCAGATAACATGGTTTAGATGAGGTGTTAGGGGTTGGACTACAAATATTCATTTAATAGCCTATTTTGATTCAAAAAGTAGAATAAAGTCGGCATATATGGAGTAGTCTGGTTATATGGAATAGTTAAATAATATTAAAACAGGTGGCTCCATCTCGTGGACGGTAGTGTGATTAACTTGTCCTTTAAAAGGGTAGATTCCAACTATAAATATAATTCTCCTTTGCATCTCTATATCGCCGAAAAATACATGGTTATGTTGTTCACGTGTTTGGAGTTTCTTCACGGTGTTAATTAAAATCGTATTGTGATCAAGTTTATTGAAAAAAAAATGTCTTAAAACAGAGTGAGTTTTAATACATATAAGGTAGTATATTTCTCGATAAGCTGATCCAATACTTTTCATGAAAAAAAATTATTTGTTCTGTTTACATTTACTGTGGCTTGTAATACGGAATATTTCATATCTCAAGCATAATTGCTATTCCATATTACTTGCTGATTGTTAATTTAGAGCAGATATTTTTTTTGTTAAACGTATGGCTACTTTGTCGAAAAAGAGAAAACAATGTAGTTCGGACGACATGAAAAGAGGTATAGAATCAGTAAGGAGAAAAGATTTGGGATATTTAACCCCAGCAAAATTACTCCGCGTAAATACGTTTTCGTCTTTGAAACCCTGAGTGGACCCCAGAAACTGTCTGTAAAACGAAGCTAGGTAGAAAACCAATTTTATCGCAGGAGTTAGAACAGGAATTGGTTTAGTATTTATTAATACTGGATCAAAAGTTTTTTGGTCTGCCACACAAGGCCGTCCGATCTGTGGCATATCAACGTGCTAGGTGTAGTAACATACCACATCCTTTCTCACTTTTGCGCGAATCTGCGAGAAAAGACTGGGTTTATTATATAATGGTCCTGAGGGAATATATAATGAAGATGAGTCTATTGTACAATTACGACGTCCAGAAGTCATTTTGCTAAGAGGTAATGTAGGAGCCATTACGTCAGCAGAAATAGGCCCCCGTATAACCATAGTACATGAATGTTGCAGGTAACTTTGTGCCACCTATTATCATCTTTCCCCGCAAAAAGGCGATCGAACAGTTTAAAAATGGGGCACTTACAGGATCGCTGTTTGCTCTTTACCTAACTGGGTGGATTTATTTTCGAAATAGTTTGACCATTTCATAGAAAAAACCCAACCTTCAGTATCAAGTCCAGTATTGCTGATTTTTGAAGGTCATCATACCAACAAGAAGAACCTAGATGTAATAAAAAAAACTGTGCCTTTAAAACATTTTATAATGAAGAAGTAAGAATTTTCATGCGGACAGAAAATCGTGCAGTAACGTATTTCGATGTTTGCCAGTTATTAGGTAGAGCAATCTGGGGAAAGGGTTGTAAAGGGGTTTAGTATTACTGAGATTTATCCCCCAAGGAGAAACATTTTCACGCGCGAGGAATTCGCAAGCGAAATGCAAAAGCAAAATGCTGATTTGTCGGGAATATTGAACTTACAGATGTGGAAAACAATTAGCCTACTAATGTCATTCCACTCTAAAATAATAACATCGACACCGAACAAATACGAACTAGAAGAGAAAATAAATCTTTCACGTGAAAAAGCTACCCGAAGACTAAACGATCAAGCTGGTCCTAATGGATTGCAACTAAAGAAACGTAAAGTCAAGAAAGAATGTGTCTCCTCTAGTTTTTCTGAGTCACAGTCTGAACCTGTAGTTAATGTTTCATCAGATGAAGGTCTTCCGTTAAGCTGATTGAATAATAAAAAGCCAGACAATAGAGATGCGCAGGGTATCATTTGCCAAGAAAACTACCCCATGAGCAAGAGCAGTGAAATAAGGATTTTGTGCATCATTTGCAACGAATGGGCCCAAGAGGCATGTAGCAGCATAGAAAGATGTTTTATTTGTGATTTTTGTAAGTAGATATAAATTATCTACCTTGTCTGCTTGGTATCCACCCACAATAAAATTATTTTAGTTTAGAAAGATAGTTTTATTTGAGATTTTTGTAAGCAGATACAAAGTACCTACCTTTGTCTGCTTGGTACCTACCCACAGTAAAATTATTATAGTTTAGGAAGAAATGTTTTTATTTGTGATTTTTGTAAGTTGATATAAAGTGACTACCTTTGTCTGCTTGGTAAAATTATTTTCATAAATCGTTTTACATATATTTACTCTATTCCATATTACCCTATATGACTATTCTATATTGAAGCTCCATTTTCAATCTTCGATTAAAAATGCACTTTTTTACACTTTTTCCCAAATTTCCGAATATAATGTAAATTTGAAATTGGTAAGTTCAACTACTACATAACACTTCAAATAATGTAGTATCAATATATTATATTTCTCTGCTTGGTACCTACCCACAGTAAAATTATTATAGTTTAGGAAGAAATGTTTTTATTTGTGATTTTTGTAAGTTGATATAAAGTGACTACCTTTGTCTGCTTGGTAAAATTATTTTCATAAATCGTTTTACATATATTTACTCTATTCCATATTACCCTATATGACTATTCTATATTGAAGCTCCATTTTCAATCTTCGATTAAAAATGCACTTTTTTACACTTTTTCCCAAATTTCCGAATATAATGTAAATTTGAAATTGGTAAGTTCAACTACTACATAACACTTCAAATAATGTAGTATCAATATATTATATTTCTCTGCTTGGTACCTACCCACAGTAAAATTATTATAGTTTAGGATGAAATGTTTTTATTTGTGATTTTTGTAAGTTGATATAAAGTGACTACCTTTGTCTGCTTGGTAAAATTATTTTCATAAATCGTTTTACATATATTTACTCTATTCCATATTACCCTATATGACTATTCTATATTGAAGCTCCATTTTCAATCTTCGATTAAAAATGCACTTTTTTACACTTTTTCCCAAATTTCCGAATATAATGTAAATTTGAAATTGGTAAGTTCAACTACTACATAACACTTCAAATAATGTAGTATCAATATATTATATTTCTCTGCTTGGTACCTACCCACAGTAAAATTATTATAGTTTAGGAAGAAATGTTTTTATTTGTGATTTTTGTAAGTTGATATAAAGTGACTACCTTTGTCTGCTTGGTAAAATTATTTTCATAAATCGTTTTACATATATTTACTCTATTCCATATTACCCTATATGACTATTCTATATTGAAGCTCCATTTTTAATCTTCGATTAAAAATGCACTTTTTTACACTTTTTCCCAAATTTCCGAATATAATGTAAATTTGAAATTGGTAAGTTCAACTACTGCATAACACTTCAAATAATGTAGTATCAATATATTATAGCCCTTTTGATTTTCATTTTATGGATCTATAAATAAGTATCTCAATTCCATATATGCCGACTTCACTCTATTATATTACGTTCGGTCTATTCCTCTCCAATTTTGAAAAAACTGACCTTAAAGTTGTATTTTGTTTTATTAATTTTTAAGCAAAGCGTTAATACTTTTATTAATTTTATTATGTAAAACTATTAAGTATAAAATATGTCAACAATCCAAATTTGGATAATATTAAACGGAACTAATATTTAAATTTAGCTTAAAAACGCAAACTTAAAAACGGGAACTTCGTTGGCCGTAGAATTAAACTACAGGTTTCAACGAACATAAATCACAATTCGCGATCCACCTGACTTAGTTTTTTGTGGTGTGAGATAATACCATACCGATTTAACATGCACATGTTACTTACTTGTGTAGAATGTAGAGAGAATGCACATTTGTGTCCATTTTACAAAGTGTGGAAGAACTTAGCTGACGTTTCTCAATATAATTGTAGACCTCGCATATAAATACCACTCAAAAACCAGGAACGTGGTTTCGCTCCAGTGAGAAAAAACCCTCGAGCAATATTTATCTTATAATTTCTCGAGTACTTTTCCTAGTGTGTAGTACTTACCTGGTGCTATAATTTAGAGTGCTTGGTAAGTTGATTTTTTTTTATTAATTTTAGAAAATATTAAATGTATTTAAAGTGGTGCAGTTAAAATTATTCAAATAAATATTCTAAAAAAATTTATTATTATTCAGTTTGAATGACAGGTTGTTTCTACTTTTTTTATACGTGCCGATATTATGCTAACAAACCACTATCTTTTTTATTAAATTATTAATTTATATATAAAACAAAATCAAAGTAAAAATTAAATTAGTCTCAAACTTACAGTTATTTTATATTTCTACGTTGAAAAAATACAGCTGATGAGATTAGAGTCAACTCGTACAACCGAATAGCAATTCTGGCCATGTTATCAAGAACTTTATTTAAACCGTTAAATTAAATGGTATATAAGAAGAAATTAAATTACCGATGAATAAAGCCCTTCTAACAGAACATTTCTCAGAATAAAGTTTTTTTTTATCATAAAAAGTAAAATAGAAATAAATTAAATACTATGTATGACCAAATAACTATATGCATCCATAAGCTTTTTAATTTGTATGTGGTAGAATTTGCAAGGAAGTTCCGGGTAAAGACTCGTTTACCGTTGTTTTTACCTTTAGAATAAATAAAATTGATTTTCTTTCTCTTTCTTTAACTGTTTTAATAAAAATGATTAGACCTATTAAATGTGTATAAAAAAATATTATGCCATTTAAAAAATAGATTTCTTTATCTGTAGTGTTTGATACTCGGTTTAAACCGGGTACGTTGCAAACATGTTTTGATAATTTTTCTTAATTAGACATACTTTTATCAGTCTGATATGTTACCATATCAGTGATAAAAAATTGTATTTTTTTCGACAAAAAAGATGATATTTCAAGAACAATTGATTCTACGACAAAAAATCGAAAAATCTTTTTGTATCCCGAATTTTATAATAACAATTGCTTAAAATTCTTAATTTCTCTTAAACAAATTGATAGTTTTTGAGATAATTCACAACCTACAATAGAAATCTCACGGATCAAATGTAGGATCATTTTTAGGAGAAGCTTAATATAGAGGTCTCAATAAATAAATAAAGGTCTCAACAAAAATCCAGCTTGGCCGAAATTTTTTTCAAGGTTTTCCTTTATTGTGACTAATTTTATTGGCCTATCAATTTTACAATGTTAAAACATTACCGTCAATGATTCTAGCTAATATTTTGATAGTTTCATTTTCATTTGCACTATAATAATGCACTATACTGTCTTAACAGCCTGTGGGGTCTAAACAATATTGATAAGTTGTTTACTTATCTGCAATTTATTTACGGTTATCTCTTGAGACGAATGAAAATATAATCGGTATTATTGCTTGTATTGTAATTTGAATAATCGCACTATTTGTCATATTGCTAATCAGCATGATTTATGTTACACAAAACAAAGCAACTCGTTTTTCTTATTATATATTACGAGTTTGGTATTTTGTGATATAGTAGGTTCAAATGAATAAACTTAATATTAAAGTAAAATATTAAAAGAATGTATCAACAAAAATCGGTATGGTTATATCATAATAATGCTCCCTAATATTAATCGTATAGGAAATGTTACTCGATACATGCGATCCCCGGCATAGTCTAATTTTCATATGTTCTTCTAGAGCTCAAGAGTAGAAATTATGTGTCAGGCTTCGGGGTGTAGCAAACATCCGGGCTTAAACCTATAACGTAAGCTCTAAAATTACTAAAAAATAACATTTGCTATAATTTTTACACATACATTTTAAAAATTATTCGTAAGATTCCCAAAAAGTATTTTAAAAAAAATTATTTTTCACAATGCGTTCCAAATTTACAGGCGTTGCATTATATTTAGAAAGTTATTCAAATTGCCTTAATATATTTAGTATTTTGATAAATTAATACCAAATAACTAAGGGTTCCAAATATTTCTTATGTTTGGTAGTTATATTAAAATAAATAAATTAGAAACACTGAAAGCTCTGAATTCTTCTATTAAAAAAGTACTTATAATGTTTGTCAGCCCGTAAGAACAGATTAATATAATATGATAACTAATAATAATCTGAACTGACATGAAAACGTATTAACAGAAGCAAAAGACTATTGCAGAAAGACAGGACATATATTATTTGAACATCAGTTGCACGCTTGAAGTGAGGAAACAAATGACCTAACTAATTATATTTGAAAACGGGTTCGGCTGGGTCAAACTTTTTTTACTTCCCTCGTAGTGGGAAAATATTGTTTATTTTTGCAGAAAATGCGAGAAGGTGTGTGGAGGGGCGATCGGGCAGCTTTCAAGGCAAGTCGAAACAAAGGGACAATTTTGGGCTACCGATAAATATTACGGATCTAAATATGTTACTGGTAACACATTGTATAAACTATTTATATCTAAAAAAAAACTTAATTTCTAGAAGGCCTAGGTAATTTGTCTGCATATTTTGCCTTAGTGATTGACCTGCCGTTTTATTAAATAAATTGGAAAAATCATGGATAACGGTTTGAACAGCATTCGGACCGCGTTCGTTCGAAGCTATGTGTGGCGACATCTATTAACCGGTAGATGAACTCCAAATTTTGGAATGTAGGTATAATTTAAGTTTATACTATGATTCCCAGGTTGTTAGCTATGATTGGTGTTTGGTTTTACAGAAAGTCTAAGTATATTGTTAATTAATAGACCCTCAGTAGTTATAGAGTTTTGATAATGGATTAAGATGTTACTTTCGCAATTATACCATCATATTTAAGTTTCAGGTGCGCTTATCAGATTTACCTGATTTAGGAAAAAAGGTGTTATTGTAATTTTCGTATAGAAATATAAGTACTTGTAAAATATAATTTCTTCAAACTAATGATGGAGACCTTAAATAAAAAGTAAATGTCGCTAGAAAGGATAATTTTAATACTCAAAAAATCGAAAGACAGTATGCTATTACCAGGCAAAACCTTGGGTATAGTTCAAGGGATTTTTAGGAGGACAGATTCTTTTGAAAACTGGTCAACCGATAAACGAAGGAATAATTTTTTTGTCTCAGGAACTTTAAAATGTGAGTTTCGGATGCCTGGAGGCAGTTTCGGCAAAAACGCCTTCTTGTAGCCTCTTCTGTACTTCAATTGAAAACAAGTTTCAGTTTTCTTTAAAATAATCCAAGGCATTTTATATTTAATTACAAAATAAATAAAAACATGATTAAAAAGAGGACAGTTGCTGCACTAGATATTGGACAATGTGTACGAATTCCCTAAAGAGACTATTTTTTATAAAGCTATTTATTAACTTAAAAAGTTTAAATACTGAACAAATAGGCTAACACGAGTGTGCTATTATCTTAGTAACAGAACATGATAAGAATCTAATCCAAAGATATAAAAATTATTACTATATATTAAATAAATATGATAGTGTTTTGGGTGAACATCCAAATTTTAAAATGAGCAAGTTCTTTTATTGATTTTGTGATACTATTATCTATACAAAAACCGTTAATTAAAAAACATATTTATAAAGCGGGAGTATAGAAAAACCCAAAAGCGTCTAATTTTTGTAAATACTCTACCAAACCACCCTAAAAGGTAAAAAGGTTTTTAATAATTTATTCAAGAATGCGGCTAAGGTAAAGGTTTGCACAAATGGAACCTTTTTTATAGTAACTTTGTTTGTTTAAATGGCTGGCATCTCAAAATACTCTAGACAGTAAAGGCTATTCTACAATAAAATATCCGACGAATGGTGAACCTCACTTTAAACTACAATGTAAATTATTGATGATGCTATTGATGCTGCCAGTAGTTCAGTTTAACCCTAACTATGCTGAATATCTTTTATTAGAGACGCGTGGCTAACCTTCTCGATGTTTTGACCCTTATATGGGATAGTCTTAAGTCAACAATGGTAAGTTCTCTTCACTTAGAGTTGCAAATATCAGATGTTTGCTTATCCTGCTGACTCTGGATTAATTTCGTTTTTTGATTTATAGTAAGTTGTAGTTTTACCGTACCGATTTTTTTATTATTTTTTTTTATCTGTCTT
Organism: Kuschelorhynchus macadamiae; assembly: GCA_030620095.1. Lineage (NCBI taxonomy): Eukaryota > Metazoa > Arthropoda > Insecta > Coleoptera > Curculionidae > Kuschelorhynchus > Kuschelorhynchus macadamiae. The sequence goes on along the minus strand of JAUTXW010000980.1, from coordinate 222,204 downwards.
ATTTCGCATCGCTATATAGTTGAACATCGAACCAGATATTGTTTTAAATGTGGACCGATACTGGTGCTTTAAAGGTAGGTACACAAGCCTTTAAAAAGCAGGCTTGAATAAGAATTGATAAATAAATCCGAAAAATCTGTAAATGTTTAAGATTTATGACATTCTAGTAACTGTAATATTGCTACTAAATGGCTAAATTGAAACTAGACAATTTTTTGAAAGCAACAAAACTTAAGGAAGGGTATTATATATTTTATATATACTTAAATAGAGCAGAACCAATTATACCTACATAATCAGATTATAATATATTGATGAAAAGAAAGGGAAGCCAGCTTTATCTAAGAACAAGTAGTCACAAGTACATGAAAATAAAAAAAATACTGACAAGAAGTGATTGAAGGGTTTGCGTTTTTGATTAGAGAAGTAATACTCTCGCTACCTACTTATATCCGTGCTAACATCAAACTGCTCATGAGTGTCTTATCTTTCAGAAAAAAAGATAAAATAAAAAAATGTCCTTTTTGTATTAATTATATTTTCATTTAGAGAGTCACTTTCACTGAAAATTACTTGTCCTCTGCTAAAACTGGTAGTATCTAATTTCTAGGTGACAATAAAGTAACCAAGTTACTCTGAAGTAACTTAGTTATTTTTTTAATTATGGAAAAAGTATCTTGAAACTAGATATTTTTGTCGAGTATCTTGTAACTGTTACTTGTGAAAAGTATCAAAATGTTAGTTACAAAATGTAACTTTAGTTGCAAAAAGTTACGTTTGTTACAAGAGAGTAACTCAGTTACATATTTGTCAGTCTGGTCAACTTCATCGTATAAATCCTATTAACAAATTGCAACACGAGGAAACTTTTTTATTTTACGAACGTTTCGCCAACTTTTTATCCCTTCTAACGTTTTTACTGAGATATTAGAAGTAAACATAGCAAGCTAGTGTTAAGTGTTTCTATCAGTTTTAGTTCAGATACTTGATTTGCCAAGCTGTAAAGTGCAGTTTATTTGCTTTTTATAAATCATCTAAACAAGAACTAGAACAACCAGGTTTACCTAGAATATTTTTGAAATTCATAGAGTTGTTCTACGAAGTTATTTGTTTCTGAAGGTGATAAATATTAAGACGTAGGTGTGATTTAGGTAGTAAGTTAGTTAGATAAGAAATAAACATTTGACACGGAGCTAACTAGTATGTACATAGTAGGTCAACAACTCTGCGTTATTTATTCTTTATAGATTAAATTCGGCAACACACCACATTTCAAATATTATGTACTCACCAATCGTGCATCATGTTAGAATATTTCCGCATAAATAAATGGTGGATCAAAAAAGTAGTGCAGCAAAAAGTAGTATTTTTAAATGGAAATCACTGTATATTAATTTTCGAATTCTAGCAATAATTATAAAAAAAATTCTTTAAGGCTAAATGTACAGGGATATTAAATGTAAACTGGACTAGCATTTTACGTTTTTGCTTAATAAATTGAAAAATGATAAACATAAATATTTTATAAGCTTATATTTTGTCATATCTATGGTATGACAAAGCAAAATTAACTATTGCACAGAAATCAAGTTCTTGTACCTAATTGGCATATTTAGGGAATGACGATTTAAAAGGGGAGAGGGAGAACTTTTAATATGTATAAATCTAACCATTAAACAAAAAAATAGTGTTTCTTTATTATATTTTTCATACGATTTTTTGACCCACTACCTGGTGTATAATATATTGTTTAGTTTAAACTGGTTTTCTCACATGTTTTGAACTACTTTTACGAGTTTTAATGTTTATTTTTGTTATGTGTATTAGGGAATGACGATTTAAAAGGGGAGAGGGAGAACTTTTAATATGTATAAATCTAACCATTAAACAAAAAAATAGTGTTTCTTTATTATATTTTTCATACGATTTTTTGACCCACTACCTGGTGTATAATATATTGTTTAGTTTAAACTGGTTTTCTCACATGTTTTGAACTACTTTTACGAGTTTTAATGTTTATTTTTGTTATGTGTATTTTAGTTAAATAAAATAGCAGCTTCAGCTGTATATTTGTTGATAATTTATTTGCTATAATATGTTTTTAATACCTTGGCAAGTAGGTACTCTGTTGTTAAGTTAATTCATACTTACTATAGATATCTAATAAGTACCTAATAACGTGTTTAATATAGGTATGCTACCTACGTTAAACTCAGAAAACAAAGTATCTTTTTAGAGTAACTAGCTACTTTTTGATTAAATACATATATATTTTTGATAGTATCTAAGAAACTTTTATCTTGTATCTAGACACACTTTTTCAATGACTATTTCAGCTCTGCGTCTGCAGAGGAATGGCGTTACGCTACATAAAAAAACTAAATGCTAACCAAAATGACAGGCATCAAGTTCACGTTAGAAATTTGAAGTAGTAATTAACAGATGTATGGCTATATCGTTATATTTAATTTAAAAAAAAACGGTAAATATTTAGAAAGTTACTGGGCAAATAAAATCATACTACACAAATGTATCTTGCTCCTTTAATGTCTAACATTTGTTGCAGAATACGAAATATTATACTAACCCCGAATCCAGTAGTGAAATAATATAACATACTATCTGTGCAGCAGCCCGTTTACAAATATTTATACTGCTTGGCAGCCTCTGTTTTAATACAGACCTATCAGCACCTAATAATTTTAAAGCTGCAAAATTGTTACCCTTTTTTATTACTGAAATAATTTTACTGTGAAGGCGCGAATAACTCTGCGACAGTTTTGGTAAATAAGTATATCAAAGAGTATATTTTAGTATATCCGGTTTTAAAATGTATTAGCGTAGAAAATTATATTTCCGAATTTAAAAATTAATTAAACAAGAACTATATTTCTGTTTTACATACGTTTTCTAATTTTCACCAAAAGAACAAAAATATTGACACTGAAATATCTAGGTATCGCTAGGCTTCGCATATCTCTGCAGATAGAGAAAGTCAACCCTTTTAAAATAATTTGCCAATTTTTATTCCCCACTGTTATTTGTGATGCTTTAAGAACCTTCCAGTTTTCACACGAATAATTAGTATTAAAATTTTGAGCCTCAAAGTTGCTATTTGGAAGTTCTTAAAGTTATGCATATACTTTCTTTATCGTTAAATAAAATTTCTGAAAGCAGTGTTATTAAGGGTAACCCATAACAAGAAAGTACAGATTTTGGGTCTACAGCTTTGTTAATTTGGATAAAAGACATCTGTTGAAGTTGAAGAAGATGACAATGTAGAATGGAAATATAGTGACTGCAAAGTAGAGATTGGATCGGAATAAGAAACTAATCACTTTTCATATTTATACAAGGTCCGGCAATAGAATTTAACGGTTTTGCAAAGATTGAAATAAAAACACTGTTTATTTAACAAACGTTAAATACTGATGAAACTGAAGTTTGTTGTCGATAATTTTGTGTTACAGTGGCAAATTAAATTGTTTATCCAGACTCAGTCCATTGTGCAAAAGCAGAGAAATTTTTGACGTGAATTTAATTTAACAGTGCGTGCTAAAGTTCCAATAAGGAATTCAATTTTGAGATGGGTAAGAAATTTCAACGAAAGATGAAGTATCATCTCTAAATTTGTCGGTCGTACCCGTACAGTTCGTACACAAGAAAATATCGAAAGAGTCAGGGCAGCTGTTGAACAGAGAACACAACGTTCTGCAATTAGGTAATAAGCTGCATTGCACATTACAGAGCGAAGTTTGCGACGATTCTTACATCATTACTTGATATTCCAAGGGTGCAAGATACATATAGTCCAGAACCTGACTTTTATTGACAAAGTAAATCGTCTCAATTTCTGCCGGCATTTTTTGAGAATATTAAACAACAATGAAAACATTCTTGATAAACTACTGACGGAGCTCACTTTCACCTAGGTGGGTACGTTAACGAACAACATTTTCACTACTAGGTAGAACATAATCCAAGAGAAGTGCGTGAAACAAAACACATGATAATGAAAAGGTAACAGTGCGGTGTTGAGTTTCTACATTTGCTGTCACCGGGCCATACTTCTTTGAAGAAAACGGCCACGTAGTTACTGTCAATTCAGCTCAGTATGTTGGTAGCGCAACAGCGCATATATCAAGAAGGGCCATCGCTGTGAATTCGTGAATAGATGTTTTCGATAAACATGAATGTGGAATTAGACGAAGAGATAGAAGAAGAGAGGAGTTATCTTAAGAAAGTCGGCTTTGCAATCTAGAAATGTTTCAATGAATTATATTTTTAGTGTAAGTAACAATTTTTCCAAGAACGCTAATTTACTGAGAATATTATACAGGCATATATTTTTAAGAATTTTTGGAATGTAATTTACTTTAACGTCCCGATAGATTCTCCTAGAAAATATTAACGGAATTTATGGAATTTAAGAGGACTTATGATAGTTAATAAGAACTTTTGTTAAAAATCGCGAATTCCTCTACTTCGTTAGTCGTTGTTATTAGTGATTACATATTGAATCATTGCTTTTTCTATGCCCACTGTGCTGTTTAACGTTATATCGGTCGTGATGGTTAGTTTTTAGATCTCCTTATAATTTTTTTTTATATAATAATAAGTTCAAATGCACATTTTGAAGTGGGGAAATCTATAAAGAAGTGCCAAAGGCAAATCAGAATATTCAAAAACGTAAAAATCCGTCGTGTCTGCCTTTGAAATTACTTTATGTAAATTTATACAGGCATATAAGAAAATCAAAATAACATAAGATTCAAGTTACGCGAATACCATTAGACCATTTCTACAGGCAAACAAGATCAAATAAAATAACAGATACCCTTGAAGATGGCTAAATTCTATCTTATATTTTCATTTTATCTAAAAATGGAACTGCGCAAGTAGTTATAGGCACACGGCTGACAGCGGCCGGTTTGATTGGCAAAACTGCCAGCAAGCACGCGTTTAAAAGGATATCTTATTGGTCAGAATTATTTTATTTTAACATGTTGTATTATTAAAGGCGAAAAAATCACACCAGCTCCTATTTTATATAAATTTTTATTTTATTTTTATTTTAAGTTATTTTTCTGTCTAAATCCAACATAACAGGTATGCTTTACTTTAATAGTTTGTTTTTGTTGCCAGATTAATTCTTCAATAATATCTGTTCATACAGAAGTTCAACAAAAATTACTTTCTGATCGAATATATTAAATGATGACAAATACATACTAACTCCAATTGGTAAATATTTTACTTTGCCTGAGTTAGATTAACATTTTTTTTATGAACAATTTGGGAACGGGGCAGATAGAACTTGAATAAACACTGGTTGAGGTCACTAAATATATGAAGTCCTGTTCTAATTTTGTAAAGGATCGTTTGTCGAATATGGAAAAAATGTTAACTGTCTTAAGTAGTGGCATTGTTACAGCTTAAAGAATAGAAAAAAGAAAGAAAATAAATCATATATGCGCTTGTGTCGATAACTGCTGTAGATTAGGATCTTTATACTGAAACATCCGTTCACTCTAGTGACTTTTTTCTTCATAATTATGGTACTGAGATTGCGATGTGATAGAAACTAAAGAGTGTTTCATATTTTATTACTGATATATAATGTTAATTTGAATTTCTGTTTTAAATGTTTAAAATAATTTACCTATGTTCTTGAACTCACTATATGCCAAGTTATTTAGTATATTGTTATTATTTGTTTATAATTGGAATATACATTTTGTTCAAGCAAAGCAACGGATCATTATGGGCTAAGTAAATGTGATCATGATTCATGTATAATGGTAAATAGGTATTGGAATTTGGTTTTGACAGTAATCCTAATCTGCGGATGACCAGAAGTCAGTTCCCAACATGATTTATTGTTCTACTGGAGCCAATCTAATAAATTTGCTTATAGCGGACGAGTTCCTGATTTGTAACTACAGTTTCTACATACATGCTTACGTGGCAAATAAACTAAGTAATAATTTGGTTGTTGCCATATGAAATTAAGAAAATTTAAATAATATGTGTTATTTGGATATCCTGATCCCTGATTACATTAATTGTATATTTAAGGTAAATTCATTAGAAGAGATATTTTACTTAAAAAAATCCTTAAAATTTAAATTATCATAAATACTGAAAACTTCAAGACGTAGATATGTATGATTTGTTTAAATTTAGGTACAATAGTTAAATTAATATGATATCTAAGCGCATATGTTAATTAAAAAACTGTTTTATTATTATTTTTAAATTAAACCTTTTATTAACTATTAGCTGCTATATGAATAATTGTGTTGTTTAGCGAACAAAATCCATACAATATATCCATAAATGTGTAGAATATTTTTTAAGACAAGATAGACACATTTTGAATCAATAAACTTAGCTTGATCTAGCTGTGTATTTTTCTAACATACAACCATTCATTTTGTTATTTGATTTTTTAGTAACGCCTATTAATATAAAGAGCTATTGGATTTTATTTCAAATTTATTGTATCTTAAAATTAGAATTCTCCTCACGACACTCTAAAGAATAGAATATTATTAACATATCTTTTCCCAATCACATTTTTAGATTTACCTCATTTAATTAAATAAAAATAATCTTTTCCTTGAGGTTTTCTTCAAGAAGTTTTATAAAAGCTTTTAATTATAGATAACTATTCAAAATAATTTTTCTTAATAATCTTAATTCAAAATATATAGCTAATGATATTTCAGTATGTACCTACTAAAATTTTAAGTAAATAATAATAATAATAAATGACTTTTATTAGAAAAATGAATGGTTAGAGATTTATGTATTAATAGCCAAAAAATATTTAATAAAAAAAAAACAAATCGAAGGTGGAGAATCGAGCTCATCCTGGCGAAGCCTAGCCTTAAGGCCACTCTTACTCAACCTAAGATGAGTGTGAAAAGCCACCAAGCCTAATTAAGATTATTACATAAGTATAGTAGACGGTACCTAAAACACCAGTAAGTTTAAACATTTTTAACTATATAGAGTTTGTCTTGTACAATAAAACTGAAGTTAAACTTGAAAATAATAAAAAAATAATAAAAAAAATGGTAATGTTGGGACATATAGGCAGACAACCCTTACCACCATAGCAGCCCGGCACTAGGCTAGTCTCTGACTATCGCCCACGTAGTTGCTCTTTAAATAAGTAGGAACGTAGCTTATATTTAAATTTATTGATATTATAAAGCTTTAATTCTTCAGGTAATAAATTATATAAATTAATTGAACTAAATGAAAAGCTTCTCTTAAACATTGCAGTTTTATACTGAGGCATTGTAAGTTTATTTTTAAACCTAACATTTCTAATATGAATATTTCTACGAGAATGAATTTGTGTTTTAATAGGTTGGAGCTATCAGGAGTATTAATTAGTTTATGCATAAAGTTCCCTAGGTGGTGTGGACTGCATTTTCTACTTTTTGTATTCTGTATTTTTCGCGTTCATATAGACAAATTGCGTAAATTGCGAGAGAACTAAAGATTCGCATAGTAGTTACTTTAAATTAAAATTAAGCAAATGGCGATTGCTATAAATTAGTTTGAGAGAGGCAAAGGCCTTTCTAACGAGTTTTTTTACACGTTCGCGGAAACGCAATTCTTCATCTAAAACCAGACCCAAGTTCTTAGCCTGTGGGGTAAAGATTAGAGGAATATTATTAATTTGTAGATTTAAATGGGATTTGACAAAATTTCGTTTATTTTTTGTAGCAATGCATAATATATTAGATTTTTCGGAGTTTAATTTTAGGTTGTGTTCTTTGGAGAGTAACCTTATTCTTTCTAAATCCGAATTGATATTCTGAACAGTTTGCCGAATATCTGAGTGATAGAAAGAATAGAAAAGTTGGGTATCATCGGCGTAAGTTTGAGTTTTGCAGTGAATAGAGGATGTAATTATTTCTATGGTATAAATGATGAAGAGTAAGGGAGACAGAATAGAACCTTGCGGTACACCGGAATGAATTGTTGTGCTGTTAGACTCTTTGTTCTCATAACTTATTTTTTGAGAGCGATTACTTAAAAATGAATTAATAAGTTTGACGGCGTCGTTGTCGAAGCCGTAATATCCTAATTTCGCACATAGTAGCCTGTGATCTAAAGTATCGAAAGCTTTTGAGAAATCCAATAGAATAACAACATTTACTTCTCCTTGATCATTGGCTTTCATAATATCATCTAAGACTGTCGCTAATGCTGATGCTGTGGAAATTTTTTAAAATTTAATATTTAAGTCACCAAGACATAATATCAATATAAGGACCGCATAGTTTTAACATTTTTAAGTTAATTCCATGCACACCTTGTGCATTAGTTATAACTGTATTTAAGGCAATCTGAATATCTTTTAAAGTCGCCAGTGAAAAACTGAAAGAATTTTGAGGGTTCAATGTATTGTTTTTATGAATGTTTATTTTATCATCGCATGTGTGAGAAATGTTTTGTAGAAAGGAAGCGAAATATTTATTGATATCATGCGGATTAGACAAATATATCAGAACCAGGAAGTGTGTCTGTTAATATATTATCAAAGTAAAGTATTTAAAACAAACTATGCTGTCTGAAAATTTGGTGATGGTCTTTTTTGAGATAGTTAATTTATTTCCTAGTGCCCATAAATAAGGTTTTTAGACCCGTCTTTTGGGGTTGTTGGGAACCTATTACCTTCAGTAGATAGTTTCCAATGATGTTAAGTACTCTTCAAAAAAAAAAACATTTTGCCGGAACACGACAGACGGACTAAAATGTGTAACCTTAAAGGAACGTGGCAGCTTTTCCTCTTTTTGAATAAGCGATTTAGATTTCCATTACATAATACAGATCAAGCAGCAAAGAAAAACAATTTAAGCGGTCAATGTCTATGTCTGCATACGAACTAATACAATTATTTTACCTCGTATACCTAAAGGTGAAATATAAATCAATTCAATTACAGAAAAAATTCAACTCATGTATAAAAATGTCAATATGAAGCCTGATGTTTTCCCCGAAACTGAAAAGTGAAAATCGTCCAGTAGATGAAATACAAAATTGACGATTAACCTGAGAAGACATCGGTTCCGCGTTATTTATTTATTTATTTAAATACAATTTACAACAAGCTAGTCAATTAAAGGATAATGAAAAAATATACATACCAAACATAACGTGCAGTATAAAGTAAATAGCAACAAAAACGGTTAAAATTAGAACAATATTTAAAAAAAAACGAACAATAAAAGGGAGCAATGAAGTTAAACAAACATCCTTCTAATCTGTCGAATGCTACAGTGTAATATGTCAATAATATTTTTAATTCTATTACAGTTTTTTAAATCTGGTATATTGGAGAAGATATGAGGATGTTTGTTCGTGAAGTTGGGGTTTGAATAAAGTTCAGGCGTCTTGCTTCCAATCTAGGTATTCTAAATGTAATATAATCGCGCAGACGGATACAATTGATCTTATTGTTCAATTTTTTGTAAAAAAATTTAATGGAGTGGCATGATCGCCTATCCGTCAACTCAGTAAATCCGAAGCAAACAAATCATCATCTACTTTTTATAATAATTAAATAAATAAATGAGACATTATTCATTATTTTTAATCAGCGAATTCTCCCATTGCCATTAATATCTAAAAATCAACTGTAAAAAATGGTTACCTATAAATCATATTCTTTTATTATCTTATGTTTTAACTTTGAAACTATAAACAAAATAAACTCATGCAGAGTTCGGGCAACACAATTTTTTTCAGAACTTTTGAAAATTTATATGCACTTAGGGTATTATAACTCATAATAAGGAGCTTAGTGACAGTGGCACTGATATTTAGAGGAATGTCAGTATAGTAAACCATAATTAAATTTCCGGACATTTTCAAACTTAAACTCAAAAATAATAATTTATCAAAATAAAAAATCTCAAAAATTAATTTATTCCCTGATTATTTCTTTCCTATCAGTTTTGACAATCGCACTCTGACAAAAATTCGTATATCATATTTAATTTTTAAGTGGAAAAACTGCCTGACAAACCTATTAGCAGTTTTTCCGGAAAAAAATTTTTTAAAAACATCATTCCAACTTGAAGAGGTAAAATGAACTTGAAGTAATAATGTTATATTTTTTAGTTTAATAATTATTAAGTTCTAGCACTGGAACCTGTGGTGGAAGATAGATCAAAATACAAGAGTTCTAACCACACTACATCACAACTTGTTACGTTCTGGACGCGCGTTTCGCTAACCAAGTTAGCATAATCAACAGATGATATAAACCTATAACATCTGTTGATGATGCTAACCTGGTTAGCGAAACGCGCGTCCAGAACGTAACAAGTTGTGGTGTAGTGTGGTTCGAACTCTTGAATTTTGATTAATAATTATTGTTTTTACAGTTGTTTTAAATAAAAATGTTGTTAGGTATATTAAATATTATTTATTGAATTCTGGAAATATTTTTTTCAAATTATCCCTCTTTTCTAAGAAATTTGTTTAAGAAACAGCATTTGCGAATATGGATATTTCTCAAACAAATTACTTAGAAACTCGTTTTACAGTTTTTTTTCCGGAAAAACCAGATATACTAGGGATATAACTAACCCCTGATAAAACTATACACAGAAAAGTGTGCATCCCCGCCACGACTAATCTAAAGTAAACTATATGATAAGATTATGTATTTATAAAAATATAAAACCACGTGAGCGCAAAAAGTAAATAGCAGAATCACAATAAATAAATAATAATACCTCATTTAAAGGCACGCAGCCAGTAAACAAAAGATTTATTAATATAAACAATCAAGATGCAACGAAGCAGAGACCCGCCACGGCGCAAGGTATAAAGAGGAGAAAGGCTAAGAAGTATGACAATACTTTTGTGGTTTTTAGAAAAAATGCATACAACATAAACTTACTACAGAAACATTGACTTACATACACATTGTTGCCCAGTAATTACGTTCTATACAGCAAGCATAATTAAGGCTGAATGATGATTTTCTGTCTTAGACGCTAAAAAGAAGATCCTATTTGAAATCAAAAATTTTGTGTCTATGAATCCATCAACACTGGCAATGTTTAAATAAGATATATTTTATGGGGTAAAAAAAATATTTCAGTTTTTATTACATATGCGCTTGTCCCGCCCAATACATTTTTACCGCACGGTTTTTTAAATTTTTAAACTTCAAATTTTTTTCCGTTTTCTCTATTTGAGTTCATTTCTTACAGCGAGCAATATTTTTTGTCACATTTTCTTTTGCATTAGAGAATAATATTCTATGTAAGGCCCTGGTTATATTATATACACAGGAATCGGTTGTTACATAAAAATATTTTGAAGCAGCTTGCTTTTTGAATAAAGTAGAGGGGGAAGTATTGTTATTATTTTTCTAATCTATTTCGATAATTTTAAAGTAATGCATTATCCAAAAAACTACATATATTAATTGGCGCCTTATGATTATTGATTCTTTCGGTAGATTTCATTTTTGCTTCAATTTTTTTATGTCAAAAATATGTTGAAGAAAACTATTTTTTATCGCTAGATTTACTTAAATTTTTATTTAATAATGAGTAAGATATTGGCCAAATATTTATATACAATAGAAAATCCCGAAATTGCTCCTAAAACTGATGTTACTACTCATCCTGTCTTTATCCTCTATCCCAGAATGCATTGGAATAAGTTTAATGGCCGCTCCGAATCTCTTTTGTCAGTACGAAAACATGCCGGTAGGCGTGGCAACACAAATAATTCACTATTTGGGCAAATTTTCAAGTTTAGATTAAAAAACAGAATACAACCACCACTAAACTAATTGCAAAGTACACTAAAACCAATTTTCTTGAACAGCATGTATAAAAAGGCAAAATTAGGCCGCTTAAAAGTCACAGAAAGATCTAAAATCAAGTGGCGTCGTGAATCCATGTTGCCTGTATCAAGCTTTGGCGGCCATCTTGGCTATTAGCGTTACCTCGCTCTCCCTCTCTTTCTAGCGGCTATATCCGTTAGAACTAAATCTACTTGTGAAGAATTATTTTTAGATTTTGTGGAGCTATTTTTGCTGTGCTTTGATTGCTATTTTTTTGTTTAATCCAGTTTTAAGTTGTTTTATTTGATGACATTTTGTTGGTAAGTGTCTGTTTTGGGAGTTTGATTTGAGTAGAAATTTAGGAAATAAAGTAGTTTGTCGTCGTAACAGCAATTTCATTATCGTACAATGTACATATGCTTCTCGGACGCAAACTCCCTGTTTGTATTTTCGGGTTTATCGATTCCTGATTTCCCGAGTATAGAGAATCAGAGTGAATATAGAGAACTGAAGTGAAAAAAAAATGTTTATGAATTCTAACATAAGAATTTTGTAATTTATGTATTTTATACCTAATTAGCTATCAATTATAATTTTATTTTATGTATATGCTTTTCAAAATCCAGATTAGGTAACAGCCTTGCTCTGTTATAGTAACTAGTACGGATTCCTTGTTTTTTATTTGACAATTAGTATGATATCCTCCAGGATACGTTTGGACAAGAAAAAAGACCTTAATTATTTTCAAAAAGAAACTGAACACGCATTATAATTTAAATCAAGGAAAATGTATTTTTTTAGATAAGAACTACCTTAGTGTGTTATGGCTTATCTATGTTTCTATTGAGGTAGCTTCATTAAATAATTACCAAAGAAAGAAGGAATAAAAGAGATGTTTTCTTATTTTTTTTTTGCTACTTCCGTCGTAAGAAAAAAATAGTTATTGTAATCGTGAAAAAAACACCATCCGAAATTTTTGCCGATCTTTACGTTTTAGGAGCCCCGGAACCCAAAAAATATATTTTTCCGTTTCTTTCAGCCGTGTCGTTCTGTCTATACGCGGCATAAAAACTATTTAAGCAAATTTTTGCAAGGTTAATCTTACAATAACAAAATCGGTTTAGGTTAAGAGCATAACCTAACGTTTTCGCAAAATAGAGTACCATAGGGAAAATGTTAATGACGTCATGTAGATGCCGCTTTTAGTTAACTAAGCATAAACTGATCGGGAGAAGATCATGCTTGATTATGTAGAAAATGGTGTTTTATGATTGTATTTTTTCAATGCATGCGGTTTCTTCATTTACTTGTTGTAATTATTATTAAAAATCCATTATTAACAGTAACAGATCTAGATCAGCCTTTATTGGAACATGCTATGAAAACAAAAAAAAAATGACAACTATTACTACATTTTTTAAATAAGTAAAGTTTTTGACTTATTTATTGTAATTATCGTAGATAAAAACCTATTGGAATGTCAATAGGTGTTTATTTTCATTTGCCATTTTATATAAAAAAGAGACAGTTTCATACTACTAGCAAAAAGAAAACAATTTACGAATCTAATCCGTTTTTAATTAGACCGGCGTTTTCGCGACCACAACGCGGTTTATCCCTGATTCGATACCTGATTAAGTTGGGAGGAGTAATAAGTTGACGTTAGTGAGGTTAACCAAATATAATTTTGCTTACTTTAAATATACGTTGCGAAAATGTGTATTTGTAAAAATGTAAGAAACTACTTACGAATGTATTATTATATGCATCAACTAGTAAAGAAACAAAATGGCGTCTAACAAAATGTTTATATATTCGATAAAAGTCAATTTCCTCCATAAAATCTTTATTTCATAAAGTAAAATAATAAAGGACATAATTTATTTTTCATAGATTAGGCATGTCGATAAAGTAATGAAAAATAAATAAATAAATATTAAACAAATTTATTAAAAATTAAAAAAAGAATGAATTAAATTACAATTTATAAAATGTGTTTAAATTTATTACCAAATAATTGTACGTATATATAGACTGTGTTATACGTACGTAGTGGAATTCTGTTCGAGCGTAGTTGTGGGTAAAACCAAAATTAACGATTTTTATCTACATGTGATTAGAATTAATTTGTTTATATTTTTAATAAGTAATAAACTTAATACAATACACAAATAATTTTAAACTTCACTATATCTGCTTAGGCACAATTTCCAAGATCATCAATCACCTTTGTAGGTATTACTTAATATCGAATTTTAATTCTATAGGTGCTTATGGTATCGTCAAAATTTTACTAACCTTGAGAAAGGATATATATTTTCCGAAACGTTAGCAGCTTAGCATTGAGTTTCATTGCCAATTGATCTATATAACCCATTAAAGGGATTGCAAGAAAATGTTTGGTCACGTAATCATAGAAATTTCTTTTTCGAAAATCTAGGTATTTATACTTTTTATGTTTTATTAAAAATAGTATTACTACATTTCATGATTTGTTATAACTAGTATTAATTTTCAAGACTCTACTTCATAACCACTCATCCTAGTGCAAAATATATACAAGGTGGTGTGCAAACTTATTTTTTATTAGGAAATTGAAAGAAAACATTCCAATAAAAATATATAATTCACATATAGGGATACAAACATTTATTCCATAGTTTATGATGTAGTTTTTAACAAATTATTTTTTTTGTTTTAAAAAACCATTCTCAACTGAATTTTGTATAATAGAACTTGCTGTTAATACGTATGTTCCTTTTTACTGCAAATATTTCAGGTTGATACATTTAATTTTGACAACTAAAGAAAAATTACTTATTCTAAAGAAGTTAAAAAACATCGATCTCTCCATTTCCGTTGCATAACCTGGATCTTGTGTATGTTTTTCTTCGTCACTGTAAGCGTCTCAGCTCCGTATGTGAACATGGGTAATACACATAGGTTAATGACTCTTCGGTTCAAGCAAATTGGAATATCTGATCTGAATATGTCCCTGAGCTTACTCTTCGAGATATAACAAAATCTGTGCCACTCGACCCCATTTTCCATAAAAAAAAACCTTTTGTAAGGGCACGCAACTTGCTAATAATTACTACTTTTTGAAAGTATTGCCATGACGTGAAAAATAAGAAAATTGCATATACAGGGCGAAAGGGAAATTACAACAAATATTTTAAGACATAGAAACGTACACGTCATTTTAGGCAAAGTAAAAGTTTTATATAACCGGGATCAGAAACTCAAACATTTCTTAGAAAAAAAAATTAAATATTCAACTTATTTTGTTGCATTATTTTAAGTTATTTGTTTAAAAAATTGCAAATAAATCAAGATTTCAAGACAAAAGACTGAAATATTAGTGTCAGTATCAACGCGTACGAGAAATTATATTTTTTCGGAAATCAATAAGTATGTAGGTATTTGTACATTTAAAATTTTAGTGTAAATAGTACACAACAAATTGGTTTTGAGATTTTTCTTTATTCTCTCTCTCTATTCTATTTTTCTCTCATTCTAAAGCAAAAAAATACAAAAGTTGGTTTGTAAGCTTATTTACTGCTAGGAAATTCAAAGGAAACATTAATATGAAGATAAATACGTCATGTACAGAGACACAAACGTTAATTTTATAGTTTATGATGTTGTTTTTAACCAAATAACTTATTTGTTTTAAAAAGCGTGACAGGTCATATTTTTTTATAGAACATGGAGTTAATAGGTATGTTCCTTTT
Organism: Kuschelorhynchus macadamiae; assembly: GCA_030620095.1. Classification (NCBI taxonomy): domain Eukaryota; kingdom Metazoa; phylum Arthropoda; class Insecta; order Coleoptera; family Curculionidae; genus Kuschelorhynchus; species Kuschelorhynchus macadamiae. Next base: position 206,637 of record JAUTXW010000980.1, on the reverse strand, counting down.
GATTTCAAATATAGCAGGTCGGATACATAAATCCTTACAGACAACTAAAGAAAAATTACTCCTGCTGAAGAAACTTAAAAAAATCTCCTACCATTAAGAGCTTCGCATTACAATGTTCTTGATAATTAAAGTGGGACCTATTTATAGTATGTTCCAAAAAGAAAATATAATCTGCAAAGCCCTTGACATTATAATAGGTTCGCTCCAACACATCTATTTGTAGCGTTCTAGAACAGGTTCTGGAATAACCTGGAATGCTTTGTTTGCGCGTTTTGGTCTGCACAGTTTCCTAAACTTGTATTTACTACAATGCTCACGATAGTTAGAGGCGGGACTTATTTATAGTATGTTTTAAAAAAAATAGAGTATGCAAAGCCTCTGATATTATAATAGGTTCCTTCCAAGACATGTATTTGTACCGTCCTAGAACGGTTATTGGAATCGCCGGGAGTGGTTTTGTTGGCACGTTTTGGCCTGCACAGTTTTCCATACTTGAAAGGCTGCAAGGGTTTGTGAACCGAGTTTAATATTAGAGTTTAGACAGTAGTCGGAAAAACCTACAAACTGTGGTTTGATCACTTTCGGATTTTTGGTCCTCATATCGAACACATAGCTTCATTCACTTTGCTTTTAATTATTTTTGTTGTTATAGACTAGGAAAATGCTTTTGTATTTTGTGTAGCAAAAAGCCACTAAAGAATAAAAAAATGATACCTTAAGCGGTAAGTGTATTAAGTGCTATAAACTATACAGCTTGCGACCATTAAATAAATTTGAAACAATCTTTACAAAATTATAATAGTTTAAAATTCGACAAAAGCAAAATAAATATTATACCCATTTAAATGAAATATCTGAAAAGTCCATACATATCAAAATAAATCTAAACTGTAAAAATTAATAATCAGCTAATAGGCAATTATCAATGCGCCGCTCAATCCTTTCAGTTTTTGCTTTCAGGCTTTGAGGCTGGTATTAAAAGTACCGTTCCGCAACCGGTTCACTCCCGATTACAAATTGGAGGAATAAAAGAGGATCCTTTGCCACACCATCAGCTTCCAGTTGAAATGTATTTTCTCGTGTTAGAACGCACTTAATTTTGGATAATAAAATCATTTTTGGGGTAATCATTAAAAAACAATTATATGGTTATATCAAAATTCATAGTTTTACAGGGTGTATAATCTTAAGTGCCAGGCCGTCATATCGATGCCAAAGGACAATAATTTATCCTAACTTTTACCCACACTAACCGCTAGGCAGTTAGGCGTACAATGGCACGTTGGTTATAGGCTAGCATGTCCCCCCAAGTACGTGCCGTACACTCACTTCCACATCCTGGTAAGCTGGCTATGGGTACTAAGAAAAATAGAGCATGTTCTATCCATACAATATATTTATTTAGATACAAACGATGCGTTGTTATGATACTCTTTTCTGTTTACTTCTAGGCGTGGCTGGAGAAATTCCTAAAAATAATTCCGTGGCTGCTATATTGACCGATTTGGCACTAAAGAAAGACTAATCCGACTTTGCAAAACATATTTTACAATGTAGTAATAATTTTTAACATTTCACTAGGCTGCCATTTGGTTGTCTTATTTGATTTTTATCGAAGTGTAACCATTTCATCCTCTTGTGACCTCTGTCAATCAGCTAAGTGATTTTTGAGCTATGCCACGAACAGACAGACCGACAGACCGATAGACTGACGGAATTGAGAAAACATGTTTTTTGTTTAAACCTGAAGATCTGTAAAAACCTAGGTGAGTGATTTCTTCAGGATTACAATACCTCCCTTTTATGAGGGAAGTAACGACCACCAAAAAATAATTGAAGTACCTTAAACAATTACGTTAAAAAAAAATTAGCCGATTCATTGTGCGCTCTGTAAATGTTTATTAGATTTGGTTTTTCGTCGGTTTCTAAGGCTTTTACTTACTTACTTTTATTAACATTTACGCATTCTGGCTAGCAGTTTTTAGGCTAAACAGTCTTTAAAACTTTAAAATAGCTGGGTCTATTAATGAATTTCAATAATTACTTCAGAAAATGATATGCAAATTACCATTATTATCAAGTTTTTTATTAATATTTCAACATCATGTTTATTCATATGGTAATTTTCTTACAAATTATCCCAGAGGTGTCACTCAAGTAATAAAATTCTTTTCTGAATAATTATGTGTTGACTTTTTAAATGAATATTTTCTCAACGTTGTGACCTACTGTGATGTAAATTTGACGATTTAAATCACTAATGACAATTTGTAAGCAAATTGCTTCTCTTAGCACCTCGATCGTTATAAGAAAGCCGGGTAAATTGATTTTTCTAATACTCCATGTGACTTTTATTAGTAGTAAATTTTTATCAATATAAAGGACAGTAAGTAATATGTAACATAATTTATTTGTCGACTCAACTTGATAACCTGCATGTGTGAACTTAAAATCTCTAAAAATAATCAGAATTAAATAAATAAACTAGTGGATATTTTTACATATGGAAATAAGCAAACAAACCAGTATATCACTATTGCTTAAAAGGACGCTTCTCTTTTTAACAACATGAACAAAAATAACTAATGTGGCAACTGTCACTTTTCGTATAGTATTACATATCTCTAGAGTGTGTTTAAGGATCAAATAACCGCCACCCCATAATAAATCAAAAACTATTTTAGAGTATTTTCTTAAATAATTCGAAACTAAAACTAAATAAAAAAGTCGTTAAGATTTTTTCACCTGTATATTATAATTTGCTTGAATTTTTATTATATTATAAAACAATTATTTAGCTATTCTAATATTTAACTAAAGTGAGAGATAACTTTAAGCGGTCCAATTGGGACTCAGAAATACTGCTTGTATCTAATATGACGACATAAATTAGATTATAAAACAAGTCCTATTACTAATTATTTTTGGGACTTCGCAACTTGCTGACCAGGCTGACCGTTAGCAAATTCGCTGACCTTTAAGGGGGTGACCCGGGTGATAGTGTCGATTCTGTTAAACGCTATTTTAATGTTTCCTGTATTTTATAACCTTTTGTTTTGTCCGCACACGCACTATCAATTATTTGTTACTGGAAAAATCTGCTGACTCGTTAGAAAATTTGCTGGTCCACAAGAGGAGTGATGTACTCCCATTCACTATTTTTTATTTCTAAACTTAATATCTTTTTGTATGCCTCCCCAAGCCCGAGAACTAACAAGAGAATATATATAATTTGAAAATATTTAAAATAGGATTTACGATGACCAAAGGTGTTACTCCCATCGAGGGCCAGAAAAGTTTCTAACGAGTCAACAGATTTTTTAAGTATAGAATGTTTTATAATGAGTAGGGAGGAAAAGTTTAGAAAATTAAATTCTCTTTCTTCCTCTCTATCCGTCTATCTTCTTCTCTCCATCTTCATCTCTGTATCTATCTGTGTCTCTATCTTTATTTATCTATCTCTCTTTCTCTCGATCTCTCTCACATTATCACTTTAACTTATATTCTCATTTCTCGGGGGACAAATTTTTATGTTGTGTTTAGACACAAATGCAACAGCCTATTTATAAAAAAGTATAATATGCAGGCTGTTTTATACTAAAAACAATTTAATAAACTATACAATTTCGGTTTAAAATAAGACTGTCAGAGGCGAGACCTATTTATAGTGTAAGTTTCAAAAAATATGTAAAGCCTATGTTGGATTATAAAATCGTTTTTGAGATATTTGAAGTAAAGATTAATAATTAATAAAAGTTCATAGTACCTGTATCTGGTTAGGTCAGAATTCATAGTTTAACGGAATGTATAGGTAGCCTAGATCCAGGATGCCAGGCGGCTATATATGCCCGCTAATATTCTCAGGACTTGCGATGCCAGCGTGTAATATTTATAGTAAATTCGCTTTGTGCACTGACGTTTACGGTTTTTGACGACAAGTTTTCGCCCACCTCCTACAATATTGATCGGTATGATAGGTACTATTATATGTACTCAGGGAAATAAAACATATTCTATCCATAGAATGACAATACTCCCTCGTAAAAGGGAAGTATTGTAATCGTAAAAAAATCACCCTCCGACATTTTTTTAAATCTTCACTTGACTTTAAATTTTGACTTTAAATTTTGGTAAAAAATTAAGGGATCAGATGGGGATAACCTGGTAACATTTTGGTAAAAATCGAATATGGCAAAACCACATGACACCCTAGTGAAATGTTCAAAAACTATTACTAAAAAACTGCTTACCCAATGTATGTCAAATTTTAGTACTATATAGGAATCAACTCAACAACAAAATTTTGGTATGAGTCCAAGATTGCGGAATAGAATGGCGGCTTAATGAAGTATTGATTTCAAATTGTGTGCTATAACTAACTGTGTTATCGACATGAACTAGTAAATTTGTGGTTTTAATTCAAAATGCCGGCCATATAGAATGTTTGTTATCGTGAAAAAATCACCCTCTTCACGTTTTAGCGCACCTAGGCGACAAAAAATGTTTTATTAATCGTCTGTCAGCCTGTCAGTTTGTCAGCTTAAAAACTACTTATAACATTGACCTCAAATTTCTGTCTATCATTAAGGATCACCTGAGAATGACCTGGTAACATTTTCATAAAAAGCCAATATGGCAAAACAAGATGGAGACCTAGTGAAATGTTAAACAATTAATAATAAAAGACTACTTATCCAATTTATCTCAAATTTTGCATAAAAATCAAATACTTTGTAGGCGACAACTGCCAAAATTTTGTTACGAACCCAAAATGTTTTTAAATTATATGCTATAACTATGATATAGAGATTAAAAAGTAAAATCGTGGTACTATCTCAAGATGGCAAAACAAAATAGCGGCCAACTAGAATGTGTGTAATCGTAAAAAATCACCTTCTCAGGTTTTACATTTCTTCACGTTTTAGCGTCCCTAAGCCCTAAGTGCCAAAAATAGGTTTTATTCACTACATCGTCGGTTTGTCTGTTAGTTCGCAGCATAGCTTAAAAGCTACTTACCAGATTGACCTCAAATTAAAGGTCATGTGGGGATAATCTGGTAATATTTTGGTAAAAATCCAATAGGCGGCTTAGTGAAATGTAAAAAAAATATTACTAAAAAATCTAATTATCAAATTTTCCTTAAATTTTGCACAAAAGTTAAGTGTTACATAGGAATGAACAAGATGGCGAAAGAAAATGGCGGACAATTTTTTAAAGTCTTATTCAACTGACTTTAAATTTGCAGAAAAATGAGATGTGATATAGGGATAAACTGGTACGAATTTAAAATGACGTAACAAAGAGGCGGTGTTAGTCCATCTAAAATCTACTTATTAAATTTATTACTTCCCTCGTAAAATTACCCTCCGAAATTTTTTCAGATCATTATGTTTCGGGGTCCCTAGATGCCTGAAAACATGTTTTCTCAATTTCATCGGTATGCCTATTGACCGCACAGCTACTAAACTCCTTACCCGATTAACTTCAAATTTTGGTCAAAAATTAAGTCATATGGGAATAAACTGGTCACATTTTGATAAAAATCTAACGTGGCGAAACAAAATGGCCACCTAGCTAAATAATGTGATTACTAATAACTACTTATAAGTGCTAGTTAGTAATTAACTAGTAATATTTAGACTTCAAGATGGCAAAATTAAAGGGTTATGTTGGTATGACCTGGTATTATTTTGCTGAAAATCCAGTATGAAATAAAATGTCTAACAAATCAATGTCAAAAATCGTCCTAATCAATTGACTTAATATCTTGCAGCAAAATTAAATATGAAACAGGGATTAACTGGTATGAAATCAAAGTGACAATACAAAAGGGCGGTCTTAAAAAAAAGTGTAAAAAAATCAATTTATTTTAAATCATGCCAAAAAAATAAGTGTGGCATAAGAAGAAACTGTTAAAAATATTGCTACTATTCCCATATGGTGGAACAAAATGGCGCACAATAAAATTGTTTGAAAAGACAGTATATAGAATATCTGAGGAACTAAATTGGTTTACACTATACTATCCCTATTGAAGTTCCGGGTAAGGGAACCGATTTTTTACGGGATATATTACTATTCACTTTGGGCATACCTAGAAAGACTTTAATAAAAATAATTCGCTCTTTATCTGTGTGTTCTGACCTACCAAAGAAGGGCTATTCCGACCGCGCCAAGCAATTAGATGTAATCACTTTTAATGTTTGTTTTTTTTTATTTTAAAAATTATTAACTTATAGGGCAGGAATTAAGATTATTTATATACAAAATGTGATAAATGAAATCATATTCTGCCTATTATACGCACAAAAAGCTATCTTTTAAAATAGTATTGAAAACTTTAAAGTAACTGAGCATATCACAGTCTAATTAATTAACTTCAAATAAAAAATTACCATTTTGCTGAAGGTTTTTTTATTAATCTTTTAACATCGTAATTATTCTTATCCCATTTTTTTTACAAATTATCTCAAAGGTGTCATTCACCTCCTGTATCTCAATTCTAATGTGTTGAATTTTTAATTGTATATTTTCTTAACTTTGTGACATACTGTGGTGTAAATTCGATAATTTAAATCAGTATGTATAACAATTTGTAAGCAAATTGTTTCTCCCAGCACCTCGATCGTTATAAGTATGCCAGACAAATTGACTTTTCTAATTCTCCATGTGACTTTTATTAGTAGTAAATTTTCATCGAGATAAAGGCTAGTAATATGTATTATAATTTATTTGTTGTCTATATTTGTGTACTTAAAAGCTCCAAAAATAGTCAGTATGAGATAAATAAATTAGTGAACATTTTCACATATGGAAATAAGTAAGCAAGCCGGGATATTATTATTAGTATTTTAGTGATTCTTAAAATGATGTGATGTGGTGCGGATATCTATGATTTCCCCGAGATACTTCTTTTTCTTCTCTTTTAACATGAAAAAAAAATCACTAATCAGACTGTGTTTTTTTTAAATTTTTTCATATATCTATAATGTTGATGGATCAGGCCACCCATATCAGAACAATAGCCATTTCAGATTATTTTCTTAAATAATTCCTCGTCGTGGAGATTTTTTGGCGAGAAATTATGGTTTGGCTGAATTTTTATTTTATTATAAAAAATGCTATTTAGGTATAATTCTAATATTTAACTAGTGAACAATTTTAAACGATACACTTGGGATTCAGTAGAGACATTTCTGGCATTTACCATGACAAGACAACAAATATAGAAGAATATTTGATGATGAAGCAAGTCCGAAAACGAATTAATTTTGGGAGTTAACAACTTGCTGACGGTGAATTTTGCTGACCGTTAGGAAATTAGCTGACCCTTAAGGGTGTGATAGCGTTGGTGTTAATGCTCTTAAATACTATTTAAATGTTTCCTACTTTTTATCATCTTTACGCTATTAAATATTCAATACTAGCAAAATATGCTGATTCGTTAGAAACTCTGCTGGCCCTTAGAGTAGATTTTGATGCTCTCATACACTAATCAATTTTTTTAAATCTTGTGTACTTTCATTTATCTCCCCTCTTCCTCTCACGATAAGTAACAAAAATATATGAAATTTTGTAAACTTTTATTTACTCCAGTTAGGGGTCAGTAAAGTTGCTAACGAGTCATCAGATTTTTTTAGCTTAGAACGTTTTTTAGTGCTTAGTTCAAGTTTAGAAAAAATTAAATTAATGTTAAAGAGATTAGAGTAAAAAATAGAGGTCACTAATTACATATTTCGCCACTGCCAAAAATGCCTTAAAGTATAAGGTCGATCGTAGGTCGAGGCCAAGTCTAAGCAAACTCACTGACTCTATACGAATTTATATTAATAATTATATTAATAAAACTAACCTTACCAGCTTGTAGAATAGAAAAAGTGACATTGATGACGTGAAAATTATTTTCATCTGTCATTTCAACTAAGCCTTAAATGATAGAAGGACCATATAAGTTATTTGTTGTATTTTTTTTAGTTTTTCTAAAATTGTAGGCTAAATTAAAATGACAGATGAAAATAATTTTCACTTCATTATCGTCATTTTGTCTCCTCTACAAACTGGTGAGGTTAGTTTTTCAATCCGACGTTTTGGAGGCGGGCGAACATCATCAATTTTTTAAAGTCTTATTATACCATTTGATTTTCTTAAGAAAATCTGTATTATTTGAAGAATTACGAAAATGCGCCATCTAGTGACAATTAATAGAATCATTACGCTACGTGAAAAGCAAAAAAGCACTTTTTCTGACACCAAGTTCAATGTAATTGGTTCACCCAAAACAGGGATATACACGTTAGAAAGAAAAATAGTTTGATCTTTCCCTACCAATTTATTATTAAAAACAGAAAAAAATTATATTTAGCAAAAAGTTGCATAATTGCCAGAGGAATACAATGCTTATATTTACGACAAACCTTAATTAGGAAAATTCAAAAGAAAATAGGTATTACCATTTTTGAGTTGCTGTTACTCCCCCTAGTGGCCATTTTTCGAACTTAAAAATAACTTACAGCCATTTTTCTTGGCCTATTAACTAATAAATATTTTTTACCCATAATTATGTTACCGAGTTATGGCCGGAGACCATCCTAATTGGACACACGGTACAAATTACCAAATTCGTTCGCTATGTTGTCGGCTTCATTTTGTATTTTTGAATGTTAACTAAAAATTTTAATTGACAGTCTTAACTACTCCACATGCCTGTTTTGTACAAATGTTAAAATTTATCCGTCATGTTGGCCTCGCCATATTGAATTTTTATATTTTGACTAAAAATTCATAATTTTCACTCTTAAATACCCCGAAACATCGATTTTCTGTGGAACCTATACAAACAACAAAGTTCGACGGCCGTGATGGTGCAGCAATGTGGAATTTCTAAATGCTGCTTAACAAATTCCGATTTTTTTGTATACGAAAGTGTATTGTATTGTTACAGAAACTGTGCATGCATGCCAAATTTGGAATTAACCGGTTGTGTGGAAGTGGTGGAAAATCCATTACAAGAGTTTATCCAGACATACAATCATACGAATAGTGAAATCGATAAAAGTGTGGTAAAAATAATCGAATCTGTTGCATTGCCGTTAAAACTAATAATCAATCGGAGCAGCAGCTTTAAAATATTGATTACTAAATAAAAACAAATTGGATGTAAACTTCTATAGAAAGTACATTTTTTTTGTGAAAAAATCTTTACACTACTTAAAATTTAGAGTGAGGAACACTTAAAACTTAAAAAAAGACGAAAAGAAATAAAGGTAATGGGTGAAAAGAAAATCTCTTTGCTATTGGTACTTGTAGATGATGAAGTTTTTGTTTACAATTCTAAAAACGTAATATGTAAATATCTAATTTGCTTTTAAACGTTCTTAACTTAACCCTTTGACCGTAAAATGGAGAAGAATGTATCGTATGCTGTACGTTACGACTAATTTATTAGACCACCATTCTGTTCCGTCATCTTGAATTCGGACCAAAATTATATGGCTTTATCACTATATCACACTAGATTTTTGTGTTAAATTTACGGTCAATTAAATAAGCAGTTTGTTTAGAATGTTTTCCAAAAATTTTATTGCTCTGCTTTTTTATTTTACAGTTCAATCTCGAATATAAACCCTCATTTTTAGCTAAATTTGAGGTTAATCGGGTAAATAGTTATTTATTCCGCAAACAGACCTACGGATATGGAAAAAATAATGTATTTTGGCATCTAGGAAGAAAAGATCTCAGGTGAGTGGGGATGTCCACACACCATAAAAAATCAAAAAAGATGTCACTGTATATCCGTATTATGCCTTAGTGTACGAAGGGTGCGCTAACTATACATAAAGTGGTCAGATCTTCAAAATATATATGTGGTATTAGGAATAATAAAGATTTCAGCAGGCGATAGCATATTAAATCAAGGTCAATGTCAATATGTAAATTTTCTAAAATGGGGGTAGCCTAATTACTTTCCAAACGGCAGTCAGAGGATATTAAAATAAGATAAAACAATACAGCAAGGAGTAGTAATTATTTATTTTAATCAATAAAATACTCTATTCATTAACAGTTAATATCTTATGTCTGTGTAGAATATCAATATTTGATGCATAGAAAAAATAATTTTAGGCTACATTTTCTGTTATGGCTTTAACGATGATGCCTCCGGGCTATCAAGTTCCGCCCTTTAATCTAGAGTTAACCTAGTACCAATAACCTCTGAAACAAAATATAATATCTATAATTAACTCTATCAAAAAAAAAAGACATTACATAACGAAGATTTTATAAGAATTCCCGTCTTTCATTGCTGTAAAATTTATCATAGGCCTTGATCGCAGCTCATAATTTTTCAAAAAATTTAGATGAAATAAATTAGGGGCCGCAATTCGTGCATTTTTATTTCGGTCTTATACAGTTCAGTTGGACCGGGTGAGGAGAATAATTGCTTATAGAAATAACAAGAATTTAATTTCCAAATCGTTGGGGTTTAAATACATTTTATATTGTAAAAACCGTGGTTTGTTTGAAGTCATTAAACGTTGTTTTAGTGTGGTTTCTAGATTTTTGTACGCAACTAAACTCATAGAGGTTTCAAATTTAATAAAATACTCAATCTAGCAATAAATAAAGCTCACTATGTTTAACAATTAATGTTCATACTAATATACAAGCAGGAGAACGATATGCCTTTTTGGTAATTCCCAATTTCTTAACCAAGTTTAATAAAATTGGTGTTGATGTATTTATAATCAGCAAGAGAACCATTTAACGAAACAGTATTATACAGGGTCAATATATATAAAATATCAAAACCGATATGTGTTTCTTTTTACTTTTTGTCAGTAAAATGTTTTAACGAATCAGAACAGACCTGACGATTTTTTATTGAACATTTTTTCAGTCTCTTAAAACAAAGGTTGTTGAATTCGCTCCAAATATAAACAGAAATCCTGTACTGAATTCCTTGGAAAATATAGAGAACATCAAAAGCGCTATGAATCAAAGTGGCAATTGTTACCAAGGCTTTGGTTTAAATTATTCGCCAAAACATCTTACAAACAAAATGGATTTTCTTAGAGCACATGCAACATGTCCAAAGTACGGAATCATTGCTCATTTTCTAAGAGCAAACGTGGTTGTAAAAATGTGTTTAAAAAGCTATAAACCCGTGCTTACATTTGCGGATTTCAAGACAATTTTTTGGCTAATTATACTTAAAGTGGACAGATTTAATATTTTATGTCTGCACAGAATATCAATATATGCTGCACAGAAAAATAATTTTATGCTACATTTTTCGTTATGGTTTAGCAATAATGCCTTCGAGCTGTCAAGGTTCAATCTGGAGCTAACCTATTACCGAAACCTCTTTGTAACGAGATATCTATAATATACTCTATCAATACGAGATATTACATAATTATGTTTTATAAGAATTCCCATGCTTCATTGCTGTTAAATTTAACATAGGCCTTGACCGCATTTTAGATTTTTTAAAAAATTTAGATAAAAGAAATTTTGGATTGCAATTTGTGCATTTTTATTTTTGTCTTAATAAGTTTTTAAACAGTTCAGTTGCACCGGCCGAGGAGAATTAAAAATAATTACCTTTATGGAAAAGAATTTACTTTTCGAATAGTTGGACTTTAAATACATTTTATATTGTAAAAGTCGCCGTTTGTTTTACCATATTTTAGTTTGGTCTCTAGATTCTTGTAACTAAACTAAACTTATAATATACCAACTGCCCCACATGTCTTCTTGCTAATATCCAGTTTCTTAACCGCATTTGGTAAAATTGTTGTTTATTTATTTATAATCAACAAAAAAACACATTTAATGAAACAATATTATCTAGGACCAACATTTAAAATATCAAAAGCGATATGTGTTTTTTTAATTGTGAATTTTTTAACAAATTCTGACGGTTCAGAGTTCAACAAAGGTTGTTGAACTCGATCTAGGCTACATTTTCTCTTATGACTTTGCTTTAACGATGATGCCTCCGGCCTGTCAAGTTCCGCCCTTCAATCTAGAGTTAACTTAGTACCAATACAACCCTAAAACAAAAAATCTATAATAAACTGGATCAAAAAAAAAAAACATTACATAACTAAGATTTTATAAAAATTCTCATCTTTCATTGCTGTAAATTGCTGACGGTTCAGAAAAGACCTTACGATCTTTTATTGAAGATTCCTTGGAAAAACATACAGAAAATCAAAAGCGCTGTGAAACAAAGTGGCTATTATTACCAAGGCTTTGGTTTAAATTATTCGCCAAAACATCTAACAAACAAAATGGATTAAAAAAAATCTATAAACCAGTGCTTATATTTGCGGATTTCAAGAAAGCTTTTTGGCTAATTGTAGACAAAGTGGACAAATTTATTATTTTATGTCTGCACAAAATATCAATGTTTGCTGCACAGAAAAATAATTTTAAGCTATATTTTCCGTTATGGCTTTAACAATAATACCTCCAAACTGTCAAGGTTCAATCTGGAGCTAACCTATTACCGATCCATCTATGTAACAACATAACACACAGCCTTCCGGTTCGTCTCGTGGAATGCAGACCTCTGTGTTTTAACATAAGTGGTTCCACGTCTTCGATTTTGCTGCTTTATTTCGGGAAACGGGAGACTCAACCGCTCAACCTGCGAACCTTAAAATTAATGGAAGAATCTCCCTTTTTGCTGATGACACAAGCATAACATGGAGTGATTTTGATACAACGTCTTTACACTCTAGTATCTCCAAAGACTTGGTTATAATTAAGGCTTGGTCCGATTCCAATATGCTTTGTTTTAACGTCGATAAAACGGTGGCGTTATCTTATAAGGGAACTTTACAACTACTTCAGGTACATAACAGCAATATTGAATACGTAGAGTCGGTTAAATTCCTGGGCTTAAATATAAATAGCAACCTAAAATGGTCTAATCATATTGACACCTTAACTAAAAAACTTTCTACCGCCTGCTTCGCCATTCGATCAGTTTCAAAAGAACTAGACGTTCCTTCTGCCAGACTTACTTATTTCTCTTTATTTGAATCCCACCCCCGCTATGGCCTTCCCTTTTGGGGCTGCTGTACCACCGAGCAATTTTGTAGTATTTTTATGCTTCAAAAGAGAGCCATTCGTTATTTGTTTGGTCTAAATAATAGAGCTCACTGCCAATACTATTTCAAAAAACATGAAATATTAACACTTCCTGCATTATTTATTTTGGAAACGGTATGTTTGCTGAGAAAACATATAAACACCCTCCCAGAAAGGCCACAACATGTATACCCTACCAGAAACTCTAGGCATGATATTTATCTTCCCATTCCTTCCACAGAATTAATAAAAAAATCAATTATTTACAACGCCATAAAACTTTACAACAATCTGCCAGTACATTTAAAATCTATCCCTATGCTTGCACAATTTCGAAAAAACACCAAAGCATACCTCATTGAGAGACCATTTTACAGCGTTAATGATTTTTTTTTCAGTGAGTAAGTCTCTTTAAATTGTCACTAAACTCGCTTGTTTACTTAAATCTTTTGTGAGTCATGTCCTAACTCGTAGCATAGAATTTTATAAATCATTATATAGGGAAAAGAACTGTCGAACATTCACTTAAAACTTAATTATTTTTGTTAGGTATTGGATTAAAAACAATTTAATTCTTTTTGTATACTACATTCTACACTAGTTCAATATACCTTCTGTTTAACATCACAATTATTTGTATAACTATAATAACATAGAGTTTAAGGTCGCATAGTTGCAATTTTGATTTCAATGTCATCGAAATTATTCACCTCGTACATGTGTGTTTGTTTACTTTTATAAGGTTATCATGATTCATTTACTGTTTGCAATGTTATGTTATATTCTAACGTGTGTTTTACGATTTGGTAAATTGATAATTTACATTTTTTAAAAAAAGCACTGACCTGTCGAAATTATTTTCGATTAATGTTTTGATATGTCTTATTTTTAGGTATATTTTGCTTTGTCCATAAAATTGTAAAATTTTCCTGCGGCAATAAAGCATACTTTTGTTTGTTTGTTTGTTCAATGTGGAAACTAACGACCCCGCTAGAAAGGGAGCAGACGCTGTGAACGTGTGAGGCCTAGTTGTTCCTGCATTCTATCCCGTTCGTCTGCCGCAGTTCTACAAAGAATATTAGCGTAATGGCCGCTATGTGGCGGGAGTGGGAGGAGTAAGGGAATAGCTTGAAAGAAAAGGTCATCTCGTGATATCAGTAGTACTCTCAAGGTGCATCTAGTGGAAGCCAAGATGCATTTCAGAAATTAAAAGAGGAAAAATCAAGAAGTATTTTAAAGATTCAGGGTATCCGGGAGTTTAGAGCTCGCCATCCGGACATCCTACCGATAACGTCTCCAAACTGGAATAAGGTGCAGGGTCGACTTGAGGGTCGCCGATTTAACGACTCTGAGCCCCAGACGGAGAGTAATCTGGCGACTTCCTTGTAGCAAAGCCATTAAGTCCTGTTATGCAAAAGGAAAGTCAAGTCAATTCAACAACATATCTGTAATACACTGTATCAATAAGAGATATTGCATAATAATGTTTTATAAGAATTCCCATCCTTCATTGCTGTTAAATTTGTCATAGGCGTTGACTGCATTTTAGATTTTTTTAAAAGATTTAGATAAAAGAAATTGTGGATTGCAATTCGTGCATTTTTATTTTGGTCTTAATAAGTTTTTAAACAGTTCAGCTGCACCAGGCCAGGAGAATTAAAAATAATTAACTTAATGGAAAAGAATTTACTCTTCGAATAGTTGGACTTTAAATACATTTTATATTACAAAAGCTGCCGTTTGTTTTACAATATTTTAGTTTGGTTTCTAGATTCTTGTAACTAAACTAAACTTATAATATACCAGACATGTATTTTGCTAATATCCAGTTTCTTAACCGCATTTGGTAAAATTGTTGTTTGTTTATTTATAATCAACAAAAAGAGACCCATTTAATAAAATTGTATTGTATAGGGCCAATATTTAAAATATCAAAAGCGATATGTGTTTTTTTGTCAATTTTTAACAAATCCTGATGGTTCAGAAAAAACCTCATATTTTTTGTTCAGTCTTTTAAAACAAAGATTGTTGAACTCGCACTAAATATAAGCAGAAATCCTGTACTGAATTCCTTGGAAAATATACAGAAAATCAAAATCGCTGTGACCCAAAGTGGCAATTGTTTCCAAGGCCCAGAGATTTTGCAAATTATCCGCATATTTTGCCATGTTTTTAACTTATTCGCCTTAACATCTTACAATTAAAATGGATTTCTTAGAGAACATGCAACATGTCGTTCAAAGTATACCTAGAACCAGTCCTCACTTTCTAAGAGCAAAAGTCGTTGAAAAATGTGTTTAAAAAACTACTATAAATTCTATTGCTTATATTTGTGGATTTTAAGAAAGCTTTTCAATCGAACAGTTTGTGGTCTCACTATACATACAGTGGCCAAATCTTCAAAATATCATTGTGGGATTAAGAATATTATAAAGTTTGGCAGACGGTACAATATTCAAACGAGGTCAATTTCAATATGTAAACTTTTCCTCTTTCTTTCGGGTAGCTTAGTTACTTGCCAAACTGCAGTGGATATTAAAATAAGGTAAAACAATACGTACATATATAATACAAGGAGTAGTATTTATTTATTTTATTCAATAAAGGGCAATAAACATTAATACTTAATATTGTATGTCTGCGCAGAATATCAATATTTGGTACTCAAAAAATTAATTTTAGGGTACCTTTTCCGTTATGACTTTAACAGTCGTACTTCCGGGCTTCTCAAAGTCCGACCTTCAATCTGGGGCTAACCTATTACGGATACACCTATGTAACAGGATATCTATAATACCCTCTCACAAAGAGATATTACATAATTAATTTTTTACAAAAATTCCTATCCTATTATCCTATTTCTATTGCTGTAAAATTAATCATAGGCCTTGACTGCAGTATATACCAAAACCCTGTACTGAATTCTTTGGAAAATATACAAAAAATCAAAAGCGCAATTGTTACCAAAACCTAGAAACTTTGCAAATTATCCATATTTTTCATCATAATTATAAATTACTCGCCAGAACATCTTACAAATAAAATGGATTTTTTAGAGAGTATGCAACATGTCGTTCAAAGTATGGAACCAGAATTCACTTTCTAAGAGCAAAAGTCGTTGTAAAGAGGTATTTAAAAACAAACCGCTTTTTCTTACATTTGCGGATTTCAAGCATGTTTTAGAATCGAAAGACTAGCAGCAACGTTAGAACCACGAACTAAATGTAGCATTGATTATCGTTATTCTGTAATAAACTGTAATATTAGAATATCACTGTAAATTAGAACACAGAAATATATACACTTTCTCCCAAGTTGTTTGTTCTGCTACTACAAAGCCTGCTAAATAATATCCAATGTAAGTCTGTGGGCATTAAGGTTAGCGACAAGACAATTATCTAAATTTGCTTTGTTGGTCGTACATTTTTTTTACCAAACGATGCTAGAGTGACAGCATAGGTACTCAAGAGAAAGACTGGCCTGTAACTTAATATTCTTAACACTTAATCATTAAAAAACCCGGATTATTAAAAATCTAATACTTAGTAACTTAATAAAAATCACTGCCAGTTTTTCAGAGTTAAAGCTATTAAATACAATAACTGCTTTGGGTTTTAGAAATAGTATAGGCATGATTCGAAAAAACTGAACCAAATTTCGATCTGCATCTGTTTAGAAATGTGTATATGTCTTTTTAAGTATTCGAACGTGACTTCCTGAAAGCCACCTTAACAACCGAAATAAAATAATAAATAGTATCTAGTATTTTCAAATAATAAAAATCTATATTTTTGGTTGCATTTGGTTTGATTTAGCACTACTCTAAACAAAAAACTGGAGCAATGTTCCAAAAATATGGGGGAGTATTAACTATTGCAAACAAGTCTCAAATAGATCATTTTAAGAAACACTGTAGGAGTAAGTCATTTCGTGACGCTAGTTAGTTGCGTGCTGATTCATACGAAAAATAAAT
Source organism: Kuschelorhynchus macadamiae (assembly GCA_030620095.1). NCBI lineage: Eukaryota > Metazoa > Arthropoda > Insecta > Coleoptera > Curculionidae > Kuschelorhynchus > Kuschelorhynchus macadamiae. Next base: position 189,563 of record JAUTXW010000980.1, on the reverse strand, counting down.
AATTTATTATTTGCCGTGCATTCGGACACGAAGACCCGCAACATGAAACCGCATCTTTATTTGGCCAAATCTATTTTTTTGGTCGATTAATAAATGAAATCGTTTAACTTGGAATTAACGTGAAACTACGGTACTAGATAGTGCTATATGATGAGAAAAATGTCAAATATATAAAATATGTACAATTTATAATGCTTTTAAAAATCTTCTTTGTAATAGATTTATTTCAGCTGATAACACTCACTTAGATTTAAATCACGACTTCGGATAAATCTAGAATATCATATGAAAACATAGCACAATTTGTCTACCTGATCAATATCGAATTCTAATAAATATCGCCCCAACCCCTTGGTATATTCTTCCCTTCCAAATAAATTTATTTAAGAATTTTTTGTTTACTTCCCTCGAAAAAGGGAAGAAATTATGTAAATTCACAGATTTTTTCAAATTTTCAAGTTTCAGGGTTCCTAGATGCCGAAACAAATGGTTTCTCAATTCCGTCGGCCTGTTTGTCGGTCTGCCTTTCTGTTCGCAGCATTTCTAAAAAGCTACTCACCAGGTTTACTTCAAATTTGAACTAAAAATTCAGCGTCACATGGGAATCAGATGCTAAAATTTTGGTAATAATCCAATATGGCGAAACAAAAACGGCGACCTAGAGAAATGTAAAAATATGTTACTAAAAACTACTTATTCGATTTACCTTAAATTTTCCAAAAAAATCAATTATTACCTGGAATTAATTGACTAAGTTTTGGTACGAATCCAATATGGCGAAACAAAATGGCGGCTTAATAAAATATATGAAAAATTACCCCGAAAAAAACTACTTATTATATTGATTTCAACTTTTGTTCAAGAATTAAGTGTGATATAGATATGAACGGATAAAATTGTGGTACGAATTCAAGATGACGGAACAAAATGGCGGCCAAATAAAATATTCATTATAACGACAAAAATCACCCTTCCAGAATTTCACAGATATTTTAGGGTACTTAGACTCCAAAAAAAACATGGTTTCGCAATTCTGTGAGTCTGTCTATCATTGCGCGACATAAACGAAAAAATATTTACCTAAAGGACAAAAATTAGGGGTCGTATGAGGATGACCTCGTAACATTTTGGTAAAAATTTAGTATGGCGGAAGAAAGTGGCGGATCGTGACAAGTTAAAAAAAATATTAACAAAAAACTATTTATCCAATTTACCTGAAACAAAGTTTTACATTATAATGAACTGGTAATTTAGTATGAATCCAAAATGTAAAAAACGGTAACGTAATAAAATATTTTAAAAATCTGTCTGAAAAACTACTTATTACATTACTTTTAAATTTTGTGCAAGATTTAATTATGATATAGATATAAACTGATAAAATTTTGAGCTTGTTCAACATGACGGAAAAAAATGGGGTCTACTGAAATTTTTAAAAATCAGTGAAAAAAATACTTATTCAATTTATTTTAAATTATGTTTAAATAGTAAGCATGACATAGGTGATAAAATATTGGTGTGGATCCAGTATGGTGGAACAAAATGGCAAATTACTTTTGCACGTGTGTACGGCCCTTTAAGTTTTCTAAAATAAATTTACCGTTGGATAAGTAAGTTTTAATATACAAAATATTCTTTGAGTGAAGCGAGAAGCAGGTATTATGCCTATAGAATACGCAAAATATTTCTGAAACTTACTATTGAAATGTAAACTTTAGTTAGTTCAAAAGAACACTCAAAGAGCTATGAACTATTAAAAAATGGCCTGCTTCGTGCTTCCTAATTTTTGGTTGCTGATGCAATTTGTAAAGAAAGTGACTAGTCTCTTTTATACTAATTAAGTTAACGAAAATATTCAAGACATGATTCAAAAGATCATATTAACCCTATAATTTCGCTTATTGATTGAACGAAAATGATAATCTAAACCATTTAAAATGTTTTCTTATATCATGACGATAACACAAAGAAACAAGAATATATTGAGAACCGAACTTCGTACATTAAATCCGAAATATACAGCTTCGTTTTTATCAAGATCTTTCGTGACTGTTGGTCTTATCGTAATCCATTAGCGTAGTAAGAGTCTGTTGATAATGGCCACATATTTATAATGTATACATTATGTATATTAATAGGAAAAGCTTAAGTTTTTTTATGTTTATGGGGTCATAGGTACAGTGACCATTTTTTTAACTAAAAATTTTGAGGTGTTAAATTAAGGAATGCTACGTAAAAAATGTTTTTAGTTTTACTTGTAAAACAATAATTTTTAGGTTACATTTAAGTTTATTTTCCAAGCTGAAATTCTTGATGGTTTAACAATTTTTTTCCGACTTAAAATCCACGAAATAGACAAACCAACCACAATCCTTGAATTTACGGAAATATCACTCATATTCAAATTTTCATTATAGAATTGTTCCGCTTCTCGTAAATGGGAACTATTGCAATTATTATAGAAACATTTCTTTCTTTTACAGATATGTGCACTTCAAAATCAATAAAAAAAAATCGGCACCCATCTCTCACCCGATTCACTTCAAATTTAGTCCAAAAACCAAAGTTCATTCCCAACTATAGCTATCCTTATACACCTATTTTAAAGTTTAGTTAAACTTGGTTTAAAATTTTGTAAAAAAATCAAATGGTTCACAGGAGAACTAGTAAAAATCCAATATGGCGAAACAAAATGGCGCCCTAACAAAATAACAATGTGTATATATGTATATGTATATATATGTGCATATATATATATATATATATATATATATATATATATATATATATTATTCAATTTGTTTCTTAAACCCGGTATATATTAATTGGACTTCTTTCGTGGGTATAGGTTTATTTGCAAAATCAAACAATGGGATTAACTTGACGTGACGTTTCGCCTATCATAGTAGGCTTTCTCAAAAATTGCTCATTCCTTTTTTTTTTGGTATATATGGCTTTCTTTACTTATCTACAACTAGCTGGTTTACCCGTTCTCCGAACGGTCCACCTTTTTAAGTCAAAGTCACTATTAGACAAATAAAGCCAAATTGGAGTATTAGACACTTTAAGCCAAATCAACATACGTAAACGTATCCTTATCCGTATCTATTTCATTAAAAGCATGTTCTTTCTGTAAAATATGTCAAACATTTTTGACATCTCTACGGATGCATTGACAGATACGGATAAGTATACGGAAAAAAAGACAGATCGATACGTAGATGTCAACGTATCTATTCACGCATCCGTAAAGATGTCAAAAATATTTGACATTTTTGACAGAAAGAACATGCTTTTAATAAAATAGATACCTACGGATAAGGATACGTTTACGTATGTTGATTTGGCTGTCTATAACATACGTAACGTATCCTTATCCGTACCTATTTCATTAAAAGCATGTTCTTATTGTCAAAAATGTCAATAATTTTTACACCTTTACCGATGCGTTGACAGATACGAATAAGTATACCGCAGAAAGACGCATTGTTACGTAGATGTTAAAGTAAGTATGTCAAAACGTATCGCCATTTTGCATGAGAAAATCGTTACGGATACGGATACGTTGGCAATTTTTACATTGCGATTGGCTTTATTTGTCTACCTTTAAATCTTTACAACTCATTTGGTTAAAAGTGTGTATCTTAAATTAAAGCTTCTTTATAAACAACATTTTTTGTTTTTTTCCCTGGGGCTAAAATAAATATTGTCTTTATTACTTACTCTTGAGCAAGCAACATAAAATTGACCGTGTGAAAAACATGATTGTCTTAAATCAATTCCAACTACTTTAAAAGTTTGTCCTTGAGCCTTATTAATAGTGATAGCGAAACAAACTTTAATGGGAAATTGAAGTCGTTTAAATTGAAATGGATAGTTTGACGGTATAAGCGGTATCCTTGGAATATAAACAATATTGCCAGTGGAACATCGTGTCAATATTAACGCCTCAATAGTATAGGGTTTTAAAGCACGTATTTTAAGCCTGGTTCCATTACATAAATGCGGAGGGTTTAAATTTCTTAATAACATAATCGGTGCTCCTACCTTAAGTTTTAATATATGAGGTGGCAGACCAGATGGATGAAGCGACTCTAAAAATTCTGTTGGGTAATCAACTGAATCGCCATCATTTAAAGGGGAATCAACAGACTCATATTGCCTTTCTTCTCCAGAAAGTTTTTTTAAAAGAATTTCATTTACGTGGGAAGCGTTATCATTTGTGGGTGTCAGTATGGCACGCTCACAAAACCACTCGGGATTCCGTTTACTTAAAATTTTGGTATCTAAATACACACTTTCAACTAAATGTTGTAAGGATTCAACAATATTTCCTATTTCAACATTAATTTTTATTTGTCCATCCTGTTCTGGTATGAGTCCATCACCGATTTTTAAAAGATTATTGGCAAAAGAATTCATTGAGACATCGCCTTTCAAGAAAACCCTCATATTTACATGCAATGTCAATATTTTAACATAACCCCAAATATAAGAATTTTTAATAGACGCATATACTTCGTCAGCTCTAGTGCCACGCTGAACTACGGGAAGAATCTGCCTAAAATCTCCAGAAAGCAACATCGTAACATTACCAAAATGGTTACTGTTACTTCTAAGGTCTTGAAGAGTTCGATCCAAAGCTTCAAAAAGTGACTTATTTGCCATGGTGCATTCATCCCACACAATTAACTTACAATCTTTTAAAATTCTGGCTAAAGTTGTCCCTTTTTTTATGTTACAAACAGGTTGTTCAGAATGTAAATCTATGGGTAATTTAAAAGTTGAATGAGCTGTTCGACCTCCTTGTAAAAGTGTAGCCGCTATTCCCGAGGATGCGACAGCAATAGCGATTTGACCAGTGGATCTAATTTTTGCAAGTAATAAACTTAGTAAAAAACTTTTTCCAGTTCCACCAGCGGCCTTAAGAAAAAATATTGTACCAAGTGTATTTTCTATGCTATTTAAAATATTTTGATAAACTATAGCTTGTTCTGTATTCAGCATTGGCTCATGCATTTTAAGCTCAGCTAATAATTCGGTTTTATTATAGCTTGTTTCCTTTAAGTATTCAATTTCATCTAAATTTCTGTGATCGCGATTAAGAGGACCAAAACCAAAACTTTCCAAGCGCTTTCCTGCCACTGTAAGTAATTTGTCTTCTATAAGGATAAGTGCTTCATTGTACAGATCTTCTCCAAAACAGACATCTTGATTATCTAGTAAAGATTGTCTTTGATTTAAAAGATCTTCCGTAAGACAATCTTTATGATTATTCCACAATACTGAAGGCTCGGATACCTGACAAAATGCCAATATAATCACAAATAAATCCCTTAGAATTGTTGGAGATTTTGATAATGCGGCTTCTTTCAGTGTTTCGTTCCAATGATTATCATCTTCAAGCAATCCAAGAGATTTGCATGCTAATTGAAATGTTGGAAAATCTTGTCCATTAACATTCTTAAGAAATTTAAAAGACGTGGGTCCAGGTATTTTATGCAATAATAACCGAAGAAAAAAGCATTCTGTATTGCTAGGGTGGACCGTATATACACGTCCTATAGCGGAGCTTTTATATATACCAGGGTGGCCAGAAACTGGGCTACCTTGTTTACGTCTTTTAAATTCTTTACCGCCCCATGTGTAAAAAGAAGGGACATCACCAAGGTTCTGGCAAACGGATCAGTAAGGCATAACTTAAAAAACGCTGTTAATGTGGTTTCTGGTGGATTTGCAGCCATACTATTCGCGTTTTCCTTTGTAAAATAAACCCTTTGGCCATTTTCCAGATGTACCGCTAAATGTATAACTGTCGGATATATTTCATGAATTGGAAATGAAAAAATTCTCCATACTGCCTCGGAAGTGCTTATATAGCGGCCACTTTGATATTGTTGAATTTCGTCGAATTTGTTTGTCAGTCCAAACGTTGCTTGATCGCTGCCTTTATTTACATATTTACAAATATATTTTATAGATTTAACGGAATTACAAAATTCCACATTAATATGGGCTGCAAAGGTTTTTGACAATAGTGGGCAATAAGGAACAACCCATCGATTATCAATTTCATTTGATTTAATTTTAACAGTAAACCCACCATCTTCTGGAGCTCGACGTTTGTACATAGGATATCCATCATCTCCTGTTTTGGTTTCTTTAATAAATGGTCTAGGGTACCGTTTACTACATTTACCATCTTTCATACATGGCGAATTCGCATTAAAAATACCACACGGACCATGTATCATATTTAATATTACAATGTTATGCAAAACAGGATCAATTTCAACATTTGGAATTTCGGCACAAATTATTAAATCAATTTGATCGGGCGTTATTTTGTTTTCCATCCACAGTAAAATATGTACATGAGGAAGCCCCCTTTTCTGCCATTCGATCGAAAACATGTGACATTTTACTGCACCAAAGACTTTTCCTTTGACTAATAAGTTCATCAGTTTAGTAACCTTTATTTTAAAAATTCTAGCAATGATATCGTGTCTGTCGCTTGGTTTCTGATTGGACATTAACACTTTGGTAATATCATCCCATTTGGGGTTACACGTAAATGTAATGAATAGGTCGGGTCTGCCAAATTTTCTAACGTAAGTCATTGCATCTTGTGTTTTTTCGCACATATATCGCGGACTACCTGTAAAAGTTGATGGAAGGATAATAATTTGACCAACGTTTTCAGAATTTCCATCTTTAGACAAAGCATCTTTGAGATGAGTATAATCATCTACGCGCAACTTTTTTTGATTACTTCTAATAAAGGAAAGTCGTTCAGATTCAATTTTTGCATACATATCAACGCAATATTGATTAAAAAGTTGCTTAAACAGATGTAGTTGATTTGAATGACTTGACCTTATCATTAGATGAAAAGCATAAAATGCTATTGCTGAAACTGTTTTTGTGGGGTTCTTTTCAGAGAGTAGTATATTTATACAATATCCGTCTTCTCCCCTAGGAAACATTAAAGGATATTGAAGTGAATCATAACTTCTATGAATTTCAGAGATTCTTTTTAATCCGCCACCTCTACCACTTAGTATGATATCACGCTTTTCGAACTCTTGTCCTACTATAAGAACAGCTACTTCATTTGCAACTGGTGCATTAAATCTACCTGGATGTTCGTGTTGAGGTCTTTTATCTGCGTTGATGATAACACTAAATTCTTCTGTATTGTTTTCAATAGCTATTTTAAAATCGGTTATGAACGGATTTATGTCTAATAACATATTTTGCAAGTTTGTCACTACTTTAGGTCGAAGTTTTTGGGAAATTTTACATCTTTGAGCAACTTGAGCTTCAGAATCGCCCATAAAATAAATTTGTAGAAATCTTGGTTCTTCATTTGGTAAAGGTAGTAAAGAACCTGCAAGATGGTAAACTTGACCTTGCACTTTAAATGTTGGCATATAATTACCCTCCGAAATAACATTAGCACCGAAGGATGTCATTTGAAAAGCGCAGTTATAGTTTCTTATAAATTCACGAAAATGTACAGAGTCTGGTTCGTTGTCAGTTAAAAGATTATGTAACAGTTCTGGTGGTTCCATAAAAGCTGGTAAATTAACCTTTCCACTTTTGCAACACATACCTTTTGGTTCTGATTCCCATAACATAGCATCACAATAAGTACATTTTACTGACATTAACCCAATGTTAACCATACTATCCTCTGCATACATTATATCTGGATTGTATTGAAATGCTGAACCTTCTATATTATTCCAAGCCGTATTTTTAATATTATGCGTTATCTTTCTCATACTTTCTAACCTAATTCTTTTTTGATCAATTGATTTTTTATTTCTTACTTGCGAATTTATGATTTTTTGTTTGGTTAATCTCATTTCACGTTTCTCGTTTGTTTCGCGAAACCTTTCTAATTGTTTTCGTTTAGATTCACTTGGATGTTTTTTAGGTCGTCCTCTTTTATTTGATTGATTATTATTTAAAACAGCTCTAGGTATCATAACATCATAATGCCCTTCACTAAGATTCCCGCTTAATCTTATTTTCTTTACTCTTGGGATTTCTCCAAACCTAGCAACAATATTACCCTGACAATAAACTTCAAACGTTATATTAAAGATTAAAGAGGCTGCCTTAAGTTCACAACTTGTGCCATAAGTATGTGGATTTGACATATCCGCAGAATACAAAATCGGGTTTTCATATACGCCTCCATGGGGTGTAACCGTATAAACCTGAAAGTCAGCCCTATATTCTACCACATATTCTACAATCCTTTGACGTATACCCTGCGAATGAGTTATATCGCCATATATACAAAATGACAATGAATGGAAGAGGCATGAGCCGTCTCCTGGTATTGGAATAATCTCATGCCCAGACAAAACCCAGTCTTGACTAAAATCCATTTTGGAAACAATAAAGACCACAACAATATTTGTCAATATCAAATTAACCTAAAATCAATGCTCAACATAACAACGGACGGAAATCACAAATACAAAATCAGAACAACTAAAAATTATAGTTTCCAATAACAAATTTAAATTAGGTAACCTAATCAACACTTAACACCACAAAAAAATGTGTAACGTGAACATGAAATTAAGCAACCAAACCAAAAAAGAAATTTTTTCAGTAAGAAATTAACCTAATCAACGCTTAACACAAAAAAAACGTAAATTAAGTCTTTAATCAACGCTTAACCCAAGGAAAAACGTAAAATAGATACCAAAAAATCAAAAATCTAAACACCAAAAATCAACGCTTAACATAAAAAAAAAACGTAAATTAAGTCTTTATTCAACGCTTAACCCGAGGAAAAACGTACCAAAAAATCAAAAAACCAAATCAAAAAAAAAATCTGTAACAAATTAACCTAATCAACGCCTAAAATTTCCTCTATGCTCAAACACAACAAAATTCGCTTTTATTTAATAATTAATCGTTCCGCTTTCCGGTCCTCAGTCGGTACTAACTGCGCTACGGTATCAAGCTGAATGAAATGAAATCTCGATTCCGACGGCTATTTATAACCTCGGACTGGGGAGCGGAGCTAAAACGAATACGCTCGAGAGCAGTCGAGAGTACGCGAATCTATCGCCTCGCCCTGCCTTCGACGCTTTCTCTGTTCGACATTGGGTACACGCATAAAGCTATCTTTTTTACGGACAACCATACTTTGCCTTTTATATGTATAAGATAAGATTAATTTAAAAAACATTTAGTGATCTAATTATAAAATGACATTTACAATTTTTCCAGAACGGGGAAAAACGTGTTTTCTAAAATGGGATCTCATATCATGTATCGTTTTATCTTCATAGACTTTAATAAGTACTATACAGTAGAGTCGCATGCTTCCAATGAAGAAATTCCAAAGAGAAAAACCAACTACTTATTCAGTGTTTTAGCTTGTGTTTAAAAAATGTATCCCATTTTTTAATTTTATCAACATATATGGGTAAAACGGGAACTGTGCGTCACCAAAAAATATGTAACTTTATCATGAATTGAAGTTTTTCTGAAATCAAAAAATGTTAATTTTGATAACTGAGTTATTATAGATTTTACTAACTTTCAGTTAAAACTCTGTACCTATTCCTGAATATGTTTTATCAGTTAATTCCATTTTCGGTCCATTTTCCCAAAATGTATGAATCTACGTTAGATCTGGATTTAATGATTTTAACAAAATTCATATCTGAATTATTGGTAAAAATGCTGGCCCCTATACATGGAACAAATGGCGAACAAAACATAAAACTTAAAAAAAACACGGAAAAAAAGCAGAAAAACATAAATTAAAAATTTTGCCGTTACAAGAAATTTCCCTCTTGACGAATTCTACAACTCGTAGATTTTATTTATTTTATATATATGTATAAACTATAACATATTTGCTAAAAATCGATAAAAATGCGCTCTCACACATCTTTATCAAAAGTTCTTGGCCGGAAAAGATATATGTATAATAGCAGAAATATATAATTTCTGCAGGTGCAAAACGGCCTAAAAGAAGAATTGTTTTCGATTATGTCACAGGGTACCCGCCTGCGATGATGATTTCTGGGCCTCTACCCTCATCAGGCAGGCTTGTACCCAGGGAGATCTGAATATATTATTTGAATAATTTAATAACAGGAAATTATCATTATAAAGGAAGTTGGGGATATTTTTTCAAAAGAAAGGGTAGAGCTTTTTTGATAGAATTTGCTTCGTAATAAAATTTTTCTTTTGATGAGAAAACTGATATATATTAGAGTTTATATAATATGCATAATGTTATTATCAAAAAACTATCCTAAAACTGTATATCTGTGTGATGGAATTCGTTACAATTTATCCACTTTGGATGTACGAGCCCAGTCGCATATGTATTGAACCAAGGGCGTATTTAAATTAATTTTATTTTTGTCACCTAGTATTTACTGCATGTTACATAGCTTCAACAAATGCAACTACGTTTATTTGATAGTATCTGGTATTAACAAGTAATTAACAATATCTCATATCTATATCACTACAATAAATAGTAGTTAACAAAAATAAATATCTCTTACGTATTCCTTTGGTCCAATACATATGCGACTAAGCATTTCTGATATACATACCTCATATCAAGCGTAGTTCCGTAGCTACAAAGAAAAAATAATCAGTCGGTTGTCTCAACAAAGAATGAAAGTTTAAGAATAAGAACAATTAATCCCTGTTCTAACTTCTAAATATTTGTGAGTTTGTTTTTAAAAGGTGGGCCCTGAAATGGGAACCAACAGTGAATGAGCTCGGAGATATTTAAGCTCACTTTTTATACCTGACCTGTGCTCACCGAAACGTGACCCGGTGCAATGATCGGTTTTCACGTATGATGTAGACTGTAGACACTGCTGGAACTTCGAAGTGCACCAACGGGAAATTCAAAATGAAATATTTTCAATACGGTGACGATTTTCGGCTACGATTTCCGGTCTTTATTTGACCAATTCCTAGTATGTAGCCCGATAAGAGTAACCTCAGGACTCTATCGCAAGCGTCTTATACAGGGTGTAATATAAGACCCTGTCATTTTTTGAAAAGTTTACTCGATCAGAACTCTTACTGTCGAAGATTTCTTTTTCTCCTTGTGAAACCCGAATAATCTAGAGCTAGGTACAAAAAACAATTTCCAGGGGTTTGAAATTGTTCTTCCTTGATGAAAAAAAATGATTTTTTTTTAATTATTTGCTGAACAAATTCCACTTATGGCGATCAGATTCGGTATGGTCTATCAGATTATGAATTAATTATTCCACCATGTATATTGTAAGCAGGGTGCACCAAAAACTCTACCGATTCTAAACTTTAACAATATTGAATTTCTGCTCCGCAGGCAGGTACCTAGTATTCCAGACTTCTGTTACCCATTGTATTATTGGAAGTATTCTTAGTTAATTCAAAATGTTGAATAAACAGTTTAAGTAAGTCTGTATTAACAAATATAACTTGTGAAACTGTATTTTACTGGTAAAAGAAAATTATATAAATGATAAAAGGCGATTTTTCATTTTTTGTTAAAAAATCTATTTTAAATTAAAGGCAATATCTGAATCTGCCAGAGCAAATTTCAAAGGTAAAAAACTATTTCGGTAAAAATGTCCATTATTACTAAAACTGGCATTAGAAGCAACATTGAATTCAATATTCATTATTAAACTAAACCCAACAAATCACTATTTAACGTCCACTAGTTTTTGGTGAACGCTGTATCCAATATTCATGTTGGAAAATTTAAGAGTGCCAATCATGTTCATAATCTGATAGATGTACCTTTGACTACCACAATGATAGGCTCTTATGTAACTCCCAGTATAAGACGGTTGCTATGGTGTCTCGAGGCTGCCCTTATCAGACTACATACTATGGATATTGGTCAAACAAAACCCGAAAACCGCAACTCAAAATCTTCATCCGTATTGAAAATATTTCATTATGAATTTCTAGTAAAAAATTCTTTGGAGCTCTTCGAAGTTCCAGCAGTTTAGATTCTCTAATTTTCGGTTTACAGAATCCCAAGACCGTTGCTTCTTTTACTCTACAATTTGTTTCTTTCTAATACATAGTTCATGTTCCTTAAGTCTAGTGGATATATATCCTTTAGTTTTTCCAATGTAGTCATCACCCTAGGAACAAAGAATTGCATATTATACTCATTCTTTTTGAATAGGAATAATATTCTTTGCCGATCGCAAATGTGTTTGTTGGAGATTGTACATATGTTGGCGAAGTAACCTTGCAATCTTGTCGTGGTTCGGTGTATAAATGGAAGAACTACAATTCCTATCGGTGACTCCTTATTAGTTTCCTGTCATGGAGTAGGATTATTATATTTTCTAACTGACCGCCTAATATCGTCAGAGCATTATCCATTAAAGCTTGCGTAAAACTTTCTATCTCCGATTGAAACAAAATTGGTTGCATATCGCAGGGGTTCTGCCAACCAAAGAATTAATATTTAATTGCTTCTGAGCAAGATGTGAATATGTATTTAGGTATCGTTTCGTATATGTTGGTTTTCTTTTCTTCAGATTCAATGTCCACTGTAAATTTTATTTTAGGGTGCTCATGGGACGATATTACAAGTGTCGTCTACATATCTAAACTATGATTTTGGCTTTAATGTAGACAACTCTAAGGCTTACTTGTTAAGAGATTTCATGAAGTTATTGGCTACCACATGAGACAGCGGAGATCTCATGGCTACTCTTAAAGTTTGTCCATAAAAAGTTCCTTAAAAAATGAAATAAGTTGATGTGAGACATGCTTTAATCAAATCTAAAAGTGATTTGTCAAGATTATTTTGATGAAAAAGTTTGTATATAGCGATTCTTCATCGAAACTAATTAGGTTATATTCTGAATCTAATTGGATTGCTTTTAATTTCTTTACAAAATCCGTAGAGTTTTTCATATCTGAATGTGTTTTTCCTGTAAAATTAATAAGAATATTTGAAAGATATTTACCGATTTTGTAAGTGGGCCATCCTGTTGCATTGACGATAGGTCGAAGTGACACATTAACCTTGTGCATTTTACGCAGTCCGTAGAACCGCGGGATCCTTGAACTGCTTGGCCTTAACGTCTTCTGCTTTGAATGGATGCGTTTATAATATTGATCATCTGGCTCTCGATTTTGTTTGTCGGATCTGCTTGAATTACTATGTAGGTGCTGTCGTTCAGAACTAGTTGTATTTTTTTTTACGTAATATGTCTTATCCATGACGGCACTGACATTTTCCTCGTCCTCTGGAAGGACCAAAATGTCTTAAATGTTGTTTAAACTTTTGATCGTCGTTTTTTTTCCGCGACTGAGAGATTAATTTAAAGTGGATTAGATTTGCAATAATGTCAACTGTTTCGTACTTCATTACGTCAGTTTCTTCGTCTAGAAGTTTTCTGATTGTGGCTTCGATGAACGACATTGTGTCTTCTTCTACGGGTAGTTGCGAAGTGTTAGCCATTGGAAAAGACGGATTATTCTGCTTCAGTAAGGTTTTTTGAAAGACAGGTTTATTATGGTGTTCTGGTTTTTGTTTCTCCAGAAGTCTTTCGAACATTTTCTGCTGCTTAATGGTAACTGTGAGATGAGAATTTTAAATATTTGATTTCCAAGTATAAAAACGAATTTTAAATAAATATTTATTAACTGACGAGCGCTTATCTCCAAAACGCGACGAATGACTGTTATTCTTTGCACGCACTTCTTGATGTTATCTGTAGATATTTTCGTACTATGTCTTTATCTCGTGATCTAAGAAGAAAGGCTAGTTGGCTGAGAAACTTCTTGTTGTTCCTGACATTGCCAAAAGTTTTGACATCCTTTTTAATTTCTATCCGGGATGCCGGCGATTTCAGATTCAGCATACGTTCAATATTCCACAATTTTATTTAAAAAATTAAAGTCGTTTTCGCACTACTTTTTTAACACATCCTGTATTCTTCAAACAGTTTTTAAAACGTGCATACTCTTGTCCTACAACTGTTGTATTTAATAAGCTCTAAACCTTTTATACAGAGAGCCAGTATTGGATTTTTACGCACTGTTGGACTACTTATGGTATTATATCTGCTGTGTTAACAAAGAAAATTATTTCTATGTATTGTAAGACTTTTTTCATGCAGATTGTATAGATTGTACAAGTACAGGCTCAACCAAAAAAAAAGTTATATGAGTACTTCTTGTTTCCGAATTGTTATAATAAGTACATATAAAAAAAGTCGGTTTTGCTATTTTTAAAGCCTGCTTAATTTCCTCCATCTAAATAGGTTATTGTGTATCTACCAAATAATAATTACTAAAATCATGTACATATTATTGATTAGCATAGACAATATCCAAAAATGTAGCTTCTTATATAAAAAACTGAAAAACACTGAAATAAATACTAGAATTATTTCTTTCTTTCTATTTCAATGAACTAATTACTACTGTGCCTTTAAAGATTTTTATATTATGCTAATAAGTATCGTTATATTTAACTGCGGTTCTTTTATATATAGAGTCATTTAGATTTTCACCAGACAGCTACAATAAAGGTTTAAAAATTGTCACCGATTTTAGAACGGCCTGAATATTCTCTGAAAGCTTCAAAATCAAATTAACAGGCTATACATGTCCTCTAAAAATCATCGACCCATTCCCACCGCAGTAACGAAATAAGAGAAACAGATCCAAAAGACGCAACGCGATGTTGCCATGTTAATCTTATTGTGAAATTGAAGTATTCCCTTGAATTACCATAAAACTTTATCAGGAAACATTCCCTGAATACCTATTTCTTTTTTTGGTAAATTTTAAAGTTTTTAAAGAACTTCCATAACAACTATTACTTACAAATATGTAACTCTAGCTTCTTACCTTTTACTAATTAGATAACGTAAAAGATAGGCAAATTTTTTGGTATTAAAAATGTCTGTTATTAAAATAGATATTGTGTACCTTAGTTTTAAAGGGTTTTATATTCCGATTAAGTTCAAATTAAGTGTTAATCTTTAAAAGCATATTTTTAATTTAAAATTATTACAAAATCTTATAAACATAGGTCCGCAAGAGCGTTGTTCTAGTTCTTACATAATCGTTAAAAAATCTCATTTACCGGGTTCTAGCGCTTGCCAAAAAATTACAATTTTGAACAAAACTGAGGCGCGATATAAGGATGAAATAGTAAAATCAGTAGTCAAAGGACTACTTATTCAAGCGACGTCAAATTTTGCAAAATCTTCCTTCGTAAGAAAAATTATTAATAAAAGTGCAAGTTTTAACTTTTCTTGAGCTGAGGCAAAACTCGTTTTTTATATATGCCTAGCTTTCAGAAAGGCTACGATATAAAGGTATATATACAAGATTATTATGTATCCACCTAATAATAAATTGGTTTATATTTATTCTAAATCTTGTTATTAAAAAATTATCATTATATTTTTTAAGGTTAAGGGTTTTTTATGAAAAAATATATTTACCTGATTTAATTGAAAAACGGGTCTATATTTAGGACACAACTAGAATTTATTTCATTTTATGTGAAAAAGTTATTTAAGTGATACGATTAATGAATTGACCGCTAAAACAATCACAGAGCTCTTGTAACCATTGTAAATTATTACTAGGACTGTTTTCGGTTATAAGAACCTAGTTTATTTTAATAAAATTTTTAATTTTATTCCTCAATTGCAGAATTTATTTTTGACTGTTTCAATGTCGTTAAATGTTATGAATATAAATTGATTAAATCGTATGTCTTTTTTCTTATTTAGATGTTCGTTGCCAACGATAATCTCCACCGTTGTAATAAATGTTCTTTTGTTAGAATTTTTTCGGAGTTTAGAACCCCGTTGCACTTGTTACAATCGAGGCAGAAAAAGTAAACTAAATTTGACTTCTTATTTGACTCAGCAAGATTTTTTAGCCTGGAGAAATTTTTGCCTATTTTTAATATTTTTTGTCACCTATTTTAACGTTCACATGTTCTGAAAGAATATTTTTTAGTTTATGAATCAATTTGTGATAAAAAGGTAGTTAAAAATAATAGGTTTGTTAATTTTCAGGAATTTTTTCAAACATTGTGATTGGTAGCTTAATTTTGTTATTCATTCGTCCGGTAAGTTATTTTTTATATAGAGAGAAGCTCTAAGTATACTGTAGCTTCGATTCGATTACCTAATATTTATTTGTAATAAATACCATTAAATTTGCAATAGGTTGTTTCAAAATCAAACTGTACTATCTCTAGAAATTTTGTTTCAGTTAGATTAGGTTCTTAAAACCAAAAAAAAAATTCGACCAAAAAAATTAATTGAAGAGATTTTCTTTGGCAACGAACGCCTAAACAACAAAAAAAGAGATAGATGATCTAAGTATTATGTATTCACAACTATTAAAGACTTTAAAATAATCAAAAATAATGTCACCACTTGAGCAAAAAGACGTATATATATATATATATATATATATATATATATATATATATATATATATATATATATATATATATATATATATTTAGGTCTTAATGAGTGCGATCGACTAGTTGAAAGACGAGAACAACTAGCGCCAAAATGAATACACAAAACAACATCAGAGTCACCAACAGGAGCCAAACCGACTTGATAATTTATTTACCAAGGAGCAGCATTTAACCACCTGTGGCGAAACTCGTAACATAAGAGTAGTAAACCAAAAGTGGGAAAATGTTAGCGCGGCAAGAACTAGTTTATAGTATGGATTTTTTTGGGATAACCGCAAAATCAATGGAATTTGCCAAACTATGGACACATGTTTCCGACTTAAGGTCTTCATCAATACAGTCAACTAGTTGAAAGACGAGAACAATTAGGGTCAAAATAAATACACAAAAAAACAGCAACGTCACCAACAGAAGTAAAACTGACGTTTGAAATTACTAAGAGAACATCCGAAATCTTCGCCGGACTTGATACTTTATTTACCACGGAACAGCATATAGCCATCTTTGGCGAAACTCATAACCCAAGATCAAGAATCAAAAGTTGGAAAATATTAGCGCAGCAAAAACTAGTATATAGTAGAAAACGGATTTTTTCTGGATGATCGCCAAAGCAATGGAATTTGGCAATCTATAGACACGTGTTTCTGACTTAAGGTCTTTATCAGTGTAGTCAACTAGATGAAAGATGAAAACAACTAGCGCCAAAATGAATACACAAAACAACACCAGAGTCACCAAAAGGAGCAAAACCGACATTTGTGATTAATTATCACGATAATATCAAAAATCTTAGAGTATCAAGTCCAGCGAAGATTTCTGATGTTCTCTTGGTAATCACAAATGTCGGTTTTGCTCTTGTCTTGTCTGGTATTATTTATATATATATATATATATATATATTTATATATATAAATATATATATATATATATTTTAGATTTATTTTTCTTTGACCTATTTCTTCAAAAAATATTTTGTTGTATTTTTCTTGGTTTAAGGTCAGTTGGTATATTAAGTTAATAAAACCATAGTTTTGTTTTTGTCAAATCTAAACTAGTTTATAGACATTTAGGCTCGACAATACATAAAATAGTTTCAAATGGTCTTACCCCAGAACGTAAAATCAGTATTCCAGACGAAGGTATCGGGAACACAATATAAAAAACAGTTACGACAAACACCCGTAAACTGACTCAACAGATTTTTATAATCAAAAGATACATAATATATTTTTTTCTTAAAATATTTACAGCTACATGTTATTGCTTTGGACAAACACGACAAAATGTCTTCGATCCTAAATAATTCTATTCAACCTTGGTTTTTTATTTCGAAACACTAGTAGCGTAATATTTGATCTTAATTTATAAACAATTACTAGTCGCTGTTTTGAGTTCTATAGAAGATTCCTTGAAAATCCATTCTGGTCTACTTATAATATCGATATCATCAGCATAGGTAAGAATTTGAGTGGATTTATTGTAAATTGTTCAAATGATAATGATACGTGAGAGCCTTATTACCTTCTCGAGTGTTAAGTTGAACAAAATGCAGAACTGTGCAATTTCCTGATGCAGTACATTGAAGGTTTGAAATATTTCTGAGAGGCTCCATCCACTAGTACTCCACACTGAACTTATATCCGTTCATACCAGCCTTAATATGGCGCAAGTCTTTTCAAATAAGACCAACAAAAAAAACTGTGCTATTAAAAAAACAATCTGAATGAGTTAAAATAACAACAGGTCAGTCCTGTCAGAATGGTTCAGGATGCATAATTTAATAATTTTAACCTAATAAACCTACTGACGTCGGATACTGGACGGTTCGGGTAGTTGCCTGAAACACACTGATAGATTTAAAAATCCTGGTTTCAAATAAATAAGAGCGAAAATAATAAAATAAAAATTAAGGCTATTTGTATACATGGTACACCAATAGGCTCCCACAAAATTGGCATTCCTATTATCGAGAACTAAAACAACATAAGAAAATTAGAAAAATCTACTGAAACCCAGGATCTCCTATATATTGTGCTATGCAAAACAAAACCGAAATTCTCAAATTTAAAAGATCAGACAAAACGAAAATTGACACGTTGAAAATGTATTATATAATTTATTTTCGTTAGTCAAGCTAGAGTTATTTCGCAGGTACTTACCACAAAACATCGATTTTGAGAAATTGGCTTTTAACCAATTATTAGCCATAAAATTGATACGCTTTACAACGGCATAGCCATACTCTTTAGATATAGCCGAATTAACTAAAAATATTTTTAAATTAATTTCTTTTGGCAAACTGATATATATATATATATATATATATATATATATATATATATATAAAACTAAAAACAAGGAATAGTGTAACCTAAATTGTCTAATGAGCTTTCTTGAATCTGGCAACATTGTCAGCTTACAAGAAGCAGGGGACTGGGATGGCATCCGCGTGCAGCTGGGACCCTGCTCGAGTCGAGAACGACAGAAAAGAATCTTGGTCGTCGCCATTTCCCTCGCCCGATCACGGATCCATATTATGTTCCCGTTTATAAACGGAATGGTCCGTTTATGAGCTTAGAAAGGGTGTTGTTTTCATTTCCTTTGTCAGCGGCTAGCTTTTTTTAAGTAAAATCGACTTAAATAAGGAAACTAAAATGAGAAATAATATATAGCTTCTATATTTCAATTAATTTAAAAGATTTTTGATGTGTAAAAGCACGAGAAGTAAAAAATTATTTTAATGATATTTGAAAACTTTCTTGACCGATTTAGAAATTGTGTAGAAGAGACTGACCTAGTCTAACGGCTTGTATGTATGTATGTGCCTATGGACGCGATTTGCAACTACCGAATGAATTTGAATGAAGTTTACATCGTTTGTAGAGCAAAATTATAAGGTGCTTTTAGTATAGAAAACTGCTCGAAAATGTTCGAAAGAATGTGAATATCTGACAAACTGATTTTATCATTTGTATGGAAAGTGCTATTAACGAAAATACAGAAAGAAGTTGGTCATATCATAATATAATAAAAAAGCAATATATGATCAAAGTTTACAGAATTGAATATTTCTGTAAACTTTGATATGACATAGTAGAAGAGAGTTTTTGCAACGCCACACTATGGGAACCTTTCGTACAATAGCGTAACAAAAGTGGATAAGGGAAATTCTTAATTTCGAATAATTGTTGATATTTTGACATACTGAAATAGAATGTTTTATCACACTTCTGTTGTGATTGTGGCAGAGCATCGAATAACATCTTCATTTTTATGAATGCATTGCTCTGTAATCTATTTTTTCTATAGTTTGGTTGCTTAAATAAATATCTAATTGAACAATATTTTTAAAATTTTCAAATATTAAAATTATTTATTAATTTTTTTTGAGATACGACCTGTAACTTATGTGATTCTGCATTAACTTATATTTTACACTAAGTTTTCTTCTAAAATGACTGAAGAGTTATACAATATTCGCAATAAAAAATATTTTCACGTCCCAGACAACCTTAAAATATGAGCCAAAGTCCTCGACATCAAAAATCCATCAGCAGTTCGAAATATTGCATTATTTAAAGCATATAGATGCTTTAAATAATGGCTAAAAAATTAACAGGCAATTTAAAAATTTGCTTTTTAAAATGGTTAATAACAGTTATTCTGATATTTCAACATATGGTTGTTGAAACAATTTGCTGTTAAATTTGTTAAATCTTCAGAATCAGTTGGTGAAGTAAAAAAGCTTTGCCACATGAAAATTATGCTCAGATTTCTTTAAAATAGTTTAACAGGTTTATTTGATATTTTTTCCTAAATTACCCATAATTATTAATATACACGTATGCAAACGGAACTAAGAGAAAAAAATAACGACTGATAAAAACACACATCACCTGTATTCGATAATAAGTCAGCTGTCAATAATTCATTAAAGATGTTATTTACTGGGCACCATTTGATTATTGACAGCAATATTTACATATTTATAGGTAAGTGTGGTTATCATCATCAGTTATTTGTGGTTAAATATTCATAAGTTCATTTAAATAGGATTGGCTTTCGACAAGACATTTGTCACAATTTTAATTGGTCGTGTTTTCGATTATCACTTTCTTTTATCTATCTTGTATTTATTACATTTCAGAACGCAAAATACACTTGATTTTTCTTGGTCTAAAAAATGCATGAGTTTAAAATTTTAGTTCACCGGTATTAGTTTTTAGTTATTGTGAACTAGCGCAGCGCGGAAAACTGGAAACGTTAGCTAATAAAACGATTGATTCATTAAAGAACTTTTTCTCACGTTTATTTAACTTCACTTTTCTTTGTATTCGTTTCTTTGCATGTTTGTCTGGTTAAAATCTTCTAATGACTTTTTTATCCACTGCTACTTAATGCATTAAAATCAAGTTTTTTATGCGTATACAGTCCGCGTGTCAGTACGATTTTAAATTTCAAAGTCTCAAGTTGGCTATGACAATATGACGACCAAACATTTTTTTTCCGTCACAATTGAAACATTGTGTCTGGGTGTATTTAAGACTGCCAATTATGAATTTTTCTTTAAGCTTTTAGAAATTTAAATTGGAGGTCCCAGCACAGCGGACGAATTTTCTCATTTACGCAGATCCGTCTGAACATCGATATTTGCTGCTATTTAACTTTAACTTTAACTCCTAAAAGTTTGTCGTTTATGCGGATTCGAATGAAATTTGAAAAATAAATTTGCAACTCGACAATTGGTAGTAAAGGCCGTTTTCCATGCTGCAATTCTTCTTTGCAATAGTCTTGAACAAAAGCATGCGCAGTTTGACAAAAGGTACAAGTGGCTTGCCACTGCGCATGCTTTTGTTCAAGACTATTGCAATTTGCAAGAAATAATTGCAGCATGTAAACGGCTTTAAGCCATCTAATAACAAGAAAAAAATGTTAAATTGCATTTACCCGGAACTTCTTTCGTTATGAATCCTTTTACTTTCACTAAATATTAAAATTATTTACCAAATTTTCAGGGATTCATTAATCGGTTACGGCAAGTTTACGAATATAACGAATGTTATATTTATAACTTATGTATTTGCACTGAGCTATCGAAAAATATGATTTTTTTTCGATCAATATTTCGTTTTTTTTTCATTGTTTTTGTTTAAAGGTAAGTTTCGCTTTGCCTATAAAATTGTAACAATTTTCCTTCGACAATAAAGCATACTTTTGTTTGTTTACTAGTAATATTGAAATGTGACTTATTTTAGATCTCCACATACTCATTCAGTAACAAATAAATAATATCAGACATTTTTATTGAGCGCCATTTTGTTCTACCATCTAGGATTCGTACCAATATTTTCCCAATTTCAACTTATGTGCCACACTTGATTTTTGGGTATAATCTAGAAGAAACTGAATAATTGGTTTTCCTAACATTGATATTTTAAAAATTTCATTAGATCGCAATTTTGTTTATTCATGTTGAATTCATACCAAAATTTTACCAGTTAAGCTTTATATCACATCTAATTTTTATAGTTTCAAGTCCATTGAATAAGATTCTTTACGTTGGTTTTTTTAAATATTTTATTTGGCCGCCATTTTGTTCATCCATATTTGTACCACAATTTTACCACATTAGTAATTGCACACAATTTGAAATCAGTCTAATAGGCATAATTTTCGATACTGATTTTTAAAATATCTTATTAGGCCACCATTTTGTTAACACATTCTCATATGACCCATTATATTTGAACAGAATTTAAAGTCAGTCGGGAAAGTAGTTTTTTAGCTATGCCACGAAATGGCAGACAAACGGACAGACAGGCAGACGGACAAACAGAATTTAGAAACCATGTTTTTGTTCGGCATCTAGGGACACTAAAACCTGAAGGTCTGTAAAAACCTGAGGGTAAGTTTTTTACGGTTTATTTGGCCACATTTTGTTCCGCTATCTATTGGCACTATTGCACAAAATTTGTAATTAATCTAATAAGTAGATTTTTCAGGCTAATTTTTAAAATATTTTATTGAGCCGCCATTTTGTATCACACATTGATGTACCACTGTAAAATTCCTTTAAAATACTTGATGTCTGAGATAAGTTGGGTTAGTAGTTCTTTAGTAATATTTTTTTAACAATTCACTTTGTCGTCATTTTGTTCCGCCATTTTAGATATTTACCAAAATATTACCAGGTTAACCTCATATGACTCTTAATTCTTCTTCAAAATTTGGACTCAATCGGCTAAGTAGTTTGTTGCTATGCTATGCTGCGAACATACAGACGGACAGACTGTCGGACAAAACATGTTTTTTGGCGTGAAGGTCTGTAAAAACCTTGGAGGGTGATTTTTCCACGATTACAGTATTTCGCGTTAATAAGGGAAGTAGTTATTCACACAATATTTTTTTACAATTCCAAATAACTAATAGTTTTATTAATCAAAATTTGCTGCCAAATTTTTGGACCTCATCGTTTTTTTAATCATACTTATTGTCGAAAATATATTTCTGAAAGACCTTAAATACACTTTTAATCATATTATAAAAATTTGTATTTGCTCAAAAACATGCGCAAAAATTCAAGTTTTGAACTATTTAATTAAAGGTAGACTATTTTAAGACGAATGTAAACGCACAAGCACTTGAATATGAAATATTTATTGTTTTATCTGATTCATTAAACAGTTTTTGTTTAAATTGGACCAATATTTCTGCATCAATATACATATTTGATAAGACTCTCGACAACATTTTATTGTGTCACTTGTTTCCAAAGGCAACTTTAACAAAAGTATCTAATTTATGTAAATACATAAAATCATTTTTGCTTATCTATAATATAAACAATATAGACAGCTAATTATTGGTTATATTTATGCAGATTAAAAATAGGTGTTGAATATAGTGAAAAATATGGATGCCGAACTTTAAAAACCTTAAAATTTGTAATTGACTGTAATAATCCTCTGCAGGTCAAGAGTCAATAACCCAGAATAAAAATATTTTGTACAGAGGCGTATCTGCTAAAACTTCTTTATTTTAAACACAATTTTTGAAATTTCAAATTTAAAAGTTATAAAACCTATTTAAACATTTGACCATGTGCTGTTCTTTACAAATTATTAAGTTTTCAAACATGGAATGGGTTTAAGGTAGCTGAATGTTTTATTTTATTTATTTATTTAGGAGATACAATTTTCATATCTATAACATAATGCCCTTTCAAACAGGAAATACTTTTTAAATTCTCTATTATGTAAGTATATAATTAAATATTATAACGGCTAAATTTTGTACAGATACTGTTTATGTATAACATTGACAAAATAATATATTAAGACACTACCATTGCCCTTTTTTGATCATTTTCATTACAATTATTTCCAAAATCTGTAAATAATTATTAAAACGAAAATGCTTAGATCTAACAGTGGAAGGAAATTATACTAAATGACTTAAAAGAAGAAAACAATATTCAATATTTTGTTTGTATAAATAACAAATTATTGCATTTTGTTGTAAAAATAATTCCAAGAATTCCAAACTGTAGCTATATTTTCATTTTTATTAGGTACAATCTAACAAACTTCTAGGTTTTAGTTTTATAATTTAATTTACTAAGTAGCTGTTTTTATGTCATGCTTAACAGGCTGTCGTCCTTTGTGTGCGCAATCTTAAAACATGTTTTCGATTGTTTTGATTTAATTCATTTTTATGCACAAAAATAAAGAGAAAATTTAGTTGGTTAATATTTACGATAAAATAAACAATCCCAAGAAATAATGCTATCCTCTATATATCTTTGATGGTTTTTACAAAAACTTATATCTGTAATTTTTTATTGCATTATGATTGACCATAATAATATATGATTTTATCAAATAACGATAAGACTACACCACTACCACCACTGCCTACTATTGAAAAATATCTCAGTACATACTAAACTGAAATGGAGCGAATTTTGTACATGGGGCTTGTTGATCATTTCCGATTCAATATTGATATTGGCAATTTTGCTAAGTTTCGCACAAAATGAGTAAACTTCGATTTCTAATGGAGTGTAACTCCATAGCTATTTTTCTTTGCCTTTTTTTGTGTAAATTTGGAAAATTTGGCAGTTTTGCTATAATGCCGTCTAGTCAGACAAAATCAATATTGGGGTTATTTTGTATATTTAAGTCATAGACATAATAGGATAACGGACTGGTTTTTGCGACGCTTTACGCAGTGCGAGAGAGATGGGTCTAGTTATGGCGGAAATTCCATTAGTTGCGAGAGGGATGGAGCTAATAAACGCCTTTAATTAGCCCAATCTCTCACACGTTGGCGTCAAGGTATATATATATAACCTATTATGTCAACGACTTAAGTG
Source organism: Kuschelorhynchus macadamiae (assembly GCA_030620095.1). Taxonomy (NCBI): domain Eukaryota; kingdom Metazoa; phylum Arthropoda; class Insecta; order Coleoptera; family Curculionidae; genus Kuschelorhynchus; species Kuschelorhynchus macadamiae. The sequence continues at coordinate 164,697 of JAUTXW010000980.1, read as the reverse complement.
TAGAAGTTACGGTAATACAATACATGACAGTTACTGGTACTTGTTACGAAAACTGAAGTATTGTCATATCTCAAAATAACAAATGTAACATAATTTCATGTTATAGTGCTACCATAATAGTAGCAGGGCAGGACAATCAGAAGTAATAAAAATACATAGGTTACATATAAAAAGACGATAATTACTTATATTTTCTGCATATCTAGCAAAACTTGGTCAAATTTTCAATATGACCATCAGATCAGAAATAATCAAAAATCTCGATTTATGCAATTTAGTAAAGATAAATCAACTGTGTACCGAAATAGTTCACCGTTTTTGTACTGCCACAAAATTGTTGTAGGGGATAAATCCATAGCAGCAAAAATATGTATAAAGTTAGATTTAAAAAAAACACGAAGTTTACAAATTTTTTAGTCCAGTCCATAAAACCCGGGCACAAAATTGTATGCTTTTATATTACTTTGGAATTGGATATTTAATCATTCTGTTTTTTTAAAACATTTGATATAATTTTGGTTATATTTTTCTTAAACTTCAGTTTTTCCAATCTTCTCGCTATTGTGTTATTTATATATTTTAATTAGTATTCTGACAAATGTGTTTCGTATTTATATTTTGTGTTTTTTTCTAAATTATAAGTTTATTAAATTTATAATTATTCTTGTTTCCTTATTTAAATATTTTTTTTTCAGAATATAGTTTTGGGTCATCTGTATTTTTTTTATTATTATCTTTTCTAGCTTTCGAATGGTTGTTCTTTGTCTGTTGCATGTTAATACTTAATGTATTAAAATATATCGTATTTTTACTTCTACATACATTTGTTTACCTCCATAAACATGACGGAGAATTATAGTTAAAAAAATGTATATCATTTCATGGGCTGTTAATTAATTAATAATTAAACGTTAACCTGAAAGAAAAAACTGTTAAATCTGAATAATAATTAAGTAACCCAAAATCGCTTTTATATCATCGCCTTACATTTCATAGCACCTCTAATATCACGATTAACGTTCCTACAACTATAAAAAAATCGTAAAATGACATGACGACCCGGAATCATAAACAGCCTCTAAAAACTGACATTAAACTGACACTGATGTGTCGTGCGCCAACTTTTGATGGCTTGAGGTGGGTCGGGATATGGTTCATTGTAACAAAATCCTACGTTTATTGCTACTAAACAGGAGTGAACATAAACAAGCCATAACTTTTATTTTTATTGCCAGTAAAATACTCGTAAAATCAATGGGAATAAACGGACTTCTAACAGCTTGGCGACTTTTATGTTATCGTGCTCCCGTGAAGATTTTATGTTTAAGGATTTGATTTAATCATTAGCGGTAATGATTCTGAAGTTATAAACGAGCCACCAAATTTTGATGCAGTTAATTATAAGCAAGACCCCATCTCAGGCAACGCTAATAGTTTGGATATTGATTAAAGGATGAAAACTCACTTAAAATAATCAGCGTTTTGAATTTGCCGCTATCAACAAAAATTTTTTGCTTCTGACACACAAAAAAATGAACTCTAATCTTTCAATGAATTAAAATATTGGATAGTTTTTTTTAGTTTATTTTTTTTCGAAACTAAAAAGAAAATAAAATTTGTACCTTCTGTAATGGGGAGGAGGGGAGTCATTACTTCTGCCTTATTGGTAGGGCCTTATTCATCCACATTAAGAAGGTTGGGTAATTTTTTGTTTTGTTCGACTGATGTTTTATTTGACGTTCTCCGTTCAAGTTTTTACTATTACCTATAATGCAAAAGTACTTACTATTCTTTTAACATATACACGGTGTTCCATATAATGCACTCTATAGACATTTGGTAAACCAAGAGAAACACGATATAGACTAAATTTAAAAAAAAATGCATAATCTAGTCTCAAGTAATACGCCGTTGAGAAATTTAAAGAATTGCAAGTAGTTGCGGAAAGATTCCCAAAAAAAACAAATTTTACCAAATGCGTTTCTATTTTTTTTTCATTTATTTGAAAAGATTTTGAAAACCTGATATCAAACTTCTTTTCTGATCTACGAGTCGTTTTTTCAGATTTTGAATCCGACGTTTCCTGTTCTGAAACCCATCGTCAACCACTTTTTTTAAATACTGATTTTTTATTAAATTTTTATAAAGATTTCGACCTCCCTAACCAATGATGTACCACACTTAAAAATTGTAGAGCAAATTTAGATTTTTACTTCCCTCGTAAAAGGATATTTTTTTAGATCTTTACCTTTCAGGGCCCTTAGATGCCGCAAAACATGTTTTCTCAATTCCGTCTGTCCGTCGATCTGTCTGGTCGCGACATAGCTAAAAGGCTACTCACTCGATTGTCTTCAAATTTTGGGCAAAAATTATGGGGGATGACATGGTAACATTTTGGAAAAAATCCAATAGATCAAAACAAAATGGCGGCCGGTTGAAACGTTAAAAAAATTATTACTAAAAAATTACTACTCCGATTTATCTAAAATTTTGCACAAAAATCAAGTATTAGGTATGAATCAAGTGGTAAAATTTTGATGAGAATCCAATATGGCTTAACACAGCGGAGGCTTAATAAAATATTTAAAAATTCAACCTGAAAAAACTACTTATTGACTGATTTCAAATTGTATGTCATGAGTCATAACTAATTGTGGTATAGAGATGAACTAATAAATTTGTTACTTCAAGATGGCGGAATAAAATGGCGGCTACGTAAAATATTTGTAATCGTGAAAATTCACCCTTCAAGTTTTAGCATCCCTAGATGCCAAAAAATATGTTTTTATGTTTTATCGATTCCGTCGGTTTCTCTGTCTGTCACTTCTCTGGTAGCTTAAAAACTGAACTAGATTAATTTCAAATTTTGTTTAAGCATTAATTATAATATAGAGATAAACTGAAAAAGTTGTGGTACGAATTCAAGACGGCGGAACAAAATGGCGAACAGATAATATTTATTTCCCTCGTGAAAAGGAAGTATTGTAGTCGTAAAAAATTACCCTGTGAGATTTTTTCAGATCTTCAAGTTTCAGGGTTCTTAGATGCCGAAAAACATGTTTTCTCAATTCCGTCGGTCCTTCTGTTCGCAGCATAGCTGAAAAACTACATATCCGATTGACTTCAAATTTTGGTAAAAAAGTAAGGGTGATATGGGGATGACCTGGTAACAGTTTGGTAAAAGTCCAATATGGCAAAACAAAATGGCAGCCCAGTGAAATATTATAAAAATTATTAACTAAAAACTACTTATCCAAATTATCTTAAATTTTGTATAAAAATTGAAAATCAAGTATTATGTAGGAATCAATTGGTTATCCAACATGACGGCTTAATAAAATATTTAAAAATTCAGTCTGAACAAAATCCATTAAGTACTGATTTCAGATTGTGTGCCACAACTAACTGAGGTATAGGGAAGAAGTAGTAAAACTATGGTACTAATTCAACATACCGGAACAAAATGGCGGTCAAATAAAATATTTATAATCGTGAAAAAATCACATTCTCAGTTTGCAGATAATTTCAGGTTTTGGCGTCCCTAAATGCCAAAAAATATTTTTGTCAATTCCGTCGGTCTGTCTGTCAGTTTGCGGCATAGCTTAAAAACTACTCATCAGAGTAACTTCAAATTGTAGTCAAAAATTAAGGGTCATATGGGGACGATCTGGTAATATTTCGGTAAAAATCGGACATGCCGGAACAAGATGGCGGTCTAGAGAAACGTTAAAAAGTTATCCAATTTCCTCAAATTTTGCACAAAATCTATTGTTACATAGAAATGAACTGGTGGCGTGTTGGTGTGAAAAAAAAACTACTCATTAGAATAATTTCAAAATGTGTGTGCACCCATTAAGTGTGTTTAGAGATAAACTAATAAAGTTGTGGTACGTTAAATAAATATTATTTTTGTATGTGATGTACTTATAAAATATTGGTAAGAATTCAATATGATGGAACAAAATGGCGCCCAACAAAAATTTTTAAAAACATAGTTATATGTGTTACTAAATGACTGTGTACTGACCTAAATTGAGGCACACTTCACAATCCTAATAAAAAGAAAAATTCATAACGTTTTATCCTCATAATGCAGCGTGTCTTGTAGTTTAGTTTCCTTTACAGTAGATACAAATACATTTGTCTTTCCATTCTTAAAGGGCTTTATCATTTACCTAGAGCTACCGTATAGTAGAAAATTGAGCCTTACCGTTTTTATTTTAAATATTTGTTTGATTCCAGGTTTTTTTAGAATACTGAACAAAAAATGTATAACGAGATTCTAGGTATTTTTTTTAAATATGTCCAATAAAAAAAAGAAGTATCTGTGTCAATGACTTTCACGATTTTGTGATGGGAAAACGTGGTTTTCGTGTGCTGGGAACTCTAAAACGTCGAAAACACCCAAATGATATTTTTGGAAAATGTTTTCGATTTCGGTACATTTCCTATATAGCCCATATTTTTTATTAATAATAGATTATATGCGCTGTTATACGATTTTGAGAGATAAAAATACCTCTGTAGTTAGATTAAGCAAGGAAAATTTGGATAAATTCCAAATTGTTTTAAAGGGCAAATTTTATTTTAAAAAATTTGTTAAAATTCCTTACTTTTGGAACTCTGTTTTTTATTGTACTCTCTAAATCGTAAACAGATATATTTTTTATGTACTACAAATACACTTTTTAGGAATTTACAAATTCCATAGTGAAATATGTAATACTTATAATTAATCGATTATATAGTATCTGTTCATTATAGAACTCCAACTAAATGTCTAAAATCGGCGTGTGTAACATATACTACCGTTTCAAACATTTTAATTTGGCGTCATTTTATTCCATCATATTAAATTCCTAACAATATTTTATTAATTTCTTTCTACCTATGCCACACTTGACTTTGGGCCTTAATTTAAAATTACTTTAATAAGTAGTTTTTACATTGACCTACTACCATTTTCTTTAGTCATGTTGAATACCTACCAGTTTATTATTATGCAATTTTTAAATATTTTATTGGGCCGCTATTTTGTTTTGCTATCTTGGATCCATATCAAGATCTTACTAGTTCATTCATATGTAACACTCGGTCTTCATGCAAAATTTGAGGTAAATTGGATAATTACTTTTTTTAGTAAACATTTCTTTAACATTGTTCCGTCATGTTATATTTTTACCAAAATATTACCAGGTCATCCCCATATGACTCTTAATAACGCTAAAATGTAAAGTTATGTAAAATCTGAGGGTGTGTTTTTTCACGGTTACAAACATTTTATTAGGCCGCCATTTTCTTCGGTCATCTTGAATTAGTAATACAGTTTTACTAGTTAATTCCTATACCACAATTAGTTATGGCACACAATTTGAAATCAATCCATTAAGTAGTTGATTCGTACCAAAATTTTACCAGTGGATTCCAGCATAATACTTGATGTTTGTGCAAAATTTGAGATAAATTGGATACGTAACATTTCACTATACCTCCATTTTGTTTTGCCATATTGAATTTTTACCAAAATATTATCAGATCATTCCAATATATCCCTTAATTTTGTATCAAAATTTGAAGTTAATCGGGTAAGTAGTTTTTAAGCAATGCCGCGAACTGACAGATAGACAGACCGACAGACGGACCGACTGATTTAATAAAACATATTTTTTTGGCATGTAGGGACGCTAAAACGTAAAAATATGTAAAACCTGAAAAGGTGATTTTTTCACGATTACAAACATTATTTTACTAGTTAACCCCTTTACCACAATTACTTATGACACACAATTTGAAATCGATCCATTAAATATTTTCTTTCAGACCGAATACTTAAATATTTAATTAATGCGGCATGTTGTTCCGCCATCGTTCAAAATTTTATCAATTGATTCCAACATAAGTCTTTAAGTAGTAGTAGTCTTTAAGTTATGCTGCAAAATGACAGAGAGACAAACCGACAGACGGACCGACGGGAGTGATAAAACATATTTTTTGGCATCTAGGAACGCTAAAACGTGAAGATATGTAAAAGCTGAGAAAGAGATTTCTTCACCATTACAGACATTTGATTTGGCCGCCATTTTCTTTGGCAATCTTGAATTAGTACCACAATTTTATTAGTTGATCTCTATAGCACAATTAGAAATCAATCCATTAAGCAGCCTTTTCAGGCTGAATTTTTAAATATTGTATTAAGCCGTCATTTTGTTCCGCCATCATGATTAGCACCGAAATGTTACCAGTTGATTCCAATATAATACTTGATGTCTGTGCAAAATTTTAAATAAATTGAATAAGTAGTTCTTTAATAATATTTCTTTTAACAATTTACTACGCCACCACTTTATATTGGATTTTTAACAAAATGATACCAGGTCATGCCCAGGTGACCCTTAATTTTTGATAAAAATTTAAAGTCAATAAGATTAGTAGGTTTCTCGTTATGCCGCGATAGACTGACCTATAACGTGAAGATCTGAAAACATCTCAGATGTTGATTTTTTTCACGATTACAATACTCCCCTTTTACGAGGAAAGTAAAAATATTAACTTTCCGCTGCGTTTTAACAAAATGAATTCTCTATTGGCGATAAATTAACCGTTTAATACCGATCCCAGCCACGGATTAGCCAAATGTAAAAGGAACCGTTAAGATCACTTATTCCAATTGATTTTACGATTATGATCTCCATAAAAATCAGAGTTACGGCTTGTTTATATTTTAATTCTGTTTAGTGCCAATAACTGTTGGGTTTTGTTACAATGAACCCTGTGAGCAGGCCGCTCTAATGAGATGAAGTCGGCGAGAATATTATGCCCCATCACTGTCATTTTTATTGACACTCTTGATTATTTGTCGGTAGTTTTCGGGCCTATTATGTAAACCAGAGTGGTGTTTAATTAATTCGTTACGAGGCTACAGATGTTTGCACTTTTTTATGCTATATCGTGAAATAAACATCGCTATTATGCTTCATGCTTTAGGTATCCTCGTTTTATGCTTTCTCGTCATATACACACTCTAAATAAAGCAATTTTTACAAGAAAAATGGTAAAACTATACATTGTTAGTTAGACAATTTTTGAGCACTAATGGAATTGTTTACAAAATATGCATAACAAATAATGGAATATTCCAGTATAGTTAGAGAGCTCATGCCATTTTTGGTACAGGATCTGCCCATCCTTCAACGTTATAGATTTTTGCTCAGTTTAAATTCAAAAGCGATTTTTTCTCTGCTGTCGTCGACAGATATCACTTGATCAATTTAGATATTTTTTTAATCAAAACTTTCTACCCACAGACATACTGTCACTACTTACTTTTCATTTTTATTACAATTTTCACATGGAGAAATAAACATTTAATATATTATTTAAAGTCGTATTGTTGCACCAGAGTTCACGCTTACGTGACTGACTAGTGCTTGAGATGAACATTTTTCATGTTTGTTTAAACAATCCAAAGTGAGTTTTTATCAATTAGGAACGGAATTTTCATTGATCATTTTAATAAATATAATTTTGACTACCCCTACCCTCAAAGAGAACTGAATATCTATTTGTCTATAATGTATCTCAAAGATAAATCTGCAAATAACCCCTAAGATTAATAAGATGGCAACGTTGCCGGCAAACTACTTCAAGACTTTGTCGAAATCCGGCGGGTTTTATTTAGTCATATTATTATTCGATGTTTGGGCTTGGATTCAGTTTGTATATTTTTTGATTTTGGAATTTTAACTTTATGGGGGTGGTGGGTTTTATGAGATTATTATATAGTAGTCAGTTTTGTGTTTATCTATTTAAAGCTTTAGGTTGACATATACGCTGCCATAATTCTACTAAAAATATTTACAAAGCTCACAAAGAAATGATTTGTAAATATCCACACCGCTAAATATTGGGATGTAGGTGCCACTTTAAATTTTATAGTTTTTAAAAATGTAGTTGCTGTCGAATTTCGATGGGGGTTATTTAAATTAAAATTAAATTATGGCCTCCTAAATATGAAAATTTTATATTCAACTCTAAAATTTAATTTTCAAACAAGAAATTTAATTAACATGTGTTAATCTGCTTCGCTTGCCAAGCAGGGATAATCAGGAAAAACTAGCGGTAGGTAAAGTAGGTAAGTTTCACTGACTGCCAGGCATCTTGGCAAAATAATACAAAACCTATGACTAAACGAAGAATAAACTTTCCAAACTTAAATATGTAGGTCTAAGATAAAAAAAAAAACGAATTGGAGAACAACTTAAGGCTGCAGGATGTTCAACAGATAACGGCATATAAAGAAAGAGTTATCGATATAGACAAAGACTTTAAATGGATATAAATCACAAATCGGCCACCGAAAAAGAAAAACACCGATTTATTGGCGGGTATAACAAAAGTCTTCCACACTTGAAAACTCTATAATGCAGTTCCAGAGCCGACGCGAGAGTTCGCAGAGCCAAAAGCAAAATAGATTTGCGTACCCGCCTTTGACGGCAATCTGACGACTAAAAATAAAGGTTCCCAAAAGCAATTAACATGAATGGTTAACAAAAATATGTCGTGTTTTTGTATTACTTTCTTTAGTAATCTTTTACCCATGATTCGCTATATCAGGTTGAGACGGGTGATCGATCTAAACGCAAGGCTCATAAAAGTAAATAAACTAAAAAATAGTAGTCATAAAATATCAGTCGATACCTGTAGAGTGCAGGAAGCAAAATGGAAGACAACTGCATCAGGAAACGCATATGCTAATAAGAAGTATACAGCGATCAGAAAACAGCTCTTCCAGATAAATCGAATGAATGAATAATAATAGATTACAGAGGTATTACGCTACTAAATATTACAAATACAATTGTATTGAATTTTCTGGCTCAACAGGTCAACAGTAGACCAGATAATGACTATTCGGCAAATCTTTAAGAAAAGCTAGAAATTCGGCAAGGATGTCCATGGACTGTTTATAGACTTTGGCCAGGCATACGATGTCATTGCAAGATACAGTGTTTCTAAAGATAGGGAAATCCCTATTTCTTTTCAATATAGAACTGGAACTGGCCATTATACCAAGGAGCATAGCTGCGAAAATATTTACAGATCAGGAACAAGAAATGTCGTTTGTCTATCCGAATAATTAAGATATTGGAGTACTGTTAAATATAAGAAATAAGTTAAATATAAGAAATAACTGTTTATTGTAATATAAAAGGAAACAAAAAACTAGGCCTTAAAGTCAACGAGGGCAAAACTAGGTATATACATTTATAGATCAGGGCCAAGAAATGTCGTTTGTCTATCCGAATAATTAAGATATTGGAGTACTGTTAAATATAAGAAATAACTGTTTATTGTAATATAAAAGGAAACAAAAAACTAGGCCTTAAAGTCAACGAGGACAAAACTAGGTATATACATGTTAATTCCAGGGCAGGTAGAACTAGAATCGGATGAAAAGTGTATGGAGTTTTATTACCTAGGAACACTCAATATTTTCAATACTAACCTTAAAAGTGAAATATAAGAAAACGGGCAAAAAGGCAGAGGATGTTTTATTTCTATAGAGTAGGTATTCTGAAATCAAAAATTCTCTCAAAAATATCAAAGATTAAAATATATACTTACAGATCGGTTACATACGGCATAAACAAAACAAGATGATCTCTAACTTAAAAGATTTGAACGAAAAATCCTAGCTAACAGAAAACTACCAAAATAACAAACGCAGAACTAGAGAATTTACACAAAACGACAACGTAAGAAAAGAGAATATAGCAAACGATTCAGATGGCAGGTTATGTTCAGACGGCAATGCCGGATAGAAGATAGAGCTAGATATACGTGTGGGGAAGATCCCAGGAGGACGGTGAAGCGATAATAGATAGTTTTGTTTAGTATTGTAAATTGAGGAGAAACTTACATTTTGTATGTTCATAGCTCACAGAATAGGACAACTAGTTTTATTTGCAGCCAAATTGCTGATCCTTTGGGTGTTCTATATTGTCGCAAAGTGTAAGAAGGTGGTCTCGCTATCATAATAATAAATTTTATAAAGAGCGTTAGTATCGGCATAAGGCAGTACGAATCCTCAGAGCAGCAGGAAAACGAGCTAGTAAAAAGTCTTTGGTACCATGAAAAACGGAAAGGCTATAGTTTGGAATGTTACTTGTTGAGATACTTTGGCTGTATCATTTTGTGTCCGAAATTTGACTTACATGTACTGCAATCTCGAAAACTATTATAGTTAGAAAGATGGTCAAATTAGGAAAGTTTTAGTTAATTTCATCACAGATTTTCGGCAGTTTTTTGAGGTAATTAGGAAAAGTAAAAATGTGCATTTTTAATTTTTCTATATAGTTCACCAAATACTAGTGTTGTGGTTTTAGGAATAATACAACAAACTCTTTTTAGAAAAATCTGGTAAAGGTAAAGTGAAAAATCCAGCTCTTTCTGTTTCCGAGATACATTTATTAATTTTCAAATTTTGTATGAACCCCATATTTGATTTTTGCAGCTTTTCAAAGAGCTAATTGACAGTTTTTAAATTATTTATGACAAGTCGAAATTATTATTTTCCTTCCTTTCCTTAAGTTCTAAAAACCAAAATCACTTTTTTGTTCATAGTAGGCTTTGATCACGCCCGTCCGCCATAATATAAAAAAATAAAGCTGCTTGTTATTATCCGCCTTCCCTCAGTTACTTTAAATTTTTTTAATTTATTTGTGTTTTCACATTAGTTGCTAAAGTTTATCAAGTAGAAAGGCCGGTACTTATTCAAACGAAGAAAAACTTGATATCATAGAAGTTTATTTTAAAACTAACAGGAATGCACAATTTGCAGTACGTGAATAAGAACAAAAATTTTCGGTGCCACATCAACCCAACGAAAGGCCTTTTAGGTCTTTAGTTGCTAATTTGCTAACGTATGGGTCTTTTTCAAAATCTAAACACAAGATCTTAAAAATAATAATGAAAGGGATGCATTTATCGTAGCAAATGTCAGTAATAATCCAGGAACATTGGTAAGGAAAACTGAAGAACAAACAATGGTATGGTTCAGGTCTTCACCGAAATGATTTTATGATTTGTTTATAAATAAATGCCGAGAAGTACCTAATTTTCATTTCAAGTTCTTTGGACAGACGAAACGCGACTTACAAATGAATTGAGTCACACTTGGTTGCAGCAAGATGGCTGTCAAACTCACAATATTAGATACGTAAGAGAGGTTCTTAGAGATACTTTTGGCAATAAAGTTATTGCTTGACCGGCGAGGTCACCAGATTTTACACCTTCCGATTTTTCTTTATTCTGAAACGCAAAAAATGGAGTATATGAATTTTTTCCACCAGAAAATCGCGAAGTACTGGAACAGAGGGTACGAAATGTTATTATTAGAATCAACGGGAACATCTTAAAGTTAGTTTTAAGGCTATGTGAAAAATGTGTGGATAATAGGGCAGACATGTATCATGAGTTTTTAAACATAAATACAGCACTTAACAAGCTCTTTCAAAAAATGCGAAAATGCGATTTACAAAAAAATTTGAAAATTCGCAAATGTATCTCGGAAACACGATAAGTTGAAATTTTCATTTTACCTCAATCAGTATAAATATAGTATAAAAAAGTGTCTTAATATTGTATTATTCCTAAAACCACAACACTCATTTAGTGAGCTACAGAGAAAAATTAAAAATACAATTTTTTTCTTTTTCGTAACTATCTCAAGATAGATAATTTAAATCTTCAGTTAGAATCAATTTTGTAATGAAATTCTCTACTAACTATACTAATTTTACCATATTTCTCGCTATAATTTTCGAGATAGTAATACAGGTAAGTCTAATTTTGAACACTCTGTAAAAAATTTAACATAAAATAGTCCGAAAAGGCAGCCAGACCTTTTAAAATATATTAAAAACAAAAGTCTACTGAATTCTCTGATTCGTATAATTTCATACTTTTTTCTGTTAAAACTTATTTCTCGTTATAATTTTCGAGATAGTAATACAGGTAAGTCTAATTTTGAACACTCTGTAAAAAATTTAACATAAAAAAGTCCGAAAAGGCAGCCAGACCTTTTAAAATATATTAAAAACAAAAGTCTACTGAATTCTCTGATTCGTATAATTTCATACTTTTTTCTGTTAAAACTTTTGGTATATGGGGAGAAGACTAAAAAATTGTATCAAAGAAATTGGTTAATTTTTTTTCTCTTATTAATAAACCACAATCAACCTCTCTCTCTTGATTCAAAAAATTAATTTGTCTCTTCAAAGAGGCAATGCTAATAGAGCGTCAATTTTAAGAACAATACCGGAAACAAATATTTCAAGTCACTACTATTACAAAATACTTTTCAGTGGGTGATTGAATTTTAAGTATTATTACTCAATGATAAAAGTATGTGAAACATATTAAGTAAAATTATTAAAATATCAAAAAGTATTTGAAGTATTTCACTAGTACTAATCCTTGAAATAATTTGTATTAGCGGTTCTAAAGTTCTTTCTATAGTGAAATTAAAACCAAAATTTAATAATATTAAAAAGAACAAATAAGTTTAGATAAAATCATTCTAGTAAAAAGTAACATTATTTTAAAACCTCAATATATTTTTAGTCCTTTTTAAATTAAAGCAAAAATTACTACCATTGAAAGAAATGCCAATAATCCAAAATATCGTTTAGGAAGTTGGTCATTCTTATTTCGGCTATACAATTATGCTGTACAAAACTGATAAATCACTAGAAAAACAAAGCCTTTTTAGAAAAAAACCCTTAACGTTATGGGAACTTTTTAAATTTCCCATCCACTTTTAATTTCTATCACTATATCGTCACTTTATCTTTTAGTTATACATTGTAAAACACTTTGCATTTAAAAGCGTTAGCACCAAATCGAGCACTTAAAGACGCGGTATCAACTGACGAAAACCAGCCAAAGGTTAAATGATACACTAAAATGACCGTGAAAGACCCACCCCACCCCCAGTGGTGTCAAAATAATAAACACACAACCCTAAAATGCAGCATTTACAAGGTTGTGGAATATATGAACTGCTAAGTTGCCTTTTATTGGCTTCTCTAGGGGATTGAACAAGTGACCGAGCAAACAAACTTTTAAGGGACAACTTGCTTGTGTGCTTTTTAGTTGTCTGAGGATTTATTGTTTCAATTTTTTTATCCGAAATTAGTTTTATTTTTATAATTATAGATAATATTGCAGAAGTAGAAAAATGTTAATAATTTTTACATATTTTGTGGTTTGGTATACTTAATTGAAGGTTTTTTTTAATAAAAAACGATTCTTATCCTGTATATTCAAAGGTTTGACATTGCTTTTTCAAAAGCTGGGTAAATAGCCAATTCAAGAAAATAACGTTGTTGAACCTAAAATTCTAAAAGCATTAAATGTGTATGTATGTTTCAAGACCATTTAGTTAAAATCTTAGAAACACTTTGTTTTATAAAAGTTTTGTCTATAAAATGTCTTCCTCGGACAATTCTAGAGTCACAAAATGGGATCAAGAGTTGTTTTATTGGATATTACTAGCGTTTATTTTATGTATGGAATCTTTATGGCTTTATCGATCTGAGTCAGGGTACCTAGACTTTTGCGGTTATCTGATTTTAAATCTGGATGCCCCGACAAGTCACAGTGCTACATTCCCATTTTCAACGCTTCTCTAAAATTTTAGGTATCTATCTCTTTTTAATAACTTCTTTTAACGATTCTGATGAGGCTTATTGGCTAATCAGGCAATATTTTAAGGTACTTCAAATAATGCTAGAAATAAATAGCGGAGTCAATCTACCGGAAAATTTCGTGAAAAACCTTCCCCTCGGGTTTTTTTTTTTCGAAAAAACATGTTGATGGGATCATAAAGGAAGAAAACCTAGAGTTTTTGCATTGTACATCGAACAGAATTTTATTTCATTTTGGACAACTTATAAAGTTACAAGTATAGGGGGCTTCAATTAAATGTCTTTCTTGGACAATTCTAGAGTCACAAAATGGGATCAAAAGGGTTGCTTTATTGGATATTAGTAGCTTTTATTTTATGTATGGAATCTGTATGGCTTTATCGATCTGAGTCAAGGTACCTAGAAATTACTTTTGGGGTTATCTGATTTTAAATCTGAATGCCCCGACAAATCACAGTATATACTACATTCCCATTTTCAAAGCTTCTCTAAAATTTTAGATATCTAACTTTTTTCAATAACTTCTTGTACCGATTCTGAGGCTTATTCGCTAATCAGGCAATATTTTAAGGTACTTCAAATGATGCTAGAAATAAATAGTAGAGTCGATCTACCGGAAATTTTCGTGAAAAACCTTCCCCTCGGGTTTGTTGATGGGATTACAAAGGAAGAAAAACTAGAGTTTTTGCATTGTACATCGACCAGAATTTTATTTCATTTTAGACAACTTATAAACTTACAAGTATAGCGGGCTTCAATCGGTTTGATCGGAACAAAAAAAAAAACAGTTTTTTCGTTTTCAAATTTCTGACAAAAATGCCCTGATTTCAAATATTTATGTTCAATACATAATGTACAAAATAACAAAAACCAGATCACAAAAAGAATTTTCGAATTTTCTTCATAATTCTACTTGTGTTTAATGACTTTTAATAAAAACTTGTTAAAAGATACTTCTGTTGATCATTAATAAGCATACCAAGTTATAGAATTTTGTATCTAATAGAGCGGTTAAAAACTGCAATTCAATGTAAAAATTGAATTGCCTGTAGTTTTTGTGCAAATAGGCCAAATTCATTGTTTTATTTTTTAAATGCAGCTTTTTATATTCCCTTCAAAATGGCACTATTCTTTTCTAAATAACAAATCGTAATTAATTTCTTAATCATAAATTTTTTTCTTTAAATATTTATTTTTGTAATAAAATGTAGCCAAATAGTCACGAAAGGTAATCTTTGAACAAAAATATATGCATTTAAATTAACAATTATTTATTTTAACAAGCTTTTATTAGATTCACTTGTTTGTAACTAACTATGTAAACAAACAAATCTAGGAAGTCGATTTTAACCTGCTTCTAATTGTCGTACGAACTTGACATTTTGAAAGTTTATGTAATTCCGATGACAAAATAATAATTCGGTACCATCCAGCTGATCTGATCAGCTCGATAGTATCATGTGGTACCGGTCGATTTTAAGTTACTCCTAATTATCGTATGGATTTGAAATTTTGCAAATAGAAGTAATTCGGCTGACAATACAATAATTTGGTAGTCGATAGTAGCAAATGGTATCGGTCGATTTTAAAAGTTTGCAAGTGTAGGTAATTCTGATGAAAATACAATAATTTGATACCATCGAGTTGTTCTGATCAGCTCGATGGTACCAGATGGTAGAGCTGTTAGCTATTAAAACCGTCGAGTCTGGGCGCATTTGGTTTGTTTCCATGATGCCAATACATAATTTGTTAACCTCGAAATGATCTATGCAGCGAGATATGGTACCTAATTTTTATACTAAAAAGTAAATAATAAATTATGGTTTGTCAAGGGTTAGAATGCATATATATCAAAAAAAAAATATAAATTTTAAGAAAATTACATTATTTTGTGCTTGGCGTTGACAGTGCGCTACTGAAAAAAGCGTGTTTTCTAGTTTTTTTTAGCCATAATTTATTATATACCTAAAATAAATTTGTTTCATTTCTATATATTATATTTTTTCAATAAAAAGAATAATTATGGTTGCCTTAAATATGAAATAAAATGCATATCCTTTAAAAAAAACTATAGCAATTATAATTTTTCTTGTTTAAACATAAGCTTGTGTAACTGTTTGGCTTTATTTTTATGATTTTAAGTATAAGCGCTTTTTTCTTTATATTTAATTATAAAGATAAACATTTGAAGGATAAAAGAACTTAAAATTATGTCAAAATTTTATTTTTTTAATTAAGAAACTAAATAGTATTTCTCATTTAAAAAATAACGTTTAGGGTCATTTTAAATAGAATAAAAAAGTTACATGTAAAAAAATAAAACATTTAATTTAACGATTTTGCACAAAAACTACAGAGGATTGAATTTTCAAACTGAATTGCAGTTTTCAAGGGTTCTTTTAGATACAAAGGCCAAAAATTTAATAGGATTTAGTGACAATTAGAAACATCTTTTGACAAGTTTTTATAAATGTTTTATAAATGTCCAAATACAAGTAAAAAAAATATGAGTATATTAGAAAACTCGTTCACCCGTATTCACTAAAGAATAAACCTCTTTAGTGAATACGATAATTAAGTCCAACTTCATAGTTGTGGGTTCAAAATGTCACAATTGCAAATTGACAGTGACATAAGCAAAATATAACTAGTAAACTAAAGGTTTTAATTGACATGGCAATTAGGTCTGGTTTTCCACGAACATTTCCAGCAGATTGACACCACTAAAAACTGAAATTCTGGCATACGGGTAAAGTTTAACAAAAGACTAAAGATAAAATTCCGATGCAGGATCTGAAATATGTTTTAGTTTATTTTGATTCGTACTAGCTAAAAGTTAAAAAAAAATTATTGAAGGAAATTGGATACGATGTAACTAAACTTTTGGAACCCTTCTAGACTAAAAAGCTAATGTTAAAAAAATAATAAGAATTGCTTACACGTAAATGCAGATAATGTACAGGTTATTATGTTAGCCGAACAGGTCGATCTTTTAAAGTCAAAATGAACATTTAAATACAGTTTTTTCTACAAGTGACAGAAAAATGGCTTTTGGCGTTCATCTTAAAGAAACTTTGCATGATAATAAATAATTTAATAATAAAAAATTTTAGAATGTTATATATTTGGTGTCCCTAGAAATTCTCAAGTTTTCTAGGGACACTTTAATCACTAACGGTCCAATTGCTTGTCATTACCGTGAGGCACGATGTATTGTAAATAATATCGATTAGCGCCCACATCTCTGAGACCCATAATGTCAAAAATATCACCTAATGAACCATTTATTTATAATTAGTTATTATTTAACGTTACGTACAAAATAAATTTTATACTTGGTGATTGTGATGTGATATGTGCTAGCACCTTGATTTTACTTGTATATGACTGTAAGTGATCTGATTATATAATAATTAATTATTTTAACTTTATTTTAGTAGTTAATCTTACGAAATATGAGGGATTTTTCAATCGCAAATCGCATTAGAGCTAGAGGAAAAACCACTAACGCTCATACTATTTGCTAAACAAATAACTTAGAAACTCATTTTTTTGGAAAAATTGGTTGCACTAGGGATATTTTCCCCGAATATTTTTATTAGACCACTATTTTGTTTTGCCATATAGTATTCCCAATAGAGTTTTACCAGTTTTTCTTGTTTCACATTTGATTTTTGTTCAAAATTTGGCAGTAAATTCGATAAGTAATTTTTTGGTCTGAATTTCTAAAGATTTCTTTAAGCTTAACATAATAATAAAATATTATTTACAAAGAAGACAACATCGGTTTTACATAGTGCATTGTAAACCGGCTTTTTGCCCTAAAGCAAAGTCTTGGACATTTTCAGTCGGAGTTACTTTAAAGGCATCCGAATATAATAAGGCAAGGTCAGCTCTTTTTTATCTGTCGACCTAAAAACCAAAGTCGTAAACCATGAGAACAATTGGATGGGTTAAACGGTACAATTTCAAGGAAGCAAAGAGTTTTTTTCTATCCATGTGGTTTTATTTCTGTTATTCAAGCGATTTTAGGAATTAGGCAATAAAATGAGTGTACTAAACCATCTGTGGTAGATATTGAAGTATAGTGAAAGGTTGTCTCAGCCAAAAGAATTGTGGTCGTTATACTTAAAATGACCATTACCTAGTATTCCTGTTTTAAGTTTTATTTTTGTATTAATTGAACACATATATGAGAAAAGGGGGTATTCGAAATACAAACAATTAACTAATAACAGCTAATATCGAGTCAATCGCTTCTGATGTTAATTTATTTAAATCTTTAATTGAAAATTCACCGGTGTTGCGCTCTTGAATATATTTTTTTACTCCTGCCCATGCAAGTTCAATAGGGTTGAGGTCGTACATGTATGGAGACAGCCTTAAAGGTGTATGACTGAGGTTACGTAAAAGACCGTCCATTTTATACTTTTTTTCTCTAGGCTTGTTGGCTGATATTACTTCATATAATTGATATTTTCTCCATGTTGGATCACATACAAGATTATTCGATTTAAGCCACGATATCATATGAGTTTTTGTAGAGTATTTAATTGGCACTTTACCTTCTACGTGAGAATGATAAGACGCATTATCCATTACCACGACTGATTTGATAGGAATGTTAGGTAGAAGCTTCTCGAGCAACCACTTTTCAAAATTATCTCTATTCATCTGTCCATGATAGTCTCCAGTTGTTAGTCCCTAGCGAAAAACTAAAGCAGCACCTGGAATAAATCCGGCTTCTGAACCAGCATGAACTATAATAAAGCGACTACTAGAGCGAATTCACTGACGAATACCTGTAACATTTTCCCTTTGCCAGCATTTGTTCACTGTCATATCATTATCTAGCCAGGTGTCGTCTAGATATACAATATTGCGTCCTTCTTGCCTATATTGCCTTACAGTTGATAAATATTTCACCCGCCCGTGAAAAATATTTGGTCTCTCAATGAGCAATTATCGTTTATTTTGGCACTTGCGCCAAACAAAACCATTTGATCGTAAAAGCGGATTTAAGGTTTTATACTCGTACGGAAAATCTATTTTGTTCTTTACAGCACGAAATAGGGGTTTGCAGGTCGGAACCTTCTTCAAGTTTATAGAAAAATCCTCTATTGTTGGTCGAATTACTTGAAAATCAGCATCGTTAATTTTATCTTTGTATGATAATCGGGGTCTTTTTTACGAGGAGATTTTAAAGGTGAAGTAGAACATTATGTTCTGTTTTAATTTTTCTTACACTACTTTCCGAAACACCAGTGTAAAATGCAGCGCGTTCTGTTCGTTTTTGAATTGGAATAGTCAAACTATTATTTTCAGCTTCTCTAGTACAGGCCTCTATAACGCTTGCAATAACTTCACGTGCATCGCTTCGAATTGTTTTTCCTCTTTTGCTGGCCATCGTTAGCTCGAAATAATAATTCAAATTCAACGCAATGCGTTTATACAGAAATTAAAACAAATGCTCGAAATGTATAGGCGCCACTCGAAATAGCTAAAACTACAAGTAGACCAGTGCGAAATTTATTAAATCCTCACAAATTTTATTTTTCCGCTTGCTTAAGACAATGAACCTTTATTTTAAGGACCTCCCGGTTTTACTTAGGAACGAACTGGTAGAATTTTGGTACGACGGCAAAGCAAAATGGCGGCCTAATAAAATATTTTAAAGAGCAGCATGAAAAACTACTTATTGGATTCATTTGAATTTTGAATGACGGAGCACAAAGGCAGACAAATAAAATGTTTGAAAATCAATGTTAAAAAGCCTTCTTATTTAATTGACCTGGAATTTTGCAAATTTTATGTGATATAGGAATAAACTGGTAAAATTTAGGTGCGAGTTCAACATGACGGAAGAAAACTGCAATTTAACAAAAATTTAAAAAAATCAGAGGTAAAACCTAGTCATTCAATTTATTTTAAATTATGCTCAAGTGTGGCATAGAAAGAACTAATAAAATATTGGTTCGAATCCAATTTGGTAGAACAAAATATCGCCGAATAAACATTTTTGCAAATTGCTATTGCTAATAGTAGGAAACAATCATAACGATGGAATTATCGGATAAAGGAAACTTACCGATTTTTTAAAAATGTTTGGCAAATAATAAAAAAATTACTTACCTTCATTTGACAGGTGAAATGACGTCTATTTTATTTTAATAATTTGTTTTTAGAACTAATGATATTGTCAACAAATACATTAAAAACAACACGAAAAAAACAAAAAAAAACAGTCCGGTGTTTAAAAGTTAAATTGTGAAAAATGCTTTAAAACTCTCGTAAAAAGATTTAGAAGGCAGAAACTTAGTTACAGAAAGCAAAAATTGAAATAGACTACCATAAAAAAAATAACATACATTATTAGATGATTAGTTGGACCCATTTAGTACTAATTTGCTATTTCAAAAACTTTAATGTTTAATACAGAGGAGCAGAATAATATTTTCCTTGATACTTGCTGCAGATTTTTATAATTTAAATAATCATTCACATATATTAATAATTATTCAACAGTTGTTTTATTATATCTTAAACACGGCCTCATATTTTTCTTAAATAATACATATTATCAACTATGAACGGATCATTTCTTAATTAACTAAATATGCCTTTATCAATTTCTTGCTGGTGAAATTCTATTGAAATGTAAAGATTTTTTGCTTATAATTCGCCACCCTTTTTATTTTTTATTCCTTTTTATCTAATATTTATTGCAAGAGATACAGAAAAAGCGTTTTCTATGACCGTATCAAAAGGGAATACTTTCCACACTCCTAGAAGTACAAAGATTCTACTTTTTGCACTAGTGCTGAAAGCAATTGACTTCCAAAACAAGGATACTTCTTACAAATCGCAGCAACCAGAAATAATTGACCTCCAACCTTGTGTCTAACATACACAACATAAAATGGCAAGAAATATTTCCATACCAGTTAAAAACCAATTCACTTCAGCCATAATTTAACGAATGAACTGTTATTTTACTATAATGACAAATAACTATAAGTTTGTATTTTGAATTGTATTTTCATATTAACGCCTATACTAAAATAAATTATTTAAAGTAACTACCAACACTAGTTAACTTTCCTCAAGCTCGTAGAAATAGCGTAGCACCTAACATGTGTGGAAAGTGACCGACCGACGCGAATAGGAACAGCAATCGCGAGTGAAAAAGTGTCACTTTCCATACTGGTTAGGTAAATAGCTATTGAGAGAGGTATAAGGTTTTCCCTGAATATTTGCACTTCCCTAATTTGAAAGATTTTAATTCTCCTTATTATCCTCTTTTCAAAAATATATAATATGTCTATAGTTGGACTAGTAGTTTTGAGCTATTGGACCTCAAAATTGTCCCTTATTAGAAATTCAACATACCCTATTAGGTCCAGTTAGCCGTGGATGCTATTCGCCCATTACGATACTAAAGTCGTCGCTCTACCCATGAATTCTGAACTGACAACAAAATAATTATTTATTTGGTAATAACATTATATTTTATTTACGTTTTATGTTGAACAAGAATAATTATTAACATGTCTTTTGCTGCAGACGAAAAATTTTGGAATTTACACCGGTACGATATGTAAAAACTAGCCAACAAAATCAAGGTATCGATAGATATTATTAACTTTCGATATTGTCGACACCTATGTGCGTTATTGGGTACACGGTTATCGATAAGTGCCTATCGGTAATCGTAGTTTTTAATTACTTATTATTATTCGAAATGTCGCTGACCTATAAAAGGCCCATCCCTAGTTACGAGTAGTGCGTCAACATAGAAAAAGAATATTAAGTATATAGTAAAAAATCATGTGGAAAGGAAAACTCTTTACAGAAAAAGAAGATAATCAAAACCAAACTTGCTTTTGAGTTAAAAATATATAGAGTGATAACAAAGCATTACTATCTAAGCATAATTAACATAAAATTAGTCCAGTACAATATCTAACCAAAAATAATTTAACCCAAAAAAAATTTTATGGTCTTTACCACAACCTATGACGGTTTAATAGAAGAAGAAGAAACACACATTTTTAGACAATGCGGAATCATATAAATATCATAAATCTGAAGAAAGGAAGAAGTAAGGGTGCATTTCCTTGCATATATGATACTTGGGAAACCAAATTATTGGGCCAATTACTTCTAAGGGTGTTTTGACGGGAGAAAGTTAAGCTTTTTAAAAAACAATATAGGTCACCATTTAGAGCAGCTTCTCATTCGTATATATTCAAATAATTTGTCGTCAAGATGGGGCACCGTCCCACAACGTCCAACAGGTTACCAATTTTTTAAATAACCGACATGGTTTGTGAATTGGGAGAGGAGACCCTATTTGGTAAAATAAAAACGAGAATCCAAAATTTAAAATTATACAAGGTGTTCCATTTAAAATAACGATATTCTTGCTCATTTCCGAACTTTTGTCATTTGTTTTTCTAGTTAGCTTAGTGCAAATATTCCGAAAAAAACATTACAACTTTCGTATAAACCATTTTTTGTATCTTTTGAAATGAATGTTTTAACGGGGTAGCAAATTATAAAGAAAAACTATGTACTTGTGCTGACTGAATTGTCAAGATACTGAAAAAAAAATCAGTAAGAAATTCAATAATAATTATTTGTTTGCTTGGTTTTTATTTGACTCAAATAATTTTTGTTTAGTTTATAAAAATATTTGTTTTAAATCAACTTAATTATATGATTTTTTAAACATTACTTTAATTAGTAATATTAATATTAATCTAATATTTTGTTTTTGATTAACATATTTGCCCAACACATATTTACTAGAGGGAACCAATTTTTTATTTAAATATACAGATACACACGTTTAAGCTCGCAATTTTGTTTAACTGACTTACTGTGGGGTTTGTTGCTCGTCTAGTTTTCAAAAGTAAGTTATGGAAGTGCAAAGTTACTGGATAAATATAATTTTCATTATTTAAATAATTCATTTGTAGGTAAAAAAGGTTTTATTCGACAATACGTAAAATTGCAGTAAATAACTGTTTTAGTTAATGTAGCCTGCTCACTCATTTTCAATTTTACGTTAGAGACCATGCAAAGCGACACCATTGTCAATCAAAAAAGTAAAAATAAATCAGCTATAAATAACCTTGATAACCTTTAGGGCCTGAACAAAAGTATTCAAATTATTCTAAAAGTTCTCTCATACTGTCCAAAGCAGGGGTGCTCAAACTTGAACTGCTGGCGATCTACCTCAATATTTTTAGACTACTTACGATCGACTCTGAGAGGCTGCCAGTGTGTGTGATGCAGGGTTGTCGTACATACACGATACATACACCCTACCTACCTACCTATCTACCTAGGTAGGGTGTACCGTAGCATATATAGATATTAGCTTTCCGCACAATATACATTATTTTAGTCAAGGTTTGGGTTAGGTTTAGTTAAGTTCTTTTCTACAATATCAATGAAAAAACTCATAGTTGTTCAAAATTTACAACATATGGTTACATATGGTATTAAACTTAACTAAGGAGTGACTTTAGATGTTGAAGCGTGGCACTGCATGTCCTCAGCATACTTTTCATAAGATGGTACGTAACCACTGAGTGCTAATCGCAAGCATGATGACATATAATTGTCAGTTAGTCGATTGCGATATTTTGACTTAATTATCTTCATTTCAGAAAATGCAGACTCGCACAAGTAAGTTGACCCAAACATTGCTGTCAGTTGAAGTGCGATTTGCCATAGATTCGGATATTTATCTTCAGATATAAGACACCAGAAATTTATATCAGATGCTGTAGCTTTGAGATGTATATCTGATATAATCTGCACCAACTCATTTTCAACAGAACATGAGTTCATATTATACTGACTTGCTATTTCAGTAGCTAACTCCTCAATGTTTTTACATGAAAAAGGATAAGTCATAAATGATGCTACAGTTGCCAGTTTACTACAATCAGAAAAAACGCATTTCGAATTGTCCCAAAATATTTGATAGTTCAGCCTCATACGTATCATAATTCAACTGAAGAATCCTTGCTTTCAAAGACGGAAAATGTTTCAGATCCTTTCTTTTCAGTTGATCTATCATAAGTTTATTTTTGAATGCGTTTACTGCGCTAATCATCTCAATAACAGTTTTTCCTTTACCTTGAAGCTCCAAGTTAATGGTGTTTAAGTGCATTGTGATGTCAGTCAAAAATGCCAAATCAGTCAGCCATTTTTCGTTTTTCAACATTTGAGTGTCATCACCTCTTTCGTCTAGAAACGCTGTTATTTCGGGCAATAATTCTTGAAACCTTTCTAGGAATTTTCCGCGACTCAACCACCTGACGTCCGTGTGAAGAACTAAATCAGTGTGTTCAGCTGACTCCCTATCTTCCAACTGCAACTTAAAGAGCCACCGTTGCAAGCTACGTGCACAGATGGAATTCACAATTTTTGTTGCAATGCCCATAATTTCCTCCGTGTTTAAAACTTTTGAACACAAAACTTGTTGATGTATAATGCAATGGATTGAAAAAAATGAAGGTAAATCTTCATTAGCTCGACACAATGCCACAAAACCGTTTTTGTTTCCAATCATTGCTGGTGCTCCATCGGTTGTAATGCACACTAATTTATATATTGGTAGCTTGTAGTTTTTTACAAAATTGAAGAAAACGTCATATATATCTTTGCCACGGGTCTTCCCTTTCAGAGGAATGATTGTCAAAAATTCTTCTTTAGCCAACATGTCATTGAATACCATCCGAATAAAAATACACAGCTGGGCAGTGTCTGTTATATCTGTGGATTCGTCGAACTGTAAAGAAAAGTATGTATATTCCATGACATCATTTTTTAATTTATATGCCATGTCCTGACTCATGACTTCAATACGCCTTGTGGCAGTCGGACGAGATAACTGAAGTTCTCTAATAGCAGACATGATTTCTGTTTTATTTTTAAAATCTCCAAGTAAAGTCTCACCCGCTTCAGTAAATTCTTCCTTCACAACCGACCCATCTTCGAATGGTTTCTTGTATTTCGCCAATATATGAGATATTTTAAATGACGCGATCGTAGCAGCTTTTGATTGTTTGGCGGGTCTTGTGAACATGGTTTGTTCTTTCTTCAAACAAGTTGATATCTCATCACGTACTTTTCGTTTTCTTAATTCACTCTGTGGCGGAAAATCCTTTTCATAGTTTTTATGAACCGTTTTATGATGCCTCTCTAAGTTACCACGCTTAGGTATTGCAACTGACGCACGACAAATAAGACAAATGCACTTATCCTTCACTATACAAAACAAAAATTCTTCCTCCCAATCGTTATTAAAATGATACGTTTTAGATTTCTTCGCTGCACTCATTTTGTACTATTTAATAATAAACTTTGTATCGACGACGTAGTAATGCCTTCAAGTTGCAATTCAGAATGACTCCAATTCCTGCAGGTGCAACGTTTATATCGGCGTCGCCCGAAATTTCTAGAAAAGCGGCAAGAATAAAAAACGCGGCTGTCAAGTACCGCGCGTTCCTTCGATAAAGCCGCCTTTTGCCGCTAGCAGAGTGTTATTTTATTACATAATACATTTTTGTAGTTTAGTTAAGTTCCTAATTATTAAAAAAAAATTTCTTCTTGAGATCTACTCAAAAAGCACTCGCGATCGACCGTTTGAGCACCCCTGGTCTAAAGCATGCATATTAAAATGCCATCACATTGCCTTCCACAAGCGATGCATAAATATGCAATATATATTTGTTCTTCTTAAAGAAACCGTTATTTAGATAATTTAAATTTAGAATTTGATTTATTCATATATGTTCTTGACTAGATATAAATGTATTTGTTTTAAGCAAACAAAAAATTGTTAATTTTCGTGTTTTTTATATTAGAATTTTTTTTGTTATCATGTTACACATCATATTCTCAATGGTATATTTACATATTTTTGACAATAATCACACAAAACTCAAGTGTACTTATAATATTTTATTGTATTTAAAGGTGCGTCCTTTGTGAAAGCCAATATGGCGCCATTATTACATGCCTTTTTTTAGTTTTATAAAACAAAACATTAATTCTGTCAAATAACACATTTATTTGGTTAACAGTACATTTATCTAAATTAACGGAAAAGGTCGAAGCAAATTTTCAAGATTATTTAAACAATTATTGGTTTTGCTTATATAGGAAGCAAATATTTGATCCAGTAAACTCCATTTTTATTTAAATCAAAATATTTTTATCAGTATAGTGTAATTATTACACAGCTTTTAAGATTTTCGTTCTGTAGTCTTTAACGTGTTATTTGTTCTATCTAAAGTATTATTTTTTCACAAACTTGTTAGATAATCCAAAACTAAGTCGAAAGTAACAAGGACGGCACGGAAATCAAGGTAAATTTAAAAGGAAATCACAATAGATGGCCATTATAAAAATACTGGGATACTTATATTTAAACGAAAAGGCTGCTTACTTCGGTTTTACTCCTTAATTTGGATTCCAAAGAAATAATGAAAAATGCGACAGACAGTAGAGAGGAAAAAATAAAAATTAACGACAGCCGTCTGTACGTCATTTATACAGTTTTTATAACCAGTGCCGTAAAAGATCTACGAGTTTTACTGAAAACACTGATGGAGGAAACTAAACGGACGAAGACTATGGTTATCAACAGGATAATACGTGAGCATACCATAATATTTCATGGATAAATTATAAAAAAACTAAGCAAATTTAAATACTTAGAGTATATAGTAAATAATAAAAGAATACGAGAACGACCTTGAATAAGCTAAAAAACTTTATTTGTTACCGTGAAATGAACTATTACTAATAACTAATACTATTTTATTACTGTGAAGAATAGATAGTTAAAGAGCAGATTTTTGAAAAGTAGCTTCACTTAATATGTGGACATACATAGGCACGTTGAGCGCCATGTGGAACTGAATAGACTTAATTAAAAAACATCTTACTATACTTAGGGAGAGATAGAGGTGGAAATATGCCATGTTGCTGGTTAGCATCAGACGATGAGAAGGAACATAAAGAGGGTAAGAGACAAATGTTGATTAAAATAGATTAAAACAAAAATTTGAAGATATTGTGCACCAGTCAATGGTTCGCTAAAAAACACTGGTCTAGTAATTCTAGTGGCCAAGACACCCATCCAAAACATTAGTCCAAATCGTTCTTGAAAACCGTTTACCCTAAGTGTATGTCGACTTTTTGTCGCCCAATATCGCACATTATTTGGATTAAACATACCTAGGTTAGTAGACATTTAAACTAAAACTGTTATTTAATGCCTTTTAATAAGCTCTTAAAAAAGTAGACTTTAATTTCTACGTTAAAATCTTGGATTTCGGCAACGCTGTTAATATTTTGGGTTTTCATTTAACCAACGCCAAAAAGCATCCGCACACTGATGCTGTATCATAAATCCTGATAATGCCTTCCAGCGGACTGGAATTGCAACTAGTGTATGCGATATAACGACCATATAGGCTTAATTCTTGGCCCTCTCTTTTGCGCCTCTTCTTTGGTTTTTCTTTTTTGCTCGGCCTTATTTTAGGTAATATTTCGAATAATATTAAGCTGCCCTTGACGTGTCATTAAGTTAACAAAAACATCGAAACTTGGTGTAGCTCAATTAATTTCCCGTTATAAGGCATGTAATGGTTAGTTTGGGTTTTACGAAAAACACGTTATCACGTCTTCAAATTAAATAAGAACAAAGATTTAAAATTTACGAATTGCAAATTACACTTTGTCTTATGAAACATGTAATTTGAATGAATGATTTCGAACATTTGTGATTAACCATTATGTTAGTGAAAAACAATAATATAAGCACTAAAAGTTTAGGTCATTTGCACAATTTTATCTAAAAATAGTTAAATTAGCATTATCTAGAGATTTCCTCAGTTTGAATATTTCTTTCTATTTGAAAAAGTAATAATAATAATAATGATGCTACTAATTTATAAGTATCCAGATTATGTTATTTTACACAAGGATTCATTGGAAGGGAACTTCCGGTGCGTTTATAGAAAATAGGAAAGATTTTAAACGAAATAATGAATTATTATATATATATATATATATATATATATATATATATATATATATATATATATATATATAGCATATATATATATATATATATATATATAGCTAATAGGTATATTAATATATATATATATATACCGATATTTATATATATATACAGAGTATATATATATATATATATATATATATATATTATATATATATATATATATATATATATATATATATATATATATATATATATATATATATATATATATATATATATATATATATATATATATATATATATATATATATATATATATATATATATATATATATATATATATATATATATATATATATATATATATATATATATATATATATATATATATATATATATATATATATATAAATGTATATATTTTTCGTGCAAAATTAATTAGATTATAAACAATGCCATATATCAAATCGTCAGAATGCCAGTACCAAAATGTTATGACCGAATAATGGCGAAAGAATGAATAATCTTACGTATCCATATTGGGCGCTACTGGTCAATTAGGAAAAGCAACTAAAACAAAATTTAACAATAAAGACATTTTTAACCTTATGTATATATAAGTTTTTTGTCGTATATATGGAATTTTAGGAACCTCCCATCGTGCGATAACCCATGATTTTTGAAACCCAAACGTTTTACAATTTGATTTCGCGTGTTTCATGTAAAACAATTTACCAAACAGAAAAACAATGGTAATTTCAATTTTCACTTGAACGAGTGGAGACTTTTGACTCCCCCCCTTATATAATGTCCAGTCAACCTCCGTTGTTCTTCCCAAGTTGCACTGAAGAAAGATCGAATATTCGAATATTGTTAGTTTCTGCAGGGTAATTTCCTCCAATATGATATTACTATCTAAGGTGGATTATTTAGATCACAAGTTTTCCGTATTTTGGCATTGACTTGAGTTTCTTTGAGGGACCGTAAAAATCGAACAAAAACTGAAGACTTCTTTAGTTTACGTTCAATACCAAAGGTATTGTCTGTGTACTGCTATAAACGGTCTACTTTTTGTCATTGATATCTGAACAAAAATGCATTGTTCCAAATAAATTCGTACAGGTGACTTGTTTCTCATATAGTGACACCCATACTAGAGAGTTTATTTTCAAATACAGAAGGAAATGTTGACTATAAAAGTTATTTAGTCGTTTACCTAAACTATCAGAATCTGTCAAAATAAACAAAAAACAAGTGAAAAATAAAAAGTTGCATTGACTTTGGTATTTTAAATGGAACACCGTGTATAATATTATATCATTATATGTGTCCCTTCCTACCGTTTATAAAAATACCAGGCTTGTTACCTTTTTTTTAAAGGCAAGCGAAAAAATTCACAAAACCCTGCCTGCAATGTATTCCTGTTAATCCTAAGGATTGTTGGAAGAGATAGCTCTCTCTCTCTAACACTTGCGTCTTATGGAAGGGTTTTTTTCAGTTGTCTTTAAAAATAAAAGTATGAAACCTGTTATTTTTATAATCTGTGGGAAGAGGAGCATTTAATGAAATAATATTAAACATGGTGTCCAACATAACAAAGTCGATGCTCAACTTTATACTTCCCAATTATTTTTTTTATCTTTGTTGAGAAATTCTTATGGTTCAGGTAAATTCAACATTTTTTTTTCTTGGAAAATAAACTCTTTAAGGGGGGATGTTAATATATGAGGAAAAACCCTGTACAAAGGTAAAGTACTCGTATTTAAATACTAAGGACAAAAAATTAACTAACCTAATCTAGTCACTTAGCGTGTTTTGCAATTCGTTAACTTTTAAACTTTTAATTGTCTCACTTAGATTAGCCTTAAACAAACTTCCAAAGGCATTCGAAATCTGCTCGAAAAGCTCTTTCAAAAGGCAATTTAAATAGGACAAGCTAAACATAGGAATTAGCATATTACCGGGCTTTTATTTGAGCAAACTTGCGTCGCGTCTTTTTGTGCTTTAAGTCTAAGCTCCGAGCCGTTTTGTCACGTTCGCAAGTTGGACATAAAAACGTACTCATGAAACTGTTAAATGTTTCACAAACACTTCATGAATGTTAACCAGCACGCCATTTCATGATCTCTATAATGGTATGTAAACACTCTAAATGTTGTTTAGAGGAATATTATTTTCCCGGATTGGCCATAAACAGCTTTTAAATAAACTATTTAATGTCTTTCAAGAATTATATGTAATTCTTAAAAATAAAGACATGGAATAAACTGAAATTATTGTTATCCGAGTTAATTCAGCACCTAAATGAATTTATCCATAATTTTACTAAAAAAAAAAACATAATTAAAAAATACCTAAACCTTAGTCATCCTATAGCCCAAGCAATTCAAAATTTGTGGTCTTCCATCCTCGCGTACCTTTTGACTAAAGTTTTCTGAAACAATATATTCTAAAAATATTACGATTTCATAATTATTACACTTTCTTAAACACAGCCCAACAGAATTTCATTTTTGACAATCATTTGACTTTCCATGATTAACAATATATCGCACCTACGCATTTAATATATTAAATGGAGGAAATTGGATTTTCTATTTTATTCTTAGATGGAAAAATATTAACTTGGTCAAGTTTTCGTCGTAAAACTAAAAACACAAAATGTTGTTTTTAATGGTAAAAAAATAAACATTAAACTTCTACGCTCTTGGGAAAATGACTCTTATGTTGATGAAATATTCCATTTTTTGAAACTTTAGCTTCATCGCACCAAATCATGTTACTAGAAAAATTTAAGTGGAATTAAACGATCCTTACACAAAAAGATTATTTAATATTCGCTGTCCTACTTGTGTTGGGCCTCTCTGAATATATAAGTGAACTTCATTGATATAATTCAAGTGTTCTGCCATTTTGACAGCAACAAAATTAGTAATGGCAGCTTTCATTAAGCTACAGTAAACGAATTTTGGTTTTTCATGGCAATTATGATTTAAATATTAGTTTTCCGCTTTTTGAAAGTAGGACTAAAAATGTACTAAGATTGCCTCTAAGGCATAGAAAATATTAAGCGAAATTAGTAGTGAATTTTGAGAGGAATCGAACAAAATATACAAGGTCCCATTAAAAGATAAGGGTGTTTTGTCATTAATTATTTAGAATAAAAATCTTTACCGAGTGTATTTTCGCCTTAAGAGCCACATTTATAAGTTCAGTATAAATTAGAGCTTTAACTGAATCTAGACGAGCTCTTCCAAAGAGTATTTTAAAATACGTTTATCAAAATGACTCAGATTGTAAACCTATATGGTATATATATATCTATCATTTCAGGCATCATCAAATATCATGATAATAAATTCCAGCTGAATTACTTTTCACCTTTTTGACCAAATTTGTGTTTCATTCCTTGCAGCTGAATTCATCTGCTTTCGAAGGAATGGCGCCTGAAAAATTGATGCTTTTAAATTTTTAAAATGCCGTAACTGTCAAAGAGCTTACCCGATTACAAAAAGGTTTGCCCTTCCGTTGTCAAGTTTTTGCAACCTACCTACAGAGTGGTAAAGTGAAATTTTCTCAAATTTGGCGAGAACTTTATTTTTATTCAATTAAACTCCCAAATACCCAAGCCTCGATGATTATTTGATATTTTGGGGATTATTGCCCATTTTATAAAAACGTGAATCGTTTTTTAATGTAAGTGTGTATTTTAATTTTACTTAGTTAAAGTTAAATTTTAATAAAACGTTTTCTGTCACCCTGTATAATTTTTGTAAAGTGTGTATCATAAAAGCGTTCATCGTGTGCCATATTAACTTAAAAAGTACTAAATTAGTAAAATATTACAAATTTACCGGCCATAAGTTAAAATAAGTTAGTTTTATCTTTTGAAAAAATATATTTCTAAATTTGGGCGGAATATCAAAAAGACCCATCGGATGAAATGCTGGAAAGCGTATCGCAATTTTTTTTTTCGTTTTTGAGTTAATTCATTTTAAACGAAAACGAAAATATTGGTGGTGCAGAAGTTCATTTTTTATCACTGTCAATATTGTGAGAAAAATTTCTGATTAAATTGATCTATAATGTATTTATTTGCACGATGTGAAATTGCAGCAATCATATTCTCCATTGCCCTGATGTTTAATTTGGATATCTTGGACACAAACATTTCATCAAAATTTCAGATCCGACCTCAGAAAAATTAACTGTTTTCACTTCCCTCGTTAAAGGAAGTATTGTAATCGTGAAAAAATCAGCCTCCAACATTTTTTCCAGATTAACGATCCCTAGTTACTGAAAAATGTTCTCTCAATTCCGTTGGTCTGTCTGCTTGTCATTCTGCCGGTTCACGGCATAACTAAAAAACTATTTACCCGATTGATTTCAAATTTTAGTCAAACGTTAAGGGTTGTATGGAGATGATTTGGTAGCATTTCGGTAAAAATCCAATATGGCGAAACAAAATGGCGGCCTAGTGAAAAACTACTTATCCAATTTCCCTAAATATTGCACAAAATTGAAGTATTACGTAGGAATCACCTGGTAAAACTTTGGTGCGAATCCAAAATAGCAGGCGCGTATATAGCCTGAAGTTATAGGAGAAGTTACGTATAACTTGGTTTTCCATGCATTAACAAAACTGAGGACCAAAAAAAAAGTATGCACTTTCATATAGCACGGCTTATACCCTTTTATAAAATGTAATATTATGTAAATTGTAAATAATTTTATCATCGATTCATATGGGAGGGGGGTGTAATTACTCCCATTACCCCCCCCCTTGTATACGCGCCAGCAAAATAGCGAATCAAGATGGATTAATAAAATATTTAAAAATTCAACTTCAAAAAACTACACAATCGATTGGACGTAATGAGATGGACTGGTAAAATTGTGATACGAACTCAAGACGGCGGAACAAAATGGCTGTTAAATAAAACGTTTTTTTATCGTGAACAAAATCTCAGGTTTTACCTAGCTTTGCGTTTTATCGTCCTTAGATGCCAAAAAATCTGTTTTCTCAATTCCGTTGGTTTGTCTGTCGGTCCGTCTGACTGTCTGTTCGTTCGTAGCATAGCTAAAAATAACTTAGCCGGTTGATTTCGAATTTTGGTCCAAAATTGAGATTATGAGGGGATGACCTGGAAATTTTTTGGTAAAAATCCAGCATGGCAGAACAAGATGGCGGCCTAGTAAAATATTACTAAAAACTAATTATATAATCTACCTCAAATTTTGCACAGGAATCAAGTGTTACATAGGAGTGAACCTGTAATATTTTGGTACAACTCCAAGATAGTGAAACAAAATCGCGGCTTAATAAATTATTTTAAGAATCAATATGAAAAACTAGTTATTAGATTAATTTCAAATTTTGTGTAAGTGTTATATAGAAACAAACATGAAAAAACAAAATGACGGCCTAAAGAAAATTCTAAAAAATCAACGTAAAAATGTTTTATTCAATTGATTTCAATTGTGTCGAACAATTAAATGTGATACAGGGATAAACTGGTATGAATGCAACATGACGGTACAAAATGGCGTTCTTAAAAATATCGTGCAAAATTATGTCTTAAATTATGTCCAGTGTACCATAGGTAGAAAGTGTTAAAATATTGGAACGAATCTGAGGACAATTTTTAATAATATTGTTCATACAAGAAACATCAACAAATTTAGCATACCTAACTAAACACCGAACTTTGCTGCTAATATTTGGAATGATCTAACAATATAAAGAGCATATTAAATGTAAACTTTTGATTGAGCAACGGGGAATTGTATGCAGTATATAAATAAAAATAATGCAAACAATGAATATCTGTGTATGTGTATGTGTAAATATATGGTGTATGGGTGTGCATATATGTATATATGCGTATGTATATGTATATGTATAAATGTATTGTAGTCTGGGGTGCCTCCTCTGTGTTCTTTTTGGTTGCTGAAACTTATACATAAAAATTTGTTATTAAACAAATCTTTTGAAGTGATTGTGATGCGCGGGCGGATCTACCAATAATAAGTTACGTCTTTATATTTTTAAAATATTTTTTTTTCTAATAGGCTAACACTTTTTTATACCATTAGTAATTCTTTTCTTGGGTTTTTTATGTCTTTTCTAGTACTTACTATAAAATTATTTTCATATTCAATATTGCACAACATTAGCCCTATCTTGAGCTATTGGCATCGATTTTTTATAATCGCAGTGCAATGCGCTTTTGTCAACTGTTAGCTATGTAATTAATTTATGTAATAGTTACTACCTATTTATGTTGTAGTTACTACCTTGAGAAATAAACGAATTTGAATTTGAATTTGAATTTTAGAATCCAATATTGGGGGGAACATATTGGATTCAAAATAAAAATATTTAAAAAGACAGCATAGACATGTGCGATAGTTTCTGAGATAAATTAATCGGAATTTATGTTAACTTTTTTCAACAAACATCTCAGGTCGATGTTAAAATCTGAAAAATGTGATAATAAGTTTTAACCTGCAACTGCTGAAGTGTTTTCCGCGTGATCCCTTTTCACTCAATTTTAATGTATATTTCTTTGTTCAAGGTAGGATGCTTAATGTAACGAAAGAAACGATCCCGAAATCATCGTTGATTCCATACGTAAAATACCCAGAAAAAATAACCTTAATAGAAGAAAGAAGGATTTAAAGAAGAAACTTCTCAAACTTTGAGTAATTCTAAGAAAAAGCGAAAAGTTTTTTTCAAAATTAGACTCTTTTATTGTTTCAATAATACCAAATGTGAAAAAATATCACAATTGCGAAAATTTTCATTTGCGGTTGCTCAAGAGATTTACGAGTACTCCGTGATAGTACCATGCAAAGTAGAAAGCAAGACGAACAAAAGCAATGACTATTTGCCAGATAAACAAAGCGAGGTTTTAAAGCAAGACTGTTGTTTTGAGTCCTCAAAAAAATAAAATAACATAGAACAAATTGAATAAGCAATTGTTTATAAAAATAAGATAAAATCTGTAGAAGAGGTAAATATACTAGAAAAAGAAAATGCATTTTTCCATATTCTCGAAAGTTCACAGATTAATATATCAGGTATTATAGCCAGGAATTTTCTCATTGAAATGAATTTTTTAAAACATCTAAAAATTAATACTGTTGGTGGACTTTTTGTAAATTTAGTTCCTCGACGCATTCACTATTTTAATATTTTTCTCTTGACAGGGAGAAAATTATCTATAGTTTTCGAACGAACGAAAAAATCATGTTATGATTAGGTTCTGGTTAGAATAGACTTTTCTCCTTTCCTTATTTTTACATAATTGCTCTATCTGCAATGTTTGGGAAAATATTGGCAAGAAAATAACTTGGTGCAATTTTTATCGGACTTGCAATATTCTAGAAATGTAAATATACGACGTCAGATATTGAACATACTATACAAAAATGGTAGTAATGGTTTTTTCCTAAAAGAGACAGATTCTAAGATAAATTGATGGGAATCTATAGTAATTTTCTCCCACAAAGACTATTGTTTTGAGTCCTCAAAAAAAGAAAATACCATAGAAGAAATTGAATAAACAATTATTTATAAAAATAATATAAAATCTGTAATAAATGTAAATATATTATAAAAAGAAAATGAATTTTTTCATATTTTTGAAAGCTAACAGATTAATCTATCATGAATTATAGCCAGCGATTTTCATATTGAAACAAATTTTTTGAAACACCAAAAAAATAACGGTTTTGGTGGACTTTTTGTAAATTTAGTCCCTCGACACGTTCGTAGTTTTCGATCGACTTACTTCAGAAACTATCATATCTAGGAAAAAAATCGTAACAATACGTTCTGGTTAGAATATACTCGTCTGTTTTTAACAATACAATTGTAAACAGAAAAAAAAATGTTTTCTTTTTGGGATAGAGTTAGGATTAAAGCCGGTTTTTACGCAGTCCACTGTGTTCGTAAATGAAACCATTTTCTAGTTAAAACGCACGGAGCACGTATTCGTATTTCGACATAATGCGCAATTGAGTTTTCTCTTAGGAAATCAAATAAATAAATAAACCGCTAGTCTTTAAAGAATATTTTAAAGAACTAATTTTGTGCCTCTTGTCTCTAAAGTAAATTTTTCACGTGGGGCGTACGCACATGGATTCTTCGAATCGGCGGTACATTAGTGGTCAAACGGCCCGAGCGAGATTTATCTCGGCCATTTTCCTGAAATACGAGCCATTGTCCGATGCAAGAGCCCACGGCCACTTTACAAACAACGACACCAAATTCGGCCACTCCATAAACCAACATTCAAAATGGCTTCATTTGCGATACCGATTCCTACCTAATTTAGATACACGACAACGTGTTTGAATTTAGTACCGTGGTTTGGAAACTTTTTTATTTTGCATTGTACTAGATGTCCTTGGCGATATTAATCCGTAGGTGGTTATTAGTAAAAGGTATTCTTAGAATACAAATCTTAAAAAATACCATTAAAAAATCTTATCAAATTATCTTGAAACAACATTCGTTGTGTTAATAAATACAAAATAAAAAGTTAAGAAGTTAAAGGGTATTACTAAAAATATATCACATGAGAAATGTCTGCCTGCAGATTTACCCGATCTAGCTAGCCAAAAGTGGATTTGCTAAAACCCTGCTGGAGCAAAAACATATTCTTTTACCAAAAGGCTAGACCACTATGCAACAAAATAACAAAATTGTTTTACTCTTATATTAATATTAAATCCAGGCAGAGTTTACTTTTCATTTTAAATATATTTATTTTGGCTGTTCTAGCTAAACCTTGATTTTGGAGAGCATGTATGTTTTTTTTAGTAAAAACATAACTATATAAATTATTAATAAGACAGGTAAGTGTGTATAAATGTACTAATTTTTTTTTTATGAATTAAATTTTTGATTTGTATAAAACATGTTAAAATATTAACATATTATATGTGAATTTATCAAATAAAACAAGCATTTTAAAGGCACATTCGGTATACTTTAGGGTAAGTCCCGGCTATTATTTACACATTATATACAAAAAAATTTCCCTACGAAAGAATGTTGCGCTTTTTAAAAAACACTTTATATATATATATATATATATATATATATATATATATATATATATATTATAAAGCAATTGGGAATTTTATTAAATCTTATAATACAAAAACGTGTTTTTTACAAATGCGCGCCTTCTTTTTATAAAATTATCACATAATATAACGGCAAAACAATAAAATATAATTTAAAATGCTATAGTGATTAATCAGAATGATATTTATTTGTGTTTGCGTCCTCCCTTAGCGAGCCGCCCGCGTGCATGGAATACACTAAGCAGTGCGCACAGCCGAAAAAAATGAAGCATAAAAGTAAAAGACATAAATAAACACCTTAAGGTCAATTACAAAAAAAATTAAAACCAGTAATAATAATACCGCAGATACATATCCATGTATCAATCGCGACTAATACAAATAACAGTACAAGTTGTTTATCAAAGAAAAATTTGTTTCCAGGGCCTCCTATATATATATATATATATATATATATATATATAATATATAAAAATATATATATATATATATATATATATATATATATATATATATATATATATATATATATATATATATATATATATATGTATATATATATATATATATATATATATATATATATATATATACTTAAAACAATAATAATAGAATATAAATTATAAATATAAAAACTAACAATTTTTTAATTATTTTTAAATTATTTCACCACTATACATGAGCGCCGTTATTCAAATTCCGCGTAAGGTCTTAGTGTCCTTTTCCTCCCAAAGAAGTATATGGTGAAAGAGAGGTGTGCGAGAAGCATGTAATAACGACGTTAGAGAATTATCCTGAATTAACAAAATACAATTCACACTTTTTTAAATTTTTTTATTCGTCATTAATTTTAGTAAATATATTCCGACATACATTGTTCAGATTGAAATACGCCTACAAGGAAGACACAAAACAAACTTTCAATCACCTAATATATATGCAAATATAAAAATCGGTAATTAACTTGTACAGAATTACATTACTTACAATAAACAGACTATATACAATTGTTAATAACCAATAGTTTAGTAATTAATTTTAATAGATATTATTATCATTATTTTTCTTTTATAACATTATTTACGTATACTACAAAAATAAACTATGTCATTTATTATTTTCCTTTATAAAAAAATGGTTTTTATTTCATTTTTCCGAATATTAAAACATTTTATTGGGCCGCCATTTTGTTTTGCCATATAGGATTCACACTAAATATTTACCAATCCTTTCCTGTTTAACTTTTGTTAAAAATTTCAAGTCCATTGGATTAGTAGTTTTTTGGTATTCGGTTTTTTATTTATTAGGCCTTCACTTTGTTTCGCCATACACTAAAGTCGTCACTCTATTTAACAACATTTGACGTCAATCAGATAAGTAGTTTTTGAGCTATGCCGCGTACAGATAAATAGATAGACAGACAGACAGACTGACGAAAACGAAAGATTTTTCGGGGTCCACGGACCCAAAAACAGAAACGCAATAATCGGCAAGAAACTCGGAGGGTAATTTTTTCATAATTAGAATACTTCCCTTTTCGAGGGTAGTAATAATTAATATAATAAAGCTTATAACAATTTAAAAAAATCAAACAACAATATAACATCGAAATAATCTTAACAATATATCCTAACATAAACGCCGGTTGGATACGATTTGGAAACCCCACGGTCACGGTGCATATGCCACAATATTTTTAAATTTAGCATTTAATTGTTTTTGATATGTTATTGGGATAGAACAAATTTGCGCCTTTTCCCATTTAGTAAAAAATTTTAATACAGAAAATTTAAAGGCTGTTTTTAATTTTTTCTCGACACCCTCTGAAAGTTCATCTGCTCCATACATCACACACAACATTCCCATTCTATGCACCATGCGGATATTAAGGCCGTGAGGTGTGGCATACCATGAACAGCGCCTGTAAAGAAAGAACTTTTTTTGTAAGAAACTGGATATTTCTTATTCTAAATTTACAAAATTGCCGTAGGTGTGGCATACCCTGGGCTTTTATGGAACTAGACAGATTCTTCACATTACCTGATAAAGAAATAGAAATTTAGTTTAAAGTATTTGAATTGAATCAGAAAAGACATTTTAACTTATAAATAAGTTTAAATATATTCTCTAAATAAGGTGTAAAGTGGAGTAAGAGCGACTACTTTTTTCGGTAGTGCCATTTCAAAATTGAATTAAAATCGAATTTCTGCTTAGAAGGCGTGAAATTCGGTGTACAGATTTTTCATTAAGTATATTAACAAAAAAGTAAAATCATTTTTTCAAGAGATCCACCGTGTGTCAAGGATAATTTTGTTTTAAATTTTTATAAAGTAATTGCACTTGGGAAAGTGCAGTCACATTCAGTTTTGAACACAAGGAATTTAATTGTTTGAATCGGGTGCAAAACTTTTTCGGAGTGTAAGAACTAAATACTATTATACAAAATCTATAAAAACGTTATCTATAATAAGATCAAGACATTAAGGTTATTTTACCTATAACAAAAAACGCAACTAACAACAAAATATATACGATTAAAGGTGTTTCTACTACACTTAAGATGGCTGGCTAGTTCAAAATGTTCGCTATATTTTCTCGGCCTATGTCGTAGATATCTTCCACATATGGATAAACAAGAAAAATGGTCCTTGCCCATTCTCTTTTTCAAAAAAGAGCTGGTGAATTTCACTTGATTGATTTCCTAGAAACATTTTAGCATATTTTTAATCTTTGTATTCTGCTATTACAAACGTTCCTTTTTCTATAGTATCAAGATCTTGGTCGTTTTGTTTTTCAGAGATGATTTTTATCTGATAATCAGGATCTAATTCCACTTTTTTCTCTATTTTCGTTTTGATCAGGGTATTTGAGATACAGAATATTCTGTAACCTAGCAAAGCTTTCAAGGTCTACATCATCGTGATATTCTTGATAGATTGCTTCACTTAAATCATGATCAGTGTCGTCTTCACCCTCTAAGGAAATCCTCTTACATTTTTGTGGCTGTTTTATTTTTTTTCGTCTAGGCACTTTTTTGTGCTGACTTAATAATAATATCACTCTTTAGGGTTATGACTTGGGACTCGCAGTACATGCCGTATCTGGATAACAGGGATCAGAACCCAATTTTTTCATACATTCAATCCTTTAAAAATTATTAAAGGCGGTACCTTTGGTTCGACCAGCATTTTCTGCTGACAACCATGTAATAATCTCCTTACTACTACCACATGTTACTCATGAAGATAGTTTTTCTTTTCTTCTGATTTAGATGGGTCATTACAAGTAAAAGTCCCATTTAGGTTCCAAACTCTATTAGACTTATTGAAGAAATCCAATTTTATTAGTGTATTGGAGAACACGTCAAAATAGTCATTTATTATGAATGGATGTGTTACTTCTTTGTAGTAAACTCTATCGATTACGGTTGATAAATCATGTTGTCTTTTAAGAGCTAACAACCAATCCTCTGCAGGCCTGTTGAAACGAGATGGTGTGTCAATGCTTCTAAGGGTCACACAATTTTTTCTAATATAATAAGGTACTCCGCTAATTTTCTTTCTTCTGCTTGTGGCAAAGCTGCTGTTTTTCTTGTAATTAAATTGCCTGTTTTAATTTGCTCAACGGCGGCATCAACCTTATTTTGAAGATATCTGCTGCTATGAGTAGATTTTCTTTAATAATTTCTAGTCAGCTCGTCGTGTTTCTGAAAAAAACATAAAATATCCGCATTAGGAAAGAACAATCACGTTCCCTGCCAAAAGTGCTTGCTTTTTCCCTGACTGCGATATTGTTGGGATAAGTGCAATCACAAGAGGAATTTTAACTAGACATTGTCTGACCTGTCACTTTTAAAAATAGTACCGCATACTGAAAATATAACTTGCTAAATTAAAATTCCTGTTTTTGCCAGAATACGTTGGAGCCGGTTTCACTTAAAATCTGATAGCAAATCACCTGATTACGTTTGACAGCTCGAGTGGCGATAAAGAAGAATTCTGGTAAATTAAATATTCCAGTCATAAACCAGCAGATGTAACTCAATGAATTTAATGCATATTCAGATCAGAAGTTGTCAACAGGTCCAGAGTAATACTTTGTGATTGCTCTTACCCCGGTTTTACAGTTACCCCACTTTACCTTAGGTACTTTTTAAGTAAAATGGATATTTTCTCTTTAATAAAATAAATCCCTTTTTCACTCCATGGAGAACATGAATAATTAATTTTCAAACTGACCAGACAACTTCTTTCTTGATTAAAATTTAAAACAGATGGAATCAACTCTCAATAAAATATCTGCTTACAATTATAAATAGACACTATTGGTGAAACAAGTTATGTCAATGGAAGATCGCTGTATGGTAAAATACTAGGCAATTTTTAAATAAAATATATATTTCCCCTCTAATGAAATAAAACCCTTTTTCAATCCCTGGAGAACACGAATTAATTCCTAAAGTGACCAAACAACTTCGTTCTTGATTAAAATTTAAAACAGATGCTATTAGCTGTCAATAAAGTATCTGCTTACAATTATGCGCGACATTTTGCGACCGATGCGCATTTATTTATCGCAAATTAACATCAAATTAAAATACACTCGATATAAACAGGGAGTCATTTTCGTCTGTTAGGTTATTAAACGGTGGCACAAACACAGCGCCACATTACCCAATTGAAATATGGCGTAATTAAAGTTAACGACAAACGAACGCATATTTGGTCGCTGTTATTTGGTTAATATTTAACGATAAGTGATGCCAATAGCTAGGTTAAGCGGTATTTAGTAGGTGCTTTTACTTAGCAGGTTAAACCGATGATTCATTGGTTGTGAAAGCCTGTTCAGTTTGCCACGTTGCATAGAGGTTAATAGCTCTATGTATGATGCCCACACTTTATCTGAGAAAAAAATACATTTTTTTTCTACGACTATTAAATAATTTCTTTATTACAGAAACGACTTTAGTAATTGATTACCTATGCCGAGAATAGTACATATGATACCCGAGAGTAATCATTTCATTAACCTGGCTGTAACCAATCACAAAACACTTCTATCGTTTAACTATTTGTATTGCCGAATACAGTATTCAATACCGCGGTTAAAGCAATTCATCGCGAAGGCCATGTAAAAACAAAAGAGCATAATCGGCACGTCAGGCGACGCCATAATTTTATATGCTGTCACATTTATATTGAAAATAAATTGTTTTGCCTAAATTTCTTTCTTAAAAGTTGTTAATTTCCCCTAAAATGAATTTAAGCGGTCAAAGTGAGATTGATACTACACTGCCAAATATTATTAAAACAGCCAAACCACTTCAGACGAATTAGTACCATAAACTTCAAGGAAAAAGTATGAAATTGTGTATACATTATTTAAGGAGTCACGAAATCAAAAAATTGCTAATTCATTTTTTGGAAAATGTTCCACTTTCCTATTTTGGAGAGTTGTCAGGAAAGTATAAAACTTTCTCATTGTGGGCATATTACCCGATATTAAAGAGTACCCTCGCTATTAAAGAAAATATTAGCTTTGAAACCTATAATAAATTACGTGAAATTTTAGAACAAAAATCGGAAGGTTACAGAGCAAAAAAGCTCAAAACGTTCACACCAATGGAAATTAATAGATTTATGAAAGAATCACCGGATAATATTTACCTGGCAATAAAGGTAAGAGATTTAGAAATTTTATAAATGTACCTTCTTAGTTATTTAAAAATTTAATAAGTAAAACGCAAAAAAAAACTAAAGATATCCCGTATGTGTATGGCATTAGCATTTTATAAATAAACAAGACAATATTGAATAGTATTTTCTCCCAAGCAATGACCATTACTCACAAAGATGAAATTATTATTTGCTCGTCGATAAAGGTTTGTTGGAGGAAGTGGCATTGCGCTTTCCTAAAACAAAATCTATATTGACTGTCCTTTGGCTACGAATGCAGTCAATGAAAATAGCGTGATGCATTTCTTATATATGGTTTTAGGTGTTTTGGGTTAATTTTTCCCCGTTACCCTTTTACAGATCAATTTTATTTTTATATCAGTATTCAAATTTATTTTTTAACTCATTGGTTAATTCTGGAATAACATAATTTTGAATACATTTTTCATTTGTTAACCGCATATCAAAAAAATATATGTAAATTGAAAAGTTTAACTTGCAGTCGCCGGTATTTGAACCCAGGATTCCCACTGACATTACCAACCAACTTCAAAAATTTTACCCAATTAATTTGAGATCGATAGGTTGACAATATATTGCAGTCCTCAACGG
The DNA here is from genome assembly GCA_030620095.1 of Kuschelorhynchus macadamiae. Classification (NCBI taxonomy): domain Eukaryota; kingdom Metazoa; phylum Arthropoda; class Insecta; order Coleoptera; family Curculionidae; genus Kuschelorhynchus; species Kuschelorhynchus macadamiae. The sequence continues at coordinate 121,546 of JAUTXW010000980.1, read as the reverse complement.
CTGCAACTGGTTAAAGCTTAAGAAGTGAATGGAAACGATTTCATGATTTTTTTTTATCAACAGTAAAAACTATGGTACGAGCAGAGATCGAACACGCACCTCTGACTTCAAATCTGACACCGCATGTTAGAGGAATGGGCTAGAAATCTAGAGACTAGGGATCGATCCCCGCTCGCCATAACTTTTACTGATAAAATACTTCTATTAAAAATTTGGCATAACGTAAAAATTATAAATTTACTAACATGCACGGAACCGAATAGCCATGTCAGATTTGACGTCCAGTCAGGAACGGCGCAACATAAGGTTAGAATATTTGGCAGCATCAACAATGGTTGTGATACTGGTGGGTCTGAATATGAACAAGTTCTAACGAATTGCTTATTAGTAGTTTGTTAGCTCAAACCTAAACGAGCTTTAGGAGTAGGCCACGAAACGGCCAAGCGCGCAGTTTTGGATTTGTTTGAGGAAAAAGCTAATCTCTATTGGCTTGGACTGCCAGGTTTGTTCCATGCAAAGGCATTTATCCCTCCTAAAAAAGAGGATAACAAAAAGTCTGTTAAATATGAACAGAATTAAGCTCAAAACAGCAATAGGCCTAATACACTGGCCATTGTGGTCTGAGACATCATATGCGGAGGATGGCGCTTGAAGACGAATCCGAGTGCCGCCTATGTATGGAGGATGACAAGACAGCCAGCCATGTGCTGTGTGAATGCCCGGCAGCTGCCAGGATCAGCTTCTCCATATTCGGTACAGATATCCTGCTGCCCGAGGACTTGAAGAATCCTTCCCAAACGCAATAAGACTCATTGGTCATTGAGGATTTAGATTTGCTTGGGAAAGTGTAAACATAGGTGTGAGCCACAATAGACCACAGAGTCGCAGTGGAGGGTTGGTTTGATCCAGTCACTTTTAACCTAACCTAGCCTAACCTAGCTCAATGGGTTAGAACAATGGTCCAGAGATCGAGAGGTGCGAGTTCGATCCCCGTTCGTACCATAACTTTTACTGTTGATCAAATATTTCCCGAAAAATATTTCACAGTTTAAAAAAACCAATAAAATACCTCTATTAAAAATGTATGATGAGATTCCTTTGTTAATCTTTGTAATGTGCATAATTTTTGCGTCCCACTTTCGACCAGGTAAAGCACCACTTTGATAGGCTGGTCGAACGATTGCAAACTCTCGATCAAAAACGAAGCTGAAGACATTACTTGAAATGTTTTGATTGATGATGTTTTAAGACTAATTAACTCTGTTAACGATATTGCCCGGTATCATGTTATCGATTTGTACTTGAAAACTAGATGGGGGTCATAAAGTAACCTCTATTTAAATATTACCTTTGACCTGACAATTTGTTTAAAAAGGCTAGTTTTTTTATCTTTTAATATGACAGGGTATTATCTTTTTCTGATCAACCTAAATTGTAATTATGTTTTCTTCAAGCTTTGCTTGGCCTATGGCGTAGTAAAACCATTTTAAGTCATTTAAGATACAGTTTCTATTATTATTGCATTAAATCACAAAATTAAGAATAAGTAGAATAGATTTGACAAAATTGCGAACTTAAGGCAACTGACTGAATTGCGTTTGAATTCCAGCTATTTTCTAGAGATATCAAGTAATCCAACACGGCGATCGTAGACCCGTGTTATTACATATCGTTAGGTCTTTAATTCTGTATAAATGTTTGCAGTATCATATTTAAAATAAAACAATTGGTACCTGTTAATCAAAAACCATCTATGTATTTATCTGTAGTAATTTTCTTCGCTCTCTTTTACTGGTTCTACTTTTAAGGTAATGTCCCATAATAAACAAGTCCGCAAGTAATTTTATCTTGCTCACATTATAAATGCCTTTTAACTTATTGATATAAACCAAAAAGCTAATTACGGCTTTACTTTCGAGTTTTTTCTCGCCTTGAAGTGACAAATAAAATACGTTAATTTGAATGAATACTTCCTACTTTGATGACTTAATAAAAACATTTACAATGTTACAAACGTCAGACATTTAAAAGTTTCATGTAACAGACGTAAAAAGATTCCAGTATCTCAAAAATTAAATAAAAAATAAACATTCCATTTACAAAATACCATGTTTATGTCATAATTAATTTGTTTTTAGTTCAATTGTTTTTATTGGTATTTTCCAATTCTGTAAAGAAAGTTTTTTAATTGTATTTTAATAGTTAAAAAAAGAGCCTTGTTCAGTCCTCGTTAGATAACCCTGTACATGATCGCTGCATCTACAAACTTTTAGAGATTTCATTGGCTGTTGTTCCGAAGAAAATTTTACAATAGTTTAATTATATTTCAAAAATGATTACATTCTTTACTTCTCAAATACAAAAATTTACTACTCATTGTATTAATAATATAAAACATAAAAAAAAATCACTGTATTATATATAACAGGTATTTTGCCTGAACCAGATTTCTTCAAGGTAAGTTTATAAAACTAAACAACTACAATTTACCTTTTATCTGTAAAACTGCCTTTTTTAAACCATGAAATTGCCAACCCAAATTGAAAAGGTTCCGAAAGCAATTGAAGTCTGTAATGGTACCCTTTTAGAATTACCCTTTCGGCCTTCAATGTGTTTTTAAAGGATTTTTTAGAAATATAATTTTATAGCACTTTTTAGCCGTTTTATTTATAGCACCCCTTACTTAGCCTTGCAATAAACCTTGATATGTGCTTGAAAATGTGCTGGGTGTACCGTTAGGTATTTATGAAGACCTTGCAAATAAACTTTGCAAAATCGTTTTGATTATATTGTACCTAGTAAAAAATACCCTTTTTAACTATAATGCATGCTTTGGTAATAAAAGGGCGTTATTATAGAGATCTGACAAGTTTGATGAAGGTTGCAACTTCTACAAATTGACATCCGGTTGAAAACAAATGAAAAGAGTTTTTTTTCTAAAATTTTATAAAATATTTTGGCAAAAAAATTGAAATACACATTGCCTCGTTACCGAGGTGAACTAAACGAGAAGAAGGATGCATTGTAACTTTAGCATTAGTGTTACGTGAAAAAGGAGTAGTGGTTAGGTGCACGTAAGTATAAAGTCGAGGGAAGCCGTTGTATTTCGTGCAAAATTTAAATAATTATAGCATAGCTCTTTTTCCCATGAAAGGAATTAACGTTTCTTTATTTAAGTTGTTGTTTAGACTATAACACTGTAGTTTTATTTTAGGCTATTTCTTTTAAAGGTTTCTAGAAACTACACAGCTGTACACATCAAGTCCAACAACGAAATTTTTGGTTCAAATTTAAGGTGACATATCTCAGAAACTAAAAAAGATATCGCGATGCGCCTTTCAACTTGTTAAGGGCGATTTCTTTTAGAATCGACCCAATGTTCTGCGGTTTTCGCGATACCATATATTTTATTATACAGGGTGGTTTTAAAAATCGATGAAATTTTTTCAAAACTTCACCTAAGAAACAATCTTGGAAAAAGTGTATAAAACTTTTTTTATATCTTATAGGGTGATTTAGGAGGGTATTAAAAAAAAATTCATGGGTTTTTCGATATCCCCTCCGTTTTTAGAAATATGATTTTTTATTCACTCACTTTACGATTTGCCCCTGTAATTTTGTAATGTTACATTATTTTAATGACGCTATCCTTGTGACTATTTAGGCAGAATGCTTTTACGATATTCAAATAAAAAAAGTTTATACAGGGAAAAGAAAAACATCAGAAAATCTAGTTTAAAAAAATGCACAACAAAAGCTTTTATGTAGGATTTATTGAATTTAAAAGTAAAAAAAGAAACATCAAAGTCATGAAAAAAAGTCAACAATCTAGAGGCATGAGACGTCTTCAGACTTGAAATAAAGCATCAGAAGCTTTTAAGAAAATATTCAAATTTTTAAAAGTTCTATGTTCATGTGTTACTTTATATACTAAATATTATTTTTTTTACTTTTAAGTTCAATAAATCATATATAAAAGCTTTGGTTTGTTTGCTTTATTTTAATAAATATTGGTACAGCATCTCGTCGATAATAAAACATAAGTAAATTACTCTTCCCGTTGTTATTATGCAATAATTATTCTGCAGTCTTATGCCATTTTAAACAATGTTTTAACAAGATAAACCTTCCAAAATGGAAATAAAACTAGAAAATAATAAAAAGTAAGATACGTCACTATGTATTTTTGCCGATAATTAATTTTTGCTCATTAGAGTAATTTTTAAATTTCCGGATATAATGTCAGATAATGAGAATAGAGAGATCGCGAAAACATGGGATTGGAAGTGCAAACCATTTTGTAATAAACTAAGCCGCCTAGAATTTACAGCTTTATAATATGTTAATTTTCAGATGCTATTTTGTAAAAACCTGTTGAATTTAGTTATAGGAAATGCAACACAAAATAAGTCTAAAATGTGAAGCACAATTTAAGTTAAGATATACAGGAAGTCCCATAAAAAATAAAGTTGATGTTTGATACCATGGATACCGGCATTCTAGATATTCTGTAATATTGTGTTTTATTTTAGCATATTATCCAAAAATATGAAACCCTAAATTTGTATTTTAATAGTGTTTTTCTTTTCAATCACTTCTTATGGAAGCTGGTCTTGCCTTAAGTAGTGGATTTTCTGATTCACCCTGTAGAGTTACCACATTATGCCTTATGATATTTTTCATACGCCATACATGCTGCAGTTTAGCTTTATTTGTTCATGGCATTTGAAAAGTTTATTGTTAGTGCAAAAATAACGTGTAAAATGGGAAAATAAAAAATTGTCACATGTGCGAAAATTTCTTATTAAAGTGACAAAATAGAAGTAAAAGATCAAAAGTAAGATATATCAAAACACAAATCAATTTTAAAATTCAATTAATTAAATTATTAATTAAATATGTGGCTATTTTTATTAAAAACTGAACAAATAAATGAAAACCCAGCTTTAATTTTGTCACTGTCAATTTAACTGAACATAATTTAGAAGAGAAAAAATTTAGATCACAATGTAATAAATATTTAGTTTTTTTTTTAAACCAATACACAAAGCCATGTTCAAATTTATACATTATTTTAATTAATTAAATCTTTTAATTTTGGGGAATTTCTTTTGATTACTGAATACATTTTTTGACAAAACATATAATTTCAGATTAAGTTAACAAAATAATACACTACCTCTTACAGAGTACTAATTATATTATCTGCACGTTGAATTGTGCTTTCACGTTTTTTTGTCGTTTGTCTTTTGTATTCTATTGGTTTTTTATATGGTTCTCTTCAATGATACTAGCATTTGTTTTTTCTAATAATTAATACAAAATTCGTATAAAGAAGTTACCTGTTTTCTTTCTTGCAGGTAATAGCGAACCACGTAAATAAATAGTCTCTCCATTATTATCCTCATATTTAATTTTGTAAGAAACCGAACTAATTAATTTTTCTATTTTTGTTTTATTTAAAAGGGCGTTCTTTTTTATCATGACATTTAGCTTACTGTCCTATTTTCTAAATAAATTTATTGTGAAATCATGGAGGAAAAGGCTGAAACATGTATTATGGATAACATGCAAGGTGGTTCAAAGTTAAATTTTAATCCTAAAGAACCTTTTCTAAAAATAAAAAGGAAATACATGGGTGTGCTCGTTCCTTAGACACTGCCTTGTAAATGTCCCGTCAAAAAAGATTTTTCTCGAATTAAAAAATAATTTATTATTATTATTAGTTTATTATTATTAAATAACTAAATTTTGGTAGAGCTATTGTGTAGTGAATTGTTATATTATTTAGAAGAAATTATGCAGGCAAAAATTTTACATCAATCAATCAGTAGAATATTAAAAATATTAGTACTAACTAAATTAATTGTAATATATATTTTAATTATAGTTATTAAGGTATCGAGGTATTTTATGACGAATAACGCTTGAGGTCGACAACGTGTTTCCTGAGTGCCTCTGGCACTATCTAGTTTTAATAATAAATAAATCAAATTATTATTTTTAGTCAATAATGCCCTATGGCATTATTTCTCATTTAACTGACTTTGATATAATGTCATTATTTAACAGTAATAAAGTAGTCGGACTTTAACATATTTAAGCCACTAAAAACACTTTTTTACCCGCCTGCGTATCCCATGGTGGGTAATGTGTTTAACGACATGTAAGTACCTATGTATCCATTCCTCGTTACCACCAAAAGTTCATTACAAATATTAAAGGTTCAGACGCCAATGTGTCGAATAAATCGGCAAATATATCGACTGCAACACAAAACAAAGCAATGTTTTTTTGGTTTTTATGCATTTTACCGTCCAGTCCCTTCAGACCTCGCAGTCCAAGATCCGTGCGGCCGACTATACAGGCTAAACGCATGGACCGATTTTTATGAATGAGGCATTAAAAGCTTCGTCGGTATGACGCAAGTGTTCTGAGATATGTTTGCGTAAAAAATCAAAATTGCGGAAGTACTACGCCATTTTTCCCAACATAAAAAAATATTTGTAAATTTCATTGTAATTCAGATAACAAATTGAAAAATCTTAGTAGGTAAATCATTCATTCTTTTCCAAGAGAGCTATTTCTTAAATTAAACACTATACAAACACTAAGTTTTGATCTCAGTCATATGTTTTTTTATTCTAAGAAGATCAGTTAAATATGTTTCTCCCGATCGGGCAGAGTCGGGAGATCGAGTGTTTGTAAACGGTTTAACAAATTGAAGATCTTACTAAGATGAAATATCCATATGCTAATATAGTACCCAGAGTGTTTCAAATATAACCAATTATTTCACGTTCAGCCCTGTATCATCTATATAGTTGATTTTGGGCCAAAGATGTAAGTACCTACACTGAAGAAACGTCTATATTTTTTTTTCTAGAGACTGTTAAAAAAATCAGCAATTGGTGTTAAGGCTGAATTTTGAAACATTTTTGATTTTCATATTTTTGATACAAGACATAAATTTCGGTCTGTTTGTCTGTCTGTCCATCTGTCTAAATGGGGCAAAGCTAAACACCTACTTACCCTATTGACTTTAAATTTTGGTCAAAAATTAAAGGTCATTGATGATGCTCTGGTAACATTTTTGTAAAAATCTAGTATGGCGAAACAAAATCGCGGCCTAATGAAGTGTTAAAAAATTATTCCTAAAAAACTACTTACTATACCTCAAATTTTGCACAAATATCAGGTATTATGTCAAAAACAACTGCTAAAATATTGCTACGAATCCAATTTGGTGGAACAAAATAGCGGCAAATAAAATGCTTGTGATCGTGAAAAAAAATCACCCTCCCAGGTTCCGCATATCTTCAGATTTTAGCGTCTCTTGATGCCAAAAAATATGTGTTATCAATTCCGTCGGTCTATCTGTCTGTCAGTTTGCGGTATATCCTAAAAACTACTTACCCGATTGAGTTAAAATTTTGTTAAACAATATGGGGATGATGGTAATATTTTGGTAAAAATTCATTGCGCAACCAGATGGCGGCCTAGTGAAACACTAAAAAATGATTATTAAAAAACTAGTTATCCGATTTATGTTAAACTTTGCACAAAAATCAAATGTTACATAGGAAAAAAACTAGTTACATTTTGGTATGAACCAAGCAAAACGAAACGGCGGCCTAACATAAAGTTAAAAAAAAATCAACCTGAAAAAACTTCTTATTAGAATAATTTTAATTTTGTACAAGCATTAAGGTGGTGGGAAAACAAAATGGAGGCCAAATAAAATGTTTAAAAAAATCAACGTAAAAAAAATGTTTTTGTTCAATTGACTTTAAATGTTGCAGAAAAACTAAGTGCGATATAAGGATAAACGAGTAAGAATTCAACATGACGAAACAAAATGGCGGTGTGTGTCAATGTAAGAATGTCTTGTAGGAAAATACTTGTAGGAATCCAATATGGTAAAACCAAATGGTGTACAATTAATTCTTACTAAATGATTATGAGCTGAGCTAAACTGGGGGTAAACTGAATTTAAAGAATAAAAATTGGTTCACGTTTTGCCTTTCTTCAGCTGAAACCGATAAAGCATCTAATATTTGTACAAACTTTAGTCAATTGAAAAGGAGGTATTTTTATGTTGAGTTTTTAAACATTTTATTTGGCCTCCATTTTGCTCTACCACTTTGAATTCGTACTACAACTTTACCAGTTTTTTCTAAATTTATTTTTTAGCATTTTCTTTTGCGATCTTGGTTTCCAACCAAGATATTGCCAGTAGATTTGTGTGCAACATTTGAGGTAAATTGGACAATTCGTTTTTTAGTAATAAGTTTTTCTAACATTTCACTAGGCCGAACAAAATGTTACCAGATAATTTCCATATGAATCTTAGTTTTTGTGAAAAATTTGAGGTCAAACCGGTAATTAGTTTTTTTAATTATGCCTCGAACTGACGAATAGGCAGATGTTTTTTGGCATATAGGAACACTGAAAGGTAAAGGTCTATAAAATCCTGGGAGGGTAATTTTTTCACGATTACAAATATGTTAGTCTTATTTTAGTTAATTGGCTGCCATTTTGTTCCCCATGTTGAGTTCGTACCAAAATTTTACAATTTCAAGTTTATATCACACTTAATTCTTGTAAAAATTTGAAATTAACCAAATCATTAGGTTTTTCATTACGCAATCATTTTGTTTCACCCTCTTAAATTCGTATCAAAATTCTATCAGTTTCATCCAAATATTACTAATTTATTCCCATATGTCCTTAAATTTATTAAATTAGCTATGCCGTGAAAAAACAGACAGATCCACAAAATTGACAACACATATTTTTTGGCATCCGTGGAAAGCCTGGAAGGGTAATTTTTTCACGATTTCAATACATTCCTCTTACGAGGGAAGCAGAAGACAACCAACTTATTTTACACCTATTTTACAAACAAAAAATATTTCATTACTTACCTATATGATCACAACTTTATCATTAGTGCAAAATCTAAAATATTCACAAAAGATTAATATACTTACAGAATAATTAATACAAACATATTGTTAAACAATAAAACCTAGGTAGAGCGCAGAGCGTAAAAAAAATTTATCTTTTACTGGTACTACTTTTTTAGGACTATAACATTTTTATAATCTTAAAAGGTTGCTTGATTCATTCTTTTGAACCCACGTGTATACCAAAAATAAATACCATTAGATTCGTAACAAAATATTCTTATGTAATACAAGAAGAATACATTAGACTCTTGTTGAACCTCTGCTATAAACCTTATTTACCCTAAAGTAAAAAATTTTTCTTTGCGCCGATTTAACACGACATAAAAACCCTTTTAGATATTAGGGTGAAAACTTGTTGGTTTCCGTGTTGTGCAAAAACAAAGTTAGTGATACATAGCTTAATAATATTTTATTCAGAGGGGTTTCTTTTGATGTATTGCGTCTACGCAATTCCATTATATTGTCGACGAGAGTATCAACAATGTGTGCTTATAAAGTTCACAGCGATATGAACTCTATGCATCACGGACTTCATATCAAGCCTTTTCCTTTTCAGGGTATTTTCAGGAAACCGTTTTTAAGCCTCTAATATTCAAAAGATTATTGCTAAATATTTTGACATGGGAAAACTGGTATTGGTACTCAAGCAGGTATTGTTTATATCTTGTATATTTTATATGCGTTATAAAGAAGGTACGATAGGTGTGCTTTTTTGCAGACACCAGAACCAGCAAGCAACACTGCACACCAATACGCAAATCGTAATTCAACCATATTAATTGCCAGGAGAGTTTGTGTGGTAAATTGGAATCGCGTTTCTTGTACGCGTCATAAGCGCAATATTTATTGCATTATAATGGATATTTATTAGTTACAGAACGCAACTTGCAAGCACTACGGTCCCTAGTTCTCTACGTGATAAAATATGTTGTCCTTGTTGTCGTGCATATATTTTCAGTCAACGAAGACTTATGGAACAATATGGACATAAATCTCTTGTTCTTAAATTTATGACGAGAAATATTAATATATCGTTTACATAACTTCACATTAAAAGCTTATCGATTTGCGCTATAACCTTTAAAATTAAGTGGAGTTTTTAATATTTATTTTTGAGAACTTTTAAGTCAAATTCGATGTTCTGTTTTCAGGGTCATAATGTTTTTATACCCCTGATCGAGGGTCAGAATGTTGTTATGAACTATTAACATCAAACATTATATATTATGTTAAGTTTGGAATACCTGATGTTAAAAAATATTTTAAAAAATTAAAAGAGAAGAATTATAAGATCAAAGTTTTTATTAAACCATTTAAAAAAAGTACATATTTATTATTAAAGACAAAAAAATTTTCAATATGCAGAGCCATGTTAAATAGCGTTAGGGTGATCTGCTCTGACATTATCTACCAAGTTGTGTCGCCTTTTTGGCCTTTTCTTTAAGGGTTCACATTGTGCTGTGCGACTTAAAGGAGCTTTTTTACATCCCTGTACAATTCCTGGTCTACGTCTAGAAATAGACGTTGGTTGTATGTGAACTGCCGATCCCCTTTTAAATTTCAGCGGGCTGCAGCTTCCAGCAGTATTTAGAAAACTCTCCTTTGTTTTAACTAAATTAAGTCTCGCAACAAATCTCTACAGACTTTGGGCAGTAGTATCAAATTTTGTATTTTTTTCTTTCATTAAAAGTAGCAAGTCGAATGATTCGGCACTAATCAATCAGAGGGATGAAACCGGTGTCACTTGTCTGCGAAACTGCTCAGGAGAATGTGATAATGATGTTCCCGCGCTACCGCAATTTTGCCAGATTTTGGTCCTAATACATAGTATTTTTCTCTCAATAGAGGCCAGTCTGTTGAACTAAAATTATCATTTACAATCTGAATACACCACAGGGAAGCCAGCGTCGTGGGGGTAAATAAAAAATAACCTCAATTAGTAGCTGAATTCCTAAGCCGAGTTGTTTATTTATTCTTCCCTGCGTTTCAACTTCTTGAAAATTTTAATTAAAAAAAAAAAACATTTCCTTATATTTCTTTCTGCGGTCTATGGTACTATTGATAGTATCGGAAAGCAGGATCTCATTGTTAACAACATTTTCGTCTGGGAGCAGTTTCAATGCCCTGCAAAAAATTTTTAGTTTTATTACTATAAGGGGTTTAGATTTAGTTTATGTCTTTTCCTGGTTCCCTTGATGGAACTCGAGTATCTACATGTCTTGAGGTATCTCAGGTAAAATATTGACAAGATCAAGAAATTAGTGTTTAGTGTTTGTGTAGATGAAAATCATGGATGGTTTTGGGAGGGTTATTTTTCATCGCGGCAAAAAACAAGTGATAAAACAATCTTGATAAACTGTAATGCCAGCAGCTTACAAAATGATACCCAAAGCAAATATAGCGAAACAAAATGGCGTGAAATATTAAAACCATTATTATTACAAACCTACTCATCCAATTTATCTCAAATTTTGCAAAAACATCAAGTATTAAATTGGAACACACTGGTTACATTTTGGTACTGAAAAAACTGCTTAATGGTTTGATTTCAAATTGTGTGCCATAACTAATTGTGGTACAGGGGTTAACTAGTAAAATTGTGGTACTAATGTGAGATGGCCGAACAAAATGGCGGAAAAATAAAATGTTTTTAAGCGTGAAAAAAGTCGCTCTCACTTTTACACATCTTTACGTTTTAACGTCGCTAAATGCCAAAAAAATATTGTTCTATCAACTCCGTCTGTCCGTCTGTCGGTCTTTCGGTCTGTCTGTGAGTTCGCGGCATAGCTTAGCCTACTTACCCGATTGACTTCAAATTTTGACCAAAAATTAAGGGTTATATGAGGATATCCTGGTAAAAATCCAATATAGCGAAACAAAATGGCGGCCTAGTGATTTTACCTCCTAGATTTCACGTTTTAACGTCCCTAGCTGCCAAAAACCATGTTTTACCAAATCCGTCGATCCGTCTGACGGTCTGTCTGTCAGTTAGCGACACAACTTAAATACTATTTACCCGAATGACTTCAAATTTTGACCAAAAATTAAGGGTCATATAAGGATGACCTGGTAATATTTTGGTAAAAATCCAATATGGCTGAACAATGTTGTTAGAGAGAGAGAAAATTTTGTTAGAGTGGTCTATTATTTGGGTTTAAGATCCAGAAAAAAACAAGTATTTTTTTCAAATTATCGACGTTTCGGAACTTAATTTGTGCATCCTCAGGACGCATATATACATCCTATATCCTGCAGGAAACACATATTATCAGTCTTTACCTACTCCGTAGGTCCGCAGATATTTCCTAGATATTAGGTTTCTAAATGGTTCTCGTTAACAAACCTCTTGTTGTTATGTTAGAGTGGTGTATTATTTGAGGTTAGGGTCCAGTAAAAAAACAAATGTCTATTTTTAAGCAGTCGACGTTTCGCATCTTTATTGTTGCATTCTCAGGACACATATTTTCTATAGCCCTGATGAACCCCATATTATTAGGCTTTGCTTATTCCGTTTGTCCGCAGATATTTCCCAGATGTTATGTTTATATGATGATATTATGTTATGATAGAGTAAGGTATTATTTGGGGTTAGGGTCCAGTAAGGAAACAAAAGGTTTTTATATATTGTCGACGTTTCGCAACTTTATTGTTGCTTCCTCAGGACACATAGATTCTATTTTCTGCTTGAAACCCATATTATCAGTTTTTCCTCTTCTACGTCGATCCGGAGATATTTTTTAGATATTAAGTTTTCAAATGGTTTTTGTAAACAATCCTCTTGTTTTTATGTTAGGGTGTTGTATTATTTGGGGTTAGGATCCAGTATTAAAAACAAAAGTCTTTTTTTTAAATTGTCGACGATTCGCAACTTTATTGTTGCATTTTCAGGACACATATATAGATTTTATACCTTGCATGAAATCTAAATTATTGATCTTTACCTACTCGATTCCAGATATTTCCTACATATTAAGTTTCTAAATTGTTTTCGCTAACGATCTTCTTGTTGTTAGAGTGGTGTTTTAGTTCGAGTTAGGAAATATCTGCAGACCAACGTAGTGTGTGTGTGTGTGTGTCCTGAGGATGCAACTATAAATTTGCGAAACGTAGATATTTTAAAAAAAGGCATTTGTTTTTTTACTGGATCCTAACTTTAAATAATACACCACTTTAATATAACAACAAGAGGATCGATAACGAAAACCAGTTAGAAACTTAATATCTAGGAAGTATCCTCGGACCAGCGGAGTAGGTAAAGACTGATATATGGGTTTCAATTTAAGGTGGCGAAACAAAATGGCGGCGAAATAAAATTTTTAAAAAATCAATGCAAAAAAAAAATGCAATTGATTTTGTAGAAAAATCAGATGTGAAAATGGCACAGACTGGTCCGAATTCAATATGACGTAACAAAATGGCGGTCACACTTTACTATTCCTAACAAATGGAAAAAAAATCATAACGGGTTCCTGGTAAAGAAATTTACCGATTTTCTAAGAAAACATCCCCGTCTGATGCCGCCACTAACTCAACTGCTGGACCTTCGAAGTGCACCAAGGAAATTTTTAACTGGAAAATCAAAATGAAATGTTTTCAATACGGATGAAGATTTAGAGTTGCGGTTTTGAACATTTGTTTGACCAATACCTAATATATGCAGCCTGATAAGGATAGCCTTAGGATTCCATCACAATCGTCTTATACAGGGTGTTATATAAGACTCTGAAATGTATTAAAAAGTTTCTTCCAGCACAACTTAAACTGTGGAACATTTCTTTTTCTCTTTGTGCAACTAAAATAATCTAGAGCTAGATACGAATAAACAATTTCTAGCGATATTGAAATTTTTTCTTCGTTCTCTACGGTTTTTTTTTTAAATCTTTTTTTTTTAATGATCTGTTCAACAAAGCCTTAATTTTCGCATTCGCAATTAAAACGATTACTTTATGCACTTGTGCATTTCTTGCTTAAATTACTAATCTTTTCTTGTACTCCATTAGTCAATTTTTTTCGTCGAAATGAAAATTGTATCGATTATTGAACTATTGTGGCCCTTTACGATTTTATATGTTTATCTGTGTTTGATGGTTCTCTTACTGGTTTCTGTTTACATTTAGTTTTAGAGATAACATGCTTAATTAATTATGTAAAGTTAAAACCATTTAAAGTTTTTTAACTTAATTTAGTACTATCTTAGATAAAACGTTCAATAAGAAAAGTTATTTTATATTTGAGTAGATTTTAGTTTAGTTGGTATGTATGAAAAATGTTTGTTTCTGGTCTCAGCCCTGTATTACAGGAGCGGACTTTTACCGGATGCCGTGAACAGCGCAGCGCAAAATAACCATTTTTGTACATCAATGTGTTCGCAAGCACTACCTCTGGGTCTCTCATTTACAGCAATGGTTGTTTTTTCATTAGTCGGCACCACGCCGTAGACGAGGAGAGCTTAGATTCTGGCCCAGATCCTACTACATTAGAAGTACCTCTAAAATTAAAAAAAAAAACGTCATTATACAGATATAGTGAGAGAGTAAGTTTCTTTAAAATAATAATAATTTCCTTTCAGTCGCTGAAAAACCGTAAACATCGCATCATTGCAACGCCATCATCTGTGTTTTCTCACCATTTTCTATACCATATTGATTCCAAACTTTAACAATGTTAAAGTTCTGCTTCGCAAAGTAGGTGTTATTCCAGATTTATGGTACCCGCTGTACTACTGAGACATAAACTGAGTTAATTTGAAAAGATGAGTAAACAGTTTTAGCAAGTATGTATTTTATCGGGAAAAGAGATTTACGTCGGTGATAAAAAGCGAATTTTCATTTTTTTTAAACTCTTTTAAATTAAAAGCCATATCTCTAAAAGAACTAAAGCAAATTTCAAATTTAAAAAACCTGTTCAGTAGAAATGTCCATTATTATTAAAACTGGCATTAGAATTGCGGCCGCTTATTTTTACTATGATTAACGCAACATCGAATCCAAGATTTATAAAAAAAAACCAAACCTAACAAATCATTATTTAACGTCCGGATAAGGGTGCCAACCCTGTTTATAATCTGATAGACATCTTTGATTGCCACGAGTGGGCTTTGTTCAGCAGATTATTTGATTTTTTTTTTGAAAAAACGCCGTATGTCGGAAATAAAGAAAAAATTTCAAAATCGCTAGAAATTGTTTTTTCGTCCCTATCTCTTGATTACTTTGGTTGAACAAAGTAAAAACGAAATCTCCTACAGTAAGAGTTCTGGATGATAGCGTCTTATATAATCCCCTGTATAAGACGGTTACGATGGAGTCCTGAGGCCTTCCTTATCGAACTGCATATTCTAAGCGTTGGTCAAACAAAAGCCGAAACCGCAACTCAAAATCTTTATCCGTATCGAAAATATTTCATTTTGAATTTACAGTAAAAAAGTAAGTTCCAGCAGTTTAGTTACGTAAATTAATTACTATTCTCTTTTCAGGTTTATTCTAAAATTCATCAATACTTATAATCTGTTTTTAACCCTTTAACCCCTAAATTCCTATTTTCAAGCAAACCACAAAATTCGACATTTTGAATTTTTAAATGTCGACTAAGAATTTATAATTTTCACTCTGAAAAAGCTCTGATTCCAATTTACATTTTGAATTAGCAAAAAATCAAAATTATCTCGTCACTGGGGCGCATAATAAAGCTAAATTTATTTTTACTGGAATAGTGGAATTAAAAAAAAATCCCTCAATCCGTATCCCATGGGTATGAGCGACTAACTTATAATATTTGGCAAAGGTATAGGACGCGAAGAAACGATTACGACGACGTAGAGGAAAAAACAATTTAGAGCAAAGTAATAGTTAATTGTAAAACTAACAAAAGTAAAAATTAAACAAAGCATAATTTGTGCATATTCTTATCTTATTTAAAATAAAAAAGGCGTAGATGCCATATCAAAGAGCTTTAAAGTTAATACACCCAAGACACTGTCATTACTGAGAGATCATAACAAAATCTATATTTTTTGGTTCTTGTGAAAGAAATCTGGCGTTAGTTAATCGTGATTTGCCGTTTTGCGTTTTTTAAATGATGCCACTTTCCACTAGTGAACAGCGAAGCGAACACATAAAGAAACTTTAGACTAGACTTGCTACTTAAAAAGAGCATAAAGAGAATGAAAGAGCAAATAGGCCGTCTTAGGTGCGACGAATATAGTTTAATACCAAATATTTATTTAATTAATTTAAGAGGACAAAAGTGCATAATTGTTTACCTAAAGTAAGAAAAGAAATTTAACAAAAAGTTTTATTAAGTATACGTATATTAAAACTAGAAACATAATGATTGCCAAAAACCAGATATAGACAGGTGACATAAACATATTTAATTTGGACCGCGTTAGTTGAAAATTGGTGAGCATGTCACGAACCTAATATTTCGTTGCTCAGAAAAGAACGTATCAACGCCCGTCACCTTCTAATCCTTAAAAACCATACCTGCGGGGGATGAAATCGGGAAATATGTAGAATTTCTTTATCTACTTAGCAGTTTTCAAAAATCCGTGTATGTATACAGGGTTATTCACGCAACTCGTTCATTAAAGGTTAGATAAAAATTTCAAATTTTGGGATTAAGGTAAGGTCAAGGGGTACTTCTTTTTTGAAATATTTTCAACTTCCTGTCACTTCCGTTTTAACCGGAAGTTGGTATCAACTTGCCTATTTTAAATGGAATACCCTGTATTTTATGATATTTTTGGATTCTACGGAGAATTTTAATGCTATTTTATGTAGCATGGACTATACCTAGGTTCAAGCGTTCTTAAGATATTTGACCTTGAACCGAAAATGAGCCTTCGGGGTACCAAATTTTAAAATCTCATATTTTGGTAAGTTTTGAAGATATAATCTTCATATTTTGCAGACGATCGGTAAATAATCTTAGGTTTCTATTTTTTTTTATTGAATTTGTCTATTTTTATACAGGGTGTCCTAAATTCAGCGGCAAACATTCACATTTTCAAAGCCGCTAAAGTCCGTTGTTTTAAATGGGACACCCTATAACTTTATGCACTATCAGATGTAGAATTTCATTTTCTATCGAACTGTATTAAGGTTCCCTATACCTATTCGTAACCATTTTTGAAATAATTGGGTTTTATAAAAATATCGTATGTATTTGCTTAAATGTTTACATGTTCCAATGGTGAGCCATGGAAAAACAATTGAGATCCAATATCCAATATGACAGATGATTAGTATGCGTTGTTTATCGAAAGCTGTCAGTGATAAACTAAATCTTCTAAATCGAAATGGAAGAATACTCAAAGGCTGATATTCTCAATCTATTTTGTATTCATGCAGAATGTTATAAAATTTTGGAGAGAACGTGTCGTGTGTTTAATGAACGCCACCCTGATTTGCCGCCAATGAACAAGTCAAAATTCAAGAGGATTGAAACGAACTTTTTGCGTTTTGGCAAGGTTAAAGTTACAAAAAATGTTCCAAAACCAGTGACAAATGCCGAGGATAACGTAATAAACACATTAGCTTATTTCCACGCAAACCCGCAAAGTTCAATACCGTCTGCAGAAAACGATTTGGGAATTTCTTCTTCATCTGTCCAAAGAATCTTGAGCGAACATCATATGCACCCTTATTCCTTCCAAAACGTGCAAGCCTTGAGACCTGGTGATGACGTCCGACGAGTAGAATTTTGCGAATTCATGTTTTTGAAAATTCAAGAGGACCCTCAATTCCTTTCAAAAATATTTTGGACCGATGAAGCGAAATTTTCTAGAGAAGGAATAACAAATAGAAGAAACGAACATTTCTGGGCAGCAGAAAAGCCGCACGCTTTACGCGAAACGCGTTCTCAAGAGAGGTTTATCTTCAATGTTTTCGGTATAGTATTAAATGATCGGGTGCGGTACTGTATTTATGAAGACAATTTAAATAGTGATAAGTATTTGGAAATTCTACGAGGGACGGTTTCTGAATTTATAGAAGAAATTCCTATTGGTGAGCTGCAAAATTATTGGTATCAATTAGATGGGGCACCAGCACATAATTCCGCTGCAGTTTATCGCCAATTATCTCGAATTTTTGAAGATCGCTGGATTGGTCCCAATGGCCCTTGGAGATGGCCCCCGCGATCGCCTGATTTAACACCCCTAGACTTTTATTTAGGGGGTTTATCAAAGGCAAAGTCTATGCTTCCCCAGTAAATAACCAACAAGATTTACTGGACAGGATACGAACAGCTTTTGCAGAATTAGAAAACGGACAAATTCAAGGGGCCACAGCAACTGTACAAAGAAGAATTGAAATGTGTCTTCAAATGAACGGACATCATATAGAACATTTGTTATAATTCAATTTTATTATTTTATTTATTTATTGTTGATTGTTAGATTGCTATAATTTTTAAGTTCACTAAAACAAGTTTAGAACAGTCTCGAACTTAGTAGATATGGTTAAAAATAATGTAAACAATTTATTACATTTTTTATAACTTTAACTTTTCCGAAACGAAAAAATTTCGTTTCAATCCTCTTCAATTTTCTCTTGTCCATTGGCGATAAATGAGGATGTTTTTCATTAAAAACATTGCACGTTCTCTCCAATATTTTGTAACATTCTCCGCGAATATAAAATAAATTGAGAATATCAGCTTTTGAGTGTTATTTTATTTTAATTTAAAAGTTTCAAATCAGCTGTCATGTTGAATAGAAAAGCACAACAATTTTTTTTCCATGGCTTACTACGGGAAGGTGTAAGCATTTAGCAAATACATATGATAGTTTAATAAAAACTTGATTATTTATTATTCAATACAGTTCGATAGAAAATTAAATTCTACATTTGATAGCGCATAAAGTTATAGGGTGTCCCATTTAAAAAAACGGACTTTAGCGGCTTTGAAAATGTGAATGTTTGACGCTGAATTTAGGACACCCTGTATAAAAATAGACAAATTCAATAAAAAAAAATAGAAACCTAAGATTATTTACCGATCTCTGCAAAATATGAAGATAATATCTTCAAAACTTACAAAAATATGAGATTTTAAGATTTGGTACCCTGAAGGCTCATTTTTGGTTCAAGGTCAAGTATCTTAAGAACGCTTGAACCTAGGTATAGGATATGCTACATAAAATAGCATTAAAATTCTCCGTAGAATCCAAAAATATCATAAAATACAGGGTGTTCCATTTAAAATAAGCAAGTTGATACCAACTTCCGGTTAAACCTGAAGTGACAGGAAGTTGAAAATATTTCAAAAAAGAAGTATCTCTTGATCTTACCTTAATCCCAAAATTTGAAATTTTTATCTAAATGGCATCATCAAAAACTTTTAATGAACGGGTTGCGTGAATAACCCTGTATATATCCGTTTCGTAGCGTTTCGCACTCTATTTAAAATTGCATATTTTTGTAACGTTTGGCAGCGACGCATATTCTATTTCTTTGTTCTTTGGGTGTGGCTTCAAATTCGGTATTCCTATGTTAGATTTATTCGTTACTGGAATGCATTTTTGATCAAAAATCATTTCTCGGGCAAAGCAGCATGAGAGAGAGAACGCTTCATTTGACGAATAAATGCTGAGAAACTTTTCTGTTCGAAATCCTCTCAACTAAATTTTTAGTTTTTTTTCTTGTGCAGTATGGGAGTTATTGTTTTTTTTGCACTTTAGCCTGCATGGGAGTGGTTTTTAAAAGCAGTACAGGGGTGGGGGTGCTAAACATTTTTTATATGATAAGTGGTAAAAATCTTGATATGCTCATACATTTTAATTTACAATCATTTTGAAAAAGTCATATTTGGTCAGGAGTATTTACTTCTAAATTATTCAAAATTGGAACTATTAAATAGAAAAATGGTGTCTAAATATTATATATATTTTATCAAACATACATAATTAATTGAAAAATGTTCGATTCCAAGTCCAGTTTTTCCGCCTTTATGAACTGTCAAAAAAACCCACGTACGGGTGTGAAATTTTCAGTACAAACCTTATATTGAATCTTATACAATATGTAAAGGATAACAAAAATTTAAATTTTTGCAAAATAGATATAAACGTTTTCCATTACATTTTGATAAAAAGCCATTGACCCTCTGCAGTAAAACAGTCGTGTCTTTAGTAATGTAACACGAACTATTTAATACCGATATGGTGACCACGAAATATGTAAATTAGTTCGAAACAATACAAATCATGGATGCTCTAAGCAGGCGAACTACAGCAGCGGGAAGTAAAAATTGTCTCGTGACTTGAAAGCGAGTTGCATAGTTTTTGTGCAAAAGAAATTAAAAGGATTGAAGAATGTTGTTTCGGAATAATAAAATGGTATATCAATATAAAAATATACACAAAAACAATGCAGGTACCTAAAATAACAATATACATATATATTATGTAGCAATAATTTATTGCTACGTAAGATATATGCTTATAATATCAAAATTATCATTATGCTCACTAATTTTAGTATATTTAGGTGCATCCTGCGAAATAAATCTAAAACAATTTTTTCACGAAAATCGATGTCTTTTAAGAGTACGAATATTCCCTGCCGTCGAAACTAATCTTTCTGACTGAACAGAAGGTTTGAAGGATAAATATTTTTGCGCCAGTTGTTTCAGGTTTGAAAGAAAAATACTTTCGATCGATATTTAAAACATCTGATGAGTGACTTAACAATCGAACCTTTGACACTGGTGATTGAAAACAAGAAAAACTGTTGATATGAGAAACAATAATCTAAGATTCATTTATCAAAGTAATACAGTTGAAATGGGATAGTACTGTAACTGACTGACTTGTAAAATTTGATAGTGGCTCGTGAATTTCAACATCGCTAACTAACTCCTTAGCAAACATCCCTTTAAATTCCTTTGCTTGTACAAGCTTCGGCGGCTGGCGTTATTAACCGAACATCTGCCACTAGTTTTATAGGGTCTTTTCCAAAGCGAATAAAAGAAGTTTTTTTTGCTTTTGCATTTTCAGCAGTACTTTGGCATCTAAACACACGCGCCTTATATCGGGGATTGAGAAAAGTGGCCAAGAAAATTTTAATTTTTTTTTTGACTTTATTAAACCTTCAAGCCAAGTGATGTTTCAAATTGTGAACAATAATTTTTAAACTCACTTTTCTTTTATCTAAAGAATCTTTGCCCAAAATTTTAAAAAGGAACTGTGTCAATGAAATTGCATCCCCTAATTTAACTTTGTCTTTGCGCAGTGCTTTGTAATATCGGAAGAGATTGTAGTCTAAAATAAAATATAACTAACTAATTTAAAAATAATGGCACAGATTACTACAGATAATCGGCGATTACGAATAATCTTTTAACTCCAATAATCGGCGATTAATTATAATTGTATCGTTATCGTTTCATCACTATTAAAAAATAATATTTAATCTATTTTTGCACTAGTAATCTTCTCTAAACGAGAGCCATTCGGAGGTCTACATTTTCAGAATGGCTCACTGTGTCTTTATTTTTAACCAAGGCATTTTTCTATAAGGTTGTGCTGGGTGCTTTCCTTTGAATGTGAAAAGCTTTCGTTAAAGTTCAGTAGAAAATTGATTTACGCCAAATAGTTAAAATTTGGAAAGAAACTGCATTTACCATGATATACATATGTAAGCCACACACATTTAAAATACTTTTGAATATACAAGGTACGTCAAAAAGGTAGGGCAACTAAGATTTTTATTTTTTAAATAAGACACCTCGACTGACTCGATTTTTAAATTCTATATTTTGTATAAAACGTTATATTGCTAGAGTTCATAGTTTAAATATTTGGCTTTAGAAAAAATTGTAATATTAATTACAATACACATCTTGAATTTTTTAATAATGTTTTGCTTAGTTCTAAGTAATATGTTTGGTGATATAATGGCGCATACATCCTTGACTCTATCTTACATGTTCTCCCTTATTGCAGATGGATGGGTGTACACTCGATCTTTAAAATAACCCCATAAGAAGAAATCTAATTGAGTTATATCCCAAGTCTGGATGGCCATTTGTTGAAACCGCCGCGATCAATCCGTTTCTCTTGGAAATTGGCGTCCAAATATTCATGAACGCCGTAAAAACATGTTTCATCTTTCTTCTATGCAAAAAGTTAAATATCTCTGTTCATTAAGTGATTTGTTAAAAAGATACGGATCTATTATATAGCTTCCAATGATTTCATACCAAAAATTGTACCTCTTTTACCCAACGAGGATTTGTTAACGCACAATAATGCATACTATGATTGTTCACGGATCCATTGCTTGCAAATGTAGTAGCTTCATTCGAAAATATGATATTCGCCAAAGATTCTGGATATGCCTCTATTCTCCATATCACAAAGTTTCAAAAGCAAACTATTTTAGTTTTAGTTGCACAAATAGGCGTTATATTGCTAATCGTAGATATACATCAAATTTGGCTATTTTCTAAAAGCCAAATACTTAAAAAACTATCAACTATAACCATATAACATGCTATACCTATCCTATTTAAAAAAATAAAACTTTTAGTTGCCCTACTTTTCTCGCACACCCTGTATTGTTAAATATATATGTGAAATGTGCGCAACGTACATATGTATAATATAGCAGATACAGTTTGTTTCCAAATTATACCTATTTGGCGTAAATTTACTTAATACAAAAAAGGTTTTAGATTATTGTTATCAAAAACAGAGATGTTAAGATTTATCAAATTCCTAATTGTTTCTGGAAACTAATCGGCAGTTTAGTAATTTAATAAATAAATTTTTGTTTGGAGATACCACAAAATCCACTTTAATGTAGCCTAAGTGATCGTAACCTTTTTCACACAGCGAAAAAAGCTGTAAGTATATGGTACTCAACATTTAGTGAGTAATAGAATAATCTGAAAATAGCAATTTTAGCCCATATAAGGATTATATTTATTTCTATTTTCTTGTCGGCAGCAACTTGGTTAAATGCCTAAAAATAAAAACTCGTAAGTTATAATTGCCGAATACCTCGTGCACTCGTTTTAACCATATTTACAGTCATAAATCTCTAACTCCCTCAAAACTATGAAAATACCATTCCCCCGGCAATTTCCAACGACGACATTCAGAAATTCCTCCCTAAAACAGCAATAAGTTTGCGTGTCCTGTCCATAAGTTAAGCCAGCAGGAAAGCGGTATATTTTAAGCGGTTTATGTGAGAGAAACGACAAAGAACAGCCATAATGTAGGCATACTTTAAATCCCATCTAGGCTCTACACATGAAAATTAATACCTTTCTTTGATAGCGTCTTTTGCGCCGTATAATCCTTATACTACATATTTGTAATGTTATTTGCATATGTCGCTGTAGTGAATAAGTGTAAGATGTACCAAGTGGGCATATTACATATGACCAGGAGTTACGTTCAAATATGCATCATTATAGTTCTTACTTACTGATTAATTATCGTGCTCTTACGTTTGTTTACTTTCCCTCATAAAAATGTAATCATGAAAAAACCCTCCGAAATGTTCGCTTACTTTACGTTTTAGGATCCCTAGATACCGAAAAACATGTTTTCTCAATTCCGTCGGTCTGTCTGTCTGTCTGTTCGCGCTATAGCTGAAAAAGTACTTACCAGTTTGACTTCAAATTTCGGTCAAATATTAAGGGTCATACGGGGATGACCTGATAACATTTTTGTAAAATTCGAATATGGCAAAACAAAATGGCGGCTAGCGAAATATTACAAAAATTATTACTAAAAAACTCATTATCACAACAATTAGGTAATACGTAGAAATCAACTGGTAAAATTTTGGTAACAATCCAAGATGGTAAAAGAAAACGGCGGCCTAATAAAACATTTAAAAATTTAGCATGAAAAACTACTTATTAGACCGATTTCAGATTTTCTGCAAGGATTAGGTACGGTATAGGAATGAACTGTGATGAGTTGAAGATGACGGATAACATGGCGCCAAATAAAACGCCTGTAGTCGTAAAAGAGGCACATATTCACGTTTTAGCGTCCCTAGTTGCCAAAAAAATATGTTTTCTCAATTCCACTTTCAGGTAAAAAACTAGTTACCTGATTGACTTAAGATTTTAGTTAAAAACTAAGGGTTTGTTTATCTTAAATTTCTCACAAAATTAAGTGTTACACATAACTGACCAATAACATTTTGATATGAATCCATTTTAACAAAACAAAATGACGACCTAATATAATATTAAAAATATCAGCCCTGAAAAAGCATTTATCACATTGATTTCAAATATAGTAACCTTTCTTGATTTATATTTCTTATCGGCAATTAAAAAAAAACAAAAAAATGTGCTGATATGGTATACTTTTAAATTTCATACTGTATTTTGTCCACCTATAGAGAATCTAAATAAAACATGGTGGCGTGAAAAGACTGAAAGCTGAAATTGTCAATTAGGGAATCCCAATCACTCTATGTATGCCGACCTCAGCGGATTTTAATACATCTGACAATTTTCCGTTTTCGATTATAAGTTGCTCTATATCTATTTTCTTACTGTCACGTGAGAGAATGCTTGATTATTTAGATTTATTGTATATTTTTTAACTACCATTAAGCTCAAAATTATGCTCTTAAAAAATTACTATAACAAAAATATGAAAAGGAACATTTAGAAATTCTACTACTAAAAAAAAAACATATAAAAACCATCTAGTTAAACATACCAGTAATGAAATGTGTGCTACACTCATTCAGGTTTTTTAATATTGGCGGCGTCAGATTATTGCTTTTATTATTGATATCCACCTTTCTTTTCTTTTCTTGAAGCTTTATTTTAATTGGCAAAATTCTGATAATTCAGGTATCAGGAACACAGCACAAGGTCAAAATATGTTATAGGCATTTTTCTCGTAAACTTCTTTACTCGAGCCGAACAATGAAATACGGTCAAATTATTTTTTATAAACCAATTTATTGAAAATGACTGTTGGATTCCCTAATGTGATTGACATAATATAACGTAGACAAAAATATATAAATTAAAATTAATTTAAATGTAGTTAGTTACAAATAAATTAAAATTATTAAAATGTAGTAGTTAGTAACACATATTTTGTAGCTTAACAACAAAAATTGGTTTGTCAAAACTGATATTTATCAATAACTTTGAATATTTGGTACATTCAGATGCACCTGCATTTAGGTACCCTTTTATAAATTGATTATATGATATAAAAAATAATGTACCTATGTATTTATATTATGTAATTGAACATTTTGTCATCATTATTGAATAAATTAAATTGAATTAAAAAAAAATCAGCCATCTGTTACGTTTTTTCTTCAATTAATTTTTTTCTGCCTTCGAAATATTTTAGAGCTTTTTCGCCCTTTCTTAGATGAAAAAATATAATTTGGATTAGATGAAAAATAGTTTAAGAAGTAAAAGATGTGTTGCAACATGTAAATTAATAGACTTCAGTTGCTTTAGATATACTGAACATCAACAAAAATTATTTTTGAAGCCAAAAAGAATATTTATATTGTGATATACCTTACTTTTATAGACGCCCAATAAAATTGGTGATGTTGTGTGTCTAAAGTTGTGGTGGACAGATTAGTCCATATATTAAAATACACAATAACTTAAACAAATTTTTATTTAACCTATATTTATTTACTTTTTACCTTGCGAAAAAAAAACCAAAAACTACAAAATAGTTGGAATTTTTTGTCTACTTTGTATGTCAAACACATTGAAAATGTTCAGCATTCACTCAGTTCATTTCTAATAAAAATGTTTTTGTTTTAAAGGTCAATGTGCTGATGAAACCCAGAGTGCTGAGAATATTGATATTGTTAGGCGTTTATAAAGAGTTAGGGTAAATTACAATTTAACTTTTTTTTTTCCTTGAAAAACTGTTTTTGCGTGTCTAACGCAATCGTGGGTATATTAGTATATATGCTGAAATACACAATTTCTTAAACTCTTTTTAATTCAATCAAATTTTTTATGCACAGTAAATGTTTTTTTAGGATTTTAACGAAATTTGGTACATAACTATAATTTGAAAATTATTTTTTAATTAATGCATTTCACTCAAAAATCACTTCAACAAAATCGTATTTGTAAACTACTATTTGTATTTAATGTTACCGATTGTCATTCCTAAAGAAAAAGAGGTAAAAATTCGAAATTTTGTCTACTTTTATCATGGTTACAATTTTCAGTACATTTTACTACGAATATTTTATATATTTTATAGGTGGATATAAAATATATATAAATTGTATCAGCAACTGATATTTTTCTAAAATGTTTCAAATTTAAATAATTATTGCCCTTTTTTAATGACATATGTTACCAACAACAAATACAAAAACACGAAAAACTTTTTATAAATGCCGATTTCAGCAACTAACAGACACGATTTTATTAAAGTTATTTTTAGTAAAATAAACTTTTAAATTAAAAAATATTTAGCACTCGAAGTACTACATTTTAGTAATGTACTTTATTGATTAACCTAAAAAATTACTAAGTGAAGTTTGACAGAAGCTGAAAAACTGTAAATTGTGCACTTTGCTGAGAATAACTCGGAAAGAAAACGCGGCCGAAAAAATTGATTCCAGATATTTTATCAGCGCCCCAAATTTTCTGAAAATCGGCGATGTTAACATTAACCTTTTTTACCCTGTGAACAAAA
Organism: Kuschelorhynchus macadamiae; assembly: GCA_030620095.1. NCBI lineage: Eukaryota > Metazoa > Arthropoda > Insecta > Coleoptera > Curculionidae > Kuschelorhynchus > Kuschelorhynchus macadamiae. The sequence continues at coordinate 94,897 of JAUTXW010000980.1, read as the reverse complement.
GTTCCTTTACTAGTACCATTAAACGAAAGTTTAATATAATTAATAAGTTAGCCATTAACATAAAAAGAAATTGAGTCGATTATACATCACCTCGTAAATAATTGCAAATAATCTTAATTATAAACCTTAAGCTCATAAGGAGTGTTCTTAATGGACTGTGTAGTGAAAACGATGTACGTTTTGGCCGTAATTCCTGATTTTATCTTTAAACCCTTTTAATATGTATAAATCATGTACATAATTAAAGGTAACCAGATCTTATAGAAAAATATATAGAAGTAGATGAAGCAGTAGCGTTATTGCCATAATTATGGTGCTTAAGATAATGGAAATTATATATTCAATCCAATCGTTATTCAAATTATTGTCGAAGAACATGCAAAGCATTCCGTGAGGTAAGAAGTAATTAAAGATAATGGAAAATAAATAGTCAAAATATTTCTATCAACATTTTCTGTATACTGGTAATAATTTAAAGTGGAGGAATTAGAGACGTTGGTGTCTAGTTAAAAAAATATTAGAACACCAATTCTCTGAAATGCGCAAAAAGATGGTAAATAAGTGCTTACTATTAGGTATTACTTGTTGTTTTACATGTATACAAGATTATCTTGATATTTTGGACATGCGAATAAAAAATATATGATTTAAATCGGCGTATTTATTTATTTTCATCTATTATAATCTACAAGAATTAGAGAACGTCTGCTTAAATGAGGTTGAACAAAAAAAGATATAATAAAAAGTACGATCTATAATGGCACAGTCGTGTGTATGCGAATAATTCAGATCAAATAGGCTTAGTGTTAATAATACTAAGATGAGCTCCATTTACAACCCTGTAAAATACCTCGGTGTATATCTTGACACTGGTCTCATATGGAAAGAACAATGTACCCTCCTCTTTAACAATTTAAGTAGAACTGTTTTTGTTATTCCAAATATAAAAAATATGGTCTTGCATTCTGTCTTAGTGAATGCATATTACGGCTATATCGCCTTCACTAATTGTGTTGGAAACATTCTGCCCATGCGTCAAATGGGCCTTTATTTCGTTAAAAAAAATTAATGGCGCCATGCACATATATATTGTCATGTGAAAAAGAGACTCATAGTGAATACTCTGCCAAACATAATTTGCGTGGGTACAATAGGAAGAGCAAAAACAATTTGGAGCGCACCACTCTCGCACTGAAAGAGCTAGGAACTCGATGTGCTCCTACATAAGTCGTTATTCGAGAATTAAAACAGAAAGCTTTCAGAGCACGAATGAATTTTTAATTAATAATTTTTGTGAGCGTTTGTGATCGACGATATCTCATATAAGTATGTTATGTTTTGTAATTTTTACGTTACATACTTAAGACCAATTCTATATGCTTCATTTATTGGTTATATACAATAGACAACTGTATTATTATTTAACTGTATTGTTAAGTACAATAAGTTAAAAAGTACACTTTAAGCTTTATCTTGTGAAAAGTTTATTGTGTTCGGACTTTCGGATCACCACTTTAACCCTCTCTCAAGTTTTTACTAGTATCAAAGACCGACATTCTTCGCATAAACGGTTCATCAGATACACACACATACACATCAGATAAAAACATTCACCACTTTTAATCGCTTGTGTGGCTGTTTAATCAAACCATTAGCGGACGCAACAAGAGTAGGAGTTAGGTCTATTTGTTTAGAAATATTTCTAAGCATAATCCAATTGGGAGGTACGAAATTACTACATGCTAGTGTAAAATCGATTAATTGATTCACCGATACGTCGATTTTTCGATTAATAGATTTTTATATTAATCGATTAACCGATTAAACGATTTTTTCGATATTTCTAATTATCGATACTTTGATTATTCCATAAATCGATTACTCTAGTATCGAATATATTGGGTAGTTGATTGCTAGATCAAAGATATATCACGTTATTGATTAAATAATATATTCGAGTATCAGTATACAACCAAATATATCGAGTTAAAAAATAATAGGCAGTTTTAAGTTCCATCTTAAAACTGCTACTATGAAAGTAGCCGAGGAACGACACTCAAAAATGTCTGTTTTCTGGACGTTTCGGGAGAAAGCCTACCCCCGCCTTCAGCAAATCTACAAATAAAAAACTTAAAGCAGAATATTTCTTATGTTTAGTATCAGAAATAGTATCTGACAAAATGTCAATGAAATTCAATTTAAAGGTGTTATTTTTAATTGTTAGAACAAGGCGAGAAAGTACGTGTACCTAGATTATGTTCATTTTAATTTATTGTATTTTGAGGTACCTTTTTTTACTTCAGTATTTAGCAAGTTTAACAATGTGTTATTAAAATTAAGGAAACACGATGCTACACAATTATCTTTATTTAACAATATTAAGAAACTTTCTCTTATTTTACGTTTTTTAGAAAATGGTTCTTTGGCTAAAATAATAGAACCATTCCAATTAATTTTTTGTTTGTTGTCTAGTGCATGTTGACAAATGTTTAATTTTTTAAATTCCCTATTCTTTATGTATGTGTAACGTTCTTTAATTCTTTCGGCTAATAGCCTAGAGGTTTCCCCTAGGTAAAATTTATTCCACTGACACAGCATTTTATAACTAACATTTTTTTGTATCTTCCTGTTCATTGTTAGATTTTGTTTTTCTAAGTTTGCTTCTAAGTGTATTTTGTGTAAGTAAGTAAGTAAAGATCGTTCTTATGTTAAAACGTTTACCTATTCGTTTTATTTTATCTAATAAGTTAGGTATGTATGATGTAAAGAGGGTTGTATTGATCTATTTTGGATTTGTTTGACCTTTGGGTCCTCAAATTCATAAAAACATTCTTCAACGAAATTATTAGGATAATTGTTTTGATTTAAAACATCTTTTATACAAATTTTTTCTTCAACAAAATTTTGATTTTTGCAAGCTATTTTTGCTCTATCATATATACTTTTTACAATTCCCTTTTTAACCATGATTGAGTAAAAATTTAAGTATCTGTTTGTGTGTAGTATTTCTGTATACTTTTGTTTCAAAACTGTGTATGTTTTTTTTAATAAGTATGTTTAAAAATGGTTGTTGTTCTTGATGATATAAAAAATCATTTAAATGTTGATCGTCATGTTCATAGATACAAATATATAAAATGCCATCAATGTATCTCCACCCATTAAATAGCTTATGATCGTAATTTTGAATATAATTTCACTCAAAGTTTTCCATAAAAGTATTACTTAGTAAAGAAGATAAAGGAGACCCTATAGCCATGCCAAAATTTTGTTGGTAATATTCCTTTTTATATTAAAAATAAGTGGTTTTTACACAAAAAGTTAGTAATTCTAGTTCTAGAATAGTATTAATAATTAATGATGTACGTTCACTAAGATTGTTATCATTCTCAAGTTTATTTCTTACTACGTTTAAAGTTTTATTTACAGGTACATTTGTAAAAAGACTGACGATATCAAAACTTACCAGCGTATTATTTATATTTATTTGAATATTAAACAATTTCTCTAGGGAGTGTTGTGAATTTTTTATATATAAATCAGTGTTACCTATTAGCGGTTTTAATATATTTTCTCTTGTAAAAGTTTATTAAATTTATTTAAGTGAATTTGTTTTTGTTTTTAAAATAGAGTTTATAGCTATATTGAATACAGTTACATTAAAAATCATTTGAAGAAAATTGTCTATGTAAATATATGTTTTTTTTGTCAATTTCAACTTTAATTTGAGTTTCATTAAATCTGTGAAATTGTATTCTCTCTCTCTCTCAATAAAGCCTTACTTGCTCTTTCTAAGATATTATTTGTATTGATATTGGTATAAGATGTTTTTAGTTTTAAGAAATTTGAAATTAAGTTATTATTCCTACATTTATATAAAAAATAAAGACTTTTCAGAATGTTGTAGTTTTTTTAATTTATTTTCTAAATTATGGAAAATTCTACAAATGTTAGGCCCATACTTGTATATTATAGTAAATAATTACGAAATTTTAGTGGTGGATTTATGATACAAAACTATTTTCTGAGTATTTCGCCAACAACAAAATTTAAATTCAATAAAAGATAATTGCCTGAAAAGATCAATAGACTTTACCCCGAAACCTCTTTTGAATTCAAATTTTGTTTGTGGCGAAAATTTTAAGCAAATTATTTAGTTGCTGTATGAAATATTCTATATCAATTTTTTACAATTTTGTAACAATCGAAAATCGAACCAAAAATAAGGTTAAACGACTATATATATATATATATATATATATATATATATATATATATATATATATATATATATATATATATATATATATATATATATATATATATATATATATATATATATATATATATATATATATATATATATATATATATATATATATATATATATATATATATATATATATATATATATATATATATATATATATATATATATATATATATATATATATATATATATATATATATATATATATATATATATATATATATATATATATATATATATATATATATATATATATATATATATATATATATATATATATATATATATATATATATATATATATATATATATATATATATATATATATATATATATATATATATATATATATATATATATATATATATATATATATATATATATATATATATATATATATATATATATATATATATATATATATATATATATATATATATATATATATATATATATATATATATATATATATATATATATATATATATATATATATATATATATATATATATATATATATATATATATATATATATATATATATATATATATATATATATATATATATATATATATATATATATATATATATATATATATATATATATATATATATATATATATATATATATATATATATATATATATATATATATATATATATATATATATATATATATATATATATATATATATATATATATATATATATATATATATATATATATATATATATATATATATATATATATATATATATATATATATATATATATATATATATATATATATATATATATATATATATATATATATATATATATATATATATATATATATATATATATATATATATATATATATATATATATATATATATATATATATATATATATATATATATATATATATATATATATATATATATATATATATATATATATATATATATATATATATATATATATATAGGTTATGTAATATTTTATGCTTTCTTAACATTTTTTGATATTTGATATCCTTGGAAGATAAAAAAAGAAAAACCCTAAAACTTTTGTTTTTAAAAATGCATTTTTATCTCATATAGTTAAAACTAGCTGTCAGAATATAAATGAAGACCCTATACAGGTTTATATTTTAGGCGGGATCTACAAGCTTTACTTTTTGAGATATCAAAACATGTTTTGTATAAAATTTTATGATTTTCTCTAAACCGTCAGAATTTTCTAAAACAATAAATAAGTGATAATTGAAAAGTGAATAAATGATAATTGGAAAAATGTTAGTGTTAGAAAGAATGTCGGTTTAAAACGTTTGTTTAAAAATTAGTTATCTCTTCCAAGAATTCACCAAATATCGAAATTCGCTGTTTGTTTAAGTACGTAAATAACGATTTCCTGAAAACCAATCTCCCAAAGAATGTAGATTAAAACATTCCGAGGGCCGGGGCACGCTAAGAAATAAATGCAGGCTTGTGTAAAATATCCGCCAACACATCGACTGAGCTGAAGCCATTTATCTCCCTGAGCACGACACGAAACGAAATCTTTTATCCGAGTTCTCTCGACTTATTGGTTACATGACTCCATATTTAAAGATTTTTTTTAAGTCTGGACAGGTAACATGTAACACGGAAACAGATACTCAGATGTGCTTTCTCGAAATCTTAGTTGGATGTACATTAAATATGGTCCTGCCTTATTAAATTGCTAAGTAACTTGATCATCTTAGGAAAATGAATAAACTTTGGCGTACCCGTATGGTCTTATGAAAATGCTTTCAATCACACTACTTCCAAGCTAGTGTTAAGTGGGTTATTCAAAATTATTTAAGGCAGTAAAAGTATATTCTGCAAGTCTAACTGATTTATATAGGATATTTTTCATACAAATCTAAGAAAAAAATTGCTCAAATCAAATGATGGGGAACCGTAATTGTAATGACCTAGAAAATTTGATCTCGATTTGGATCCTGATACTACAGGGTACCAAAAAAATACGTTTAATTAAGAACTCTAAACTGCTCTAGAATAAAATACTGAGCTTTAAGTACCTCACTGGGCTTTAATATATAGGATGTTCTAAAATGAACTTAACATTATTTATCTCTTCTAACTTGTTTCAGTGATACGAAAGAAAAACTTAAAGAACATTTTTTTGTGAAATATTAACCCAAAAGGAATGAATACAAAATATTAAAAATACTGATTTAAAAAACTTATTGTAAGGAAGTAACATCAGCGACTTATAACCTTTAACATGTCTTCGCTATTTCTTTTCCTCTGATTTTTGCCAGAAAAGTGATTACTTTATGACATATGGTAGTAGTCTTTACACATCAGCAATACTTTACAGTGTATTTCTAAAACTAAAAACTGTTGTTTTTGATATTTAGTCATTTTTTTTAAGTTTCACTTGATTTTAATGATGAATATCTTGCCAGAAATGTCTCCTTTTTGCAAAAAAACGCAAGACTGTTGCTAGCAATCAAAAGTGTGAAGTTTTTTCGGACACCCGATACAATAATATATTCATTCCCAACAGAAAGATTTTTTAAAAACATTTTTCTGCCCTATTTTGGGAGAGTTTAAGTTTTTGTATCTAAAATTTAAATATATTTAAATAATTTTCTGTATCTAAAATATAAATATTTATTTATATGAGCAATACGCAGAATTCGAACTGAAATTTGAATGGAATGGGACTAATTACAAGCAGCAATCAAGCATCTGGTATTAAATAGAAACAATTATTCGCATATGCTTACTTAAATCATGAACGTTCTAGTAAAACTTGGGGAGTCCAACAGAATTAACTTGATTCTTCGAACCAGGTCATATATTTGAAATTCAAACATTTCCTTATGAATAACGAGAACACAAACATGAAACTAAAGAAAATTGACTTAAAGTCATTACCTAGCTGCTAAGTGGACACCGGCAGAGTAACTATCATCTGCACTAGGTGGGACTCAGAAACGAGCGATACGTTCGGTTTTGAAGCGACATAGATGCAACTACTGAGAATTTGGTATATCGATCTAACGATTCGGCCAACACCATGCTTGATTGGGACATTTACTTAGAGCCCGAAAAGAACTTTTCTCTCCTAAGCAGGAATACATCTTTGAAGCGGATTCTCCTCTAGTACATATCTAGCGAGACGGCTATGACAGGATTTAATAACTACTAGAAATGTATACTGTAGGCCAATTACGCCCTCGGCAATGGCAACGAACAGACCAGAAAAAGGAAAAAACAAGTAAATAATATAAAATAGGTCTACAAAAAGTGATATGGTATAAAAGTGCTGTATGATTCATTAAATCGTTCTATTTATACTATTCAAGGCATGTCATTGTAATACACCGTAACAGAAACACGTACTTAGAATACATTTCCGGTTTTAAAAAACATAGAATGATCTAGATACGAGGAAAAGAAGTACTTTGTGCAAACCTGTATCAAACCACAAATTTTAATGGGAAACTCCAATTTATACCACAAAAACGCGTTTTTTTTTCTTTGTGTCAGGTAATAGTAACATTTTTTGTAACCAATGGAAAATTGATCCGTTGAGCGATTGTTTTGTTGATATGTCGATAAAACTTGTCCTATATTTCCACATTCTGTATCTAAAGCGCAACAACAGTACATATTGTAGGATGATTTTTTAAATGTTCTCTTTAGATTTTGGAGCAAACATATATTTTGTGAGTCATTTTGATACACGAACCGTTTCATTATTCAGAATGCGGGAAATATGTATTTCTCTTTGGGCATCCCAAATAAGAATAGTATGGGTTTGAGATGGTTTCTGAGCTGAACTACATTTTTGGAAGCCAAAAATCCGCAACATGTTGTTTTCAGTTGATAGCTTATAACTACTGAAAGGTCCATCATACAGAAAATTTCACTCTTACCAAAATTAAAAAGCATTATTTATATTCTAGGTCCAATAATCTCCTTGAACATTTGGTTCAGCAGTTGCGTCAGAATCAGCATTCAAAGATGAGCAAATTTTTCTATTTCGGCTGAAGTGTCTTATACATGGCTTTTCCAAATCTGCATTTAGGGAGATTTAATTCCTGTGCATATATACACGCAAAAAAAATAAAGTATGGTAGCGCTCATTTTCTGTTAAATAGCTCTTCTACACTCTCATGATATTTGAAACCAAAATCACCAAGTCGTCTGAGGACTCGAATTTCTATGCATATGCAATTTGGTTGTTTACTTAGGTACTCTACGTTTTAGAGCTGAGATGGTATTAAGGGGTGAGTGGGGGTGTCGGACCTCTGTTGTGGGTGTAGTCATATTGTGAAGTTTAGCCCTATACTGATATTGAATCATATATTATTTTTTTAAATTAATAAATCTACGACGCAAAGATGAGCGACTTCGGTTGAGCAGCTCATTAAGCAATCTTTGGTATTCTATATCATCATGTAGAGCCTGGAGATTCGCTTCAAAAGTAGCTTTAATTATCCTAAATACGTTTTACCCATTAGGAAATTCTTTCACGATGTTTAATAAGGTGTTTCAACACCTGGGTTGAATTATACTTATCTGTTTCTCTTGTAACCTAAAGACAAAGTCCTATCTTGAGGGGTGGTTATTTCAAGATTAACTGAAGAGGTGAGCACAATTGACTCGCAGAGGTCTCGCAAACATTTAGCCGAGTACTTTCTGAGCAATGAGTAATAGCCTAAAAACCCTAATTATCCCTTAATTTATTAAAACCCTATAAAATTGATTTCATTTTCCAGTTACTCTACAACTGGTTTTAAAGTGTAGTTAATTAACGCGGAATGTATTTTATTTAGATAAAGATGAAAGGGCAAAACACAAAGAGAAACTTATTTTGGGTTCGGTAAAACTTTCTTTAATATTTTAGTATGATGTTATAGGTAGACGCTAGGAGGACCTTGCCTTGCCTGCTAATTTACAAATTGAGCCAGAAATCGAAGGTCAAAAGTTGTTTAATTTTTATGATATCTGCATTTTTTAATTAAATAAAAATAAAAAGCATTAGTAAAGGCAAAGTTGAAGCTAGGTTTCCTCACTTAATCTCAAAATACATATAAAATGTAACTAAATAATTTAATTAATTAGCATAATAAATAATTTTAAACTTAATAATAATCGATAACAATATTTAAATAATTTCTGGGCATTCTTCTTTCATGCATATTAAACCAGCAAATTTCTCTTAATTTTGCACTTATTCCTGTATCATATTTTCAGATATCACCTATTAAGCATATACAATAGTTCTGTATGTAATAAATGCATCTAACATGCCGCTCTAGCGGGGGGCCATAAATTGAATCACAAGATGTAAATTGAGATAAGACCAATTATTCACATAATACTTTAAGATTTTTATTCAGAAAATGTGTCTGATTAATTCATCATACATACTTATACGTAGTAAGTGGTGATTCTTACCCTATGTGACTGAATGTGGCCAAAGAGTAGTGCCTGACACTGTTTAGGATTGAGCTCAAGGCAATGGATCGTAGACGCCCTGACAAGAAGCTCAGGGTCACCAGTCAGTCTAATATTAGCCTCCAGAATATTTTCTACAAAAAACGACATATAAATGTAGGTATCGTCTGCATATAGGTTTACCGAAGCGTATCTTAGATGAGAAGTTAAATGGGATATAAATTAAATAAAAAACAACGGACCAAGGATTGATCCTTGAGGAACACCACTTGTGACCTTCAAAGCCTTAGGTTTATTACCTTGAACTTTCACAGATTTGTTCTACTACAATAAGAAGTTGTGAATGAGCTGCAGTGCCTCCTCTTGAATTTCAAGATAACTCTAGATAGCCAAAAGTAGTTGATGATCTAATCTATCCAATGCTTTCAAGTAGTCCAGAAGAATGAGAGCAGTGAGCTCGCCCGGCCTGCAGCCTCCATAATGTCATCTGTAATCTTTAAAAGGGTTGTAGCACTATAAGCTGTATTTTTACGAAAACCAGAATGAACAGATGCTAGCGATTTATAAGTCTGGACATGCTTACGAATATGTCCTTCCATAATCCTCACCAGAACCTTTGATAGTGTGGGTAAAAACTAAAAAATCTAAAGTCTTTTTGTTTGCTAGGGAAGGGAACCTTCGGAACTGGGATTAAGAAAAAGTGTTTCCAGATTCCAGAGAATTGTTAATCATATGTACAACAAAAGGAACAATATGAGGCTAGCATCTAGAGATCATGTACAATCCGATCCCATCAGTGCCGACTACCTCAGACCTAATCGAAAAAAAAGCTGCGCAAACTTCTTCAGTCATAGCGAGTCTGAATACCAAGAAGCTGAACTCTTGTTTTTTGTTTTGTAAATAATAGTTTGATGTTGGAATTGTGGGTTTTAGAGTCAATGTCAAGTTCTCTTAAAAGTCTCCAATTATTCTTTGATTTATTTTCCTCTTCATTGTCTGTTGAAACATAAATTTGTCTTTAATTTTCCCAATTTACAGCTGTATTATGCTTTTCATATCTAGACAAGGCCTTATCACGAAAACGCATAAAGCATTTTATATTTTGGGTAATCCAGGGAGCTCTTTTTTTTAGTTTTTTTTTTAAGCTTTTCATTAATGTTTTTTCATGTAGAGAATATTGTGGAATGGTATATTAAAAAGATCCCTTGATTTGATGCGTAATTTATCTCCATTAATTTCCACATCGTATTAATAGTCATACAAATTGCGAAATTTCTGTTTAGTTATTGAAGTGTATTTTTTTAAATCTTGACCTCAAAAGGGGATCTTTTCTAGGTTTTTTGACAATCGAGAAATATCGCTGTGACAAATAGCCTCGAAATTGCCAAGTGGCCTGCGCAACATTTAATTTTTCTGATGAGATTAATTTGTTAGACTTAATATACAATTAACACAAGCATCGACAGCTTCGTTCGGCAATTCCTCTTACATGAAAATATTTGGTTTTATTCTTACCATCACCTGCACTGCAGTGATTAAGTATTATTCCTATTTTTCTTCACCGTACGAAGACAGTTTTGCGATTTAGAAATAGTCCCTTATTCGGATTTATTGCTTCTTCTGCTATAGTGAATTTATTCTTGCGGATTCAAGCTAGACTATTTTGGTATGCCAACTTTCTATGCCAGTTATGGGACATGTATGTAAAACCTTCTATGTAATTTCACATAGCAAACAGTTAGTTTATCGTTTTTAGAAAATTGAATAATATAAGTTTTAGTATTATTAAACAAACTATGCTCGTTATAACAGCCTGTAAAGTGAACTAAACATCAAAAAAAGAATAAACGAATCGCATGGCATACTAAAAATAATTCTGTAAAATTGGATAGTTTTGATTCATAAGTTATTTCCTGATATCTAAACAAAATACATTGCCCAGTTTTAAATAAATAACTGATGTTTGATCATTATGACTACAAATTGGTGATATTTGTTTGATATAGAACATATTACTAAGAGTAGTATTACTAGTATAATAAATAAACAAACTATATTTGTGAAGTAAATTTGCACTAATTTATCTTTGTTTGACAGCTGTTTCTTCTTCAGTCTTAAGTTCGTTTTTGGAAGAGACATAGTGTGTCGAAACAACTGTCAAACGGAAATAAATTAGTGGAAATTACTAAACAAATATAGTTTAATTTGATAATAAATTTCCATCAAGTGACTTCTAACTCGATAAATTATTTAAAAGTATTCATTAGTAATCTAAGGACAGTCATTAAAAGGCGTCCGAGCATTTTTGTTTCTTAAATTCTTAATATCCCTGTAAAACTAGTCCAATTAATATTTTCCAATTAGCATAATTGCAAATTGAACTTTAATCTATTGCACAATATTTTTATTCGATTAAAAAATATATGCACTAATATTATACGTTATTCTGTAAAATAAGAATATTAATATAGATATTAAGATATAATATTATATATTAAAATAAGTTTAAAGCAACTAGTCTTATGTAAAAATTATAACAATGAAAATAAACAAATTTTTACCCTCGATTTCTGGCTCATGCTCTAGTGTGTCAGGTATGGTGCAGAGGCAGAAAAGTTTTCTTATAACGCCGATAACAACATATTATAATTTTAAAGGAAGTTTCACGGAACCCAAAATATATTTAATTTGTGCCCTACATCTTTGAAAAAATAACTTATACATTTACCCCGTACTCACTAAAAAGGTTTAAGAGTTAGACCGGAGAAGGTTTAAGAGTCAAACAGGATCTAGTTGTCATAGCAGTTAAAACTCTTAGTTCGCCAGCTACGTTTTGCTTATTTCACTGATATATTTTGTAATTGTTACATGTAGAAAAATTATTTGTTTCGTTGTTGAACATGTCATCTTAAAGCCATAGCTGTCAAGTTAGACCTGGTCTAAATTTAAACCTCTTTAGTGAATATGGCTGTTAATATCTCAGTATTCTAATTATAATTAGTAACTTTGTCTTTTCTCTTGTTGAAAATACTAATCTGTCTCTTAAATTTTTAAGGATCTATTTTTAGAATCATCATCTCATAAATAGTAACTTTGATTTAATGTCGGCTGTTTTTATTAAGACATATTTACTTAAGTAATACCGTTTTTTTTATGATAAATGTATTGTTAGCGAATTTCCTGTTTTTTAAACTCGCCTTTTGTACATATTTATTGTATTATATATTTATCCTTTGTATAATTCATATACTATATGAATATACGCTTAACTAGGGAGCAAAAATGTAGGTTTTGTGATCAGAAATTTATTTGTGACTAACAAATCCCAGCGATAACAGTATCGGATAATTTATAGGGCATAACAATTTTATTTATTAACCAGTTCGTAATTTATTGGTATCTGTCTGATCGAAATACAGCATTCATTGTGCATAAGGTAACTAGTTCATCTGATATCGGTCTGGTTTAACTGCATTGCGACTGCTGAGAAATTTTTTATTCCATGATTTTTTTTTGTGTCCAACGTATAATACTTTTAACAATAATACATTTAGGCGAATACTTTATTTATGTTTTAAATATAAATTTGTTTATTAAATTAAATTATAGAGTAATTAAAAAAGAGATTAAATACTGGAACAATTAATTATGAAGTTTTGACACAGCGACAATTTTGAAATATATATTAGATTAATAATGTGAATTTGGAACCCGTCAGAAATAGCATGCTTAAGTATACTAATATTGATAACCAAAATAGAATCGTACAACCCAAACCGTTTTTAATTAGGCTAGATTTTAATGAATTTTTTGAGAGCTATTTCTGCCAAATGTTTGTTACGAAAATAAAAAAAAAAATGAAGAATACCATGTACAAAAAATACCACCGTTCTCCACGTGACAGACTTTCATTCAAATTAGAAGCTGATTTCTTTTCTCCACATATACAAAAGACGATGATTATTATATTGAATGAAAAGGCGGCAAATGTATCTTTAATTTCACATGTAACGGGTGTCTGGTTATACTTTAAAATTTAACTCATAGAATAAAACTTTATTTTTTCAGTGACCAAAAAACTTTAAATACAAAAATGCAAACAAAAGGCGAACGGAAAGTTAAAAAATGTGCATCAATTTCATTATTTTAAATGAGGCAACTGGTTTAATGACGCTATTGACGCGGGATTTGAAGACTTGCAGATTAAGAGAAGAGGGAAAGGCATCTGCTGGTAACACATTCCATAATTAAGACACTCTATAAAAAAATGAGCGAACTAATTGGTAAGCACTTGGTGTTTGTAGTTGGACGGCGAAGAGATGCATGTGGTTCGATACTCGTGTCTTCTTCGCAGGAAAGACTAAGGTGGGCATACCAAATAAATTCATAAAATATGGGTTATGAAGAAATTTTTTACTAGGGCAATGACGAATTATTATTTTTTTATTTATTTTTATATTTATATAATTATATATTCAATCGTTTAATCAAAGTCGTTTATTATTTTCTCCTATAAAAAGAATGTTATATCAAATGAAATTCTTCGCCATTCATATAATTTGCATTTAATTTTACCACTTTATTTACTTTTCACTCTTGATTGTTGTGCAAAATTTAATTGAAAAGGTACTTTTTGGTACTAAATTTTAAAGGTTTTATTAGGCGGCCATTTTGTTCCGCCATAATCGCTTTATACCAATATTTAACCAGTTTGTCACAATGTGAGTACATAAGTTAAGTTTTCTTGCTTCTTAATACTGATTTTTCTTATATTCTGTGAGGTTATCATTTTGTACCGCCGCCCTTTTTACTTCACTCGTAAAAGGAAAGTATTGTAATCGTGAAAAAAGTCACCCTCTCAGTTTTTACATATCTTCACGTTAGCGTCCCTAGATGCCGGAAAATGGGTTTTATCAATTTCGTCGGCTCGTTTGTCGGTTCGACTGTCTGTCTGTCAGTTCGTGGCACATAGCTGAAAAACTACTTATCAGATTGACTTCAAATTTTAGTCAAAAATTAAGGGTAATATGGGAATGACCTGGTAATAATTTGGTAAAAATCCTTTGTGCCGGAACAAGATGGCGGCCTAGTGAAAGGTTAAAAAATTGTTACTAAAAAAACTAATTATCTAATTTACCTCAAATTGTAGTGTTATATAGAAACGTACTGGCAATATTTTGCTATAAATATAATGTAGCAACACAAAATGGTGGCCTAATAAAATATTTAAAAACAACCTGTAAAAACTACTTATTGAATTTATTTTAAATTATGACCAACAATCAAGTGTGGCACGGGTAGGAACTGGTAAAATATTAGTAGGAATCCAATCTGATGGAACAAAATGACGCCCACTAAAAATGTTTGAAAAGGCAGTATTTATGCGTTACTATATACTAAAATACTACTAAAATTGGATCACACTTTACTATTCCTAATAAAAGGAAAGGTTCATAACGAGGAAAGTTCCGGCTAAAGCAAATTTCCTGTGGTTTTTTTGACAAAATATAAAGTGACTCTGGTAAGTAGTTTTTGAGCTCTGCCGCGACAGACAGACCGATGGGAAAAGAGAACCCATTTTTCATGAGGGCCCTTAAAACGCAAAGTTCTGCAAAAATCTCAGAGGGCGATTTTTCAAAAAAACAATAATTTTCTCTATGATGTATTTAAACAAATAATCATTGCAACATAACGAGTCAGGACATATAAGTCCTAACACTGAAACCTGTGGTGGAAGATAGATCAAAATACAAGAGTTCTAAACACACTACACCACAACTTGTTACATTCTGGACGCGCGTTTCGCTAACCAAGTTAGCATCATCAGCAGATGATATAAACTAAAGTAACTTATCCTAACCGAGACTATTTATAGGTAAATGTGGTCACACTTGGTTGCTCCCGACTTCACCGTTGTCAAGTAAACAATAGAGGGGACTATAGGAAATAGACCCTCTGTCCTTATTTAGTGCTTCCTTACCACTATTTCTCTACCCTCAAATGTACCCAATAATCTATTATTAGATACATTTTTAATCAACTTAAGATTATTTATTCCTATTTGGTGATTGTTTTCTAAAGCATGTTGGGCAACGCTTGACTTTTCTGTTCTTCCGTATCCTAAATGTGCCATGTGTTCTTTAAAACGAATGTTTATGGAGCGTTTAGTTTCTCCAACATATTTTAGATACAATTTTAATTCTCATTGGATAAAGGCTGGAGGAAATTATTTACATTATATTATATTAGTTGTAATTCTGAGAGGCGGATACTGCTTTGGAATCTTAGGTGAACGAAGAAAAATCAAAAGTAATAATTTGTAAACCAAATAAAAAGTACCTTGCAGTTACTTAATCCACCTTTCACAAAGCTTTTTATACCTTGCATTTTAGGAATATCAGAATGGATTTATATAGTACACAAATGCAAATAATTTTCTTTTTAATATTAGTTATTAACGTCTCCTCTTTGCGATGAGTCTTAACTGGACGGCTGCTCCAAACTAAGATGTATATCTGCACCAATACCCCTACACAACTCACTGACTAACGTGGATTGGTTGACACATGATGTAGAAACATTTTACAGTTGTTTGTACCACTCATTAGAAATGTAGTATTAGGACAAAGCCGGGATCAAACCCACGACCTCCATGGCTAGAAATCCAACCACTAGGTCAGGTTGCCTCTAACAATAAAGTATATTTACAAAATTTAGACTTAATGAATTGATTTCAAATTGTATGCCATAACTAATTGTGGCATAGAGGTCAATTACTAATATTGTAGTACCAATTCAAGATAGCCAAATAAAGTGTTTGTAATCGTGAAAAAATTACCCTCTCGGGTTTTACATATCTTCACATTTTACAGTGCCAAAACATATGTTTATCACTTCCGCCGGTACGTCTGTCTGTCTGTCAGTTCGCGGCATAGCTAAAAAATTACTTACTCGATTGACATCAAATTTTGATAAAAAATTAAGGGGATGATCTGGTAATATTTTCGTGTAAAAATTCAATATGAAGAAACAAGATAGCGGCCTAGTAGAATGCTAAAAAAATAGTATTAGAAATCAACTTATTCAATATATCTCAAATTTTGCACAAACATCAAGTACTATGTTGGAATTAACTGGTAACATTTTTGCACGAATATTTAAAATTTCAGCCTGAAAAAACTAAATAATGTGTGTACCATAACTAATTGTGGTAGGGATCAACTTGTGAAATTGTGTTACTAATTTAAGATAGCGTAACAAAATGGTGGTTAAAATGTTTGTAATCGTGAAAAAATTACCTTCTCAGGTTTTACATATCTTCGCGTTTTAGTTTTTGAGGTATAGCTTAAAAGTTCGAAGCTTAAAAACTACTTACCAAATTGATTCAAATTTTAGTCAAAATTAAGAGTCAGTCACATTTTGGTAAAAATTCAATATGGCGGAATAATGTTTATCCAATTTACATAAAAATCAAGTTAACATAGGCATGAACTGGTAAGATTTTGATATGAATCCAAGATAGCAAAACAAAATAGCGGCCTAATAAAACATTTAAAAATTCAGCCCGAAAACCCTACTTATCAACTCAATTTCAATTTTTGGATAAGAACTAAATGTGGTATAGTGATAAACTGGTAGAGCTGTGATAAAAATTTACGTTGGCGAAACAAAATGGCGGCCAATTGAAATTTTAAAAAATCAACGTAAAATATCTTGTTTAATTGACGTTAAATTTTGCAGAAAAATTAAATGTGAAAATATTCTAA
The DNA here is from genome assembly GCA_030620095.1 of Kuschelorhynchus macadamiae. Lineage (NCBI taxonomy): Eukaryota > Metazoa > Arthropoda > Insecta > Coleoptera > Curculionidae > Kuschelorhynchus > Kuschelorhynchus macadamiae. Next base: position 77,412 of record JAUTXW010000980.1, on the reverse strand, counting down.
ATTATGCCCAAAAGTCATGTGTGCCATAGGTAGAAAGAAAGTGGTAAAATATTGGTAGGGATACAATATGATGGAACAAAATGGCACTCAATAAAAATATCCGAAAAGACAGTATATGTAATACATATATACTGTTACTACGTACTGGTCTAAATTGGGTCACATTTCACTTCTCCTAACAAATGGAAAAAAATCATAAGGACGGAACTTCCGGGTAAAGGAAATTTACCGATATTTTTCTAGATACCTGACAACTAATCTGAGAAATAATGATACGTTATCGTAAAACACCTCGTTACTAGTCACTTTACATAACTTAACACAAATAGCTAATACAAATTAACTATAATTTCTATTACAGAAACAATTTATTATTGCAGCATAATGCAAAATAGCCTAAGGTTTAATTTCATGCAGAGGATACATACTAAATCAAACGGTATTACAAATTATGTCCTAAGGGAGACAAACCAGTTCAGTTTGCAATTCCAGAGTGAAAGAAAAAGTTTAATTACGACTTGGTCTGTTAAACTTAATGAACCATCAAACCGCTGCGATAAATCACTTAATAAAAACAGATTCAAGATGTAGAGGAAGCTTTTTTGCCTTAATTGATTTAATGCAAATGATCGAAATGAATAATAGTTTCTCTTTAACTATGTCCAATTGTTTTAAATTATCAGACCATGAACAATGGGGAGTGTATATTTTTAATGTTTTGAATAACACAATTTATATATTTTTCTTTCAATTTCTTAGAACTAATAAATTTATTTTCAATATATAAGAATAAAATATGCTATATGAGGGCTTTCGAGGCAAAAATCACATATTTTCATAGATAGATGGAATAAATATCCGTTATGTTTTGAGTCTAGAACACAACTTCCCCTTCGAGTTTTTGTCAGATTTTTAAGTTTCAGGGCCCCTAGATGCTGAAAAACATGATTTCTGAATTCCGTCGGTCTGTCTGTTCATAGTTCAAAAATTGCTTACACCATTGACTTCAAATTTTGGTGAAAAATTAAGAGTCATATAGGGATGACCTGCTAATTATTTGGCAAAATCGAATATGGCGGAAGAAAATGGCGATCTAGTGAAATGTAAAAAAATTATTATTAAAAACTGCATTTCCAACATCATATTTTGCACAAAAAACAAGTATTACTTAGGAAACAAACTGGTAAAATTTTGGTACGAATCCAAAATGGCGAAACAAAATGGCGGCTTAAAAAATATTTAAGAATTCAGCCTGAAAAACTATTTAATGTTGTGACTTCAAATTGTGTGTATTAATTAATTGTGGTATAGGGATGAACTGGTAAAATCGTGGTACGAATTCAAGATGGCGGAACAAAATGACGGTCACATAAAATGCTTGTAGTCGTGAAAAACTGACCGTTCCGGGTTTACGTCTGTCTATTCGTGCATAGCTAAAAAACTGCTTACCCGATTGACTTAAAATTTTGTTCAAAAAATAACTGTCACAAAACTGGCAAAATTTTGATAAAAATCCAATATGGCGACCTAGTAAAACTTAAAAAAATTATTACTATAAAACTAATTATACAATTAACTTTAGTGTTACATTTTGGACAGAAGCTACTTAAAATATTGAATTATTCAAACATATAAAACGGCCTATATCTTCGTAATTTTTGTTTATCGTGATTACATAGGCTCCCAAAAGAATCGGATCATGTTGATGCGTTGTCACGAAGACGCGCAAATATATACAAAATTTTGACGTAAGTTACATTCTATAATCAGCCAGAACTTGTTCGTGAATTGCAAAATATTTTATGATGAATGGCGCTCAAGCAGGTAAGTTTATAATTCTTTTAAGCTATTTGTTTTCTGTCTTTCATTTAGAAATGCGAGAATATTTGGAATTGTTACATATTGTTGCCAATTTGTCGGAACAAAATATATATTTAGTTAATTTGATCAAGAATATGTAAGTGTTCTACATCTGGATACATATTTTAAAATACTTATTATTTTCCCCTGACTCTATGGCTTTTTAATAAAAAAATTACGTAAAATGTGTAACATTTTACAACTTTGTGGTTTATTAACGTTTGTATTTGCCTATTATTTTACGTATACCTTATATCGAGATTTTGAAGTATACAAGTTGTACGAAAAATAAGTGAACAAAGCTACACTTTGTTATAAGACAGATTTTTGGCACATAGTTTTAGATAAAATAACATTTACTATAAGCATAGTGACTTGCTATAATCAAGTGGATGTACTATTAACGTGACATCACATACTTACATATCTCCAGATTTATTTTTTTGTTATTAACTTTTTACAATTTAGATATTTTTCATTGGATAAGTGATGGTTACGCCAGAAAAAATATTGTTTAATTACCTTTAACCATTAATCAATGACAATAATAATTAATTATCAATATTTTTTATAGGGATACAATCCTATCGAATAAAAAAAAGAAGTTTTTGAAAAGGGCAAAAGTGTCAAGGAAATGTATGATACTCTATTGTCTGTATCCTGCTCAATCTGTAAAAACAAAAATGAACAAAAAGTAAAACAAATATCAAAGACTTTGAATAACCATTTTACACGATAATGGAATACAGATTTCCGAATAAAATCAAAATTCATAAATAAAAATAGATTGCGGCTGGACCGTTATATAAAGTTACTGTGCTGTTCCGGTAAACTTGGGACGTCTAAAGAAGTGTTTAATAATTTAATTTAATAAGTTATTCTGGAAAATACAAAGAACATTTAGGGAAATTTGGAACCAATGAACTTTTGTTACAACAAAGTTTTCAAAAGTATAACATCTAAAATGGGTTTGAGAACAAACGGCAAATCCCAAGCGGCAAAAAGTTACTAAGGATTGAAATAAAATCAAATTCAACAAATAAAATAAATCGATTTATTGATGCAATTAGCAATGATAGTAGATTCTAGATTGTCCAAAAGTCAGTACCAAAACATTCGTAACTCTGCCAAAAACAGTAATACCGATATATAAAAGACGATGTTATTTCCCAAATGTTATTTCTACAGAGCATTCAGTAACAGTCAATCTGCGATCATTGTTAGACCATACGGCATGCAGACTCCTGTCTATTCTTGATTTGGAAAACTTTAATATAAATCAAACAATTGTTTTAATTTCTAATTGGGGAATAGATGGCAGTTCTGGACAGACAGAATACAAACAGGCTTTTCCTGATGAAAGATTTAACGTTTCATATTTACTTCTTACTTGTGTGGTTCAGCTCTATTCCGAAAACAAACATATATGAATGACTTAGAAAAAGTTTTACAAAAACCTATAGTAGACGACTATCTACAATATGGAATAACATCGCTGCATGCATGGATTAGGTTTGTGAATTTTATACTTTATGGTACTACGTATTTTTCCGATGAATGTTCGATTTTTGATAAAAAAATATATTTTCAGGTCACTAGAGTGTCTTATCCACTACCAATATAAAAATGGCACTGGGGATGAAGCAAAAGAAAAGGCAAAAAATCAAAAGCGACGAATTCAAGCTGAAGTCAGATCCCAACTTGGAAAAATCGTAATAATTTTAAAAAATATTCGAATTTTTTTTCAAAATTTATATTTGAACTTCTCGTTACCTTATAAACAAGTTTGTTTGATAACATTTTTGAAAAAAGTAATAAATAATACTTAGTACTTACTTAAATAGTACTTCTCTCTTGAGGCATTTTCTATTTTTCCTAATTTTGTAACACCCTATACATCTGATCGAAGATTTTTATGTTGCAAATTCATTTTTTTCAACAAGAAGAACTTTTTATGAAGAATGACTTTTTGTCATAAGATGGAAAATAAATATTTTCCTCTTGTTAGTAATATCCGCGGACACACTGTAAAACATCGTTATACAAATCCTAGATTAGCAACAAATATGTTTAAACAATTACTCAAATACTTTGTTTTATGCGTTCTATAAGAATAAAAATACATAAAACCTAACACAAATGTTTTCCACATTTTAAGCCACACACTGGGCGGCCTAATAAAATATTTCAAGAATCAGCTTGAAAAAACTACTTATTAGATTAATTTCAAATTTTATGCCAACCTTAAGTGGGATATAGAGATAAACTAGTAAAGCAGTGGTACGAATTCAAGATGGCGAAACAAAACAGCAGCCAAATAAAATTTTTAATAAATTAACCGTTAATTTCGTTGCCTGGCAATGACTAGTGGCAAGGAATTGTTGATGTTTTCTTCCAAAAATGTCAACATATCTGAACAATTTCAGAAATAGTACATTGTATACCTAGTAGGAAAAGCTTTACATTCCCGGAAGACCGAAAAGATTGCTGGTCGAGGCGGAAGATGATACATGCAATACGGAGTCCGGGAATGTGGCTTTTCCTACGAGATTTACATATTATTTTTTCGAAAGTAGAAAATTGTTGAAAAACATAAATTGTTAAAATCAATCAACTTGTTAAAAAAGTAATATTAATTTTATTTACAGATAAAGGATGCCATGAAATATTTGTTTTGTAACTATGGAAACAAAGCTATATTGAATCGTCAAACTTGACATTTTTTTAGTATACAAATAACTGTAAAGAAATAATATTTTCTACGGTACAAAAAATAAATATTTCCTATCACTTTGTTTCCGTTGCCTGGCAAAGGCAATGACTTGGGAAATATTGACTTTTTCTCTCAAAAATGTCAACATTTCTGAGAGGGAGTTCAAATATAAATTTTGAAAAGCAATTCGAATATTTTTTAAAATTATTCATTCTATTTTTCCTATTTTTTTAACACCGTGTACATCTGATCGAAAATTTTTATATTGTAACTTCATAAGAATACGCTAGGTGTCATTTACGACATAACATAAAAACCTTGTTATACAAGAAATACCTTATTATGACTGTTGCAAATATGTATTAAAAAAGGTTGTAATTAATAATATAACTAACATCAATAGTCAATATTTTGTATTTTTTACAGAAATTATGTTAACAGATTTGTAATTAAATTGTGAAAAGCATAAAAAAAAAGGTAAAAAATATGAAATCTATTCAATTCTGGAACTACTTTACTATATTTTTCATCAGAATCACTTTCAGAGATAGAAGAATCCAAAGACGCATTTGGAAAGGTTATTCCAAGAAGCTCAGGGCTTCAGGAACAAATCATTTCCTTTGACTTGTTACTTTTCTTTGTAAGCCAGTATACTTTAGGATATGATGAGATACACAGACTATTAAATTCATCAATGTTTGTTGAAGTTCTGTCATATTTACGAGAAGTATCCTCCCAGTACCTATAATATTAATATTTCTTAAAATTCTGTCATATTTACTACAATTACACTCCCTGTACCTATGATATTCCTTACTGCGAGCCTCTTGGGCCTCCTCGGAGATGTGGCTGATATACAGAGGTAAGGCATTTATAATTTCATGGCCATGTAATAAAATTTAGTGAATGCTTACAGGCATTGTATACCAAGCGTAAAGAGAGAGGAAGAGTTTAGTGGTATCCAAAGTGTAAGATTTAAATTCCTTTAATTTAATATTAAATCCGCTATGACCTGCAGGATAACATAAAATCTATATATTAATAGTTATTTGTTAAGATATCAAGCAGTTTTGGAAAAAAGCTCTGGCGCTGGATTTGTGGCCATCATTGGATATTCGAAGTCCTTGCTTCGGCTAATCTACGATTTTTCCAAGTTGGGATCTGAATTCAGCTTGACTTCGCCGCTTTTGATTTTTTGCTTTTTCTTTTGCTTCATCCCCAGTGCCATTTTACTATTGGTAGTCGATAAGACAGTTTTAGGAAAAACTCAAGTGACCTCAAAATATATTTTTTTTATCAAAAATCGAACATTCATCGAAAAAATACGTAGTACCATAAAGTATAAAATTCACAAACCTAATCCATGCATGCAGCGATGTTATTCCATATTGCAGATAGTCGTCTAGTATAGGTTTTTGTAAAACTTTTTCTAAGTCATTCATATGTACAGGAGATGATCCGCATAGATAACATTTTTGTGAGGATGTGCCAGTTATGGAATTAATCATTTTCATATCTAACGTTGTCATATATAAGGTATGTTTTATATGTAATAACTTTTGAAAACTTTGTTGTAAATTGAATATCCAATAATGCATTAGTTTGATCCTTAACTGCTTCGGTCTCAGTTATGGAGGTTTCTTTAGTTTCTTTTAAAAACTGCATTTTCAGTGATCGACATAGCTTGGTTGATGAAGGCATCAGATTGTTCCCAAGAATCAGTCTTTATTTTTTTTTGTTCTCGGTATAGAGCTGAACCACACAAGTAAGAAGTTTGAATCGGTAAATTTTTCATCAGGAAAAGTCTGTTTGTATACTGCCATCTATTCCCCATTTAGAAATTAATACAATTGTTTGATTTATATTAAAGTTTTCCAAATTAAGAATAGACAGGAGTCGGCATGCCGTATGGTCTAGAAATGCTCGCAGATTGACTGTTACTGAATGCTCTGCGAAAATAGCATTTGGAAAATAACATCGTCTTTTATATATCGGTATTACTGTTTTTGGCAGAGTTACGAATGCTTTGGTACTGACTTTTGGACAATCTAGAATCTACTATCATTGCTAAGGTACTATCATCAATAAATCGATTTATTTTATTTGTTGAATTTGATTTTATTTCAATCCTTAGTAACTCTTTGCCGCTTGGGATTTGCCGTCTGTTCTCAAACCCATTTTAGATGTTATACTTTTGAAAACTTTGTTGTAACAGAAGTTCATTGGTTCCAAATGTTCCTAAATGTTCGGTTCTTTGTATTTTCCAGAATAACTTATTAAATTAAATTATTAAACACTTCTTTAGGCCTCCCAAGTTTACCGGAACAGCACAGTAACTTTATATAACGGTCCAGCCACAACCTACTTTTATTTATGAATTTTGATTTTATTCGGAAATCTGTATTCCATTTTCGTGTAAATTGGTTATTCAGGGTCTTTGATATTTGTTTTACTTTTTGTCTTTTTCTCTCAAAAATGTCAACATTTCTGAATGATTTTCGGAAAAGGAAATTTACCGACTTTTTTATAGTATACGCGAAACGAGGCGCGTCAGAACATTATGACCCTAGATCTAACCACGGCACGGCGAACAACCGACCAATCAAATTCGATGTTCTGTTTTCAGGGTTATAACGTTATTGTACGCCAGATCGAGGGTCAGAATGTTTTTATGAACTAGTAGCATGAAACAATATATATTATATTAAATTTGACATTAAAAAACACTTAAAATAAATAAAAGAGAGAAATTATAAGAAACTTATAATAAGTTTTAATTAAACCATGTAAAAAACGTATATATTTATTATTAAAGACAAAAGAAAAATATTAATGTTCAATCTGCAGAGCCATGTTTAATGGTAGGACGATTTGCTCCGACATTCTTTGCCAAGTTGTGCCGCGTTTTTGCCCGTTTCTTTAAGGGTTCACATTCTGCTGGACGACCTAAAGGAACTCTTTTGCATCCTCTTACAATTCCTGAACTTCGTCTAGCAATGGACGTTGGTTGCACGTGAACTATCGATCTCCTTCTAAATTTCAGCGGGCTGCAGCTTCCAGCAGTATTAAGAAAACTCTCCCATGCATTTTTTGTTTTTTATGTCTCGCAACAAATCTCTTCAGAATTTGGGCAGTAGGACCAAATTATGTAGTTTTTTTCTTCATTAAATTAAGGAGTGAGCCGAATATCATTCCTGGATATCAGGCTGATATATAACCTTAATTTATCTGAACACTTAAGAGTTTCAGCCATAGTTTCATTTGGCTTCTGATTAGTAAATAGCATGTAAAAACCCTTCGGTTCAGTTTCGCCAGAAGCTAGTTGAACCATTAAGTATCTTGATTCTGTACTATAACTTGGAGCATTTAAAGATGCTCTTTGAAAATAATGCAAAACTACTGCCTGGTGCTTACAAAAAGAACCTAGTCTTCCTACTAAGCAACTGCAAAATCCGTTTGAAATGTCGACATTATACATTTCTTCTCTTTTTTCACTCGGAACAAAAAATAATTCATTAGACAATAGTGTCCGCAAAAAACCTGCACGTATAGTGACAGACTGTTGATGTCAAAATATACCGATTTAACACAGCTTTGGGTGTCAGATCAAATATAGGTGTGTTCTGTTTAAAAGAATGACAATTTTGTCTGTCAGTTTTTTTTCGGGCTTTCTGAGTACATTAATAATTGCTACAAAAACTACTTAATAAAGCCTACAACATTTGAATTTAATATGTTTTTCTAAAGCGTATAGCAAAAATAGTTAAATGGGGCGGACATTTATGATTTTGATTTTAATGATTTTATTTACCTTTACATATTGTCCTTTCTAATAGTGTGCTTCGTTGTTATCTTGATAAGAAAGCTTTACGATCTGAATTTTTGACTTTCCTTTTTTTTTGTGGCGCTTACTCTTTTATATCCTGTATGCTGACAGTAGAATTCGTAGCTGAAAATGTTATAATAAAAACATGCCCTATAGTTACAAATTTACATAAAAATAATATGTAATGCACGTTTAAACACATAACTACTTACCTACTTACGAAATGAGGTGTATTATTCATACGAGATTTCAAAATCCAGCTAGTTGAGGATAAGTTTTCATAATATCTAGTTCACTTTTTATGTCATTTTCACATAACAAGTTCGCTCTATAAGGTTTTTTACTAATATCCGAATATTCAACATTTTTAAAATTTGTTGGAAGTTTCGTTTTACTATTATTCAACATATCCAATAAATGTATATATATATATTTAGAAAATCGATTTACACAGAGATGAAACTGGTCTCACTTGTCTCTGCGAAGGAGAATCAGGAGAATCTGACTCTAGATCTGGCACACAGTAACATTATGACTCTGAAAGCAGAACATCGAATTTCATTGGTCAGTTTTTCGCCACTGGGCTGAATTTTAATTTTTATTTCAACTTATCATTGATACAGTATTTCTAATATTACTCAACTTAATTAAATTATAATTGACAGTTGATTACAATTTTCTAAAAATTAAATATTGGCTTTGCAACAAAGTATACCGTTCTGATTAATAATCACCAGATTGGAACATTAATAAACACGCCGATGGAGAGTAAAACTTCTGATTCTTTCTGAGAGATATTCGCTGTTTAACGAAGATTACAAATTGTGATAATTTATTACTGCAAGTATATAATTCGTTACACTAATTATAAGTAGTTCTCGAGGCAGTTTTGCCTGATTCCATACTATTATGAAGAATTTGTTCAATATAATTTATAGTTGAGTTTAATGTTTGTTAGAGTAAGTAATGGTTATTAACTGTTGTTTGAAGTTAATAAATCACACAAGTATGTGAAGTAAGTGCAAACTGTCAGTGCTGGTTACCACTACTAATCTTTGCTTGCACAGCTTACATATTATCACTCTTTAAGGTCCCGAACAACCCTGAAGACGACACCAGAGCTGGAGGCCTTAATTTCTAATTCTGTAAATTTAATTGACTTCTTTTTACTTCCCTGAAAAAGTATTGTAATCTTGAAAAAAATTACCCTCCTAAATGTTTGCAGATCATTGAGTTTTAGGGTCCGTGGATCCCGACAACCATGTTCTCCATTTCCGTCTGTCCATTTTGTCTGTACGCGTCATAACTCAAAACAGCCGACTGACTTCAAATTTTAGGGTTTATAAAGTGCTGCGAAAAAAGTATGCAAGAAAAATAGTTTATATTTTTAATGAATTATTATTTATTAGTCCATTAACACTAAGTGTGGTAATAATAATTGTAAAATCTGATAATTCTTTTCATAAATATGCATCTATGATCCAAAGTAATTATTACTTATATTTGGAAACTGTGACTTGCTTAAGGTCCTGACTAACTAATAACGGTTCAATAAACGTGACATAAGTTATGCATTTCTGACACACACAGGATATTAGTGCCTCAAAACCAAAACAAAGTTTTTTAAATATATAAATATTTCGGAAATTAACTTTTTCTACTAAAGCGTATCCGTTCTATTTTATTTATTTTTTGAACTTGTATAATATTGAAAAATGTATGTTATGTTAAATTTTAAAATACTGCGTTTTGACAAGGATACCTGATTGAATATGTTGAATACTGCATTAGATCCAAATCAAAGACGTTTAAAAAAATAATAGATTTTTCTCACAAAAATAAAACTTTTCACCTTAAAAAAACATTTTTCGTTAATAAAAATATTTAATTTGTCGTCTTCCTCTGCACAGTCGCAACACGTTTCAACTTCTTCTTCAGTCTCTATTACGTATCCCTCTCCGTGTTCATCCGCAACATTAGCTTCTAGAACATGGTCAATTTCGAAAATTTTTCTGTACACCTGCAGATTTTCCATTTTCTTTCAGATATCCCCATAGCATTTTTAGAAGAGATTTAACATCTTTTAACATCTTTTACTTCTCGGTTCTCTTGAAATTTGTGTTTAAATTGTTTAAATGATAAGACGAATACCTCACTCTCCAAAATGTAGAAGTGACGGGTTAGGGAGCAAAGCATTAGACCTCAAACTCTAAACAACAATCCATGGGGACATGGATCATACATCCTTTAAACAGTAACAAAAATATTTTACTGCGATAAAGCGAATAAATGCATCAGTACCAATATTTTGGAGAAACGTACTTGAGTAGCAAAGATTTTGTTTTTAAAATTTGAAAACATTAATGGATTGAAATTCATCCCTTAAATATAAAAAAATAATTTACGATGTTAAGGCGACAAATACCTTACTACCCAGAGAATAAAGTCTTTGCTTTAATCCTAGATTTTGGTATTACGACATTCACTTTATCATAGTAAATTATTTTTAAGGGAAGTTTCAATCCCATGTCCCCATATAGTGTTGTTTTTCAGGGCTAATAACCTTCGTATTAGCTCCTCCTATATTTTTGTAGTGAGGCAATTGTTTTATCATTCTAAAATATGTTTTTATTACTTTAGGGAATAGTTTTTTTTTGTTTAATAAATTCCACTATTTTTACGTAAACTTGCTTGGGTAATTTTGATAAACCGGTCAGTGTAGGTTAATTTGGGTAGTGGAACATTGTGAAGCCAAAAATATATTTCATAAAACACAAAAGTCAATCACTTGTAACGGTTTTGGGGTCCTATTTTTTCAACAAAAATCGACATCGCAACGTAAAGCTTTAGTGGCAGGGCAACATGATAAATCAATAAACTGTAAAATGTAGCTACGAAATAATGAACAAATAAGTGTGAATATTTTGTTCTGTATATGTTACTTGGTAATAGGTATTTCAAAGACAGCAAAACCTTTAAAGCATCAAGATAAAACCTAGCTCAGGAGATTACATGGCAATGGTTGGGCTGCCCTGAAAATACGCATGTTTGATAAATTTAATACCAAAATTATATTTTTAAATGATGACGCCAAGAAATATAATGAAGGTCATAAAAGTTTAACTGTCAAAATTAAAACAAAAAAGATTAGTGGATGTTTTTCCATAGTAATCATTAAAAGCTGTTATTAGGTAAAATAAATGAGTTAGAGCAAACCATTTTAGTTTTTTTATTAAAACCCCCTGTCTGTTTTCCGTCTATTCAATATTCGTGTACCGTAAATTAAAAGGCCTGATTAAAGTCAACACTTAAATCAGAAAAAATAAGAAAGTGTATTGAGAAATCCATCTGTGGCGTTTCAATGAAAAAGTTGAATGCATGGACATATTTACTGCGGCCGACGAACTTGTAGCCACAACCAGCCCGTTCAGCTGCATGGAACCTGTATTTCTGGCTCCGAACAAGAAAAAAAATCGATTTGAGAAATAGACCTCTAAATTTTTATTGTTTCCTATGTTATAATTGCGTCAAAAATTGATGAATTTCCTCAGTAATATTTTTATAAATTACTAGATATTATTAATAAAAAACGCTGTTCTAAATTTGTTCCGTCGAAACTGTCTTAATTTGTTTCTTCAGCTTAAAATTATTATTTGATCAGTTTGTTTTTAAAGCAATTTTATGCAAATGAGACTAACAATTTTGACAAGCATAAGTTTATGGAGTTACGTAAAAAATAAATTACCCCTCGAAAAGGTATGGTAATAATATTATAGAATATAAAAAGAGCAAAACAAATAGATTGGCGTTAAAATTATTAATATAAATACGGAAACAAAAGAGACTTTGCCGTTATTTCGTATTTTTAATAACCTTGTTATTAACCATAAACCTGTTTTAAAAAAATATATTATAATTATAATTATTTTGTACACATTTAAATAATCTGAGTAAAATCTATGATATTAGCCATTTCGGTTTACTGACTAACTGTTCCACAAGGTAAGGGTATACAAAGACAAGGCACGGCACGACCTAACCGTACATTATGGTTTTGTTTTTTGCGGTCTGATCAAAAATAAAAAACATCACACCATTGGTACATCGAATAGTACTAAAGGAAAACTTTTTTTTTAAATTTTATAGGAAGTAGTAATGCAGAGAAGTTTTTGTTTTTTTTGCTTTCGACTGCCTTTAGCCATTATGACGATTTTATCGTCGACAACAATTTATTTTAAACAGTATGTAAATTAATTTATTTTTATTACTTTGAGAAATGATTTATCTTACGAAAACAAGGAAAAAGTTTATAGAAAGAAATGCTTCGATTTTCGAGGTGTTAATCAATTCAATCAATTTTTTCCTTGTCTCACATTGATTGTGATCTTCAAATCAACTTTGTATAAAATGATATTTTGCTAACTTCGCACTAAAAATTTCGAGAAAATAAGAGGAATTGCAGACATTAACCTATAAGTTTTCCTAAAATTATTAGAGACATTAACCAGCGTATATGTATAAAAAAGCAAACATTTAGCATCCTATATCCCGAAAATGAAGCGTTTGGAGATTTTTTATTTTTATATGAAGTAAAGGTATCGTCTCCACAATCTGTATTTGGTGCATTTATTATGTTTCTTAATTTAGGTATTACTTAATATCTGTGTAGATATGGGATTTAATCTCTCTCTTGAATAACAAAAAGTTGCTTTTTGGCTTTTCGTAAATGGAAAAAAAATATCTAACTTTGAATTGACTGAAATAAATATTTAAGGAAATTACAGAACTTAACATGTGGATTTGCCTGACCACGTAATGTTTTGATACATAATATAGAATATTATTTAAGCAAACATTGTGTTATTTACCCTACGTTTTTATAGGCACATAGCAGTTATACAAGTACTTTTATCCTGTAGGGATTCATCAGTGCGCCGATCGTAAGAAAAAAGTATTCCTATTAGAGAAGAATTGTTTTCCAAATTTTAAATTTTGTCTGTCTGTTTGACATGCAACGTAGAAACAAAAAAAAACTAGTCCGCTTGTTGAGATATGTAATTTTTTTAAATATTTGTTTCAGTTAATTGAAAAGATATTTTTATTCAGTAGCGAAAAAGCCGAAAAAGAAATTTATTTGTCATTCTAAACGCAACAAATTTAAAAAAATCTTTCTTGATACTTTCTTTTGCCATCTTGAATTTTAGTTTTATTAGAATATCTATGGTTAGATAAGTCTATATTTTATTTTTATTTATTTTACTGCTTCAGCAGTAACTTTCTAGTATTATGTCTCACCACCTATAAACAGCGACCAGTTCCCAGTCAAAAGTTCCGGAAGTATCAAAACAAAAGAGTTCTAAGAAGTAAATATTTTTTGACCTAAAATAGAGCAGTTAATTTATACGTAATCACCCATTTTTAGCTTACAGTTACATAAAAATATACTAAATAAAAAGCCTTAGGGTTCTTCCCACCACTAACCAGTAATTTCTTAAGCCGTCTAGGCAATTTATTAAGGATTTTTTTGTTGAAAACTGTTTTTTTCGGTTTCTCCAGTCATATTTCTTACATCAGCTCGGTTGGCTAGCAGAAGTCGTTCATAGGACGACAGACGTTATATGGAAAGGTCGTTTTTTTCTCGTCACCAACATAATTTTTATATTTTTATCCCCTGGCCACGAACTTATTTTTCAGCAAAAATAGGAAAAGCATTCAATTGGAAAATAATACTGCGAAAAGTGTTTAACATTAAAAAAAAACATGTTTTTAACACTCGAGAAAACTCGAGAGAAACGAGAAATTCTCGACGACATAAGATAAGTTTATCGCCCATGTCTTTCGTGGCGAGAGAAAAATTCTCTCTCCGTTCGTCTAGGCTGCAGCACATTTTAATTGCGTGCTATTGTATAAAAATTGTACAAATGTTTAAAATTGAAGTCCATGATTTACGACCTTTTTGGCAAATATAAAAAAGAAAGAAGAAGATATGTGAGTACTCCATTTAATACTGCAACTACTAGCAATAGAGTAAATGTAGGATAGATGCCTATATTAAGGTATTTTTTTTATACACTTGTAATTGGTAATTTAAAAACAAAAACTTTTAAAGCAGTTTTAGTACCTTAATTAAATTTTGAGTTCATACTTTTTGTATCACCAACTTAAATATATTTTTTTCAAAAATCCATATATTTGTGATCTTAGCTACTGGGGTTAGTTGCCAGTTCTATGGGATAGATGCCAACCTAAAAAAGTATAGATGCCTATTTGTGGCAGTAAACGTTAAATTGTGTAAAAAATTATATATATACTAGAAAACACAAGATAAAAAGCAACATTATTTATAATATACCTTCACATTTATACATGTGAAGGTATATTATAGTACATTAAAGTATTTTTTATTAAATAATAATTAAAACAAAGATATTTTACGACTTTTTTTTAGCTGCAATTAGCTTCCTTTCTTTTTGTAACCTTCCGCACTAGTTACACTGATCGCCATACATCGTGCAGGTTTCATGAAGCCAATTTAAGCATGTATGCATTCTATCCAATCAACGGTTTCTGATGTCTCCCAATAATTTTCATCACATTCTACGAATCTACTATCTTTCTTTCCAGAAATATGTCCTGCAGTATCATTTATCTTATTTCTTTCCTTCTGTTTCTTCATTTCAGTTTTCTACTTATTGCAATCTTCACTATCTTCGACGATTTGTGGTTCTATATTTTTCATTGCTTTGTCTTGTTTTGTATTGGGTTTTATGATCTTGTCATATATAAAAATTTTAGCGGGCTGTTTGCATTTTGACGTGTTGGTGAGAATCTGAGGTACTAGGGCTATGTCAAATAATACCTCTGAAGGGGTTTCTACGCAAGATTTATCAATCTCTATTTTTGAAGTACTAGCTACAGGTTCAAGTTGTTTGCCGATTTCTTCACGAATTTTATTTCCATCTATAGTTTCGTTATTTGTATCATTATCAAACACAAAAATATAACTTTCGTCATTTTGTAAAAAAATGTCGTCAACATGTAGTTTCTGTAGAGGTAAACTTTTGATTTTGTGTAGGTATATGAACAGAAACTTCAGTGATAGTAGGACTAGGCGTTTATGAAAAGGAAGGGATAGTACGAGCAATTTCCTTGGTACTAGCAGTAGTATTATGTGCTGTTATAGATAAGTCAGATATTTCGAAGAAGTAGTCTGGAAGGACATACCTGTTAAAAGGGTAGATTCCAGTTGCAGCGAAAGCGCAAATTTCATTTTTAGCTGTTGTCGCCCTTTGCCATGCATTGTCAATCAGTTTTCTTAAAAACACGGCTAATATTTTTTTCTTTATTAGTAACCATCCAGTCTTGAGCCCTCTTATTTGTAGTATTCTTTTAAAGACTTAAAAAATGTTCGGTCAAGCAGATGAAGCGCCTGAGTTGTGTGGCTAAGGAGGCATAATATGCATGATAATATTATTTTCCAAAGCTAATTGGATCACGTTAAAGCTGGCATGCGATGAATGCCTATCCAGAATAAAAAGGACTTTACCATCAGGTTTTCTAGGTATAAAGAATTCCTTCATCCATTTTAGAAATAAATCTGAATTGATATACAAAGATTTCTTCATGTATCAATTTTCAAATAGCCTATTATTGCAGTTTCTTACACACTCCAATATTAAAACGGGTGGCAAAAAAACTCCTTCGACATTGTTGCAGGCTATTAGAGATACAGTTTCCCCTTTCTCCTTTGATGTTATAGTATAAACACATTTACTACCTGTAGTGGCTACAATTTTGCTAAAAAAAAATTGCTAGGTTTGTTTGTGAGCTGTATACCACTTTCATCCATAATGGAATGAACTTATCTTGTAAATCATTTTCCAACGGGATTTTTCTTTATTCCTACCGTTTGCTCTTGCAACCGATAATCCCTCACTTACCCGTATGCTGAAATCTGGAGATTTTTCTATAAAAGAACGGAACCAGTGTTCGCCAGCCTTTTCTTCTTTTGGCGCCTTGTAGTCGAAAAACGTTTTCCATCCCTATGGATTTTGCAAAATTATATGCAATGCTACGTACAACTTGTACAGTGGGTGCAAAACCAGATTATTGTAATCGCTTTATGTGTTTAGTAATGCGTTTTTCATTTTCAAATCTAAGTGCAGGGTGCTTCCCTAAAGTCTTCTTTGTTACATTATTAGTATCTAGGCGCCTCCTTAGAGTCCTGTATGGTATGTCGTATGTTTTGCTAACTTTATTGACATTTAGCATGTTGGCCCTAATTTTTTCCGCTGATATTAGTTTCTTTATACATTTTAAGACATTTTCAGGTGATTTATTAGCGAAAAAAAATTGCTATAATTTCCAGAGGTGGAAGTAAAACTAGACACAGATAAGACAAAAATGTAAACTAAAATCAACAAATCATCCACTCATTAAGAAAGAACATAAATTAAATTATATGTCAACCTAAAACTCTGGATTTTATATACGCATCTATCCCCTTAAATAATTCGGCATCAATACCCGAAACATAATTTTACGTGGGATAGTTGCCTACATTGATATTACGAGTATTTATATTACCTGAAATTTGTTTTTTGTTCAAATTATTCGCTTAAACCATACCATACGCTAAAAGCATACTATTATAGAAATTTTTATGATATTTTAAGATGCAAAATCCTTATCAATACCTGCAGATGAACCAACATAATATGGAGTTTTTTTCTAATACGGTAAAAGTATAAAGTACTTAGAGAAAACGAAAGAAGTACAATAGTAGAGGCTCAAAAAAGTTATCGTTATTTTTAAGAAACAGGAAAACCCAAATTTGCAATGTAAAACTTTCATTAGCATGCCCCATTTGCGCTTATTTAACAGGATGTGCGTAAAAATTTATCATACCATAACTCAGTTTTTTCTAAACTCAAATTTATAGGCGTGCATGTATTCGCCATTAGCTTCGCGTTAAGTTTAAATTATACAGAATGTCACACTGCGAGAACGCCTTAAACCAGAGCCATAAACAATATAAACGCATACGAAACTCGTAGTTAGCTACCAGGTAAATGTATGTTAGCCAGGCATGTGAATTATTAAAGCAAATATATTAGGGATTCCTGGCAGTAACTTAGGACTTTGCACGCAATCGGCGTGATTAAAGATTATCGCAGAGGTGGACTGGGTTAATTCGCCCTTGAAACCAGCAAGAAGCGCCGAGACTAGATTGAAATCTGTACGGCAGTTTTTTTCTTGGGGCAATTAAATTCTGTTTATACAAAGCAAGTATTTTCTGTGCAAGGCACTAGGCAGGCAACTAATATGGAACACAATTTATTTGTAATTAGACCGTAACATCTAGCTAACGTAAAAATAACAGTTTATACCCAATAGCTCTGAAATAGAATTAATTAAAGCGTGGTGAAAATGCAATCAATACGCCATTTTTACTAAAATAAGGCAGTAATAATAACACTAAGGAACACCAAAAATGTTCCGGAGGTCAAAATAGCAAAATCTTACTTACTTTATGATACTAATTAATAATCTTTTTTGAAAAAGGCTCAGTTGGCTCCGGTTTCATAGATCCATGGTTATAATGATAATTTACCTTCCTGTCCTTAATGTATGGGAAAGTTCGACCATTAAATGAGAAATACCTGGATTTATTATTCCAGGTGTATTTTATAAGGCGTTTAACTACATACAACATAAATCCTAAATTGTTAGTTTGACAACTATTCGTATTCTTAGCTTTTTAATAAAAAAGGCTTATCACTTGTATTTGGGCTGCAAAGGTGGAGTCCAGGATAATAATTGGGCTCCCAAAACTGCTACAAAAAACGTGCATTCAACATTCGAGGCTGGCTAACTTTGCTACTTTGGCTTGATATCTAAATTTACAATCCGCTATATGTCCGGTGCCTCATAGTGACGAATACCTTTAATTCAAATGATGATTAAATGGTAGTGTACCGTCACCGGCCTATCAACTTCGAAAGACTCCGATTTTTTCAGTGAACTTCCAAGTAACAAGCCTCACAAATTAAATCAAAGTAAATTAAGTGACCTTAAAAGGGATTTAAAATTGGGCAAAGAAAAATCAGAACTATTGGCTTCTCGATTGCAATAATGGAATTTCCTTTAAGATGAGTTGAAGTTTCTGTATAGCGAAGCCGTCAGAAAAACTTAACACCATTTTTTGACATGGAACACAATTTGGCTTAGACCGAGACATTGTTTTTCTTTTCTGCATTTACACAATTTGCTACCCTGTAGGGACAATAAGGGAATAGTGGCAGCTTTAGATCTGGATTATGATCCAAAAACTATTAATTGATTCCTCAAAAGTAAGTCATACAGCTGTAGTCCACATGAAAGAAACGTATAGCAATTTGAAAATGTTACTAAAGACCATACAATATAAAAAATATAAATGGCAAATTTGTGGGGATCTACAAGTTGTGGCGATTTTGTTTGAAATGCAGCTAAGTAATACTAAATTCTGCTGCTTCATCTGCAAAGATTTTACTACCGCCACTTCATATAAAATTGGGACTTATGAAAAAACTTTGGGAAGGTCATAGACAAAAAAGGCCGTGATTTCAGTTATTTAAAAGCAAAGTTCCCTATAATCAGTGACACTAAAATTAAAGAGGAAATATTTGTCGGTCCTTCTCAAATTAGGAAACATTTCGGAGATATGCAATTCGATTCCATACTTAAAGTAAAAATATCTTTGAAATGGTTCCAAAAAATTTTTTGGCAACATAAAATCAGAAAACTATAAAAACCGGATTGACCAACTTATTTTGTGTAATAAAAATCTAGGGTGTATAATATCGTTGAAAATTAATTTCTTGGTTTCTCATCTGGATTACTTTTCGGAAAATTATGGTACTGTATGAGTACTGTAAGAGGTTCCATCAGGATATTTCAAACACGGAAAGAAAGTGTCAGGGAAAATGGAACTGTCAGATATTAGCCGACTACTGCTGAACGATTACCAGATATGTCCCAGAGGCTGCTTTCAAAAGGCAGGCTAAGAAATGCAAAATGAGTGTATAAATTCTAGATTCAGTGATAAAAATGTGCTACTTACTTGCTTTTGTTGAACCAACAATATATTGTTATCTGTATTTTGTATGTTGATTGTATAGCCTATAAATTAAAATTTTGTACCAAATAATTCAGATTTTTTTGTGAGCCAACTAAATTCTTTAATAGATATTTAGTTACTTGGGTGTAGCTGAATCCAAAATAACTGGTTTTGTTCAAGAAACAAGAAAAAAATTGAAATTTGTTCCCCGGTGTAACTAATTAACCTAAAACTATCAGTGTATTTTATATGCAGTGAGACAATAACAAATAATTAAAGATAAACAAGGGCAGGTTCCCCAAATAAAAATATTAACCACTTTTTACGAATTGCAAAACAAACCATTTTAAAAATGTATCAGTCAATTGCCTAACTTAGAATGTATCGACCTGAAAAAGAAATTTGTGTAGACTTGGTTTTAAAAATAAAAGCAACATACATACAACACTTTTATTAAACACTTTTTTCATTTATATAAAGGTAAATACATTGATGATCAACATAGTATAGTAATATGTAGTTTAATTTAGCACCTTTACTTCCGATTTTAAAAAAGGGAGGTTTTAGAAAACATAGATAAAGCTGTTGATATGATTAGCTGCGATATACGAGAACTATTGCCTAAATTGATGTTATATATGGAAAATTGCGCGATATATAACAAAATAAGTTCTATGGAATTTTAATTTCATTTGGAATAAGTTCCTTTCCTTCAAAAAAAGTGTTTTGATATGGCATAAGATAATATGTTCCAATTTCAACTAATGTGGTTAAGTTTAAAAAAAAGTAAATATTTTTCAAAAATATTTTTGTGGCTAAAACACATAGTTTGTAAGGCGAAAAACTGAAACTGACTAACATAGTATTACCATACTTTACCATATACGCCAATGGTTTTGAAAATATTAATAGTTTCTGAAAGCTATTTTGCAGTGGCGTAGCTACACCCTCGCCAGCCTACGTAATGTGGGGAGGATAGAGGATAACTTTTTTCTGAAACTATGAACGTTTTAGTGATCAGTTACTTTCCGTGGATGAGTGCATATAGGGGGCCCATTGTTGGTTTAGAACTGCGGAGTGGGATTAAAATGTGTAGCTACGTCACTGCTATTTGGCCACCTAGAGGAAAAAATGTAAAAAATGCATCTTCTGCAGTTTAAGAAAAACTTAAAATTTTAATATTGTTTTTTTGGGAGCTAATCACCCCTGTATAAAGAAAAAAAAATATAATATTTGTATAAAATAAAAAATTGCTTTTATTAAAAATATTTACTTTTATTAAGCGTTATGGAAATAAAAAAAATATTTTTATTTATATGGGACGGCTTTATCCCCCAAGGATACCCCATATAGTCGAAAAAAAGGTTTTATATATTGACCGACTAACTAGACAGATAGAGTACAAATATTGGGTAAACAGTCTGCATAAGGGCTGGTTAAAAGAAGACTCTCTTCTACTATGCTGAGCTTTATTTTTTAAAAGTTTAAAATAAAAAATTATTTTCTTGTTTTGGAGACCATTTGAACACCTAGGGTAACCCTTGCGTAATGGGAAAAATTGCATTTAAATTCAAAAAAATAAAATAAATTTGACATATTTCATCTTCCATATGATTCCCCTTAGGCCATCTATGTTGCAGAAAAAAAAATTTTATACAAAAAGATAAAATACATTCGATTTTTTACCGTTTTTATTTTTGTCTATTTTTGGGAGGTTGCCTCATTCCTTTTGTGGTACCTTGTATAATAAAAAAAAACTATTTTTGTACAAAAAAAAATAAAAGGAAATAGCATGTACTTTGCCTTTTTTTATTAATGTTGCTAGTATTTTTTATTACATAATTAAATAAAATCAATCTATGCCAATGCCCTTCCCAATTTTTGGATGTTAAAACATTTACCCCAACTATTTCTGCTTTCAATTTGACTATTTTTGACCTGTTGACAAAATCAAAGATCTACGCTCATAACACCCAGAATCTAGTTCTCGCGAGACATTGACTCCAACAACCGTACAGATATCAGGTTTTTTTTTAAATATATTTTTCGTATATATATATATATATATTTCTAGTTGATTGTTTATGTCATGTGCAATACAAATGAAACCTAAACACTATTACTTTTTATTACATTTATTAGTTTCACTCCTCTGTATGCCTGTTTCAAATATTGAAAATCGGTATCGGGAGTTTTTTTATAAACTTTTTGAATGCACTTTTAGTCAATATTTCAAAATTGATAATGACGACGTTAATACTGCGGATTTATTTTGTAATTTGTATGATTATCTGAAAATTACTGCAAATTATGAATTTGCAGTTAAAAAACCTGTGATGCCAAAATAGTAATTATTACATAAATTGTGGCCAGAATTATGTGATTTATTATTTCGTGTAGTAAATTAAGTGTTTATAATTCTTTTTATTTTATATACTGCTTATTTTTTAGTTCTCTAGAGATTTATTTAAGAAACATATACCCTTCTAAATAATATAGCAGCATGCAGCCGTGCTTGTCAGAAATGTGTCGTTTAAATTATGTTTTTCTTCAGTATTATAAAATAATATTTTTATCTAAACACGCAAACTCTGACATACGAACTGAAAAGTGCCATTTATTTTCTTGAGCTTATTTACTTCGTTATCCATTGTGTGCATTGCGGGTATAGTTTTACCTACGAAGAGTTAAGGGTCAGAGAATGTTCAAGGCCCGGTTAAGAAAAGGCTTAGCAAAATGTGTTTTATACGACACGGCACGTCCACAGAAAAGATAAGGGATTTGTTTAAATTTCATTTAAATGGTTTCCCATTTTTTCAATTATTTATTCTAGTCTTTAGAAACTAAAAAAATATAGACTATTCCTAGTTAAGTATTAGTGTGTTTTAAAATTGAGTTTTAACTAATACGCAAACAAAACACAACAGCAGGTTGGGAATATAACTTATCCAATTAAACAAACCAGGAATTTAAAAACTGAAGATTATAAATGGGAGATTTCGGAAGCTTAATGGTATTTTAGCTGAAGATTTGTATGTCTAGCTGATGTATTTAGACAAATAGTATAACCTAATCATGAATTTCTTATTTTTTTGCTGAATGGGAGAGGAAACCGCTGATCAGATGCGGCCAGGGAGTTTTATAAAGCTTTGGATAAAAGGTAAAAAGAAAATACAGGAATTTCGGCTGTGTAATATGTGGATTACATAGATTTTTCAGTGAGGTTATTCCGTATTTATTAAATAAATACTTTTTTTTATTGCTAATAGTCCGGCGGCAAAGCCTAGAATATCAGCACTTAGTCGTTCACTTATGTATAAAAGCATGAATTTCGGTACAGTAATTCTGCAAATCCTAAATAATATATTCAGGATATTACCCCAAAGTTGCTGAAAATTAACAATACTGACCACATTTTAATTTTTTCCCAATAATTCTCCCATTTAGATAATATTCAGTATATCAGTGGCTGAATTTGAAGCCAATTTTAAAATTAATAACATAATACCAAATCAAAATGACCCATAAAAGCAAAATGGCGTCTGAAAAAATGAGTAAGTGTAGTAAAAAGGGGATATCGAAAAAATTACGGGTACTAGACTAGTTGTTTCGGAATTAATGAGATCTTAAAAAAAATTAGATTTATCTCGTTTTTTGTTTCACTAAGGAAAAACGTGTAAGAACAAACATTGCATTGATTATTCGTATACAATTGTATCAAATAAATTTTCGTAATAGAATGACTCTCAAGACGCAATATATTTATAAGTAGCATGTTAAAAAAGCAAAAATCAATCAAACTTAGTATAATTTTTGATTATATTAGCCGCCATCTCGAGTTTTACTGGCTTCCCATAGGAAAATGGCCACATACAGCAACAGTATACTCCAAAACCGTGGCTAGGCATTTTAAAACACCTTCATTTTGCCTGTGACGTCTAGAGCTGCAATTGGTAAGAATATTTTAGCGTAATACGTCATATTCATGTATTGTTTTGTGGCTCGTATTTGAGAGCCACGCATTTATATTGTTATTGACATTAATTTGTGGTTTACCGTCCTTTAAATTTATTATTTTAAAAATAACATGCATCAATTTTGCAAATATTAATTCAATTAAACAGCTCTACATCAGTTTTATGCGTCCACATTTGGAATATGCCCCACCACTGGATACCCCAATTACCAGATTTTTCAACGTAAGCTAGAACGAATTCAGTCATATTACTCTGAGCTTGAATTTTTAATTAGTATACACTGGAGGAGAGGAGAGCAAGAAAAGATTTAAAAGTATCTTACAATTTATTAAACAATAATCCAAACTGTACTTCTGGGTCTTCACATTCCGACAAGGATAACTCGATGTCAAGAAACGTTTCATGTACCGTTCCACCGAAAGAATTATGTCTGTTGTGGTGTCTTTCTCCTCTACATCCTAAGATGTGTAGACTAGCTAAATCTGTCAGGGTTGATATAGACTTCTCTATTTCTAAGAACAAATTTTATAAATTAGTAAAAACCCATAAACTTACTTAGCCTAGTAATATAGTACCAAGTTTATTATTATTGAACTTCAGGAAATTGTCGAAAAAGCCCACTTAACTCTTTTGATGTGACATACTTGCTACTTATTTTTTTATTTTATTCTGTCCTTTCTTTGTTCTCTTTTCTTTCTTTCTTCTTGTCTTTTCTTGTTCTCTTTTCTATTGAATTTTTGAATCTTAATGGTATTGTTTTTATTGTTGCGTATATTTATTTAATTTGCAAACTATGTAAAATTGGGCATTGTCCGTTGATTACTAAATAAAAAAATAAACTATTTAATCTTAGCTATGCAATAAAAATATACAGCGCGCTTTTTTCTCTCCAAATTCCGAACTATGGACATCACTTTGTTCCCTAACAGAGGTTGTTAAGAGATTGTTTTATTACAAAATGATATTATGATCTACCTTGTAAAGCGGATTTTGTGAATCATAACTAATCGTGGTGACTTTACAAGACAGGAATCTAAAGATTAGGAATTAATTTATGGCAAAAAGCCATAAAGATCGATGTAGGAATTGTCGGATGGAGAGCAGCATACGTAACAAACCTATTTTGCGCAAAACACTCGGGACTGATGGGGCACTAAGCATAAAATCAAACGCATTTAATTTTCTATTTACCAAGAAGAACTTTAAAAATACGTCAATAAGCTATTCTTTACTCACAATTGTTATCTCTGTATGCGCAGAATATTAAATTTATATGTTGCGATTGGACTAGAGGCCATGCCCCCTCATTCTCCCTTTTACCTCTTCTTGAAAATGACATTTTTTTACTTGGTCCAAATAAAATCTTACAAGCTACATATTTGTATATCGCCCATAACATGGCCGTTTATTTGATATTTTATTTAGTACAACACAACAAGCAGAAGTAAATAAGCCTAACGACCGATGTTGCCATGAATTTTATCAAATCATTACATTATAAACCATGATGTAAACGTGAATCACAAAAGTAGGTGTCCAAACTGGTTACAATGTCGTGTTACATTTTACATTATATGTTGACGGATTTTTTTTTGGACAAGTTGGCTTGTATAATGGTATGCAATCAGTATAGGGCACTATGAATGACTTGTATGTTATGTTAAGTAAAAAAAATTAAATTTTACTACCTAAAATATTGACTAAAACTTAAAGACAATACTGTATACATTTACCAATTTCTGCAAATGTTATAAACTGGATAATTCGGATTTAAATGGTTTCGAGGAAACTATAAAAGAAGTTACAATATACTTGTAATAATATTTAAAGACCAATTAATTTGAATAAGTATATCTTAATTTTTTAGTTATATATTATATACCTCCATTATACATATATACATATATATTTTTCCATGACATATAGGTTATTATTAAAAAGAATGGTTTTTGTTTTCTGCAATTGGTCACAAAATCATTTTAAATGATTTTTTTAAATTCAAGTTAACTCAGGTTTGCAGACTTATATGCGTGTAGGGACTATACATTCTTAATCTTGCTAAATCCGTATACATACGAGCTACAGTCCGTGCCTAGTACCTACTCGAGTTGAGACTTATGGGGCCAGATAAGACGGGCAAGATGTAATGTGGAGATGCATTTTATATCTAACCCACGTTGTTTTCCATCAGCCAGAGTAAGGTGAGAGAAGAGGTTAATCCGTGCTATTCTGTCAAGGAATACATGCTTGATACGGAACTTACTTAGAATACAATACAGGACAAATTATTATAACGAGCCTAAAGAAAAATACAAGATATGCGATAAAATTTTTGTTTGTTAAACATCAGTATTTCATTAAATTGTTGAACTTAAGGTTATCAAAAGTAAACTTAACTTTAGGAATTATATTACACATATATTCAAAACACAAGGCATTTTTTATCTGGTTTTGCCAGAAGCTCCTAGTTAACAAATTGGGATTTTTTTAATTGAAGCTTTCAGCCACAGACGTGTTATTACTGCGGTTTATTTATTTTCATTATAGTCTCCTTTTAAAAAAAAAAGACGCTGCTCAGTTTACGCGAATATAAATAATATGTGGCAGCTCGAAAGCTCTTAGAGAGTTTCTGTTTAGTACTTGAGGCGAAGTTTTTTTGTTAGTTCCAAATTTCGTTTTTTTTTTTAATAACTATGAAATGTTTAATTTGTTTTTATTAAATAAAAATTTTACTGCTACTACACCAAAAAAAAAACCTGTATCCAAAAGTGAATTGTGAAATAACCCTTAAGTGGGCAACACTGTTCGCATTTGTCCGATAAGTCCCGATTGCGATACCGAGGTTAGATCCTACTAGTGCTATAGACAGGAATGCAACTTTGCCATGCATCCCCCGTTTTTCACTTAAAGTTCCTTAAATATGCGCAGAAAGATTCAAATATATAAGATGATTTTATGGTTTTAATAATGATTTATAGCTTTAATGAAGGTTGTATCGATGAATCTGGGCTAATCTAACGCTAATGGGACAGATCTACCTAAAAGTATAGGTTCGGTTAAAAAAAATCCTTATTTTCCAGGAAGCTCACACTGAACATTTAACCAAACTTGAATATCAGGTCTAAAATATTTAATTTAACCGCGTCGGAAGGCAATGTTGCACTACTACCTGTAGACGCTAATGTTAGATCCTGTTGCTTTTAAGGTCCTCGTCGTGAACATTGTTACGAGACGTAAGATTATGCAATCTGATTTGTCGATTATAAATTATGGATGGGATTATAAGAAGTTTCATCATTGGTTCTACTTCAATAATTTATTTTGGGTTTTAGTTTTATTCGGTTAGGTTAGTCACTATAGGATTAGTATTATAAGTTGATTTCTTGTCTTAAAATAGATATTTTAGGATTAAAAATTCTAAATATACCCTTATCTAATGCTACTGAAAATATTTACAAAGAAGCTCACAAAAAAGTGACTTGTAAATATCCACATCAACATCGACAAGTATTGACGGGTTGCCAGTAATTACTTCTTTTTTTAGATTTCAAATATAACTTTAAATTTATATTTGTCATCGAATATCAACGGGTTCTAACTGATACTGTATTATACCATATTATCTATTTTAATTTTAATATTCTTACGACAGACACAAAAATTTTACCTTTATTCTCAATTTTTAAAATCATATATTGCCTGATCTGAAAATCGGTGTTAACCTTCGTCCCCGGTTTTCTAGACATTTTCTAAATGTGCATTCGCATGAGTCTTATGAGACTATGTCGTGCTAATTATATAAAGAGCCCTATCGAGCATTTTCGTCACCACTCTGAGCAAAACCTCTTTTTGCCGCCCTTATCATTAGATTAATTTGCCGAACATTTTTACTAGTAACTTCTTCGTAAGAGTTTATTCCCATACTTAACATTAAGCTAAAAAGCAACATTTACATAGTTTACAATAATTATGCAGCTTCTTCTAGACCTACGAATATTAAAAATGTACGTGGTATATTTTAACATCAAGTCAAAAACTGGCGGAAATTTAATTCATTGTGCAAATACATTATTTATTAAATAGTATGTGTTGCAGTGCAAATGTACTCAAAATCTTGAAAAAAAAATACCTTGGCGTAAAAACACTCGACTTAAAGGTTAAAGGAAATGCAAAATATAAAAGAGCTTCCTAAACCTATTTATTTCAAACCTAAAAGTTCAAAACTAAGAATCTGCAATCTACAATTTTATAAATTACTAAATACTCAAACAATACATTTAAAGGTTTACAGATATTTGTGTAGGTTCATAATTCATCATTCTTATTTTATTTTTAATCAGAATAACAGTTCAGTCATACACTAACTTTCAAAAACAGATCAGTAGGAATCCCTTTTGTTCTATATTTGGTGTAAGCCATGCAGAGTGCAAAGGCTTTTAACTATTATAACTTAAATCAGAGTCAAGCAAATTACTATCGGTAAAAGGCATTACTGTTTTGACATAACATAAATTACCAACTAGTTTAAAAACCACTACACCTACACCAAATATTAATAAAATAGTAATATAAGCCCATGTTGTTCACTTCTAAATTGGAACCTGATTGTATGGCAAGGTTTATCGAGTGTCTTTGAGGATGTGGTAAATTTCTTATTATTTGTTTGTATTCGCGATTAAGGTCACGAGTAGAGAAGGGCGATAATAGAATTTACCTTTCGCCAATCGATAGTTGAAAATAAGTCGATGAAATTAAGTTGCAACCTATCGATATTTATTAAAGAAAAAGTCCTCACCTTTGTATGACTATCAATGTTATCGCCATTATTGCACTTATCGATAAATATCAATATTGATATAAATTGATATCTTTAGTTACCTATTGTTATTCTATATTTTGCTGACATATCGATAATTAGACTAGTTCCCTAGTCAGAAGATCTACGCAGTCGTAGCAGAATATTGTAATGGGCCCGTGCCATTTCGAAAAAGTTTAGCACTAAACACTACATGTGAACGGGCATTATCTTGTTGATAAACGGGATTCTGAATGACCCTGGTGAGGTTCAGTAACGTCATGAATATAACGTTTATTAGCCGTATTACTGATGATTGCCAAGTAACTATATTATTAAGAATTATATAAACTGTGTTTCATATCTGTAGTGTAATTATGTACGAGGAAAGTTCCAGGTTTTATCGGTAAAAAAAACATATAACTTATTTTTTAAAACCAACTTTTTGAACCTAACTTAAATAAATACTTCGGTTAGCAATCAAGATTTTATGAAAAACGATTCTCTCGAATTTATCTCTAAGAACAACGTTGTTCAACTGATAATTTGCATAATACCGCTAGGTAGTTTGTATGTTTAACAACACATCATACATATCTTACCACAGAAAAAGTATCTAGATAAGATGGCTCTAAACTGAAGAATTATTACTGGAATATCGAATAAACTACGGAATCCATATTTGCAATTGGAAACTTTTCTTAGCTTTTGGTTTCTGAATAAGTAATGAAGACTAATAATTTATTAGATGGTTGGTGGCGAGGAAACTTGAATCTTTATTTAAGTAAATTGCTGCCTACCACACGAACGACCAGGTCACTTTTTTTAATGCTCTTTGGCCATAGGAAGATGGTTTTTACGTTTTCTTTTATTTATATAAAAATTAGTTTTTGTAAACTATTTTTTGTTTATATAGTTAATTGGATATTTTTACTTTTAAGGTTTGATTAAATTAGTAAAACCTGTAAGACGTAAACTTGTAACAAATCTGGTTAATTACATGGTAAATATCTGTAAAATGACAATCCTTTTGTGTTTAAAATATATTAAATGGAGTAAACAAAATAGACAGATCTGAAATGCTAGGCAAGCATCCATTACCATTCGGTAAATTTAAAACTAAATTAGAATTAAATGAGATTGTCTTTTTATGATAAGCACAAATATGCAAAATTTAAATCTAAATAGATTAAAAAGACAGACTTTTATTATATAGATCGACACTAAACTCAGTCTCATGCTAGGAGCCAGGGAAAATACAGCCCAAGGGAGACTATGGTTTGATATCCGCTTACCAGCGAAGTACAGGGTACGTGTATTTTCGCCACTTTTGCTAGTTATCTCCCTTATTTTTAAAGATAGAGGGTTGCAGTTTTCGCAACAGTATGCTACTTTTTTGTGAAATTTAAGATGGCAGAATTTTCATAGTTCTTTTGGATTTTGAGATACGGAGCGTTTATGAATATGTTGCATTTTCAGGCACCACCGTATTCCAACTATCTGATAACCTATCAAAAAGGCGAAAACTATGTCACAGTCACATGACCCAACTTTATTTTTTTTAATGGGACACCCTGTGTATTTTTCTTTATATTTATTAGGAATAACGTGGGTTTTCTAAAAATATATAACATATATGCAGTTATTTTAAAAAACAAACTCAAAATTTGAGATTTTCTAAAATTTTTCTTTTGTGTCTAATTAGTAAGCTATGGCTAACTTGTTTTGGAACAAAAACCAAAATGCGGTTCTGTCAGATTTTACTATATTTAATTTACTTTTTTTTACAATAATGGTCTACGAAAGTTATGAAAAGTATGATATGTTGATTTGTGTCATACAATCTAATAAAAATCCTCAAGAAGCTTCCAAATTATATTTACAAAGGTAACGTATTTTAAGCGCTACGATTAGGATAATATCTTTGGAGATCTTTTCGTTCATATTAGATATCCAGAGAGAAAGTAACCTTTCCGAGAAATATTTGCCCGCCTTAAATCAAATTTAATAAAGCCTGTAGAGCACGGATCATTTATCTAGCCCCGTTTTAAAGCATACACCAAACAAGAGAGAGAAGAGAAATAAACGTATTATATTATGTAGAAGCGACGCCTTTATCTTCTTGCCAGCAGATAGAGGAAGCAACTGGTGTATCCAAGTCTGATGCGCAAAGAATTTTGCATAAATATAAGTACCCATATAAATTCCACATAATTCAACATTTACACATTATTTTGCCAATAGTATTTACAACAAACTCATACTGATGAAACTTTTGGAAGACTTGTTGTCTGGTCCGATGAATCTTATTTTTAAAGTGGGAAATTTTCAGTCATCATAATATACGAAACTGCTCTGCAGAAAATCACCATTTCATTTTTGAGAGAGCACAACAAGGACACTCTGGAAGACGCATAGTATAGAATTTTTAAAGGAGGTCTCAGAGTGCGTCGGTACCTAGAAATCCTAGAGGAAGTTATTCTACAACTGATGAAAAATATTCCGCTGGTACCTTATAATGCCGTTTATCTTCAACAAGACGGTGCGCTCTTAAGGACATTTTTAGACGATACCTTAGCTCAAAGATGGATTTGTACCCACGGAGCTGTAAGATGCCCCCCCCCCCCCGATCTCCGGATCTTTCGATTTTGAGTTTTTTCTTGTGGGGTTTCATGCAAAATAAAATGTTTTATATAAACACGACATCATATATATATATATATATATATATATATATATATATATATATATATATATATATATATACATGAAGAGTACGGGGGAAAAATGATCATAGTCACAAAGAGCAAGAGAACAACAAAAGCAAAGTTTGCAGAGTCGAATTAAATAGCTTTAATTTTTTAATTAATAAAATATATATTAAGGCATTAGTACCAACTAATTTGCTGTGCCTAGTACATACCTGAACTATTTTTTATCAATACTTACTATTCTACCAACAAAAACGCACCGTCACCACAAAACAAAAAAAGTAAAAAAGATCATAGTCCCGGACTCTGATCGTTTTTGCATTTTTTTTTGTTGCGGCGCCACCTTCAGCAAAGCATAGTTTCCTTTTATTATTATTCATTATAAAAAAAACATAAACTTACAAAGGAATATAAACAAATAATAACAAAATAAACATATTAGAAAATAATTGTCAAAAAATATGTGCATATTGATTAACACAAGGCTATTCATATCCGCGGTTTCGAATGTTTCTGGAGAGTTCTGCAAGGGGGATAAGATCGTCGGAATCATCTTCTGCGGCAGTTGTATCAAGATCGGAGAGGGAAATAAACTCTTCAGGATCCTCACATCGGGTTTTAGGAGATCTAACTAAATCGTCAAAGAACTTACGCGAATTTACTGAGCAAAACTGTACCAAATGTTTGATATCGTTAAGTTTTGGAACATTTAAAGCTAACGGTCCACTGTACGAATTTGGCAAATATTGATGTCCGGTAGTTTTATATGGTTTTCTACCTTTTCTTAAGGCACTTTTTTTAAACAAGCCGTTATAAGAGTCTTTATGTTCCACTAAACTGCAATGTTCTTGAGTTACTCGAAACACTTTCACTGGTCTTGAAGGAAATGGGCATGTCTTTTTGTAAAACGAACTAAGATATTTATCCCATCGTTTAAACATCTCTTGTTTGCAATCTATTACAATAAATGGTGAAGGGTTTTTCCTGCTGTTACGTATGATGGCATTCCAGTCGTCGGAAGTTTCCGCTAGAGCTTTTTGATTAATTAGTCACATATTACGGTCGCACTCAAGGTAGGAATGTCCGCGAACTGGAAAATAAACTTCAATAGTTTTGAATCGTTTCAGTCCTGCAGTAAGATAATGCAAAAAGCGAAAGACGGTGTAATTCTTGTTCTGTCCAGCACATGAGTCACAAAAGATGATTAGGTGTTGAACAGAACTACTCAAAATGTTTGTTGTGAAATGATACAACATTGAACATACCTCTTCCGAACCTTTTTTTGCAAAGGTTTCGTTGTAGGTATAGAAAAATGATCGCTGATCGGAAAGAATATGTACATTAAAACTGTAAAACGATAAATGTCTGCGATAGTATACATCATTTGTTCTTATATTTGGCAATGGCAGGTTCTTCTGAAAGTCCATAGTTATAGCTTCTATGGTTGTATCTTTCTTAGCTTTCTTTCTGGCTTGTCTCTTCCGTTTATAAAAAGTGTCAGCCCTTAACTTATGCAACTTCCAATTTAATTGCACATGGCGAAGTTCTTTTTTAATCTTGTTTACCGCCTCTTCTTTATTTGCAGGTACAGCTAGATCCACTTGTAGCTTTTGTTCATCAACCTTAAATTTATCACATGTGCTAGACGTGTCACTTCGAAGATACCCGAATGAAATATTAAATTTTGTGGAAAATATTTCACGAAATTTTTCATACGAAATGATGTTTTTAGGATGCTTCGACGAGTACATATTATGTAACTTTTTGATGTTCAGGTCCTCTGATAAATAGATTTTGCTGCTAACTTTAAGGCTATAGTTAGCTTTCCGGCCTTTTAATGATTTTAAAAAAGAAACAACATAGTTTGTTGCTTCGAGAGAAATTTTCGATGGCCGGTTCGAATGTTTTCCACGTTGATCTAGTTTAAAGGTTCCTAGAGTCAGTAAGGACTTTTTTATGGATTGAATTCTTCAATTTGTTACTCCATGCAATGATAGGAATGCCTTATAGCAAACTGGTATTTCAATAGCTTTTTCATTTCTAATAACCCGAACACGATATGCGTTGGAACTATCATTAAAACGAGCTTCGTTCTCTTCCTTCCTATTTCGTCTTCGCTGCACTGGAATCACGGAAATTAAACCACTTAGATAACTGTTTTGATCATTAAAACTATCATACTCATTAAATTTGGTAATGAGTTGATTCCTCTCTCTGTCAAAAGAAAACGTTTAATGTCAAAACAAGCAAAACGTTTACACTTACAGTTTTCCATTAGCACGTCCCTAACGCTTTATTTAATAGACATAAACAAAGATCAGTTTAGTATAATTTCAATAAACAATTAATTATGACACTTTATGTCAGAAGATCTAAAAATTAAAAAATTAATTTAGCAGAAGATCAAAAATTAAAAAGCAACAACAAGGGAATACGAACAAAACAACTAAATTTATATTAAA
Organism: Kuschelorhynchus macadamiae; assembly: GCA_030620095.1. Classification (NCBI taxonomy): domain Eukaryota; kingdom Metazoa; phylum Arthropoda; class Insecta; order Coleoptera; family Curculionidae; genus Kuschelorhynchus; species Kuschelorhynchus macadamiae. Next base: position 43,967 of record JAUTXW010000980.1, on the reverse strand, counting down.
TGTTCAAAAAGATTTCCGTCGTTTTCTTAAGCATAGATAGCACCTTCTAACCGTAACTTCCAAAACTAACCCCCTCAGTTCTTTATATCGGGTGAACGCGCTGGCCAGGGTGTTTCCGAAGTTTCATTTTTTTGGATACATCTCTAATACGCCCAGTACTCGGTCGTTTCTTAGTCTTAACACTATTTCTTCCAGGATCATCACTCTCACTATCTTTACTAAATTCCATTATAATACACTGCACCGCAAATAAAACGTGGTAAATATAAATAAAAACAACAAGCAATGAATACGTCTTGATGGCTAACCGTTTTTTAAGTTTTTGCACTTGTCGAAGCGACAGGATGGACTCTGATCGTTTTTGTCCGGGACCGCTAGGCTTACGTCGGACTTTGATCATTCTTGCGTTGCATAGTGTTTTTTTACATTTAAATACAAGGACCCTGATCGTTTTTAGCACAAACAAATTTCACCAGCGGAAGCGGTTAAGAAGTAAAAGACGGCGCTTTTACACAATTTTTTGTCAAAAATGGACTCTGATCGTTTTTCCCCTGTACTCTTCACGTGTATAAATATATATATATATATATATATATATATATATATATATATACAGTGTGTCCAAAAAAAGTATCCAACATATAGGAAACTTTTTTATTATGCACTTGTCAAAAAATTAGACTTGTCAGACATATCGTAGATATAATAGATAGGCACTTATGGCACTTTTTTCAAAAAGGGCCATGAGTAACGTTGGAATAGAAAAAAAATTATAAGAGAAAGTTGTTTACAATTAAAAACTAAATGCAGATATAAAATTTCATGTTAACGTCTTAAAATATAATAATTTTTCTTGTTAAATTTTTTTTTTCAAGAAAGACATACGGAGAGAGCGAGTTAAATAAAAGATGGTAAAAATACCAATTATTTGAATTAATTTCATTGGCACAACATGCATTCGACCTATTAGGGTACAAGTGTATCTAAATAAACAAATTAGGTAAGAACACAACAGCGTTAAATATAAACTTGCCTTTAAAATATATAAAGCCTAACATTAAAAAATTTTTACCAAAGTTATTGATTTTTTTTTTAAAAGCCGGTAAAACAAAAAGAAAAAGTTGGACAGTTGCGTATCGGTTTCGAACAAATATAAAAAAAAGAAAACATATTATATTTTAAGATATTTACATTAAATTTCATATTTGAAGTTAATTCTAAACAACTTTTTCCAATAAATTTTTTTGTGCTACAAAGAATAAGGGTACTTTACTCTTGGGCCATTTTCGAAAAAGTGACATAAGCTCTCTCACTATTTCATCTACATTATATTTGACATGTCTAATTTTATTTTAACGATAGGCATCAACTTTTATCAGTTATATATATATATATATATATATATATATATATATATATATATATATATATATATATATATTATAAAAAGTTTACTGGCTGTTAGTTTAAAGTTACAGCGGAATAAAAACAAATCTGCGATGTTGATGAGACATCCGATTTACTGACTTCACCGTCCTTCCTGCATTATAAATTTTTCCTGGAAACTAAATACCTTGTGCGATGAGCAGATACGAATAATATTTATTAGAAGTTTGCAATGAATCGCTATATATTTTCTTCTAAGGAACATTTAAACGTATTTTAGGTTACGTGAAACTTTACTATTTTAGTAATTGTTGTTTTCGACACTGTAACGAAACATTTTTGCTATTGCACTATACTTTGCATACAACAGGGTGAGTAAAAAATCGATGACTAAAAGTTATACAATTTTAACTTTATTATTTTTGCATAGACAGATTTCAGGCATCGAAAGTTGCTTTTGCACTTGTTTTATTTTATTTTTTATTGCTTTAAGTCACTAGTTGCATTACTTCGTACAGGGAAACCAAAAGTTAAGAAACAAAAATGTTTTCAGGTATTTTAATAAATCCTTATCAACCAAGTATAACTCTGTATATAATCACTTTAATGCTTTTTTATGTGATACTATTTTTATAGGTTGTGGATTCTACATATAAAAATGGAAGTCTTTCTTCATCATTCCATACCAACTCAATAATATATTAATTAATGGCTTGAACAAACAATTTTTTTATATTTATAATTGGGAAACCTCATTTATTCAGATATCAAATACTGCTTTATTAATCAAAATTATACATTACGTATACATACATATACATACGTAATGTGTGATCGTAAGAAAGATAATAATATCATGTAGGTCTTCAAAATGAGATGGAGTATTAGGCTCATCAAATCGGCTTTGCTTTACTAAGAATAGATTCTCTTTAAGCGAATAAGCAATTAATGCTAATACAGGACTATGTTTATTCATCGAAAAGCTTTCTCTAAGAATGGAAATGACCATTAATACAGGAGATCTTTCACAATAATTTAATACTCGTCTTTCTATCTATTCATTAAGGCTTACAGGGACATTTTCTAGTCTTTTTTACCAGCGGGAAATATCACTGCAACGTTCTCTTAAATTGAAATATTATTTTTCGTCGAGACAACCAAATTAGCTCTTAAATTGGTAAATCGCCTTTATAACATTTAATTTTTCTGAGAGTTGATATAAAAGTTGATGCAAGGACCTAATGGGAGCCTCTCTCAGTAATTTCAATTACATAAACTACATCTGCTTTTGCTATTACCACCATTATTATTCTTTCACCTTACGAAGTCGGCCCTGGAACATAGCCGCGTATTCAGATGTATTGCTTCATTTGCTAGAATAAAAATATTTTTGTGGAGAACAGCATTTTTGTATGGCAATAAGTCATTTTTGGGACCATTATATAACACATTATGAAGATTTTCCCTATCACATATGTAGCAGCAGATAATCACTTTCAAAAAATTGAACTATATAAGTCTGAATATGAATAAATAGATCCTGTTGTTTAACATATTGTTTTTTTTTTATTAAAAAAGTTATGTCTTAAGCCATTATGGATATTAACAGGGTGATCGCCAAAATTTCATTTGGCATTTTCGAATCTTTCTTCCTCGCGTCTAAATAGAGACTGAAGTTGCCCTTTTATACTCCTACCCGGGGCCGAAGGATATATTTGAGCGGCCGTTGGCCGTTATTTATTTTCTCCGGATATTGCATAACGGACAATTCGAATACATCGTGTACAGAAAACCAACACATGCCAACAGATATTTAAATTCAAAATCACATCATGCACCCATTCAAGCTATGGCTAATATCTATATCCGTGCGATTAACCGAAACAAAGACGAGACAAAACGAACTTAATACCATATTTGATGCTTTAAAGAAAAATTGGTACACAAATCGCACCATAGAAAAAGCTATTAATGCATAGAGTTCCCAAACTTCACTAAAAAGTATGAACCGGGAAGGCAAGAAGTAGTTTTAGCATATGTAAAGAGCACCCAAGGAAGAATTCTTAGAAAACACAACATCAAACATTACACAAGCCACAAACAACCATAGCTAAATTACTTGGAAACCCAAATGACAAAAACAAATAGGAAACCCACGGAGTATACAGCATTCCATGCCAGGACTGTGAAAAGTGTACGTAGGGCAAACTAACAGGCAAATATCAGCAAGAGTAGAAGAGCATAAACTCAGCATCAGAAACAAACACACAATCTTCGCGCAATTCCTACATCATCAGGAAACCAGCTATAAAATAAATTTCGATGAGTGTAGGGAGATTGCCAATACAGAGCATTATAAGACCAGAATAATCAGAGAAGCCATAGAAATAGAAAAACAAGGTGATTTAAATAACGGGCAACGGCCTCTCAGATATAATCTTCGGCCCCGGGTTGGGGCATAAAAGGAAGCTTCGCACACTTTGCAGTAAAACATACGAGGTTAGTTAAATTGGGCCAAAGTGGCCCAATTTAATGCAGTATGGCATACTGTTGATAGACTTGAAAAATTATGTCACCTTTCCTCGTCTACAAGATGGTGAACTCAGATTTAAAACCTGACGTTTCGTTTTCGAGGTCTCATCATCAACTTTATTTTTTTGAATACGGACATGGATTATTTATTAAATTTTTAAGAAGCTCTTGATCTGTCAAAACAAATATTGTAATGCACTCATTTAGTTAGAGTATTTAAAATTATCCTTCGTGAATGTGGCAAGATATTCTCTCTCTCTCTTCAGCACATAATCTCTTATGGGAATATCTTAGTTTTTCTCTTCAAACATAAATTGTAATACATTGTTGTTTTTGGCTGGTCACATGCTTGTTAAAATAAAATGAAAAATCCGTTTTAAAAAAAAAGTTGTTTATGGGGGCTCGAAGACGAAACGTCGGATTTTAAATATTCGTACATTATATTGTAGAAGAGAAAATGTGGCTATAAAGATAATATATATATATATATATATATATATATATATATATATATATATATATAAGTATATAATTTTAAAATCAGTATGAAAACAAATTTCGATGCTTGAAATATGACTATGTAAAAATTTTAAATATAAAGTGTAATGGCAAAAAAGCTTGAAAATATTAGAGGAAATTTCACGGAGTCTATAATACATTTAATTTGTGTCATGTCCTTTACTTTACCCTTTCTGTAATTACCTTAAAATTCTCTTTGTATTTATGCACTCCCAACGAAAAGAACTAAGTAACTAAAACATGTTTTTGTAGATAGGCGTTTATCAATAAATGCACGATTGACTTCTCGATTGCTTTCATTAGATAATGATTTTCTTGAACATTTTCTAATCTTTTATGCCCAGTCAAATTTTTATTGTGTGTGCATACTTATATATGTATTTATGTAATTATTTAGCATTCACTATAGAAGTTACTCCGTAACTCATCGCATCGTGACGCTGACATGCTAAGTACTAACTCTTAAAAACGATCAGGTAGCGCAGCCCTCAATATATGGTACCAGTTTTAAAAAAATATTCTCGAGGAAAAAGGAGTCATGTACCGCACTGGTGTCCAGCAGAGGGCGCTGCACTCAGTCGAGTCGTGTCTATGTTTCATGTAAAGGAGGCTCGTAAATACCGGCCACTTTAAATCATGCACACGGTGCCTCGAGCCGCATTTCTTAGGCGAGCGGCACCTCTCAGGTGGTCGCAAGAGGCTGGGCCGGCGCGGAACCATCGCCATTAAGAATGCTGTGTTGCCATATATTAGCCATTTGGGAAGTAGAATTTGAAAATGAAATTCGGCAGTTTGCATATTACATTATTGCAAAATCACTAAACCTTTTAGATTACTTGCAATTATCACATATTTTTTCATCTATAATTTGTCATGCTGTTAAAAACTTGCAATAATTTTTTTATAAGAGGGAAGAATACCGTTCGAAGCCAAAGCCAGATAACAACAATGTCAGTATTTGTGTACGGTAAATTTCATATATTTTCGTTAATGTTTTTTGCAAATACTGCCATTTACCCAAAAGTATAGAACGTCAAAGCTAAAACCAAGGGTAAATAAATACACTTTATCTACCTATCTAATCTTTACTTGTTTCTTACATTTTTTGGAAGCCGATTCTTAATATCTTAACGAATAAATTATTAAACATATATCTTACCTCAAATAAGTCACTTGTTTAGATCTTTAGATTTCCGCAACACATATTTTTTCCAATAATATGTATTTATTTATCTGACGGCTATTATTGTAAATTGCTATTAGTTTTATTTTTTTTCTCTTGGCAACACTGTAAAAATAAGAACCATTCTTCAGGTATCGCGCCGCACCATTATGCTTATTCGCCATCGAGCTGGCCTTTGTCTTAATGTCTTTATTCACAATTTTTATTTATTAGGCGCATTATCTGCATCATTTGCATCTATAGGTCATAGCTACCAAGATTTATCTCTTCAATCTTCAATTCCGTGTGAATCGGGCGCTTGAAGATTGCACGTGCCAAAACAATTGAACGTGGGCATGAATCTAGAATGGCGCGTGAATCGTGACGAGAGTTAGGCGTGCCAAGAAAATATATAAGTTTTTCTACCTGAACGTCTTTTGTTTATTGTCATTATTAACTTAAACGATTTTCATTTGTGCAAACATTTGTGATATGAATGAATGTAGTAGACAATATGTTTACTTGAAATACTTGAAAACTATTAAAGATAGGTACCATTCGAAACGTTGTGAAACCAAACAAGATAGAACGGCTTTATTTTTTTTATAACTGATTAACATTAAATTTAATTAATTTCATTAAAGCAAAAGTTAAGTATGAACTTATGCCCATTATGGGTCTATTTTATATTATCCTTGAAATTTATTCTTGCCCCTACAATATCATATGTCCAGTATCCCTAAAAAGAAATATCTCAGTCTGATCAGAAATAAACAAATATCCGTGCAATGGAAATAAAATAAATAGTGGCCTCAAATTTATTTTATGTATGACGCGATCTTAGATTAAATTTGTTATGAAAAAATGTGAGGGTCAATTAGTTTAAAGCTAATTCTCCCAACTTCAAGCTGATTTTTCCACTTTTCCTTCAATCAACGATAATAGTAATGGATTATTGATTTGAAGACAGATACTTACATTAATTTAAAATATTACTGCATATAATTTAATATTTCAATGTAATATCTTTTAAAATATCTTTTGAAATTAAACATAGCACTCAGTGTGAGCACAAAAGATCAACGAAGTGTCACATTCGTTATGGCGTAAAGTCCTTATGAACTTACCAATACATGCGAACGGCAGCCAGTCATCTTTTCGGGGAGCTGTAGGTTGCAGGTTCTCGGGTACACCTTTAGAAATTAAAATGGGCGCCACCTAATTGACTGTGACTCAATTAGGAAGAAATCTATATTGATATATAAATGCAAACAAAATAAAGATTTGGAGGGCTTTTCAATAAAACACTATATAAAGTGCAGACTGTCAAATTTTAATGATACCTTAAAAAATAACCATGCAATGGAAATAAAATAAATAGTGGCCTCAAATTTATATTTTGTATGACGCGATCTTAGATTAAATTTATCATGAAAAAATGTGAGCGTCAATTAGTTTAAAGCTAATTCTCCCAACTTCAAGCTGATTTTTCCAGTTTTCCTTCAATCAACGATAATAGTAATGGATTATTGATTTGAAGAAAGATACTTACATTAATTTAAAATATTACTGCATATAATTTAATATTTCAATGTAATATCTTTTAAAATATCCTTTGAAATTAAACACAGCACTGAGTGTGAGCACAAAAGATCATCAAGTGTCATATTCGTTATGGCGTAAAGTCCTTATGAACTTACCAATACATGCGAACGGCAGCCAGTCATCTTTTCGGAGAGCTGTAGGTTGCAGGTTCTCGGGTACACCTTTAGAAATTAAAATGGGTGCCACCTAATTGACTGTGACTCAGTTAGGAAGAAATCTATATTGATATTTAAATGCAGACAAAATAAAGATTTGGAGGGCTCTTCAATACAAAAAAACTATATAAAGTGCAGACTGCCAAATTTTAATCATACCTTTGTTCTTTTGTTCTTTTTTTTTAAGAGTTGTTTTATAAAATTATTTTGAAATGTGAAATTTAGTTTACATTTTACAATTTAATTGACCTTAAAATATAAAAATAAATACATCAAGAAATAGCAAAAATATGTATAAAATATATCAAATATGTGAGATGCAATAGAAAGTTATTACCATTATATCCTCAACCTGTGAACATCTGGCGAAATGTCATGACACAAATATGTAAATATGAAAATTAAATTAAATAGCGCACAGGGAACCAAAATTCATGAATTTTCTTCTACAACACTGCCGCAAGGAAAAAGTTATAAAAATAAAAAGTATTTCGCCAAGGCTGTTTTAAAAAAAATAGGTTACTTACTTCCTTACTGCTACCTTATATACAATTTATAAATATAAAAATTAAGAATTAATTCCTCGTACTGTTACAAGAAGGAACTCCAAAACCATTGTAGAACTCTTAGTTTATGTATCCCAAAAATTACACCATAATATGTAATTAAATCCCAAAACCATATCTTGAATTCTTAACCTGGAACCCTACAAACGATTGTTTGTCTCGGCATCGGCACGGAGTGTGAAAATAAAGTTAGTTACAAGAAAACTGTTCAGAGATATTGCCTTACCTCTAGTCATCTAGAGGGCTCCTTCGACATCAACGGTAATCAATAAAAGGAATTTCCAGGTTGTAGAAAGGCTTCTCGAGGACCGACGGCCAAAACAAAATTCAGGACGCCATTATGTTTATAAAAGATAATTGCAAATTAGCTCACAGCAGGAAATCAATTTGAAAATCGGCTTACCACGTGGTTGATCAAATGTGGAACCAAACAAAACGGGACCAAAATTTAGGGCCAGATGATGTCCATAAATAGGCCTTAGGCTTTCAACGGCACTGCACTTTAAAAAGAAATTACTTAGGACAGTTAGGACATACTTTCAGTACTTAAAAAAAAAGATTGGTCCATTAAGGCACTTTTACAAACCGAACACATGTTGCACCTCTAAGGAGAGCCAATAGAAAGGGACGAGAAAATCAGCTCCAGAAAATTCGAAGAAGTTTGACATTCCTCTCCATCATTCTTCCTCACTTCAAACTTATGCCAACCTAATGCCATAACAAAAAATAATAATTACAGTGGAGTCCACTGCTAGCGCCACTAGTGAAAGGGAGTAAGAACCCGATAACATTCGGTGTCCCCGAATAAAGCTGGCGACCTGCCCCTGAGCAGAACCAAGATCGTAACTGAAATACAAAAACCAGAGATTGTCAACGTGTAACTGAAATACAAAAACCAGAGATTGTCAAAGCTGGCTGGATGCCGAAGAATAAGAAACCAATGAAACTATAGTGACAGAAGAGAAACGGCAAATTCCAAATATTTGTAAACAAAATAAAAACAAAATTATTTTGTCTTAATTTAAAGAAGTTAAAAATACTTTACAAAATGTAATCCAATCAATTATGAATAAAACATATTGAGGTATGTAAAATGTAATTTACATAAAAGTCTTGATATTTTAAAGGTTATATTTAACTGCAAAGTTATAATGTTCAATTTTGTTTCAGATTACTAATTGGCTTAAAATAATGAAAAGCCATTAGCAAAATGTTCATTAAACATTCCATACAAAGCAAACATAAAGAAAAGCAGCTTGGTTAAATGAAAACAAAAAGCTATGTAAACTGAAACTTTCTAATAGTTCAAGTGTTCTCAAAGTGTTAAATTGATATTTACAAGAAAGAAGAGAATAAATATGTTTATCATAATTCATGTGAGTGAAATGGACTGAAGGAAGAAACCAAAAAAGAAAACAGAATATTTTATTGTAAATGAAAAAATTGTTATTTTCATTAATAAAGAAGGCCAGTATCTTAGTAACTAACACTGATTATATATTCAAAATACATCACTTTCAATAGTAACACCCTATTAATAAAGATTCTATTAACTTTCTTTTATAAAGTGTATGATATGTAAATTTAGAAAAATCCGTAGAGTTATTCGACAGGATGGTAAGAGAACACTGTGTGAAAATCAGTAACTATATAACTAGCCAAATTTTGTAACTGCCTCAGTGTTACTGTAAACTAAATAATTATACATACATTTGAAAATGTTATATCGTATGAAAAGTGCTTCTTTTAGAGCTTTATGAACATTATACTACAACCTATTATTTAGGAAAATGTTTATTTTTTCCATCATTTTGACCATGAAATTAGCTAAGCATGGGCTTGCTGTACATTAAGTAACTTCTAAAGTACAAGATATCAAATAAGAAACCAAAAATTTACATAGCAGATTAAGGAATATTATATTAAATATTTTTTTTCAATGCCCTCGTATATTTGTATATCTGAGCAGTACCTTTGAAGTGGCAACCCAACATTTTAAAGCAATCTAGAGGGTGTTGGTCCCCCCAGAATTTTTACTGCATCGCCACTGGCTATGTTTACTTGTTTACGTAAATTTAAATTTCTTAATCTGTTCAGTAACTTTTTGCTGTCGTAGATTTTTTCGATGTTTTTGCACACTTTAGAAATTTTACAAAGTGTCCATTCGTGCCTACCTAATTTCAAGATCATAATGCATAACAATTTTACCATTTTTCCGGGTTCCATATGCCATGACCATGCATGAGCAAATCCACATATGCTTATATGAACTTTTAGTCCTAAAATAAGTTAAAAAAATAGGTTCTGCATTTTTAGCCATCAATTAAATAACACCCTGTATATAGAATAATAGGCTTTGGGAAGCATGAAATTGTGTCCTAGATTTGGCTTACATCTATTGCTATCTCAGAAATCGTTATATCTACGAGGTTGGTTAAATTAGCCAAGGTTTAGAGAATTTTATTACAAACTCAAATTTGCTTGAAGATTTAAATTATCTTTTGTATTTTTACCTTCCGACGTTTTGCCTACGATTGTACAAGGCATCTTCATGAATCTCCACTGCACAAGATCAAAACACGGAATTCTGTGGTTTCTTTGATTTCTGTTTCATAATGGCGACCACACGTTCTACTCAAAGTCTACTATAAAAAATGATAATATCGGTTTTTAAAGCTTAAGAAAAATAACAACCCAGAATTGTCATACATCATTGAAAAGCTCTTGATAAGCTCTTTACAAAAATTCAAAAATCCAATATAGCCTCCCTATGAAAAAAAGAAGTTTATGTAAATATCTTGAAAACAAATGTAGCTAGAAAAATATATTTGCCTCTAATAAAAGTGTACTAATAACCATGATACTAATCGTTTACGAGCTACAATCAAAAGTTAAAAATGCACTATTTTGTTTTTTTTTTCAAACACCACCAACCAATTTAAATCTTAAGGCGATCATGAGCTTGTAATAAAATGCTCTAAAACTTTGCTAATAACGGTTGGCGAGATAGCAATACAATGTAAACCGAATTTGCGACACACTGTATAGGTGAACTAACTAAAAATTCAATCTAATCAATTAATTATTAATGGGTCTACGTCAATCCAATTTCAAGACAATTGGCAGAAAAACAAATTTGTATAACGTACTTGAATATTGTAAAATAAAGTTTAGATTTTACCTTAAACTATGAATCTCTTCGGTGAATAAAAAATATACCTCAAGTGGTGTTTTCGGCGCCATTGCGCATAGCATGAACCGTGTCACTGAATGTTAGACTTAAGTTATAGGAACCTTGCAATCGTGGCTGTTTTTTTCGATTAATTTGTTTTTCATTCAGTTGACTTTCAGACAATTGATTATATATACATATATATATATATATATATATATATATATATATATATATATATATATATATATAGGTATCTTTGTTTCATGATAGAAATTTATTAAAACTTTCGTTTAATTTTTTATGTTATTAAAAAAAACGTCTATTAAACGCAACTGTGTTGTTAAAAATCATTTGTTCTTACTTGCCATATATTAAATTTTGCCGAATTTCGTGTATATTAATGAATGTGTTATCTAGGTTCCAGTTTTAAATATAAAATAAATTCTGAAAAATAACTTGCCAAAGGCCAAAAATTTCCCCCTTTATCCCACATACATCTACATTTCCTTTCTATTTAACTCGAATACACGTGGAAAGCGAAAGATAACCACCTCGATAAATTTACATTTGGAGTTGATCCCGAGGATCGCGCGTCGCTTTGTGGAAACGCCCTCATATTTTCCTTCTGTATTATCTTCCGGGCCGTTTACACCTACAATGATAGCATTTATGGACATTTCCAGACATTTTATCACGGCCATTCATGGCATATCGTCCGTGCATAGATAGCTGAACGGTCTCCTCTGTTTTATTCTGTCGTTCGTTTGCCATACTGCTTTGTTGTTTTTTGTCACGATGATTTACGTTACATATTCGTAAAGATTCAGATATGAATCAAACATATTTTTTTCAGTTTGGGATTTTAGGTAAAGTTTGAAAAATTTAATATAAAGGAGAAAATTAAAAAATTTTTGGGGTGAGGATTTTCTAGGTATTTTCTTAAATAGCCTTTTGGCAAAATTGCTTTATAAGTAATTCTGTAACATGGAAAAGTATATAAATGGTTGTAGGGAATGCTCTATGATTTAGAATTAAAAAAGTAAGAAGAAATTTTAGCTCCAAAGGAGGGCCAACGACCATATTACCGTAGGGATAATTCAAATATCCTTTCTTAATCAGAATGTTACCAGGATTTTTATTCGTTAAAAATACTTGTTGGCATACTATTCCATATTAACTACAAACGGATATTGCCAAGTTCAGAAGATTTTTTAAATGCCTATATAAACCTTAAGTACTAGGTACTTTGCAAGTATATGGCATACCCTCGGGGGCGTATACGGGAAGTCAAAATAACCTTAGAAAAAAAATTCTAAAGTGCCCCTTAATGGAGATAAAGAGAACTAAATGGCTGCCCAGCGATTTGCCTTTTCAGCACCAACTTTTGAACCGACGATATGAGTTATTATAACAATAAATCAGAACCCAAGAAATGAAACACAAGTCGCTTTTATCTCCTTAACAAAGTGCTATTGACAACATTTGTCAAAATTGAAAAAAGAATTAAGTAATGGAGCATTATTTTTATAAAATGCCAATATGCATGTAATTTACGAACAAGTACTCGGCAATTATGTGGAGACAAGAAGAATTTAATCAGAAGTATTTCCAAAGGGCTGATTATATTTAGGAGAAACAGGATTAAAGTTAAGTGAAATTAAAAAAAATTAAACTAGGTAATCTTTTAATCTTGGTAAAGAAGCGCCTCCAAGAAGAGCAGTGAACCCTAAATACATCTAGTTGTATAAGAAATCTGCCGGGCCAAACTCATGCCAGTTATTTATGAGATTCTTCGAGAACAACTGCGACATCCATATTACGGCCAAAAGATGTCTTCCGGTAATTCTTCTACAAAAGTTCATTACGCAAATTGGTTTTTGCAGTGTTTTGAGAAAAATCCAAACTTACAGTCCAAAATAATACAAATAGTATTGTTTTCTCGAGACGGAATAATAAACTGCCTTAATCTTCATATCTGGCATGGTCCCCATACACATAGTACAGACAAAGCACCAATAAAGGTTCATAGTTAACATGTGGGTGGAGATTCTTGAAAATCATCTCACTGGACCCTTTCCATCTTGAAAACAGGTTAAATAATGCCTTATATTTGCAATTATTGCAACTAAAACTAAAAGGTTTATTAAAAAATGTACGCTTGATGGAAATTACAAATCAGATGTAATTTATGCACAGCGGTACATCACCCGATTTTAAATCATCAGCACTTAACAAATAGTCTTGGTGATCGATGGACAAGTCAGGGTGGGTTTATTTTATGGATACCGAGGTCGTCCGACATGAGTCCACTGGATTTCTTTTTAGGCTCAATTTAAGGAGGCTTGTATATTCGACCCCAGTTCTCACCAGAAATGACCTGATAGAAAGAATAACATACCATTTGAACGAAATTCGAGACAATCCTGGAATATTGTTTTAAGCACAACGAGAAAACATCCATTGGATAAGGAATTGTATAGAGGTAAAGGGTGCCTAATTTCAAAATCTGCTAAAGTAATTGAGAGAGCGCAACGCTTCCACATTTTTAACATTCTTGCATTTAAGTGATCTCCGAAATATCAGAAAGATTCAGTTTTAAATACCTTTTATAATTTAACTTTTATCGGTTTCTCTTAAGCGATGATCTTTTTCAAATGTTCAAAAGCAATAAAATAAAGTCACAGAATCCACTACTCTGTTGGCTATTACCACGACCGGCACACTGTTAATTTTTGACTTTCGTTGGGAACTATAATGTCGATATATTTTTATTTCACGTTATACCAACGGCATAACTGATCCCTCTCTGGAACATGTCTTGCAATGTCTCAGGCACAATGATCAATTTTGGACAAAGGACGATCGCAATTTCGTTTTTTCTGTCTATGGCTGCCTATAAATCGCTATGGCTATTTTAAAATACTGTAGCAGGAAATAATGAGCATAAGGTAATGTTAAGTGCCTTTCTGGGATTTCTTACAGGAAGTGTAACTGCGCAGTATTAGCTAAAAACAACTTAATAATATGAAGCTAAGTGACACATTTCACTTTCTCGAAGTTGCTAACAAAAAAATGTGATTAATTATGACATTTTAATAACACTCCTAGATTTTCCCACCCAGAGTATAGTGGTCTGATATTCTAGAGTTAAGAAATATGAGTTACATAAAACTAAATACACATTATTATAAGCACAACAAAGAAAACAGATTTTCGACGTTGGTTCCAGGACTATCACATTTACCTTGTGATCAGATATTATATACAGTATTATAAGAACTAGCAATTAGCAAAACATAGGTTTTTTTTTAGTAGTAATCAATAAAGCCATGTTAAACTTTTAATTTCCACTAATTATAACAAAAATATTCATGAAAAAGAGCTAACTAAAAAACAAATTGGGAAGCAAATTATTTAGAATTACTTTAACTATGTTTTGAGACCCACCTATGGCCTTTATTTTTGGATATAGAAAAACAATTTAAATTCAAGAGATTCATTTTTACTCTATTATCTTTTAAGAATATCAAAACATTTTAAAAATCTTTAAAAAGTTGAAAAACATACATAATCAATATTTTTTCAAATTGGACACCCTGTAAATTATTAATTCATTCAACCGGTTTGACAGTTTTATATTTTAAAGACTGAAATAATTAACAAAAACCTTGCAGTAAGACTCAATGCTTTAGATAGCGAGGGAATATTCTCTTCTATAGGTATGTGGAATCAATAGGAATACATTGCCTCCTAAATATAAGTTATATATGCTTTGAACTTTTTAATGATTTTTGAAATTTATTGATTTTCCTAAAAATCCTGCAATTTTTTATTCAATGTTTTTTCTATTTCCAAAAAAAAAGGCTGTAGGAGGGGGTTAAAATATAATGAATAACCCTGTACTGTATTCTTTTGTGCAATAACTGCTCGAAGCATTACAGCTTTGGTTACAAACGAACGTTAGGAAAGACATGTTGATAGTTTACAAATTATTTTAATAAAATTTCAAGTAGCTCGAGTTAACATAATTTTCTTCATAAAATGTTACAGGGGTTCAAAAACCATTTTATATTTAAAATTTGCATGAAAGACCACTGCCTTAATTTCAAAATGGATCTTCTCATACACTTTGGACTATAATTTTCTCCTTGTTTCAAAATTTAATTCATATTTTATTGGCCAATAAATTACCAGCTCTAAAGGCAGTAAAAATTAATTAAACGCACCATAAAAGACGCAGGTAATCTTCAGTATTCTCATATTCAGATAATTTTTCAGGAATTTCCAGAGTGGTAGCGAAAAACCAATAATTTGTACCTTTCCAACACGCTTGTTGCAGCTCACTAACTTTCTAAGGCAATGTGAGATGAAGTTAGCTTCTTGCGCGACATAATTTGAAAATGTGGTAATATTACTTATACCTATATATATGAATATACGAATAAAGAGAGAAAAAGCAATTTTCTATTTTAAGTTAAATAAATCGGAATAAAAGTATTAACGAAAACTGTTTCGTTCTTTCTAATTTGGTGTGCTGATAAAATTATTTCTTAAAACTAAGAATAAAAACAATTCATTTTCATTCACATTTGCGGACAAATGAAAAAAAAAACAATTTTTTGGTTTTCTGACTTCTTTTGAATTGTATATTAACGAAGTGGTAGTAGCAACTGCTAGTCAGCGTTTATGTTAGTATTTTTTTTGTAAATCTTCAGTTCTGTTTTGCTTTCTTACGTTACCCGTAAAATTTACTTTTTGATCAAATGGTCGATGTAAATTCTAAGGATTGATTATATGCATAAGCTATGTTACATTTTATTACATAAAACAGCTAAGCATTCGATGACCTTTTCCAATTAATCCTAAATTGCCTGAAAACATAAGGAAAATATGCTTTTTAGATCTCTATTTTTATTTATTTAATTTACAGTTAACACGGCTTTCCCTTTGCAATAAATATGCGAATGTTCCACCGCCCCGCCTAGTTACTTCTAAATTAAATAACTTTCTGGGTAGAATTTGTTGTTCTAAAATATATTTTTAATAAGTTTTTTGGTAATCAAATCAAATCAAATATATTACATAGAAAATGTTTAAAATATTACTTGAAACATGATTGCACACCTAGATGTATCATCTGTGTGTGTACAAAAGAAATATTTGTTGTAGTTAGTTATTGCTAAATTCTTAAATTGCAACATATACTAAACAAATGATAATGCTTACAAACTAAGTATGTGCCTAACCTGAAACCATATAATTTCACACTAATAAAAGCGGTAGAATACATTTAAAAGTTATAGAATTTAAATAAGACTTATTTGAACTAAAAATTTGCAATCTACTTAAGGTGCCAAAACCTCGAAGTTTTGTTTCAAGAAAATTGAGATTTTTTTACTAAAGAGGTCTCTGTTCTATATACGTCGGATACTAAGCGGAATCAAGTTATAAAATGTAGGGCCAAAGTATGTCAGTTATCTTGTTCTTGTGAGGGACATGCTAACTAGAAAACAAGGCAATATGATGCAAAAATCTCTTAACTTGAAAATTTGTCGCAGTAGATTAAATTGTCTGCTTATGCAGTGCAGTGTTTTAAATTTATGAGGCGAAAGTAAAGTTAAGGGAAACTCCTCCTGATAATTTTTTACCTAAAGATCGGTTTTTACATAAGCAAAAGTAAAATAAAATAACACCAGTTTACATCCATTTTACGTCTGTGACGTAAAAGGGAAACTTTTGTTAATTTTTGATAGCTAAAAAAACTTCCAAACACGTAAGATTGCTGAGTTATGATTTTTTCAACAAAAATTAATAAGTATTCTAATCACATTATATTAAGAAATAATGTTTGTTGGAAGTCAAAAAAAAATTAAATTTGAGTTCCATCGCCCCCGCAAAATGGGAGAATGATTTAGAAATGTATGATGCAAAGGAAGAACCCAATAATATGTCAGAAAACGACAGTTATTATTTTCCCTAAAATGAAAAAAAAACGGTCCATTTAATCGAACATGCTGAACTAAATAATCTAGTTAGGGACCTCCACTTGTCCAAAGAGCATGCTGAACTATTAGGCTCAAGATTACAACAATGGAATTTACTGGCAGCTGGAACCAAAGTTACAAGAAACCGTAAATAGGAGCTACTGTCGTTTTTTACTATGCAGAATACAATGTGTGTTTGTGTATATGCAATTCCAGTGTTATGGAAAAAATAGGATTTGCACATAACCCGGACGAATGACCCATATTTATAGATTCTTCTAAAATAAGTTTAAAAGCAGTTCTGCGCCATAATGATAGTGAAAGAGCCTGTATTCCTCTTGTGCATACAGTTGACATGAAGGAAACGTACGAAAGTATGTCACGTATTCTAAATGCTAACCTATGATAGATATAAGTGGCAGATATGTGGTAAACTAAAAGTCATAGGACTGTTACTATGACTTCAGGGGCTATTTACGAAGTACTGATGTTTTCTTTGCCTTTGTGACCATAAAGCAATTACCAAGTAAAAATAATTGCTACAGAGAGGTAAATTTATTTCAGGCCAAGCTGAATATACCTCCTGTTGATCCTAAAAAAAGTTCTGTTACCTCCATTACACATTAAACTCGGATTGGTGGAAAAATCGTAAAAGTACTAGATATATAAGGGGATGTGCCCAAATACTTTAAACAAATTTTTCCTAATCTAAATGATGCTAAGCATAAGGAAGGAATATTTATTGGGCCACAAATTTAAAAAAACTAAAGGAAGAAAGTTTGGATCAAAAACTACGTGGTATTGAATTAGCTGCGTGGAGGTCTTTAAAAGCAATTTTTTCTTTCTTTCAGTTTTTAGAAAAGAAAAAAAAGGTATAAAACTGCGTACAACTTGCAGAAGGGCTACTTGAAAATTACTGCAAATTGCGGTGTCGCATATCTTTTAATATACACTTCTGGTCTGGCTCATAAGTCTGAACGTGTGAAAGGAATGCGGATAAAAAATTATTAATTATGTGGTCCGTTCAAATTATTTTTTGTATGCATCAGGAATTGAACTAAAATAGCGAAAATAGTACTGATATGTATCGGTAGACGTTAAGGTAGTCTGGATACCTGTGATTGACTGATTTCAAAACCCCGGCCCGTTCAACGATCAATTATTGTCAGAGAGACATGTAGGCATGTTCGACGCGGATGACGTGGAAAAGACGAAGATGCCTTGGATTGAATTTTGAAATCGGAAAAATGCACTGCCGGGTGGAGTTTTCTGACCAGTGGTGTGCGATATTTAATTAACATATAGCGATAGATAAACTTGTAAAATTGTGGTACGATTTCAAGATAGCGGAATAAAATGGCTGCTAAATAAAATATTAGCAATCTTCAAAAAAAACGCCCTCCCAGGTTTTATGTTTTATCTTCCCTAGATATCAAAACATATATATTTTCATTTAGATCAGTCTGCCTGTCTATCTGTCGGTTCTCGAAAAAGCTACAAAACAACTTACCCAATTAATTTCAAATTTTGTAAAACAATTTAGGGTTATATGGGGATGACCTGGTGATAGTTTGGAAGTATTACTAAAAAAATTATCAAAAAATCAGCCTGCAAGAACTATTTACTGGATCAATTTCAAATTGTGTGCAAGTAATAAATGTGATTTAGAAATAAACTGGTAAATTTGTGGTACGAATCCAAAATGGCAGGCTAAATAATTGTTTTCAAAATTATCAAAAGCTTAATCAACATAACAGAACAAAATGGCGGTCTTAAAAAAATCAGAATAAAAAAATTTTTAGGTTGGTTTAGGTAGAAACTCGCAAAATATTATGATAGATTATATATGATGGAACAAAATAGCGCCTAATAAAATTGTTTGGAAGGACTGTACGTATACAGGGTCTTTCACGAAGAAATGGACATAGCGAAATGGTTAGTATGGACCAATTGCCTTTCATATTTAAAAATAAAAAATTCTAAATTTATCTTTAACGCATATACAGAGTGATTTGCCAAAACCTTCTAAATTTTTAGAACCAAATACCTCATCTAAAACTGGTATACGACTGGAAAAAAATTAGGTTCGGACTCAATTTTTTTTAGTTTTTTTTACATTATCAAAATCAATACTTTGTAACTTACATATTGGATTTTTCAACATGGTACAAAAAAAAACAATGAACGGTACTTAATAAAAATGTTAATAAACTGATTGGGCTTCTTCTGGTTTTTTAGATAGAAAAAAATATTTTTTGTAAATAATTTTCTATCAGTTTATGTAAAACAAAACTTTACAAACAATACTGACCCGATTCTATTGAAATTTTATAAAATGCTAAAGATCTTTGGGACTAAACTAAAACTGATATGACGTGCGTTGTTATATATATAAATATATATATATATATATATATATATATATATATATATATATAGTGATATAGTAAATATTTTTAATACATTTACAATAGGGAAGTATGACCCAATTTAGTTTCGCCCATATTCATTTAGTAATCAATGTACACTGTATTTTCAAATATTTTTATTAACATTATTACTTCAACTTTTTAAGGCTTAATTTAAGTTCCTTGAACTGTTTTTTTTTAATGTCATTTTCTTCTACCATCCTAGAATCATACCTGGATGTTACCATTTTACTAGGCCGCCATTGTATTCTACCATCTTGGATTCGTACCACAATTCTATCTGTTTATCTTTCTATTACACTTAACTATAGCAAAACATTTCAAATCAATTTAATAAGTAGTTTTCCAGACTGATTTTTAAATATTTCATTAGGCCATCCTAGTATCGTACGTATTTACCAGTTCATTTCAACGTAATACTCGATTTTTTTTGCAGCATTTCAGATAAAATGTACAAGTAGTTTTTTAGTAGTATCTTTTTACACATTTCATTAGGCCGTCATTTTGCTCCGCCATATTGTATTTTTACCACTTGACCCTTAACTGAAAGTCTTAGTGCATTCTTTTAGGAAATAGAGTAAATAATGATTTCAATATTTTGTACAATAATGAATAGTAATATCAAAGGAAAGCATATCTATTCTGGGAGTTGAAATAGACAGAAGACTGGACTGGAGGGTACACATTGAGGGTGCGGCCTTAAAAGTTTCTATGTACCGTTATGCCTTAAATTGTAGCTGAGAAGGTTGGTCAGGATGCTGCTCTATCTGCCTATCAAGAATTTTTTCAATTAAGTGTTAGACATGGCCTTAGCTTTTGGGAAAATTCGGTTGATGTTGCTAGAATCTCTGTTTTGCAAAAAAGGTGTTTTCGTTCTACTTTTAAATTAAGACTGCAGGATAGTTGTAGAAAAGTATTTATTGAAAATAATATTTTAACTCTTACTAGTATGTATTTCTTTATCATTATACTGTCAACAGACTGACCGACCGACAAATCGATGGAACTGAGAAAACACGTTTTTTGGCATCGAGGAGGACTCTAAAACATAAAGATCTGTAAAAACTTAGAAGGGCGATTTCTTAACGATTACAGTATTTGGCATTTACGAGAGAAGTAGAAAACGGCTTATTAAAAGTGTCCAATATTAGTTGATTACGTTTTTATCTAAGTATATAAACCTATATTTTTAAAAAATTAAAAACGATTTTAAAATGTTATGCGTTATCTAGACAGATATTTTGGCAACTGATATATTTTTTCTTCTAATTATATGGCAATACACTAATACACAATTCATAAACTCTATTTTTTAATATTCAAGTTTTAAGCACGCTTATGAATAGACAACAAACAGGCTAGAATTATATAGCAATACACTAATACACAATAATTCCTAAATTCAATTTTTTAATATTTCAGCTAAAGTATTTAGGCACGCCTATGCATAGAGAGGAAACAGGCTAGATTTTACCTCACCTCTTCCTTGCGTCGCTGTTTCAGAACCGTGTGCCATACTTTAACTCAAAATCTATAGTGATGGACTATTTTGGTTGTTGAATTCGTAATCACGATGCTTTAAACTCCCCCATACAGCCATTATAACGTCAATCGCATTTTTTTGGATTTGTTAACTAGTGTTATTACTAGCACTATAGTTATTTATGTACCTCGAGGTAGTTAGTAAAATTTTTTTTTCTGACATATAATCTGATATTGGCAACCAATGCTGCAAGTATGGTCAACTTGGTTATCTTAAATAGAATAATCTGTATTTTAATAAAATATTGAAAAAGTTTATTGTTCTAACTATTTGCACCTGTTCCTAAATCTTCACATTTTGTTGGCTTGAAACTTCGTGAATATCTTTGTTTTATGCCAGTATTAATTTTAAATAGTAAATAATTGTTCCGGTTCTGATATGCCTTATTTCTATAATTCATGGCCAATGTAATCGAATAGCAGAACATTGAACACTTAACACTATCAATACCTCCCCGAACGGACAAAAGGAAACTCTACATATTACTAATTCAACGATAAGTATTGTAGGCAAATCGAGGGTTGTGCAATAGGAGCGTCTTTATCGAGTGTCATAGCTCAACTTGTGCTTGAAGATCTCGAAAATACAGTCATTAATAACTTGAACTTTGACTTTGACTAAAATTTACCATCGAGTTTGAGAAAGAAAATCAAATAAACTTTTTAGATCTGACCTTTTATCGCGTAAAAGATAAAATAAGAACAGCTTGGTACACTAAAAATACTTGGTCTGGCAGGTATTTTAAGTTTAATCCTGAACACTATTTCCCAAAAAAAAATCAGTTATCACCAGTTATTAATCTCAAACTTTTACCCAAAACACCTTACAGATTCGATTTTTTAAAAAAGGATTCATAAACTGTACAATAATCTTAAGGTGTGTGCGAAAAAAAGAGCAAAGCAACATTGTATATGAGATACCGTGCAATGACTACAATAAAGTATATGTTGGGCAAACTAGTCAGTACCTAAAAAATCAGATTAACAGTCACAAGTACGATAGAAAAAACGAAACAGCTCTCACAAACCACATGACTGAAACCAACCCTACTTTTAACTCTGGCGACACTTAAACACTTATCACTGAAACCAACATAAAAAAGAGAGTTTTACGAAATGATTTACATCAAAAAAAAATTTTTATTCCGTAAAGGCAAAAACAGATACAAAAAATGTATACAAAACTCGGTAGATGCCAATATACATTGAGATTTAACCACACTACACCACAATTTGTTACGGTCTGGACACGCGTTTCGTTAACTAAGTTAGCATCATCATGATTTTAGAAACCAAGTATCTGCTGCTATTAACTGTAATCTTAGTACAGTACTTACAATAAAGCTTTTATTCCATTGACCGTGAAGCCAAGTGAAGTCCTAACACTGGAACCTGTGTTAGGTTATCATTAACATTTTCGGGCTATTTTGAGTATCGAAAAATATTGAGAGTTTATTTCACAATTGAAAAAATTAAAAACTTTATATTTTTTGAAATGTTATTTAAAGATTTAGACTCTGTGAATTATCATTCATCAAAACTCAGGATTATCTCAGTTTTCTAAACAATATACATTATAACTTTAAGCAAATAAACTACAAAATACCCTAAATTAAGTGACACTTTATTTGATGTAGATACCCGGTATACAAATCAAGTAAAAAATAGATACGCAGCTATTTCTGAATCCCCGTAAATTAAGGAAAGCATCTACTCCCATGTCATGATTGACAGATCTCAGCAAAGCATTATTCGCCATGAGATATATTTTAAAACTATACAGGATCCGTAAAATATATTCTACTTTTTGACCTATACGGATTTAGAGTATTGCGGTGAACCTCTTTTTAATATTAATTATATAACTATATAAATAATTATACATAAGACGGAAAGTTGATTAAGTTCATGAGTCATCGTCAAGTAAACAACAACAATAAACCTTATTACAGTACGAGTTGTTCTACGGAAGAAGCGACGCAGGAGCCCCGTCTGGAATATTAACGAGTACCGTAATGTGTATCGTATAACATTTTATTTCATACTGTCTTTATGATCATTTTAAACATGAATAAAAAGTTATGTTTATTAAAATTTAAGAAATATTAGTTGACAATCCAACCGTATTACTTTAACGATGTTATAGCCATTGTTAGCTAATTATGATTCTTTTTGCTTGTCACTATCAACTAAATAAAACTAAATATTTTGATTCTTATATTTTTAAGGTACAGGCTAAGTAGATTTACTAGATAGTATGAAATAAGATATACCAAATCATGTGGTTTATTTAAAACGGAGATGTGTTATAATTATCTCTTAAATAATTACTGAAAAACCTTATTAGATCTCATATATGACTAACCATCAATAGAAAGCAATTTAAAAAACTTGTTTTAGAAAATAAATATGTATCCTTTAAACTGTTCGTTACAATAATTACAATACATACAAAACAAATTATTACAAAAAGAAAGTATATAAGCCTTATTAGGCACCTTCGGTTTAATTTAGATAGGTCTCACATAGCGTATCCTCTGTCCAAGATTGTCTTTCTTTGGTTCATCGCACAGTGGGTGAAATAATTAATCTAGGAATTAGTAAATATTAAAAAGGTTAAACACTAATTCACGCTATTTAGGTTTTATTCCACTCCACTATATCTGGGAATAATCCTAAATCCGAATAAACAGCCGATCAATCAAGAGTGCCTTGGTAATAAGACAGAAGAAAGTGCTAGTGTTGTGTCAAATTTGTTTAAACGCCATAATTAGTTTTTCGTGTTGTAAAAAAATATTCCTGTCAAAGTTTGGTGCTTCAATAACTATTTTTACTTTCCAATTATTAATTTTAAAGGTATGTATTACATAAATTATTAAGTGTGTTGTCTTTGGCTAAAGGTATTTTTCCACGAGTTAATAATAAGTAAAAATAAAATGCTATATAAATTTTTGACATATGAAATTAATTAATAGAGCCGCAGTATATGGATCCGCATTGATTCGCTGTGATATATTTTTTATTTATTAGGTAATGCTATCAGGTTTACATTAAATTTTAATTTAACTGCAAATACGTGCAACTGTCAATTTGGTGATTTTTTTTTTAGAAAGATGTCAATCTCGCGCCGAGAACTTTTTGACGTCTGGCGCCGCGAA
Organism: Kuschelorhynchus macadamiae; assembly: GCA_030620095.1. Taxonomy (NCBI): domain Eukaryota; kingdom Metazoa; phylum Arthropoda; class Insecta; order Coleoptera; family Curculionidae; genus Kuschelorhynchus; species Kuschelorhynchus macadamiae. The sequence continues at coordinate 19,754 of JAUTXW010000980.1, read as the reverse complement.
GCTGTACCAACCAAAAAATCCAATGCTGTATTGTCTCATGTTTTGACTGAATTTGGACTGAATGATAATGAAGAAGATAGCAGGTATATCAAAGTTAAATTTTTGGTAAAAAATTTTTCGAGCAAAGTGTCTCAAAAGTGGAAAGACTGTAAGCGTGCATTAAAATATTTTGAGAGACGTGAGTTCAAATGGTTAAATGAAAAAATTGTTTTCTTTTCACAAAATATCACTGGTGCAATAGAAAGAAGTAAACGAGGCCGACCAGAAAAAAAGTTTTGTCAGGCAGGTGAACAAAGCAAGCGACATAAAATTTTGCCCTTGCTTAAAGAATTCTCCAGCAAAGAGCTATCATTTGCAGCCCGTAAAAGTTTGCAATTGTCTGGACAACGAGATGCTGCAAAATTGGTACAAGAAGTGACTGAGACATCCCCTAAAAGAGCAATACATATTAAAAAAAGGCTTGCTTGTTCTTTACAACCGATCAAATACACTCCCGAAGAAGCGCTTGCAATGTAGATGGCCGCTACACAAAACATTCTTACATTTTAATGCAGCAAGGAGCTAAGCATAGAAATGCTAATATTTATCCATCATATGATATCCTTAAGCAAGCAAAAAAATCTTGCTATCCGGAAGAAGAATTTATAACGATAACTGATATATCAGCCGAAATTAAATTACAGGCGATTGTAGATCATACAATAAAAAGAATTTTAGAGGTACAAAAAGATGTACTGAAACAAATAATATCAGAAATTCCGTATGGCATATCATGTATATATAAGTGGGGTTGCGATGGTAGCGCAAGTCAGTCCACGTATAGACAAAAGTTCAGTGGAGAAGATATACAAAATAAAAATGACTCAAATTTGTTTGCCGTTTGCATTGTCCCCTTACAGTTGCACTCAAAAAATGGCCATATAATCTGGCGAAATCCAAGACCTTCGTCGACCAGGTTTTGCCGACCCATAAAAATTATATTCGAGAAAAAAGTAACGACCTCTCAAAATCAGTTATCGAAAGTATGGACAGCCAAGTAAAAAATATAATTCCAACGAAACATGAAATGCATGGAAAAATAATTACTGTCGACCACTGTTTTAAAATGACAATGATAGACGGGAAAATATTCGGGGTCGTTTCAAATACATCATCTCAAAAATGTGGAATATGTGGGGCAACCCCAAAAATAATGAATCAACTAGATACAGTGACAAAACGTACTGCAGATTCTTCTCAATATGATTACGGGATTTCAAATTTACACGCCTGGATCAGATGCCTGGAGTGTTGCTTGCATATTTCATATCGCCTTCTCCTTAAGAAGTGGCAAATCCGTAATGAAAATGACAAACAAATCTTCAACGAAAGAAAAAAATATATACAAACCGCTTTAAAAACAGAAATGGGTCTATTGGTCGACATCCCAAAACCTGGCTATGGGACAACCAATGACGGAAATACGGCCAGAAGGTTTTTTTACGAGTCGTCACTATCAGCTTCTGTTACTGGTCTCGATGAAGACATAATAAAACGTTTTTATGTTATTTTAAAAACAATATCGTGCGGGTATGCGATCAACACAGCCGCTTTCCGTACTTATGCATATGATACTGCTAAAAAGTATGTATCTGTATATTCTTGGTACTATATGCCGTCTAGTTTGCACAAGATATTGATTCATGGGGCAGATATTATAAATTCAGCTGTGCTTCCCATAGGAATGTTCTCGGAGGAGGCTATGGAATCCCGCAACAAGGATTTCCGGACCTACCGTGAGTTACATACCCGAAAATGCTCTCGGGAGAAAACAATGCGCGATTTGTTAAATGGTCTGCTTGTCTCATCGGATCCTTTAATTTCTTCATTATGCAAAACAAAATCTTATTGTAATAAAGAGCCACTTTGTACTGATATAATAAATTTGTTATCAGAGCCAAATATAACGCCTAATGCGATTATTACTTCGGAGGATTCAGATATTTCTGACTAAGTTAAAAATGTTTCATTGGTTTGTTTTCACAAAATTATTTTGAAGGTAGGTTTAGTAAATTGAGGATTTTAAAATTGTTTAATAGCATTAATATCATTGGCAAAAATAACAATATAAATAATATTTAAAATAACAGCAATAACTTTTAATATTATTATCATTATTATTTTTTTAAAATTATTATAAGTATTATTATTAGGTATTATTACAATTTTTTGTAACTGCAAAAATATGCGGCTTACGAGAACAACATAAAGCAAGCGTACTACTACTCACATTCAAACCTTTTTTTTAAATCTGGCATATTTAATAACACTATTTATTTATTTTCATAAATTTTGCACTCCTTACAATATTGTTCTTAAATCTCATATGAAATTTGACTTCAGAATTTCTTTTCTTTATGTGTCACCTTGATTCATAAATAACTTTTTTAATAAAATTAATAATACATAAACAACGTTCCATGATATTGCATATTTTTGGAGGCCCTGTATATATTATATTGAAGTTATTTTACGTATATGTACACAAATAAATATTAAGGTAGTCTCTGATAGCTACAACTTAATCCATAGCAACGTAAATTTGTTAAAAATATTAATTTATAACAACCGTTTATATCTTGTTAAACAAGACAATATTATGTAACAGTTATATTTTTTATTTCAAATTATATTTTTTGTTTTTATTATGTGAATAAAATTAAATCGAGTTAGATACATTTTTACTCCCCATATAACCCAAAAAAATTATAAATAAAAATTATTCGGTGCATTAGATTTTTTATTTCCTAGAATAAGCCTTTCACCCACTGTGCATCGTTGTGTCACCAGACAAATCTTAGAGTAACATAAGGGTTCCAGTCAGGCTACTTTACATTGTTACCTTCTCCATATCAATTCAGAGGTAAAACCCAATCAAGAATTCATTAGGTCATCAATAACTTAGAGTACCACGTGCAGCATTTAGCAATTCCCCAAAAAAGGACAGCTAGAGAAAATAATAACCTTGAAGAAAAAAAAAGAGAAATTTAGACCAAAACTTGATTTAATGTGTTGTTTTCTTCTCATCTTATCCTATCGGCGAAGAAGACTTCCCAAAAAAAGATTTGCGACTGTTTAAAAACATCCTAAACGAGTTAAAATATCAATATCGAGCTATATACCAATTCTATCAGAACGTCATGTCGTGTTAAAAACATTTTCATCATGTCATGGCATTGGCAAAGCACACCTTGAAAATGTGATAGATTATTCGAAATATATGTTCGCATTCGGTTTTTAAACTCGATTTTACCCAATTTCTTGACCTAGGACAAAAAAAAATGTGCGAACAAAAAAAATTTAACCCTGTGTCTTGTAGTAAAATATCAAAAGGGCCATAGACGTTTCTTTAGCGTATTTACTCCTTTCGCCCATGATCAACCATTTAGAGACTGATATAAAATAATTGCGTATTAGCATATATTTAAAAATTTAGAATTGTCTTTGGGGTACTCTGTATACAAATAAAAATATCACTTACACTTGTCAATAGTCCCAATACTCCTATATATTACCACAAATTAAGCATTTTAAAACTGTTCTTACCATTAGAGCCGACAAAATAACGTTTGTTTTGCACTTTTAGTTTTAAAAATATAATAAATGCATGCATTTAAAAAGTGTTAACATTTTAAAATCATTTGCCTATTTAACTTTTTAACAAGAAAATGAGTTAATCCAAGGCGCCGCAGTTGAAAATATTCTGCAATTCAATGTTTTGATGTAATCCTACTCGTTGCTCAAATTGCCCTGAGCCAGGTACAGAAGTCTTTATGAAAAAAACATAGGTGTTTGCTCTTTTTCTACCTATGGGCTACTTAAAAACAAAATGAAAATTATTAGCATACACAGTACATACAATAGTTATGCGGCTACAAAATGGAATACTCTGTATTACAGAAGACATGTCACAGAATTATTCAATGGAATGTTTTGAAATAAATGGATCGAAAATCAGAGATGTGTAGATGTCCACCGAGAATTTCAGATTTTATTTGTCTTGGCTACTATCTTTGGGGGATTCTCTAAAACCATTTTTACCGTAATTTGCCCCAAATGTTAAGCCTTTATTTAAAATTAGAAAGTTAACTGCAATTTGAGTATGTATTATACATTTTAATAATCGATTGTTATTTGTTTTTACATGATGTTTATTACTCGAAGTTTACTATTTTTGAGGTACTAATATTGTACATTAACATATTGCGTTTTTCTGAAAATTTCAAAGTAGAAAAGGTTGGGAATCTTTTTCGAATACCTCAGGAGATGTAAGGAAGTTTTCAAATTTCCATTAGCATATTATTGCTTAAATTACCCCCAATTTACCCTACTTCATATGTCTAATGGTTTATAAATTACTTAATAATCTGAAGACTTTCTTACACCCTTCTAAGCGATTAGATGATGATTTAATAAAAAAATATTTTGTAATTTCGTTATTGTATAAATTTCAAAATAAAAATTAGTTTTTTTACGATATGACAATTGACTCCAGCTATATTCCGGTCCTGCTGCGTACTTCTACGAAAATACGTCTGGGATTATCTACTTACTAAATCATATTTCAGGGTGTATACGAACTACGGATTGTTTTACAGCAAAAGTTACTGAGAACGGACTCCCATAAATCTAACGTATTTCTCCCACATATCATTGTGTTCCGTAACAACGACGTGCCTTGCGCTGTAAAAGAAACTCTAGACCTTTTATATATTATCATTTTATCCTGAACTTTAAGACATAAATAGATTTCCAGCCAAGTGAACTCTAAGTGGTCAGGATTTATTGGTGAAGTAAGTGTCAGCTCTCACCTCGTTATATAACTTTTAAAAGTACTATTTCTTTGTGATTTGTGAGCTTAAAAAAGTTACTACCTATGGAAGTAAGAAATATTGTCCGACTATAGACTATGGGCGCATGTTGTATTTTAAAGGAAGGAGCATGTTTATCACTTAAACAGCTTCATGGCTAAAACATACGTTTTAACGAAAGTTACAGAATCTAAGTAACAGACCTCAATATTTAACCAGCGTACATTAAAAATTACCAGTTAGTAAAATTAGACTTAGGAGGGGAAACTAAAAACAAATGAAATTATTGTAAATTATAGCATACAATAGAATAGTTTTGATAATAATTATTTATAATTACAATTTTTTAATACAGGTTTTCAAACCGTTTAGGTTAGTTGAAATCTGATTATACTATTCTGAACAATTCGTATACATATTGTAAGCGTTATGTATATGGTGCACTGGTCAGAAAACCTAGAGTGCGAATCAAAATAGAATTTCCGCGAATACCGAAAAAATGTGCCTTGGTTATTTTGAAGGTGTTTAAACGCAAACACGACATTAGACATAGAGTGTCGGACTAAGCATGTGAGACAAATGAGAAAACTCTAAAAGGGATCACATTAGCTCGGGATCCCATTAACACATGCATTTTTTGGTAAATTAAATTTACAAATTTACATACATATATCTATAGTTCGTCTACTTTAGAATGTCAAGAAGACAGCTAGACGAAACTTTTTTTAAGGAAGGGGGGTCTAGTAATACGTCCGTTTTAAAGGTCTTTTTATTCTTAATTCAACCTCTGAATTAACCATTTGATTCATCAGCAGTTCTCAAATAATTAGCAATAACAATTTTTCGTAATAGTATCATTATCATACTTTTGGGATATTTTTATGAGGTTACCAATGCGATACTCCATACTAAGTGAAGCACGAAAATAAAAAGGTAAATATATTATATTTAATATATAATAAACTAAGAAGCCGAAAAAGGAAAATGTCAAATTTTATTTTAAGAGATGTTGTAAATATCCGGCTTGCACTCTTGACAATGAACACCCTGGTTAATGAATTCTTTCCGCATAGTATAGAGGGTCTCAGCATGTATTCCTGCACACACGCCGATGATACGTTCACGCAGTTAACCCCACAGAAAGAAATAAAATAATCAAGGGGTGTGTGTAACATCTAGCGAGCGAGCTGGCCACTCTGTCGGACCTTGGCGACCAATTCATCTATCCGGATAGGTTGCATCCAAGTAATTACTAGTGTCTCTAAATTAATGTGGCGGGGCACCCTCCTGTTGAAACGTAATGCCAAAGAGAAACTCTTGTGGGATTTGAACAACAATTTTATTAATAATGGTGAGTGTTAGAATCATGGAAGCATTCTAAGATATGTAGAATCTATGATATAGTCACCCAAAGTACCCGCCCATGCATTTATTTTTTAAGGAAACTGGGTATGTTCTTCTCAAAACACATGGGGTTTTTCATTACTCCAAGATAAACAATTTTGAATATTGATTTTTCCATTCAGGAAAAAGATGTTCTCATTATTAAAACAAATATTGCCCAGTTAATTGGGATTTGCTTTGATCCTTTCTGCCATAATCTCGCAAAACTCTAGTCGCCTGACTTCTGTTATTTCTTGGACATTTCTCATTTTAAAAAAATTAAATTTATTGGATTTTAAAATGTTCTTAACGGACGAACGCGAAATATTGCATGTGTCAGCTACTTGTTTAGTACATTGTCTAGGATTTACCACCATTTCAGCTACGACCTAAACTTCACGTTTTCAAAGATCTTAACTACCTCGATTATATCTTTTAATGAACGAGCCATTTCATTTAAATTTTTGGGAAACTTTTAGAACACTTGAAAATTTCAAAATATCAAATATTAGAAAACTAAAGGAATGAAAATTAATTGTTGCATTTGGTGGAAAAAAACTGCAACTCGAAACCACGTATCAGAAAATCAAATTCAAAACTGTTTTTGATCGTCATCTGAGAGCGGCTGAATGAAATATTTTTAAAATCGGGGGTTGATTTAAGAATAAAAAGACCTTTAAAACAATGTTTCACTCGGCCCCCCCTGTATAAAAAACAAGTTTCGAAACTGCGCGCAGCTGTACTCTTGACATTTAAAGCGGTAATTTTTTTTTCATTAAATGGGGAATTTGCACATTCTTATTCATTCTTAACTAAATCTATATAACTTAAAAATTTGTATTTCTAAAATATCTCAAAAAGTAAATATCTGGTTTCATTGTGAGTGTCGGGTCTGACACAGTTTAGCCGTACCTTTTTTGTCTCAAAAACTAACAAAATTGAAATTTAATGCTGAAATGCCTTGTTTTTCTTTTATTTATAAAAAAAACAGTACATTTCACTTTCCTGGAACTTATGGTGGTGTTATGAATCCTTTTTTATTTAATATGCGTCCATTTTGTTCCACCATATTGGATTCATACCGATATTTTACTAGTTGCTAGCCATGAATGTTGGGCAAAATGTAAAATCAATTAAAGAAGTAAGTCTCCGTTTCTGGGTTCCTCGACTAAACATATTTAGAAATCCCTGTTTTTGGACATTCAACACACTCCATCTTGGTAACGATGCGTCTGTAAGAAACACACTAGAAAACCTATCGAATAAATTTGTGCTTCTTTTGAGTGGAGTCCATAATAACTAGGCAGTGGCATCCCATAGGGGCACTTTTTTTGAAACCACGTTAATGCAAGAATCAGGTCGCAACAGTTAATTTTGATTTCACACACTTACAGTTACTCTAAAAAAACATATTAAAAGGTTTAAAAAATGAGGTAACTTTGAAGGCAAGAGGCTCCTTATACCTCAAATGTCGGGAAAGCTGTCAAAATAATAAAAAACTCTTTTGGCCCTTAACATTTTCACACATTTCGCTGGTTTTTATCGAAAATAGTAACTCGTAGCGAGAACAGTTTGCCCCTAGAGTGATTGAAAAACCCCGTCGCTAGAATAATTACGCTTCGGTTTATAAAATAGTCTATCAAAGAAAATTAATGACATAAAATGAAAGTTAATTTTATTGGGTAATATAATAAATATTAAATTAGGAATGTAATGTCTTTTTTTTAGGTTCTAAATAAAAAAATCGTCATTTATTAATTACCGCTTAACGGAAACTGAACCAGAATTGAACCAAATATGTAGGTTTGGGCTTTTTAATATGCCCTATACACTTCAGCGCTAGAAAACAAATTAAATAATTAGGCTTTTTTACAGTAGGTTGCTGTATTTAGCTTCAAAACGAAACAACGGAAATCTCATTGGGCCGGTATGTTATTCTGACACCGTAGACCAATTAAAAGACCAAATATTTCATTTTCTTTTTCATTCACGCAAAAAATACGTATTGTTACTTTAAACAAAAACGCACAAAACTTATGTTATATAACGAGAAGTTCGTTAATTTATTTTTGCGACTACTATTTGTAATTTCCTTGGAAAACATAAATATTTTTAAATGTTGGAAGTTTCCTACGTTTAAACGAGTGGTTCCTCCGAATATATTGAAAACTTGTGACTTGGTAGGTAACTACACAAGACGTTAAGCCCGACTTTCGAAAATGTCATAATCTTCCAACATACTCCTAATCCATAGCATCATAGGTGATCTCCAAACAGAGACTAAAGTTAAACTTTGTGTAAATGGTTAAATGCTGCTACGTTCTTAAATGCTCAAAGCAAGAATTGTGTTGATACGTAAATCCAATATAGACAAGTAAATAATAAAACACGTCTGAGTTTAACATTTTATTTAGAAGACATGTATGCAAAACGCTAAAATATTGAATTTTTGAGGATCTGAGTCAACCAATTTCTCTATAGATTTATATTCAAACTTAAAATTAAAAAACACAAAAATTGCTTTCAAAAATATTTTTGCTTTTCTAAGAAACGTTTTAAAGTCACTAATCATATAACAGTTCATGAGTAAGAGGTAGCTAACTATTGATATTAAACTCAAACTCAATTTATTGCAATAACACAGTTTACAAACAAGCGCATTGTGGTGTCATCTCAAAAAAAATACTCAACGTTAACTGTCATTGGTATATAAAGGAGAAACTAATAATAAAGCAAATACTTTAAACAAATAGAGTAGGTATTAGGTTCTTAAATCTCTACACATTTTCACAAACTCATTTATTGAGTACTTATGGCTCACAATTAATTGGAAACGTACATATTTTCCTTTTAAACAATGTTTTTTTATTTGTCGGTTTAATATGACCAGGAAGTAGGTTATAGAGTCTAATAACCAAGTAATGGGATCCTCTTTCTGTGACCGAAAGTCTATGGATAAGGTACATTAAAGAGCAGTGTCTAGTGGAATAACTGTGATTATTAGAGCACAGCATTCAATCATGACTATTGCGTACATATAGAGTAAGTAATCGTATATATAAACACCATAAACTGATAGAATTCCTGCGGAACACACTTCGACATGAATCCAATGTTCTAATTTTTAAAACTATTCTTACGGCTCTTTTCAGTAGCAGATATGCTCATACTTCATTACTTGATAAATATGCTAATTTTGCTACTTCAACTAAACAAGTTTTTGTAAGAATACGAAGCGCATATCTGGCGCATGCTAGTTTAAAACATGTTTCATTTATATGATGGTCAAATTTTAGCCTATTATCTAAACTTACTCCTAAAATATTACAGGAGTTGTTGATATTCATTTTGATTTTTTTATTAAGCAGGATACTGTCATGAGGCTCTAAACATAAAGGAATCATATTAAAGATAATAGTGTTTGTTTTTTCGAAATTCAAGACTAGCCTATTCCGATCCACTCAGCCTTGAGCGGTATCAAGTACACGCTTTATTTGCCTGTTGAGCACATTATCTATACTGGAACTATCGGCATAGTTAACAGTCTTTATACCTTGCGAAAATACTGCTGACGAATCATTAATCAATATTAAAAAAGTACCTAGAAGGCTACTCTGAGGAACCCTCATCCGCAAATCCAGGCTATCCGGCTGAACCGACTCACCACCCTTACCCAGCTCTACCCTGTTGACGCTTGGTTAAGTAACTCCTTAACCATTTATGCATCTTTCCACGTATTCCATAATTAAAGAGCTTACTAAGCAGAAGACCGTGATCAACACAGTCGCAAGCCCTGGAGAAGTCCAGAAATGTACCACACGCAGGTGTACTGTTTTCCAGGATTATATATCTTATTATATTATATATTTTATTGGTGAACTCATATAAGGCGGATAGTACTTCTGCCTTTTAGAAAACCGTGTTGCGAATTCAAAAATATGTTATATTTATTTAAAAAGTTTAAAATCTTCGCTGCTACAACAGTTTCCAAGACCTTAGAGAAAGTAGATGCTAATGTAATAGGTTGGTAATTAGCAAATTCCTCTGTGAAACTATTTTATATATGGGTTTTACTATTGCTAGCTTTAAGGTAGTAGGAAATATACCAGTTTGTAGCGATGAGTTCACCAAATTTAAAAGCACATCTAACACATAATTAACACATCTCTTAAAAACACCAGGGGGAACAGCATGATACCCAGAATTTTTTTTATTTTTTAAAGAAAAACAAACCTCGATAAGTTCTTGTTTAGTGATTTCCTTGTCAAATATATAATAATAAATTGCTAAATGCAGTGTAAGCAACCTTGTTTCTATTCGAAACGTTGCTAAACGAATTAATAAATTCATTAAAATAATTAGCTAGTGCTTTTGTTTTTATTTGTTAGTGTTAGTTGTTAATTCCAAACTGTTTTAGATTTGTTACTACTTTCAATTATTTTCTTTTGAAAAAATTTGCTTTTACTACGTAAGTCTTTCGATATTTTAAACATTCAGGTCTATATTTATCTTAGATTTTACTATAGTTTTCAAAAATACTCATTTTGTCCCCTAGATATAGAAGTTCTGGGATTTTCTATTAAATTTTATTAGATATTTTAACTTTAGAGGTTTTACATTTTACAAATATCTTTAATCTTTAGTGTTCTTATTTTTGTCAGTATTTCAAGAAGAAAACTAAAGTTAAGAGTCGAGGTATCTCCTTACTTTACTCAGAACTAAAAGAAGTATATATGTGTATAGGAGGGGTATTTCTGCTGTTGGCCGGTATACTGCGGTATGCATAAAAATTATTTTTTGGCTCTCCGGACATAAAAATATTCCTCGGTTGGGTTTCTTTTTTCCTTTAAATGATTTATTTATTTATTTATTTATTTATTCACCATGATGGTACAATACAATATATATAAGTTTCGTCAGTTAAAACAAATTGAAAGAAAAAAAATTTAAATGTTAATATACAACAGAACTAAATGCTATCACTCAGAGCTCCAACAGCCAGGGTCAAGAACCGTCAAAACCGATTCTACACCCGAAAAATTCCTGCAGGTAAAAGAAACTTTGACTAGTAAGACTCCCTTCCTAAAGGCATCTTTATTTTTTAACTTTTTAATTCTAGGCGGCAGATGATTATATATTTTTATTGGATGTATACAACTACTATTACCGTGTGTGTCATCGTATGTTGTGGTAGACGAATCGTGTCTACTAACCTCAATGAATGACCCTGAGATACCTCACCGGTAGTTTTGTAGAGTCCAATATTTCTTTTAATATAAATAGAACATTGCAATATATATATATATATATATATATATATATATATATATATATATATATATATATATAGAACACCTACATTGGAATGATAGTATGAGAGTAGCACACTTCGATTTACATTAGATCTTAACATCCATAAGGCAAATGAGAAGGTTCTCATTTTCTTTAGGATACAATTAATCTGTTCATCCCATAATAACCGAAAGTCCATCTTTATCCCTAGAAACTTAATTGTTTGTGATTGTTCTATCGAACGGCTTGCTGATCGAACAGGAATTGAGTAATTAGTTGGTCTATAGGAAAAGCGATTAAATTCCGTTTTAGCTGAATTCAGAGGTAGCATATTTGATTCACTAAATGAGAGAATTTCTCTAGTATAGTGAGAAGCTTTGACACTCAACAATTTCTCATTTTTCTCTGAAATAATGACAGAAACATCCTCAGCAAAGAGAGACAGACGATCCACCTTGGTCAGTTCAATGTTCTTAATGCTATCAATAAAGATCAGAAAGAGAAGTATATTCATTAAAAAATGAAAATATTTTGGGCCATATATAGGTATCTGAATTCATATAGTTTTATATTATATATGTAACACACATGAAGATTATCTGTTTCTAAAACGTTTAGCTTGGTTGACAGTTTGTCACAATTAAAACAATTAAAGTTATTCTCTTATTTACTTGTCAAAATATTTAACACATAACCGAAGCTTGCGGATTTCGTCTATTAAGATACCGTAGTTCTTTAGATCAACTGGTGTGAAATGAAACTTCTTACCGACTTTTCGTCTTCGATTTCCAGTGCAGGGATCTTTACTACATAAGAGAAGAAAACTGAACATACTCTGTTCATAGGGCTTAAACTTAACCTATAACTGAAGTTATGTTAAATAAAAACTATAAAACCAACAGCACCTTACTATATATTTTAACATGTTTAATATTTGAATTAATAAATCAGGTACTTTAAAAGATTTTTAGAAAACATTGAAAGTCACGCATATATGCATTTGTTTTATATTACTAAATATCAGAAATTATATTGCTTTATATTTTTTTTGTTAATTCATAAATTACGTCACACTTTAAGGGGGAGTCACACAAAGTATGACATAACGTAAAGAGAAGGGGGTCATAAGATTCGCAATGTACGTCTATTTATGAACAAAAGATAGAACCAGAAAAATCTAAACTGTTGTATTTTTTAGTGAAAACGTATTCAGAAAATCATTACGCTGCCCTAGAAATCGTTTCATTTAAAAGAGTATATTTCTAGGCATAATTTGCTTCTCTACGTTGCTCAGAACTTGAGGCAAATAAAGAAAAATTGAACTCTCAAGTGAAACTGCTCGGCTAAATATAGTTAATCTTAAAGTCTAAATCTAGATGAAATAAAAAAAAAAACTTAAAACATAATTTGCGTTTAAATTTGTTTTAACACGTACATTTATCTCAACAAAAGGGTGCTCGTTAGATAGCAATTTTTTTTGGCTCACATCACTAACCCGGAGACTAAGCTTAGGCCACACTGATGCGTCTGGAATCGGCCGGAAACGATTTCAAAACAATGTATTTACATTGTAGCGGAATTTTGGAAGCCGAAAGCTCTACGACACCGACGCACGGTGCGAATACATAGAAAGGCTTTGAAGAAGGTATTTCGTTATTTCTTCAGTGAATAGTATTACATATGTTAGTATTTTTTTGAACAATGGAGTCCAACAGTTTGACAAACATATGATTTTCGTGCTTGCTTTAACAGTAGATTAGTATGAAATATTAAGAAGAGATAAAAATTATTGATTCATGAAGAGCAAAAGGCTATTTTTTAACAATAATAAGAAGTAGTAATTTTTAATTTTGTTTAACTATTAATCAAATTAACTAGTTAATTTGCCTAAATTAATAGAAGAGTCAATCCAATTTAGTCTTAATGTAATGAATGAAGATTATTTAGCATATACATTTTTGTGTCGTAAATAAATAAAAATATGTCGTAGTATTTTTTCTGTTCTTCGCAGTACATATATATATATATATATATATAATATATATATATATATATATATATATATATATATATATATATATATATATATATATATATATATATATATATATATATATATATATATCTATTCTCACCAGCTATTTCATCATACAAGTTATGCTAACCTTGGTTCCCAGACTATCAGATATCACCCGCCAACGCAGTTATTCAGAAAGCCAAGCTTATCTCAATAACAAAGTATCACATATCAGTCAACAACGTAGATCATCCTATTCTCATAAACAGCAGGTGTTACTTGTTTACGAAAACAAGTCTATACCGAGAAAGCTTCATCAGCAGAACTCACGTCCTGACCCAAGTGTTCAAGAAAGAAGTAAACAGTTCCCACTGAGTCAGCATAACCAAACATATAAATAGTTATTTTTCTTTGTATACAGTTTAGTTCAGTAGTACAGTTCAGTACAGTTCAGTCTAGCTTGAATTCATTTTGTTAAATATTGCTCTTTGCAAGTTCAAATGTATATATTTTAATTTGTATTATTTTTGAGTAATAAAATAATTTTTTAAAAAGTTATTTTGGCAAGAAAGTGATTTAACAAACTGGCGCAGTCGGTAGGATCTGAAAACGTCTAACAGAACACGAAGCCCTTGTGCACTCTAACTGTCGACGGAGGATCCCAATCCATTGTTCAGAAAAACCTGTGAAAAACAAGAAAAACAGAGAAAATCACGACCCGACGTCACTAACTCGCAGTCAATCTACGGATTAGGAACACCTAGTGAAGCCCCTGGTAGAATTTGCTGCAGAGAACACGACGAAGTCTGATGTTTCTACTAGTAACGTAAAACTGAATCATCTCGTTTATTAATTTTCATTTTTTCAATTTTCCAAAAATATTGAATTTTTATTCAAATTTTAAGGAAACTGTTCGATTTTTCAATTTTGTTAATTAATTAACGAAAAACTGAATTCAAAAACAAATTACAAAAATCCAAAAGAATATTTTAATTTCAAATTTGATTATACAGTTAACCAAATTTCAAGAAAAATTTAAATTTTGTAGATTTTAGTATTGCTTTAATTTACGTTGATTTGTGTACTACTTTACGTACTGCCAATCAACCTAAATTCTTAATTTTAAGTTCGTATCCTTTTTATATAATATTGTGTGCCTATATTATTTCATTTTGATATTGTGATATATTGAGCAACCATGACTGATAACGGAATACAAAAGGCCCCTGAGACACCCGAAATTGAACCGTATAAATTATCTGAAATATTTTCGATAATTCCTGAATACGATGGTGATCAAATTTTTCTCCAAACATTTCTCAATGCTTGTGATTGTGCTTACAATATGACTACACGCGATCAAAAAGATTTATTAGTAATCCACATAAAAAATAAATTACGTGCAAGAGCAGCGCAGCTAATAAGCTCTCGCAATCCTATTTCTTACTTAGAAATAAAACAACTTTTAAATTCTCACTTCGGAGATACGCGAGACTTGTCTTCTCTAATACAAGACTTACAACGTATCAAACAATTACCAAATGAGAGTCCTTTAACCTTCCTCAACCGACTTCAAGTGCTAAATGCAAAAATGCACGCTAATATACAAAAGTCTACAAAACAAAACAAAACAAAAGTATGCTTTATTGCCGCAGAAAAATTCTACAATTTTATGGACAAAGCAAAATATACCTAAAAATAAGACATATCAAAACATTAATCGAAAATAATTTCGACAAGTCAGTGCTTTTTTTTTTTTAAATGTAAATTATCAATTTACCAAATCGTAAAACACACGTTAGAATATAGCATAACACTGCAAACAGTAAATGAATCATGATAACCTTATAAAAGTAAACAAACACACATGTACGAGGTGAATAATTTCGATGACATTGAAATCAAAATTGCAACTATGCGACCTTAAACTCTATGTTATTATAGTTATACAAATAATTGTGATGTTAAACAGAAGGTATATTGAACTAGTGCAGAATGTAGTATACAAAAAGAATTAAATTGTTTTTAATCCAATACCTAACAAAAATAATTAAGTTTTAAGTGAATGTTCGACAGTTCTTTTCCCTATATAATGATTTACAAAATTCTATGCTATGAGTTAGGACATGACTCACAAAAAATTTAAGTAAACAAGCGAGTTTAGTGACAATTTAAAGAGACTTACTCACTGAAAAAAAAAATCATTAACGCTGTAAAGTGGTCTCTCAATGAGGTATGCTTTGGTGTTTTTTCGAAATTGTGCAAGCATAGGGATAGATTTTAAATGTACTGGCAGATTGTTGTAAAGTTTTATGGCGTTGTAAATAATTGATTTTTTTATTAATTCTGTGGAAGGAATGGGAAGATAAATATCATGCCTAGAGTTTCTGGTAGGGTATACATGTTGTGGCCTTTCTGGGAGGGTGTTTATATGTTTTCTCAGCAAACATACCGTTTCCAAAATAAATAATGCAGGAAGTGTTAATATTTCATGTTTTTTGAAATAGTATTGGCAGTGAGCTCTATTATTTAGACCAAACAAATAACGAATGGCTCTCTTTTGAAGCATAAAAATACTACGAAATTGCTCGGTGGTACAGCAGCCCCAAAAGGGAAGGCCATAGCGGAGGTGGGATTCAAATAAAGAGAAATAAGTAAGTCTGGCAGAAGGAACGTCTAGTTCTTTTGAAACTGATCGAATGGCGAAGCAGGCGGTAGAAAGTTTTTTAGTTAAGGTGTCAATATGATTAGACCATTTTAGGTTGCTATTTATATTTAAACCCAGGAATTTAACCGACTCTACGTATTCAATATTGCTGTTATGTACCTGAAGTGGTTGTAAAGTTCCCTTATAAGATAACGCCACCGTTTTATCGACGTTAAAACAAAGCATATTGGAATCGGACCAAGCCTTAATTATAGCCAAGTCTTTGGAGATACTAGAGTGTAAAGACGTTGTATCAAAATCACTCCATGTTATGCTTGTGTCATCAGCAAAAAGGGAGATTCTTCCATTAATTTTAAGGTTCGTGATATCATTAATGTATAACAAAAAAAGAATAGGTCCCAAGACTGAACCTTGAGGAACTCCACTTGTAATCAACTTACAATCAGAATCGGAACCATTAGCCCTTACAAGTTGTTGCCTTTTTCCAAGATAAGATTTGAACCAATTTAAAGAAGTACCACGAATTCCATAAAAATGTAGTTTGTTTATCAGAATTTCATGACTAACACAATCAAAGGCTTTCGCATAGTCACAAAAAACTGAGGCAGTTGGGTGGTTGTTATTGAGAGATGAGTAGACGCCTCTAAGCAACGTGAACATGGCGTCACTGGTGCACTTGTTGGGTAGAAATCCGAACTGCTCCGGGGATATTATCTGATGTTTCAGGAGAAATGGCATAAGACGGTTCTTCAGTAGCCTTTCGATGATTTTTGATAGCACTGGTAGTAGTGCAATTGGGCGATAATTGCAAGAGTTAGTTTTTTCGCCGCCTTTATGAAGTGGAATAATTATAGCTGTTTTAAGGCAATCAGGGAATACACCTTTTATAAAGGACTCATTTATTAATGTTGTAAGGGCCTCTATGACTGGGAGTGGCAAGTTCAGGAATATTCTAATTGATAGGCCATCAGTGCTACACGAAGATTTACTTTTAATATTATGTATTACCTTCAATAGTTCAGTGTTGCTAACGGGACTTAAGAAAAAGCTATCAGCTAAATTTTTTGAAGGAGGGAGAAACGAAAGAGGGTCCAAACTTGGCGAGATACTAGAGGTAACATTTTTGCTTACATTAATAAAATAATCATTTAGATCATTAGCCCCTGGCAAGTTCTGAGTCACAGGGTTTGATTTGTTTCTGAGGTTATTGATGATGGACCAGGTTTCTTTTGAAACGTTATTAGAGTTTGTTAGACGTTTTCGGTAGTGTAATTTTTTTGCTGACTTAATAAGAGTAGTGTAGATCCTCCTATAATTAGAGATATAATCGAGAATAAGAAAGGAGTCGGTGAATTTTTTATATATGAGAGCGAGCGCATATTTTTAGCAGAAATTCGTATTCCTTTCGTGGTCCACGGTTTATGCCGCTTAGGTTTGATATTCTTAAGCGGGAAGGCCTTGTTAAAAGCACTTAAAGTTTTATTTAAAAAAGTTCTGAAGTTTGTGTTGACATTATCAGATTCAAAATTCCAATTGGTGTTAAAGCAAATATTATGAAATACTGAGAAATTTGCGGCCGAGAAAATTCTGCCCCGATGGCGAGATCTTGGTAAGGGCCTAATAGGTAAACTAAACCTGGAAATTACCGCCTCGTGATCGGAAAGACCTGAGTTATAGACCTGTGATTGCACCTCTGATGGAGAAAAATCAGACGCCATGTAATCGATGATAGAAGAAGAGTTTTTTGAAATTCTAGTTGGCGAGGATACATGCATTGAAAGACCGAAAGAGTCGAATATAGAAATTAGATATTTCTGGATGGCACAAACAGTAGCATAGTCAATATTAAAGTCTCCGCATAGAATTTTTTTACCTTTAATCGGTAGGCTGTCTAGCAAACTTACCAGGCTATTTAAAAATGATTGTACATCAGAGTTTGGTGATCTATAAATACAAATTACATAAAGATCAAGGTTTTGATTATATACTATAGAGAATTCAAAAGAGCTATCCGCTAACAAATGATCATATTTAGATACCGACATGAAATCTCCATTTAGGGATAGAATCAGTGTTCCCCCATGAGCTGAGTTTTTTCTGTCATATCTAGCTACTGTGGTATACCTCTCAATATAAAAGGGTTCGTTTAGATTCAGCCAGTGCTCAGTAATTGCAACAAGTTGGGGGAACTCCAATTCTTCCAATAGGTACAACTCGTCAGTTTTATTTCTTAGAGAAGCAATATTAATTAGAACCATATTAAGACTAGTAACAACAGGAAGTTTTGAGGAATCTAGTTCCTCAGGACACGTCGTGTTTTCTAAAAATTTTTTTGGGAGAATTGCTGGTAAATAATTTTTATGGCATTCTCTGGTCCTTTGAAGATGAATCGATCTCTCCGAAGATATGTAGGATCCATAGGCTGCAAGATCCGCTTTCCACTTCTGCTGCGTTAAATCCGTAAGCAGCATGAAAATCGAAATATATCTTGTGTAGGGTTCTATAATCTATAGGAATGCCTTCAGAAGGCCTGGTGCTTGTATTTGTAAACCCTTCAAAGTGAATTGGCTGGTTCTATAACTTGAAGGCCTTTAAAATGGCTGGTTCTCTTAGAGACATGAGGAAACGGTTATCAGAACTTTTTTCGGTTCGCGTAAGCTTCACTGTTGGGGAGACATTGGATCAAAAATAGGTTCTTGGTCAGAGGAGCTTTCTTGAAAGACTATAGCAGTTGTCGCTCAACAAGACATCTGCTTTGCAGGCAGCAATGGCCTTGTCAGAAGATATTATAGTGCCCTTTTGAGAAATTGGAGAGGAGACAACCAGTGAACTGACGGAGCTCGAGTTGGTGGGCAGTTTTTTCGGTGTGGAGGTGGGAGGTTCGGTGTAGATTTTTCTGTAAGTTCGGATACAGCTGACCGTTTTATTACTACGCCATGTGGCCATAGATTGTCGTTAAAAGCAGCTGACTTTTTTGACTGAGTTCCAATTTTAAAATCAATGTTTGAGATATGATTTATTAGGTGGTAGCATCGAATAAACTCTGTAGTCCCAAGCTTTTCCTTAACGTAGTGAACTATGTTGTTAGGCGTAAACCCTGCAGGAAGATTTCTTACGACGGCGATATAGTGCCACCGTTGTGTATTATTACAAGCCAGCTTGCTGGAGCCTGCAGTAGTACTGGGAATATCCGTAGGTGTTACCTCAGTTTGTGTAGAGGCGGTGGAGCAGGTAGTTTCCATAGTTGGTGTAGGCAAGGGTATGGTGGTAGGGTATGTATTTTTGATATGCTTACACTTATGTTGGCTTTCATATTTGGAGTAATCTCACCCCACAACAGAAACAAGCTCAAATAACCCTGATCGAATCGTATTGGACATATAATTCGTGCCAGTAACCCAAGAGATCTTCTTGAAGCCCAAATACGTATTCGACGTGAACTTCAATTGTCCTATTTCGAATCTCAAAAAGTTTCAAAACCAAACCCACCAAAGCCATTCAATCAACCTTTGAGAAAAACAAACTTTCAAACACAAAAATGTTT